>OX387716.1:100886169-102156259 GCA_947577245.1 Andrena bucephala | reverse complement strand
GTCTACACGCCAGGGTGTGCATCCTGCACGATAAACATCGTTGACACGGATCAGCGCGCAGACTTTTCGAGCTGGTCCACTCGTTTCTAATAATGTGCTGAGCGAGCCACTCGTGAGCGCGCGGACCGATTCGCACAGGGCCGATAAAAGGGAATATACTATTCTTCCCGCTGCCTTCTTTCGTCGTTTTTCGTGCTCGGAAACAATCGGTGCTTCTCCCTCAGCGCCGTTTGTCTCGGCAGTAACGACTATTTGTCAGAGAAATTTATCCCCTCGAGAATCGAATCAGCGCTTTTTTGCCAGAGAAATATTTTCCCGTCGCCGTCGAGCACAGTGGTGGTCCGAAGGAAGTCTGCGATCGGTATTTTTGTATGACATGTGTAATTCGTTGTATCGCGGACGTCGAAACATCGACTGCCATTAACCGCCTGCTTTTGAGAAAACGCGAACGATAATTACGAGGCTGTCTGCGCCGGACAGGCTTAAGCTACTTCGTGTGTTGCTTGGTCTGCAAGGTCGGCCCATGGACGGCGAATTATCGACTGGAAATTGCAAGGTGCGGATTATCGTTCGCGTCGGGGTCCTTAATGAGCTTTTCCTCGCGGCAATTTGTAACTGGCTGGGGTTACGTCACGCTGATCGCCTCTTGACACGTAAGCCAGCAGATACGTCCCTCCGTGCACCACCCGTTCGCGCTGTCGACTACTCAAATCATCGCCGAGGCTGACGAAAAGCGATCGTTCCGGGAGTCACGTAGCCTAGGACCGCTGACATACCTTCCTTCGTCGCGTTGGCCTTTTAAGCGAGAGATTCCGTTGATCGCAAGAGACTGGTGCCGCTGGAAATGAAGGGCGACGAGTATACTCGTCTCTCGCGAGAACCGAACATGACCGGCTTTTCTCATTTACTTTCACTGTCCTTCTAAGAGGCACTAACGAATTTCAGAATATTTAGGTCTAATATAGATTAAGTTTTATTCCAGAATTGCTTCTTGTTCATTTAAACGTTTCCCCTAACAAGTAAACATTCACTTATAAGGAATGGAGTTTCCCGATTTGGAATATATATTTTTAAAGTACTCATAGTAACTAAGTAATCCTGAAAATTATATCTGCAATGGACCTATTTTACTCGTGTTATCAATAACATTCAATATAACCTCAAGATTCTTATTTAAGAATAATTGGCTAAAACCTGGCATCTGTATGTTTTTTGTGGTTCCGAATCCGAGTATGATGTTATTGTTTGAGTAAAAAAAAATCCTAAGGTAGTTCTCTTAATGAAAAATCGTTTTTTTTTTTTAGATAACTCAAAAGGGAAAGGCCGAAGAATTTTTTAAATATTTTTTTCGGATTACTCGTACTAATTTACTTCAAAATCCATTTTACCCTGTTTTTTACTCCCGGGGGCTACATCTGGGCCCATAGGGCAAGCTACCAATTCATAACCAGTTTAGGTTAGGTTGAAAAACAGTCTGTCTATCTAAAAGACAGATTGTCTATCTGTGGTCGTGTATCTAAAAAATTCTCCCGCCTTTCCTTTTTGAGTTATCTTCAAAAAACCGATTTTTTATTAAGAGAACTACTTTAGAAATTTTTTTTTACACAAAAAAAACATCATATTCAGATTGAGCACCTCAAAAAAGATGCCAGATTTTAGCCAAGTATTCTTAAATAAGAGGATTTTGCCTATTTTCGCATATGCCTTGAGGCTATATTGAATTTTATTGATAACATGAGTAAAATAGGTCCATTGCAAATATAATTTTCAGGATTTCTTAGTTACTATGAGTACTTTAAAAATATCCTTAAATTACGTAAGGGTAATTTTGACGATTTCTTACCCCTCCCTCCCCCAGTATAAGAATTCGTAATATTTGATATTGCAACCCCCTCCTTACGTAATATCTATTACATTGAATTTTTTCAGTTATTACAATTCTTTTAAAGTTTTATATAATTCATTTAACTCAGTTTCGAGAAATTTAAACTAAAACAACTTTTCTGGAACATTAATGATAGAATTTGTATTTATTGAAAATTAGGTTAAAAAATATTACGTAAGACGTGAGGCCTGACTACCCCCTCCCCCCTTGTAAGAAAACGTAAGAAATTCGCGCCTCCCTCCCCCCCTAAAAAAGCCTTACGTAACTTAAGGACGACCCCTAATTTTCTCATCTAAAATGGCAACTGGTAAGCTGAGCCGTGTTAAATGTCAGTCGTTTAAACTGGAAGCAGAAAATGAAGTTTCTAGGGGAAGAGGGGGGAGAGTGAGAGATAAAAACACACAGAATGCTACGTAGTCGTTTATACAGAGAAGAAGGGAGGAACAGAGAGTGAAACAAAAGAGCAAGATCGCCGTGCCAGAAATAGCAGGCTTCGTGTTTTCCCCTCGGAAAATCGACCGAGCAATTTATCTGTGCATTTCCGCCGATAACACGAATCACCTGCCGTCGTCTACAATAACTTACGATTTATCCAAAGCGTTTTCCTCGGTGGAAACCTCCCGGCTCTATTACATTTCGCGGTGCACGGACAACTCTTTGAGGAGACTCTTACGCGACCACTTCTGTGGTTACAGAAATTGTAGGTATCAAATCGTCTTGATCCAACATTACGCGATCTGAAACGTAAGCTCCTGTAGTTGCGAGATCCTTTCAGTATAATTTCATAACTACCGAGCGAACATAATCCCGCAACCAAAGATCCCGTGGAAATGTTGCTTGGTTTCACGTTAATTAGAAACCACACTATAGCCGAGCGAAACACTCCGCTGCATCTCAATGTATCCCTGCAAGGGCGCCGAGTGCTAACGAGTTCTTTGGAGGCGATCGTTAGCGATTTCGAAGATCTTCCGCGAGGCTGACGCGGATACCCCTCGCTCATCGTCACTTTCCAAGCGGTCGCGTGCTGCCCGAAATAACGCTCGGCCGATTCACCGACGTCGCCCCGTGATTTAAGCGGCAGTTTAATTCGGTAAACAGTTTCGTCTCTTGGCCCATTACCGTGAAGCCTGCTAATGCAGAGCAAATATTTGGCAGCAGCTGAAACTGGTAAATAATTCCGCGGGGAACAGACCCGATGCATCGCGACGCGGTCCCAGATTGTTGCTCTCCGTGTTCCAGTTCGCTTGCCTCGTCATTCCCGGGATTTCGACCACTAATGAGCTGTTGAAGGCCCGTCGTGGCGAGATAAGGAGGGAAGTAGGGCTAATTCTTCGTCTGTTTAAAAACACTTGTTCGAGGGAGGCTGCTGAGGGTAGAAAGTTTGAAAGAACAAACCTTCAGTTCTTGCGAGAGAAGAATATTGATTGCGATGGGCTTTGGTGTTTGATCCGATTGTACAGATGATATAATAAACCGCAGAACTTGATTATCCAGGCGTGCAATTCCGAGGGATTTGAACCATATATCGATGAAAAGATCCTCGGAGGGAGCATCGTTCAGATGCTGCAGCGTCTCGGCTCGATTCTATTGCGTTCGGAGGTACTCGGAAATCAGAGTCAGTATTCACCTTTGAAAGCAAAGTTTCGTAGTTAATTCGCTGGCGGAAGAAGTTCTCGCAGTTACGTTATCCCCGGGGAACTTTCCTCTCAAGGTTCTTTCTCGAGATTACACGCGTTACGCTCGCGGAACTTCGCCACTATCTTTCATTACGACGTGGCTGGCGATATTATTTTCTTCGTTAGCACCAGATTAGCCCCGCCGTACGATAATCGATGAGAATGCGTCGCTGGCGAACGGGCTCCCGATCCCTGAACGTTTTCATTCCCAGCGGCGACGAGATCGTCGATCGGTCATCGTCAATCAAATAAGTCAATCGCATTCATACCTACGTGGGTCTGCGCAACTTGAACGTCGGCGAACGATCGTGCGGCGAATCGTGCTGGACGCGGGACCCTGGAAAAAGTACCAGGAATTCGCTAGTCGACTTCAGGAATTCACAGATTGAAATCGCAGGCCTGCGGAGCTCGCGGCACGTCCGCTCCTCGTGGATCTAAATGGACATTCGTTTCATTTCCATAATCGACTGCTATTCGATTTTCCACGTCCGGCAAAATCTCTGAGTTTGAAATCACTCCGCCCTGCGATCGTGGAAAGTTTGCGCCGGAGGTGCGGGACTAATTCTCATACGTCGCCAGGTTACGATTTCATGAACCTCGTTCCATTATTCCGCCGGCGACAAGTAGCGGGACGTCTTAGAAGCCGTAACGTTAAATATTGTAGGCAATAATGAAAGTTCCGCGAGGCAAGACCGCGTCCTCCCCGCTTCCTACCGCGAGCACGGAAGACTGAGATGTCCGTAAATATTGAAGAAGTTCCGGAAGTCGTAATTCCGCGGGCTGAAGTCACCATAATGGGAGCCCCGAGCAAATTCCGGTCCAATAACGACAAGTGAAAACAATTTAATGAAATGAGAAAACTGGACTGCATAAACTTGGCGGAACAGCGACCCGTTCGCTTACTTTTCCGCTCGAGAGCCCACCGAAAGCCTTTCCAAGTACTGGTAACGTTGCGAGTGTTAGAACTTTAAATCTTGTTGCTTCTAATGGAAACTTTCAGAGGAAACCCCGCCGGGAGATGCGGAATGAAATCAACGAAACGTACAAACAACCGGGGCTCCTGCTAAAGAGCATCGAAGCAGGTATCCCGTCGAGCGATGGAAGACGAAGTGTGCGATGGAATGTGCAACGCCAGTGCTGCAGGGATTCAGATTCGGAACGTCTCGAGTTTGCAGCGGAGATTAGCTGGACGTGCAGACCTCGAAACAGACGCACGGGGTGGGGATCAATAACTGGACGATGTTCGTGGAGGGTGTGCGAGGGAAACGCGGGTCCTACACCTGAAATAACTCGCCAGCCCTGACCTTAACCCGTTCCGCGCGCGAAATGTCAGCGAACTGTCAGCGCGGTAATACACGGGCCGGATGTCTGTAAGTCTGCCAGAAGCCCATCGTCCTATCCATCTGAGCGCGTAACGTGACGACAATGCCAATAAACGGCGCTGCTCGATGCAGACTAGGTCGGGATTTCAGGCGAAGACATTTCGATCGGAGGGTTCGTTGACACGCGAGCTCAGCGGCAGTCGATCCTCTGGTCGCACAGCGTTTCAGTTGCATATTGCCGCGTGGGACTACCTATGCCAGTCGATACGTGTCACGCGTGTGACAGAGGGGAAAAAACAGTTTGGCGGTTTAGCGGTTTCAAGCTGGCCGTCTGTTGTTTTAACGCTCTTCGATGCTGTCTGTTACTGCGTGTGCGTCCTTTGTCGGTTAGCGGGCCCCTGTTCCCATGGATCGAGAATGGAAAAACGATGCACAAAAGCCGCGGTGCCCTTAATGAACGCTTAACGACACATTAGCTCGATGAAGCCGTGGAGATCACGAGGGGTTTCCTTGTTGGAGTAACCGTGGCCGATAAATTCCCGTGGCCGTGCGGTAAGGATCCATTGTCTGGCGAAGAGCGCATCCACCGGGAGTACGTTGTTATCTCTGGGAACCCAGCTCACGTGCGCGTTATTCGAGCAGACCGCTATAAGGGTAAAATTTCATGGCGCTACGCCGTGATGGCGACGAAATACGAATGGCGGCGTAATGAGATACGAGACGAACCGTCCTGCCACCCGTCGCTGTATACTTCGGGGCTATTGATTTGATTTAGGTATAAGAGCACCTGGGGTATATATACCTATAGGTCGAAAGCATTGTATAAGAGAGAAAGATAAATTTGCAAATTGAAGATGATGTATAGCAGAGTCGATCTACATCTTCATCTTTCATTCAACACTCGAAATCCCTTGCGCCCCTCATCCTGGCTTGGCGTAAAATGTTTCCAATAAAAATATCCCACGATTAGGGATATTTGTCTCCGATGGAAAACTGGAGGAAGAGACACGTATGCTCCGACTCTTTCTTACACGCAGCTCTCTGTCCCATTTCATACATATTTCACTACGCGTTTTACACGTTCTATTTCTCTTTTACTTCTCTGTTACTTACCAAACTGCCTGCCTTCGCTTTTATACCCCTTCCTCGCATACAATCCCGTACCTCTCACCCCCTTCGTTTTCTTCCTCCCTATAGTAAACTTCCACATCTCCCCTTTCCTTACGCGCCGCTCGCTTCCTCTATCATCCACCGCCACCCTTCCTTTCCCAAATTTTTCGTCTCCCTTCTCTTCACCCACGTTCGAAACGTCCTTCTCCCTCACCCTCCATCTCCCTCGCGGCAACCCTCTTATTTTCCACCGTCTCCTCTGTTTCCCGCAGAATTCCTTCTTTCCACCGCACGACTTACCGTCCTCGTCTACGCCTCCTCTCCGCGAGGCTTGCAAAGACACTTCCCTCGCGTTTCTCTCTTTCGGTTTCTCCTTATCTCCAGCCAACTTACGATCCTTTTATCTTTCTCTATAGAGCTGTTTCCTTCCCTCTGTTATCAGTTGTCCTCTTTCTCCCATTCCCTTCCACCCTCCCGGGTACATTGCTCCCCTCTTTTCCCATCCGATTCGCCTCTGCCCTCGCTCTCCCGTGCTTTCTCTCTCCCTCTTCCACCCTCCCCGGTCCTCTGGCGTGCTCGGTGGTCCGCGTCTCTCTCGATTCATCGCGATTTCATCCCCTGTTCTCGTCTCTTTCCAGGCCGGATCGATAGAGCGGAGTCTGCGTCTCCAAACCGCCCGCGTACACACGTACACTTTATTATCGTGCGGTGCACCCGGTATATTCCCCGGATACACGGTGCCCCGAACCGAACCGCGCCCGTTTTTTTTTTCTTCTCGAACACAGGGAGGAACGTCGAGCCCCTCTCTGGCACGATTAACCGATGGAATCGCGAACCCGCGGCGTTATAATCGGAAGTTCATTTGAATTTCTTCTCTGTAATGTTCCAAGCGACATTATATTTTTGTTTAAGGAATAAAATTACGCCGTACATAAACATACAGAGAAGCATACGGGGGAAGTATATGTTCGCTTTTAAAGCTTTTAGCAGAGGCGAGTAACGAGAGTTGAGTACCGCTATTAAACAGAAGAAGCATGGAGCGAACACCGCTACTAAAGTGGTCCATGTTGAGTCCATGGAAAATAATGGAGGTTTGCTTTGCTGCAATTAACGTCAGAGTCTTACTTCGATGGAAATTTCATTTGTTTAGCACCGACGGCTGCTGGTAACGTGGAAACTCGGTTACTTTACTGGTATCCTTCAATTTCCAGCGTCCCTCGCATGAGTGAAAACGTTAGATACCGGCGGTCTCAACACCCTGTACACCCTTGGGAAAGTTTCAAGCCCATTTACCTTAAATATTCCCGATCGAGGTGGCGAGGGGGATGGCAGGGGTGGGATGGGAGCCAACCGAACGAAAGCAGCGCGGTCCAGTCCAGTCCTCCAGGTCGGGTGAAATTCGACATTCCAATTACACGAGTTCGGGGGCTTATCGCCTGGCGAAAACTTAATTGCAATCGCGTAACAGCGAAACGGGGCCAGGGGGACGCGTGGAACGGAGGGGGTCGAGAGGGATTAGAGTTATTGCTTAGAGCCCGGGGATGTAATTCCGATGGAGCACCGTTTTGGATCTCCTTGCACGGAAGTAATAACCATCTCACGGTGGTGCCCGGGACTCGTGATTTTCCGTAAGGAACTTTTCTAGACCGTACCTAGCATAATTTTCTCGTAACGAGGCGATAGATCGGTTCGACAACTTCCAGTGGAAGATGGTGGCTGTAAATCCACGCGAAACTTTCAGTCTATGAAGCTTTTCACAGACTCCTAATAGCCCTCTAATAGCGTCGCCTCTTTATAGGACACTTCCGCGCACAGTTTCCTTCGCGCTCGATCCCTTCCCTTATCCATGGCTCGCCCCCTCTGTGTTGCTCGCGTTCCTCCCGCGTTTAGGCGCAACGCTGGCCATCGGGCATCGCGCGCCAATCAGAGGAACTACAGAGGCTTAATGCACGATCGCATTCTGCGCCAAGGAACACTGTGTGCACCGCTGTTCCGTGTGTGTGCTGACCCAACAGTCTAATGACGATCGATCCGACCGATCGATCGCATCCGAAACCGCACGCCGAACGTTCGGTTCACCGACGATCGTGAACGGTGTCCGACGATCGGAGCGAGGACAGTTCCGTGCGGAATCTGGAGACCCTTTGACCGCGATGCTTGATTTGTCTATGGACCTGACTGTGCGAATCACTTGAAACCTGCAATTAAATGTCCCCTCCCATCGATGGAGGATCCACGCGACAATCGACTAATTAACTCGACCGCTGCTGCCCCAATGGGCGGAGGAGCAAACGTGGATATACACTACTGTTACTGGTTATGTAGTATTATTATTTTCATTTAGAACGCACTTCCAGCGAAGAGAGGCTGAAGGAGTTAAGGCTTAATCTTTTCTTTGGTTTGCTCCAGCACAGCTCCGATCGATCGAGTCCCCCGGGTGGTCGGCAGACTTGTTCGCTCTAAATCTGCGAATCAAGTTGCTTCCATCTAAAGATCCTTGCGCCCCCTCCACCACCCCCACCCCCGCCTCGAAAGGACATCGACTGGGACAACAGCGGGATCTTATCGGTTTTCAATAATCGCGACGTCGATAAGTGTCGCCGCAACAATAACAATATCTCCTCGTCGCCGATTGCACTCGTCATCGCGATTGAAATCGATTCGCGAGGCTTGTTGAGTTGAAGGAACCACTTAACCAAAAAAAAAGAGGCGGAGAGAAAATAGAGACGAGAGGAGGGGGGGGGGGTAGAAGGAACCGAGGGGGTCGAAATGGCCGAGGAGAGCCCGCAGTCGATAGAATTAGAAAGATTAATCGATAGGAGGGGAGCAATTTATATCGCGCTCGCACCTTACCACCCCCCGTCTCTTCGATTCTCCGCGACTGATCGATCATCGATAATTGCTTGCCGCTCGATCGACGTCGCTCTCGTCTACCGACGATTAATTTTTTTATTTCCCGTCGGCCCCGGTCGTCTACTCTCGCGTTTCTATTCGAGTTAAACGCTCGAGCGGGCTCTGGCTCCGCCGACCTATTAACGAGAATCGAACTCGAGGCGGGCTTCCTTTGTCGTCCCGTTCATATCCAGGCCTTCTTCGCGGTCGGGGAGGATTCAGGGAAAGGTAGAGCAGCTTTCGGTCGTTAGTCGGCTGTGCGGGAGAAGTTTAGAAATTTTAAGAAATCCGGTGGGTGGATTAGTGAAGACCTCAGGGGGAGTCAATCGTGCATCTATTTTGAATCGCCAGTGATTCCGACAGAATCGACCGCTGACCTCTGTTTCCGAGCTATGGAAACTGCTAATCTTTTGCTGGCAGTACCCGGAACGTATCCACAGTGCCCTGAACGCAGGTAAACAGGATCGCGCAGTCGTATGAATACTGTAGAGACCAATATTTATATTGATTAAATATTTAGCGAAACGCTCACTGACCGACCTCATTATTTGGCTCGAGCATTATTTGGAAAATTTGTATAATTCCCAATGTATTGGACACGCGATATCACATATTTACCGCGCGTCAACTTTGATGGGCACCGATAAATTTTCCACGCCAAGTACATACAGAGCGGAAGTGTATACAGAGCACCGTGTGCCCAGCTGGGGCAGACGAACGCGTTTCTCACGATTCACGTACACAATTCAATGTAGAGACTGATTTACATCAATAGTTCAATTGCCACGAATCTGTCACACGTTCTGCATGCCACAGTTCTCCCATCGACCTTCTACCTTCAACCCTCTACTTTCCTTTCGCTTTTATCTTACACCCTGAACATTTATCCAGCTGTTATCCTCGATTCTACCTCCAACACATTCGTTTCAATTACAGTTCTACTTTCAATTCTACCATCCCCATATTCCCGGACCTTTCGCCAGCACAACGAGCCACTAAATCCTGAAACCCCGTCTCTAGGTCACCCTCCACCCAGGGTTCGCTCGAGGCGCGCGAAAAACACGGCTCTCCTCGTTGTCCCGACTTAAGGGGCGAATTGATTATCGATTTTCGTTTATCCGGCTCGGCCATGCGCACCAGGAGGGCTACATACATTCGTCTTCGTCCGTTCCGTCGGCGGACTTCCGGGCACGGCGGAAAGGGTAAATGAAACGCGAGTCACGTGGACCGATTGCGAGCCACGTTTGATTAGACGAGGCTCCTCGTTCCAGAGAACGCTGGCTGCATACCCTAGGCGCGGGAACAAACGATTTCTCGTCCGGTACGCTCATTCCTTCCTCTTGAATAGTGGATAGCCGCCTGACGGAGAAGGGTGGCTCGCTCGACGATATCGAATTCGAGGATAGCACGAAATTAGCAGTGGAACGTTCATTACTCCCAGGCAAATTATCTCGGCTGCTTCTGACGAGAGAACAACACAGCTTTTTATGAGATGTACCTACTATTCAAATATCCCAATGAAATCTTGGTTTTAGTAGTAGGAACGTGTTCCCGAGTAGAAAAGCTTTCATCGTCTACTTCCACCGGCTACGAGTTTATAAAGAATTGATTGAAGAATGGTCGAATTGATCTTGGTACGAGTACGTACCTCGTTCGCTGACTCGGAAAGCCTTGAACCCCACTGAAAGGTCGACAGACAATGCTCGTTTCGACTTTGACAGTAAATCCTGCATTGTTTTGCTTAACCCAGCTCCATGGACCAGGCTCCTGGCGGCGCTGAAAGGCGAGCGGGGGTGGAAGAGGGTTACAATTCGACCCCCGCTTCGGTCAAAAATATCCTCCGCGACTCTTTACACTCTCCCCCATCGGCGCTTGCCCCCTATCTGGGTCGTGGGCACCGAAACTGTCGCTGGATTCCGCGAGATCACCGGCAACAGCCAAGCATCTGCTAATGGTTCTGTTTGTTTCGTGGTATGCGCGAGTTTCTCTGGTACTTTGGAGTTTAGTGACCGTAGAGCGAGAACCACTGTTGGACTAACCTACGGTCACAGACGATTCTTCTCTTTCTACGCGGGTTCGGGCAACCTCTTATACCTCTGTTCTTCTACTCAGAACACTGTGAGTATATGTACATATTCGCGTGGATCTTTCGCTGAAATTTTCGCACTTTCCATGATCGCTAGATTATTTTTAGACGCCCCGAAGCATGGACGTACTTCATGAATAAATCGAAGAAAAAGTATGCACGCGTGTAATTATTTGTGGAATGCATATGCGGGCGCACGGATAAAAAACTGATATTTATTCGCTGTCCGCTATGGTTGAAGTTTCGCCGGTGGTGCGAAAGTAGAGGCGGCTGTAAAACTGGGTTGCAAAGTCTGAGAGCTGCCGTGAGTTCGGCTGGGCCGCGACCACCCTCGTATAGCATGCATCCAGCCGAGGAGAAACGACCGTGTGCGATATCTCGTGGCACTTTCGGAAAGTGCCAGTCGCTCTGGAAAGCACGAAACATCTGGCGGTACCGCGAGAGCTTAATCTGTGGCTGGGAAATGCAAACGAGACGGTGGAAAAAGCTTCGCATCCCCTTCTACGAGGGTCTATTAATTTCTTCATTTGGCTTTCGAGCTTCAACGCTCCGCGTATATTGTCGTAGTTATTCAAACACTTTATTCTTTAATTCGAAGCTGCAGGTTGTTAATTGGCGGCTTCTATAATTCACAGCGTTTAAAGAATGCACCGTGTGGTAATCGCCTCGGAACTAGGAAACTCAGTGGTCCCTCTGCAAGACAAAGGAACTTTCTCATTCGAATTCGATATGCAGTGTCCATTTGCATGGCACACTTTTGGTGGGTCAAACAGGGTCGAACTGTGACTCGTTCGACCTCGAGCGCACGCATAATGCATAAGTTTCACGACTATAGGCTTATGCAAATCGTTAGCCTCATGTCCATTCACGGGCGTGTTAATTCGCGCCTGCTGACCCGAGGTATCTGGCCTGCACTGCCGTCTGATCGAGCAGAAAACTGGCCATTGCAGTTTCGGGGCAAACATCGAGTTTGGAATCTCCATAACACCGGCGAATATGAGTGTCTGAAACGAGACGAGCTTCTACCTTCTCTACACTTTTGTATCAATTCTGTCCGCTGATTTATAATAATTCTCTTCTCTCCTTCATACATTTTCTGCCTAATTTAGGGGAGACCGGGGCTAGTTGTTACACTTTTCAGTTTTTTATTTTTTATTTTTTTTTGCATTCCATATTCAATTCTATCAATGACTCTGACTTAAAGTACGTTCTTTCCTCTACCGATGACCGCTATCGCATGTAATTAAACGAAAACCATGACTTTGAAACAAGCCATTTTGAAAGTCGAGACATGTTGTATCAACGTGCCCCGAGTAGCGGCTAGTTGTTACACAATACGGGGCAACTTGTTACAGAATTAAATTTTACGAAACGAGGCTTATTATGAGTAATATAATTATATTTTCTTGGACAAGAGTAAATTTATTAATGTCAAGAATCTGTTACAATAAATATACAATAAAAAATCTATTTTAAAAATAATAAAAAACTACTGAAATCAGTTGCACTAATTATCGTCGACTTTCATTACGAAATGAAGAAGAGAGCCACCATAGTGGCGTTCTGTTCCAAAAAATCATTTAGTGGGAAGCAACTACAGTGGCGTTCCGTCCAAAAACATAATTTAACAGAAAACCACTATAGTGGCGTTCCGTCCCCGAAAAATCATTTAGCGGGAAACCACTATAGTGACCCGTGGTGACTAAAGGATTAAATTAATAAATTAATTACTAAATACAATGTAACAACATGCCCCCTTCCCTCTGTAACAACGTGCCCCTTTTCGTATGTAACAACATGCCTCTTGTCTTGTGTAACAACTTGCCCCTTGTCTTCTGTAACAACTTGCCCCGGTTGACACCATTGTGTATAAAAAGCTATAAGTTCATACCAGTTGGGTGTATTCTTATGTTCTTGGTGCCAATCTGTAGCTAAAGGAACACTGATTCAAACGTGGTAATATTAATTTACATACATTTATCCGTCTGTTCGGTAGAAAAGATTCAAGTAGAAAGAGAAAAGTTACTATTAGTACCGAAAACACAAAAAACTGTAATAAAGTGACAACGCGTGAACCAACTACAAACAAACAACATACACGAGTGTGTATGGTTGAAACACATCAGCCACTTCATCGTCGAAGTGATAGTCCAAGTGAAAAAAATTTAAACTGCTTTTTAACAACCTGCCCCTGTAACAACTAGCCCCGGTCTCCCCTACATCATTTACTGTCGTCACTAACCTTCGCCTGTTTATCAGACATATATCCCACCAATTTCAACGTTCCGTTGAAACACGAAGCAGCGTAAAAGGTTGGTTCGTCGGCGCAATTCAGGGTATTCTTTTAAGGCGCGAGTGCGAGGAGAAATGATGGAGCGTTGCGGTGTCCTCAAGGCGTCGTGCACGCTCGTTTTCCCTCGTACGCGACGACCCTTTTTGATCCCCCGGTCCGCAGAGAGAAACAGTAAGGCTAACGAGTAGCACCCTCGAGGCTGGGATAAGTTGGAATCCTCTTCGCGTTCCGCCAGCGCGACTTTCGTGGCAGAAATGACGCAGGCGTGGGACAAAAGTCTGGCAAAGAACGAAAGAAACGGAGGGGAAAAAGAGCGTCCCTGACGGACAGGAGAAAAGGAAGAGAAAGCTCTTATGAAAGCTTTGTCACCGCGGAAGAAGAAGGACACCAAATGACGGATGCGTCGCGCGAGATCTTCAAGTGGAAAAACCGCGACGAGCTGAAAAACTACTGTAAGCGAGGTAAAAGGTGGACACGTCCACGCTCCCACTTGCCATCCGCGTTTTACGTCGCAAGGTCTACCGAGATCGAGGGTGAGATCGAGCAAATGCCACGATCGATTCTGAATCCGATAACGCCGGAAACAAAGCGCAGCGAATGGGAGGAGCCAGCGACAAAGATCTCGATGCCGTCGCATCGATCGGTCATCAGCACAACTAACCAACACAACAGGAAATTGGATAAAAATAACCGGACAATGAGAGAGAAGAGTGGACGGGGCGCGCGGGAGAAAAAGCGGAAACAGGAAAACAAAGGCGTAAAAGCGAAGGATGCGGAGGGGAACGAAGAGAGAGTGTCAGAGTGCAGGGAGCGAGGGTCGTCGGTGCGAGGAAAAGCCGCGCTTATAAATAGCTCATTAAGGGAAAAGCAGCCTATTATCGTCCGCCCTGCTGGCGCAGTTATCTGCACGCCGGCGTAAAAATGGTTTCGCGCGGACAAACGCACAGAAGATATAAATTGGACGACAATGGGACGCGTGAACCGTTCAACGAGCAACGATCCAGTCGGCGATTCACCCGCTGTTGAATAAAACTCGCGGTGGACGGACTTACGGTTCGGCGATCCAGCGACGAGTCAGTGGTTCGTCGAGACACCAGCCCGCGAAACTCTGTCGAGGAGGCTCTTGATGGAAACCGTGAAAAATAGGGGAGAGACGTCGCTAGAGACCCACCCGTCGAGAGACTCGCGATTATGACGTAGCAAAACGAGAGAGAAATTGGATTCGAAGGAGATCTTCGAGATAGCCTTCTGGCGTTACCTTCTCCCCCACATCTTTTGCGCCGTTTTTTTTCCTTTCTCTCCGGCTTTCATCCCCCTCTTTCGCCTGTTTGCCCGGGGTCGGTCAGAGTTTTCGCTTAGTTCGCAGCCATTTTTCGCGATGGGGCTACGTCGACGCGAATTAATGGCTGGCGCCTCGCAGCTCGGTCTCGAGATCGAATTTTTATGAAGGACCATCGATCCAGCTGGCTATCGGGCGATTTTAAGTCGTAATAAATTTTGGAGTTTTACGCTGCGCGACAACTAGTGGGTTACGTGTGACAAAGTACCATTTCGTTATGATTAGGGGTTGTCCTTAAATTACGTAAGACTTTTGGGGGGGGGGGGGTCGCAAATGTAGCGTCTTACGTAATATTTTTTAACCCAATTTTCAATAAATACAAATTCCATCGATAATGTTCGAGAAAAGTTGTTTTAGTTTAAATTTCCCGAAACCGAGATAAATAAATTATATAAACCTTTAAAAAAATTTTACGAAATCTTATACTGATGGAGGGAGGGGGTGAGAAATCGCCAAAATTACCCTTACATAAATCAAGGACGGCCCCTTACGCGGTTTCCCGTTGCCTTAGATTGCTTTGTACGGTAAAGTTCAATGGGGACACTGAGAAGGAAGGGGAGTCAGAAAAGGCATCAAAATTGTCTGGTTTCTATCCCGAAATCAGGCTTCAGAGGCAGGTAATTTGTCGTTACTTCGGGTCGAGAGGGTAGAGCGAACGCGTGGTGGACAAGTTGCGGACGAGGGAAATTAATTAGCCCGAAAATTAGTTCTGGAGGCATTGGACACAATGAGTAAAGCGCAACGAGGTCGCTATAAATTACTCACACGTGCCGACGAGAAGGAGGGCCGGCTCGTAAACAAGTTCCCGCGCCGTGTTGCTAAATAACGTGGAAGTAGGGCTGATCGAGGCCAGAAAGGAAACTTCATAGATGTAATTACAGGTGAACAGTATCGGACACTCGTATCACGGTCGAATTTTCAGATTACCTATCAAGTAGTTGATGCATTCGCAAACATTAGGTACGCTGGACCGCGGCTAACAGGTAAGTGAATAACCAACAGCGAGCTGATAACTTTATAAACCTCCACCGTCGAGTATTCCATCGGAGCAAACATGTTTACGTGTTTTAAGCCATAACAAACCCTAACGTTAATAGACACGAGCTTATACTTGATACGATAAATGAATGAATTCGGGTAATCGATAAATTATTGTTCATATTAAATGGATGGTATTGTTACCATTCCTGCAATAATTTATTCGCAGCGACGACGTTAAATTATCGATATTATTGCCAGTAACACAGCTACGATTCCGTGGCAGCATAAAGGGCTGGGCACAATGGGAACGGAGATATCTGGGAAATATCGGAGCAGGCAAAAAATGCTGCGACATCTCGCGATTGCAGTATATTGGGGCCTGATTGGCTCAATTTGTCAATTTGTTGCCTGGACGAGAGCAAGGTAGCGAGCCCCTTCGCCACCGGCCCTGTTCGACCCGATTTTCCGCGGCAGCATGCTGTCCCGGATATTACCGGGATAATGGAAGAGATCTTGGCCGAATTTTCATGGAAAACCATCGTCCCTGAACTACTTTCCCTCTACGATACATTGAGGAGACGTGGGAGGTTCGTGGCGCCAGAAAATTGCGTTTAGATCGCGTGATCTCGATCGATCCCGCTTTCACGCTTCCCCGGGCTCTCAAATTACATTTCGCGACAGAAATTTCGCAATCGTTACACCGGAGGCTATCGAAAGAACACGAACTGAGCAAAAGGCATTCCGTGAAGAGGAATTTTCTATTTTAGAGAAGTCGTCCACGATCTCTTTCCCTGTGCCGTGGCACACAGGTAAGGGTTGTTATCGATTCCGTGGCACCGTACCCATCGACTCATCAAACGTGCTACTTCTGCCGTTTATTCACATTCCCGCGATTCTTTCTCAAGCCCAAACAGTCGCACCTTCAAGGGCCGACGTGCAAATACGGCCCAGTGTCTCGTAGTACATTTCCCAGCATTATTATTCTTCTATATCGCTAGCCCAGAGTGGTATAAAAGATGAAAGGTGATCCTAATTTCCTTTGGATCAATGGGAGAAATGGAGGAAGAATATAGGAGAGGCGTCTCGCGTATCAGGTTCTCCAACGACGCGCACGATGATATCTCGTTGCTTTCCATTGGAAGCGGCGGCTCCGAAGAAACCGGGAGATACCAGCCCGTGGAGCACACGAGTCTATTTGCGAATCCGTCGATACCACGGGCGCAGGTTCGACGTCGACCGTAGGCGTAGGGTAGAGATTCAACGTCGCCGGTTTTAAAGAGTATATCGGGGTGATTCGTGCCCTCGCCGCGGCGCAAGGTCAGATGAATCGATAAAACACAGACAACGAGGTAACGATGCCGTGGTTCGATAACGGCCGCGCCACGACATTCCGTTTTGCGGCTTATCGCGTGCATACCTCAAGGTCAGTGACAAAACGTTGCCGTGTACCTGTTACCAGCGACGGACATTCTGGAGGAAGTGGCCCCTTGCAAGAGGCACGCGGGCAGAATCTTCAGATTATTCTTCAAAAGTATCGACAGTCTCGGAAAGGGAGCTTTCTATTTTTACTTCATAGTCCGCTGACTGGAACGAGCTTATTTATCAATGCTTCCAGTCGGGCGACTTCTTTATACTCGCAGCAGCGGCAGGGATTTGCCCGGCACGATGTAAATACGGAATTCGACGTATCTGCGGTCGTGAGTGCTCGGTGAAGGGCGGCAATGAGTTACTCGTTTTATTCGAGAACGGCTAGGCTAGCGTGCGGCTTGATAAGCCACGGCCAGCCACGAAAAGCGATCAGGTAGCTATTCCAAGGATGAAGCTGAATAATTCCCGCGGCAATTTAATGAATTTTAGATTAGCCGGCGTGGCAGCCCAGCTCTGTTAAAGAAATGACACTGTCGCTGATCGACGATGACTGGTTGCACTACTGTCAGCTTATCGCTCTCTGTTTAAAGGTTAATGGCAAGGAGAATGCTACGACCGATCGCGTTATTTCTGCTGTCACGCGAGCGTGTTCCCATGACTTTGCGAAAAAGCGCCATGGAAATGGTTGAAAAGTTTCAAGCTGGTACGTACTTACACGCGTGACTCGAAAAGGGACATGGAAGGCACGTAACTAAACTTTGTTTTCCAACATCATCCTGTGCGATCCATTCAGAAGCTAAGACTTCTCTTCGCGATTCTCAAGACCATCTTTCTTCCAGATCCGCGATGAATGAACAACTGGCTCCTTTCACGAATTCTTTGATTCGACTGCGTGCTCGTGGAATCTAATTTCGACGACTTACGGCTACAGCGACGGCATAAACGTATTCGATGACATCGCGGAACGAGTTTCCACTTGGCAGAGCCGTGTGTACTCGGTTGCGAGTCTTTCGCGAAATTTCGACCGCTTGATAAATACTTGGAGCATTCCCATTGCTATAGTCCCCGAGGAGGCCGGTTGCCAAGCTCCGACGAATGTCGGGAACTCGTTTAAAGTCACAGGGACTGGTCCTTTAATTCTTGCCCGGGGACAGGGGCCGCTCGGGCAATTGATATTAACTCGCCTCGAAACCTTTGAATTTCCTCGAGAGCCATACGTTTCGCGGCGCTTCCTTCCATCTTTCGGATGGACGGCGGTAATTCTCCTTCAACTGTTTCGGAAAAGTAATTAATTCGCCGGGGCGGCCAATGGCAACTCTTTCATTTGCCTGTCGCTAATTTGATGAGGCAATTTCTGCGCGCTACAACGCGTTGCCGCGCGGAACGATAGGTCTCACGTATACGTACGAGTGCTCGCCTCGGTGGTAGATAAATAAACAGTCATACGCGATCGACGTCCCGTGTATTCGCGACAGTGTCACGATAAGCGGCTGGCAAATTAATTAAATTCAACTGCGATCGATAGTTGCAGCCAATGTCGCGAACGAATGAACCTTGCTTCCGATCGCACGGGACACTGGGACTCCCTAATGCACGTTTGTGGTTCATTTTATACGCCGTTTGGTCGGTGTGGTGAAACTTGGGAGGCTGTCGTCCGACGCTTCAGCCAAACGAGTGGGTCTCTTCGAATTCAACGGAGATAAACTTTTCAGCCATCATTCTAATACGCTTCTGTGGCCACGTGCGTTTCAAGTGACATCCCGTCGAGCCGCTGGCCAATTAATTAGATTCAGCTGCGTCCACTAATCGCGCGCCGCAAGGAATTAATTATCAACCGATTCGCCACCACAGAGATGCGTCGAACGCTTCGGCTTACAAAGTGTCGGGGATCCGTCGATTCTTCGTCTAATTTGAACCGCTCGATCGGCCTGAATGTTTCAATTCCCTTCCTCCGAAATCGCATGGCCCTCTCGACATTAGAGCGACGAGGTAATAAATATCCATAGAGGGAGCTCGAGTTAATTAATCAGTGACAGACAGCTGCGATCGACCTTCTAACGATTCTCTTTCCGACTCCCCGCAATCACGTAACCCATTGAATTTTATTAATGCAGAGCTGCACGGGCAGGGAATTAAAGGGGCGACTGAACGAATGGTGGTAAGAAGCGATGAAATTGTATCGAATTTTCTCGGAATTGTGCGGGCCCGACGGTGATGCTGCGAGATACGCGGGCGAGACAATCTGGCAAGATGCAGATTCATGTTTGCGAAAGCGGCTTGGACGGAGCCGAGACTGCACAATAGTGCGCGCAGGGCTTGTTAGGGTAATAGAGGTCGGAAAATTCAAAGGCAAATACCTTCGCGTGGATTTGCCTCCCCGATTAGGCAAATCGAAACCGAAATGGACGTGGCGTGGATGCAGATTGCGACGGATTGCTTCGTGAATTCGTGAAATAATGCGAAACGCGTCGACGATCGATCGCGATGAATATTGCACCCGAGGACTTTCGTACCACTTTGTAGTTGGTTCCACTTTGTAGTTGATTCCCACAATGAACGGACTACTCGGTACATTGGTACTGGCTGAACTTTTGACGAATGACTCTCCAACGAATAATTCATTGATGATTAGCAGGGTATAAGACGTGGAGCTGAAGGTAGGACGGTGAAAGCGTCTCTTGGTCCTGGGACTGCTAGTGGACGAAACAATGGTAGTTGAGGGAGAACTTGAAATGTTATGAAAAATCCACCCAGACAATGATTTTAGAAAAGACACCTTGCTATAGAAGACGCTGCTAATCAATTCCACCCAGCCATCTCCCACCGCCTCTAATGAATCCAGCAATTAGTGGTAACATTCCGGAGGGCTCATCCTTCACAATATTAGATAAAAGGATATGAAATTTGAAATACTTGAATATCTACGTCTTACGCATAGTAGGGGAGAGTTGCCAATATCGTACCGGTCATCTAAATCGTACCTCATCAATTTCTCAGTAATTAATGAATCTAAACAACATTGGATAATAAAAATATCAAGTAAATGCGAAATAATAAATAGAAACAAAACCTTTTGAGCTTACACCCTATTTTGTGCGTGTTATAAACAATTTAAAAAATCAGGTATGATTGATGTAACTTTTTACCAGTTTATTTTAGCTGATAATAATCAAACAATACAATTTTGTCCTGTATTTTTGTATTTTTTTAAAAGCGGGTTTAACGTAGAATATTTTACATTCATTTTAAGTACATATTACATTCATTATAAAGTTTTAATTAATATTTATAAATAAATTGATCATGTTTCCTAAATTGTACCACTACAATCGTACCAGTAGGATTTGACAACTCGTATGTTATATAGGTTATGTAAGTATATCATATTCATAGGTCATTGTGGCCTGTATGTGATCCATATACATGTGTATATATAACTATATAATAATCATTACTTTATGTTGAATATTTGCTAATCTATTTGTTATTGATACTATTTTTGGTGGAGGTACGATTTTGGAAACCGAGGGGTACCATTTAGGAGACTGGTTGCCTAAATCGTACCGTTTACAGTATGTGACAAAAAGATTAATAACAAATTGATTTGTTCTGAACAAAAGGTTAAGCATATAATAGTATGTGCCTAAAAGATTAAGCTACAATATCCAATAGTCATTTGCGTACAAATTAGTACCAAATATGAAATATAACGTAAAATGTCTTAAGGGAACCTTCCGGTCTAGAGCCCCCAAAAATAGGTGATATTTAGGAATTAATTAAAGAAAAACTACTATATATAATTTAATGGGACTTTTTGCATTGTATTAAGGATGAATTAAATTATAGAAATATATTTTTTGTTTGATAATTAATCATTGCAGGTGGCACTGGGGAGTCGTTAAAGTCAAGGCGTCAAAAAATTTATCCAATTCGGTGGGACCTGTATCTCCAAAAGTTATTATCCGATTCGACTGAAACCTTTTTTATTCTGAAGATTATTCTTCTGGCTAGGGGAGGAACTAGAAAAAATTACAATAATGACATTTTTTTTTAGAAAATAACGACACTTCAAGTTTGAAATCACTTTTCCCTGTATTTTTCGTCCTTTCAAGGCCTTTGAAAATTATAAATTTTCAAGTTTTTGCAATTTTTCTAGTCCCCCCCCCCCCCAGACAGAACCTATATTCTTCAAAATAAAAAAGTTTCAGTCGAATCGGATAATAACTTTTGGAGATACAGGTCCCACCGTTTTGAGAACACTGTTTCGAGAAAAACGCGTTTAAAGTTTTACGTGAGTGCCGAGTGGCCGGTTGTTGCCCATGCATTTGCCGCTACTCAAATGCCTATACCTTCGGGAATTTTACGAATTTCAACCAATCCTTTTAAACACGTATTCCTAAAAGGTTGAACATTCGAAAAATGAAATAAAAAAAAAATCGACTTTTAGACCGGAAGGTCCCCTTAAGTGGTACGATATAGGCAACCCTCCCCTAAATCTAAATGTAAGGAACTCAAACGACAGTTGGAGTCTTATTTTTACTCCTGAAAAGGTATTTTTCACTTTACAAATGCTTTGTCAAGCATTATTTGCTAAACTTTTGGCAGTAAAAATGCCCTGAATTCACAATTTTCTCGAGTTGTAATTTATTTCTCTAAAACGGTGTAGTGAAAACAATTGACACTCGGCAGATATTTTCATTTATCCATATACTACAATACTACATGTAAAAAAAATTGAAAACATTGGTACTATTTCTTCAACATTGTTTCAGCACTTTCAGCTGTTTTATCTGTCAAGATCGTCCCTTTCCATAGAAGATTACGTGTAAAGTCAGAGAAAATTAAAATCGTTACAACTCGGTAACCGTTTAGTGAATTCGTTTAAAATTTTTGGAGCCCATCAGGAAGATTAAAAAGAACAGTCTTACAAATCTTCATCAACTTGGTACCATTTTAAAGACAGGTCCGATACATCCTTAAGCGCGCACCCCATCTTCTTGTAACAGAGAAAAGAAAACGCGACAGCGTATATAACTCGCCTATCTAGATTCAAGATCCGTCCAGAATCTCCTGTTACGTCCCCCTTAATAGTTTCTTCGTGCGGAAAAGACAGAAGGAGAGCCCATCGCGCTTTGTATTCATTGGGAAAATAGGAGGAAACGACGGCGCGGGGGCTAGGAAAAAGGGAAGAAGAAGCAGAATCTTGAGGGGAAGGCGGGGTAAGGCATTAAGAGGCTGGCGGGGCGAGGGGGAGGCGGAGAAGTTTCAGTCGTTAATGAACGACCCACTCAGAATCGGGTGTATTTCAGCGCGCCGCTTCGAAAAGGCTGCCAGTGACACTTGAAATCCCGGCCTCATTATATCGCGGTTTCACAAACGTCATTTTACCACTGTGCCTCTCGTTGGCTCGCCCTAAAAACTAGGTTGACGTACGGATTGTAATGCAAGCCGCGAACCACGGTGGAGGTAGTAAAAGCGAGTTGAAAGAAAGCCTGGTTCCGTTGTCGCGGTCTGTACAACATTTCCCTCTAACAAATAAACGACGTGCACGCGGCTCTCCCTGGTGATCGATTAAATCCTCCGTGCATCTCTGGCGTGTAACGGATTGATTTCTATGAAACAACAACGCTGGAGGTTCGCTCAGAGCTCTTCGCGAAATCTACGCGTAACCGTTTACTTTTCATCGCCACTGAAAATCCCCGCTTTTGCTCGATAATTCCGAGTGCGCAAATTTCGCACGACATCGTTCTACGAGAACACGGTTCGGAGGGAAGCGTGTCCTTTCAACGAACGCCCGGCACCCTGCCTTTTTATTCGTTCCCGCCACCTTTTCGCGCTGCAGCTAAAGCGGTCGGCGTAACCCAGTTGCACAGCGAGCCATAAACTGAGATGTACACGGCGGCGAGAAAATCGCTGGCTGGTGCGGGGCCCGAGCCAAGTGCTCCGAACTTTCGGTAATTCGACGAAGCTCGCGGGACACCGGCGTGGATGTCGGCTGCTGGAAGAATCGAGCGGATCCTCTAAGCGGCCGTGTAATTGAAAGGGATAGCTTCCGATGGCCGCCAATGGAACGAGATACCGAGGCACGAACGACGCTCTAATCTCCACCTCGTTCGTCCCCCGTTTCCCTCGTTCCCACCCCCCACCTGCGGCCCCGACGAACTTGCGTTACACCTTACACCAACAACCTACTTTTCCTCCCCGCTGAATGAATAAAATCGTGGATGAAGCGACATCGGCGTAGGGGAGGATTCTATTGGTTTCTGGCGCGCACGCTTCGAGTCGACGATGCGTCGAATGTAGGGTATTATGTATCCTAGAGTGAGCAGTCGATGGGGGATATTTTGTTACTCGATAGTTCGACATTTTTCAAAGGAGATGGGCTTGTATCGTTGGTTTAACGCGAATCTCTAAAGGTCCCCGAACCACTTGATTTCTCCCAACTACGAATCCTCTGTCTTCTGTTTTCTATTCCGTTGTCTACAACTTTCGATCGCCAACGTACCTATATTGAACGGCATTCGATCGAAAGTGGTTGGAAAGTGACAAAAGCCGGGCTGCGAATCGCATCGTGGAATCGTTCGCGCGAAATCAGAAGCTGACGTCTACATTACCGGCCATGCATACACGGCGGGCCGAGTGTCAGAGATTAACCGTCCCGCGACATTAACGTCCATTGTTTCATCGTGCATTCGAGGCGAAGCAGCCCGGCCGTAAAGTGGGAACAGCTGTCGAGGGAAGAAGCAACGTCGCCCGTACACGTGTGTACGTGTGCGCGCGCGAGCGTGTGCGGGGAAAGAGGAAACCAGGGTGTATCGGGATTACCGATAAGGTACGCTCGTTTCCTCGTTCTAGCGTGCGCGCAACACGTGGCACGAGGCATCGCCGAGCCGAAATCCGGCGACAATCGGTGCTCATTTAAGCACCAGTGGCCCACTCAATTTTCCAACGGGGAAAGAAATTGCACCGCCTGCCGGTAGTTACTGCAGTTCCGCGATACAAGTGCCATTGTTCCTTTCCCGAATTTACTGGCGGCTCGTGGCGACCCAGTTCGATGGGAGGAGCGGGGGGGGGGGGGGGGGGCTGATAACGATAAGATTGCCAGGATTGAAAGATTATCGGAACAGCTATATTACTCGTTCAGAGACAATCTGTATACAATAATGATGTCAGATAGAAGCTCCAAGTAGTACGCGGTGAAATAAACGCTCCAAGAGCGTAGTTTTAATATTCCGCTAAATTTCCTCGATCCCACGCTTTCCACCGGCCGAGTCGTCATGGGAAAGAAGAGACGCGTGATGGCTCTATTATTTCCACCGCGAGCAGCCACGTTGTTACTGTTTCGTCCTAGAAGCTAAACCGGCTAAAGCTCGTAAAAGGTGCACGGTGTAGTATCGTTACCATGTACCTCGCCGGAAGATTAACGATCGACCGATTTAACATAGGTGGGCAGGGGGGTAACTACGACCGAGAAAACGTATATCTTTTCCACTGGATGGTTTAAAAGCCGCCGTTGCTTTCCGCCGTCGCGGTATAGATTTCGCAGGCGAGGTAAATCACGAGCCTTCGCAAGCCTTTCCTCTTAAATGTTCTTTTCGGTGGAGAAACTAACTTCGATATCCGGAAATACCGCGGCGTATTTCTCTCCGCCATTTATACACTTGGTCCGCGCTTATTTTAATCTAAATTACTGTATCGTTAATTTTCAAACTGATCTCCTGTGGGAGGAGCTTTGTATTTCTTTCTCTTTATTGTACATTCGTCCCTCGAAACATCTGTTCTTCGCTAGTACCTACTCGAATCTTCGGTGAACTAGTATTTTAACCCACGCTAACTCGTATCGATTCCATGTTCACCGGGCGGCAATCTCGTTAACATCGAAACACTGACTTCGCGACAGCAAAGAAGCAAAGCCCTTTCAGATCGAATCTATCGGCGGTACGTCCGGAAAGGCGAGCAGCTTCTCCTCGAAAGCTTCAGGTCGTCTCGTAGACAGGCGTTATTTCCACGGACAGGGTCTGGCGAAGGTAATCCAAGGAGGATTTCCGCAGAAATAGCCCGCCATTGTTCTCGTGGCCCCGTACCCAGATATCATTGCTCTCGTACAATGGTGGTTTCGCGGGGAAACAAGTCGCCCGACAATGAAGGGGCTCTGCGCCGAGGCTTTCGGGAAAGAGGATAAACTCGACGCTGCGTTACGCTGCTCTTTCGATCGAGGACACAGAACGCCGCGCCTTTGTCGGCGATTTTCATTTGGTCACTCGATTTACGCAGCTCCCGTGTTCCCCTTGCCTATTCACGAGTCGCGATAAAAGCGACGCAAGGCGAAACTGTTTCGTTCGAGGTTAATTAAAGGGCGATTCGAAAGGTAGACGAGGATCAAGTGCGCTTGACAGGTCACGAAAATCGTCCTGAATGTCCAACTGCGTTTGTGGAACGTTTTTTCGAGCAGTCGTTAATTAAAAGTTCCTTGGAATGTTTCAAACGGGGGGTGAGAAGTAACTTGCAAAAGTGGATCATAAGTTCTTTGAAGAAATAACGTTCTTTTTCTGAGAGATTATATTTCATGTCGAAAAATCTGAACATCTAGATGACGAGTAGATCCTTAAAGTGATTGCACGTTTAAATGAATGGTTCAAGAGGTTCGCAAGAAGGTATTACTATACTGGCATTTACCGATCAATTCTCAGATCCACACATTTCGCAAACGCTGGAGAGCAAAGTTCGAGTATTGCCCTTATGCCTGCATTCGAGGATAAATCGTTGAGCAGACAATCCCGTAAGCTTATCTGGCGAGGATTGGTCGAACGGCTCGTAGCTTTCCCTGTGGAAGCATGCACGGAGCAGAGACGGCGTCGCGGGTTCAGCTCGAAAACATTCGTACACAAAATCGCGAAGGGTGGTGGTTTCGCGATGGAAATTTACGAGCGACAGAAAGACAAGACCGTTCCCCGGTTAATGCGGCTTCGACGCCTTGGCTTCTATGCGAAATCTGAAAGGCTAGAAGGAAAAAAGAATTTCGTTGGTTACGTGAATCAGTGGATTAAGGCGATGAGAGTCAGACCTTGTTGATTCTACTTCGGAATACGAAAGATTTTCAAATGCCTTCCTGTACTCTTACACACTTTGAACTAAACATTCACGTGGTAGGGTTAGTAATTGACCGCGTACCAGTGAATGACCATTGGGCAAAGAAAAGTCAATTATAAATTTAAAAATATTACACGTTAATCCCATATTTTTAGTTACGCGTATTAAGTAAACATTAACAAGTACAATTCTTATTAAAAGTATGCGGTCATTTACTGGATTTTTACACATCTCGCAGTTTATAATCGTATTTTTTTTAAATTACGATAAGAATAAGTAATTATTTTGTATAGAAATTTCGAGAAAAATAAATTTAAATTCAATGTCGACGGTTGTTTTGTTGTTATACATAAATATATTCGAGTATTAATCTCGAGGGTCCGTAAATTCAACAATTCGGTCATTCACAGGTTGGTGTACCCTAGGAAATATTCAATAGTCGATAGCAAATCAGTTTACCGAGTGAAATAGTAGAATAAGGAGGCAAGAGTCAGACATAGAATTTCTCTTGTACACGCAGAGGAATACGAAAGCTTCTTATGTTATTAACAAGTACAGAAAATGAACGCTAGGTATTTACAAAGCTACGAGGAATCTCACTTGCCGGAATCAATCAGTAGAAGAAGGCGACATTAGCCAGCCACTGCGTGCTTGTCGGATAAATCGATTCCACGAAAGCATGAAGGAGAATCATTCTAAATTTGTGCCGAGGGAAACATTGGACATCCTCGGTAATATAAAAGATTACCATCTGAATTCATCAGGTTTATTTTAAGAATCCCCAATTATCGTCCTGGATTATTCAAACGTGCTCTGAGGGATATTTCACCGATGTCGAGTGTTTATTTCAAGTCGCTCCATTTCCCGTGCAAGTCTCTCGATATCTAGCGGTGGTCCTACGTCGATCTCACGTCAAGCTGGCTTAAAAGCTTTGTACACGGTATCGAAATAAAGTTTCTTCGAACCGTCCACACATTTATCGACAAGAGGGACGTTAGCGTATCGAGTTCTGGTCAAGTGGAATACACAAAGATAGATTTCACCAAGATCGCTGAAACAGCATTAATACCCGTACCGTGTCTCCTCGCGCGAACTAACTGGGTCAAAATTCCCCGAGGAAAATCGCGAGCCATCCCAAAAATTCGTTTCTTTCAGTTTGCGCTCGGCCAATTCTCCTGAAACACCTCGGCCCGACACAGATCTCTATTTGAGCCGTCGATAATAGGCGCCCGAACGTCGTTTCCTCTCGAAAAGCGACCGACTTCTCGGCGGAGCGGGGTTGGGGAGACGTCCAGGCTGCACAATGGGAACGTCGCGAGCGCATCGGGCGCACAATCGAGCCGGTCGACAATGAGAAAAAGACTAAACACGCGGGGGTACTTGCCTTCGACGAGCTGCTCCTTCTTCACCAAGATCAGAGGAATGGCCCCGGAGTTGCTCATGGTCTTCTACTACAGCTCCTCTTTATCGAGTCCTCTTCCGTTCGCCGGCCGATCGGTTTTCTGAGCTTTTCAAACGCACGGCACTGTCACACGGCCCGACGACATCCAAAGACGCCACTCCTTTGCCCCCCGATCTATCCGGCGACAGTTCCTATTCCGGCGTTAGATAAACGTGGCAACTCGGTTTCCTCCTCGCGAAAGGGAGCGAACGTATCGCGATACGCTCGAGTCTCACCCTCGGTATGTCTTCCAACGACGGTTCCCCAAAGATCCACAGATACCGACGTCGACCGCGAATTAACTACGAAATTGAGCTATTCAGTCGTCGACAGCGCGACAGCAACAGTAGAGGTCTGATAACGCGCTTCTTTTAAGACTCGCAGCTTGATTTAGAAGATCGATGATTTCTAGCGATCGATCACTGAACTCGTGTTGATCTGGCGCTATCTAAAAAATGCCAATCGGCCGTGTCGATGGGTGTTTTCTGCAGAATCCTCTTTCAAAAGTCAAGGGTTTGGGGAAGAAAATGGTGTTAAAACGAGAATTTAGAGGCTGGAGTTTTGTGAGTGTTTCCCATTGGAACCTTTTTCTCAAATATTTCATCGAGGAAACGTTGGGACAGTATTGCTCCTTCGGGATGAGAGATTGAGAAGATATTGACGAGCATGTTAACCAATCTTCCTCCAAGGGTATTTGGCTTAATCTTCCCTCGCAGCCGAGGCCTGAAAGTCAGATTGAAGACTGTGCCTTCTACTGGAAAGCTTACAGGATCAAACGCTCAAAGCTTCTTCAGGATCAGACATCAAAGAGGCGTTCCCAAATTCGTTGCCAAACAACGTTCCACGACCAGTCATCAATCTTCATTTAGCACAGAGCCTCAAAGGAGAAGCGGGTTGTGGTCAGCGTGTGACGAAGCAATCCGATCAACTTTGTGGACGATAGACCTTCGACTACGCGTTACATCGATCCCGGGTGTGTCGACGCTCAACAAACCTACTTTATCTATTTACATACATGGTTGCACGTTGGCTGGAAACGTTAAGGAAACGTCGAAACTCGACGTACCTCGCTGTTCCGAGCGGAGACGGGTCCAAGTGGATTTCGTTGAAACGATGAAAATCCTGAGGTAGAATGCGAATCAATCGACATCCGCTCGAGAAATCCCTCTGACCTTATCGCTCTTGGCGATTCGAGATTCAAACTTTCCCGGAAGAGTTTCGGAGCTTGGAACTCTGGATCTCGAATGCTTTTCAGCGGAGATTAAAACAATGGGGGTGAATATTTTGAGGCAGATTCTTAGTCGAGAAAGTCTGTCGATTTTTCCTGCTTGAAATCGCTAGATGGAAATCCTGATGGTATTAGCAGGGGATTGCGGCGCGCACGAAACGGCAGAAGCCCGTCATTTTCGCGATTACGAGCGAGGGATTAATAATGAAAATGGGATGATACGCGGGACACGTGTTCCCGATGAAAAATTAATTCCCTGGACACACGATGCACGGTGGAAAACTGTGTCATTCGTTGGTTCGATGACCCCGTGCGTGCGATCGATCGTAATTTTGTCGCGGGTTGCGTGCAAACGGGCGCCTCTTCTGCCCTCGGATTAATTCTAAATTCCCGCCCGGCGAGCACGTTTCGACCGATCCGACGATCGCAAGGAGGACAGGGTTGATTCCGCAACAAGTCACCGTGCCCTGCACCGATGAATGAATGAAAAGTTAAAAACGATCCATCGTTACTTGCCGAATGGAAAATCAATTCGCGGAACGAGCGACATTCATGAGATACGCGTGAAAGGAGCGACGTCGGCCGAGCATCGCAGCAACCCGTCACTGATCGATCAGGCGTAACACTCGATTCCATATGTGCCACATTGTATCGACGTGTACGGCCTATATTGTGCATGCACACGACCAGCGGAATTTATGACGTGCAACCTTTGCCCGGGGAATCTGTCCAGCTCGAAACGAACGTGTCGCGCGAAATCGTGTGACCAGTGGCGCGAATCTCTGACGAAGCTTTCAACGGGATTTTCTTGTGGAATTTTCAGCGGCTCGACCCGAGTGTTTAATATATTATTATACACGGCGTGGACCGAGTGTGCGCGAAATTGGAAGCAAATTGCTGGCACGTAGTTTGCGCGGTGGCCTCCTACATAAATGGTCGAATATGAAATTTGTTGGGGTCGCTCTGCGTACTAGTTATCTCGATGAACACTTGTTGAACCGAATTTTCGGTATCCGATAGTAGATTATGCTTGAAATGAAAGCTTTAAATGAAATTACTCTTGAGGGTAGAAATAATTTCATTCGCCCACCGTGTCTGTTTGTTTCTGCCTTATTATCGCAAGCGAGGGTAAAGCGGGGCACCGCGAGAGGGTTAATTGCCGTTCCAAACGGCGAATGAATTGCCACGACCGGTGGAGCAACATATTTTTAGAATATTTAGGAGAGACCAAAAGGCGAGGTCGCGTCAAGCAACAAGTAATCGCGTACACCGAGCCAATTACGCGGCTCTGTTTCTATAACCACGAAGCATTTCGTCAAAAATAACAGTGTGCGAAACATCGAGGCCGAAAGCCGAGGAATACGTACGAATTACCAACAAGAAGACATCGAAACATTCTCATCCCCGATCGCAAATTCGAGTCGCCGAGAATTGCGGGGTAACCAAGGCTAATACCTTTGGTTTCACGTTTCAACACATACCTGCACGTGCCGCGTAATAAATCGCCTCCAACCTTGGAGGAACTCGTGAAAATTTCACCTGGAGCTCGTCTCAAAGGCGCTTCGAACCCATCAATCCGAAACCCGTACCATCGATCTTCCCCCCCTCGAAGAGAAACAGAGGGACGAAGGGGGAGGGGTGGAAGAAAACAGAGAATCTCACGGGAACTCTTCCCGAAGGAGCCAGCTACCCCGAGCCACTAATCCCCAACCCCCGTGGCCCGGCGCGAAACAAGGAGAAAAAAGAACCGATGGATAGATGCGATAGAATCGGTGGGGCGCGCACAAGACTCGCCGCGGATCGACTCGATCCACAGTGGATCACGTGGCTCGATCAGAGATTCGGGATCCCGGACCGTGTCAGCTCGCTCCCGGTTGAAGCTGGATCGATGAAGGCTGCTCCTTGCATTACACGGTGCCTGCTGCTCCTTCTCTCTCTCTCTCTCTCTCCCTCTCTCCCACCTCCAACGCCACTTTCTACCCCCTGGATACGATAGATCGAGGCGTTCGTTGGATCAGCGCAGTGGAAGCCCCTTCGATCGCTGGATCCCCGTGCTCGAAACACTGTCGCGGTTCGCGGTCGTACCCCGACTGGAAGCTCCAAGGATCGACGCGCAAGGTGGACGCGGCCAAGGAGGAATCGCGATTCGAATCGACGTCGCGCCGAGGAACGACTGACTGGCTGGCCGAGTGACTGACGACAGAGGGTGGCTGGCGCGAGAAGGACGAGGCAGGATCGACGGGGAAACGAGCGATCTAGAGGACACCGCCGAGCGGCCAGGACGGAGACGCACAAGTGGTTTTTCGCGTTTTGTCCCGGGGGTTGGTCGGCCTCAGCCCCACTCACCTGGTATCCGCGTAGGGTGCGCACCTACTACTACTCACCGGGCTAGCTACCACCGACACCCACCCCCGACCTAACCCGTCACCCGCTCGGCCACCCCACTGCTTCATTCGCTAACCCCACGTTAGGAACTCCCTCTCCCCGTCTCTTTTCCTTCCGTTCACCCTCTCCCTCTCTATCCCTCTATCGCGCCGCTTCGTTTGTCCCTGTTCATTTGCCGAGGCCTCCGGGCTTCTCTGTTCGACGTTCCGTTCGGTATCGGCTGCGCCGTCTACGGCTTTCGTATACGCTATACGCTGTGTCGTTCAAAAGCCCGGGATTTTCCAAACCTCTCGCCCACTCCGTGTGGACACTGATGTAACGAGAGCGAAAAGACAAGGGCTGTTGCGAAATTTGGTCAGTACGGTTACGTTACGGTTGGTTTCGCAAGGTGGGTATGCGGAAATATTGTTGGATTTATGAGGGTAAGCGAGACAGAATTTCGAACAACGGTGTACGAGGATTTCGCCCTCTGCATTATAGATTTCTCCCTCTGGTCGGCACCGCGAAGTTTATATTCCTGTTATGTACGCGGGATTTCTTCGAGCACGAGGATTTCCTTTGCAGATCTTCCAGATGCATTGTTGCGCTTCATGGATCTGGTTGTTTCAGGTTTTCCACGTGGCTGTTTTCACCCGTTCATCCATCTTTACCCCTTGCCTTCGTTTTGTTTCGCCCAGTTCCGCTCGTCTGTCTCCCGGATTCCTTCCCCTGGAGTTCCTGTTTCCCTATTTCGCCCCAAGTTCCCTCTATTTTTCAAGTCTCACCAGGCTTCCGCTCGTACACGCTTTATCTTCTCTCACCCCTCTACGCTGCGCACCAGTTTTCACATTTCGCTACTCTGTTTCCTCCGCCGCTGGAGCGTCACTGTCGGCGATGGAACAGCTCTAGCTCCAACTATCGAGTACCGAATCCAAGCATTCCGACTACATAGCCTGGAGAATTCTCAACTATCGCCGGCCGAGCGATTTCTCTTAACGGGTTAAACCTTATCGTTCGTCTATCTTCGGCTATAGTTCCGTTCTACTTTTCCCTCAACACGAAACAACGTACGATAGATGGATGAAAGTTTGATGAGACGTCTGGCATGGGGCGGTTGCGAAGCGATCAAACATTCAGCGCGCTCCGTTCACCGATCCTTCGGCTGCGCGCCATTTTCACTTGCACGAGCGAGCAAAGATTGCATGTCCTCTGGAAATAAGTGTTAAATACCGATCGGTAGTGATTTCGGAAGCTGCTGCCGATAATTAATAGCTATTCCTCGGTCTATTCGCGAAAATCTCTTTCAATCGATCTTAGGGGAAAGGTGGGATAGTTGATCATCGGGGATACACGATCACGTCAGTTTTTTAATTAATATATTGGCAATTTGTGCCTGCTTTCGCGTTATCGTGGCAATGTTTGCGTCATCGCAACACTTCACGTTGCGGTTTTCTTTCGGGAGCATAGAATAATGTAGTTGGTAGCGTCGATCTTATTTGAAGCCAAAAAGTAAATATTTCGGTCACCTTGATCTTCCTCCTTTTCGACTGAATGTTACATTTTCAACGATTTAAAATATATTAAGTAAAAATTGCTATTTCTATTAATGCTATTAGTGATTGATCTAAATATTTCAGTTAAGTTTAGTTTTTCACCTTTTTCAAATCGAGTGCATTGAGGGATACTTGATCAGTATGTGAGGTGGGATACTTGAACAGGTGAAAAAGCCCCAGAAAAAACCATAGAACGGCTAATGAAACAGAAAAATACGGCATAGAAACTGAGAAGGAAAATCTTTTCTTCATCATCATCTGAATTAGACGATGTCCAACAATAAGTGAAATGTCTTTTAAGAATGCATTTATGTTGTTTTATGTCATAGAGTTTTATGTCATTCTTCGGTTTTATTTTTTCAGTAATTCTTTCCATTTATGATATTCCCTTTATTTCATTGACTAAGATAATAAATATTTTTTAGAAAATTAATGTGTTATTTACTCCTAAAGTTCACTGATCGAGTCTCCCTAACCTTTTGATCAAGCCTCTACTTTATAGTGGGGGATACTTGTGTATTAGGGTGTTTCAATTTTCCAAAGGTGCTATTTTCATATAACTTTGCCTGCCCCCTTGATTCTATTCATCTAAGTGATCTGTATGCCAAATTTTAGACAAATTTAATAATATTTAGGGGTTGCACACTTTTATCACTAAGGTAGGCCTAAGACGGTAGTAACACTTTGGTTTGGGAATACGATTACGCAGAAACTATTACATTTACAACAAAAACCCTTATACGGAAATGTTACTTACTTATCTGACATTATTGAGTCGCAACAGTTTCACTGTATGTCAAGTAATATCAAAGTTATTAATAAAAAATGAGAAGCGGAGTGTTATAGCCCTAACGATACAGTGTAAAGTGTTGCAACCGTATCTGATCTCGGGTCGGTTGTAACACTACATGGATTCTATGTAAACAAGACAATATTATTCGCTTTCTTTGACACTATTCAACCGATCCCGACTGCCGCTGTTACAATCGCCCCCGACCGTGCTGTTGAACTTGAATTATAAATTGTGACTAACGAGACTTACTTTTAAATTATTACGAGTATTACTTTAAAAAAGGTCAAATTACAGATTAAAAAAAACACACATACTTGCAAGGGGAGTGTTTACATTAGAATCATAAGCCAGTAAAAAAAAGTTACTCTAGGGTATCAAAAAGTTATTTTGTCCACTATCCATGTCTATTGCGTATCTATACTGCTAGAACATTGATGTGTGTATTCGAAATGTCATTGTTTATCATATGTATATCTAAAATTGGTGTTAATATTCATTATATGTTTTGAGATTCAACACAATTTGTATGTGTTACATTTGCCCCCCTGTTACTACCGCCCCCGGTCCACCCTACATATTTTCGCTTTTTCAGGTTTTAAAAATGTGGCTAAAATAATAAGGTACAGAATTTTTATAGGTGTGAACAATAATAGTAGTAATAAAATGTAAATTTATCTAAGTGTAAGTCTTCTTTGAAGTTTAGTTTCTGTTTTATGGACTTGAGAATAAAAATAATTATCATTGAAAACCGTGTTTCCTTAGCCTACTACATATTATTTAGTGTGCAAAGTGTGCAACCTCTAAATATTACTCAATCTTCCTAAAATTTGTCAGATATTTTTTTTTATATTAATAGGAATCAGGACATTCGCAAAGTAAAATAAAAAAATATTATTTTAATTTTAACCCTATAATATGAAACACCCTATTGTGTATAACGTCACTGCCGGAAAATGTTTCAATTCAGTCATTGAAATTAGTGTGCACCTCTCAAATTTGCACAAGTATATTGAGAATACTCCAAGAATCGCAACTTACGTAATCAAAGCAAACCATTATTATTATTTTAATAAAATAGCAAAACTGTAATCAATTATCCCACCTTTCCCCTACCCTGATTCGTCTAGGATCTCGGGGAAGAAGCATTTCGCGACCACTTGTCCCCGGAACGTCTCGTCCCAAGGGCGGCATCAACGGACGATTCGGACTATCCACGGCGTTCGAGCAATCATCCCAATTATTCATGGGGCGCAACGACACGACTGTTTCGAATACTGCAAGCACATTTACGCTCACGTCCCTGTCAGACGGGAGACATTAGTCCGAGCGATTCCGAGCGGATCGCGCTGTTTGCACAGTCCGGAGCCGCGCTTTGTTCTAGCGACGCACAAATCCTGCCACTTCGTCGTTCGAGTATTCCAAGTTCGCCGAGAGGGCTAATACCGTCACGTCCTGACGTCACCATTCCTCCTGCAAATGGCCGTCACGTCTGGAGCCGTTTCGGTGCCACGGGGCGAACCAATCTCCGCGATATGCCTCGACGCTCGCTGAAGGGAACTTGACGAGGAATCTCCCGTACATCGATCTTTACCCCAAGTGTCAAACGTGGATCTGATAGCTTTTGCGATGGATCCCCTTCGATGAATCAATCGTTCTCGAGTACAAGTTGGCTACAGATGTTCCCAAGTGTACCTAGTATCTGGACCACTTGATAAATCTCCACGAACAGATCGGTGTTTCAGTATCGGATGACTTCGTATCGAGAGGCAAGAGCTTTCTGCCGAATTAAAGCACGTAACAGGATTTGAACGATCCGATAATACGACAGGCAGTGATCGACTCTCCGGGAAGCGGGTGATTAACGCAAATCGAAAGAACGATGCGTTTCGAGGCGGGCGAGTCAGTGTAATTGGCCGTTTTCATCGGCGACGTTAAGCACGAACGATGACGTTCCCCGCGATACAATCAATTATTCAGCTGCCAAGGTATTTGATTGGAGCTCGCCCGTTTAGAAGTCGCTGGGATCTACGGTGCACAGTGGCGAAAATAGATCTGAATAATGGTAGAAGCATGTCACCAGTTTTTGCGACGTCACTACGCATACCAAGGATATGAACTTATTAATGTTCCAATTATGCACGATATCCTCTGGAATGTAGAAGCTCCAGGTAATGATTCCCATTCGCGAGGTTTCCATCACCAATCGTGCCCATCAGCAACGATCCCAGCTTCGCCATCGAAACGGGAACAAGTCACGAGATTTGCATCCTCTAATTGATGGAATATCCAATCGACGGAGCTTCGACGATCGAGGGCCGGCAGTTTCCCTCGATTTTTCGCATCCAGCCATTTCCACGTACCTACGCTCATTCTCAGCGAGTTAATATTTCCGAGCTCAATTCTCGAGAGAAGCAGAAGAAAAAGACGAAAGGGATTGCGGGCTGATCGGTAGCCAACGTCTTTAGAACCTTCTCGTAAAAGCTTCTCCGTCAACAAACAAGCTCCTCTCCGCGCACCTCGGTAGACCGTGGACGGAAACGCGGCGGACGCCGTGATTCCTGTTGCTCGGGGCTTAATTTAACGATCTAGTCGGAGCATCGTGCATCGCTTTCATCGTTGATTGCGACGAGGATTTCTTTTCACTTGGGCGATACGCTTCGACTACAAAGACCACCGTCAACGTTCGCCCGCGTGCCTCTCTATCAGCCGGTTGGATGAAGCGGAGGACACGCTCGGAATTAAACCGTGTGCTCCATCGTCGGATCGCGTGTTCATCGGCTCGAAACCTCTTAATCCTTGCCACTGAGCCCTATCCATGTCCCAGGAACTTGTGGACTGCCCGGGATAACGGTAATAAAGTATACATCCGGCTTTATGAGCTCTTAGAGCTCTTTCGACCGCGGACGCTCCAGCATCGAGGATAATTAATGGCCGAAGGAAGACTATGAAACAGTCTCTAAACGTCTTACGACGTGCGAGGGATCGTCAAACTTCCTGATTTCAAAGTGTGGCCCGGTAGCCCGAGGTGTGGTTCCCGAGGCACGAATGCTTCCATACGGCGGAGTGTTTTATCTTATCACGGGAGTATTGGATCCAAAGTGCCTTCATATACAAAACGGAAGATAAACGTGTCGGAGGGTAGCAGGCGATCCAGAGACCGACGCTTTGAATTTAAATTCTGGCGACAGGGTGCAAGGCGTGGCCAAGCTGGGATCTTGTTCTTCGCGTAGCTCGAGGGGGGATAATCGACAGAAATGGACACAAAGTAAGGTCCGCTATAAAGGATCGTGTTATGAGGCGAGATTAAGGAAACGCTGCGATGAGCGACCTTTCACCCCCCCCCTCTCACCGATACGGGCTAAAATTTGTTAGCGTATTAGGCATTAGCTCGCGTTACAGGCTGTATACGATGCTTCGGGGCGAGAGTAAACGTTTCGAATGGCGTGTACAATGTGGGCACAGCGAGGGCCACCTTGGAGGGTCGTAATCGCGGCCAGATAGGGTGCCACTGGCTCCAACACAGACGCGAGATGATCGATCGAGGAGGACGGGTCACACCCCACGAATTTTATCCTTTTAGTCCAACGACACGCGGCTCCACGTATTCTCGCGTCCCTCCGCCCGGAAATTTAACCCTCGTCGATACGCTCGATGGGTACGTTCCCAAAAATACGTAAACGATTTATCAACCCCCTCCCCGCCCCCCTGCCCGTGTACGATTCGACGTCGGCGAGTGTCCTTTCACCCGCCTTTCCAACGAGGAAAAAAAATCGCGGTGACGATGAAACGTCGAAAAGGACAATTCCTCCGCGAAAGAGCAAACGCGGAGGAAACGCTCGGGGAAAATCAAACCAGCAGCCCCACTGAACGAACCGGCGTTTATTTTTATTCCCCCGCTAGCCGGATGGTAAATCCCTTTATCGTCGAATCCTCTTACGAGTCCAATTCCGAAATACAGTTTTAAAACCCGACTACCACGCTCCGTTTCGCCCTTTATGCCCGACGAGCCTGCAACCCCTCGTTTCGTTATCTTCCAATTTCTAGCATGTGTTTTTTTAGAGTTAATCGGCTGAGTTGCAGGAAACGTCGTTTACCCGGTGAATTTTGAACCTTGGATTCGCCGAGGTGACAGTTTTCCTCGGCCCGGTAAACTCTGTGCGCGCGAGTATTGAAAGGAAGGTCGAAGATGGCAAGCCGCTTTCAACCTGCAGATTTTTATGCTTAGAGGAGTAGGAATTTAAACGTCGTTGCTGCGAGCCTCGCGAATGACAATTAAGAATCTGATCCCTTGGGACGGGTCAAAGGGGATCCTCCGTCGAGCAATTTCGATTCCAGAATCACGGACTTCCGAGGCTGTCCGAGAGTCGCCCGAAGTTTAAGAAGTTCCGGCAAAAACCCGGGAGGCAAAGTTCGCTGAATTCTTCGCCATTATTGCGGCGGAATTCCCAGTGGAGGGTTTGGGGTCGACGAAAAGAAGAACGTCGTTAGCACTGAGCACTTCAGTCACGCCCACACCGAGCTACATCGAACGTGGGAGCATTACACGACCACCAACATCTCTGTATCTCACGAAACGAGCAATCTCTTCAAGATTCTGATCGTCTTCACTTTTTACGTTGGTGACCCTGTGACGACGTTGTCTCTGACCACGAGTCTGCACCATGAAATAGCCTTGGTGGAATGGACGTGGGCTAGTGTCCCGTGTGAAGGACCCCCGAACAAGAGGATGCTCAGGTTTTGAGAGAAAAGGCATGGTCCGCTCGGGTCACCAGGAGTTTCGTGTTCTACGAGCAGCAAACATTCCCATGGACGCGAACAACTTTGGGCAAGAACGATGAATTGTCCAAGCAGAGAAGACTCCTCCTGAAAGCACCTGGCTTTGGTAACCAAATGTTCAAAGTGTGACTCGATAAATTAATAATTGCCTTTAAAGACAAAAATCACAAATCCTATTTGAAATCATCCCACCAGACAACAGAAACAAACATTGAAACCAGAGGATTCCGAGTCTAGACTGAATCTCGATTTCTCTCAGACTGCACAAACAACGTTAAACAACGGACTCGTTGAAACGATCGATGCAAGACTCCGCCACGCGCGTTTCAATGGAGCAGGAAGCTCGTTTTCAGTGAGCACCAGGTGCGTCAGAGGCGACTATTATTCTCGTTGTTATACGGTTTACGGAAGAGGAGGCCTCGTGGAACAATGGAGGCCGCGTTTTTCGTGGCACGCGCGGCCAGGAATTAAAGAACTAAATTCGCTCCAATTTAAATTTACGACGGCGGTTCAATTTAATGAAAGCGCGCCGAACTTCTGTCGACGAGTGGCCACTGTGAGAGCGTTCCGCGTTCTGTACTGCAACGAGCTCGACGATTCACGAATTCATGTACATTATCATCGTCACATCGATACCTCCTCGTCGTCCTGTTAATATTTCATAGAATATTGCTAATTTAGAAGAAACTGCGCGCAGCTCTGTAAAACGATCGTAAAAATGACTAGTTTGGTCGCGCGGTAAACTGTAACGGATCCTCGGGTAAAGGGACGTAATTGTCCTAATTAAATTCACGACACTGGCGCTTTCGCAGAGAAGTTTTAATGAAACGTTGGTGGAGTTTTACGACCGCGGGAAAAGACGCCGTTTCCGTTTGCTGGAACGAGCGGCTCGGCTCATTTCTATCGGCGCATTACCACTTTTAATAAACTCCTTGTAATTCTGTCCGGTTCTGCTTCTGACTACGATATTCCTACCACAGTGATCATTCGAAACACCTGAATTAGAACTTTATAATTATAATACTCCGCTATGAAATTCTGAGTCGTACACATACCTACGAGTATGTGGTAGTTTGTTTATCGTAGACGATAAAGGAAGATACTAAAAGCTTTCCTCTGTATTTGTCAAGCAAACAGTGCCTTAAGAGTGGCTAATGGATGGCCAACATCCATCTCCACTGTTTTCTAATCGATTCAAGCTACTCGACACAACGTAGAAACTATCAACCACGACTTGACATCACACATCGATGGCCCTTTTTTCGTCCACATTTCCAAGCCACTGCATCCTGTCGCCACTTCTAATTCGCGAGTCGGCTGCTCTTAATCGCTTTTGTGGTAGCGGGGAAATTAGCCGTAGGAGGTTGGTTCTCCTGTGGAACAGGGTGTGGCAGAACCACCCTGACCGACAACGTCTCGACACGACGGCGGGCCAAGGCCCTGAACTGGATGGAGGTTCATTGTCTGTGACCTTACTTCGCCTCCTAGTGCAGCTTTATTCATAAACGTAGGGGTCTCGATTGTTAACTGGCGCCAGGCATGCGATCCAACGCTCCTGCACCCTTCTCCCTTCGAAACGCCCCTGCGCCGGGGGTTGCACGAACACCAACGTCGCACGTATCCGCTGCACGAATACTGCTGCTCCTCGCCGGAACAAGGCTCGACCTTTCTCTCGCGAAACGCGACTGCAATTCCGATCAATCGAACGAGATTCTTGGACTTTACGTGGAACCTCCGTTCCACTGGAAAACTTACCGGCGAGTGGGACGCGAAACACTCGGTGCAATAAATACGGAGCAATGTTTCTAGGAGCTTGCTGAGCGTTCTGTATTCGACAGTAGCCAGAATTTGATCGCAACTTCGAAAAATAAATATTCTCCGAGCAGAAGCGTTTCTTTCGTCTGCGAGTTAAGTAGAATAATCCTTCAATGACAGACCAACCGAGGCACCTTCTGCAAAGCAATCGCCAGGTGAGTTGTGCCGAGGAAAGCGAGGTGTCGCGTTTCGTTTAAAAGTTACCCGACGTCGCGTCAAGCTCGCCGCTTATCCAGGCAATTATCCCGACGAAGGATCGCTCGATAACGGCCACGAAGGTCTAGGATAGGAATTGCGTGCCACGCTCTAGTTAACGATCGAGGCCTGCATTCAGGAATATTAGCCCTGCTATGTTCGAACGAGGTCGCAGACAATGAACTTCGCCTCCGTTATTTTGGTGTTCACGAGGTCGATCCCTTTCGTGTTCCGGCGGGGACGACTCACGATCTGCTCGCCGGTCGTTTCCGGGCAAGCTTTCGATCTGACGATCCAGGGTGAAGCGGCGAAGACCCGGGTGATCGAGCTTCCGCGGTTCGCGCCTCGTTTCCCCGTGCAAGCAGATTTATGGGTGAAACTCGCGGTGCCCCGAGCCTGTTCAGCGGGACGCAGGGGCTTCCGACGAAATCGTATAGGCGATGGACAGAGGCGGAGTAATTAGCGAGGAGGGCTGGGTTGTAGCTTGAATGGAGCAAATTGCCGCGAAGCTGTCGCCAAGTTTAGCTGGGAACACGCTGCTTCGGAGCCTGTGAACTTTTGCAATTTGCTTCGCTGTTATGAAATTCCCGTCCCTTTTAGGTGGGGGGAAAGAATGAATCTGCAGAGAAGGAGGGGGCTGGTATCGAGTCTTGCTAATGGAAACAAGCAGCCCCGCTTATCCAATTTCAGCGAGATTAGCCGAAAGTTTTTGCTGGAGTTGTCCCGAAGCTCCGGAGGCTGGGTAGCTTAGAATAAGAAGCATCCTCGCTCCTCGCTCCATTTATAAAGCAAACAGATTAACGGAGGAGTATTTATAGCGGCGGAGGATGCCTTATCGAAGAAGTCCATCTTCCTTTTTCCAACGAACTCGAATCGGAGAATTCACTGTCCCGCGAGTCGAGATAATCCTGGCCCGGGTTTATAAATAATCTTGTCAGAGGTGCGCCGGAGCCGAAGGTGGAAAGCCTCGGTTCAAGGGCTCGCGGCTTCCCGTAGAGATCCTGACCAGATGAACCTGCCACGTCTGCATTAGGTAAGCCAACCGAGCGTGTTTAATTTCGCCGAGGACGTCCGATGAGAATTCGTGAACAAGCCTGCGCGACGATTGTCGCGCAGATCGCGGCGGATCTCTCCGAATCCCCGCGTTTGCAGGGCGCCTCGAAAATTGTACGAAACTGGCGATTCCGCGGCGCGCTCGCGCGGACGGAACGCGATTAAGTATTCCCGGAGGAGTTCGATCGACTCGAAAGCCCGTCGATGATAAATGGCGACCGATCGGAATTTCTGAGCGGAAAAGACGAATGTTACGCGATACCCTATTCATATTTTTTTCCCCCTCCCGCGTTCCGCCACTCTCTGGGCAAAGTAAAGGGAAGATGAAATATTCCAGCGGCGTCGGCGGAGAACGAAGGGAGGATATTAAACGTCCTCGAGCCGCGTATGTAAGTACAGAAGAGAGATTCTGTTCCGGCGCATTATCGGGGAACGTCAGCTGTAAGTATGAGAGGACTTCTACGGGAGGGGAAATGCTCGACACACGTAAGATTCTTATTTATTGCAGCCTGATACGCCGCGAGTTTCCTCCGGGCGGAAAGAGGCCGTGTATGAAACTCGTGTCTCGCGTTTCAGCAGTCGAGATTGAATCCCGGTGGTTTTGGCGAAAATAGAGAAAATCGATTTCTGGTTACATTTGGGGTGGTAGTTTCCGCGCGTGGTTAGAAATTCGGTAGAAATCGTGATTAGTGTAGAAGAGACGTCGAAGGAAAGTATTTGGAAGCCTCGGCAATGATTCTTGCGGTGACAGCACTTTATTTACGTGACTACGCGAGGATGGAGCTCGAGATAGGCGGCAACGTGTCGCGATAAGGATATTCCATGGAAATTGTTTAAAGCCCATTCACGCCCGACCGGTCTCCGCTTCCTGGATGCAGCTCGTGCGTCCGCCGACGCAACACGAGCATTTCGCACGCGATTACACGCTCGATCTGCTGCACACCCACGCAGACGTCCGAGTAATGTCAAACGATTATGGAAAGTGGCCTTGACACTTGCCGATCCATCTATAAGACGGTCGGATATCGTTCGATTTTTCCGATCCTGATCCAGTTGCCGTTCCAATGCGCGAGGCGTCAGCCATGATCAAAATCTAGGGATTTATTTGACATCAATGGTCGTCAATTTGCGCGTTTGTTAATCTATATCGCGTAGAGGGGAATTGGAATTTCGCTTTGAAGAAGGATCAGTGTCGATTAGCGATATCGAATTATTGTTATGGACGGGAAATGGGGCGAAATCAAAGAGAAATGGAATGTTTTTTAAAACTACCGAGCGGCTGCTTGAAATCATTCAAATTCTTGAAGCGTACGGGGAATCGATGGCCCACCTCCGCGGGGACGAGCGAAACCAAAGTAATCAATAGGATTCCACCGGTGCATTCCGCATTCCCCGTGAACTAAGTCGTTTATATCGCATCCGCGAGCTACAGATTCATGTCTTGGCAGTTTAATTCTGAAGCAGGGAGAGGGCTTCGGCCGGGAGCCACCTGCCCGAAATAAGCTCGTTATCGAATTAACCTAATCAAATTTCGAGCAGTGCATTCGAGGGTAATTGAAGCACAAGTGATCGATGTTGTGTCTTGGCTATTTCGGGAACGAGAAACCTGTGTACAGGAATGACGAATGCAACCACGATCCTGACCCCGGACCCGTTTGCCTAGATGCTTTTAATAGGGTAAATCCGGGAGACGTGGTCGGGCCGGAGAGTTGGTCGAGTCGCTATATTTCAGACTCTATACGTAAAAACGGGTTAAAGTGCAGACCAATTACTTCTCTAGAAGCCAAACAGTTGAATGAATAGCGCCATTTCGCTTCCTTCCATGTTTTTCTGGATTTATAAGCTACAAAATGTAAATTGAAGTTACATTTCACCTCTTTTGTCAAACAGCTGTGTACAGAATCGTATTTGAAATATATTTCTAAGTTTATTTTCGTTTAATGTTTGGGATAATAAGATAGTAGAGATATCGAGGGGCAATGCAGCCAAAGTATTTGGCCATATTAACTCTTCCTCTCAAAACTAACGAGAAGACCATCTCTCGCTGCAGGAAGGAGAGATGGTCGAGTTATGATTTTTTTTATTACTTTTGTTTATTTTTTATTTTTTATCATTATTTTATAATTATTATTGTTTATTTATTTTATTTTTCCACTTTTGTATTCATTTTCCTTGCTAATCGCCGGCAGGTAGTTCACTTTTTCCTTGATGTGTTCTTTACTTGTTTAGCGTAAACAAATTAAATATCAATGAAACTGTAGTTGTATTCACTCATAAATAATTTTGCTCTCATCCTTGTTATTTTTCCATGAATTATTATGTGTGTGGTCTCTACCATCGACGAAAACCATTTCTCCCGGCACCTCGGGAGAGGTGGTCAGATGTCATGACTTCAGTTTTCAACCCGATTTACAGTAAATATTGTCTTAAAGCAAGTATCGATCAGTTTCTCTAAATCGGCATAAAATTCTGAACATATTAGGTTTGTTCTGATAAAATAAGTAATATCTCTATTAGTTTTAATAGCCATTTTATATTAGGTCGACCGCGTCACCCGGATTTACCCTAAACTCCATTGAATATGTAGAATCTTGTTGAAGTGCCTACACCGAATGAGAGCTACTTCGATTGGTCCACCTGCTGCCACTCTTTGCCCCTCTTCTCCCACCACCTATGAATCAGTTTCCACCTGTACCACTGTCAAAACTTGGTCCCTCTAACGCACTTCCAATTATCTCCGTATTCTCTTCCTTCGTCATCTTTCTCCCTTCTTTCTTCCACGCCTTTACCTTCCCTGTTCCTTTTCTTTTCGAAAGTAAAGCTGAATAGTTTTTAAGAACATTGCAAAGTACCTATGATTTTCCTATTTCCCTTCCACGATCGAATCTTTATACAGACAGCGCTCGATATCCGCGGCAAAAGATAAACTAGGTACGTTAACAAAGGAAATCGACGCGCGAAATTATTTACTGATCATCGAATCAGCTGGAACGCGTCTGTTATCTCTGGCACGTAGCGCTGTTATCGGGAAAACTAATCGATAATTCATCCGGGTTTCGATTTTAATGTCATTGCCTCCTGTAATGAGACAATTACTGTTTGCGTAATGATATGAACTGCCTATGTGCTACATTCGCCGTGATACAGTCGCGAGAAGGCTGAGGGGGAATCAGCACGCGAACGGCATCGCGCACGAGGCTGTCGATATCACTACGAATCCTAGTAAAATCTTAGAAAATCACGTGCCCCGCGACACGCGGTGATTCTAAGAGACTCCAACAAATCCCTCTGCCAGTTCATTTCGAAATACGAAATACATCTCCCTTGAATCGAATATTATAATAAACCGACCTCGCCTGAGTCCCCAAAATTACCAAAGAGACCCTCGAACTTCCCCAGCCAGGCACGCCGATCTGCTAGACTGTTACGAAAGAACCGCATTTCCGTTTGTAGCTAGGTGCAGCTCGTTATCAGGGGGTCGAGGGGGGGTTGGGCCGCGATTTAGGCACTCGACACGCCACCCCGGATGCGAAATGCTCGTATCGGGTGCGTATAATCTGCGGCCGCCGGGAACTGGGTCGAGGAGACATACCCCCCGTTCGCCGCCCCTTCTGGCCGCCCTCCCTCAACCCCCCCGCCCCACTGGTGAACCCAGCCAGCGCCCCATATAACCCGCGAATTTATCGCTCGCGGCCGAGCAACAATCGCCGATTCGGGTCAGAAGCGGCCCCTGCAACCCGGAAGTCGGATACTGCACCCCCGCGGAATCCTTTCGTTCTCAACCCCTCCCCCCCCCCTCCCCCGTCTCGAGCTACATCTTTTGTCGCGGCACCAAAAAGTGCTCCACGAGCAATGAGCGTCGCGCGGAACACTGCGCCGCGAGCTCCGCTAATCGTGTTTTGTCTCCGATTTCTTACCGGATTCGCCGCGCTCCCGGCGGGGAGGGATTGGAAAGGGGATGGCGGTCCTTTGATAACTCCTGTAACTTCGTCTCGCTAAGGTTAGGCGAGCAGCGTCCGCGGGGGATGAGCCCTCGCGTTCACGGCGTCAAGTGGATTCCGCGAGTGTGTTTCGTTCGAGTGGATAATTGCGCGCCGGTTGGAAGTAGAATGGAGAGAGAGAGAGTGGGCACCGGCGTGCTCGTGCGAGAGTTTTCTCAGGCAAACTCGCCCGACATCGGATAGCGATGGAAACGGTTAATATTTGCTCGTTGCTGGGAGAGTGCGATTAATGCGTCGGGGAACGAGATAAAAGATTAAATGCCGAGGGCTCCGCGGACGGTGAGATCGAATGAGATGTGCGTATGGAGTGAGCTGTGCAAGTAGGGTGACCTGTCCAGTGAATGAACGTTTAAGCTACGTGTCTGTTGAAATTAATATTCAAAAGTCGTTATTTAATCCCTCGAATGTTATTGCTATAAGCGAGCTGTTTTATTACTAAAGTCAGACATCCTGGAACACCATTCTAGCAATGTTTGATAGCCATAACTTTCATTAAAAGTCTGGCAGAGGATTAAATAAAAAATGGGCCAATGGACCAGTGAATGAATATAAATTTCTAATGAATGAACAGGGTCAGCCCAGTGAATGAACGGGATAATAACAGAGGTTAGGTTTCCAATGTATTTAGACGATTTTTTGTGTAAATAATTTTTCATTCTCCAATTGCAATAATATTATTGATTTGATACTTTACTAGTCTTATAAGGTCATAATTATGCATAGTTGAAATTTTATTTCTGGCGTGGGTTAACCTGACCTCCACACAGGCGGCGAAAGTGTCAAGAGGAAAAAAGACCGAGTGAGTTGTTCAATCATTGGTAAAGTAAGAAATGTCCACGTTTGCCAGTGTATGAACGGTCGTGAGAACAACTGTTGAATAAACGGAAGTAATGCCGTATAAGTTATAAGTAAAAAGAGAAACGCTTTTGCGAGACGTCTGTGGGTGTCCACTCTAAATTTCGGTGTAAGTTTGAACGTGAAATGAGCGCCGCGATGGGTATTAATTTTTCGTGTTACATGAGAAACGTTTATTCACTGGACCGGTCACCCTATGCGGACAGTTAACCGTGACTAACGATTCGCCTGTTTTTTGAAAGATTCGATTGAAAATTGGAAGAACTGCTGAGGCGTATAACTGAATCGTGTTGCGAGAAACTTTGAGCACGAAATAGTGGTATGAAAGGTGGATTTAGATAGTCCCTGAATGGCGACGACCATGAGCCTGGATAGCGCGATAATGAATCCCTCTGTTCTGCCATCGATCGGCCTCCCGTTGCTCCTCGCGCAGCCGGAGGAGTTTCTTTTTAACTCGTCCCGACAATGAGGCGCGAAAGAAAAGGGGGGGGGGGGGGGAGAACGGGAAAGTTCACGAGGTCTCCTCGGCGGGGTTGCCCGACCAGCGGCTAGAATGGAAAAGTCGCGTGGAAAACCTCGAGCCGGGCATGGATCAGACGCCTGACTCCGTATATTTTTCTCCCCGGCGTGCCTTTTGCCGGCAGAATGGTAGCTCGCGAAGGGTGAGAGGCTTGAAAGGAATAAAGGGGCGAATGACGAGGCGACGCCTCCGCGGCAAACGGAACGAAGCGTTTCTTTTCTCCAACCTTCTCCAACTTTCTACTGACGAACGTAAGTCAATTGGTCCGCCGCAGGAACATCGATGACCGATGCGAAGGGAGACTCGTCAAACACAATGTCCTCCGCTTCGATTCAGAGGATTTCATCCCCGCGACATTTTCTGACAAATATTCTGAACCTCTCCGTGACTTGAAATACGCTTTGGAGCGCAGTGGCGCAAGAGTAATCAATGAAATTTCAATTCACTCACATTCGCTCATGGACTTCGGGACCAGATGCTGGTGCTCCAGTTGCGTCCCATTGACAGGCGAGTCTGGAAAGAAAATTCGAGAGAAATTAAATGCTCGGTTTTTCTTATTCTCATTGAAATTTAGGATCATCTTCGCTGGCGATCAAGGTGGCTATATTGAAATGTCATCTGTACATATTCCTTCAACCACCCACTTTGCTCATGGAAATTGGCCGAAAGGTTGACGAAAGGGTAGACGGTGAGCGCGTGTCGGGTGGTTTTGATCGACACCGGCGGAGGCATCGACGAGGGCCTTGGAAAACCCTCTGAACCGTATATAGACCAGGGAAAAAGGGCCAGAGACAAGAGGCGTGAATGTAGGTGAAACAGAGGAAGGCCTTCGCGAAAGAGAAGAGCTGCTGACGCCGTCGTGTAGCTTAAGCTCCACCCGAGCACCGATTGGTCGATGAAACCCTGTCGACGGGGGACGTGCACCCCCGACCCATCCCTTAAACGACCCTGCTGAAAATATGTTATGCAACGCGTAACGTGTGCACCCTACTCGCGGCAGTGATACGTTCTGTAGCTGCACGTACACAGTAAAGATTGGAAATCGAGTCCGGCCAGTTCCGTTTACGGAATGCCGAGTAAGGAGAGTGGCCAACCAAGGACAAGATTCTTTCAAGTATCCACTTTTTTCGAGTAATTTCTTCCATGTCTGAAGATCCTCAAACGTTTCCCCTCAATTGTGCTCAACAGAGCATGAAACTAAGCCCCCGACAGATCCCAGAGTTATCTCTGGAAGAATCTGTATATTAGCGACATGAAATCGCAGATTAATGTACAGCGGGGAAGAATCTAGATCAGATTTCCGGGGAAAGGGGCACACGAGGAGTCCGGAAAATTTACTATCTCCACCGAACGTGGCTTAGTTAGGGAATATCGAACAGGGACACTATCTCCGACAAAAGCACTCGGCTATATTAGAAACTTCTTCGGCGTGTAACCGTAAATATAATGTATAATGGAGGCCGGTTGCCGCGATAACGGCAATAACGTTAATGTCACCGCGATGCTTTCAGCGGAATCGATCGCCGGATAAATTCTATTTAGTACTTCGTGCGGGGTAGAAAAAGGAGAGCGCTGGGTATTCAGAGACTCTCCCTGAAGAAACGCCGCGCCGGCGAGGGAACAAGATCCGGAGATACATCGCAAGTAATTTCCTTCAAGGCCAGGCGCCTGTTCAGGCCAAGAATAAAGCAGAGAAGAGGAGAAAGGTGTCAGCAGTGTCAGTGCTTGATCTCCAAGATTACAAGGCGTCTCGTTTACACCATCGCGGGCCAGAGAATGGACAACCAAGCCATGTATGAAAGCAATCACGATGATACGGGGCCAGCAAGGGGGACGTTCGCTCGAGGCCTTTTCCCGAGCTGACGCTCTTTGATTTCCGAAATTAGAGGACTTGTTTGCCGATAGTTACGCAACTTTGTTGATGCTCATCAGTAGCCTGCGACGCTGGAACGTGATCCATGCAACCAGGCTATAGAAATCAGTCCAGCCGAGTCTTCCACCCCTTTCGTGCCTCGAGGGGATGAAATGACGTCGGACGTCACGCGTCCGCAGCTCTCGTCGCCACGAAAATGTCCATCAGCTATCTTACATCTCCGATAAATAGAACGTGCGCAAAAGGAACAGGAATCACACCCCCCCCCCGCTCCCCCCACCCCTCCGCGATTTCTCGCGGAAGATTGAGTCTGCTTCGGCTAAAGAGATTCGTCCATCGACAACCGTTGAGAAACAGCGGTTTCGCACGCTGCTCGGAGTTTCGTCCGCGGGCAGAAAGAGAAGCTCGCGACGCCGGATCTGCCGCGGTCGTTATCAAACCCTCGTCGACCCGGGCAGCCTCGTTCACCCGCGGCGCGATGACGAATAGGTTCATAACTTGCGGAATCAGGGTAAAGCCTTAGCAGCTGCGGTGGAAATCAAATTGGGCCGGGGCTCCGCGAAGTTTCAGGTGTCACGTGGGAGACAAGATCTCTCCCGGGGATAAAGGGAAAGCGATTCGCGGATGTACACGGGAGGCGAGGGCGGACTGCACGAAACTTTGCCCGTGTTCTGATGAATATTGAAACCGCAAGCGTAAACGTGCTCGCTCCTGTAAACCGCCGCGCGGATATTTAAAAACACGGGAAATGGGTCGCAGTCTCTTCCACCCTTTTTTCTTGCCCCCTCTCTGCTGTCTTGACGTGCACTCACGAAGATGAATTTCTCTAACTTCTTCCCCCCCCACCCCCCTCCGTCCTGCAAAGAGCAGAGGAATCGTGGATATTATATTACAGACGATCCCTTGCACGGTGCCGCGACACAGAAACGAGTGCAATTAAGCCCCCGCTGTCATTAAGGGTGGGCAGCGTTGTTTCGAACGTGACGCGAACTCGTCACCCCGTGCCTCGCGTGTAAAACGCCGGCGTAAAGCGAGAGACGTGTCCGGGGCAGTACGTTTCAGCTCTGACGTACCGAAACTGGAGCTGGAAGCGCTCCCGGGGGCTAAAGTCGAAATTGCTTTCGGATACAGAAGCAATATCGTAGGTACACGAAACTTCGAGGTATCCCCGACGGACTCCAAAGTTTACTTTACGTATAATGCAGGAATATCTCGATAAAGAATGGGAGGGGGAATAGCAGAAAAGCTTTACACGGATGAAAAGCTGCGGGCAAAATTTCAATTCCCGCGATCCGGCGGAATCTTTAACGGTTCGCACCGGCTTCACCGAGATCTCTCCGACTACTCCGGCTTTGCGGTGTACGATTCACTGCGGCACGTTGTTAGAGGAGCCTCGAAATTCTAATTAGGACTTGGAAGGCACGAAGCCTCCTACGTCTTCGGCAGCGGATTGAGCCTGCGAGCCTCGCTCGGCCCTGCTGCATCCAAACGTACTCGGGGATCTGGCAGAGCTCCCAAAAATCGAAAGGATCGAAACTTTAATTCTGCTGCTCGGTTTAAGGATCCGGAGTACCGTGGCCCGGGGAAATCGAGGGAAAAATGGTACTGTCGCCAAGTCGCCCGGCGGGAATTTTACTCGTGTCAGCTTCTGCAATAGCCTCGGCGATGAACGGCCGAAGGCATCGCGTGGAGCGCAAAAATCCAGACGGTTGAATCACCCTGACGATTGTAGAAGCCGCCTCAAACCGCTTTAAGTGATACGCCGCGCGTGTGTGAAAACAATAACGGCGTAATTGGGCCAATAATAAAATAATTGTTAGCGCTTGGGTGTTGCGTGCGCGCTCTCCTCCTCTCTGTACTTTAAACGCATCCGCGGATTGTCCCTGTTCTGCGTCTCACGCAGCTTGACAGTCGTTGGGAAATTCCTCGGCGAATAAATCCTGAAGGAGGCGCTCGGATCACCTCGGACACCACTGATTGCCAGTGGCCTCGAAGGGTGAGCAAGGCATAAGAAGAATTGATGGGAAATGATCCATGATTCATGCTTCGGATTAGCAAGGCCAAGATGACGGGCGCAAAGTGCGTGAGATGCGGCAATTCATCCTTCTGTTGATCAGCCCAACACGGTTTTCCACAGTTCAAAGCATGCCCGTCCGCCGCAGACAGCTGTTTACGCTTCCCGCGAAAACTATTTGCGTCCCCAGTGTTTCCCACGTTCGTTTGCCCACTGGAAATAAATCGATCATCCCGCGGGAGTTCAAAGCGTGCCGCCTTTTACGGTTACGCGGGTGGTCAAGAGCAGAACGATTAATTGAAAAGTCAGGGGGTCAATGGACATCGCGTTCCCAGAGTATGCGACCTTCCCTGCTTACTCGATCGCTCATCATCCGCTCCTCTTTTCTGGAAACCTCCGGTGGGGAAGATGGCCGGGGAACAAATAGCGGTTGGGCAATCGGGGCCGCGGCCGATCCATTTCCATCGCGAATTTCTCGGCCTTCGACCGACAAACTATCCGGAGAATCGATTAAAACGTCACCTGCAAATTTGCCCTACATAAGCTACCATTGAGTTAAAACGAACGACTGCTAATTGTAAATTCGTATGTGACCATCGGTGGCCAATACTTTCTGCCACAGAATATAAAACACACTTAGGTATTTTTCACATCAGGATATAGAAAATCTCTCGCGTCCCCTTTCTTCTCCCTCTTTGTTCGATCTACAACGCGATGTTACACGCGTGGCGGAGGATTTTGGCAAGAACCGCACGCCAATTTAAGTCACCGAGGAGAAAGGAGGAGGGGATAGAGTTGGGACGGAGGTGATTTCATCCAGCGACGGTTCAAGGAATTCCAGAAAACGATGCACCCCTTGTCCTCGCATCTTTTCGAGGAATAATCGGCCGTAAAAGCTGCTGGGCACGCGGCGCGACGTTTTGCCGGGCGGATAGCTGTGGGAAAGATCGTTCCACCGAGGACCCCGCGTGTCAATTGACATTTATTCCCGCGGATACGTCACGAATTCTCGAGCAGAAGCAGCCCGTTCCGTCCAGGCGGACGGTCGCGTATTAATATCTGAATTACGCCAACTGTGGCGGCGCGTGCCTTTTCTCTCGTTCCGGTTCGCCGCCTATCGTCGGGCGACAAACTTTAAAAATATATCCGACCGACCGATATAACGAGTATCGCGGCAGCTGTCGCCAGAGTTACGAGGAACTTGGTCGGGCAAATATATTGGGCTCGGGGAAAGAAAAAGAGGCGGCTTTAAGCTCGAACCATCAGACAACGGCACTTGGAAAATTTAGCAGGACTCCCTTTTGTCGGAGCGTAATTACGCAGACCCCGAAGCCGATCAAGTCGCAGCGATGCTTTCGGAGTACCAAACGCGAGCGTTCTACGGTTTATGAAAATGGACGACCCTGAGAAATGGAAAATAGGTGCGAGGCTAAAGTAGAACGCGCGCAGACCAAGATAGGGGAGGAACGCGAGGCGGAGGGCGAGGGAAAGGGCCAACGGGGGTGAAACGAGCGGAAAAGAGACGAGGGAAAAGGGGATGAGAGTCGTGGAGACAGAGAGAGAGAGAGAGAAGATTGGTGTCAAGTGTTCCGCTTGCACAGATATTGGGAACCAAGGTTGCCGATTTACGTGACGATCGATGCACGCTCGCGATCGAGAGCGAGCAGTTCAACGAAAACGAGCAGCGAATAAACATTAATGGTGCCTACCTCCCAGCAATTCTACGAAGGAAGCTTGAGAAAAACTGAAAAATCTGAGAAACAATCATCAAGTCGTCGAAAATCTCGAGGACACAGGACTCCGAGGGTCTTTCTCCCTTTTAAAATAACTTGGCGCAAACAATGCGTGTCGTGGTTTCGCGACAAGAAACTCAATGGATCGCTGGTCGGAATCGTACACGTATGTACCTACTTAGCCGATCCCGAACAAAGAAGTATCGAGGCGAGTTCCAAGGAAAACTCGACGCGCAAACAGTTTTCCCGCGACTCAGGGCAAACGACCTACATAGACCTGTTTATAAGAGAAATACGTGCTATCGAGAGACCTTAGGAGCCTTTTGGAAATTCCTCGAGACGAGGTTACCTCGCCAGAAGTTCAACCTACAAACGGTGGACAAAAGGGAACGGCTGAGACACGGCTCCACCGACTTCCATCGAGTTTCCCGAAATAATCTCCGCGCGACTAAATAAACGTACGCCGGATATGTCGTATTTGCAAGAAAAGCACGCCGCCTGGCTCGTGTGTTACGCTTTCCAGGCCTCTGCCTTCGCGAACTTCGAGCCGAAGTTCCTCCGTAAATAGACGCCTACCGAGAGGCACCGAGTGCTCCGTCGACTGCGCGAAAAGTCACGTAATATTTTCTCTTTCCACGGGAATAGAATCAAATGTATCAACCGTCACAATCTTCCGCCCAGAAATGCGACCACACGCGTTCCAAACATTCGGTATGATTATCAACGATTTCGAGTTGCCTCGTCGGATGCCCCTGGCCTAGCCCAGGGATTAAGAAGGGCGTGACGTTGGGCGCGCGATTCTGTAGGCCCAGGTTTCTGAAAATAATCGTCCCGCGGCTGGACGGAAGGCGTAGCGGCCGCAAAAGGCAGACAGGCCGGGCTTCTGCACGGTTGACGGGCGCGTTAGCATAATTCTGTGTTGATAAACAGAGTGAGGGAGGCCTCTGTGCTCTGGCAGCCTGCCATGACGGCGAAACGTCCGAGTACACGTCCGTAATACCTCGTCACACGCTGCTGGGAAATACGCGCTGGCGTAACGCGTCCCGCGGTGATCTCGGCGATGCTCGGGATCTCGGCGGACTAGACAATGCCAGCCGCGAGCCGAAAGCGAAAGGCCCGTTAAAACGCGCCTCATTTATGCAGCCGTACCAGAGGGCTTTCTTGTTAGCCCACCACCCGCCTACACTTTTCCCTTTTCTTCCTGCTCCGGCGGGGAACGTTGTTAATCGCGTACGAGACCAGCGCCCGCGGCCTCTGTCTGCGTTACACTTTAAGAAAGACGCGAGACACCTCGCCGAGACCTCTTGTCAAACAGTCTCCGAGATTCTCGGCGAGAAACCCGCTGTTCCAACGAAGCAAATGCGTTTCCCTTGTTTCTGATTTCTGGAACCTCAGGCGCGTGGTTTTGGATTTCGAGGGTATTTGCGCTGTGGATGTAGATGGGCTTGAGAAGCTTGGGTATCAGTTCCTGATCAGAAATGCGAACGAGTGAAATGGCCGAGCTATCGCTTCGATTCAGTTATCTATTATGCTTCGAATTCTTGGGGATACTTGAGGGGCATGCGAACAAAGTGTCCGGCAGTGATTTCACTGGCGCCAACGGGGAGCACCAGTTACGGATTAAACGGCGAGCTCTGGGGGGTTAGAAAGCAGCCCGAAACTGTGCGCGATACGTTCTAATATCGTTCCACCAGCGCGCGAGCAAAGTTCGAATTAATTATCGCAGCGGGTCGGTCAAAAGGAACGCGACGGTCCCCTAAGCCCAGGGGGGATGCATTGAAACGTTCACAGGGGTGTTTTCCAATCGGAATTACGCGCTCGATCGCGCACGTGCTCTGTTAAGGTGCAAGGTTAATGGACTTTCGAAGCTGAATCAATCCCGCGTCGTGCTTGAAGGTTTGATGATTTTCCAGAACGATCGCACGCGATGTTTTAATAGAATCCTTTCTGTGCCTTTCGAGAAGGTTGGAGAGGGTTGTTTCGAGAGGATTAATTTATTCCACTTAGCGTGGGGTTATTATTTATTCAGCGTGAGGTGAGCGATAATTTAAGAAAGCAATTGAAGAACAACAATTATTAAGAATAAATTTTTAGGAATAATTTCATGTGCCTCTAATTGCAAGAATTTTTACAAAGTTGGAAGACTTATGTTTCCTGAAGATTCGTGGTGCATTATTATTGGACGACGGTAGACTAAACGTGACCAAGGAAGGGTCTCTACCCTGCCTAAAGCAACACGCTCCAATTTCCCTCGTCTGAGGGCGCCACGTCTCTCGCGTGACACCCCTACAAAGGGTAGGATATATTGCGCGAAACAGCTTCTATTTACGAGGTGGCAGAGACGCGAGACGAACGAGCACACCGTAGATACGTTCGCATGACGAATGTCCAAATGAAATCCCCATTTCATTCCTCATCTAAATATAATATATTATTCCCTTGAATCATTTATTTCAGCCCTGCAGGGTGGAGGGGCGTCAAAGGACTCGCGGTATGCGCAAGTAAAACTCCAAGCATGAATTATATTTGATATGTTCAGCCACTCCGGCGGTCCTTTGGGAGACGCTTCACAGCAACGAGCTTGGTAACAAGTTCAGTTATATGTCTGATGAAATATGAATGCCTTGTTAGTCGCTCTGATACGGCAACTGGGGTCTAAAACAGGCAAAGCTCGTGTTCCTAAAAGGGGGCGAGACCCAACCGCGAATGCTATCAACAAACGCTAGTTTCCTTCGGCGTAAACGCACAGACGCAACCTATTTAATGAACCGGTGAGCGGAAAGAATGGGGCGCCAGTCCATCGCGTGCAGACACATGTCGCCGCGATGCGATCCAACCAAACATATACATCTTCATCCCCAAGCTTGGTGATCGCAATCATCTCCTCCGGATTCCGCAACCGTGGAAACTCTAAACAGTGCCATTGTCAACGAGAACGACGAAAGGGACACTTTGTAAGTGACAAAAACATGTCGCCGGAATAATTGGACGCACCAGCGCTACTCCCCCTCGGCTAGTTAAAACTCCTGTAGATTAAAAATCCGGGAAAACGCGGTCGTGCCCGCCGCAGGCTGATTAAGGGTTGATAAGCTGCGTGGACCCGTCGAAATTAACAACCCCGGCCGCGGAGCGGGTGCTGCGCGTACCCGCGGCAGTTTTCCACGCCGCCAAGCCGTGACGTGCATCGACAGGCAACGCGAAAGGGGCAGTGGGGTGGTCGGTTGATAGGGGAGGGTCGAGGGCAGAGGGTGCACAAGTCCAGCACGTGCACGATCGCAGACTTGTGCGGCGAAACACAACGGCGTAGGGTGGGGTTGCATGATTATCGACCCCTCGGTGCCACGGCTTTTGTAGCAGGGATGCAGCTGCCCCTTTTCACCCCGCCCTAAACCGTTGGGTTTCTCGTCGACGAACTTCAGCCTTCGAGCAGCTAGAGGGACCGCGAGTGGTTCTCATTCGGCCTGAAGGAAGGCGAACATTTTCTTTCGGTGCTCGACGCGACCCTCGAACAGGGGTGGAAATCACGGCGCTGCGTGAGCACTCGGGGGTAATGTGGAATTTCGGAGCTGAGGAGCGAAGAGTGTGCAGAGTGTGCGGAACAGGTAGCAGGGTAGCTTAGAATAATTAGTTTGATACGATATAGGAGTTTTGGGTGCTCGAAATAATAAAGGCGTCGCAGGGTTTGGGTAATTCAGAGTTGAAACTCTGTAACTGAACGTCGCTACGACTACGATGCTATCACCGTGATCTACTCTCTATTCAACTACAAGGTTTCAGAACGATACGTGTAGCGCAAACATTAACGTTGATAACCCTTTGACTCGAAGACAGCCACGAAACGAATTGATCGAATCAGTTTTCCGATACCGTTAAATCGAATCGCGATTTATGTAACGCTGTTCATTAAGGCTTCATTCGACGAGCCACGCAGGGAGCCTGAGAGCCACTGCGGCCGATAATCAAATCGTCGTGGTTTGGGTGGAATCAAGGTGGTCGACCTTGACAATTGCACCGCTCCATCGATACTTTATTTTTGGCCCGGCTGCTCCGAATATCGCCGTGGCCAAACAATAGCTGGAGAGCGAAGATGAGCAAGCGTTTCGCGCGACTATCTCTGCTGCTCACCGGAGCTTGTTGATTCCTTCGTCCCATCTGCTTTCCGTCGCGATGCTGCCTCTTTAATCTCTCCTCGCGGAGAAATTTCGAACCTAAACAAACGATCCCGGCAAACGATCTCCCTTTTAGCACGCCAACAACCTGGCGCAGCCTCCGCCTCGCCAGATCTTCCAATTAATTCTCCTAATTGTATGGAATCACAGGTATCGGCTAATTCGAAGGAATCGCGGCTCTGGAACACCAACGAACAGACAAAAACGTCGGCTGTGCGTCAAGGCCTCGGAGCAGCTACGATCAGCATGGAACAACAATCGTTCCGCGCGAAACGCTGAGTCACAAAACATCCGTGCGAGTTATTAACGGCGCGATCGATAGTCAGAAGACGCTCCACCGACGCGGTTCTCGCGTGCCGGACAAACAGAAGCTGGAAGAGAAATGGAGGAAGGCTAGCTGAATCGGCAGGAAAAATGTATGGGAATCGGTAACGCGACGCCCGACCGTTTATCAAACGGTCTGGTAACAGAACGATAGCGAGGTATTCCGCGCGATACGCGTCCAAGTTCCATGAATAAAACGGTGTTACGTTGCTCTGTGTCGACGTTCGACGATCGACGCGTTTACTCGCGGTTATCGCCGCGCTCCGTCGATTATCGATGCAGCGGGACACTTTAACGACGTCTTCAACAACGATCTTCTACATAGATCGGTAGCGCGATACGATGCTGCCTCTTTCAGGCGTGCCACTTTTCTCGCTGGCGACTGGCATCTCGGAAACCTATTCACGCGTTCTTCATATTTTCTAGTATCTCCACCAAGCGAATGCAGCGACGACCATATACTTGAAAATCTGCTGTTTCCCTTTGCCCCGGAATACACGCCGGAAGACTTTCAAGGGAAACTAGAATTTACTCGAGCGTGACGTTTGAAAATGCACTAGCATGAAGTTGAGGCTTTCTCGATGCTAGAGCTGTTTCAAAATCGTTGAACTTTTTGAATAATGGCGTGGCCACCTTTTATCAGCCGCGAGGATCGCAGACAAACAGTCTAGCTGCTGGATTATTCTCCTGGCTGGTGCATTAAACGTATCGATAACCCTCGTAAGTCGATGGGAAACACGGCGATATTGATCCGACGTTCTTGCTGGGGATTCCGGGGAGTAGATAAGAAACCTTATTGAAAGTGAAACACGGAAAGTCGAATTCGCAACCGCAGCAGCGAGTTTGCATCGTATTGTGCCGTTAACAGGCGCGAATCGATCGATCCTGTTGATTCATTACTTTCATCGAATTAACCTCCGAGCCCATTAAAGCGCCTGGCACCGGGCCTTCGTGGGAGGATCGATCGACCTTGGCGCGAAAACCACTAATTCGGTAGACCTCTGTGATTCGACCTTTCGACACCTGTGCGTGCTCCTTGTTATCGTGGATCCCAGTGGTCTTGCACCACTAGCGAGCATTTCTTTCACGGAATTGCGAAGAGTCACGTACCTATGTAGCTGCGAGATCAAACAGATAGACGGTGAACGAGAAGTTCTATGATTTCTACGGGGATACCCTGTCGAATTTCGTGTTCCACGTTACATTCAGATAGTATTACGAATGATAAGAAACAGTGCCTAATTTACTGTCATTACTCGACCAGAAACGGTTCTTGTGTATTTAAAAACGATTGAGGACCAATTAATCTGTTTTGCCCACAGCAAATGCTACACATGACGTAATGGCATATTTACTCCTTTTGTACGAGGGTAATTATTAAACTTCCGCGGCGAGTTAACTCGTTTCATCCAACGCGGAAGCGTCTTCGAAGAACGAGTTGACTATTCTCCCTCAGTTAACGAGTTAAAAATTATACTTTCACACATGTTTACCAGCAATTGCTGCGCTCTGCGAGTCACTTTGATACTCCTAATATCTCTCGGTGAATCCCTCAACTACATAATTATCAACCCTGTTGTCATTCATCTTTCAAGCGTTCCTTCAACCTCCACCATACAACCCTAAAAAATCCTCCCCATCTTTCCCCCACCGCTAAACATATTCCCAGCATCCACGCGAACGGTGAAGAAATAAAAGTAAAGCCATCGCTCACCATAGTCCAGCGATGGTTGCTGTTGCGCGTATTGCGTCGCGCTGTTAGCCGGCGTCACTCTGAACCGCTCCATTCCGTCCGAGTATCCTCAGGGTCAAACACCACACCACCGAGCACAAACAACTGCTGTTCCTATACTGCTTTCCCGGCTCCTCCGTATTACCGTCGAGCACGGTAAACAAACGTTGCCCCGGGATGCTGCTGTTTGACAGGACGCCTGCACTTTCGCTTACGACGATTGGCGAACGCGTTCTCCATTCGCCGGTGCTCTGTCACAGACTTCCGCTGACCGCTGTGCACAGCCGTGTGCCTCTAACAACCGCGAGCCGCCAACAGCGGAACCAAGACGTAAACGTTGCGAAGGGTTACGCGGGAAGGGGAAGAGAAACGGAGGGAAACACCGTGCGATTCTTCTGTCTGCGAGCCTCTGTGCGTCCGTTTTCGCGCACTACGCACACCCAGTACAGTACACCGCGTTCTTGCTCGAACGACTCTCTTCAGTCTCTTCTGATCCGTTTCCTGATCGGAGGATGCCCGTGCGACAGTAGCAGCAACGCCGTGGCGCGTGCCCAGCGATAACGGCGCGGTTTGATCGCGTTTGAGCGACGAGCACCGGCTAGCGTGGGGTCGCAGCGTTCACGAGGAGGCACGTTGCCCGCGTGATACCGTCTAGCACGCGCGCGCGATAGTTTTTCCGCTCGTGTCCGCGACCGCGCCGCGTTTGGGGAACCGACTGCTGCTCGCCGCGCGCTGACACAAGTCCTACTCATGGCTTCGGCCTGATCGGCCGTTTTATACGTGTATGTAGGCGTACGTGTGCACGCGATACGGTAGCACGCGTGCACATGCACGGCTCTGTGTGCGTTCGCTTGGGCGTGTGCGTGCGTGCGTTGGGAGTTGCGAGCGTGCACGCCCATAACGCCAGGGGGGCCCCGAGCCGATACGGCGCTTCTGCCAGACACGACCGTGGCTTGCCGCGACGGGGGCGCCCACGTGTTAGTGCGTCCGTGCGTGAATCAACACTGGCCTCCCCCAGGACCGTAGCAATGACAGGAAACTACCCTCGCCGCGGCCGACCATTGGCTGCGATCGGTGGCGGTAGGAGGTCGGTCCCATGCGGGTGTAGCAGGCGAGGGCTGAAAGAGCAAACGAAATTGAAATGTTAGTCCTACGGTGAAGAATTCCGCGATCGTTAATCCCTCGCGGAGTGGGTGGGATAATGGCACTGGTGGTGGTTAACCCTTTCGAGATGGGGGATAAGGGTTCCGTATGTTTCAAGCAACAGATTGGATCGTTATTATTTTGCGCGTGTATGTTTGCCAGACTACTGGCGACGAAGTTGAGTCAGCCGCCTCCAAAGGGTCAAAGACCTGCAAAGACTATCGCGTGAAACGCTGGTCAGATTATTTTCGCGACAATTTTATTAGTTGGATAAATAGTGGGATAATAAACCCACAGATTCCATTTGGAGCAGATAAACGAGCGACAAAGTACGGCGGAAAGTGATAACAGCTGTACTTGGAGATTTCAGCTCCTATGTTTCTCATGTGACGCGAAACAAAGTGGCGATTAGTCATTCAGATCCGACGCATTCTAATTTTCCTAGCAGCAGCAGCTTTGCGCTCATGTTACGTCTTCCGGACTTTGCGGAGTAGCAAGTTGCTAGTGCTTCGAGCAGGTCCTGATAAAGTTCCTCGACGTCTTCCTGGATACTTTGCGAACTTTTAAACTTAAAGCAACGTTCGCCGTGAGCCTCTGTAATGGAATGCATTCCATGATTTTCCTTTATCTGACTCCCCGTCATCTCCATTTTAATCATTTCCACATGCCAGGGAAAGTTTAGCAGAAGGCGAAATGCTTTTAATGAAATTAGAATAAATCATTCAACTCCAGAAGTCTCCTTACTCCTTGCCAACCCTTTGCATTTCGTTGCTATTTGATGCAGGCAACGCTTTCTGCAGATCCATGCTCTACAACGTGCACTCGTAAACACGCAAGTGCACCCACCTGTGCATGCACACACGTCGACTTTTTCCAGGACCGTATCTCTTACCCGGCACGCCACTAACTCCCACGCGGAGGATCCCGCAGGAGACATCTTGATCCTCGACCACCGAGGTCAATGCCTCGCTACGAACCAATCTCCTTACATCACCGCGTCTATGGAGACTCGTTTGTAACGCAACCGAACGTTTTCACCCTCGTGTCCCATTGCGATAAAACATTTTGTATTCGAAGGGTCGCGGAGTTAACGCGGCAGTATTGATTATCGCGGAATCTCTTTAAGTGCGAGTGCCCCCACGAAATGCTCGGCCGCGTAATTGCCAATTGGATTTTTATTTAAGGGGAATCCATTTATAGCGGAATAGCAGCATCGTGAATAGAACCATATCCTTCCGGGTGCCAGACCTGGTTGCCAAAAAACCAAAAGTTCCGATCCAATTCAAATATATCAGGCATACCTACTCAGAAGGCGTTACTTTATCGTTCGAACTAGAATGTTGCAAATATTTGCTAAACTGAATTATAACGGCCAACAGAACCATAAATTTATTTTGCTTAAAATTGATAAAAAAATTTTAAGGCGCTGCCATTTCTTTGTTTCTCAATAGTTTTTCATTATACTGGTTCAAACGATAGCCACATTTCTACAGATTACTAATCTTTTTGAATTTTGTGTTGAGATAACTACAATTACTGATTTCAGGTCTGGCATCCGGATCGATATTGTTCTCTTCGCGATACTCCTTTTCCGCGGTAAATGGGTATTTTTACTTACAAATTTTTTTACAGTCTTAAAGAGTCATAGAATAAAGCTACAAACGTGCAAAATAATACGTGCAATACTTGTTTCTTTTTTCAGTTGCCGAAAAAATAGTTTTTTTTTCACACTAGGAAGACCTTTTAAGGGGGAATCTCGTCTAACAGCCCCAAAAGTAACTGATATTTAAGAATTTTTTGGAAAAAAACTGTTGGTCATATTGAATTGAACTCTTTTGGGATATAAGGAGGCAATTTTAAACTTGCAGAAAATATTTTTTATGTCGATCCTCCTTATTATTTATTAATTATTGTGGAATCCTGTCCACCTCTTCGTACCGTGTAACTCCTGTTGGCGGGATGTGTAGCACCTATCACAGTCATCTGATTGCAAAAAAGAATAGAAGTCTCTTAAAGTTAGATAGTTTACGCTGGGATTGGTCCACTTTAAAGAAAAAAAAAATGAATAATTGAAAGTGTTATAGCGTTTGAAAGAAAAACTAAGTTTTTTCCTCAGACAAATTGTTCATATTATTCTTTATATCGACGGAAAAAAGTATTATAAATAGAAAGTAAGATTAAAATTTTAGGTCCAGTATCAGCGTAAATTATTAAACTTTAAGAAAATTTGACCTGACGCCAACATCGTCGAAGAGTTTAACGCGATTCCAAAATAATTAATAAATAATAAGTCGGATCGACATAGAAAACAAAAATTCTACAAGTTTAAAGATGCCTGCTTATATCCCAAAAGAGTTTAATCCAATATGACCAACAGTTTTTTTAAAAAAAAATCAAATTTCGGGGGCTGTTACACGAGAATCCCCCCCTCAAGTAACGGTAACGTGGTCACCGAGTACTCTGCGTTTAGAATCGATTAAGATCGGGCCCACGACCGACGAGCGCTGTATAACGAATTTTGGAAATGTCTGGCCGTTGAATTCATGAAGAGCACACGTTTTAAACATCACGTGAATGCATTTGTGTACATAAAGCCCGCATGTGTGCCCTATATTTCTGGGTTACGTGTGGCTGCGCCGTGACGATAACACATGAGCGTGATAGTGGGTGGCTGTCTGTGACTGTACGGACACGTGCGAATTACTATACTTTCCTCTCACGATGCTGGATGAGTAATCGTGAAACTTTCGTCGGTTGCGGTTGTCCTGTTCTAGGTGGCAGCAGGAAACGGAAGCCTGTCCTTCGGGAAAATTCCACTGTGCGTATTGCGCCGCACCCGTGAGCGGGAACAAATTCGTGAAATAAAAACAGGCGGAAGAAGAGATCGGTGTCTCCTAATTCAACCTGAATGCACCCTACGATCTACAAGAAGTCATTCATAACCCTAAAGTGAAAAGTACCCGGCACGTGGCGAGATTTCCACCTTTCAAATTCAATTTGCGACGTCACGGAATTTGCTACATGACATGTGTAAGATTCTTATACCTATTCAAATTACGAAGACCTGTCTCACTCAGTTAGAGGAACAACAGCTTACACCTGAGTTTAATCGGGAAGCTTAAGACGAAACGCATCGAGCTCGGCGATAAGACTGAAATATTGCTTTCCAAATCGAGATGTGTTTCGAAATCATTCTCACTGAGAAAGTTAATCTTATTAACCTTCCTATTATACTCTGAATACTAATTTGAGCGGCGTCGCAGATGTGAGTTACCAAACGCCTCTTGAAAAGAAATGGGCTCGTGGCAGTCTTAAAAGTCAAGCAGAGGCACGGTGCACAATTCCAGGGGCCTTAAAAATTCATTTTGGCTACCAACTGGAGGTAATAACCGTACCGAGGGATCGCAAAAAGCTACTCTATCCAACGGCCGATATCGGAGAGGCTCTTTTATCGGGTACACCGCCGCATGATCTCTTTAATAGGCAGCGCAGAGGGGCGAAGTGTCTTTAAAGGTGCACGGCGATTATGCATGCGCACTTTCGTGAACTTCTTTCACACGAAACGACAGGGAACATGCTGGAACCTGATATAGAGTGTATTTCGCCTCGCGAATGGAAAGGGTACCCGTCGCCAAATCAGGATCAACGATCCGTGAAACACTTTATTGGCAAGGCAGCTGCATTAGAATTTCAAATTGGTGGAAGTTTTTAGCGAGGGAGGTATTGTTATGCAAAAATCGAAACAAAGTAAACTGCATCCATCAGTATCTATAATCCGCGGAGTCCTTGGGCCGACGTATTTTCGCATTCCATTGACAATACGATCTTATTGTCGCGTTCATTATTCCTATTACACCAGTAGAATAAAACGTCGGTAATTATCAACGTGTTTCCAAAGGTGAGGTAGATTCGTGCTGCCTTCGTGCGAATTTTTGCGGTTCACCGATTCCAAGGCTGGTAGTATTACTAGCTACGAGTGCTCAGTGTGCTTTTCATCCGAAGGATAATTATTATTAACAGTGCTAATTCGCTGGGATGTAAAGTGGACCTTCACCGTTCTTTTTAGTTGACACTGTGCCGTTTACTTAGCTGTTAAACGATTTTTATTTCCGAAAGCGATGGTGTGTCGAGTATTTCGTATAAAGTGCTACATTGTAGTCTATTTGCAGTCGGTGCATTAGCTGCGTCTTTCCAATCGACTTCAATCCCTTTTAAATCTTCCTAAGAGCAGCGACGTAGTCCTCTCGCCACCCTTTAGTGAAGTGTTTCTCCCATTCTCCGTTTACATTATTTACATCCTGAAGTAGGCGAAATATTCTCCTCATATCTTTCCAATTTTAAACGAAGCTCTATGACCCTCCTGAGACTGTAATCTACTGTTCTATATACCGCCATTATCACCATAATTAGAATATCATGTACTACAAATCTAACTGCCCTGCTAGTCGTGCAATATGATGAATACTATTAAAAAATTGAGCGAATGTATTTATTTCTGCGAGATGATCGCCTGTGACCATACAAGAGCAGACCCACGGCTGGAGGGTCAAAAGCGTGAGCACAGCGGCAGTGAATGAAGCAAGGATCCCATCGAGAATCGAGATCTGACAATTTCTGTCGAGGGGGGCAACAGTGAAACGACGACAATCGCGTTACCCCGTGGCTGAAGGACAGGAAAGCCGAAGGGACGAGGTAGAACAGGAATCTTGCCAGTGCACCTCGGCGTCCATGGGACCGCGGAACGAAGGGAGCCACGGCACATCTGCACTCTGTGTAACGTGAATTTTTTTTTTTCGAACCCGCTCGAGGGAACGCATATTTCTCTCCCTCTACCGCACTTTCCCTCCCCGTTTTATCGAAACAGCTGATCGTTGCCCCTTTAATTGCATCGCGGCTTCGGCTCGATCCTCGTCGTCGTCTTTGCGGCGGTAAGTGCCAGCGAAAACCCCGGGCGAGAATTCGGCGTAGTGCACGCTCGTTTAGTGGGGCGATACTCGTGCGGTAAATCGTGCCTGTGAATACGGTCGAGTGTTTCGTTGCTCGGGTGCACGGGTAAGTGCTGGGTGGTTCAAGCATCTTTTGTAGGTTAGGAAGCGCCTTTCGCATATTAAAGCTGCGTACACAACGGCTCGGTGGCCAACGTACGCTCCGTCCGGATGCAAAAATGTGAACCCTTGGCCCAGCGAAGACGGAGCCTCGAGCCATTTCAAATCGACGGCCAAGCGACGATCGTCGTGCACTTGGTTCCATTCGCCTCGCTAAATCCGATTTACGGCGGAGACGTAGCTCCCCCGCTTGGATGGAATTAACGGGACGCGTACTTTAAGTCTGGCGTCGCTTTTGCTTTTAGTCCTTAATTGAATACACCTCGCCGGGCGCCGGCGGGATTCGCGAGGAAAGGGAAACAAGATGTCGCGGGAGCAATATAGAACGACGTCCGATGACGGAGTAAGATGGGTTGCATGGCTTTTTAAAAATGAACTCACAGAAATAACTCGAAATTAGTGGTTTTTAATGCGTAGAAGGGAGGGGCTAAGTTGGGTGCTCAGAATGGGTGGAGAAGCCTTCGCTTCCAGGTGCGTTTACGCCGTGAAAAATTCTGACGCTTCGGAGCGAGGACAGAGAGGTATACTCGCGTTCTATCGTAAGCGGAGCGTGTTGGGAGTTCTGAGAATCAATTTAACGGCGTACCGATGCTAATACGGGGACTACTAGGAATCGATGTACGAGCGAATTCGTAACGCGCGCTTCCCCGGGAGACGCGTCGCCATGACGGTGCAGCTGGCGAATAAGCGGCCGGGCGGGGGAAACGAAAGAGCATGCACATCTACCGTTACGGCTTGGAGCCTCGGAGTTCTGTGACGTCTTCAATGGCCGCCGCCGTACTGTCTACACACGTAACGGAGCGCGGTACACTCGATCACCGCGTTCCGTCCTGCTTCACTACCTAGTGTTTACTGTTTCTCGTTAGAATTTCTCGCCAGGCTGTGGCCCGACGCGCGAACCATGGGCTCGAAGAAGCACAAAAAGCACAAGCGCGAGAGGCACGAAGGTGAGGACCGGGGCTAGGGTTCGGCGCATCCCTCGAGCCGTCTTGTCGTCGTTTCTCGTCGCTTTTAATTATACCAGGACGTCGTCTCGGGCACCATTGGCTGTTGTGTTTTATCGTCCGCCACCTCTTACTTAAATAATCGCTTCACCGCCGTGCCGCACAACCGTGCCCGCAATCGATTCTGGAACGCGCCTCGGATTCAAACAGCGTCTCAACAATCGCCTCAGCGCCGATATTGTTCCTCGCGTTCACGTTGGTCGGATCGTAATCGCGATGACATTTACCACAGCACGCTACGTCAGTCGTTCCCGTTGTACACTGTTCCCGGCAGCTTTATATTCTTTGCGACGCTCGCTCGTCGAAACCGCGGGTCTCATTGGCTAAAAACGCTCTGTGCTGGTTTGGTTCTGCGTAATATTTGATTATTCTTTATCACCGGTGGATTATCAGATCGTTGGAACACTGCACTGAATGTGATTCTATAGCGTTGACGCTTCTGTCGATGCTTATGTCGACTGCATGAGGATTCAAATGCAAAGTGTGCCGTTAGAGGCGAACGAGCCTAAAGTTGTTCCGAGTAGAGTTCCGTTTAATGAGCTAATAGACCAGAGCCTGTTCGGTGGATACGTTCCCACATTTTCATTGGAATCCTTCTTGTACTCATAGTTTAATAATGCACAGGAATATTGACTACGTTTTCACCACGGACAAACTGAGAGTGAGGTTGGAGTAGAAGTGAGGTGGATTCAAAAGTATAAACGAAGGTTCCACAGCGACGGGTGCGACGTGGAAGTAAGTGACGTGTAACAATGGACACGGACTGGTTGCACGACAGAAACTAGCTGTGCTTCCGAAACTACTTGAATGTCCCAAAACCCTTTCAGTTTTTTTTTTGTCCGTTAAGATCAGTTGAAGCGCAACAAGATCGTTCGTGGGTCGAGCGCATTGCCGTTATTATCGTAGACACACGCGGGGATCCTTTGCTCCTTTCGGGGTACCGATACATCTGTTGCGCTTCAATCATTTAGTTCCCTGGCTGTTATGTATTATGGCGTCGAAGGCCATACGTGCTTTCGCTTTGCCTCCCCGCGAGGTGTTTTCGATTCAAACGATTGCTCCTTCCCGGTTACTCCTGCAGATTCGGTCGAATCGACGCGACAAGAATTGTTTTATTGCATACCTCTATCAAGGTTTATTTCGTTTAAGTCGAGCTACTTCCATCTCGCTTCCAGTTTGTTGAATGTGAAAACAAGGTCACTATCCTGTTATAAAGTCATCTTCATTATTATCGTCAACATCTCCTTCTACCCTTCTGTTAATATCCTGTAGATTTGGTTAATTTAAGATTACACTTCTGTCTGTAATCCTGCAACATTTTATAGCGCAACATCTAGCACCGTACTTTACATTACGGCGTTATACCGTTGCTCTGCCCCTTTGTATGATTTTCTGCAAGATATTTCTTATTGCATGCAATAGATTCGCAGTACATATTGTTTATAGCTTAACGCTTTGATTTTTCTATATATTCGATTGTTTCAGTATACATTCTCGCACATTGTGGTTAACTTTTTGTCTGTTTCTTTTCTTTTTTTTTAACAGAAGGGCACTACACAACCACGGACAAGCCCCGTACTTTGAAACTAATTTTAAAAGTAGGGGGTAGCAGTGGGACACCCGAGTACGGCAACGAATCTCCGAGTCAGGCAACAATGCTGTCTCAACATTTGGGTGTCTATCAGCAGCAGCTGGGCCTCAACTGCTCTGTAACGCAGGAGTCCGAGTACGATAGGTATCTGGGGCACAAGAAGCTGAAGAAGAAGAAGAAAAAGAAGGACAAGAGGCACAAGCATCATCATAAAGATAAGAAGAGACGACGGGAAGAGTCCAGTCAAGAATCTGTGGGGGACGCGGATGAAAGCATAGCCGAAGTCCCCAAGAAGATACCTAATCATCAATTATTACCTCCGAGACCGCCGTCTAGCAGCGAGCACAGGGTTTGCGTCACTAGTAACATTAGCTCCCTGTCTCCGCATCGCGAGCCCAGGACTTGTGTACTTAGAAAAATCGCCGAGCGTACACCCCTTCAACGGTTATTAGAGCACCTACTCAGATCAATGGAGAAACGTGATCCACAGCAATTTTTTGCCTGGCCGGTGACGGATAGCATCGCGCCTGGATATTCTCAGATCATCACCAATCCTATGGATTTCAGCACAATAAAACAAAAGATAGACGATAATAGTTATCAAAATTTAAATGAATTCGTAGACGACTTTAAATTAATGTGCGACAACGCGACCACGTACAATCACCCGGACACGATTTACTACAAGGCAGCAAAGAAGTTGCTGCACGTTGGTCTGAAAATGGTCACGCCAGAGAAACTTCGACAATTGAGACCCGTTTTAACCTACATGCAGGATATTTCGAAGGAGGAGCTCGGATTTGAATTAGGCACAGAAGACCCGAATAACCCGGATGCTCCGGTAACGGAGGAACAGATCGAACGGGAACGCGAACAGGAGGAACGCAACGAAGAAGCCGAGGAGCTCAGGAAAGAGAATCAAAGGAAAATGAGATTAGCAAATTTGGGGAAATTCGAAGCCATCCCGGATGACATGACTCCGGAGGAGATTTTGAAACAGGCACGCGGGGCTGCGAAGGCAGCCTCCGAAAAGTTAACGCTGAAAAGGCTGAATTCGAAGATGGGCTTCCTCCGGCAAAAGAAAGACGGAACCACCAGCTTGCAAATAATAGTACCGGGGGACGGTGTTATTCCAGGAACCAATCAAAGACCTGTGTCATTGGGGCAGCTTATAGGTAAATTGAGTCATGGCACGGGTGCGCTAGCAGGATTCCGGGAAGATAGAAGGAATATGTCGAAGCCAGTGAAGCCTCTGTATTATGGCGCCTTTGGCTCTTATGCGCCAAGTTACGATTCCACCTTTGCCAACCTCACGAAAGAGGAGACAGATTTGGTGTATCAAACTTACGGCGACGAAACCGCTGTACAATACGCAGAATCGATTCTAGACTTTGCTAAAGATTGCGACTACACGTTAACTATGGTGGATGATCTACTGGACATCTTGACAGGAGGAGATCATAGAAAGACCAAGAAATTCCTCGAGGAGAAACGGAGGCTCAAAGAGGAGGAGGAAAAGATAAAGCATTTACTGGAGAAACCAATTCAAGATGTGAATCGGAATATTTCACACTTGGAGGGCGTTAAAGTGGACCTCGATCAGCTGAAGACACTGTCGGACATAGGAATTGACGTTAATTTCTTGGAAAATCTCGGTAAATATATACTTAGAAATACAATTAAAGTGTCCGACAATGTCTCAAACTTAATTCTATTTACAGAGGATGAATTGAAGCTTAGCGAGGAACGTGCGGCTCTACAAACCAGGTTGGACGACACATCTCAGATGTTGGGTCGTCTGAAGCAGGTACAACACGATCGGCTGTCAGCACCACCGCCTGCTCACTTATCGAACGTTCCTAAACCGTCAGAGTCCGAAGTGGCCTTAGCGGACAAGATCACAGACAACCTGACAGAGATAGCAAAGAAACTCCCACCGTCAGCTATCGCTCCCGTGGACAGCCTGCGAAAAGCTATGGGAATAGCGCCTCTGGGTGGGCCGGAGCCCATGGAGGTGGAACCAATCACGCATAATCCAACAATAGTCGCGGAGACCAACCTGCTCTCGCAAACAGCTAGCGCTCAGGTGCCGGCGAATCTGTTGGCAGTGCCATCGCCGATTCAGAACGCGAATCTGCTCAGTCCCACCAATCAACCGAATCCACCGATTACTATTGTCACCCCGAATCAACCACCGATTCAAATACAGATCGGTATGACGCACAGTCAAACACCCCCAGCCTTGATAGGCGCAACGGACACGCCCGGGGTGCCCGATCTGGAGACCGAGCTTCGTGAATTCTTAGAAAGCGATCCTACGTTAGGACACTCGCCACTCCACGACGACAAAACGCTGGAGGACATTCTGTCCGAGTCTTAGAGTGTGCGGGACTGATCTTTCATTTTTTAATATACCTCCCGCAACAGGTTGTACATTTCACTACACGATAAACAAGATAGGTTTAACGCCTATGTTTAGGTAGTAAATAAGATCGTGTCCACTGATGCGTTTGGTTGCTCGATCGACGCAGCGTTTATTTTCTACGGATATGTTATTTATGAAGTTTGCGTCGGAGATTATATTATACGAAACTTGTAAAGTTCGCGTGAAATGTACTTGGAACGCGAAACGCTGTTTGGTTGGGGGTGGCAAGTGAATTTTTAAGGAAATGTGTCCTAAGATCTGAGATACTCTTAACTCAGTAAAGACGACAAATCTAATTCCTGATATTTTTTTTTTATTTTTCGAGATGGACAGCTCTACATTGTACCGTTATAATTGTTTATGTAACATGTATTACGTGAACTGATATAGATATACTTTAAAAGCAATAAGAGTGCTGTATATAAGGGCTACGTTGATTTGCTTCAGTGCTAGATTAATTCGCGATTCACGAGACAGTGGAATGTCGTTGATTTTACTTTAAAGTATAAGGATACGAAAGACATTGTAAATATTCATAAAATGTATTTTTTAAATTAAATTCATTTGAACGTGTGAATTAAACCTATTGAAACAGGAAGCATTTCGTCAATAATACGCCTTGCATATTCTGTTTCATTTATTATTTTCAATCATGATCTGATCACGATGGAAGTGTTTTCATAGAAGGTGAGATATTACTTTGGCGCGAAAAGAAATTAATCACCGCCCCAGAATTGTATTCTTTACCGTTATGCACTTACCCAACGCCTTCGCTCGCGGCATCTTGGCTCCCAGCCATGATTAATGAACCCCCGCGATTTATCACTCCGTGGTGGCCGTGGTAGTCTCCTGGAAAATAGTAAATTAATCACGAGACAACGGTTGTCCTGCAGCGGTGAAATCTTCGAATCGAAATGCCTAACCTATAGAATTAAGTCCTATGATCTTACCGAACAAACGTGTCTGAAACTTCCACAACATGACCGTTAATGGCAAGCATTGAACAAATTTTAAAAATACCTATTCAATTATTGCAAACGTTGCCCACTAATGTTTTCTAAATCATTTACAGAATCTCTAACAAAGGTATCACACGCGACGTACAATGTTCTCATTAATCACCAATAACTGCAGTTTTGAGACGTTTTAATTCCAGTTTGCGACGAACGAACAAAAGGGAGGAACCCGCGAAAACGGCTGAATGCCTCGTTGCTTTCAAACAGCGAAGATAGCGCCACTTGTATCATGTCGCGACGGAACATGAACGAAGTACGAATTCGTCGAGAAATACTAATCGCGAAGCATTGACAAATATTACAAAACTTACCACATGCATTTTGTTGTTCCAAGAATGATGATGGATCGCGATAACACAAAAATAACGCAAAATGCGCTACTTTTAAAATACAGGGAGAAATATGAAATTTATAGCGTGGAACCGCGCGCGTTCCACCGCACAGAAATTGAGAGATTGTCCGCTTGGTGGCGCCAAAATCGAATGAATTCAAATTGCTCATGGCAATGCCAACGTCTCGCCACTCTTGCTAGTTGCTACAGCGAATGCACGATATCGGTGATGCTGATTAGAATAACTAATATGTATGGTTATTTTTTTGTTATAATCGTGGAAAAATTCAATCGTCCACTCCGTAAATCAGTATTTCGTATAAAGTAAGTGTACGTCCACGATGCTTGTTATTTTTCTGTGTATACGTTAATTAAGTGAAACTACGGTCGCATGAATTCTCTCTTTGTGAATCTACAACTTGGCCGAGTTTATTTTACGACAGAAAAGGACGGAATAAAAGGTTAGCCATTAGTCTTCGTATTTCTTTTTATGTTGTTGATAAATTCACGTCGCGGAGGCAAAATTAAATGTCTAATGTATTGTTAATTGTATTCGTAATTTGTAATATAAATTACTGGAACTGTGAGGTTGGAGATGAAGAGGCCTGAAAGTGACGCTACGGATAAAAGAAGCGGCAATTCTTCGTTAAGTAATTAAAGAATGTTTGATGAATTATTCGAACTCCATTAGGAAAATATTGTTATAAAAATATATGTTATAAAATAATTATTAGCACTGCAGTATCAATTGCAATGGAGAATATAATTATATAAACACTCGAACTGCTCAAAATAATTCGAGGTTAGGCTCGTAAATATGATAATTAGTTTTTCTGCAAAATCAACCGCATATTTATCAGCAGAGGTGCGCACAGATGCATAATAATTCAATTTTCATTCAATTTTATACAGACCATTTCTTTCTCCCCTGATCTAATTGCGCAATATGGTCAGCTACAATTTCATGAGTTACTTTATAAAATCCCTCAGGTCTCATAAACTCATTTGAACAAACGACCCTCTAATCATTTCGTGCAGCGCATAGAATTGCTTCTCTCCTTTTACGTCCCTCGAGGTCTTTGTTTATGCAACATGCTATTGCGACGGAACGCAAACACCGTGGAGGCACGTTTGTTTAAATCGAACAAACTGCGTGCTCGCGTAATGCGATATTTCGCAGGAAGCGCACGTAGGATTCGCCGGCGGAATCCGCACGACTGCAGAGAGACCCCTCGATAATAGGATTACCGGGGAGTAAAGCGTCGGCTAATTTCAAAATTTCGCCCGCCCCGAATACGCGGGGATAAACGTGATTCACTGTAATCACGTCATTATAACTAAATAGACAAGTTCGAGTGTGGAAAACGGAAAACTCGGTTACGGCGTCTGGCCGTTTATCGCGGGGCACGATTCCCGTCGCCATTAGCATATCCGGCAAACTATTCCATTAGCGTCTCACCGCTTCCGGGGGAATGAAAAAAATTACCGTGATTATCGCAGTAGCCCGCAATGAACCGGTTGAACGACTACTAAAACGTGGCTCGTTGAATACATACCGTCTTCTTTTCCTTTCCCCTCTCATTGTCAGTTGGACGCTCGTTTGGGAATTGCATGTTAAGGGGTTCCCAGTTATGAGTAGAAATAAGAGAATGCTTTTATTAAGTTCCGAACTTTCGCTGATTAGACACTGGGGAGACTTTTATTTTGTAAAGTGTACCGTTTGAGAAAAACACTGTGGAAAGTTGTGGGCAAAGTTTTTATTAAATACCTCGTCTGCAGGAGTAAAAGACCTTCGAATGACCTTGCAGGTACTCTTTGCCATTATTTACTTCCTGAATTTATTAAAACCCTCGTAATTTATATTTCCTTTTCCTCGCGGAGTACACTTTCTCGAAGGAGGGCAACGAGACGCTGTTTAAAACGTTAAACTTCTCCCGGACTGTGCGTTTAAATTTCACTCGGACGTCACGACGCCAGAGCGTAAATAAAACATCCCGATAACGAGGTCCGCCTTCGTCGCGGATTTAATTTAATCGGATCGATGCGGCGGCAATCTTTCCAAGTGCTTCGTTATTCAGACGAGGATCTCCGAAGAAGCAAACTCACGAGCTCAATTTCCACTCGTGGACGCCGATTTCGAAATGTCGGTTCCCGGGGTTCAGGTGTTTCCGATTTAAAGAGAAGCCGATTCGAACTGTGTACCTGTTTAACGTCGCTGATGAGTCGGATAATAGTTCTCATTCTAAACTGAAGGCGAGCTCGCGCATTGTCAGGGGGATTGTATACACCCTGTCAGGTTAATTAACCGACAAATTCGTTTTTTTTAAGGGATACCTTGAAATGGTATGCTCGCGTGGCTTTCAATCGGAAGCTCATTACTTCGGACGCTAACCGAACAATTATCATTCTTTGATATCTAAACATTATGTCGCCAAATGAGCATCCGCGGCGTTTCTCTACGCGGTGACATTCGATTTTCACATTTTATCTTCTGCTTTTAAAGTATCAAACAAATATAACTGAATGTATAGGTAAACATAGTTTATTTATTTCAATCTCTTTAACAAAATATAACATCAAGTATACATATCTTTATGCGTCTCTCCCGAAATTACCCTATTCGTCAAAAGACCTTCCTCACCCTAGTAGCATTTTTGGTTGGCCAACGGTAGCCAACAGTTGGGAATTAGTTGGGATATAGTTAGTGTTTTGCCTACAAATTCCCAACATAGGGCCTACGGCAAAAAAACTTACAACAGTTTGCCAACGAATATTCAATGTTGGGCCTACAATTATAATGGTTGGTTAATTAACAAAAAGTTACGACAGTTTGCCAACGAATATTCAATGTTGGGCCTACAATTATTATGGTTGGTTAATTAACAAAAAGTTACGTCAGTTTGCCAACGAATATTCAATGTTGGGCCTACAATTATTATGGTTGGTTAATTAACAAAAAGTTACGACAGTTTGCCAACGAATATTTAATGTTGGGCCTACAATTACTATGGTTGGTTAATTAACAAAAAATTTACAACGATGATTAAATGTCGTCTTACAAACGACAAAAAATTTGCTACATCCAAAAACCTGTTATTATATTCCAAGTTGTGAGTTTTCTTTTCTTATTTATAAATACGTAATGAGGACGTCTGTCTTGAGACGAATGTGAAATTTTAAGGAATGAGTCTAAAGGTCGAATGATGCTATTTTGTAGAATATTTCGCGTCACTGCGCAGTTTTTATAAACAATTAATAATAGTTATGTAACTATAAATTAGAATTGTCTACAAGGAAATGTGTTGGGTAAGTGGGAACAGCGGTTGCTTCGTAAGCAGAAAGTTTGGGTTTCGTTGCTTCTCACCCCGAATTTTTTTTTTCCTAAGACGTGTTTACAACCTGAAAAAGACGTGTTTACAACGTCTTTTAACGTTCTTCAAGATGCCTTCTGGACGTCTGTACGACGTCTGTTGGAAAGAAACTGTTGGGCTTATGGAAAGAAACCTTCAGTTGGGCCTATGGAAAGAAACCTTGAATTGGGCCTGCGTTGGTTACAATCGTTGGCCCATTTAAAAATAGCGCGACACTTCAACAGTTGGCCAACGGATTTCACGTCATTGGCCCAACAAAGTCCCAGCAAATAAATGCTACTAGGGCACATTAGGTTCGTAACACAATGATAACACAATGCCACCAAATCACCTGACTACCGAAAAACAAACATTGTGACGAGTTTTGCAATTATCAATGCAGTTGACTATGGTGGAGAGGTAACTGCAGAGTTATCTTAGAAGAAGTACATAGATGAATCCTATACTACCAACGTGAAACGTCTCGAGATGCAAATGCAAGACGGTCCAGCTCAGCGGAGCACGGATTCAATTACGCGGAAGTGAGCCGCAATTTCGCCCTGGCTATGCCCCGGCGATATTTCAAGCTTGTCGAATTAGTTTTCCACGCAGATATGGCCCGCGCCGACGTCTTATAAGGTCTTCACGTCTAGTTGCGGGAATTCCGTAGTCAACTTCCCCGCAGTCGCTGGAAAAGTGTCTAAAACGCAAAGACCACGTTGATTTATAGGTGCCCGAGGTCGCGTTAGAAAATACCGCGGTTGGCACTCGTCTTTTCGACGTCCCTCTGGTTCAATTTCGCAGGTGTTTCTCCTTAGAGCCCCTGGAAGAGAAACTGCGCCGATCATTGCGCAGCCAGAGTTAAGATTCGCCAGCAGATTTAATAATCAATCGATCCCTCGCGGAAAAGCATCATGCTGCGGTACGTGAATTGATTATGCGTGTGCATCCTCAAAGAGATGCAGCGTATCGATATCGGTTATCGCAAGTTCCTCTGCCGGAAGCGTGCTCCATCATCCGCCGCGTTGCTCCACCGAATCGCACAGAAGCGGAACGGAAATATTGGACGTTCAGAATTTGGTTTAGCGGCAGTGCGTGAAATCGGGCGGCTGAATGATCGGTTTGTCGCGAACGCTCGTTTCTATGACAAATAGAGAGTGTTAACCGCGGATCACAGCCGACCATGATTAAATGGAGGCTGCGCTTGCTTTAAAGAAAATCCGCCCGTTACGATCTTCCACCGTTATCATTCCAAACGTAGAAGTTGAAGTAGAGCAGCTTTTAAATAGATCGTACACAGAGTTTCCCACATCGAGTAAAGTGTGGGGGTTCTTGATTAGGTGGTAGTAGAATGGGTCTGCGCGCCGCCAGACAAAGGAGAAGACGATTGAATTCAAATGCATCAAATAGACTAGAACGCCATATTGTCAGGCAAAGTACCTACAATAGAATGGGCTATATCACACTAGACGAAGCAGCACGTCAATAGGGCCAAGTAGATTAGTACAGCCTGTTAGACAAAGTAGAATAGAACTTAGAGTAGAAGCAGCAGGGCTGGTGAATTTCTACGTAATTTGTTCAAACACGTAGAATCGATCGTTATCCATCATGGCAATAGTCAGGCAAGTAGAACAACCGTCGCGCTATCGAGCAAGTGAAACGGATCAGTGCCTGCGTGGACACAGTAGAACCGGAGCGTAACTGGTCAGACAGAGGTACACATTGCTCAGCACTTTGGCGCTCCGTTTACATTTGTTAATAAATCTGGTTGTAATTTCGGAATTCTATCATCACTGAAACATTCATGCCGCCCATGAATGCATTTCTGTTCATTCATACGATTGGCCATTGAAACTCAATCCGTATATTGTACGGGAATGGTTTCATGCCGACGACCCACACAAAAACGTCCTCTAATTCGATCTCGTCTATTGCTATTCGTCATAAATTCATGAACACCTAACTCGATTAAATGTACCTAAGCCAGGAGGACTACGTGGGACAGTAAATCAATTACGAAATCGATTTGTAATGAATTTGCCGTGGATGAGGGCTCGCGAGCCACTCTCTCTAATCGATATAAATATTTCGAATAGGTTTCCCATTACGCTCCAGGTTATTAAATATTTTATATACCTTCTGCGAGGCTGCCTTCTATCATCGATTCATTGATTACAGTTGGGATATTGTGTTCCTGTGAAAGCAATCGAACGACGAGAAATACGCTGCGTCGCCCCCACGGGTCCGTGGCCAACTCGCGGGCGATTTTTCCGTCAAAGGGAAAACCGTGGTGTAAACACACGCCGAAATATTGTATTTCGGTGTCTTGCATAGCCACCAGCCACACCTCGTTCTTTCGCTGCACAACGAGCTCCTTGATTTCCAGGCGTTTCATCTGCCCGCCCTTTTACTCGCGCGCCGATCCCCTTTGATCGTGGAAAAGCACGACCTCCCAATTATTATTCCTCATTGCTCCCAGGAATTTTTTAATATTCCCGATCAACAGATTGCCTCGGTTTTCGTTCAGCGCTGCCTCGTTGCGCTCCCTTTGAGGTTTTTGAAATTCAAATTCGAAATCACTGTCGATCCCTATCTACCAGCTGCAGTCCGCAAATTTCCAGGGGAAAAATCGAGCTGGAATTTTAAACGAATGACATTCCTCCCTGATTGCGATACAGGTACAGCCCAGATTACATTATTTCAAAAATCATGATTTTGTTTTAAATTTACTCCTTCGTTAGAAAGAATAATTTCCGAGGCTTTCGAGAGACAAATATATCTCGAGGCTTTCAGAATGACTTGCGTTGAGGTTTTGTTTGTTTAAACGGCGCCGTTTAAACCGATGTAGCGGATAGAATAGGTAATTTTCAGGGTACCAGTTGAGAGGGACGCGCGAGAGGTATGTATATTCGAGCAGAGAGAGAATATTTTTGAAAGACCCGAGCCTGAACATGCCTGATATTGGCCTATCTCACCCAGCGAAAAAGCTCCGCCTGTTTTATTCTCCACCCGCATTCGTGTGCTTTCTCCTGCCGCGGATAAATCTGGTTGTTTAATGTGGTTGGACGTGGCGTAAAAACCGCGAAACGCGATACAGCTGGTAACGATATCGACGGCTTCGTCGGTCCAGCTGTTTGTAATCGTATGTTGGGTTATTGACCAGCCAACCGAAACACTCGGATGACCGAAAAAAGGGGTTTACTCTGCGGATATACGCTGAGCGAGGCCCGTTTGTTTTATTGCTTAACCGTTGCTTCGTCCATTGATCAGTCCTCCCTGCATCTACATCCGTGAAACGTTCTACGCGTCTAAAGAAGAGATATCGTTCATTACGTGGCAGAATAGAAAATCGACCGCTCTGTTTTCGCTTTATTCTCGAGCAGATACGGTTGAAGATTAAACCCGATCCGATGACTGGATCAATTGTCAAGGAAAACGAATCGCCAGGATTGTCGGTATATGAAGCGGGCTTTTCCTCTTCGCGGAAAAACGAGTCCACGAAATGCGGGAACAAGCCGTCGCATTTTTACTACCTATCGGTCCACCTGCTCCCTATACTTCTCTGTTTCGGTGTACGTTACCGAACGGCGTTATTTTACGGGACTCGTTTATTTGCGACTTTCGTTCAGGTGAAGTAAATGGCCACTACACGAGAGACAGAGAAGCACATTCTTCCCAAATGAAACGTATACCTATGTCAAGGTAATTTGGTCCTGAAAATGGAAACTGGATGCTGATTCAAAGTCAATGAAACATTTCGACTCATTTGCTGTAATTGTCCATGGCAATCTCGCGTTTGAAACGAGGACACGATCCCATTGACTCGTTCCTTGTTTATTTATTTGCAAATATCGCCGGGCTTAAACCAACGGCGACGAACAATGCACGGGGCGTTCGTTATTTGTCCTAAACAATCAGCCGCGCGAATAAACGCCAATCGAGCCATCGATTCGCAGTCGACGTATAAATTTACATTTTTCCGCGTTGCGAGACAACGTAATCGCGATAAATGGTTTTGGAAGGGGTTTTGCAAGGGGAGGAAATGCATGCGGCGATATTTTGTCCCAAGTCGAAACTGCAGGTGTATCGAGCCTCGTCCTCGATTCGATGGGACGCAGAATTCCTGTGGGGATATCTGAGTAAAAGGCGCGATGAGTTCGAAACGAACCGATTGTTTCCAACGCGGGATTTCCGCGATTTCGCGCGATAGAAGCTACCGTGGATCATTAACGCGCGCTGGGTAATGGAAATTGTGGGAAAATGCTGACGAACAGTAGTGTAGAACTGGAGTAGGTATTAGAAACAAACGTGAGATATTTACTTTTTGCAAATTTTTGCACACGAATTCTATTAATTCTAGTTCTGCTTACTTTTCCATTGAAAAATAATAATTCGATTTTTTATGATACTGATAATGCTTTTTCCCAAGACTGAACGCTTTTTCTTCGTGTCACATTCTTCCTTCAAAACCGTATTTTTTTAATCGTCAAGGGTAGCATTTCCTGATATAACAAGATTCATAACTCACAAGTGGCGCACAACTTCTTCCACTTTTATTATTATATGTGTATAATTGAACCTACAGTATAATTGAACGTAAATATTGAGAAAGCTCCCCGACCTCTGTCTGTAGTTAAGCTATACAATGAGCCTCTTGCATATTGCTTCACCCCAGAGGAAACTGACACCGAAACCGCCTCCAGGTGTATTCTAAAATCCTCTCCTCCAAGATTTACCATTTCGAATCACGAAAGCGTCTCAATCATCCTCGAGAAGCTTTCTTCAACTTTCTGGAGACGCGAGAGCAGAGGAGTATTTTATTAAAAACAGAATGTTCGGGGGGATAGAAAAGATATTAGAATAGTTATAAGAGACAGATATTAGAGCGAGCCGTGGAATCCGTTCAGATTCCTTCTTCGAAATAGGCGAAGGAAATCCATCGTGCTGGAGTCGCGACGGGACGACAGAAAATCGAAGATTCTAAATTAAAGCGCCGATCGACTGGCCCTCTCCTCGATGGAAATTCTGCCGGAAACGTTCGCCGAATTCTCGGGCCGTCGTCAGATCGTATCGAGCGACGGGGGCCAGGAGTCGTCGAGGCAATCGTCCCGATCTGTTTACCCAATAAAACGAGCAAACGCGCGACTCAATTATACGGCCGTTGCTCGAAGACGATAATTAAACGACGCCGACTACGCGAGTTTCGGGGGAAATTTCGCGGCCGGAGTCGGATTTGTTAAACAAAATGGTGGATCCACCCGCTGCGTATTCGATTAAGGCGCAAGGCGCGGGAGTTGCGCGCGGGGAAGTAATTGGATTCGGAGAGGAAAGAGCGTAACTCGTGGCAAACACGGAAAATCAAGAGGCAGGAGCGGCGGTGTGTAGCTCGTGGCGAGAATGGACTGTCTAGCCCCTATGAATCAGAAAAAGTAACAGTTGCTCTGTAGAGAAGGGAGTTTCGCGTGATACCACTACCGGAAACACTTTCTTCGACCCGAGACTTCTGAGAACGCCGTTTTCCCTTAAAATTTCATCAGGGTCGACCTGAAGCACATGGCGATAACAGATCCATCATCGTTCACAGTGACTGGTGGATCACACTGGAATGAAAGAAACTCGCCTGTCCGAGGACGGCGATAAGCAATAAGAATTCTTTTTTATAGCGAGGCAGGTCGATAGGGAAGGTGAATGTGTTCCCTGGGCCATCGACTGGCCGAATTGGCTCATAATCTTCGGCCAACTTTTTCCTCAGCGGGAGATAGACGATATCGCCGTGGAAACTCCGGGAAAGTTTCCCTCCGCCGAAGAATCTCGCCGTAGATAATCTCGCGCAAGTTTCGCCGGCGTCGACGTACGAGAGGAAGTGCGAAGTCACGAAAAACTGGATATTGGAGTTCCTCGTAGCTGGAGATCCCTTCGGGCATAGGGGAGCGCTTAATCGTTCGAGCAGCCGTGTCGGGGATAGTTTACGCGGCTCTCATTGATGCAAGAGAAGACTGTATAAAATTTCCCCCTCCTAAAAGCCATCCTTTAATTCCCTAACTTCTAACTGTCCTTTCCTCTTTAGTTTCCACCTTATTCGCGTTTCCAGAACTCGCGTGCGTTCACTTCCATTACGACTTGCAACGTCCCGCCTCGCGGTGGAAACAGATTTGCTCTGTGCCCTATAAAGCTCAGTGTCTCGACGAATTCTTGCACACTCCCAGAGCTGTGCACTGAGACAGGCGCGCCGAGATCCATTCTGAACGTCTGAAACGGCCCTATTCCGGAAAATAATAAAAGGGGAAGAGTAGTTAGCGCAGTAACATCGAACGAGACAATTTTCTAGACTCGAGCTAAGTAGGCTAGTAATATCAAAGTATACGGGAGCGTCAGCTCGTTCGGGCGGCGTCTGCTATCACGTCGCTTCGAGCTGAATGAAAATCTTCTCCACGTGTCGCTGCCTCGTCGCCACGCGGTCCCTTGGGCTTTAACGTTTTCAGACGTTTCACGTTGAGGCCGCAATATCGCTGGAATAAAATGGCACCGCGTTTTCTCCAACGGCACGGCATTACAACGGGACGCATAGGTGACGGGTTACCATTGATGCGATGGATATTAAAATATGTAAGGTTTCAGGGCGAGTTGAAGGTGTCGTTGGAAATTTTCTGCTGTCAGTTAGAGTTTGTGCTCCGAGATTTCTTTATATGGTTCATGGGGGAGTTTCGGAATGTCAAGAGGCTTTGACTGTGGCACAGGAGACTTTCGTTGAGTAGAAGCAATTAGGTTGGGAAGTTTCTAGGTTTTTCCGATTTCAGAATACAGCGAAATGAATGGATGTCGTCTCTTTATTTGTGACTTGAATAGAAATTGTAGTCGTTGGTGGTTCGGGGCGAGCGTGCTAGTTCAACGTCGACGGCGAAATTTCGCTGATAACACCGGCGAATTATTTTCTAGAGGCTCTTATACGCTTGAACGGGCAAAGGAGACTCCTTCGTCTTCCGAGACCCGCTGTAGGGGCCATTTCTCACTGTATCGACACTCTTCTTTATCAAGGAACGTAGAGAAAGTTTTTGGAGTTGTTCTGTACGTGCAGAAGTTTCCTGGATGTGTCCTCGGAATCTGTCGTGTCTTCGTCAAAGTTTGACGAATGGGATGATGGATGGATGGGAAGTTGTTGCAGACGTAGGAATCTTTGCCTCGGTTTCCTTAATAGGATCGTCTTTAGCCTTTTGGCCTGTTCGACTTTCTGTATTCGATGGAAACCCCCGTTGACTGTGCTTCGACGGTGTTAAGGTTTTCCATGCTCCATCCGACGATAATGCATTGAAAGGGACCGTGGTAATTACATTCTTGAATCACCCTTAATCGCAGGGACCCGAATGCAAATGCCGCGACGAGGGAAGATTAACATTTCGAGCCGTTCACCGTGCGCGTCGTGCTCTGCTTTCATTGTCGCTGCACCTTAAGTGGATATTCTCGCTCGAAACTCTGGATATATTTAAACAGACGGGCCAGATTGATGGACTTCAATTTGGATTCGCTGGGCAAAAGGATTTGCATGTTGCCTCGAGCCGTTGCTGGTACATATTTCACCTTTAACTGACTCCTACGCCCTCAAAGACACCTAATATTATCGTCGAGTGACCCCTTGTGCATCTGAATATTTTACTCGCAACCTGTACTATTTTGTAATCTACAAAGTAAACTGAATGAAATAAGAGAAACTCTAAGTTATATACGTACTTTGAAACACCTAGAAAACTTTCATTTCGTGCGTTCGTCTCTGAAAAGAGCCATCGATTCGAGCATCCATAGTCGACTTAAATTGCTTTCTTCAGAGCTGCTTTTCTCTCACAGGTTGCGTAAAGATTTACTTTATTTAGCATTGGGTGATTTTAACGATGTTTTCTACCTTTGGAGGAAACAAATAGCAGGGGCTGGGAATCGCGCCAGTTGGGCGGGGGATACTTCTCGCAATTTAAATAATGCAAATCGCGTCTGTTGCCTTTCCTCTTGCCACGATAGGATTGAACCAAAGAATTCCGCGAGGAAATGAGTATTTATTGGATGAGATTCCTCAGATGCAGAGTGCTCGAATATTATCGATACACAGAGTAGAATACAAAAGTAAATTATCCGTCGACACGAACTCCAGCATCAATTCCCGAGTCCTCCCTTCGTCCTCCACTACCCCGAGACCCTGACAACCGTGGATCCAAAGAGGGACACCCTCGCAACACATCCTAAGCCACTTATCACCCTTTCAATCAATTTCATCCAACCCTTCCCAAGCCGATTTACATGAAAGATCAGAATTTACGGCGGATACGTTATCCTGGCGACAACAGAGCACGATAAAGCAAACGTCCCCTCGGATCCCTTTCGAAGATGCTGGAAATCAGTGAAACCACGTCGGGCGTTCGCGTTCTCCTCGGGCCAGTTAAGACGCTTATTAAGGTTTCCCCGGAACGAGACATTTTCCGCGGGGAGAGGGTCCGGGGTCTGAAAGGCGGAATTTCAGCCTTCCGAATATATCTTTCGCCGATACTGGGACCGCAATTCTGATAACCCGCCCCTCGGCTTATCGTGGACTGTACGAGCCGGCGTGGGCGTGCGGCGCATACAGCAGGCTTTATCGGGGAATTTCGGTGGTCCGGCGGTGCGCAATATAAAAGATACCATGACCCTTTATCGAGCACCGCGACCCCTGGTAACGTCCGGCTATTAGAAATAACGCGAATAGACTTACTCCCGCCTATCTGCAATTCAAAACGCTTGGCTATCTTTCGCCGGGACAAACAAGGGATCCCTTGTAAACCGGGAGGCCGAATTCGGATCTACAGATCGAGTAAATTAGGAGCCGGGTCACAGCTGCTGTGCCATGTAATTAACCTAGCGTTCATTGCTGGCTTGATCAATCTGATTCCGTTCCCCCTGTAACTTTCTCTGCGCGACGAGGTAAACACACAGTCGAAAGACGGCCAGACTTCCTCGGGGCGCGATACTGCTTAGCTAAGCGTTCCGGTGGATCCCTCGAGCCGCGTATTAAATACCTCCCGAGTGCCAGTCGCGCTGGAATTAACGTCACTCGCCGCGAGGCGATGAGGCGCGAACCCCTGTTAACTGTAATTACAAATTCGCTCGGACGGGGTAGGCAACGCGCTCCTGGAGTTCTATAAGCTCCACGAGTTCCACGAGTGCCGTGGGTCGTGGGCGAGACAGAGGGGGTCGTGAATGGAACGGGCGGAACGTGGCCCAACGGTTTCCGATCCGTTTCGTACGACTTGGACATCGAGCCGTCGTAAATAGATGCGAGGAGGTAGCTCTGGCGCTGCTCGAGCAGATACCGCCGGGATACGATGTGTCTGGGCGGTTGCATGCAATATTCATACGGTGTAACGGCGGCAATAAGCTCCGCTGAATGGAACTCCAACGGGCCGATCCTGGGCACACACATCCATACAGCCGTCATAGTTATCTACGTGACACACCCACGCGCGCCATCCAGGGCCAGTGTCTCTCAAAGGCTCGGAGGAAGTCCTGCAGGACGCCGCAGGCTGCTGGAGGGTGGTTCCAAGGGGTGGCCGGGAGAAACTTCCCCCGTGACGCTGGGAAACTTCGTGATTGCGGGGAGAACAGGTGTTTCGGACGAATGCGGCGAACTCTTCGGTAGGTACACATATGTTCTCCACGGCGAACGAATCGAAAATGAAGAGATTCTTTCGAACCTTCCACTTTCCTGTGGCCGGCTATTCTTTAGCGCTGCTGTTTACCAAATGTAATCACGCGAGTGTTACACGCGAAGCTCGCTCTCTTATTCCCCTGGACCCGAGTTCAATCTAATAAAGAATCGTTAATTGCTGCAGTGAAACCACGCAGGAGCATCAGCGGTTCGATTCACCCTGTTTTCCTCGGAAACTTTCCCTCTATCCTCCCTTTCCTCCGTCCCCCTTAATTCACTTTCGCCCCGTATCTCCAGCTCGAACTCCTAATCAGTCTCTAGAAGCCCGGCGTATCGGATCGATCCTCCCTCCCCGGTAGATTCAAAAGAACAACCAGGTTTCCTTTTCTCCGCGCGTTACCGCGATCCCTTCCCTCGGCCGACAAACATCGAGTGGATGCTCGGTGCTCGACGGTATAGAGAAGCCGGCCGGTAGCAATAGCGAATCGAATCGAATCGGATCGTAGGGCTCCTTGTACCCTGTTTCAATCTCCACAGGCTCTCCCTTTTTCCGCGGGATGATGCCTCACTGGGACAATAACGGTTCGCCCATCCCCGTTTGCGGCGGGAGAGCAAACCGATCGGCCGGGGCCCTCTTCGTCCCCTGGATCAATGATCTTACCGATGAAAACCTTCGAGAGCCTTTTACGAGATCCCGATGTCGTCTACTTATCCATCTTCCTTGCCGTCGTAGCGTCCAGTCCCCCTGTGAGCCCCCCGTCGGGGTATAGACCCGTGGAATCCGCAAACAGGTCGAACGGAGTGGCTTTTAGAATCTAAAATCGAGAGTCGAGACTGTACATCGTACTTTATTTGATCTGTTACGTTGCTGGGAATTTATTGGTACCGTAAAACCGCTGTTGTTCTGTGTGGGCAACACGGTGCTCCTGGCAGTGGGAATTTTATTCGTGGGTGTTGCGGTATCGTAGAATGATCCATGAGCAGAGTTGTGAATTTGATTGGAAAAGGAGGTTGTAGAAACTGTTAGGGGGAGTCTGGAGGCCGTTTACATGCACCCCTAGTTTATCGCCCATTTGTCGCAAGTACAGCTTCGTCAGCATATTCAGATATTTACTGACAATCCCATTGACCTACAAAGTGTAGCTTTAGGTGGATAGGGGAGGACGCAGTGCGAGCTCGTTTTGAGGGACACTATAAGGTGCTGATAAAAATATATGACGTTCCATTGAAGAGAACGAGGGTGACCTGAATATCCCTGTAACGCGCCCGCCTAAAATGAAAATTTCCCCATGCCTCAGCCAACCAGACTTTTAACTTAACGTGAAAGTAAGGCCGCTGCGCTAAAAACCCCTTCGACTGTATATGTATTTCTCTTAGACGGTGGGTCGCTTAAAATTCCCCGCCTTGAGTCCACACCTTAAACCACTCAACGCGGAACGTTACGACATTACAACAGTTTTATTCGCTTAATCAGTGAAACAGCAAGACACTTCCTCCGGCCTGCTTCTTATTCCTCACTGGACACTTCGGTGCGCTATTACAAGATAAGAGGCTTGAAATTCCTCCCCTTGAGCACGGGCTACCACCAGACGAAATGTTACAGAAAGTTTATTCGCCTTATCAGATAAACAGAAAGCTCCTCTCCTGTCCCCATTAGGAAACGGTCTTATCCTTCTTCCTCATTTCTTACCGTGCACTCTGAAGCGGGTATTTCTACGAGGCACTCTTAAGAACGGAGGTAAAAAGAAAGGAACGCGGGAGCAGGGACGCAATACCGGAAGAGAAATGTAACTGAACAGGCAAAATTACATACGTCACGAGGGTCCACGGTTCACCGTCTCCCCGGCTCCACGGAAGTCTTCGATATAACAGCGGCGGCGGAAAATATCGGGGCTGCTGGAGGGATCTCCAGGAATAGTCAAGGGGCAGGAAGGCGGAAAACGGAATTTCGCCGGAGAAAAATCGGCGGGAGCGTAGCGGTCTGCGCCATCTCGCAATATCCAGCCTAGAATTTCCTCCCCGCGTCGTGTTTCCCGCGCTCGACCTCACCCCTCGCAGATTCACCTCTCTATCCCACGGTCTTCCCGTGGAAAATTGGAAATCCCGAAAGACTCGCGAGGCAACGCGTCGGGATTATTGAAATTCCACGTCGGCGTTGGCCAGAGACAACCGTCCGCGAAATAGGGTAGGGTGGGGCAAAAAGTCCGGCAGGTAAAAAGTCCCCAATTCAAAATCTCTATTCTTAAACAATGTATTGAGTTTCGCAGTATACTTAGTAAAAGGCGAGAAGAAACGGAGGTGACAACAGAGTCGCCAGTCGCTCCTGAACGTTCCTGCGAATTACACGACGCCTTCGTTATTTTATGTATCGAAAACTAAAAGAAATACGTCGTCTTTGTTGTTTTATACGAAGTAAACCACAGTTTAAAAGCGTATCAGCCAAGTGCGTTAAGATTGTGAGTTCCTTTAGTAATGTGTGCATGATATTGTCTATTGCTGAATGATAATATTTTTTAACGTATATATCGCAGAAACTATAGGGGTACCATTGGGGCAAAAAGTCCCTCAAACTGAAAATATATATTTTATTATTTGTTTTCATAATAAGATGGCCAAACTATAAAGAAATGATGCCAAAGTCTTTAAATAGTGTTTTCGTTTTAGTTGAGCGATTTTTTTTAGTTTTTAGTTCAAAGTGAGCCTCTGACTTATATTTTTATTTTTTTTGGTAAAGAAGTCATGCCTTCCTTTCAACATTTCACACCAAAAAGAATGTTGATTTGAAAAGAGTTTTGTTACTTATTTAGTTTAATATTACACGAAAATACATTAGGGACTTTCTACCCTATGCAATGGACTTTTTGTCCCGTGCGTGGGGCAAGAAGTCTATTTTGCATTGACAAACATTTTGTGGTATAACTCCACAGAAAATAACAGTATCAACAAACGAACTTCGTGAAAGTAAAGCATAATAGTTATAGTTTATACAAAATAACACCAGATATCTCTAGATTGTTAGTACTAAATTTTACACAGGTTTATACGAAAAACGGGACTTTTAGCCCCGCCCTACCCTACTCGAGCCCGCGAGCATCCTCCCGCGGCGCGCCTCGCGAAACGTTCGCTGTTAATTCTCTGCTTAATTATATCCGTCCGTCGACTAGCTCTTGATTACGAATCTCACCCATTCCCTGTCTCCCCGCTACCGTGAAACGTGTCGCCGGAACGGAAATCACCTGGGAGAAGTGTAAAAATGAGCGTGGTACGTGGGATAAGTTGAATCTCGTTATTATCAGGAAAGTGATATTAACGCGCGCAGTGACGCCACTGGATTTATAGTTACGACTAAATTATCTGAGAAAATTATGGAGAAATTTCTATTCCATTAAAGTTGGCTCCATTTTTTCATAATTAGTATTTGATCGTGATAGAGCGTAATTTAGAAATGTATGGAATTTCAAAATAATGATTCTTCGTCGCATCATGTGCATCGTTCTGATCATTGTCGAGCTTTACAATGTTATTCGAGCAGTCAATCTGACCCGTGCAGTTCTGTATTCAAAGAAGAAGCTCCGTTCGTCCCCCCCGCGAAGAAATACACAAAGAACGCGGCAAGCTTACGTGACTCTGTACCTTTTATCCCACCAACAATTTTGAATAGCTGCCGAAGGCCGCCGGGGTTTTCCTTTGGAAAGCGTGCACTCGCATTTCGGTTGGAAATTTGAGGTCCTTCCACGTGCCCTTTATCGCGGATACGCGGCCACGCGAATCGAAGTCCAAGTAAACTGTACGGCTCGTTTCCTGCGCCACGAAATCCTCGGGGGATCAACGTCTGAACGGTTTCTCGGGAAACGAATCGAACTCTGTTTACTCATTAACCCCAGTGTTCGTAACTCGAGCGTTTCAACGTAATTTCCTTCTCCCTTCCCTCAAGTCGAACAAAAGTGAGACACACTGCACGCCAAGAAGATCGAGACCGAAGTATATACGCCGAGTGTTTAGCCCCTGCTCCGAGGATTCCAACTTCTACGAGACACATGCAATATTTAAGACGAGTTCGCGGAACAAGTGCGCGAAGAGAACCTTTGACACTTTCCAGTGGCAGAGGTGGCGTGGTGCATACAGAGCATTAACTCTTATCCCTTCAGATCCGTTAGCACCCTCCTGTCTCGTGGCCTTCGTTTATCCACGAATGCTCTTTCCCGCGGTAGCTTTTTAAAACCGCGATACCGAGTTCTTGAAAGAATTCCTCTTGATTCGCTTGAGATTAACTTACAGAACCCGCTACTCGCAACAAATGCACAGAGGAAGGTCGTACAAAAAGAAGTGGAATTTTAAAACCCTAAAGTGGGATTTGATGTATGCACTTTGTTTGAATGCGTTTCAAATATGGAGAATGCTTTCTTTTACCTCGACGGAGTCTGTTTTCATCGTCAAAGCGAAGTGTGAAATTAAAGCCCTAAGGTCATGTAGCTTCCGCCTGTTAGCGAACGGAGGAAACATGGGGATTGAAATCGATGCTGTAATTCTAAGGTGGACGTGACTGGAGCTGGTAAACGAACGTGACTCGGGCCAGCAAACCGATGTTACTGACGCTGGTAAACCGACCTGCCTCAACGGAGACCTCTGCGACCACCAGGGGACTTTGGTAGACGCTGGAACACGATATTCACGAAAAAAAAAACGTGGCGAATGGTGACGGCCATTTATTAACACACGTGTGGTAAGTTTCAGTACGTAGTGCCCTACGGGTGGCTTGCGAAAATACCTACCACTGCCGTGTTCCACGCTATTCCTCGTTGCGTGGGAACTGATAAGCTTCAAAGGTCCATCCGTGGATCGTAGGTGGCACGATAAAATAGTCATGCGAGTAAACCGCCGTAGGTCGTAATAAATCAAACGCACAACTGACATAATGGCCAACGGCCGATAAAGGTCTAACGATCATGGCTGTTTACGCCTCCGTATTTTGCAATCTGGCTCGCTCCATTAAGATATTAAACGCGACACAGAGGTCTGCAATTTCCGCTAAGCTTCGCGCGAATTTGACTCGAGCATCGCGGAGGAGTTGAATTCTCTCGAAAGTTTTCCCACGTGCCACGCGTGCGAGTTAGACAAAAAAAGAAATGCCACGCTTTATGGAAAGAGCAATCACGTTAAAATTTCGCCTCGGGCGCGTGGGATGGCGAAAGAAAAGCCGGATTATTCGTCTACGAAGAATAGGTGAAACGAGGTGTATTGTTGTATCGCGAGTAGGGTAGGATGGGGCTAAAAGCTCGGCGGGTAAAAAGTTTCGAAATCAAAATCTCTCACTCCTAAACAATGTATTGAGCTTCGCAGTATACCTACTATGTAAAAGGCGGGAGGAAACGGAGGTGACCACAGAATCGCCAGTCGCTCCTGAACGTTCGTGCGAATTACCAGACGCCTTCGTTATTTTATGTACCGAAAACTAAAAGAAATACGTCGTCATTGTTGTTTTATACGAAGTAAACCACAGTTTAAAAGCGTATCAGCCAAGTGCGTTAAGATTGTGTGTACTTTTAGTAATGTGTGCATGATATTGTTTATTGCTGAATGATAATCATGAATGATATCGCAGAAACTATAGGGGTACCATTGGGGCAAAAAGTCGCTCAGACTGAAAATATATATTTTATTATTTGTTTTCATAATAAGATGGCCAAAGTATAAAGAAATGATGCCAAAGTCTTTAAATACTGTTTTTGTTTAAGATGTGCGATTTTTTTTATAGTTTTTAGTTCAAAGCAAGCCTCTGACTTATATTTTTATTTTTTGTTAAAGAAGTCGTGCTTTCCTTTCAATATGGTATGCCAAACAGAATTGGTTTAATAAATATTTGTTGATTTGAAAAGAGTTTTTTACTTATTCAGTTTAATATTACACGAAAAGACATTATTGACTTTCTACCCTATGCAATGGACTTCTTCCCCCTGGCGTGGGGCAAGAAGTCCATTTTGCATTGACAGACATTTTGTGGTATAACTCAATAGAAAATAACAGTATCAACAAACGAACTTCGTGAACGTAAAGCATACTAGTTATAGTTTATACAAAATAACACCAGATATCTCTAGATTGTTAGTACTGAGTTTTACATAGGTTTATACGAAAAACGGGACTGTCAGCCCCACTCTACCCTACCACAACGGCTGACATTAGGGAACATTTAACGAAGCACTTGCACGCGCTCGTTTATGCCGCGGAAAGGAAAAAAAAAAGACTTCGTTTGCGTTTATTGGTGGCCAGGGGAGCCGTGGGAAGGTGGACAGTTTCATTTCCAGGAGAGAAAATGGATATAATACGTTCGTTCCCGCGCGTGGTATGAAACCGGAGCTCGCGTATTAATGGCCATGCTTTATCAAGGGCTCTAAAATGTGCGACGTGGCAAAGGAATTCCACCTAACAAGTGGGCAGGCATTTTAATAACGCTTTCCCGTCGAATGCTTTGTTAAATATGTACTCTACCATTGACGCAATCGATGCCGATATTACTGGCGCGTAGATATGCGTAGGCATCGCAGTACGTCAGCAAATAAGAGCATTGCAGCGTAACTTCCTCCACGTTTCGTCATATGTTTGCCGATCCCATCGTTGCACAGGCTTACAAGAGCCACATCGTTTCCCATCATCGTTCGCTGCGAGATAAATCGATACGAAAAAAAAAAGCAGCTTCCACAAATCACGTCCAATTTCCTTCTGCACCCGTGAAGATCGTCCCCCGCAAACATCGCTCCCATTTAGTTGTAGGAGATCGTGAAGCTCGTTCCCTCGAATGCGTTCCAATTTTCACCGAGAAGCTTCCCCCGCAATCTTTCAACTAAAAATACAACATTGAAGCATCGCGAAATTTCTTATTAGGCGAGCCCAGCATTTTAAGCACGCTATTCTATGGAAGTGGGTCTAGTTCAGGGTATCCTTACTCTGCGGTGTCTGTGACCCAGGCCACTCTTAACTTAGACTTTACTACGGCCGCCCGGATTTATGGCGTACCCGAGACGTGGAAGAAACGAGGGGAATTAGAACAATTTGAGCGTGGTCAGACTTTCGAATTGGCTCGTAAAACTGCGCGGAACACGCTCCCGCAAACCTTACCGCTCCGCCTGGGTGCTTAAAATCCAAAGCCGGCTCGCCCGACACCTAATCCGGACTTGGCTCACACATACAATCGCATAACTACACGTATACAGCAATACTGAGGTCTTCAATGCGCTCGGCAGCACCAACCCCTAGGTACTTCAAATGCAAAGTACTTCAAAGGCCACCCACGACCCCCCTGCCGTCCACCCCACCTAACTCCTCCCACAAACTTCGGCGTCGCTCGGTACACCTGTCCGTACCAAGCACATCCGTCATCCGAACGTTAACGCGCACGCATATTGCCCCCTGTCACAGCCTCGCCGCGCTTCAGCCGTCACCCCTGGATCGCGGTCTTTACGCGGTGCGTCAATGACGCCGTGTGCACCCACGTCAGCCGCCGTCCCAGCGAGTTCGGGTTGCCAGCGTAGGTGCACTACGAGAAGAGCGTGCCGACAGCGTTCAGGCGTCGCGGCTCCTACCTGCTCCCGCACCACGCCTGCGCCCGTCCACAGAGGGAGGAGTATCGGCCTGGAAGGGGCACTGTAGAGGGTGCAAGGCCTGGTACGGCCGGGTCGAGGCGACGGGACGCCGGCGTCCGTCAGAGCGGCGTCGTGACGCGAGCGGTCGCGTCCGTCCGTCAGTGCAGTCGCGTTTCACGAACCGGTAGACTCGCTTGTCGCCGTTCCTTCCGCACCGCCACCTGGTACGTTCACCCTGGTGTTTACGCGGGAAAGGGCAACCCTCCGCCGTTCATCTTCAAGCGACCGGGGCAGCCGCGTCCCCCAGGAGGACGACGCGGGAAATAGACGCCCCGACGGCGTAACAGGTATGCGTCCATGAAATTGTTTGCCGCGATTCGTCGCAACAGGCTCGATCCTACCTGCGGCTTTCCGTGAGGCCAGCTCGCAGGGCCGGTTGGGTCGGGCGTGAGGGAAACGGGGGTTGATGGTGCATTTGGGGATGGTCGTGGCGCGAGATTGCGGGGTCGTTTGAATGGGAGATGACCGACGAGGGTGAAGGAAGGTGTTATGTTTGCTGCGTGGTAGAAGCCTCTGTGTATCGAAGCTCCGAAGCAATTTACGTTTTTGGTAAGTTTCCTGCTGTACACCTTCAGCGTATCTGTTTAGATCGTAGAGATCTACTTGGTTATTAACAATAGTCGCTTATGTTTAACATCGAACACGTCCGCACCTATAAATACTAATGGATACTAACCCTCGTACAAGGAATGCAGGGTCATTTTTATCCAACTCTGACAAAGTCTATCACGATGTTATATTTGTGTTGGCAATGGCAAAATATAGTATATGATGCCTAAATTGCAGTAACATTATTTGTACAAATCATACAGGAGATACAACTATTTTATGTACCAAATTTACTTAAATAATTTTTTTTATGTATTTCTTTACTAATAAATTTTAGTTAATTTGAGAAATTTTAATTATTTAATTCATTTTATATTCAATCTTTTCGTGAAACCGGTGTACCATAGAAATGTTGCTATGGGTCAAACTGACCCGGCATTCGTCTCACGCGACCATATCCACCATCCGTCTTCCTGGGGCTAATAGATACGAATTCTTACGAACAGTGTTACCTTGAAAGCAGCGCGTAATTACAAGCACACTGTTGCGTTTCGAAATCGGCGTATCTGATCCCAACTCCTTCTTGACTTGTAACATTAAACGCGTCACACGGCGCCGTTTCAATCGAACGCGTAATTTCACGCGAACCACCCTTGACGCGATAATTAACGCCACTGCCAAGAGTCACGGGACACGAGTCCGAGGCAGTCGCGATCCCACCCACCGATAATAATATATTATTTCGGTCACCCGTTGGTCTACAGTAGCGCGGTCTACTCCCTGCATGAAACTACGCTCACTCCGCTCTATCTTCTAGCATAAACAACGGCTGAAATTGCGCACAGCTATTCAGAGATCGCACTTGAGATCGGCGGTCACCTTATCGAGCTTATCCCTTTACAAACTTCGCTGCGCGTAACTCGCGAGTCACCCTTGAAGTGTAACGAGTACACCTCGGATAAAAGGAGATCGCGGGGATTCCGCTATCCTGATAAATCGCCGGCTTAAGCCCGGCGCTCTTCTGAGAGCCGAATCCGTTCGGTTATTCAGAGTGAAACAATCGGCGTTCGACGTTTCGCTGAACGGATAGGTTGAATGTGTTCCTCGCGGGGGTCTGAGCAGTCGATGCTATCGTGGCAATAATGGCCCCTCCGTCAGTGATAACTCTTGTCGTGGCAGGGAAGGGGGACACGATATCGATCGTGGGAGAGCGCGAAGAAGGCGCGACGAGGACCGACCGGTAGAGCGATGGTTAATTAAGTCGACCGTCGCAGCTGCGAGCTAGGGTCATTCCGTAGAATGCCTCTCTTCTTCGTTGTCGCCGCGTAACAGGTAATACTCGCGAGATTAAAATTATCGTCTGCGGTTGAGGGACCCCAGCATACTCACCAATCAGAATCTCAGCTTTCACGAGCTTACTAAATACCGAAGCTTCGAAGCTTCTCTCCCTCAGTTTGGATTCTTTCACTGGCGAATCGGGGCTTTGCTGAAAGTTAAGCTGCTCGTCGCAGTGGATTGAAGGGTCCATCCCTCCATCCTTTCAACATAATTACCAGGGCTTCTGAGTCTCTGAGTCTCTGTATCTCTTCGACCCTCCAAGCTACAGCGTCTATATACGTACCTGCAAGCTTCCACGCCGTTGAACTTCATCGAGTCGCATTGAACCGAAGTATGATTATCCGAATGAAGCGCTCTGAATGTAAAATGAACGTGGAACAATGGCGTTGTCAGTGATCCCGCGTGCGCGCAGCGAAAAGTCAGAAAACGAGGAGCATATTTCCAGTCGGACAGTAACCGAGCCGCAACAATGAGAATTATTAGTTTCGCCGCGAAACAACCAGTCGACGCGCGTCGTAAATTATTCGAAAAGGCCGGCTAAGCACGCTCGCCGAGCGAATCAAGCAATTCGTAATGACATCAAACAGTCGACGGGATCCTCGAAGCCCCGCTCGCAGCGGCCGTCTGCCCGTTTCCGAGATATCGAGCTCCCTGCTTCAAGTTCACCCGCGGTAAACAATGGACCAGCGAAACTGGCAATTCACGAACGAATTCGCGATGGAATTGCTGCATTACAGTCGCCTACGAGTGCATTCAATTTCGCTCCGGCGACGATTCCCTTTGTCTAGAACTGCAGACCCTCCCTGTCTCCTCCGCGCGTCCTTTTTAATGCTATTAATTTATATTGAACGGGGAATTAAAGCTGACAGAAGGCTGAAGCTCGCGATTGCTGGGTGTTCCTAACTAAGCTTCCTCGTTCACTCGTGTGTTCTTCCGTTACCGTAGTTCGTACTTCGTTGCTGATGGAGGGCGAAGTCGAGTGACTTTATTCCTGAGCGAGATATCCTATACTTTAAAAGCCCCGATGTGTAACGCGAGGTAGTAAACGGTAGCTGCAACGTCTGAGAACTTCTGATAAGGTGTCCTACGTAGCAAATAAAAGAGATGATAGTGTTTCCAGTATGGTACGCGTTAACAGCTTTCGATAGCACTGTTATTATTCCCAGTACGTAGTATTCCTTTCGTTCCTGGTATTTGAAAAGTACTCGTGGCTGGGTCAGAAATGTAGTTCTTCGGTAACATCTTCGTTAAACTTGAAACTGCGAGATAAAGTGTGACCATCTTTTTCCTTTCTCTGTTTGATTAAAAATTGAAGTTCCTCGGTATCAACGTGGCCAAGTGCGCGAACCGTTTAACAGCCCAACTCGGGCACAGTAATTTCTGGAAAGCCGGGTATTTCAGTGCCTCAAGCCCTTGCCCAATTTCGCGACTTGATGCAGCTGTCCGTCGAATCGTTATCGGGACGTGTTTAATTAACGCTCCACGCCGGTCTATCGATAAAGACCGATTCGCGTGACAGTGTGTCACGGCAGCCCTATCGTGGCGCACAAAAGCCACTGGCAGCGATATCGAGCGCCAACGACGCCTACAACATCGGCTGCGAAATAGATGCATCAGTCCTTGGAATCGCGCAAGACGATCCGTGATGCGCTATGACTGGCGATAATGCGGCTGAATTTGCACGGGCAGCGTATAAAGGAAATATTAACGGTAATTACTCGACGGACGCCAATTCGATTCCTCTAATGAGCTCGTCTAACAATTTAATCAGCTCCATTGCGGGCGCCGGCGAAAGGAATAATCCCGTTGAACTTTACGCGCGGTTTGACGTCGACGAGAACGGACGACGGCCACTCACGACACATTCTCGTGTTTATAATTGTCAATGACCGAGCGCTAGAAGTTATCTTCAATTAGGAGTTCTTTAATTAGTACCGGGGAAATCATCTGCGCCCCGGTACAGCAAGCTAATATTGATATCGCGGGAACAGGTGAAATTAAAGGATAATATTGTCGAATCTCGTCTGCATCCTGAAATACACCGAAGTAATTCTTGAAAAGCTCGTTTGCTCGGCAACGCCAAGCCGCGTCCCCAATATTTATGGTAATCCTTGTCAAGAATCTCGTTCCGTGTTTCCCTTTACACGGCTTATTGATATGGTAATGGGCTCGGCGAATTTCTCTCGTAACGAACTCATTTCTGGTCACGTTCCGCGCCGGGGATACACGTCAGACCACACATCAAACTCCTGTTCTCGTGTATTCAACAAGTACGATGGTCTGGCTCCTTGAAGCGCTTGGTGACTTTAACATTTCAAGGCACAAGAGTTCCAGAGCTTTAAGCACGTAGTTATAGCTAGCAGGCTTTGAAGAATTTAACCCGGAATATTTAAAAATAGGAAAATTCATCTTTCCCCTCCGCGGTAACGACACACCGGTTGAAAATCCTTCGACACCACTTGTATCGTTCGCAGAACCACCTCCTGCGCCACTCCGCAAACAGCACGGCAGGGACACGTTGCATCCGACAGTTTGCACGGCGATACAAGCTTTTTCCACGCTGTCTCGGCTGCCGAAAGACGCCCGCTTGAAGGCGCACACGCCCATCCGCCGTGAGATCCTTCTATCGTTATATCGGATCCAATTAACGTCACGTGCCAACGAGAGGGAAAAGCGAAACGACGCGGGGCCAGAAGAACCAGGGCAAAGAGTATATTACGGGCGTACGTACGATCTGACGATGACAATAAATTTCTCAGTTGCACGGCTGGGGGGAATGGGGCAAGAGAACGCGACGGCGCGCAGTTATTAACCGGCCGAATAAGAAAATTGCGGAAAAAGAGCGAACGCGGCAGTTCCCGTCCAACATGGCGTGTTTCTTATTTAGAGCTACCCAGCGTTGGGTAATAAATCAGGGGGCAAATTCGGCTGGTTTAATACGAAGAACGCACCGTGGAATATGGAAAAATTAAGAGAGCCGCAAGAAAGTAATGGATTTAATGCCACTTCGCTCGCGTTCGGTAGGAAATTAAACCAACGAATGGGATAATGGAACTTGCTCGATCCACGAAGCAATTGCGATGAAAGCAGGCTTCTCCCGCGACGTAGCTGTCCCATTTCCCACTTCTAGCCTATTCTTCGCGTAGCTGTCGAGCGACCGACACTTTTGACGCTCCGTACACACTCCCCGACGCGGTACCCTTAGTGTTTGCTCTGTATCGCGATTGTCCCAGTCGTTCCGCGAAGCCCGCATTCCCGGCACGTTTCACGGAGGCTGACTTCCCCACGGTTTTCGCCATAGAATCGCCCCGACCGCATCCCCCGCCGCGTATCCCCCTTTTCTCTTCACTTTTTCTTTCGCTTTCTTTGCACCCCGGGCAAGATTTATTACCCCCCCCCCCCCCTCCCGTCGACCGTACTGAGTTGCGGAACGGATTGAACCGAAAAATGCGAAATTGATGGCGCCACCGGCGGACTTTCCCAACTGTTGCCAGTGGATCAAGATTAATTTCGCGGTGGTTGATTTCGCTGCATTTTATTAACGGGAATGGGGCGAAAAGTCATGGGATTTTCAGCGTGGCGATGGAAAATCGTGTGCACTGAGGGGTCTCGTTAAGTGGATCCTCTGTATTTTTCTTTATCGCTACATCCTCTAGTATTTGTCTTCTTTATTACAGCGGTGGTAGAGCAACTGTCTCTATATTTCACAGTGTTCTACTAATAGCAACCGTGATTTTCGTAAAGGGTCGTCTGCTCTGGAGCGGCGCGCCAAATAAATTACGCGAGCGAAGTTACGTTACGAAATTTTCTTGAAATCCAAGGGGAGAGGACAACGTGCTTCCTAATTCTCTCCCGCGACCTCTGCAGGTTTTACGCGCGACGAATTAAACCGCCGACCTCGTTTTTGCATTTGGTGACTAGATTCTAGACGCTGGAGGACCACCAGCGTCGAATTCCCCTCTGGGCGGGAGTTAAACGTCGGAACTGGGTCGAAATAAGATAAACTGTTCCAGGGCGGGCGACCGTTCGTGCGATTGTATGGGAGGGGATTTAAAAAAATTTCATTTGCGGCGGGTGAAAGGCGGGAGCGTGTCGCTGGAACGACAAACACTCTTGGCAGGGTGTTTGCTCGATTGCTCGGGGCGAAGGGATGGCGACGCCGAAGACGAACGTTCCGTTGGACTGGCTCTTAAGCAGTTTCTCCCTGGAAGTAGCGCGTTAAAGTATAAACAAGGATTCTCGAGCTGCACCAGCGAGCGTAGGAGTTGGAGTGGCCAAAGTCCTCGAGCGGGTGGGCTTGTTGTAATCTCGAAACGAGCGAAAAACTCGGCCACGAATTGCGCCCTGCGTGGGTGGAGATTTGGAAAATAGACGGGAAAATTCTCGAGGCCCGAGGGTTGCAGCACTCGATGATAATTTGTATTTACATACTGCGCGGCGACGGCGTCGGCTCGCATAATTAGTTTGCTCTCCCCGTAATTTCGTCCCCGCTACTTCTCACAAATGAAATTCTCCGGGGTGGGTTCGCGCGACGAGCGAATTCACAATTTCGGACCAGCCTCCGACGCTGCAGCCCTCCTGGGCCCGTAAATCATCTCGCGAGCGCCGCGCTCGCCGATATTTGACGCGTATTAAGGGTACTAGGCAGTCGTTCCTGTCTAAAATGAAGCATTTTTGTTTCAATTAATTAGAAAGAAACCAATTGAAACTGTGACTTGTTCTTTGGCATGCAGTTTATTAGCATCACAAGCTTTAAAATAATGTTTGTTTAGTAAAAAATATGCATTATGTATGGCGCTACAGATGGATCATTAGAGAGGCTTATTAAAAAAAGTTTCTTTTGTTTTGCAGTGATAACTAAAAAACGGAGGTTTCAATCGGTTCAAAACAAATTCGAGCATCTTCACAAAATGTGTAGTTTCCGACCAGACCTAAATTAAAGTTAATGAAAATTCTTAATCTTTATGAAAAGACACTAAGACCTCATCTTTTGGGGCTTGGGGGATGGTAAAACCTCATCAATGGGGTCTCAATGGGGTTTTAGTTTCTTTTCATAAAGAATAAGAGTTTTCATTAACTTTAATTTAGGTCTGGTCCGAAACTACACATTTTGTAAAGATGCTCGAATTTGTTTTGAATCGATTGGAACCTCCGTTTTTTGTTATCACTGCAAAACAAAAAACTTTTTTTTAAAAAGCCTCTATAATGGTCCATCTGTAGCGTCATATATAATGCATATTTTTTACTAAACAAACAAGTTTTTTAATGGTTATGATGTTAATAAACTTCATGCCAAAGATCGAGTCTCAGTTTCAATTTGTTTCTTTGTAATTAATTGAAACAGAAGAGCTTCATTTCAGACAGGAACGACTGCCTAGTGCCCTTAAGGCCAGCCCCGTCTGTTCCCGTTAAATTCGAGAAACCGATGGCCTCCTTCGGCGAACGAAACGTGCACCATCTTCTATGCAACGTTTCTCGTTTTGGCGCAAAAAAGGGAGCGAATCGATGGCGCGGGGAATTACCTATTAAATGCCATTTAATGTTTCATTGAGGCTGCTCTTTCCAATAAAGAGGTGGAAGATCATGAATTTACAAGAGGCAGAGTGGGATTGACGTATGTATATCTATGTCTGGCGAAGAAAGTACCTACTGCAGAATCTTAGATGTCCACATCTCTCGTTGTTCCTCCTTGGAGTTTCCAATCATTACTTTCCCTTGTCTATAGGGAACAATTAAGGAGGTATAGGACTATTGAACGACTGAAATCGACGGTTTCTTGTCGGTTGGATTGCTTAGATTCCAAATAATCACCATACCGGCACATTTCACAGTTTTTTATGCACGCTTTTACAAGTGATGTAAAATAAAAAAATTGTCAGAATGTTGAAAATTATTCAAGTTATTTGACGCCAAAGATAGTCCCGCGTAGCGCGCAGCTGTAATTGGTGTACATAGTCCTAGGTGAACCAATCATATAAAACTAAAATGCTTTGGGATAATTAGTTTCTACACTAATAATTATCGTGTGGAACTTTGCTGGTCAATTTAAACAAAAATTGTAAGAGTTACACACGAATCAAAATTTTCCCACATTTTTATGGAAAATAATTGCCTTTAATCAGTTAAAAAATTTGTTTACAAACATCCCATGTTGATGCGGAAATTCCACACGATAGAGAAAGGAATTCTACAGCTCCAGTTAAAATTTTAAGCGAAAATATTCATTCGTTCAAGAGTTATGATGTACACCGTGTTTGAAAATATAGTTTCGAGATAAACGGCTTGAAAGTTAAGCCCCATACGCCAATACCGCTCTGTGTAGCGTTCAGCGGTATAATTTCCGTAATTATTCGAATTTCCTCAGGATATATTGTTGTAAATGTTCACAAAGCATAGCACTTTCAGAATGAATAATAATAAAAAGAATCGATTTTTCGCGATTTCAATAGTCCTATAACCCCTTAAATTACTGCTTCAGCGAATATTTGAAGTGTCTGGGGACACTTGGGACTCCTTTGGTGTTCAAGATACGTAGACTTTCTTCAGGATAAAGATTCCCAAGAAAGCCAGAAAACTGATGGTGATAGACCTCAAAGGAAGATTTCCAAGTTCCCTTCCGTCCAATTTGTTCGAGAATTGTCGATCGAATCTTTCGAGCCATCCCTTTCGCAGACAAGACCAACGGATCCCAAATTCTCTACCAACATAAAGAATCATCTCTCCCCATTCGTCAAAACTTCTCGTTCCTTCGAACTCGCAGCCACCACGACTCTACCACCCCGTTTACCCCATCTGTCGTAACCAATCTAACCCTCCACTCGATCAGCGTAATTACCTCGCGAATTAGTCATCGTAGCGCCCCTCGAAGGTCGCAATTTCAGCATATTTGACACCGTCGCCAAAGACTGGGCCACGGGAGCTACCGTTTCCGGTAATGGGCTGTTTCTCCACCCTCGATAGTTGACGCTGTGTAATCACATTTCACACCAGGCAAGCTGGCGAGGCCCCTTCGAAAGTTTAAAAGGCTGGCCCCAAAAGTTCGTCATGCGTCAAGCGTTGCGCGACTCTACGTAAACGACCGCCTTGCCAGTGGCTCGTTAACAATTTTATTACAATTACATCCGAGCCCGTGCTCGTTCTGCCCTTCACCGTCGTTGCGTAAAACTTTTTACGGAGAACTAGCCGTGAACTCGCGTCGCTACTAAAGCGAGTTACTGCCTGCTGGCGAGCGGGGCGGAGATGAAACTCGAGGAATCGAATTAAGCTCGAAGGCGGGCTCGGAGCAGCGAAAATTCGGGGCTTTCTCGATCGAATTCACCTCGATACCTACTCCAATCATTGGCTCCTGGGTGTTTCTCCAAAAAAATTCTACAACCGACGGTCCACTGCTACTCTGAAATAACTGCAAGGCTCTGGATCGAAGTGGCAGCTAGTCTGCCTTAAAAATTTTAAAACTTCCCCCATAGTTTGAATATTTAAGCGCAGCTACTTTGCTAGTCCAATCAGACTCTGTGCTTTAAAGGATTTCACGATCCTGAGAGTCATTTCACGAGGCACGTGTCCAAATTTTGGTAATATAGTCGTGCTTGTCGCGTTATCAAGTTGCGTCGTGTATCAAGGAGACCAGGGATATTCCTTTTGGAACGTCGCCACGTATTCTAACAATGTCGGTCATCGACGAGGTACCCTTATCGGCGATCGTTACCCTCGTGATGGCTGGAGTGTGTCTTCATCACGGGGATCGTGAAAAAAGGAATATTCCTGAATCGGGGACACGTGACGAATACACAGTGTTGCGAAACATTTTTAAGGAAGAGTCCAATGGCTCCCAGAGTCCCCTGGCCTGGCTAATCGTGAACGACATATTTCGAACGAATGAGAATTTTCTCGGAACTCCTCGAGTTTCCCGGTAAGTATTTCAGATGAAATTTACTACGAAGAAACTCTCCTCGCGTGGAGGTAAATACACGATGAAAAGGACTCGAGGGTATGTTCGTCGATTAAGGGAGCAACAAGTCTCGGAAGTGCTGTTCAAAAACTTCGCCCCTTCGAATCAATTACCTTGAAAATATTGCAGCGGATACAATTTCACGGTCGCGGAGCAATTTCCAGCGCAGTAAAACGGCTCCTGTTTAAGCCTGGCGTTTCCGAAACGTGATTTCGATGACGATACAACCGCCAAACGCCTCGGCTCGCGAGTCTGACGATAGTCGGGGGCCATTGGACGAGCGTACTTGTTGCGCGACGCGAGATCGACGAGCGAGTAACCGTTTAAATTGCGCGTGCCGTTCTTGGCGACCCGTCCGAGGCTGGAGTGAACAGCGATCCGGGTGTTAGGCCAGCAAATGAAAAGGAAACTGGCTGAAACCCAGTCGCGGGAGATCTAATTGCGTGTCCCCTGTGTTTCCCGCTTGGCAGCTGCTCGGAACGACCCCCGTTTAAACGGCTGACGGAACTCGAACGTACCTCGCCGAAAAGGGGGGCTGATCTAGCTGTTGCATAATAATTAGTCGAGCTTGCGTTACGTAATGGCCCAGGCTCGCGGTGTTCCTCGAATTAATTACCAAATCACTAGCCATGCCCGCCCAGAAGGATGTTCCCACAAATTCGCCACGTGTAATGATCGCAGGTAACCTGCAGAATGCTTGAAAGATGCTTGGAGTTTCTCAGCCTCGTTTTACAGCAACAAGCCACGAACAGTTTCAGTATCGACGATAATAATCTGAGCGTAGAGAGTTAATGAGCACGTCACAGGATCAACAGGATATCGCGTACTTCTAATGATTACATTCTGCTGAAGAGCCAACCGTCGACGAGCGTTAATTCGCTCGAGTAAATCAATGCTCGTGTTCGCCGTGTAACGGCAGCGTCTTGTTCCAATTAACCGCTTCTAAATACCAGCTCCTCCACGCTCGTGTTCCCCGCGGCATCGAAATGTCTCGTTAGTTACAAGTACACGTTTTCCTATATAAAATTACATATATTTATTAACGGGTGGATGTATACGGAGAAGCGCCCTAGGCGTCGACCGCTGCCGACGGAAAAGACGCCATGGACGCACTTTGACACTCGATTTCGAGTAGTTTGGCATTTTCAATTTCCACATTGAGCTTCTACGGAGGCACGTTCATTTTATTCGAGTGATATTTGACGGGGCAACCGCACTGTGCCATTTCTGTTCTCGGACCGATTGCTCTTTCGCGATATGGAAAGAAGAAACGAATGTAATTAAAGGCTACTCGTCTTCGTGCTGTTCTCTATTTGAGCGACTCTTCGGAATTCCACGCGAATCTGTGGGTGGCAAAGATCAAAGTGTCCCCTCTGACCGATCCAGCGTTAAGATTAATCGAATGAAGCGGGTCGCCCGATCAAAAGAGGAAAAGCTCGGGCAAATTAAGTGCCACCACCGCTGGTCTCGTCGATAGTTATACGACGCTTAATACGTTCTCACCAACCCTGGGAAAATTACCCACCATGCCGAGAAAAAGCTGGCTCGAAAATAGCAACCAGTTGCCCGCGCGGGTCGAACTTAAGGTGAAGTATAAAGACGATCTTGGGATTTCGGAATCGAAAACTTTTAACGATGGATGTTCAAACTTGATTTACCTGCATCCACCATTCACGCAACAGGCAATTTATAGTGGAAACAGAAGATTAGCTTTCACATCACGGTGTTCTACGCGGAGCGACTCGAAAGAATTACCCAATGGATGCGTCTAACCGCAAAAAAAAGCAGCTCGTAGAAGCCACTGCTGACAGCAAAGAGGGTAAACAGCCAGTCGGGGAAGCTCGAAGCGAGCAGCACTCGAAAGCCGTCGGTTAATCCCGGTATGGTGAAGTTTACCCCGTTGATTTTCATATTGCACGCTGCGTGCTCGTGTCCCGCGTAAGCACCGAACGAAATTACAAACTTCTGGTTAAACGGCGGCCCTCGTGATTACTTTGAATGAAGCGAGTGGCGTGATTCAATGTGAATTATATACGTCGCCGGGGAACGGAACGCTTAACCTCGTTCCAGATTGTTACGTCTTCGCGTGGCGCTACGTTACGATCTGTGATTTAGGCAATTCCCTCGATCCGGTTGGCTCGGGCCAAGTAAACGAGTCGTGCCTGTCGTCAATTTCCACGCAGACTCGTTGTACGGTTCGAGTTATTATACAAGTTGCCGGCTGATATCGCCAGCCGCGGGGGCGCGTCGCAAATCAAATGGCAGCGGCGAAACTCCTCGAATGAAATTCGAATTGCCTTTGGAAGCCTGTTAATTGCAATGCTGGTAAAAGGTCGGACCCGGCTAAAGTGTAGTGACGAATCGGATAATCCAGGCTATTGATCATCAATGCTGCTTCTGTCATATAAATAGGTAGCAAGGATTTCAAAAACAAACGCTCGATTCGGCAGTGCTACGCGCCAGTCGAGCTATGCAGGATATTCGTTTCCATTGTGGGCGTTATGTACTTGCCATGCAATTAACGGTAATTCCGTCGTTAACCGTATTTCATGGTAATTGCGCGCAGGTGTTAGAAAATATCGCCGATCGCTGATAATCCTCTCTTTACGATATCGACGCTACGCGTTCGGAATGTAGATCGGCTAATTGGCTGTCAAAATGTTCCGCCGCTTTCTGACGCATTCTAGAAATATCGCGGAAATCGGATTGGGTAAATGGCGAACTGGCGAGCTTGTGTTTCGATGCACTTTCGCGGGGCACTTAGCAGCGCCGAGTATCAGAAATTATCGATGCATCCGGCGTTTGGAAAGAAACGAGGGTACCTGTTGCTGGGACCGCGGAAAATGTGAAAAGTCGCGGGTCTCGATTTGTTTTCGCGGCTCTTTGTCTCGCCGCGCGACCTCGATTGCCCTTTTCCCCTCGATATCGAGCACCGATTCTCGAGAACTTGAGGCGTCTCGAAGGTATCCAGGGATAGAAACTTCCAACACGAAGGGCGGATGAATGTCGATCGATCGGTGCCTGGAGCAAACAGATAAATTTGACCCTTTGAAAGTTCGGTCGGTCTGGAGCTCTCAGCGCCCCGAACCTCTTTCGAAAAATTACACCCAAGAACTTCGAACCGTCGACCTTCGAATAAATAAATTTTCACCCGTGAAAAGTTTCGCCGGTCTGAAGAGCAGCACGGAATGCAATTAACGGATGCCCCTCCGGTATCAAGAGAATCAACGATGGACGTAGGAAATGATGATACGAATGGAATACTTTCGATTGCCCCGCCTCTACTCGACAAACTCTATGCCTCGGCGAGCAGACCGAGCACCCGAGTAAATATCTAATTCGCGAATGCAAATTCCGAGATATTTACCCCTCTGTTTCGTGGCTTTCTCCGCCACCCCAGCCTTTCCCAAGTCTGGCGTATTTATTTTCCTACTCGCCGCGGCAAATGCAATTTCGCACACGCGAACGTCTGACGAGGACGCGGCGAAAACCTGCTTCCTCGACGAGCATGCCTGTTAGTTCCAGTTTTATCGTTCCGTCTGCTGGCGCTAACGAGAACGGTGAATATCGCGCGAGGAAACGAAGCTCCGCGAATGAATGACGCTTGTTTACACCCTCTTAGCCCTCGACGCTTTCGTCGTCGACGATTTCCACGGTTCCAGCGCGGCACACGCGGAATACACGCTTTCCCAAGGCGTTTCTAGAACAGCCTCGCGCCGAGATTGTTAGCTGTTTCTTCTCAGCTGTAATCTCTTTCTTTTTGCCACGAGGGTGGAGTGTTTTGTTGAAAGGAAGAATCTTCTTGTGTTTGTGCAACGTAGGAATAAGTCAGCGAGATTACTGTGGGGCTTTGGATAAGGGTTGAAGCCCTCAGCCCTCAATTCTACGAAGCAACGAGAATGGTACGAGCTAATCTTTTATTAGAAATGAATTGACACTTTTATCTGATTTGGTCTGGTATCACCGACGAAACTCAGACAGTGTCTGACAATTTCCTAACGCCATAAACGCCCAAGTCTCGCGTCCCCCGTCTCCCTGGCGACGTTATCGCGGTTGAATCGAATTTATTTCTCCCCTTGGCGAGACACTGGCAGCGTAAAAACTCGGCCGACAAACAAAAGCATAAACGGCTTGAAGATAAACGAGCACCGGAGATAAGGACACTTTTTGGGGGTGTGGTCTCGGTTGTCGGACATCCTGATTCCTCTCCGTCCTTCTCAATTTTTCATTCAGCCCTCTGAGACACAGAAAATGTAAATCCTCGAGTGTGTGATCGGAAAATCCACTCCGGGGTGATGTTTCTATTAATGGCTCGGAATGAGGGGTGGAAGCGAACGCTAGAGGACGAGGGAAGCAGAAAAAGAGACCCTCTTCGCAAGGGGAAGACAGTATATCAGAGCAGATTATTTTGAATTCAGTGATACTTCACTTGATTAGAATCGTCGAAAAAATATTACAAATTTCTCTAATTCACCTACGTGTAATCGATGCACAGTTTCAATGACTTTACACTGGAAGCATGCAATTAATGTGCATCGGCGTTCATCCCTTTCAAGCAGCGATGAATTATGCTTCATGTAGAACAGATGTCTACTGATCCTCCTTTTGATGGAAACTTCAAGCTGAAAGCGGATCAGAGCTTTAGATTAGGTGAAAGCTTGGAAAAGCCACGTAAGAGGGGGTGCAATCGCGAGAAACTTTCATGACAAGGGCGATTGTTCGCAGACCAAGCGGCTTGTTTCCTTTCCTATTCTAATCCAACCAAGCAATGTTGATTAGAATACTCGATCGAGATATGTACATACGCACCTTTCCCGAAACATGTGGATGATTACCACTACTTAGTTCTTCCACTTATGAAAATAATTATTCACTGATCGGGAGAGCAGCTGGGATTGGTTATCGATCGACTTTTCCTTCTAACACGCCGATCGTTTTCGCCTGCAACGGAGAAACGAAAAACGGAAGAAAAATCCTGAAAGATTATCCTGCCGTTCGATCTGCTTCTCTTTCATGTTATTTCGCTCGTGACCCGCAGTTACGCTTCCATTCGTTATCGGCCCGATTACAGGAAGAGTCAGTGATTGATTATCGATTAATTTTTTGCGATCGTTCGTTAAACGTCTCGCCCTCTGTCGCACTTTTTCCAGCCGAGGATCCCTTCCAGCCGAAAGAGTCAATTTTCCCAGCAATATCCTCGCACTAAATCCAGCTGAATTAGACTAACGATAAGATCCTCTTTGTCCTAGAAACTGCTGCCTCTGATTTACGATTTCCTGATGATAACATTTGTGTTATAGCCAACTCAATTAGTTCTTCTCTCCACCGAAAGTTCCCGGTTATAGGACGATCAGCCAGAACGCTCCTGCATGGATCTAAATTTGAAATCGACGCAGCTTTTTACGGCGTGAAAGTTGACGAGGTAGAATTTGTTCAGCCGGCCGGCTGGTCGTAAAATTACAACGGGGTTTAACGACTTTTATACGAGCGCGGACGGTGCGCGGCCCAACATATTCGCCACGCTCGCGAAGCGCGACTTTATCGATCTCTCCACTGTGCACTGGCCACTTTAGATCCGATCTCACGTGATTAATCCGCGCCTTGCCCGTCCGCCCTCGTCGAACAGCTTTTCAGGCGCTGTGACGCGGCGAATTAGCGCACGATTAGCAGTTACTTCATCAGCAGGACGCTTCATCCGCGGTGTTTCGCCCAGTCGGTGGTCCTTCTGCAGCGGTGAACGCGAAACCACGCAGGCTTTTGAGGGACGAGGACTTTAATCGGGTCAAAGGCTTTTATACGCGGCCCCTTTTCGAAGATGCTGGCACAATGAGCCTACCCTGGATTTCAGTTCGATTAAAAATAAGCTCGGAACAAGGACTTAACGCTTCGATTAAAGTGAAAGGGACAAATTTTAGAAGCGAAGGGAGTCGAAAGCGTGCAGGGCATTTCCCTGGGAAAGTATTCTGCGAGCCCGAGGACAGACTTGCGGTTTTTTTGCTGGTAATGCTCGTAATTTCATTACGAGTTTAAACAACGACGTCCCGGCTCGATTACTGTTTTTCTGCTGGTGGTTAAATCGCGCCACGCGCCAGCCTTGTGCCACCGAGCGTTCATTCAACGACTGAGCGCGCGATTCTTTCCCGGCAAATTTACTGGGAAACGTCGCTTAAACGAAATGTGGTGTGCTAAAAGAGCAGAGATTTGGAGGCTTTCGAAGTGGAAGATGAGCTGGGAAGCTACAAGAAATCGAAGGGAAATGAAGATTGGACGCGTTCCGAAGATGCGAAGAGGCTGCTTCGTAACTTGTTGCTTTCGCTTATTCCAAGTGTCATACGGCTGGCGCCGCAAAAGTTCACTCAACAAGTGAGCTCTGTTCGCTCGTTACCAGCCGACTTCGGTCCTCGATAAGCAGAGGGTGGATCGTTGCTTACGTAAACATACCGCGGAAATATTCCGATACCGACGGGACAGGTGTAGAGAAGAATATCTATTCATGGCTCGGTTTTCCGCGACTCCGGGATGCATATGCGGGTGCACGCGCGAAATTCCCGTCTATAGAGGGGCAGGGGGTTTCATTCATCGAGGCGGAATGTACATACGAGAGCAGGAATCGCATGCATTACAGCGGCGAGCGCGCTTACTCCGTTTATATCGGCACGAAGTGCTGTGCCGCCGATGTGAAACGCGCGGCAATCTGCTTGAACGTGAACGTGCATATAGAAGCAGCCCTTGCGTGCTAGATATCATTGGATTTCAAAGAGATTCCCGTTGCACACTGCACTGCTATCTCCAGGATGTCCACAAAGAGTGAGTTTCTGAAGGAACCGACTGTAACCTTCCAGTCTTGGCGTGCTCCGAAGCAGAGAGCTCCGAGGAAGCGTCCAATTACTTTCGCAAGCTTGCTTGACCGGAAAGTCCCCTCTTTGCCCTGCATTTTCGAGGACCCTTGTTAAGGGACGCATAAAAAGGCCGATCTGACAGAAGGCAGGATGCTCCAGGCGAATAAAGTGGAAGGAGATATTAGATGTCGTGGGACAGGTGCCGCGATTTCAAGTTTGTTACGTTTTTATGTAAAACACCCCCGAGCAATTTGCGGAGGGATTGCCGTGAGCTGAGAAGGGGACCTGTAATCACGCGGACGAAGGGAATTCCCCGCTGCATGGTCTATTAATTGCCTGACAAGGTGGGACATCTTAAGGGGGAATTGGGGAGGAAAATCCTGTGGTCTTCTTCTGGAATAGCTGCTGAAGTTAGGAGTAAAAGACGGGGAACGAGGGCAGGTCCTAGTGTGCATTATTAAGGTAGTTCCTAACCAAATATGTTAGTCAAATTAAATTTGGGTATTAAACGACAAATATAAAGTAGTATGATACTATGGAAATAATAATAATAATTTTTAACATCATGTGTATATATTTTAAAGAGTTCAATGTTAATATAAATAGGGTAGATGTACCGTTTGTGGCCATTGTACCGTTTTTGGCCATGTGAATAATTATCGCGGTTTTTTTACCTTGAAATTGCTTGTAGACACATAATTATGTGTAGAATTTCAAACCGTAAGTATTTTGTTTTATATACCATCAGAAATATAAGGTTACATTTATTGCTTCCGCGAAAAGTGGCAAGTGGCCACAAACGGTGAAAAATGGATTTCTTATATTTTTTAACTTTATTAATTCTTTAACGATTTCTCTAGTTAATGGTAACTTAGACATTAATAGTAAAGATAGTGTAAAATTTAGTAAAGCTTTTAGTTTCCTAATTTGTAGTACAATTTTAAAGATAATTACGATGAAAGTCACTGAAATCCTTAAAGTGGCCACAAATGGTGCATTTACGTAATACGAGAATAGAATATTAAATTGGTTAGCGTAGTGAATTGGAGCAGCAGATCTGACAACGTCGCATTCATTCGGAAGGTCTTTTATAACCAAAATGTCAGAAAAAATGTTCATATGAATCTGAATCTTCGTTCGCTATTTAAATGTCTATTCTCTAAACATATCGATTGTGCGACGTTGCCATGTTCACTGCTCTGCGTAGTTTTTAAAAAATTTGCACGTAAACCTGTTTTTTATGGGCATTTACGAAGAAACCACGTGGTCAGTTTCGCTGAAATAAATAAATTCATTTCGTGACATTTCGATGTACTTTGGTGCCAATTTTGGTACACTTCTTGAATATAGTTTTCCTGTTTCAGCAGAAAAACTGAAACTATAATCCTCTTTTTTCAACTCTGCCATATGTCAGTGTATTAAAATGCATCAACTTTAATTAACAATTTCTCGATAACTATGTGGTAAATCGATTTTAAACTTTGTACAAGGGTTTCTTGTATTCCAAATTAGTTTTGAACGAAATTTGAAAGAATTCTTGAATTTGGTAGATTATTCAGGAACTACCTTAAAAAGAGCCAGGCGCCTGAAGGGTAGGGGAAGGGGGTGGTAATCGCATTGAGGGCAATAGAGTAGGGGAGTAGCAAAATGGCACGTTAGACAATGTGGTGACATAGAATCTATCACGAATATCGTATCTAGTAAAGAACTATATCACTAACGAGAAAAAAGTCGTCAAAACTTCCATAATGTCCTGAAACATAGCACGAGGGGAAACATCCCCTGGAGACACCTGCAGGACGCGCTAAACTTCGGTGCAGCTTCGTGGGCATTTTCCACGTCTGGCCATAAAAATATCAGCGGCGTGACGACGCTGCCACTGCATAAACTTCTTTCTCGACGCGTTACGAGCGCATTAAAGATGCATTAACTCTGGCTTCCTCTGTACAACTTCTACTCTTTACGAGGGAATCACGCGGAGGCAGAGGAGCACTGGACGGATTAAAGAATAACGTAGAAAGGACTGTTCGTCGTGCGTGGACGTTAGGGCGTGCGCAAGGTGGAGGGGCGACATCCCTCCCTTCGACTCCGTTATGTTGGTAGTCATAAATAAGAACGCGAACGGGGAATTATTCCTCGCCTCCTGAGAGATGCATTAAATTCCCCGTTCCCTCCCTCGTCCATCTTCCTCGACTCTTTGCCGAAGATAAAGAGCCGGCCCTCTGAGAAGATGGGGTGTACTTCGCCGGGAAGGGCGAGAGAGGGTGGCGGAAGATGTCACCTGTTCAAAGCGGACCGCAGCCCCGCAGCTGTTTCCTGCCTGCCATTTGCATAGCATTTGCATCCGCGCGCCACGCCTCCCGACCTTCACCCACCTCCCAAGCCGCGTGTAAAAATTATAATTTCGTCTTATTAACTGAGAAATCGCGGCTGGCCAGGTACACTGTCGAATAGACTCGTGCGCATAAAAATGTGCCGTTCAACCCTTGGAGAAAGGGAGGGTGAAAGTGTTTGCTTCGCTATTTCCGTTATTTGCACTGCTTCCACGCGATTTTTCTCGGTGTACAGAAAAGGGGGACTGAAGGTAGCCAGCGTAGACTGTGCTGTCTCCAAAAGAGATAAATAAGGAGGACGTTATAATAACAACACAGATACCTAGAACACTGTGAACACATCCAACATCTACACAGAAGCTGAGTACGAAGCTGAGTAAGCGCTAGAGCAGCAAGAAAACCAAGTCGAACGGGCAAGAATGGAATAGCAAGGGAAACAGATCAACGACTAGGCAGACGGCTCTCATAACAATCGGGCACGCTCGGGGGGACAAGAGAATGGAAGGGGACGGGGAATGCAAACAGGGTTGGAAGACGTCGAGGGATATAAATGAAAGGGGGGGGGGGGAGAGGAAACACAGGGCATAGGGAAAATCCTTGGCTAGTGGTCATTGGTATTCCGCGATGTCCGACCACGTGGTCAGTTGTCCGAACCAAAGTGTGCGCTGAGCCACGTTTGCATATCCAGCGTGCTTCCTGCACCGCTTCGGCGATACGTCAACACTCTGGCAGGAACAGCGGGAGCAAACCTCGGCTGCGGTTCCGTTTGAAATCCTGCAGGCCTCGGCGGGATCGGCCGATCCTGCAATTCAATCGATCTCCCAGCCGATCCTCCAGACGCCAAGCAGCGCAATTCCATGGAGCTAGCGTCGCGATGAAAGATTTATCGGGTCCCCACGTTTGTTTTCCACGTCATCAGGAACTTGTGCGTCCCTATTTTTTCCCTTCCCCATTCCCCTCTCCCTTTCTCAGGCTGCAGGAAAGTTGGCCAGCTACCGAGGAACCGCGGCAACTGTATTAACCCCTCGGAGGGGCAAAGTTCCGCGGTTCGCTCATGAAATATGTGTTGTCCTCGCTGCGTTTGGAGATCTGCCTCGGTGCTCGAGAAGTCGGGCAAAATGGACAGGCTCACCGAAGCGCGACGTGTTTACCGTGGGGCATTGAATTTTCGAGGGGAGATAATATTACGTTTGGGGCTGGAACAGGGTTTTTAATCCCTTTGGGTTGTAATACTCTGGAGCGGTGCGCCGTGGATCGTGTAACGTCGGGGGCTGAAATATTTTCGCTTGAAGGGAGCCTTCGGGTAAGACCAGACCTTTCGAGATTTCAGTCACCGATATTTTTGTACGTAGAAGGTATCTCCGCTGGCAAGGCAAGTATTCTACTTGGATTTCAAGTGTCTTTGGAATCTTGAAGCGTATGGCTGTTTGAAAGGAAAACACTCTATAATATCGGTCGCCTTTTACGAGCAGCCTCTTCACGCAAACGTTTCATTGTGTCGCATGTGATTTCACAAATCCTGATTCACGTTTCAATAAGGCAACGTATACTAGTTTCCGACAGTCGCGATCGCAAATATCCCGTAATCAAGAATTGCCGTATTATTTCGAAAGAAGGTACAAAACCTGGGAACATAGGATCGAAGGGTGATGCAGAGGAGTGTTGGCTCTCGCCTCGCATTTCCGAGTGTCTCGACCCTTAATCGGAATCGAAGCAACATGGATATCAGAGCTATTTGCGGAATGGCGGATGAACTCGTATCTCGCAGTGCCAGCAACGAAGATATTTATGCGCTTGGGAATCCTGTTTGCATAGCTCCGTGCATTTCGGCGCGCTGCAGCCCCGAGATGCATCTCGTCTGGATCCATCGATCGAATCCTTGTTGCGGTCTCGGTTTCGAATCCCGATCTGCTCTCGACTGGATTCGAATTGCCTCTTAAATAGCGGCAATTACTTCGACCGACATTTTACCGAGCCACCTGGCCGGATTCGCTGGAGATTTCCGAGCGCCCCTGGTCCTCCGCGTCGCAGCCCATTTTCACCTGATACTGTTCAATTATACCGTCGATATTAAACTCCGCGCTTGTCGAATCGCGGAATCTAAATGGAGATATTTCAGCGAAATATCTCGAGCGTGAAATACCAATAAGCTGCTGTATTAAACCGTCTGTTCATTTGAAACCGTTACGCTCGAACGTGGACGCCAAAATTCGCCCTTTCCACGACAGAAGATGGAACGCAGTAGTATCTGATATTAAATTATCACCACGGCGCAACGGAATCGTAAAAAAATATTATCTTGCCGGATGAACGTTCCTATTAGTAGCATTTATTGCTGGTATTTTGATGGCCAAATAATTCCCAACTTGGGGATACCGTGGGTCAACCAGAAATGCAACTAGGGGTATTTCTGGGTCTACCTTGAGCCAAGAGCTTCTCGACGGAAACGTAGATGCGCCGTTTTCCAAATATTATAATCTCACAACCCTTTCGCGGCCCCTGAAAACCCAATTCATCCACCAGCTGTATTTTCAATTACCTACCGGTGGAAGTGAATCTAGCAGAACGATGAAGTTTGCCATTTCCCAGAGCCGCTCGCGGTAGCTGCGTCTCGGTTCATATATCTCCGCGAATTTATTCCTCTGCTTCTTGGAAGCAGAGGGTAGATACCCCGCCGCCCTAACTATCAGCGATGTATCACGTTGTTTCCCTCGAATGGAAAGAGCCCGAGCATTATTCACCTGTGGAGGGGGCTGGATATTTTTAGATTTCATTGATGGCGGAGGGAACGGCCCGGGGATATTTCAGGAAACGGTTTTATGGCCGTTTCACCGCCACGCTTTCCTCGCAACTTTTGCGCGTCGGACGGCTGGTTGTCCGCGTCGTCGGCAGTCATCGCCGCCTTTCACCGCTGCCGCCACAAAAGCAGCACAAAAGCGTTATTAGCGAAACGACCTGCCACCTCCCATGCGATCTACTCGCTTCCCTTTCGCGCGGGGAAATGGACCTCTCCAGGTAAAGTAGGTCGAAGTTCGCGGCGGAGAAAGCGTGAAAGATACGCTCGGCGATCTTTCTTCGTCCTTCCTGACTGCTCTCGCCTCCGTGAGCATGAATCATGACGCCTTCGAGATCGCGCGGCAACGCTTCCCCCTGAACCTCGTTCTCCTCGATTTCTATCGAGGCACAGTGTTTGCGGAACGTCGACCTCCGAGCGTCCTGCGCGGATCGGTAACAGATTCCCAGGGACCGTGGAAGATTGATGTACGAGCGGCAGTGAAAAAATTCGCTTCAACTCGGAAGGAAATGTGGGCGTGTATCAATGTTAAACTGCTTCGTGGCTTTGCAGTTGATAAGAAATATTGAGGGAAGGAATTCGAAGTTTATTCTTCGGGAAGAACCAGGCACCGAGTACATAGAATCAAACTTCGGGCGAACACTTCACCCTTCAACTTCGGTCTATAAAGGAGCGCCTTCGCATCGACGATTTCCAATTTCATCGAACAAGCGGTTTAAAATTTAAAAAGAACTTCCCAGCTCGTCTTTCGGCTAACTGACGTGCCAAAAGTCGACCGAAATCGAGGGCGGGGGCACCTGCCAAGTCGTTAATTGAAAAGGAAGCTCGGCACGCGAGCCGTTCCCCGCGATGAGCGCGAGAATATCCCCCGCGGACAGTGATGCAGTCAATTTGGGAACCGTTCCATCGTTTTTTCACTTGCACGCGAAGAATCTCCATAGCAATGTCCACCGAATGATTTACAGGGTGGGTGGAGCGACGATAGCAGTTTCCTTCGACAGTCCCGACGGGCTTTTATTGCCCACCGTGAAATATTCGCGATATTTATCGAATTTATCACGGCCGTATCAGTTGGCGCTGGCCGGCCTCGAGAGCAGCTCCTGGAACGGAGATTCAATATTTTCATCTACACCGCCGAGCGGGTTAAATTCGGCACGTTCAATCCCTTCGACCAGGTTTACGCAAATATTTGCGATCGTCTCCACGGTTCACAGCTCGAAAGCCATGTTTCCAAGCGGCGCTGGAACGTCCTGTTCGCGCTTTCTGCCGTGGCAATTTGATTTCATCAGCTCCATTGCCCTTGCTCGTTCACTGAACGATTTCCGAATCGTTAGAGGCCGTCCTTAAATTACGTAAGGGTAATTTTGGCGATTTCTTACCCCCTCCCTCCCCCAGCATAAGAATTCCCACCGTAATATTTTTTACATTGAATTTCTTCAGTTACTAAAATTCTTTTAAAGGTGCATATAATTCATTTAACTCGGTTTCGGGAAATTTAAACTAAAACAACTTTTCTGGAACATTAATAATAGAATTTGTATTTATTGAAAATTAGATAAAAAAATATTACGTAAGACGCTACCTGACTCCCCACTTGTAAGAAAACGTAAGAAACTCGCGACCCCCCCCCCCCCCCCCAAAGAAGCCTTACGTAATTTAAGAAAAACCCCTTACGCGTTTAAAACCACTCGAGCTTGACTCTTTCAAATTAGTGTCCATCTCGCGAGGATTCCGTGGATTCTAAACGACTTCCGGGTACACCTTGCACTCCGTCCATCCCTCACAAATTGCAATCATGTGAATTACCACCAGAGCCTCGTTAATAGAAAGGTCGTGTCACGAGCCTCCTGCAACGCGATCGTTGTCCGGGACTGTTTTTCCTCGCCCGTTCCGCTCGTCGATATTCCTGGCGCAAGGTGCGTCATTGGGATCGCGCGACAAACATTTCCAGCGGTGCACGGCGTCGTCCTGCGTCGTTAGCGAAGCCCACCGTCGTCTTTGCAATGGGAAAATCAACTCATCAAGAGGGACGGGCGGCATCGCGCTGAAATGGCTCGTTCGCCAGCGCAGAGTCGGAGGAACCGCGTGAAAATGGAAATTAAAGGTGGCCTGGCAAGGTGGCCTAGGCAAGATGACGGTGGGGGTTGCCGGGGAGAGGGTGGAGGGGGCGGATGAATAAATAATCAAGCGAATGGGCAAAAAAGATTGATGGAAGACGAAGGAGAGAGGGATGATGGCGCGGTGGGTGTGAATGATGGAGAAGGGACAAAGGAACTGGGGATGAAAATGTGGACGGGAAGGTAAATAGAAGGGTGGAGCAGTGGGGCGAGGCATAAACAGATGAAAATTCAGGAAGAAGGGTGAGACTCGTGGGGCGAAGGTGAGCAAACAGAAAGACTCGGGGAAAATCACGGAAACTGGGAATTAAATTTTGGGAAAGGACGAACTCTGGGCGCTGGACGAAATGGAAAAGCTTGTATGACGCGTGCACTGGCCAGGGCGAATGGAGAGAAGCGAGGGTGGAGGGCGGAAGGCGTCGTTTCCACGGCTTTGTGGCGGAACAACATTACCATGCTTTGTTCCATTGGTCGGTCGTATTGTTTACCTTGTGGTTTCCTCGACACCGAGTCACGCACTTACCTTTCGCCCAGAGCAGAGGACAGTTCGAACGAGAGTTGGAACACTCGCGACGAACCGTAGTTTCCCCCGTTGTTTCCCCAGCCGAAATTTTGCGCATAGATTGAAACTCGATTGGAGAAACTTCGCCGAGGTGTGGAAAAGGGATTGGGTAGGAAATTTGGGTTTTCCGAGGAATCCTGGCCGCGTGACTCGCGCAGACACCGGGATCCCGAATAAGAATGAGAAGAAGGCGTCGGTGTTGTTCAAACACTGGATGGAATTTATTCCCTCGTTCTTTTTCTCGCCTCTGTGTGTGTGTATCCTGCGTAGATCGATAAGCGGATTTCGACGAAATCCGCCGAATGTATCGCAACGTTTTCCACGAATGCTCGAGTGCGCTGGATCGGCCTACGTTTGCACAGTTTCGAGGAGAGAATCCGTCGACGGAATAAATCCGACGTGCAGTGGAGGCGTTTCAAGAGTTCGGGTGTATAATGTCGCTTCTGGATCACGGCGTAGATGCAGATTTCGTAAATTTCACGACGCTTCCTTTGGAAATATTACGCGCACGTAATTGAGAACCGTGTAACATTACCCAGTCAGGGGAGCACTGCCCAGGGGATTAACATAATATCCCCGCACCTGTTGCTACGAAAGCGTAACACTACCTAGAAAACGTAATCCACAATCAATCAGTAAGGAACATCGTGCCGCGTAATCTTTCAGCCACCCCATCGAAACGTAATAGTAGCTACGTAATCCTTCGTCCACCCCCAAGGAAAGTTACCGCTGCGTGGTGACCGACTGCTTCTCAAGAAAACGTAGCAATACATGTTTTCCAGCGAACAGAGGCCAACGTAAATCCCGCTTCATCCTTTATTCAACGGTCGCCTTCTGGTATCCAGACACGTTCCACTGCGCTCCCCGTAGACGAGCTACATCAACGATCGGTTTGCCCGACTGCGTTGTGCTTCGCCGATGGAAAATTCGCGTGAGGTAGAAAGCAACTAATATTGCAGCACGCGGGCGGGATATTTCTATTAACGAAACGAGAGCATTTTGGGGGCCACAAAGCTTGCATAGAAGCACACGCGACCGGCCCGCGTGCGCTGGCCGAGAGATACGGCCGGGAAACTTAACGAGTTTACCTTCTGCCCGGTGGTTCTTGATCGCAATAGACTCGCGGACATTCAAAGGGAAACGCTCGTGGATCCTGTCGCGTGGGACACAGTATTACGTTTCTGTGAGAGAATTGCGAGCGTTTGAAGATTCCAACCAGCCGACCCTGTATGACCCCCTGGGTGGACGCTTCGAAATAACGACCTCTTCCTCGGGAAATAGGAACCTCCGCCGAAATCCGCTTTTTAAGATATTTCGCGTGGAACGTGGGATAATGAAAGTTGAAGCGGAGAATCTTCTACCATCTAAAAACCTCCTCACGGATGGCATGGCTAAATGGTTACTTTGTTGACCAGAACGAAGACTCCACTCCATTCAGAACCACCAATCCAAACGAAATCAAAGAATCACTTGTCCCGATTAAACCGATTCGCGCTCGATCCCCTAGCACTATTTAAGACCCATTTTCCATTCGAAAGCGGAGGGAGCTGGATGCAAGCCCAACCCCCTGCTCCGTTATTCAGCGTTTTTCGCGCAGCGCACCTTTTTCACCCCTTGGAGAATTAATACTCGCCGTGCTCGTTACGCCAGCCGTAGCTGTGGAAAGAAAGGTGAAACGCTTGTTTTGTAAAGCCGTAGCCGATGAAATACGAGGACGTATCGCTCCGCGGGATCCATTCTAGATACAGTGCATCATGGGAGAGATTAATCGTTCTCCAAAATCCAAGGGGGCGAGCGATAACGATCGAGCGAGTCTGGGCTCCTCGCGGCCTGGATAAATATTCATCGCGCGAGTAAGGGGTGTGCAGTCGGGCTTATCCGACTGGTCGAGCAGAGCGCACCCCTCGTGCATAAAGGGTAGTCGGTGGTTGCTCGTTTAACTTCTGACACGGTGGATCGATAATTATTAACGCGAAACAACGGCCGCGTTTCTGCGTCGCTGAAGGAAATTCGCGTTAATGGACTTCTGGCTAGTAGCCGCGGACGGGCGTGCTTCCTGGAAAGATTATTTTAAAATTGCAACCCTCTCGCACGCTTGCCATTTCCCCGCGGAAAATGAGGTCTTTATCGCGGATCGCGCGGAGGGTGCACGGAACAGGGGTGACTTTTATAAACCTTGATGCGATCTGCGACGGCGATCGAAGGGGAACTTAAACAGGGGCATTAACAGCGGATCTTTCTTATCGCGCTGGCATCACTGGTTCGCTCCGAACAAGAAATAATTACGACAACTCGTCATCTACTTCGCGCAGACTCTGTACTCCCGCAGCATTGCTTCGAAAGCTCGATCCTTCCAAATAGAATTCAGTTACCCTGAAACTCGTCAGAAGGTATTCGCTATTGCTTCAGCAACGTGTCGCGACGCTCGACGCCCGCCATCGCGCAAAGCGAAAAGTGTTGTACGTCGACACGAGCCTCGCCGAATTTGAAGTAGATGGATTGGGATGGTTGACTCGGTGAGTTTCGTTCGAATAGCGAGAGCAGGTTGATCCGTACATGGTCGACCAAATCGATCCACGTTTAACCCTCGTACAACGAATGCAGGGTCATTTTAATCCAACACTGTCAAAGTCTATTACGATGTTATATTTGTGTTGGCAATGGCAAAATATAGTATATGATGCCTAAATTGCAGTAACATTATTTGTAAAACTCATGCAGGAGATACACTTATTTTATGTACCAAATGTACAGAAATAATTTTTTTTTTTATGTATTTCATTATTAATAAATTTTAGTTAATTTGAGAAATTTTAATTATTTAATTCATTTTATATTCAATTTTTTCGTGAAACCGGTGTAGGGGAAAGGTGGGATAGTTGATCATCGGGGATACATGATCACGTCAGTTTTTTAATTAATATATTGGCAATTTGTGCCTGCTGTCACGTTATCGTGGTGATGTTTGCGTTATCGCAACATTCCATGTTGCAGTTTTCTTTCGGGAGCATAGAATAATGTAGTTAGTAGCCTCGATCTTATTTGCAGCCAAAAAGTAAATATTTCGGTCACCTTGTTCTTCCTCCTTTTCGACTGAACGTTGCATTTTCAACGATTTAAAATATATTAAGTAAAAACAGCCGTTTCTGGTCTATTAATGCTATTTACTGATTCATCTAAATATTTAAGGTAAGCTTAGTTTTTCACCTTTTTCAAATCGAGTGCATTGAGGGATACTTGATCAGTATGTGAGGTGGGATACTTGAACAGGTGAAAAAAACCCAGAAAAAACCATAGAACAGCTAATGAAACAGAAAAACACGGCAAAGAAAGTGAGCAGGAAAATCTTTTCTCCATCATCATCTGAATTAGATGATATCTAACAATAAGTGAAATGTCTTTTAGAATGCATTTATGTTGTTTTATGTCATACAGTTGTATGCCATTCTTCGGTTTAATTTTTTCAGTAATTCTTTCAAGTTAGTTACAGTTTACTTTCCATTTATGATATTCCCTTTATTTCATGTTATTGACTAAGATAATAATTATTTTTTAGCAAATAAATGTGTTATTTACTCTTAAAGTTCACTGATCAAGTCTCCCCTTTAGTGGGGGATACTTGTGCATAACGTCATTGCCGAAAAATGTTTAAATTCAGTCATTAAAATTAGTTTTCACCTCTCAAATTTGTACAAGTATATTGAGAATACTCTAAGAATCGCAACTTAAGTAATTAAATAGAAACCAAGCAAACCATCATTATTATTTTAATAAAATAGCAAAACTGTGATCAACTAACCCACCTTTCCCCTACCATAGAAATGTTGCTACGGGTCAAACTGACCCTGCATTCGTTTCACGCGACCACATCCACCATTCGTCTTCCGAGGATTAATATCCGTCATTCGTGGAACATGAAAGTGTATCCGGTCGCAAAATTTATAAAGATACCTAATAACGTCAAGGCGGACTAACTGAGTACTGACTAATCAGACTGTATTCTTCTGTTTCAGGTCACCGCCGCTAGCTTCAAACTACAGCGAGGTAAGGGAACTTCCACAAAACTTCCACGAAACTTCCACGAATTTCTTGAATGAAATTTTAAGTACAGCTCTCTGCCAACTGAAAAGCTTTCCGAAGCAGTATCTCCCAACTCCCTCTGCAAGCGCATTATTCTTTCTATTAGAAACGTACCCCCTGATACACTGTTTGCAAGAACAACATGTTGGCTCCTCGTTGGAGCTTCCTCCGGGGAGCAGGCGGGAGCCACTACACCGAAGTAAATACGAGACAGATTAGAACGGGTCGTAGGGATTATGTACCTTTCCAGATCCAGCCGCGTTCGCGACATTGCGCAGATCCGAGTCGATCCACCCCCGGCGCTAGCTCGCTGCCGAAAACTCGCCGTTTAATATCGGACATTTTTCCGAGCCCGGGTTCATGAATACCAATTTCGGCCGGCTGGATGCGCAGCTGCAGATTTCCTCGATGCTCGCCGCAAATGCGAATACCTTTCGCGTAGCATCACTCTGTCTCCGCTCCTCTCTGTCCGTTCCTCAGGCTTGTCGCGCGCCCGCGTACACGCTCCGAAAACCCTGTTATCCGTTCGTCGATCCGATTATCGATCCGCCCCTATCCCCCGGGGAACATGATCACTCGCGTATCGCATTATTTTCACGCAAGCATCCCCCGTTTCGCTGTGCATAACGTTCCGCAGCGCTTTCGACCCGACATGGACAGAACCATCCGCTCGTATGAATATAGTCGTTCATTACAGAGTCCTGAATTGTCCCGCGCCTCATTCACACTTTTCAGTTCTTGGTTTCCCAGTTTTCCTTTCTATTCTTTTACTCTATTTTAACCTGTTGACTGGGTCCCTTCTACATGAACGTCTGCGGCGTGTTAAAAGTTTCACTGCGACTTAACTCCTCTTCCTGCTGAGTTAACGGGTTAAACCAGGCGCGGTTGTTTCTGTGGGTAAACGCTTTTGCACAGAGAATCTGTTGGTATTTGTCTTGATTAACGGCGAAACACTGAGTCAACTCGACCGTTTCTGACGTTCAACGAGGATCCATTTCCCTGGGGAGTATGGCTCCGTTGGTTTGGAACGGTGGCTGGGAATATACAGAGACGAAATGGGGGGAAATATGTGTCTGACTCGTTCACGCTTTCGTAGATCCCCTCGTTATTTGCCCGTGAATGAACTCGAAGGCTTCTCGTTATTATTTTAAACCGTAAGATTAGCTCCAGTAACGCCCCTGTAATGTCAGCCCCGAGCGCGATAGTAAATGTACATAGCTACCCCTGATTACGGAATAAATTACAATAAATCTCGATGTTTCGTCAGAATTTTATATCTGGAGTTAGGGTCATCATCGTGCTTCGAGGGAACGATGCAATTAGGTTCGCAACGTGAATGAGCTTTTAATGCCATCGCTCTTGCTTCACGCGAAAAGAATAATCTCTCTATCTCTCTCTCGCTCTCTCTCTCGTGGCAGCGATCGATCCGCCTATTACTCGGACCGGAAATGGCTGGGGATAGTTGGGCAGTCAATCGTGGAGAATTCTCGGGGAAAATGCTTAAGCATCACGCCGTAAATGGCAGCCCATTATGTGCTTCTGTTCGGTCACTCTAACGAGTCTTCGCAACGCGACAGTGTTATTATGCGCGTCGACTGTGATTACCGCGACCGTTCAAAATTGCTTTATTTTTGCGAAGCAATTTGCGTGGAAGTGTTTGGTAGAGAGATTAGAGGGCGCGCGATTAGAAATGCTGGTCCATGGAAAGAGAATCGGTAGAAACCCTTCCTACTTTTTAATCCTCTTCTCTGTCGTACTCTATTCTGTGCAGAGAAGATTTTCTCGTGCAAGTATGAAATAGTAAGCGATTGTTGTCAAAGGAGCCCGAGGATTTGTCCGGCAGGATTTCTTTTAATCCAGACACACGCGATATTAACGAATTCTCCTTCGCCCCGTCCCCTCTCGCGTAGTAAGTGCAAAAAGCAACGCGGCTCAAAGCGTCCGGAGAAGCTTTAATGAAAAAAGAGAGAAAGAGGAAGGAAGATAAGTACGCTCGAAACTTGAGCGAGCTAGATTGCAGCTGAAGTATTCGCGGGACGGAAATAAAACACGGCTGTATAAAATTCCTGGGAAGCTTGCATCGCTGTGAAACAAACACGCCGAATTATTAATAAAGAGCGAAACGAGTGGGCTACGAAATATCTTGCGCAAGCTCTCATTGCTCCGCAATGGAGTAGCCGTCGGGTCGGGCCGAAGCAGCGGGGAGAGGTATCGAAAAATCGAACACGGAATGGAGTATCGAAACTCGAGATGAAGTGCACTCGTAATTAGGATCGGCAACGAAAGGAAAAAAAAAACACGCTGGGGAAAGGTTTCTCGCGCGAGGAGCTCGTCCGCCAACTTTTAAATCTCGTTCCGAGTCTCTTTGAAACTTTCGAGGATCTTCCGCACGCATTTTAAAGATCCCCCCTTCCCGCCCGCGCCAAATAACATTTCCAAAGTTCACGTGGAAAGAGTACTCGTCGCTTTTGCAAATAGATCTGCCGGACCCATCGCGCGCCCCAAACTTAACGATAAGTCTTTCGATAACAAAGCAAGTGCCACTGAACTTTCTCCAACGAATTAGGAAACTTACGCTCGTCCCCTTTCCATATTTAATCAGAGATAACAAAACTTCGACAGCTCCGCTCGCAGAGCCATAGGCTCTTTCTTTTGTAACTCGAATCTGATCACCTTCGATTCTAACTCGATCAATCGGGGAGGGCGGGACGACAGTTTCTGTAAGAATCTCGCAACCCTGCAATGACCGATCCAAAACTTCCCCACCGTCCCTCGTTCTTTCTCTTGTTTCCAATCAGACTCTTATTACCGGATTAACGACGCGGATCCAGCGTTCCCCGGTGGAAAATCGAGCGGAGAAATTAGCAAAAGTTGCTGGAGTGGCCTTCGAACGGTTCCCGAGTCTGCGACCGAAATTCTGCATGTTCTGGCAGGGCGGGCTTCAGGATTTCGCTTTCCGAGGTATTAATAAGCCGAAACTTGTCGAAAGTCTCGGGTATCCAGAACTTGAGCGCTGCATCATTTACGAACAGAGGCCCAGCGACGGCTGCCAAGCCGTGGAGGCTCAAGGAGTACCTAGATATTAAAGAAGAAGGAAGATGTGGATTATGAACCATCGATGGGAGATTTAATAACTTCGTTACAATCCTCTCCTCTGTTACAAAAGTTTCGAGAACGGAGCCGTACCGCGGGCTCTCCGTGGCAAGTCAAGCGTCGCGAGGCAAAAGGAAGATTCGATTCAAGATTCTACTCGCAACGAGGCAGACGAAGAAACGACAGAACTGGCGCTGCCCGTCTCCAGTCCGTCCGCCATTTTTTACCAACACTCTGTCAGCGATTCAGCTTCTCCCTGCGGAATTAAGATATCCTGCTGGCCCTGGGATTGTTTCATCGACGTGGATCCAATCGGGATACGTCGGAATTAGTGCGTCAGCCGTGTGCAGTACCGAAGCTCGTTCACTAGAAGCTGATTAGAATTTCAAGCATAGTGGAGGGGCTTACGGATGTGGGAATGATCGCGGAGGGTCCTCCCGCTTTCGAAATCCCTGTGAATCTCGACGGGGAGACTGGCGGAAATCCCACGAGCGGACTCGAGCGAGTTTCGCGAGTGCGTTCAACTTCTGTTCCCCGTGGGGCTTAAAGGGCGTAGGTGAACGGCAACGCTAAGCTGGAATACGAGGCATTAGCTCCAGGGAAGTCGTGAAATTATCGGGGAAACCGCGTTACAAGGGCGCACGGGTACCCGGGTGATTACGTTAAACACGGTGATTCGACGTTAATGGACAAGTTGCGAAGCCTGGGCCGCGAATGGGGTGGGATTAAAGAGGGAGTTTGATTAATTAGGAGGGCACGAGTGTGCAGGCGTCTTTAAGATCTGTTTTAGAGTTGAACGACCAATTTCACCCCTTGTGAATCATTACATCGGTGTTTATATTCCACTCGATTTATAATATTCTTGGAACAATCGCATCTCGATGTGCAGACAGCTCGAAGCAATTCGAGGCGTCGCACAGTGTCGCGATACGTGTTCAAAAAGCAAAAATTTGAGTTTTGAAATATCGTATTTCATTTCATGGAATTGATAGTAAACAGTCCTCCGATATAAGAACATCATAACTTATTAACATAAATAATGGATTTAAGGTTAGTAATTACATTCATAGTCGAATAACCAAACGCAAGCTACCACAGGCTGCGCGTAGGAAATATTCACTCACTGCATTTTTGTTGCATTTATAAATTCTTTTCTTTCTTTTTCCTTGAAAATAAGCAAAATATATCCTTTACTCGTTTTATTAATTAAAAATTCTTGCATTTAAAGATATGGATACGTACCAGTGGCTCAAATTATTACTTTTTTTGTCGCATCTTCTAAATTCTGGAGAGAATTAAAAAAAACGAAACATATCGGTTCTTTAATTTTTTTACTACAATTAGTTCTTTTTATGCCCTTTAATTTGGTATAAATTTTATCTGCTCCCGAGTGCTCCCACATAAGAAAAAATACACACAATGAAACGAAAAAACTTGACAAATCTGTGCTCGAATATTTATTTTTAAAAGACACTGAGCTTTGAATTCCTACAGATTCAACTGATAGTGATGAAGATGTATAATACAAATGAATAATTTAAAATTTATTATCAATAGATACGAATTATTTAAAAAATTAATTATATTTTTTCATAATTGTTTCATATGTTTGTTATTAATGTGTGTTTGAATGTATTTAAAAAATATATATTTTATTTGTTTTACTTTTATTATGTTCAAAAATATATTTTAATGAATTATTTTATATTAAAAATTAATTTTTTTCTGTATAAATATGATTAACATATCAATTACATGTAAGTAACTGTATCTTAATGGAAAGTTGATTTTTTATTGTTTTTCTCCTATATACTCGTTACACTGTGGCGTCGAGTGCAGAAGATCGGTGCGCAGCGAGAAACCGTGTAGCAATGCACGCACGGGGCTGGAATCCCGTTGGCACAGCGGTCCAGGCGTGCCAGAGATATTAATAGAGCTTAATTTACTAGGCCGAAGAGGAGCCGCGGACAAGCCAGCGTCCGCAGGATCGATGCGTACCTCGCGTTCTTCCTCTCTCGTTTCCCGATGCGGGGCTGGCCAACCTTGCCGCATCGATCTACGCTCTGGATTCCGTCGAATCCATCGCTGCCGCGTATGCAGCCGTGGGATTCCAACTTCACGTCGACCCTCCGCCCACGCCCCGCCTAGTTCATCCAGCTGATAGCTAAGATTCCGGTTAAACGTTAACCCCACATCTCGTCGAAGCGTGCACGCGTCCGCGACGCGACCTGGGATCGGGGATAAAGCTTAGGTATTCTAGAAGCGGAGTAATGGCTCCGTGGCAGTGCGGGATATTATAGATAGTGCCTCATCCCAGCGCGCGATAAGGCTAATCGGCCAGGAAGGATTTGCGTGGCCTGGGACCGCCCTCTTCCTAATCGATCGCCTAAGTCCTAAGTAATTTCGGCCAACAAATTGTTCGACGGGTTTTGGTGATAGTTCACCGATACTCGCGGAGTGTGCAGCTGAGGCGTTTGAATACAGACGTCTGCGAGGGAGTTTGTTTAAAACTTACCGAGGGATGAAATAGAGGAAGTGCCGCACACTTCGGTGCTTTCTAATCGAGCTGTTTCACTTTAGTTTCGCCTCGTAATCCGTTCCCCACGGTATTTACCCATCCGTTCCTTGCATAACTGATCGAACGTGCCCCATTAGCTGCGATCTCGCGTGCAAGTACTCGCAGGAACCCACAATGTGCGATCAATCTTGATTACCATGCTTTGCGTAACGTCAGACGGACCCCTTTAGTGAAACAGGACACCGTCGAGCTTTCTTACACACTTTCCTCGCTACGACCGTCCCGTGGCCGTTCACAGTTACACCGCCTGCGAAACGGAAGGCTCCTCGTGTAATTTGCGTCGCTCTGGCGACATCCAAGGACGACGAACCCTCCTTTCGCCCCCGACGCCTCGTGCAATTTGTATGTGCGTCGAACTCCGTCGTCTATTACGTGTAATACAGACAGATTAATATCGTTCATCATACTCTGGGGAGGTTGGGGCGGCCATTAAGAAGGTTACGTGCACCCCCGTGCCGCCCCTCGGCCCGGCTAGCAACAATTTATCTGAGTGATCGCTTAGATTATCCCCGTGGCACCGGCAAGACTTGAACGAGGCCTGGTTAACAAGTATTTACGACGGGAAGCATGCCGCTGTTTCGTCGGGGGATGATGAATCGTGGGAAAGCGGGGGAAATGGAAGTGAACGGGGGTGCTGGGGGCGAAGGGAATAAGTCAAGAGATTCTACTTGAAACTTTTACAATCGAACATCTCCGCGCTCTATTTCCTCGCGTCTACACATTTTCCAGTTGTTCTACCGGGTTCTTCGTGGATTTGCAGTTTCCATCTCGGCGGGCCACGAGTCAGAATAATCGATCCTCAAACGGTACCACGTTCCAGAGGGACTAATTTCGCTGGCGGACCTTTAATGGTCACGCAACGATACATTTAATGCCACAGAAGTCCCGGAGGCAGAAACGATCCGCGGGATTGGTGATTTATGAACGGGGGATTGATTCGCGACTGCAAAGTGCTGTTAAACCGCGCGGCATTAGGCGAAATAATTTAACGCGTGAATTATGATTGCCGAGTGAAGCACAGATGGTTAGAGGAGGTGTCTGGAATTTATGGAAACGTTTAACGGCCGTTTAATACGGCTTAACGTGCAATTAGCAACAATCGCGCGCGGACGAACATGCTCTTTTTCGCCTGCGGGCCACCGGCTGCCGGCTTCACTCTATTCCGTCTCGTTTCGTCTTCATCCCAGCGTTTAATTTCGCCGGCTGCGTAATTTGCGAATTAACGAACACACCAGAAGGGGAAAGCAATCTCTACAGTGATACTTCGTGGTGAAAATATTAAAAGAACCTCGAACTAAGCTCGAGCACAAGGTTCTACTTGTTACGTCTGAACATACGCCGACTCGTTCCACTTGCACTGCTCCCTATACTGAATTCATCCTAAGAAAAATCCCGTTCTGCGCAGGGATGATTCTGAGGAGGCGCTGGTTGGTCCGACTCCCCACTTAACCGCCTACGATTTTCTCCGTCTTACCGCCTGTTACCTCTCTGTCAGTCGCCTGCGTCGGGCCCGTAGGCGGTAGTGGGGGCTCCGCAGAACGGTCACAAAACGGTCTGGGCGTAGGATTTTTCTTAGGATGGATTCAGTATAGCAACCTGGCAAGTCGTTCCTCCGTCCCTTCGCGTTAACTCTCGTTCTACTTAGTTCCATAAAACAGTGAAATCACGATGGCGAGACGAAATTTCTGCCGTTATCCGGGAAGTCTTTCATTCCATCCCTTCAGATTACAACAAACGTCCGAGCGTATACAGGGGACATTCTACTTACGCGCGGTTTTTAGCGGCATTTTGCTTGCATTGAAACGAAATGATACACGGTGGACGGGGCAAAGTCGGTAGAAGCTGCGCGTTTCACGGATACTTACACCCTTTCATGAAACCCCGTCCGAGCAGTTTCCTCGTTCCGCGCAATTACTTTAAATTCCCCGCGTAATCGTATCCCGGGAATTCAGTTTTGTTATTGCGCCGGTGTTTTTCCGCGCCGATGAAATTCTCGCCCGGCGAAATCCCATTAATATTCCTCGTCGCGGAGCTAAACAAGAACTTCATTGCGCATTCATTGCCTGCCCCACCGCTCTGTCACGCGTACGAGTTAGGTACGTGCAGTCATAGGGGCTCGAAGAATATTCAGCTCTCGCCGCGAGTCTTAATCCCCTTAAGCGTCGAAGGCTCGTGGCTTAAACTGCAAAAGAAATCGTGCGACACCCCTGAGAAACGTGGAATCGAACAATTCACCCTTGGAAGACTTGGAAGCCTTGGAAGCCGAGGGATTGGCCCTTGGAAGACGAGGAATTGGCCCTTGGGAAATGCGGGTTGCAGAAAATTTCTAATAAAAAGACGCGGGGCGCGGAACACCCGTTCCTAAGGATTTTCCACGCCGCAGGCAAAGCTGGATATTATGCTGACTAGTACGACTTGCGTAATATAACGCACAAGCAGCAGGCGGGCGGAATTAGCTCGCAACGCGAACTAGTTCGCATGGCCGTCGACGTTCAAATTATAAGCTGCTCGTATCAACGTCACTCCATTGGACAGCTTGTTACGCGAGCGTTATCGTGCTATTGGCGTTACAGTATCTCGACAATAAATCACACTGCGCATAGACCCTTCAGTGTCTTCGTAAAACATCACAATAGCCTTCGCCTGACAACGATTCACTAGCCAGTTCGATCCGACTGACGCGTTCCACGTGAACGTTCACGGCGCGTGTTTCCACTCGGAGATAGATTAGATTGTTAAAATTCTCTATTGCCCTTCCAGGGCATTGTGCCTCGAGACTTATAAATAGCTGTTCTGTTCAGACGGTACGGCCGGGGAAGTTGGAATTGGAGACGACGGAAACGAATGCGTCGAGAGATACCACCCAAAGGTATTCCTGTTACCTTCTTCGAGTGTCCCGTAACAGTTGCCCGCATCCCGGGTTTCTCTCCCTCCACCTCGCGAGAAGCATTTCTCGCGAAGCAAGGGGATGATCTCGAGTTCCCCGAGGGGCTGGGGGAGGAAACCAATCCGCCAGAGGCCCCGATGCATCGGGACGCGCTGGCTTGCGCCGCGAGAGAAACGAAAATAAATGCCAAGTCCCCGGAGTGCATACGAATGAACTGGGTGGGGAGAGGAAAGGGACACTCCGTAGTTGAAGCGCAATTTCGAGGCAGCTTGATAGGATAAAGGGCCATCGCCGTGACGTCTTCGTGTCTGCACGCCACCGTACTCCATAATAATGGCGAGCGGAACGAGGACGCGAGCTCTCTCCGCTACTCCCATCAAACTTTTCGTCGACCGGGTGGGTGCCGCGTTAACTTCCCAGCGTTCCGAGTACGCGGATCGAGTTACTCACGTCGAAAATTCGGGGAACTAGTCCTCCGATGGGATGGTCCGAATTAAATGGCGGCTGGGAATCGTTGCAGCATCGTCGCGAGAAGGATTTTCCAATTGGTGGCTTCCGGGGGGGAAGGGAAGCCAAATATCTGACCACCTCTAAGCGGAAGATACTCAAAGGGGGCTAAAACTTTCTCAACGTCCAAGAAACATCCTCGGAGTGTCCAATCAGTCGCTATTACGGCGCGATGTTTCGCCTGACAAACTCTGGAAGACAGCCCGTCAACGGGGCGCACTTTAGAACTCGGATACCGGGCTGCAAGAGGCGGCTATCGAGGACGATGAGGATCGATTAAGGTCGATCGAGCAGAGGGTCCAATGGAGGGGCGGGGAAGAGGCTCTCTGTGCAGCCCAACCGTTCATTAGTACCCAATAGTCGGGCTCCGCAGGCGAAGCCACAAACGATGTCATTAACGTGATCCGTGGACGTTACTTGGACCGCTGGTGGCACGACTCGGCCCCGATATAAGTGCTTCCAAAGACATTGTTCCGTCGGCCGCGGGCAAGTTGCCGCGGCGCGGAGCGCGTAAATAACTGCCTGCTGTCAAAGCAACGGCAACAATAACTCTGGGAAGTTCGCTGAAACTCGTGAATTGTGGCTCGGGACACGGCGGCACCCTCGTCCAGCTTTGTTCCCAGGATTTAGGGGATTCGTTAAACAGCACGGGTGGTTCCGTTTAAAGGGATAATGTCTGAGTGTGGGCAGATGCCTGGGAAAAATGGCGAAGCCACTGGAGTCTCTTTAACTACAATCGAAGGTGGAAACAGTACTTCGTGCTTGGATGAAAATCTAATTCATCCTTCCAAACTTCCCAGCAACTTTTCATCAATTCCAGCCTGATATCGACAGCGTGAAACACCGAGTAATCGATTGCCACGTAGCCATAACTTATTTGCCCGCGATATCAGAGTCAATAGGATTAGGCGGTAAATCACGACGCATTGAATGGCGCAGCCAGGTTCTCCAAGCAGAAAGGACGAAGACGAAAGTCCTCCCATTCGTGTTTCATGGCTGGGCCACGGTTAATGCGTCGTAAATGTCTGATATTCTCGGCTTTCAGAGATAAAACACGAAGCATCGAGTGAAGGAATGATTTCGCTGAAACGCCTGGTTGCTCGTCGAACACGATTCTGCCGAGTCGAAATTTCCGTCGGGAGTGGTCCCGGTCTACTGCCAATTCTTTAACGAAGCGTTCCGCGCTCGCGAGCAGCCGCAGGATCGCGAGAAACGCCTCCGTTTCCGGTTCCGGGGTAGCCGGGAGCAGCTCTTGTCGCGCTCGTCCGAGCGGAAGCGATCCCCTGGAACGGAAAGAATCACTGCCGTCTTCGTTGCCAGTAGGCAAACGTCCAGCGGAAATTTCCTCGGGGAATGGCGGCGATAGGTAAGTGGATAGGTGTAGCCACGGCTCGCGCGAGTCACAGCTCGGTGGACAAATTGAATTGGTGAATTGGAAGAGGGACCTCTGAATTTCGCGCGATGCGCCTCGAGTAATGAAGCAGTCGGAGGATCTTCGGAGCTGATCGAGAAAGAGCAAGTGGAGGGAATTTGCGCATGGGCGGGCAAGTGGAGTAGACGATGAATGATGAGAGCAGTGATGTAAACCAGTGCATGGTCAGGCAGGTGGAAGAGCCGTCGATGTGTTGAGTAGCCGGGCACCTTACTTACCCTATAGGAATGACCATACGTTCCAAGTGACCGACGCGTAGCAAGTGGAAGAACCAGCTAGCAGTCAGGCAAGTGGAATGAGCGTGTCAAGTCGTCAGACAGGTCCCACCGCGGGCAATCCCGAATACAAAAATGCAGTGAACAGAGAGCTACCGTTCCCGTGGGAACTGGAAACTTTTAAATTCTCCGGGCACTTTAAAATTCGATTAAACCCGCCGGAAGTTCGGGAAGTTTTAAGAACGTTATTAATATTCCCAGACGTTGGAAGTTCAGCGTGCTAATGAAAATACCGTTCCCTCTGCAGCGGAATAAGTTAATAACAGCCTCGTCGCGGGGACACCCCTATTAATCATTCAAAGGGTAAGTTTCCTGTTGTCCGACGGGGGTAGGAACGTCCTCCCTTTGATTCCCCCTATTATCGATGTTCCACTGTCGCAATTGTTTCGTGACATTCGACGATGATACAACGTCGGGTCCCCCCGCGCCACGTCAGCTGTTTTATCGCGGGGATTTCCCGCGTGGATTGTTTCCCTCGCAGCAATTTGAAGTTTATACCGCGGCCGGCGTAGTGGCCGCGAGTCCAAGGTGTCTAGAACTCATTCGTCAACGGCATTATTGATCAGAACACGTTGTAGCCGTGACACGTCTATCGAATCTGTGGAAAAGCAGACGATAGAGCGCGGAGGAAGTGCGGAAAATTGAAAAAGTTTCGGTAATGGCGCAGGCTTTCCGCTGATACTCATTACCAGGCAAGCAGCGCGTATAATGAAGTTGTTTGGAACGTACTCGGCGGGTGACCACAACTAGTTCCATCAACGATCCCCTTGCAACGACTTAATTCCCCGCGGCCGGTCGTCTACGCAGCTTTTAGCCGCGTTCCCTTATATTTAATTCAACGGTACATCCGGGGGGGAGGGGGGGGGGGGGAGGAGGTGAAATGCGACGAGGCTGTTGCAAGGCACGTCGGCGACGTGTCAAGGTCGCGTGACCCTCGAAGAACCGACCTCCAACGGCTTGTGTACCTACTGCTCGAGCTTTAGTGGTCGCATAATGGTCATGGTGCCGTAAAGTATATCGTAAATGCACGGTATATACGTGTGTACACGCGAGGGACGCCAATGGCGACGGAGGGGGGGGGGGGGGTCAATACGTTTCGCGTGCAAACGAGGGTGTCCTCTGTGACCAATTCGTTCGCTGCATACTGCACCGTTTATTAAGAAGCATAACTCTGCGCCTCCGACGACGTTCATTAACGCTTGCAAATTCTCCCCGTTCCGGGGGTAGTTCTGTGACGATGCTGGTTGCCTGCCTGATGCGATTGTAGTTTGACCGTGAAACTGTTCTGCCTGCCTTGCTACTTTTCATTGGATATATAATCGAAAGATGTATGCTTTCCAGCAGAAAGTTGAAACAATATTCCATCTGTTTAATTCAGAGGAACGGGCACTTAGAACGATGAACGTTCTACGTAAACGTGGAAACGTGGAGTTTAGACCGGCCACTGAGCATCCGTCAAACACCCTGGGAAAACCCTAATTCCTCGTCAAATAGATCCGCTAGAGCGCCCGGCGAATCGACGCGCTGGCAAAGCCGAATCCCCCAAAACCTGCACCCGAGAAGTTAATCTCGTTTCGCGCGTCGTACTAACCCCGCCGATTACACTCGAAGATGCAATTCCCAGCGACGCCAGTTCCGACCAACTTTTCGCCTCGAAATCCGCGCGTCTGTAATTTCAGTTAGTATGTCGTTGGACGAGTTGCCGCCGAGTTTGCAACCCGTTGCTCGACAGGCCCTTTCCCTCGGAATCACGGCCACCCTGCTCGTTCCCGACGGCGAACGCTTTCGCGTTCCGCGGGACCCGTTTGGTCCCGAGTTCTGGGGGAAAGTTTCCAGGCGTCGATGGGAGGCCAACTTCGTTTCCCCCGACGCGGAGGAAAATTCTTTGAAGTCTGATCGAAGGAGAAATTGCTGCGAAATTTGCCTACGATTAGGGTGATCTGACTTTTCTCAATGGAATTCTAACTTCAGAATTGGAATTTTAGATAAAGACACACTGGTGTTCATTCTGCCCTCATTTTTCTTGCGAGGCACTAGCGACGCCAACTTTCGCTGAATATTCACACGCGTCAGATGGAAGCGAACAGCTCGACGATAAAAAAAAAAAAAGCAGCGCAACGCGATGTGTCACGCAAGAAGCAGCCAATAAAGAACTCTACCATGCCACGATGCGAACCGGAAATAACTTCTCCTTGGGGATGGCGGGTTGGTCCTTGGGCACACTCCACTCGAAGGCTGCCGGATGACAGACGCCAGCGAAGAATTCGAGTGCACGTCGGTCGAAAGGAGGAGTAGCCTGTTGCTGTTCGTTTCACGGGGAAAGGTCGATCGCTCTCCTCGATTGTTTCGACTACGAAGGATACGGCGAGGCTGTCCAGGAAGCAAGGAAGCCACGGAAATGGAAGCGCCGCTGGGTGGGAGGGAACGTTCCTCCGACGTCAGAGAAAGCAAAGTTTTTCTCGGGGTCGGAAATAGCGACGAAGGCGCTCGCTTCGTTCCTTTGGATTTATTTCGTTCGAGTGGAATGGTCCTTGGAATAGCGATTCATCGTATAGAATTCGGCTGACGGTGTTTTACGGGGCCCTCAGCGGAGAGCTGTTCGATAAATGTAGGGAAAAGGGCGAACAGAAGCACGAAACAGGGGTGGTCCTTCCACCAATCCACGTTACTGGTGCAGTGTTCTCCTTTTGGTAGAAAATACAGTCTTTTATTCTTTGAAGAGAAGGAATCAGTCAAAGAAGATCAGTCAAATTACTGGAAGAATTGTCTTCCTGCGAATCAGGACCACGAAATATTCGTCACCGTTCAGCCACTCCCTCGAATTATCCACCGCGTTTAAAGGAAGGGAGAGAAGGAAGACGACCGCTGCGTTAATAAGTAATTAAGAGTCGAACGAGGCTTCTTGTTGTCCTCAACTGTTGCACCAGATTACGGGGGCGGCGTAAACTGCAGCAACAGGCGATCGTTTCGCGACCCGCTTCGTTTGCTGATCGCAACCCCGAGCTCCGCGAAGATGATGCCGTTCCGAGGCTTGCATTTTGCACGCCCGTCATGCACCGGTGTCAATCACGCGGATCGATCGCGGCGCACGAGTGACTAGCGTTACTCTCTACCCACGGAACGTTCCCTTCAATTATTCATTCCCTTATTACGGTTAGAAACGAACACGTCCGAGGGACGGGGGTCTCCGCATTATTTATCGTCGATATTTTACGACAGCTGGGGTTTTATGATCGCAAGAGTAAACCATACCGCTCCATTTATCCTTCCACGTGGCCATTGAGTCTCGCCCTAATCGCGATTCTTCCAATCACGCGAGCCCACCGCCACATCCCTTTCTTACTAGCGCTTAGGTAATGAATCCCGTGTCTTCTGGATACAATGGAGTAGTCTTGCGTGGTTTTTAGCTGATGAGTAGGTCTTCTACTTGGCTGCACTCGTTTTCTTCGTATTAGCTAATTAATATTGAAGCTTTTATTTAAACAACGGTGTTTGGGGTATTGGTTACACCCTCGGCTATTAACTGATTGGATTGAATTTCTCCACGAGGAGTAGTACACGTTGTGTTCTTCCTGCTTCTAAATATAGGAGGGGAGGAGCTTTTTCCAAGGGGATTAAACTCCCCGGTTTATCTGCTTATTTCCCTTTCTTTTCTTGGCTTTCCTCGTACAAAGAATAAAAAACGCCGGGCAGATAAGGCGGGAAGAATGGCGCCCGTTATAAATAATAGAACCTAAAAATAAAGTGGGCACAGATCGTCGCAGCGAGAGGACCGAAGACTGTTGCAGGCGCGATCGCCGCGACTATACTTAGCAGCGTCGCTGACCCGAATCGTTCCTGCAGGCGCGTTAGTAGGACAGCCTTGATCCTTTTATTCCATGTCTCCCGTCCGCGTACTTCGAAATCGATACTTCAAACGTCCTCAGGTTCAGCCAATTTAAATATTGTGCACCGCCGGGCCAATAAAACCGGGCAGGTTTGTGCTCCAGGGCCCCACAAACGAGAATTACAATGGACCTAGGTCCAGCACGACAACGGGGAGTAAAAATAGTCCCCACGTTGGAATTTTGAGAGTGAACCTAGGTCCGCGTTAAATAAGAATTCTACAATTAATTCTATGCCCTGTGTGGAACTCAAAGAGTCCTTAATTCCTATATGAAATCGTTGAGAGTAGGTCAAGGTCCTGCGTGGGAACTTTGGGAGCAGACAGTACATATGTTCTACGTAGCAATTCCACTAGTAGACCTATGTCCCACCTCATACAGCACATTCCGTGGCGGCAACGTTGCAGGATCGTTGCAGTAACCTTGCAGTGTTGCATAGTTGCAGCGCAATGTCGATGTAACGTTGCTGCGACGTTGCCGTGCAACATTGCACGTGGCGGACGTAGAATTATTGCTGCACAGTTGCATCAATGTTGCGTTGCAATATTGCACGGCAACGTTCCTGCAATATTTCTGCAACGTTACGGCAACATTTGGCTACGTTTCCACAATGTTGATGCAACGTTGCGCCAGTATTGCGGCAACGTTCCTGCAATGTTGCCGCAACTTTCCTGTAATATTGCTGCAATCATCCTGCAACGTTGCGCAACGTTGCTTAACCTAAAATATTTAAACTTAAAATATTTCCGTTGCTTTATAATGATACGAGAAAATGTCTAAGGAAAAAAATGTTTGCTTCAGGGAGACAATTATTCTGACGGAGACGATTTTTTTCTCAAGGTTATATTTCTCGAAATTTCAAGAACATCAATGATTTCTTTAATGGGATGACGTATTTTCATTACTGTAAACGTTATAGCCAATAAAAATACAAATTCAACCATGTATAATATGTTGTCCTTTTTGTCTAGCAATCATTTTTTTCCTGAGACATTTTCTCGTATCATTAAAAACAACGGGGATATTTTAAGCTTATATGTGTGAGGTGATTCACCCTGTATATTTTAATGTGTAGAATAACACGGGGTGGAAGTTGTGACACATACCTATAGTGTTACAAAACCCTAATGGAGTTTGTCAAAATGAGCCTACGTTTTTGAATAATTTGAGTTTAAAGTTTTACACGGTAGGAGTATAAGTTCGAATACGTTAGCAGTCTCATTAATCAGTGGTTGTAGCTGCGGCGGTAAAGTGTTCGCCTACGACGCTACAGGTCGCCGGTTCGAATCCTCTGGGGGGGAAAAAAATTTTCTGCCCGACACATTGCAGGAGGCGGACATAGCAATATTGCTGCAACGTGTTGCGACAACGTTACAGTGCAACATTTCAATCTTGCACTGCAACGATCCTGTAACTTTGCTGCAACGCGAGTGTGCTGTATATGGAACGTGAAAACTCAGGGAAAACAGATGTGATCCTACGCGAGAATTCTAGACGTAGAGAGAGATCTGCTTCTACCTACAAATTCTAATAACCCTAAATCCTACATAAAAAGTAAAGGACACGTAGATTCTACATAATGATACAGTATGCAGCCAAGCCTGGCAGAAGAACTAAGGGGGCAGACGTAGACTGCATAAAAAGCAAGAGAATCGTCGGCGGAGGAGTGCGCGCCTGTTGCTCCGCTCTAGAAACAGCCAGGACCGGGCGTCCTGAATTCCCGCGTTCCGTGAACCCAGCAACCAGCGACTGCACTGCTCCTTTTTCCTCCGCTCCCATCGCTTCCTCCGTATATACCCCTTCCGGCCCGGGCATTGCCGCGCGGAAGCTTATATTCGTCCGTTCTTGCCTGCTCGTCCCTGCACATTCGCGACGATCAATACTCACCTGACCGACGAACACACGCACCCGCGAGACACCGACGTGCCAGCCGACCGACGACGCAGGTACACACGCAGTGCGCAGGTGTGCGTTCTGCGGGAAATTCACCTGCGAATCGGACGCTGCCCACGGGCCGAATCCCGGGGCTTTGCCCCGCGATCAAAAGCACGATTCCGACCGGCGAGTCCGTTGCCAACTGAATCGAGCGTTGATTTGTACAGAGGCCAGCAGCGAAGCTTGTTTCAGGGGTTTAGTGGATCGCTCGGGGTGGGCTTTCACTTCGTTAGAGGGAAGACTGGTCTGCGGTTCACGGTTTGCTCGTCGATTCGGCTCGATGTTGAAGTTGAAGTTGACGATGGAGTATACGTTTAGAGGGAAGTTGAATCGCTGGCGGAGTTCGGAGTTGGGTATGGGACAGATAGAGGGGAATAGCTGGGAGCGAGCAGTATTTAGATTTGACTTTGGTCAAGAGGATCTAGGCGTGCATTTATAGAAATGTCGAGCGTTTGAAATCTCGTATGTGGCACAGTTTCGAAACTGGCACATTTAATTCTATCTCCAGCCGACTGTTTCCCACGGTTATCGCATTTTAGTTTTCCACCCAACGTCTTCGAGGGAAAGTTTCGCATCTCGGTTTTCTCTCCTAACGAAGTCCCTTGTAGTTGGACTTCTGGGACCTGGTCTTTTGATCTCGTAATGCTGATTCCTTTGTTCAAGGCTCACAGAACCCTGGTGCTCCCAGGGGTAGAAGCGTCCGACATCCCTTTCTACTTCCTTTAACGAACGTCCCTTGAAACGGACGGGGCAAGTTTTCGAAACCCGATGAACGAATCATAAACAACGAACGGAGTGGTATAAGAAGAATCGGTGAAAAACTTCGCTCATTCCCGCGTGCTCCTCCTTTTCGATCGACTTTAATCGAACTCCTCGTGGATGGTCGCATACGAGTCGTATATCCGCGAACCAATCCAGGCGAGTATCACGAGGATCGCTGAGAAGCCACTTTGGTGGAGAAGTAGCCTTTGGGAAGTAGCCTCCGACTCGCTTCGCTAACGACACCCTCCCAGCGCAACAGCCGAAGGATCAATTAGAGAATGGGGTGTAAAAGGAGGAAGGAGCCGAAGGTTTCGAAGGAAACAGCAGCGCGAGACTTAATCAGCGAAATATCTCTGCACGAAACGGGCATTGTGCTGATAGAATGAAATCGAACTCGGATGGCGACGAGGCCCGCGCAATGAAAGGGAGCGAGGGATTTCGTTTGAAAGCAAGCCATTGTGTACAGCGTTACGAGTAATTTGTCGGCGCTAATATCATTGAAGCTTTTCATTCCGCTCCTGTTACGCTCGATCGTTTTATTCCACCAGAAAACGTTGATGACCGTAAACCGAGATGCTAGGCATAAGATAATTGCGCCTTGCCGTTACAAAAGAATCCTTTTTCACTTATTTCTACAAAATTCACTGTGGCAGCCTACGTGAAGATGATAAACGAACTCGAGGTGTTCTAAGAGTATCAACACCCGCGTCAACAACATTCCTTTTCTTGTCATTTAAATATCTTTATCGAGTAATCATTCCGTCCAGTCCCAGAGCAACAGAATCGTTTCTTTTGAAAGCGCCAGTCGGTTGACTTTGATTTTAAACGACTTCCTGGCCCAAGGAAGAAGCCTGGCGAAGCAAGTTCGCGCGAATGGCCGTAGAAAAGTTCCCCCGGTGCGGCTTCGACGAGTGGTTGGAGGTTTAATTAAATTCCAGCAAGTTACAGACCCAGGATGGCCGAGCAACGATACGTTAACCACTCGCGTAACACGCGGCCCCCGTAATTTAATTAAACGATTTAATTACCATATTTCCCTGGCCTTGTTTGTAAGCGAGCGACCGATTACACGATGTAAAGAACGCAGCGCCGGCCACCTAGCTGCTGGGAAAAATGCGTTCATCCGTGACGGGGGAGGGATCGATTTCTCCAGTCGCGCGGAACTTTATTGCGTCGTGCGTATACCGCGCGAGGCAGAGAGCGAAATAATAGAATTTCTGTAACGAACGGTAATACGTTGGACAGTTTCATCTTCTTCCCTCTCTCCCGCTTTCAATCTTCTCTATTTCCTTACGTTTCTGCCTGCCCCCTTAGAATTGTTAATCGTTAATGCCTTGGACAAGCACTAGGGACTATCCGGGAAGATGCGGCGGTGAGTATTTCGATGGATTTGTGGGAAACTTAATTTCCAACAGACATTCTACTCGCTACATGAATTTGCTCTTACAAGATAAGGCAGACTTCAAAGTCTCATTACGGGGGTGGAAACTAGTTTACAGATTCTAATTAGGAGATGGGGCTTGCTGGTTAGGAGTGTGGAAGCTGAAGTAACAAATGATAGTCGTGGGTAGATGAGACATGTCCCAAAGACGGAGGTGTGTGTGTGTAGCTGGCAGGGTAATCAGACCTCTCTCAGACATAATTCGAATCTAATCTAGACTCAAGAGTCATTTAACTGATCTGTAACCCAATTGTGATTCAGTACAGTTCCAAACGCCATTCCTGAACCAAGACAAGCGGGACCGTGACTCTAAACGAATTGCTGCTAAATGAAAATGTTGAAGACTACTATCCTCTACCATTTCTCGAGTACATTTTTTAAATGGCGTTCGAGCGTCACGATCGACCCTATACCGTTAGTTGTGTAAGCAACCTCTCTGCCTGGCCAGATCCGTCGGCGGAGGATTGTGCCGTGAATGGAAACGTGATCGTCCACCGGCGGTGCTCAGGTGCAAAACGCACCAGCCAATCCCCAGATAATTGCGAAAGCGATTCCAGCCGGAAGGGCGACAATCTTTCGTGGAGCTTTCCACTGGATGGGAACCCGGAACGGTCGATTAACGGCTGCGTCACGTTCGCCGTTTGTTGGTTTTTCGAAACTGTGATCGGACACTGATACCCAGGACAAAACGAATCCACTCCACTGATGAACCTATCCTCTCTTTCTCTACGCTCTTCTTTCACCAGCTGCCGCCCTGTAATTGCAATTGAGCCACCGTCTTGGTCAACAGCTCCGACTGCTCTTCTACTCCTATTACCTACTACCGTCGACTAACGGGCGCGTATTTAAAATTCCAGGGTAAAAACGCCCTTTGATCTCGTTCACGTGAAACAACGGAAGCTTCATAGAATAATGGAGATAGACTTTCCATCGTTTATTAACGCGCTCGTGAAACCTTTAGCAGCCTTCACTCTCGCCGTGAACGAAGTTACGTAGAGCTTCCGTCGACAAGGGAGGAATTTACGTAATTATTTGCGTAAGCAGGGGCGGTGGGCGAGGAAGTGAAATTGAATGAACGTTGGACAAGAAGAACGATCGTCCACCTCCGCCTCGATTAACATTTCAGGATCCCCGTTCCTACGCGAGCACCGTCCGCTGGAGGAAAAAAAAAAGGTCATCGCCAACTTTCCCCTTGTTTTTGCGCGAAACTTTAGAAATTCCAACACCAACGTCCGCTCGGTCGAAATTTCGCCGAGAGTCTTTCCGCGCGGCTTGATTTGCCCTCCATTTACATGCTACAGGCTGGGGTCAAGGGTGAATTCATCCCCATCGACGCGTGACCCGTTACTGGAGCGGTTTCCCCATGGTTTTACGGGCTCTGCGAAACGGTAACAGGCCATCAAGACGTTTTATTGCTCGGTACGAGCGCCGTGGACGAGATCGCGGAATAATCTCCAAGGGTAATTGAGAAACTCGCAAAGTCAACTTCCAACGACACTTCACCCCTAGCCAGATATTTGCGTTGAAGGGTGATTGAAGCGAGACAAATGTAAAATTATATTCAGCATATGTAGAAGCGTTAGATTAGCTCCTCCCACTCTCTTCTACGATCTCCACCCCTTTTTTACGCAAAGGGTTACCGCATTTCCGGCTGTGTCGCCGTCGCAGCCGCGCCCTACGCAATGAAACCCGAGGTGGGATCGATATAATCGGCAAATAAATCTATTCGGCGACACGTTTCATTGATCGTCCCTCCCGCTCGATTGCCGACGGCTGCCGACCCGCCTAATGCGACGCGAAAGAATTGAAAAATACCTGCACTTTGTCGTAGAAGATCGAAAGGTTCGATGCAGCGGCGAGACACTTGGCAGCCGCGTCGATTGATAAATGCAAATGCCGAGCGATAGATGCGCGGAGGAATTACTGGCGCGAGAAAAAGGTGGACGGGGTGGAATATATGGCGCAGGGAACGGGACAATGAATAAATCAGCGACAGACACGCGATTCCCTAGTGTGATTTGCATGTCGCGAGATTCCGCGATCACGGGGCGCGTGTGCCCCGAAATTACGGGTGCTCCTCGCACCAACGCGAATATCGATGATGCTGCTGTTTCGACGAGCAGTCCCGGTTTCGTCTGCATTTGTTTTTCATAAATATTTGCCGCCTCCGGAGCCCGAATTCGTTCCACCTGAATTCTGAATGGCGAGCCAATTGGTACCTCGATTTTATTTACAATTCGGAAGCTTTGACAACGGACGTGGAAACTCTGGATCCCTCGATCATAGATCGTCGGCTGTCCGCACTCGGATTACAATACTTGCCTTGTAAGTTTCGGATTTCAACGGGCCATTCGTATAGAATCGGACCATTCTACCATCGGCGCAATATTTTTCCCCGGAGAATAAATTTGTTCCGATGGCACTCTGCCCTCCGCGTCCCTTTTTGCTAGCATCGCCATGGAACGTCCATCATACTTTTTCGCCGGCAAAAAAAAAACAGCAGAAAGGGGGAAAAAAGCATTTTTACACCGTAGAACAGAAAGCACGATGGAAAACGGGGCAACAACCCATTTAGAGAGCGTTCGCAGGAATGTTTTCGTATCGCTCGTTCCACGGCAGAATATCTCGTACCGTTTATTCCATTCCCACTGTTCATTCTCCACCCCCTACACCCCCCCCCCACCCCCCGTGAAAGCGTTTCAAACGGTCGGCGAGAATGACATTAAAATTGTTTTCAGGATTTGTTTCCCCTTTGATTGTTCGCCGGGCAAGCGAAGGATGTTTAATTTGACGTCATTTTCTGGGAGAAAAAACCGGGGGCGTCTTTGAAAGGAACGCTGCCGGGGTTGAAACGGACTGTGTCGCACGCGAGTTCCGGCCATACAAAAGGGTCATTCTCGAATTAAAGGAAACGTTGCGATACCAGTTGCCCCGTGGACATGTTTAATAGAACATTTTCGCGGTGGAACGGCGAAATAACGTTGTTCATGAAGCTTGCTCGCTAAGCTCCCTGGACGATCCTCGTTTCCAATGAACGACGCCTCACGTACGCAGGTTTAACCGGGTCAAGTGCAGAATGCCCCTACAACGGCTTCGAGAGTTAAAGGCACAGAATGCGAAGAGAAATTGTCGGGATATTGCGCGGAAATTTCGATCGAATTCCCGAATTGGGACGCGGTAAAGCTTCTCCGGCGATGCAAGGATCCACCTGCCATTGGTCAGGTTTCGCGGGGGATCTTGAGATTATTCGATACTGCGCCATACTTCCGATCGCTTTACGGGCACGTAAGCGCTTTCAGATTTCTATCGGTCTTCTATTTCTGCGACGGGGAAAGCAGTGGGCTGGTACAGTCGTTCCGGACTTCGAAGTCGATTTCAACTCGCGGATGTCTTCTCTTTCCTCTTTCAGAGATTTGTATCTCTCGGCGAGTGCGCGATTAACGAAGCTCCTACGTTCCGTCGTCGGATCGTTTGTGTCGCGGATCATCTGTACCGATATAGACTGCCAGCGATTTGCAATGAAAATTGTATGTATCCGCGATATCGCCTCCCGTTCCATTCGGTATTTCCACGGCAGCCTCCCTCTTATCGCAAAGACGCTGGGAATAATTCCGTGAACGTAGGCGACGCGAATCTCCCTTTGAAAGTTTAATGCGGGGAAATGAAAAAGGGAGGATCGATGGGTAGGATCAGGCTGAACCCGTAGACGCAGTCGTGAATTAAATTCCTTTCAATCCACTTTCAGCCTATGTGCGATCCCCTGTTCGATATCAACCGTGTCACCGGCAGCTACTTTATTTCACTACGCTCTCCTCTCCTTTGTTCCGCCAGCTTCGTCCTTCCTCGTGCTTCCCCCGATCCTCTTCAGAATCGTCGCCTCGCGCTTCCGTTCTGGAAGCTTGCGCAGTTCTGCACACGCGTTGTAACTTCCACCGTCAAGTTACGGGCCTGTCGTCCCAAGACAACTGCCGGCGGACGGATTAATTAAATATCGCGAGGCGAAGCTGCCGTGGTTCTTAAGCCACGCTGATACGAGCTGAATTTTCATTTCTCTGCCAACTTTCGTTTAGAATATCCGTCTTGCTGCTACGACGAGAATGCAGTGAACGTGGAAGGTATCTTTGCGTCGAAAGCAGTTGCGGCGCGAATCCTCGAAGGGACGGTTGAAGCGGTTAAGTAAATTCGCCACGAATACCTTGCCTTCAGACCCAATTTCTTTCGCGATATCGATGCGCCCCTTCGTGTTCGGAAGTGCTCGCCCACCATTCGCTCTCATTCGACCTGAAAGCTGCTTTCGCGTCGCCCCCCCCCCCCCCCCTCCGCCCAAGTGTGCCAGGCGTGGACACGTTTGCAAACAACCGCGTAACGTGCTGGAAATCTGCGGAGAAAATGTCACTCGGAGAGACTTCCGTCACGGATTCTGTGGCTTTTATTTGGAGATGCGAGTGTCGTAACTCTATCCGGGGATTTAACGTCGAAAATCAGAACGGCTTGAAATGCACTCACAATCAGTAACGCGGTATAGTTAGCTGCAGGTGAATTCGAGGAAGTCGAAACGGATTCTGAAGGGTGGAAGCTGAGCAAACGGGATGAAAAATGCGGAAGACATATTGCTGTGCTGAAAGTTGGAACTACCACCAAGGTAGGATTGCCGGCACATGCAAATGTCTCTCGTCTGTTTAATGCAAATTCTCGGGCGACATATTTTTTAGTCGCAGAAGTTAGCGAGTCCGGCGACACCAGTGTCTGAGCGGCCGTGATGCTAAATGACGGAAACTTTCTCCAGGGAGCGCGAACTCCACGCAGCATCCACTGTTTGTTCATTCCCATGAACGTAGTTTCGCCATTTAATGCAAAAAAGCTTGTAGAGCATGTTAACTGGACTCTGTTAAACACGTATTTCAATGGAAATTCGCGAAGCACGGACGGAGATAGTCGCGGAACCAATGAACCGCGCCATTCAAAGACTTCCTGGATCGTTTACTGGCACCTTCCTCCGCGCCCGTTGCTTTGGTAAACTTCAATTAATTGGGATTTTCTGAAAGCGTGGATTGTTCCAGGGTTGCACCAGTGGTACAGTATCACTATTATCTCTGGTACTCTCGCAGCTACCACTTGTCCTCTTACCGCTACTATTTCTCCACCTAATGATACTAAAACTACCCCTGTCACTATGACCAGTACCCCTAATACAGCGATTACCCTTATTGCACTCCCTCTCTATATTCCCACAGCCACCAGCTTCGCTACTCCATTATACACCCTTGCTACCACCCTCTACTCTGCTACCCCAACACTCAAATATCTTCCAATCCCACTTACACCCTCACACGCGAGTACTTCAATAGCAACCTACATCATGTACCATGGGATTTTATAATACTAGAATACGACATCCCAATTAGCACGAAATTAAAGCTTCAATACACATACACATCTCTCTTCCTCCCTTACTCTCTCTCTCACTCTCTCACTCTCTCTCTCTCTCTCTCTCCCTCTCGAGCATCCCCATTCGCGCTTAGCATCGGTACACTCTGGTGAATGCTTGCACGCCGTTGTCCAACGTTTTTCCATTAACCCGATTACACCGTAATTTGCCGATGCACTTAATTGCGCCGTGCATTAATTACATCGCGGTCCGGCTCATTCTTGGAGCTGTCGCGGCTGATACGTGCACCTGCACCACCCTCGAGCCCATTAAGGGCCGCAAACTTCCAGCCAGCGCCGTATCTCTCTCGCGCGAGGCGAATTTTTCGGCGTGAATTTTTTCACCGACCCGCCGCGACGATCCTCGGACGTGACCTCGTTTAAATATTCGCGACGAGGTTCCCGTTCGAGCACTCATTTAATCTGCGTCGTTAATTAAGCGTCCACGGTGGCAACCTTACGTCGCGACGGCTCCTTGATAATGCGTGGGCGTGTTCTAATTATTGCTCCACAAACCTGCCTGCCCGTTACATTAAGGGAATATACCCGTTTGAACCCTCGGAAAATGTGTATCCTATTTGTGGATTTTTTTACAAGTGAAGGGCTCGATGAAGATTTCCCATTTTTTTACTATCTTGGTAAAAGATGTCCTATTATGAACTACTTAAAAAAAAAGTTTCAGTTAAAAAACTATTGTTTTTCGGAAGTTATGCATGCATATCCGAAAGTCTCTCGATTTTAGACGGCTAAACGGTGGGCCAAAAAACTCGCGCTACGTTCAACGAATTCACTTCCAATTTTGCATGCAGAATCGTAATAAGATTACACATTGTCCTACGACGACTTCTTTTATTCCGATTCCCCGTGTATTATTTATAAAGAAAAAGGGTGGCCTTTTCTCTTAGAAAAATGTAACTTTACCTTTGATATCTCACTAGTTCTTTATTTTTCAAAATTTTCAAAATCGGCCCCGTTGGACGATAGCTATTGACATACTTTATAAGAAGATTTTATTGTTTTTGATTTCAGACACGACATACAGCTGTTTTCAGGCCCACCGTTTAGCCGTCTAAAATCGAGAGACTTTCGGATATGTATACATAACTTCCGAAAAACAATCGTTTTTTAACTGAAACTTTTTTTTTCAAGTAGTTCATAATACTATGTAAAGATATTTAAAAAACGGGAAATCTTCATCAAGCCGTTGACTTGTAAAAAAATCCACAAATTGTACACATTTTCCGAGAGTTCAAACGGGTATACCTCCTTAACCAACGTCTGCGGTAGCCCACCCCTCCTGCCTGCTTCTCTATCAATTTTTACAACATAAAAGAACACGATCACCCGCCCGTGTTATTCACTCCCAACGTTGATACGCAATAAACCTCGTCTTATTAAAAAGGTCTCCCTGCGAAAAAATTCCCTGACCCGTCAACGAGTCCACGGTCGTGGTTTAATAAATAATTCGCTCCCCATTTTTCGTCTCGCCCTCGAGCAAAGTCTTTTCTCCACCCTGCCGTGACACGAATGACCGCGGCCTTGGCACGTTAACGCGGATCATTCGAACGGGCGATTAATGCCGATCTTAAAACTGTTTCGCCGGCGCGTCGGACGTTGGTGGTCTCCTGCCCTTGACCCAAGTGATAATTAACGGGCCGGATTTCTCAGAAATGTTCACGTGTCTTCGAAATATATCATGTCGACGAATATAGTATTTTCAACGTTGCACAGGGAATCGTTGAAAAATTTTCCAGGTAATAAACGTCACCGTTCTTGCGCAATCAGTTCTCCATTCCACCCAGAAAGGAAATTTCACGTGAAAATGTTGAAATAACAACTATCGGTGTTTCCGTCGAATAAATTCGCAATTTCCCAAGCCCGGAACTGAATTCCTGGAAAACTCGGAGGTAACGAATGTCAGTGGGTCCATCGAATAAATTCTCCGTTCCGCGAAGGTGAAATTTTCTTCGAATTTCAAGCCGAGCGAAAAGTCTCCATTTCGATAAATCTGCGGTAAAAAGTCGACGTGTTCGGTGAAAGGGAGAAACAGTGAATTCTCTCCCTTTAGCCGGAACTCTCTCTCTCTCTCTCTCTCTCTCTCTCTCTCTCTCTCTCCCTCTTTTCCGTCGTGATCTCGCGTGCCCGAGGACAATTCCAAATGGGCGTCGCTGGAAAGCGTCGACGGCCGATAAATTTCTTAACGAACGTGGTGAACACTGGCTACGATCCAAAAACTGGCTGGGTACGGTCGAAGGCGTTGGGAACGGTGGGGACTTGCTTCAGTTACCATCGGAATATCCATTTGGTCGGGGGTAACACGGCCGTGCTCCCCCGTGGGTCCATTCCCAAAGAAGGTGGATCGCGATCGCGACTTACTTATTATAATTCCACTCGGTACGGCCCCCGCCTGTTCTCGAGAGTCGCTTTGAAAGCTCGCAGCCTCCATTTTCTTCGCCTTTTTCCTTAGCGCACAAAGGAGAGCGCCCGCGGCAGAGCCCGTAACGTAAAGGATGCCGCGAACGAGATATTCCGTCCGCCAAACGAACCGTATTTCGCTTCCTCTTATCCCCCACGACCGCCGCCACCGCTACGACCAGCGCGACCTTTCCGGCGCTCTACCTCGAGTTTTTCGCGCCGTACCGTGGAACAATTATCGGGCCTGCTAATACCGAACGAACGGGCGCTTTGATCGAAATATGAAATTGAAAGGAAACGCTCGAGGAGAAGCTCGAGTTTCCGGGCTGACGAGCTTACGACCTCGTCCGAATCGATCGAGTTTGTGTCGGCGTAATAGAGACCGATTCCCTCAAAGAAAATTGAAAGATAAGAGGCTGCTGCTCCCTGGGTCTTGTCCGTTTTTAGTTGAAACCCGCGGGGGTGTAATAACCAGTAATAGAATTTAGAAAATATCGTGGAGTGTGTTCTTAGGGGAGATTGAGTACTTGGCAAAGTCACTTTGGCTTCTGCGATCAAGGGTTTCATATCTGGAGTCGAGTTCAGGGGTGAAAAGGTGCTTTTTTGTTCTGGGTTGTTCTTGAAACTTCTCTGCCAGGTGTTCATATTTTCCTTAATCTGTTTTCTAGAAAAGACCAGTGAACAAAACGTCATTCGTGTCATTCCCGATCCCGGAAATGAAAGCGCTGGGAGACTAAATATTTTCGAAAACAATGGCATCGGAACGTGAACGTGGCATGCAGGGAAGCGAACAGTGGGCCATTGACGAGCTCGATGCTCTGAAATTCTATCAAAATGTCCTGCGTCCAATCCATCATCGCAGCAATTCGACGACTCATCGTTTACTGGTTGTCAACACTGCGTTCTTCCATTCACTCCTAAACGTCCGTCCGTTTTCTCTTCATCTTGTTCCACCACTGTAACGCCGCGGATCGAAAACCACCCCTGTTCAAAGTCGCAGCACTATTTACTTTCCATAAACTCTCCCTGAATACGTCTGGAGACACTTCCACCCTCGCATAGAGCATCCTTAAAAACACACCACCGCACACCATTCATCTCCCTCTCCTCGAGCTTTCGAAACACGACCGCGACCTCGTCCTCGCGAAAGCTTCCAACCCCCGACGAGTTTCGTGGGCATTTATCCGCAACATGGAGCCCGTCGCGTCGCCTTTCACCCCTGACTTTTTCCCTGGCGCGAGCAAAGGCTTCGCCGGTGGAAAGCCGAAAGGGAAAAAGCACGGGCCGATCGGCGGCGGAAAGCGAGGGCACTCGACGCGCCGCGAAGGGGGTAAGAGGAGCGTATCGGTTTTAAAGCGCGGTGGGGGCGACGTCGTGTGTGCAGTTCGGCATATTAATTGGCAGTGCAAATTACACGGTGGAGCGGCGTCCCGGGCTTGCACGCCGGCGTTACCCGACCGACGGACAAAGAGAGAGTCGCGTCTACCTGTAAAGTTAATTAGTTACTCAAGGCCCGTCGAGTACGAGTAACGACGTTAACGATGTTTATCTGGGGACCAGTCCAGCGGGACCAGCGCCCCAACTGTAGCCAGCACTTTATTTGACCGATAATGACTCCTTTCGAGGACCAATACAGCACTTCCCCCTTTCTTTCTTCCATTCTCGTGGGAGACGCTTCCTTTCATTGACACGAGCTTCCCTCTGTAATAGCTCGCCCGTGGCTGGACATCTGGGGGCATTCATGGTGTGGATCCTTCGGGGGGTGTACATGGGGTGTGTCGAAGGGAAAATGGGTCCCTCATTGTGGGGAAAATATGAAAAGAGATCAGGATCAGTTCGGATCTCCCCGAGAGGGTTGAATTGTCCTTTCTTGAGAGCTTTTTGTAGTGGCGCTAGGTGACTTTGTGGTTTAACAGAAAATGTGGATATACTTGTCAGTAAATGTCTGTATAGTAAGCGGCAGAAATTGAAAAGGTGGCGTGTGTATGCCTGGCGATGTTTCTTCCATAATTGACAGTTCCACGCAGCTAGTCATCCGCGGGAAATGAAAAAATTGCCAAGGAGCCTTGGCAGTCCACCTTCGGCGGAAGAAAGCTCGGATTTGAGTCAAGGGAAGATTGTCCAATATCGTCCGCAGTTCCCTAGGGATTCTACACATCTGAACTAGAAAAATCCGAATTCTTTGAGACTCTGTTCGTGCAACCAAACCGCTAATCAGCCTTCAGATTCTTTTCAATGCTCGACTCTCTCCAACCCCTCCAGCCCCGCCATTTCTATAAACACGTCCTCAGGATCGGCTGAGAAAAATCTCTATCTACGCTTCGCCTGCTTTACTTCTCTCAGACTTAGCTCTCCTTATCTGTATTCTTGGAAGACATCTCTGAAACAGCCCCCGTTCCGGCGAGTTATTATCCTTTTTTCATCTCGCTACTCGGTGAAATAAAGTGGCTTGAAATGTTCATGAGGATGGCAAGTAAATCCAGAATCACGGGACCGTTTCTGTGCTCGTCAATCGGCGAAACGGGGCGACGCTGGTGGCTCCACGAGCGACGTAAACAACGAGACAGTAATAACGGTGAGTAACGGGGGATTGTGTTTCTTGCTCCGTGAAAGGAACTCCACCGCCGCGAGTATAACGAGGCGGTTTCTCCCATGGAAAGAAACGTTTACCGTTTCTTCCAACGCCCCGGGATACCGTTGTGTCGCCATGGGCTCTTGGATCTCCAAGTGGAAGAGCCCCGTCACTAGTCAGACGCCGCTGAAGAGTCGCGCGAGGGCTTTGGGAACTCTGTAAACCGAGAGTTTCTTGTCAGCCTCTTCATATTGGAATCAGAACGCTTATTCGTACCCTCAGTGTTCCGGGAAAGTAATACTAATTTATTTTGAAGTTCGCGGAGACAATCCCGATCGAGAAAGGCGCGAAGCATTTGCGGAACTGTTGCAGGGTGTGTTTTTAAACGAATTGAATTCCATTGGTGCCTTTGCATTGGCTCGCAGGGTATTTTCATCGATTGTTTTCTATTCCCGGAGCGTATTCACCGCGGTGCTACTCTGAGCCGCAACGGAAATCTCCTTGATCGCCTCGTAAAGCCTGGAAAGGATTCCAGATTATTCAGAAACAGCGGGATGAAATGGAAGAACGTCGCTCTGGATCCACTGCAAATGGTCGGAACGAGGCGATTCTCTGTTCGGGCCGGGGCAAGAGCGGCGTATAATTTTATTTCGACGGGGGCTGAAATTTATGAACGCGGGCAACTCGATCAGGCGCCAAGGGCTCGTGAAAACGAAATCTTCTCCATTTAATTCCTCCCGGTCCCACGGGCCGCGAAAAATAAAATAAAGTATTCAGGAGATACTATAATGCTGTAACACGTGCGAATAGTAGGTATCATAAATTCCCGTTTTGTATAACGTTTTGTTTGCTCGATAGTTCGTTGATGAACTCGTTGCGTAGCCAGTTTGCATCGTAAATTACCGGCGAAGTTTTCCATATCTGGTTAGCCGAATCCTGGCGCGCCGTAAATTTCCCAGCGACATCCATCCTCGACCGAAATTTCGTAATTACACGGCGGTGGCTTCGGCTCCCACGGCGCCATAAAAATTTCAAAAACTCACCGCTCCGGTAATTGTACGGGAACTCTTTCCCGTCGCGTCTCTGATGAGCGTGAAAACTACGATCCCCTCGAGGTTGGGAGCCGGCCTCCGAAGATCGTCGGGCTTCGTGGAAAACAACCGAATTGCTTGTAACCGGAAAACACTGTCCACCTGAACCTTCCATTTCTGAAATCAGACCTTCTACTTCTAACTCTACACCCCGCATTTCTAACTATTTATTTTATCCACTTCATTTGAGGTAAAATTCTTCAAAGGAATTCCAACTTTGCACCCCTCAGGAAATTTCCAGAGCTCCCACATCGTCCCCACCTCCTTAAATATATTTACCCACCAAGATCTGCATTCTTGCCATTTACTTTTCACACTCCATCGCATCTCGCGCATTTTCAGCCGAATTACTAACAGTCCTGCGATACAGAGAAAGTAGTACGAACGTTCGTTTTGGGCCGGCAGAATTATGAGACCACGATAAACCAGTCACTGCCTCACGGATCCACTCGAGGGGTAAAATTGGCTGGCGTGCAGCCCTGTAAGCTGGCGCTATCGACTTCACCCCGTTGATTTACAACGCAACAATCGTGCCTTCAATTTTACGTGGCGGAACTTCCGCTCTGTTCCGAGTTCGCTTATCGATTTCCGATCTCTTTATCCGCCCCCGCGACACGGTAATGTATGCAAACGCCAGGGGGTGAAAAAGAAGTCGCGCGATCCTATCCGACGGGAATGTACAGAGATATGCGGCGATACGTTCTGAATACATACGACAAAGGAGGGGGAAGAGCGGTGGCATTGGTGGTAGTGCACTTCCTGCTCGGCGGGAAGTAACGTCGCACAATAGAAAAATAAAGTTGCGGCGATCAGGGGCGCATTTCCTCACCTGCAATCTGCGATCAATGAGAGGAACCTTTGCCTGTCCATTCTGGTTTCGTGGCATTACAAAGCAGCTTCGTAACCACTCGAATTAAAAACATCAGAGTTTAAAAGAAGAAAATTGATAACGAATGTCGTTGTGGAAGAAATTGTCCCAGGTCCATAATTATGCGTCCACTGTTCCCTAAATTTTCTCTGGCCCACGATGTTCCGGCATTGCCGGTGAAACAATGCTGTTATTGCTGTTCCCCGACGTCGTCGATCCTCGTCAAAACGCTCGTCGCTTTCATCGATATTCACCGTCGCTCCGATACGCCTCGCTCCGCATGTACCGTGCCCACGGCTTCTTCTCCGGCCCGCGTATCTGCATCTCGTCTGCGAAGCCCGCTTATCGATTTCCCGTAACGTTATCCTCGACTCGCGCGAACCAGGCGGCTAGAAAGATGAAAGGGTGCAGCGTGCGGTGCACGCGTCGCCGCTGCGACGCGCATTGTTCACCGTGTATTGTAACCGACCAAGACGGGTGGAATGGAAAATAACACCGTAGAACGTCGGAGGAATGAAGATGCAATTAATCATTTTTTCGAAGGGGAGCATGCCGCTCCTGTGCGACGTACAGAGGCGAATTCTTATTCGGCTTATCGTTGGACCATTCAGACTTCCCAAGCAGAAACGTGGTGGATGTGGGGTTAAAATGATTTCGGAGCGTTCCATAATATTGACTGGAGTATGAAATTCAAACGTTAGGACAGTCTGGGACAGAATAAAGGGCTTAATGGAGCGTAATCGTTTGTTCGTTCCGCATGGACTCCTTTATTCGCGTTCTAATAGTTAAAACGTCCCCTTCCACGGACATCGCGGGGAAAGCGGGATTCGAATGCCCGGTGCATCCTCAAAAATTGATTTCGAACGCGGGCGGATTTTCGATTTTCCTCGAACGGCGTGGGAGAATCACGTTTTATGGTGATTGCGCAGCTACTACGCCTTTATAGCACTCTCACGCAAATCCACTCCGAATGATGAATTGCGAGGAGTTCTTAAAGCTTGATGGAACCACGATGCACTTTGTATCGCGCTTGGGATTCGAATATCATTCGAATCCCCCTCTACTGTTGCCGTTTCCATTACCACCGTCACCAAGCTATCGCCCCGCAACGCCGCTGCTATCCCTAATTAAACTTCTAAACAGAATTTAAAAAAGACCGCAAGTCGAGCGTCCCCCTTCCCCCCCCCCCCCCCTCCCCCATGGATTTTAATCTTTTCACCGAGGAGATTCGCCCTCGCGATCGGGGAGATTACGAGCAGCTTTGTTGCGCTTGCATCGAGGGCGAACCTGTTAAAAGGGTTTCGAACGGGGCGTTAAGAGAAAATCGATTAAACGCCCCCGCGTGGCCGCGACACCTTCGGCTCCATTTAAATTTATTTTTCAGCCTGGAACGCTTCCCTCCATCGTGCAGTCGTCAATTTCCTTAATAGAATATTCCCGAGCACCCTTTTCCTCGACCTCCCTCGCCAAGCATCCAACAAAAGGAGACGACCGCGCTGTCGCGGGAGCCCCGAACAAACGGCACGGAAGTATTTGCCTGTCCCCTATTTGAACCCTCAATCCCGCTAAAACTTCTAATGCCCGGGACGCCTCGGCAAACAAGATGGCGAAATCAAACGAAACGCCAGAAAATCCCTCGCGCATGGTACCCGAAAAAAAAAAGGTGCGAAGTGCAGCGACAAATGGAGGCTCGAGAATTGATTTCACCGGCGACCCGTTCCCAGGGCCGGGAAATTTATTCCCGCGGGAAGCTGCCGGACGTCGAACGGGCGTTGTTAAGCGGACGATTACGCTCGCCGAGCAGAACTGCTATTAACTCCGATAAAATGCGCCGCTACACGGTGGCTGGCGATAAATTCTGCTCGTCGGCCGAAACACTGGTAAAAATTACCGCCGGTGCGTTTCTGCTCGCAAAATTCAGTCCCACCGCGCGATTTAAGCGCAAACCACTCCAACGGCGCGGCCATGGCACCGCCCTTTGTAACGATGACGGTTGTTTGGCGTTAACTGTCGAATTAAATACGACGCGCGACAATGGCGGCATAATAAATACGGGCCCGGAGCCATTATGTCGACGAAAATTGCACGCGTTTGATCCCCGCGACTAGCGAGCGCGATTCCGGCGAACAATGCCGGCCGACGTTTTGCAACAGCGAATATATTAATTAAAGAACAATGGCTGACGAATGGAGCGACAATAATTTTGTATCCAGTGCCGCGTGCAGCGTCGACGGAGCTTTAAGGGTGGAAATTGGGGATGGAGCCCCATGGAATTGGGGAAATAAATTCGGCGTTCCGTAGATCGTTCGATCTGGAAATCGAATTAACCAGCTGCTGAATTACCGAGCGTATTTAAACGGTCGCTGGGACTTGTTTGCGAATAGAATTGGGCGTAAGGGCTGGTAGAGCCCTCGTTGATCGCGGTTGACCTTAATTTCAGAGGGCTCCTTACTTTTGCTGAGATTCTTCTCCGCGATACTGTTAGGAATATAGCTTTTAATAGGAACGTAGACGGTTTAACGAGTGTTGTTTGAATTGGACACACTGTTCCGCACTCGATTAACACGCGTCACGGGCAAATCAACTTTCGTCCAATTTCGAAGGCGGGGCGAAAATAATTAAGCCGCGACGGTTGACGTGACAAAATCCGCGGCCGAGGTGCTTCGCGAATTTTTAACAAAACCAGCGTGGGAACGAACGGGAAATTCGCTGTGACGCGTGCACTCGACGGAAACGAGACGCCCGATATAATAAAAACAGAAGAGACGGAGGGGGGAAATAGTGTACGGTAGCGACACTTTCGACATAGATTGCACGGTGTCGAGCGTCGTGAATATTCATCGTCGTCGTGTGAAGTTAGAAGCACCGCGATCGCGCGGAGGACACTTCTGAACGAGGGTTCTATGAAACTGTGGAGAGCGTCTGCTTAAAACAGTCCCAACTCGCCATAGAGACAATAGGTGGAAGTTGCAGGGAGATCCACGCGGCAAAATCAACGGGGAGAGTCAAGGAGCGAAGCGATGCCGGGAATGGCCGTCTTGAGTTTTGTTCCGGGCATCTTCCCGCGTTCCCACAAATTGCCTGTTTATAGAGGGAAACTTGCGAGGGCCGTATCGATTCGGCTCGGAGCTGCGCGGCTTCGCAGTGGCGGCTTGCTCTAATAAACATTAAACTTCTTCGTGGAGGAAGCAGTGTTTTCATTTCTAAACGTGGGAGGACTGGGGATCCAATAACGAAAGTGGACACAGTATCAACACCCACACTTTAATGCTTTAAATACTCCGATACTCTACAACTCTAGACACCAATGCAGCAAAAATTCAAAGTGAAGCAACAGAGTTCCCTCGAATCACCGCTTCAAAGCAGACCACCCTGCGAGATCCTCGTCCCAGAGGAAGCAGGCAGGCCCTCGAGAAGAGTGGCTAGGGACGCGTGTTCAGTAGTCCAGCCGCGAAATAGTGGAGACGCAAGTGGTCGGTCCAGTTACGTGGCTCGCGACTTGAAAACGCGAACGCGAGGAGCTGTTTCCAGCGCCTTGATGACCATACAAAGGAGGCCTGCCGAGAACACATAGGTAGCTCAACAGGTAGCTGTGAAAGTACCCTGCTCCATCTCGCCTGCCCACCCTTGCCTCCTTTTATGCTTGACGAGCCTCCCTGTTGCCTACGCACGCACAGTTCCCTATTTTCCAACGCAGCACGTGCCCTTCCTACCCTGAATCCCCTATTCCCAATGGAGCCAGCAGGAAGCTTCCACTGAGAAATTCATACGGCAGCTTTCGGCAGGCAGTGAACTCCGAACGGGGGACAATCTCGGGGGAGCTGGAACTTTAGGAGAGTTATTGGAGCATAAAGAACTGTCGATTAAAGAACCAACGGAACCCCGAAGACGCTCGATACTAATCCAACTCCGGGCCTGCTTCTGCAATGGAGCGAGCCCTCGACATCTGCGCTGGAGCAGAAAGCCGACGGAGAATCCACTCGTCGGACCGTCGTAATTCCGCGCGGAGGAGACAGCAGTCCACTGGCAGCAATTTTCACCGGACGACGCCGCGAATCCCGGCCATTCCGAACACATGAGGGATTATCAGTTATCAGGCGGGCGGTGACGGTCGATTGAATATTCATTCGCGTTACCGATGGCCGAGCAGCGGATTTCGAGCGGGCGTGCCCGGGCATCCGTGAAACGTCAAGGAGAGGACGAGCGTTTTTATCGGCTCGTCCCAGATCGAGCGTGTTCCGCTCGGCTTGCCGGAGCCAGCGGGAAAACCAGCGCCCGTTTTAATTCGCCACGATCGGGCGTGCCTCGTGCGCCAGGGCTGGCCGCGAATTAAATTCGCCGCCGATAATCGGCTAATTGAGCCGATCTGGCTGGCGAAAAATTCCCGATGACCGCGGACAAGCGCTGGCTGGGAGGAATAATGGGGCGTTCCTTGATTGCGCGGCCCATTAAAATCGAGAGCCTTTAATCTCGCGCTCCGAGGAGCCGCGGGCGAAATCGTCGATAATTCATGCCTGGGGACTCGGGGGATTTTAATGGTCAACGAGGTAGTGGCGAAAAGGTGTCTTAATTCTACGGCAGTCGTTTGCTCCGGTTGGTTCGACGCAGTTTGCGGAAGAAGTGGATTTCATTGAGTTGAACTGTGCAACTGCGGAAACTTAGTTATTTCATTACAGTGATATGAACAGTAGAGTTAATTAGACCCTATAGCAGCCCCACGTCCTCGGAAATCCCCATCAGCGTCGCACTTACGCGGACTAGGGGGCACAGAGTGTTTATAAAGAGTGCGAATCAGCTTGCCATCTACCGAGGACCTGGGTGTGCCAAAGTTTTCTCTATCGGCGTCGCCAGAATTGCCCGGATCCCGCGATCGATCATCCGGATCGGCTACTAGCATCATGTCTCTCACCATCGCCAGCAGCTCCACATCGTCATTCGTCTTCAGCTCCTCCAACACGCGAAGAGCATTTAGCATACCCTCCCTCCCGTCCGATGCCTTATCGCTGGCAGCGTCGTCCTTTGCGCCTTGCCCCGTGCCCCGGCGATCCTTATCCGACACCCTGGAAATCCCTTCCTGCTGCTCGTCGCCCAGCGCCAGTCTCGTTCTCCTCGGCACGCCTTCCTCCGCTTTTATCACGTAGGTGGCCGTGGTGTTCACGGTCGTCATGGACGTTTCGCTGGCCCTGGGGCTGGCTTCCTCCTCGATATTGCTCTCCGCTTTACCCTCGAGCTCTTGCGAATCCCCCTCGATGTCGTCGACTTCCTCCACGCGCCCCTTGTCGTCGAAGGAGCTGCAAGAGTACGCGGAGGAGGAGGTGGTGGACGGGGAGACGTCGCCCTTCAGTGAAACCGTTTCCAGACCCCCGACCCTGGACGTGCTGCTGCCTCTGAAAACAAGGTCCTCTTGCTCCTCGTCGAGGGCCGATCGAGCAGTGCTCCCTCGATAGGACTGCATCACGCTCCTGGTGTTGCCTGAATGCATCGTTATCTCCTCGTCCACGTCGACTGACGCCTCGGTGCTTGAACCCCCGTCACTGTACGCCGTAATCACCTTCCTCTGGGAGAACATGGTGGTTATTATGGTTTCCGGCCGGCTGACGAGCGGCCCTGATTGTCTCGCTGAATCCTCGTATTTTTCGCTCCTGGAGGTGATCGTCGGCTCGTCGGCTCCGCCGTGCCCCAACTCGAACGCGATCCTGCGGAGGGCTCGCGTCACCTGATCGATAAGATCGCGGATGTAGGACAGCATGGGGGTGTCGCCCTCCTCCTCGGTGATCTTTGCGGCTATCTGCAGCTCCTCCAGCGCCTCCACGAACCTGCCCATCTTCGCCAGGCTCTGACCTTCAACCAGAATTACCGTATTCGCGATGGAAGGGTAGAACAAGATTCGAGAATAGAATCTCGGATGTTTAATCCTCTTCGAATCCTGTTCTATCGACTTTCTCTAGTTACTACGTAGATAAAGTCTCCGCTATAATTCTCCCTTATTAGGAATAATTGAGGAATAAATACGAGTAATTGGAACATAGGAGCCATAATCCGCCGTGTATGAACAGTGCTGGGCACACTCTTATCGCCATCGCCGTGCCACTAATTGTAGTCCAAGCGGAACGGACAGCATCGACATTCCAGCGGATTAAGGCTCTCGCCAGTCGGTGTTCCCTATCAATATTCCAGGCTTTCGGATGTAAATCGTGCTCACGTGGAAATTGATTTCGACGCTTCACTAACGCTGCAGCCAGCTTCGCGGGAGGCCTGATAGACCGGCCAGATTACGGTCTGCGGGATAGGTAGGCTGTGTTACAGGCTACAGATATTAGGCAGATGAACCACTGACAGACTGTAGAGAATTCGTATCAAGGTTTAGATATCAATAGTGGTTTAGATGGTATCTTCCTATCAGTTCCTCGGCACTCTCACGAAGCTGTCTACGTTTTTACGAACACCCTAGAACCGACGATCAGGAATTCTCAATTACGATTTCCTGCTACCCATGAACCCCGCAAACATCCACGAGCCTGCGCTCTGTTCTAACCTAGCAGAAGTCTGCCGTGCAGCATCCACTTCTTCGAGTTTCCCTCCATGGCCGCCTCTAAGCAGGTAGACCCCATTTCCAGTGCCTGCCTGGGCTTGCCAATCTCCAAATGACACCTTCCAATCTCGTGTCTGATCCACGCCGTCGGGATCGGATCCTTCAGATCGCTGGAGAGGTGTTCCCAGGCTTTGGCGGCCGCGTGCAAGTGCCCGAAGCTCAAATGCACCTTTCCCAGGGTGACCAAGGATCGACAGATCTGAAGCACGTCCCCGGTGCTCTTTGCCAGCCGTATCAAGCGGGAGACGCTGCACACAGCTCGATCGTGCCTTCCTAGGGCCACGTGGATCAGGGACAAATAATGGTAGGCTGCTATCTGATAGCGGCTGGGGTCTTGGAATCCTGCTGATAGCATCAGCAACTCCTGGGCTATCTTCAGAGCGGCGGACATCTTGCCTGAATTGAATGCCCCCTCTAGTCTCTCCAGGGACCCGTTGGCCAGGTTGTTCAGCTGCCTTAGCATCATCTTCGATCGCGCCAATTGGACGTTCGAGAGACGGGGCGACGGGAGGGCCTTCCAGAAGCTCTTGTGATTGTCGAAGTAGCTGGAAAGGATTGGTCAGCGATTGTATTCGTTGGCAGGATTCGAAGGGGCTCGGGTGAAGCGTGGGCTAGAGCCGCGAGGGCTGTTTAAATAGCATGGACTATTTGGGGATGGTCTCAGATTGGGGAGTTAATAATCCTGAAGAATTGGATAGATTAATTAGGCCCGGTTATGCAGAAAGCTACCAACCCTCAATGATCTGAAACTGAGTAAATTTAGTTTGAAGACTTTAATTGCTAAGGAAAGTAGCTTTATCTCTGTTGGGTGTATTTTATTCCTTGTTGTTGTTTTACACTGTTTTTAAATGGGTTATTTAATAGCGAGGAGCGTAATTAATATTATTTTTTATTTTTTGTGCCTTTTTCGAGCTTAAAATGGAACTATCGCTTGATAGTTTTAATAGTTGTATAATGTAAGAGTTGTTCTATGGGTTGGTAATTTTTTGCATAATAAAAATTACAACATTATGGGGTCCATACTGCTTCTAACTAATTTTTTCCCCCTTTGTTTGTTGCTTGCATAACTGAGGCGAATTGTGGATGCATATGTATACCTGAGTACTTCAGCGACAGATTGAGGGTTTGGCGACTTCTTCAGCCTCTCGTTGGCGTGGATGGCCGCCGTTTCGGGGCACAGGTTCGCCGTTAATCGTTCCTCGGTCTTGGCGCTGGCCACAGCCTTTCGTAAAGCTTTCGAGGGATTATTGCAGGAGCTTATCGTCGCGTCAGTCCGCCTGGCAGCCACGCTGTGACTGCTGTCCCGTGGGAACAAGTTCGCGGCCCGATGGTACAGCACTAATGCCGTCTCGTAATCGCCACTGAAATTGCGATTCGACGTTCCGAAAATTCGCCCATGCAGACGCTCCGTTGGCCGCGTCAGTCGCGAAATGAACTCGCGATTAATTGTGGTCGAGGAAGTTCGAGCGACTCGAACGGCGTTACACGAACGCTATTCCTCGAACCGTGCACCGGGAAGTACCTATTTAGTATTTACTCGAGAAATTTAAGGTGAATTTTTCAAGCTCCTTTGAAAATAAACGCTGCTTTCATTTTCGCAATTGACGTGGACTTTCTTTGGCGATGCAAAACATTTTAATTCCAAGCAAGAGTATCGTGGAAACTCCACCTTTCGAGGAATTCGTACGTCGTTCGAATGGATGGCATGTGGGTAACGTTTGAACGTGGCAATTGCATGTACACCGAAGAATCGAAATAACTTCCGCGGGCGGCGTTACGCGAATCCGCGGTTCCGCTCTGGTCGCGGTCGATCGCATCGAATTGCATCGTGCTCACTTATCGCGTGAAATTCATAGGGTTGTCGAAACGCCGTCCAATTGATAACCAGCGCGAGGGACTGTGGCGTTAATGATTTCGAAGCGAGGGTGGACGATAATCGCGAGCGATAATTTCGTTTGCGTGATATCGCCGATTAAATTGCGCGCGGGGAGAGGCTGCAGGTGCTAACCAGTGACCCATATATCTTCGCGAATAAAATGTCCAATAAAAAAGGTTGAAAAAAGCGCGGACAATTCGTCTGAAAGCCTGTAAAATTAGTAGAAGTGGTGAGAGGAGTGGCTGAATTGCTGGTAAACGAACTCCGGTTCAGAGTTTCCCGATGAAACTGAAAGCAATTGGCTTCCGCCGGCGGAATTCGCGAAATAAAAGGGGCCATTACGTGACATTTGCAGAGGGCCTTGTCCATGTCGGTAGAATGTAGGAAGGGAAGGAATTCAATTTGAAGTGGAATTCTAACAGCGACGTTAACATAATTCCCCACCAGGCTTTTCAGATTTACGTCTCCCCTGATCGCCGGCACCTCTGACAGCGGGCAACTGCGCGCGGCTCGCAATTAACTATGCAAAAGTGATTAAACGATACCCTACACTCGGCCGAATAATTGGACCAGCCGTTCCAAAGGAATAAATTAATTTCGCTGATTAAATGATTAAAACCTGGCGCGGAACAACGTGCCGAAACCCCGTATTGAGCGGACGTACTTAATTAAATTGTCACCGAAATGGATGCAATAATTTTACGTCTGGAAAAACCTGAATTCGTTCAGGCTTCGTATTAAATAGATATCCGAAAGCCCCACGAGGAAAAACATAAACCATTTGTGGTTTCTAAAAACAGCGACTCCTATCCTGAGAAGCTTCCATCTATCAGAAATAAATTATCCATTTCCCATTCTGATTGAAGCTGCGCTATTTTGCGAGGAACATTGGCAGCGTTTAACCTCGCGATTTATCGACAGTGTCCCGAAGTTTGAACTGGGGAAGTTTCAGGGCAATAGCTAAGTCTTGCCTGTGATAGAGCTGATCAGCCTGGAGGTGAAGAGCCTGCGCGAACTCCTTGTTCTTCCTGCGACCGGCCTTCGAGTCGGTTCTCCTCTGCTCGAATCGAGCACGGGTCTCCGCATTCTCCACCGCTTTCCTGGTCTCGTTCAGATCTGCCAGCCCGTCCCTGTGGCCTTTGCTCGCTAGCGCGGCCATCGATTTTCAAGCTCGAGCACGCACTGACATCGCGGCAGAAACGTTGCTCTGAACTTTGCTGTGGGTATTAGGATTATTAGGCACGGTTCACAAGAACGCGCGCGAAGCTGCGAACTGCCTTGCAGACACGGAGCCATCGAAATCTGTTTAGCCGGGCACAGGGGATGGAAAGTTGAAGGAGTTACGGACTAATGACTGCGAAGTTGCAGGCAGCTTGCAAGGGAGGCAGATAAGTTGAGACCTCGCCGATTCTTTGGGGCCACTGTAACTGTATTTGCTGACAAGACAATGCACTTACAGAATGGTACATACACAAAGGAAGAGTGAAACGATACAGATATGACAGACGATTTCTCCCGGGGGATATTCGATTGCTTCTTCCTTCGCGTGAAAGTTTCATGTTCTCCTGTTAATTAAAGAGTGTCTAGGAACCCAAACGGAGCCCTCCAAAGGTGTAGACACAGAAAGTTTCTCGATAGAACGAGTTTGATTTCCCCAGCGAACTCCTTAGGGCTACTTGGCAACACAGGGCAGCCAGAACTTTCGATCTCACGGCGTGCAAATAGACATCGACGAAGTTATTCTGTTAGACGATCTTCGAAACCTTGGCCGAAGGATCCTGCGTCGATCTCGTCGTCAAGACCGGCCGTAGCGCGCCACTGAGTTTCATCGTATTTTGAAAGAACCATTCTCGAAGGGAAGAGTAGATAGGATCAGTCTTCAGCGTCGACGTGCTGGAAGAAACGATCTACATTATACAAGGTAGCTTGAACTCCAAGCCAACGAGCTCCCACTTAATCGTCGCTGACTTTGAGGTCGTGAAACTTTAATTGAACGACGCGTGAAACCTGCTCTTTTATGAAACCCTTAACAAAGATGCAGCGCTTCTTTTCCTCTAGAACATATCAGCTTTCTCTCGCCGCTTCGCCAAACTTCCATCAGCAGCTCAACCACCTACCTCCAAAGGCTGGATCAAGGCAGGAATACTGAAGTGACAAGTGACAGCTAGCTTCTCGTGAATCACACTCCTGGAAACCAGGTCCCATCTCCACGTCTCGTATAACCCCAGTAGAACATCTTCCCTTTTATAATCCTTCGAACTAGGAAGGGTAACGATCCTCCTGCGAGGCAGCTTCAGTCATGCTCGTTGAAGTCGATGAAACCAGGTCTGTCCATCGTCGTGCTGTAATATGCGAGCAGAGCCCTTCTGGCCTCCCTTTCAGGGTCCTTGGGGGGGTCAGGCATGATGGTCATCCTCTTGCAGGGCAGCTTGAACTGCCTGTCGACGGGTTTGCAGCCGGGCATCACCGACAGCCTTCTTTTAGCAGGCACTGCCTCCATCCTCCTCCAAAGAAAGTCAACCTCGGGCTTCATGTCGTCGGGCATCAGCTCGAGGATCAGCTGCTGTCTCGCGGCAATGACGTCGAAGTCCAGCATCTTCTCCCCATCCAGTTGGTCGATGAGTTGCAGGGTGCGGGTGTAGAAGTCACCGAGGAAGTCGAGACCAAGCTTCTTGGAGCTGGTAAGCGCGAAGAAGGCCGCCTCCTTCGCTTCGTTCCGATAATTCTGGCTGATCTCGATACGCAGGAAGAGATGGTAAGCGTTGAGGACCCATTGCTCGCTGCCAGCTTTCTGGCCCATGTCGCAAGCCTTCTTCCCGTAGAACCTAGCCAGATCGTAGCGGCGGATGCCGATCAGGTACTTGCACAGCTCGTGGAACAGCCAGGCGAGCTCGAGAGGCTCCGACGCCATTGCCAGTCTCCTGTCGATTAAATTCATTCTGATTTTCAAGCGCAAGCTAACGCGGACCGTGTTAGAGGACCCTGCTTTGCATCCCGTAACAGGGGTATTCAGACTTGGTACTCTACTTTCACGAATTTGGACAGTGACGAGCAAAGTGGATAAAACGTGATGCTTGATTTATGGCTAGCAGAAATCCCGACCCAGTTCCGCCTAGCCCTGCGCGAACATAAATTCCTGCGCGAGGCTTTGTATCGCATAAACCCCCCGCCCCTCCCTCCCCCCCCCCGCTCCCCGGCCTCCGCCGTTTACCAGAATTTTCGGTTCGAAAAGTGGCGGAGGGCGCGACTAGAATTTCCATGGCAGTTCCAAGCTTTAAGATAGGCTTTATCGTAGCTGTACGGTAACTTAGGAACGCTGCTGGAAGCGGTGATGCGAGGTGTTCGAGGCTTATTTAGAGTATCCGCTGTACCTGCGGAACACCCCGAAGGCCTCTTTCCGATCGGTGGCCTGTATCCAGCCGATGTCGAAATCGCGGGGCAGCTCAGCCACGCGAATCCCCATGTGATGCTTCAGATACGTTAGCTTCATCGCTTTGCTCGGCAATTTGGTCAAATCGCGGGTATCTATGTACGCCCACGCGACCATGTTGTACACGGCATCCAGACACTTATGCTTCAGGGGGAACTGCTTCAGCGAGTACGAGTCGAATTTGTCCTTAACGCGGTCTACCATCCTGAGAACATTCAGATAAAGACCAACAGAGTGTCGGCAGTAAAGCTTAGAAGCCGGAGGCGGAACTTGGCAGAGTGTTCGTCAGAGTCAGAGTCTTTCAACGGCTAGTTAACGTTCCAAGCTGGCTGAAAGACACTTCGGAAGCAGCACAGAAGCCTCTCACCTGAAGAACGTGCGATAGTCCTTGCGCATCCTAATGTCGTGCAGTCGATGCAAGAGGAAGTCGGCCTCGATGATGACGAGGTTTCTCTTAAGCTTCTTCTCCGCTTCGATCATGTTCCTGTGGCCCCTAGGTATGGCCAGCCGCTTGAACAGCATCACGTAAAGCGGCTTTCGCATACGAAGGATATGCTGCCTGCGCCCAATCCTGTGGTAATTCTTCGTCGCCTCGCTGTGCAGCGTCGCCGTCATATTTTTGTTCGGCGACTCGAGCTTGGCCGGATACTCCGCCAATTCCTCCAGGAACTGCTTGTCGTGCGCCATGGTGCCGAGATATATCTTCGCCACGACTTTCTGTAGCTTCCTGTGCGAGGCCTCCGCCTTCGCTTCCGGATAGTTCACTTTGAACCTCGCCTGCTCCTCCTCCTCCACGCCTGGGGAACAGTGAAATATCGGATCGTCCGGTTCGCCTTGCACGAAAACATCGTCCCTGTAAACGCTCCCTCTAATTGCCACTCGCTTCGGACCACCGGCGACGGCGGAGGGGTGTGTTCGTTACACGAACGCGAACAGTCTCGCTGTTTTCGATGGGAATTAATGCCACGCTCAAGTCCCGCGCGATATCTCGCTCTAAATTTCTGCCGCGACACAAACTTTCTCTGCCAATTAAGATTTGCAAGCGAGAAAATGTACATCGCGGCCGAGATTCGGAGCTGAAGAGAGATTAATGACGAGTCTCGTTTGTGGATGATTGAAAGCTGTTCGAGGCTGGTTTCAGGGGTGCCTCACAGTAGTCTTGAACGAAGGAAAGTAAAGTGGAATTAATTGCTCGTGTACGCGCACGTTGAAGCTAATTGGAATTAGAAGCACAGAGCCTCTGATACAGTTCGCCGTGCTTCCGCGCGGTTACTTTGAGGTATTGGGGGGCTAAATGTGCACGAACACGTTTATTATCGTGGCGTACAATGCCCAAACGGACCACTAACCTGATTGCAGTCCGACGTAGCGAGAAATTAAGGTGTTTAACGGGCAGCCTTAAGTTCTAACGAGTTTTTTCCCCCCCTCCCCCTACCCGTCGCTGGAAGTCATTTTCGTAACCGGGACGTCGAGTTACAGTCCAATTAGTCCGCGAAACAGAAAGTTGCCAAGCACGGTGGCGGAACAAGCGCGGTAACTTAATTTTCCTCGGTAGCGGATTTACTGTAAAATTACAGTCGGTAAATCAGAAAGTTATGCCGAGACTTAGAAATTACACGGACAGTTCCGGCGCGGCGCGATCTTCCCTCGTGCAGAGTTACGTAACGTTAAGGGTAGCAGCCGAGGGGGAATGGAGAGTTAACAAAAGCAGAGGGAAAAACAGTGAATTGTGATTCCTTACGAGGAATATATAGATATTTAATTTAATTTAATTTAATATATATATTTATATATATATATACGGGATACAGTCCCATTAGTTATTCCATTGTTTTGAAGGTAACTATTGCAGTTAGTCAACGACTGCTCAATATTGTCAAGCCTGAAAGCATAAACCGAATTGGTAATTTTCGCGGAATTTTCGATACCTTGGAGCTCGTCCACTTCCTCTTTCAGCTTCTCGATCATCAGCTTGCGATGCTCCTCGAGCTTGTGTATCCAGGGCAGAAGAAGCTCGAGGACGTTGGGGGGGTTGTTTCTGCCAACGCAGTCCTCGATGGTCTCGTTGCCCTGGAGAATGCCATGCTCCAAAGCGGTCGTTTGACGTTTCTTGAAGCCTCGATGAGCCTGAATCAAACTGTACTCGAATTCGCCCACGTGGAAAAGCGTCTGCAGCAGCATTTGCTTCACTTGAGAGTAGCCGGGCTCTGAAAATTAAGCAGCGTCCCCTTTGAAGCCTGATCTACGATTATACACAGAATTTTGAGGCACGGAAGACAAAACGTAGGAGTATTCGCCAGCGATCCTCTTAAAATTCTCGTCCCCTTCGGCCGAATTACCGTGGCGGCCCGGGAAGTAAGAATCATCCGAGGAAAGAGCAAGCTAATTGCATTTAAACGCCCGGCGAAACTCGTTCCAGTCACGTGGCCCGCTTTAAACTTACTTCGCCACATAAATTATTTTAAATTGCCCTCCCCTTTAGGACAAATCCAACGCTTCCGCTCCCGGAGTTACAAGCGACGGCGAGAATTTACTCCGCCGACTTTCACGAGTTGCGCGTTACATATTCTTTAACTACTCGAGCGATCTTTAAATTCTGAAATATAGAATATGCTTCGGGGGCCCTTATCCTTCTAAAAAAAAAAAACGTATACCCCTTTACGAAATGTGTGATTCAGAAAGTTGCCGCTAACCTATTTCTATGCACTTTTCAGCGGTCCTGTTCGCCCTGTTGTACCTCGCGTAATTAACCTGGGCCTTGCAGAGGCCGAGGTGGGCCCTCAGGTTCTTATCCTGGCCATGCTCGATCGCTTTGTCGAAGTAAGTCTCGGCAAAGGGATACCTCTCGAGGCTGGTCAGCTTGTAGCCCCATTCCCGATAAACTACACCGTCCCTGAAGAATAAAGGACCCTCGTCTTGCCTCGATTTCGGCATCGTGTCCACCTGATATCTGCCCACGGGAGAAAAATTATTCGGAAGGGGGGGGGGGGGTGTGGAATTTGTGTCGATCCCTGGGACCCTGGCCGGCTAACCTGTCCTGCGAATCGATGTGTATAATTCAGGAGGTTGAAAGACACCACCTTCGGAGCTAGGAGACTCCCCTTCACTTATGAATTTTGCACCGCGGTCTCTGTACAAGATAGCTTTGTGATCACATTTTTACGAACTCGACTCCCCCGCTTCTCTGACGACAACAGATGTGCTGCGTCTCTGTCATCGCCCGATAACAGCTGATCAATGATTGGAATTTGGAAAATCTGCGCTCTGAATGTGGGCTCTTTAAACTTGACGTTCAAAGTTCACGAGACTCGCAAACCGAAGCTAGCAGCGGCGCACTCAGGATTTAATCTTGGAGGGAGGGTGGCAAATTGAACGGATAAGAATTTATTTAATGCGATTTTATTTGATGCAAATTGAAAAATTGATTTAAAGAATACAATCCAGCTTTCTATTCTTTTGACAAAGCCCCTTCTTTGGGGGTGCCAGGGCTCCTTGGCAACTCAGATGCATTTTTCGGGCGCAGGAGGACGCGTGCTTGACGCGTCTCCTTTGAGCGTCAGTGGAGAATCCGACGGTGCGGCGTAATCCGCTTTCGACTCTGAAATACCGGCGAGCACGTAAAGCTCCTTGTGGCATTAATTGTCACGCACAACGGGGGGATTATAAGGGAATGCTCCGAGTGGATTTGCGGCCGTGCTATTTTATCTTTTCCGCGACAGTGGCAGAGGGCCCCGTTGCTGTCGAGACTTCTCATCGCCAGCCAACGCCGCGTGTCCCATTCTCCGTTCCTCCGTTCGACGAAGCCGGCAAATCGAACGGCAAACCAGCGGATATTTACAGCGGAAGCGTCGTTTCTGTTGCAGGGTACTTGGCCAGCCAGCACGCTCAGCAACGTAAACCAGTCGAACAATCGTGGACCATCGATCTAGCTGTGCCCTCGAGATGCGGTGATGGCTCTTCTCTACAGATTCGCGCAGCTGCCGGATAGCAATGGCACGCGGGTCTTCTCGTTCGTCGTCACCAGAAGCGTAGTGCGCGACCCCGAAAGAGACGTCACCAGCAAGGTGCTCGTCTGCGGTTTTCAACGATGGTCCGTGGCATTTTCACAGGGAAACAAGGTACGAGATCCTGAGCCTTCGTATCTTGACGGAATATCGTTTGGTTCTGCAGAGATACTGTGAGATTGTAGATGCAACGAACCGATTTCGTCGTGAAGTCAAGTCTGCTCGTTAATTTAGTTCACTCTATTCCAAAGGGCCGTCCTTAAATTGCGTAAGAGAAATTTCGGCGATTTTTTATCTCCTCCCTCCCCAAGTAGGTATAAGAATTCGTAAGATTTTATATTCCACACCGCATATTTTTTACATTGCACTTTTTCAGCTATTAAAATTCTGTTAAGTAATCCATTTAACGTCGTTTTTTAAGTTACTCATATTGAAGATTAGATTAAAAATGTATTACGTAAGACGCTACCAAACGCTCCCCCTCCCCCCCCCCCCCCCCCACCCCGTCGCAAGAAAACCCTCGCCAAAAAGCTTTAAGTAATTTAAAGACGACGCCTAATCGGTTAGTCCACTCCTATCCTAACGAAGTCTGAATTCGACCGCAGTAGTTTTGAAAGTTTGAACCAATGCAAACTGTAGGTAGGGATCGGGGAGTTCCGAGCAAACGGTGTGGAACGGTGGTGGGTCGAGCCACGTTCCTGCGACCAGCTGGTCCGATCTACATTCATTTCGATCGAGCACGAGGTTTTATCGTCCCGAAACACGCGGTGGGGATCGAGGCGCCGATCTGCATAGACGGTTAAATTTAATTAGCGCGGGGAACGAGTGCTTTCGTAAATACGGATGGGGACGCGGTGCGCGAAATATGCCGCGATTAACTAGGTAATTGGATTACGATAATATCGCGGAATTAACGAGCCCGCCATTAATAATCTAGCGTCACGGGGGAGCGCGATGCGCCGCGCTACAAACCCACCATCGGGAATAAAATCGTGAAACCTCTGTGCACGGGTGAATGCTCGCGAGCCGAAAGCAAAGCCCATCGCCGGGGTCGACGTAGCTTCCCCTGGCCATGCACGTAGAGCACGCAGAAAACGATGTGGTGGAGAGATCAGCCACTGTTGCATTGCAAACAAGTTGGAATTGCCAAAGTGGCCGCGGTTCGCCGTAGAATTCGATAGAAATTGAGTAGTGAAACATCCCACTCCTAGTCCTGACCCAACAGCTTCCCTTCCACATCATCCCTTCCACATAGACGCAGGTGAATGAAAGAGACGGTTTGTCTGTGTTGCAAGATGCTGGGCGCGTACCTGGTGTGGCGAAGTGCCTCGAGGAACCTGCGGGTCTACGTGGACTTCACGTTCACGCTGCTGAACCGGGAGCACTTCTCGATGAACGAGGGTTTCTCGGGCAAACGCGTCAAGTTCACGTACGAGGCGCCCGCCCAAGGAAACAGGCACTACATCCCCGTGTCCGACCTCTACAACCGCAATTTCGCCGACACGAACGGCGAGTTTCAGCTGGAGCTGGCCATGTCGAACGTGCGGACCGTGTACATGACGGACCTCGAGATGCCGAGCGGCACGTTCGCGGCTGGCCAGTCCAAGTCCAGCAAACTGGAGACGGACTATTTCGCTTTCGGCGGCTTCGATTGGAACCTGGTGATCTATCCGCACGGGAACAAGGACACCGAGGGCTACCGCGGCCACGACGGAGGTATCAGCGTCTACCTGATGAGGCTGACAGGCTTCGATCACGGGTGCAGAGTGAGATATAGCGTCGCCCTGGGCGAGGGCGACCGTAGGATCGATTCAGGCCAGATTGAGGATCTGTCCGACCCGGAGGGTTGCGGTTTCGGCTGGCACCCCCGCGTCAGGTGGTCCGAGATCGCACACAAAGGGGTAGTCAGGGTGTCTCTGGAGATGGTCGAAGCCAGGACCATATGCGAGGTCGCCGTGCAGGCTCGTGGCGCCGCCGTTTTGCCCGCTGCGCCGTGCTACGACCGAGACCAGCAGGCTTGGACGGTTCGCGCTGACCTCCACTCGGATACCGTCCGACTGCACTTGGTCTACAAGGACATCCACAACGTTCCGAGGAATCACTTGAGGTTTGTAACTGTTTTCATAACGAGTCCCTTGGAGATTGCATGAAATACATTGTGGCTGGGACGAATGCAGCGAGATCCTCGAGTAATGTCACGTTCAGAGTCGCATTAGGCGCAAGCCGAGATCACATTTTAAAACCGTACTCCTCACAAACAATATAAAAAATAGCCTACTTATAGTTGCGAAATAAAATACATCTTTTTAACCATTAAGTTCATAAAATAACAACTAAACTGCGTTCAATATAAGAGCATACCGACGCCCTTAGCGATTTGCGACCGATCTGCGCAGCTCCCACGGATCTGACACACGCGATTGGTCGTAGCACTTTCCCTGCTGGTTTAATACCAATCAACAGCGTATCCCTGCGCGAAACGAGTATGCTCTAATGTGGAACGCAGTGTAGAGGCAGCTGAAAAATGTTAGAGGCTTATTAACGCGGCCCTGGTCACCTCGTAAAACGCTTCGAGTACCTCACTGCGTTCCTTCCGCCTATACGTCCATTCTGTATATACCTTGAGCTCGGGATATCGTTCGATACCCTCAGTCTCAAAGCGAGCCCCGAATGTTCGCCGCAGTCGGACGTTCGAGCCCCTGTGCAAGCATGCTCCCAAGAAAAAGCCTGACTCTTCTTCACCAGGTACGTGAGCTGGTCAGCCTATCTGCTGCGGGACGAGGACTCGAGCACGGTGGCGATCAGCCTGCCGGGCGGTCCGTTCAGCCGCTACTACGCCCAGGAACCCGCGGACGAGGGCATAATCATGGAGACGAACCTGAAGACCACCGAGGTGAAGGAGAACCATTGCCCGTTCCTCACGGACAAAGGCCAGCTGCGGATCCGTCTCGAGTGGAACGAGAGCCACCTGCTGTTCCAGGCGACCTACCACAAGTACGACGACGTGTGCCGCATCCACAACCAACAGATGAGACGTGAGATAGCCTCGCTGCAGGCGGAGAACTACAACCTCGAGAGGCAGTTGTTTAGCTACCAGAAGAGCTTGGCTTACGCAGAGGCACAGCAGCAGCAGCAGCAGCAGAACCAGCAGCTCGCTGGCCATCAGGGCCACCTCGAGCGATCCGCGTCCACCGACACCGAATATGCCTGACAAGTGGAACAGATCCAGGGGAACGAGCTGCCTGGGGCCGCTTGCAGGCGGCAGTTGCCCATACTGCAGGAGGACGATCGGCGTGTCCATCAGAACCTGGTCAGGATGATGGACCGACGACTGAGCAACGTGCAGCTACAGCAACACCTGTACGAGACCGCCGGCGCGCAGTGCCCGGACAAGTACGGCGACTACTCCCCCAGGCATAGCCTGGATCAGTCGCAACAGGAGCCCCGCAGGAGCATCGTGCAGCAGCCGAAATCGGCCCGATCGAGCGTCGGCAGATCGGACAGCGCGTCGGAGCGCGGAAACGAGCGCTACGCCGGCTACTATTTGGGGTACGTCGGTCAGGCAGCGCGCAAAAGACGTAGGACCACTTTCTGGGAGACCCTGACGGGTCTCGTCTGCTCATTGGGCGCTTTGGCTTCCAGGGCTGCCAAGATGGCCACCAGGCGCGGGGAGCCTCTCTGAGGAATCGCATTCGCGGGCCAGTGGACCGGCACGATACGGGACGCGAACGGGAATACGGAGAACAGTGACACGACGATGTAACTTGTGAGATTGTGCAGGGAGGAGGGGTCTCGGATCCTCTCTTCGGGGATGATGCTTGCCGAGCGAAAGAGATTTTTATCGTCGCCCCGTCGCGCGATCGACGCTCGGGTCGCCCGAGAGCTTCGGGGGATGAGCTCGGGTTCCACCCCGAAACCGGAAACGGACAGAAGGTTTTGCGAAGCAATTTGCCCGCGATAACGACACGAGGAACAAAAAAAAAAAAGAAATCTATCTTCTCCCTCCGCGAGCGTTGTACAAGCTCGTCACCAGATTACCGATCGTCTCGACAATATGGCAAATGGAAGGGCGGACAGCTATGGGCAAACAGCTACGACAAGAGGAGGATGATGTATTGTTCGGTCCCAGGAAGGTTTCACAGGGGGACAGGCCGAATTGATCACTTTCGTCCGTTTTTTTTTTTCTTTGGAGACCGACGAACGAGAACAAGGATGAAAAGGCTCGCGATATATATATATATATATATATATATATATGTACATATATATATATATACCATCCCTGTGTATCTCGTCCAGGAGGCTCGACGATGAGACAGCTCTGACGAAGGAGATTCAGCTTGAAAGGAACCGACCACCCCACTACGCTGGGAGCTGGTCATCATCGAGGAACCAAGAGCGCCGCTTTGACGTTGATAATCGATTCGATGGATGATCGAACCTGATGCACGAACACGAAAACATACACAGAACTACACACATAGTAAGAACCAAGGAGAGAATCGACCCGGGGGGTTTAGGAACAGTGTCCCCCAGCACACCCTCGCCCCTCGATTCGATTCCGCACACGCGACACGAAAACAACAACAACAACAACAACAAAAATAATGAATTCTATCTACTTGTCAATTTACTAAGAGAAAGAAGAACCTATTTTCCTCTAAAGACTTTTTTCACCTATCGTCTGCGAACTTCTTTGATAATAATGGAACCGACAACGGCGTAGCCGCCGAACTCGTAAAAGCGTAACTATCGTAGTGCGTACAGCTAAAACGAAATAACGTTAAAAGAACAAAAAGAACAAAAAAAAAAAGAAGTTTAGAGTACAGTCGATGTTAAATAAACGAAAGTAGGGGAGACGGAGGGCGTCGCTCGATTTTAACGTGGCACGCGTCGATGCTCGATACGACCATCGGCTCTCTGGATGGAGGGGCCAAAAGACCAGGGTAAAATCAACGCGAGCGAACCGTGTCGAGCTTCCGCTTGGATACTTCATCGCTGTCGAGCAACAATTGTGCTGGAGGACCCGTTAATTTCTTCCAAATACTCGAATACCGCTCCGACTTTACGGAAGACTACTCAATTATTCATCCGTTACATCGTTCGTCAACGAGCTCTGCAACTGTGGATCTATTCTCCGGAGAAGCTGCTTCCTAGCGTCGCAGTCTCCAATAATTGCAGCTTCATCAAGGGCCGCACTGCTAACCATATCAAAGACGAGTTCAGAGAAAAATCGAGGAGAGCCAAACTTCTGTTACCGATAACAACTGAAACGTGATTCTGAGAGCGTGAAAGAAATTAATGAAATGTCCAGTAAGTATCAAAGTGGAGAAGCACGAAGGAACCGTACCAAAGGCGGGCAATACAGTGAGTCAGCAGGTCACAACACTAATCGATTAGAATTTGCCATGGGCTACGTATTCCAACAATGCCCCTGTATCCTATTGTACCACCTACAAAAGATCGGGTATTACGCGTGAAAATATGGCGAGAGTTAAAGAAGATTCGAAGCCAAAGCATTTGTCTAGTGGCGGTCGTTCCACGACTCACTGTACGTCGAAGAAGCATCCAATTTCTCGCTCACAATCGAATGTGCACAGGCTTGCATTTCCAGCCAGCGACGACATCGCGTTTAGACCCCTGCGTCGCACGCTTGTCACCCAATTTCCGGTTCCTCTCGTCCCGTCGAGCATCATAGGAACGACGTATCGATGTTTAATCCCGCTCTTCGTTCACCAGATAGAAAAGCCATCGAGATTCCTGTTTTCCTCTCCCATTCGTTCGTCGGATGGTAGCACGGCTACTCAGCCTTCGTTTCGTCGGAGCGAAACGATCGTTGAAACGCGATCCAGAATTTCGCAGGACCCGCGCGAAGTCCTCAGGCCAGGGATTGTAACCGCCGTCTAACCCTAACCCGAATCCGGTTAACCCAGGGAAGGTTACCGTAACCCGTAGTAACCACGAAGAAACGGCTCCCAAATAGTACAGAGAGCGGATTACAAGCGACATACGACATTCTACGTCCAAAATCCGACTATGGTCGTTCGTCCACCGCTGCGATGCAACTGCAATTTTAACAAGAACCGGGTTGCATGCAATCGTGTCAATCAGTTGCAGGGTTTTGTTTCTCGGTCTAATTTTTAATCTCTCGAAGAAAAATGTGACGAATTTTCTTGAGTTATACCCACGATAGTACATGCAAATCGTTTCTTGGTCAAATTGCATCACCGTGGTGGATGAACGGCCTATAACAAATGTCGTATCAATTCTGTAGAAGTTCGAAAGTTAATTTATTTATACAATAAAAATAATATTTTGTTACACAACTATTATATACGAAATTTATCTACCGACCGTAATATAGCGGAGCGTGCGGCTGACTTACCTTTATATAAAAGACTCTATCCTAAAAGGGAGCTTAGTTTGTAGGTAGAATTTCAAAGAATATGGTCATTTTTTCAAATTTAAAAACATGCCACCCTCGGGGAGAAATTTGCAAAATAAAAATTTGTTTCTACATTTAAAAGAAAGAAATAATAAACCTAATGCGATATACAGTTTCTGAGATAAAAATTCATAAGTACAGCTCGATTTCACGAAAATAGGGAAGGACTACGACCCCTACCGTATCACTGTAACCCGCTCTGAGAGCGGGTTAACCGGGTAACTCTGTGCCTCGATGCCTCGGGTTACCCAATTATGCGGGTTAGCCTGCGGTACTGAGAACCGAACCTGCTTAGGGTTACGGTTACAATCCCTGAGGCTCAGGCTCCTGAACCCGTTTCTCGGGAATTCCATCCAGTTCTTTGGTCCCCGATCCTTACGCTTCTCTTCGGTTTTCCCGGCGCTCGATCTTTCGAGTGCTTTTGAATTCCCGCGTCTTTTATTTTCTCGCTCCTCGAGAGACCCTTTTGTCCTTCTTCCGAGGAATTCGAGATTTCCGGAGAAGCTTCTTCTTTAATCTGTGAAAAGCTCAGTCGTTTGTAGTCGTAGGAAACTTTTCAGTCGAGATATCCTTTCTTTATCAGAACCCAGTTCTTTCTCCAGCGAATAATCGAGCAGACACCTCGCCTTTATCCCCAGATAGAGAAGATTTTATGTTTCCTTTGCCGAAAAGGTCTCACCTTTGCACCTTCTCCACGTTTCCCCAAGCGAGTGTCCCCGCTCTCGAGTTCAGGAGCCGACATCTTCCATCCCTTACGCCGAAAGCGCGCTCGCGTCTACCTGAGTAACCGGAAGTCTCCGCAGCCTCACCGTCCCAAACGGAATATAGGTACGTTCCACCCGACGGTTTGTGTTTTTAGCCGTTTCTCGTGTCATAATTCGATCGTACAAGGATATATTGCAACGCGAACGATTCCAGTGCGCGGATCAACCCCTTGCCTGGGAATTACCCGAACAACCCCGGATTATGCTCCAAACACTGAAGCAGATGTCGATCGATCACTCGATTCATCAATTCGCGAGGGCAATCAAACGATTCTCCTTCGTTTGACCAAGTGAACTCGTGTGCACGTGGCTTAGAACAAACATAAGGCAACGGGTTGACTCGATAAACCACGATCGTTCCAATATGGCGTCCCATTCGATAGCCCCGCTGCAGGGTTGTGCTTTCCCTCCTGCCTCTCCTTCCTCCACTTCTCCGACGATCGTACCTGCAAATGATGTTGCACACCGTGGAACACGTGTACGCGTGCGACACGTGCACATCAAGGTGTGCAAGTCCTTCACATCGGTAGCCAACGATCGATACTGTGCCGTCAGTCCGCGTAACTGGTTTAATAGACCACCGTGAATCGTCGTGCACCGCGCACGTGTGCCCGCATCACCTGCGAGCACACCTGTACACAGGAGCCTCGTCGGCTCCCGCGATGGCCAGTTAAAAGCACCGGTGCCAAAAGCTGGTCCAGCTTCCAACGGCGGGCCGGGAATGCCTGTAGTTCCGTTCGATGGATTATCCGCTTGCCCGCGAAGCCTGCGACATCTCCCGTCTCATTTCCCTCGTCGTTCCCTTCCTCTTGAATCTCTGAACGTTATTCATATTTCTTTCAACAACGGATCGCACCATGATTCTTTATAATTATTCTGTAAAATTCACGCTAGGAAGATGGGAATATATCAGTCGCCCGAAGCGTTTTGGAGAACCCTTTTGATAAGTAAATCTTGGACGTCCATTTTCTCCCTTTGCATTCCACCTTCCGTTCTCTTGCTCCTGAGGCTTTCCATCTTGATGATTTGAATAACAAATTGCTCCGCAAGTCGTGGCTCCAACTTCTGATTCTTTGTGCTCCGAAGTGCTTTCGAAGGATTCTCCTGGCGCATAAATCGTGGCAGTTGTATTTTTCCACTGTATCCCTAAGTTTACGTCTACAATTCGATATCGTACGCACACCTTTCGTTATCGCGTTCGTGCCACTTTGCTGCAAAGCGTTCCCTCGGCTGCGTTACACGCTGACGGAGCGTGGCCACGCTCAGATAAATTCTACAATCCAGCAATTAAACGCTTCGACGGCAAGCTTCACCGCGCTTTTCCACCGGTGGTTTTAATCCGCAAGGCTTAGCGCGTCGCGAGGCACGACGCGTCGCATGAAAGTTGTATCCCTCCTTCGAAGTAGCGGAGTCTGTATACTTTGTATATAACTGTACTAAACTGTTGAAGATTTAAAACGGAGAGAGAATTACGAGAGTTGTACCTGTACACGCGTATAGTAGAGAAGAGTATAACGAGGATCGTAAAATCGAGCTTCTCCGCGACGCTTGGATGATGACCGCGGTGGACTCGTCGCCGTATAATTTATATTATCGTTTAAGCCCCGAGTTCCCGCTAGTTTCCCTCACGACTCGTGCACGATAATTCCCGACATTATATCAGCGCGAGTTCACCGTACAATATCCGTCATAACTACACCCATAATTTCAGCTTCGAGCCAGCTTGGCCGCAAAACTCATTACCGAGCTGATATTCAAATCGCGTTATGAAAGAAAAAAAGAAAAAAAGATTTTCACATGTTCGCGGTAACGATATCGACGGTTCTTTTCTTTTTTGTAGGTCGAGCTTGGAACCCCGATAAGGGGCACGTGAACAAACACAACCTGTTCGCCGCGATAAAGCTGACAAATAATGGCTCGCCGGTAATTACCATCGCGTCGCTCCGGCTGGCGAATCACGCTCGCCTCATTCGCAAAATTCCCCGTTTTCGAGTCAGCGGGAATTTATTCGATTCCCGCCACGGCGTAGGAGCTCTCCCTTCCGAGATCTTATTTCCATTTTAATACGGCGCCATCTTAAATTCATAGAGGCTACGCCTCGCCGTTTTCCCCGTCGTTTTCCAGCGACAGAGGATCGCTATCGACCATCATTCAAGCCGAGAGGAAAGATTGAGGAGGAGGATCGAGATGTTTCAGTCCGCTGGGCGGTTAGAATGCGAGACGGCGGAGGGAAGAACGATCTTTCGATCCTCGGCGATTGTTCCTGCGCCTATGGTGGCTGGGGAGCGGCGGTACCTGCGTGTACGTTTCTGTAACGCGATAGAGAAGCACAGGAAGAGAAGGGAAGATAGGCTGAAGCCCGCACGCTTCCCCCACAGTGTATGTAAGCGATTGAAATGTCTCTTATACACAGAGCGGTGTGTATAGAAGCATCGTCGACGTCGACCCGTCTCCGAGAGCTTTGTCAGATCTCCGCCTACGGCCACGAGTCCGCGAACTTGGCTCCACGGAAGCGAGCGGAACGATGGGGATTCGCGTTGGTCCGGAACAATAAATGAAGCCAAGTTGGTGGAACATTATCGGGCGCAAACAGAGAACCGATCGTATCTAATGTCATTGTATCGTTGTGTAATTTGTCAGATTTTATCGATCGTAAGCTCGCGAGCGAAGCGAATTGTAAACGAGCGTCCCGCGAGGCTCGACTTTCTCTCCAGCTATCCACGAGAGGACTAGCGAAACTGTTACACACAGGCGTCCCGTTTACCTTCGTCAATCTACTACCCCGTTTCACGGTATCGAAGCCCAGAATTTTCTATCGAAACGCTTGCGACAGGCGTGACAAACAGCAGCTCTGACAATCGCATCTAAATCTGACCGAGGACGAAACCCTAGCGTCTGTCAGCGCGACGCACTCGCGATTTCGCTTTGGCTTCGACGAGCGACGTCGAAGAGACAAGCCTTGTATCCTGCCTTGTATGTCGACACGGCACCTGGGAAATTGAAGACCACTGGGTGGGAGCGAGCGATGGAACGCAGGGAACGTGAATTTCACCGACCAATATTTATTGGACATCAACAGAACCTCGGTTTACGCGTTACGAATTATTGGATATCCCCTTTGATTTAGAGTGGATCTCTCAAGTACCTTTCCAAAGCTTAAAACATCCGACATGCAACGTTACCTGCAACCAATGATTCTCGATGATACCTAATCGAAACGGTCCGATTACGATTGAAACAGTCGAGCAGCGCGAAAGTGGAGCAGCGGAATTCCAAGAGAAATTCATAAACCACTCCGCGTGTTCTTATCTTCCACGTGCTGTCGACATTAACAAGGCCGTATATATTTAAGATCCCGGTGCCCGTGATTCGGTTCGGCACTTCAGTCAATTAAATTCACTCTCACGAGGGCCGAGCACGGGCATCGGAACGCGAAGCGGTGAGCATCCATGCTCAGAATTTATCAGACGGATCGCCATGTCAGCGGGGTCAAGGAGCCTCGTTTCTCAGTTTCCATCCACGTCCTTCATTCTCTCTTTCCCTCGACCCTCCCCCGCCCGCCAATATTTCCATGTGTCTGGCATTAAATCTATGCCCTCTTGCCGCGTCACGATCACGTTCCGACTTACGTCGGGGACAATGGCAATCATTCCGCGATCTCGTTCTCGCGCACGTCACAGCATCCACGCGCCAATTGACCTCTCAGAAAATTGATATGTACCGCGAGACGCTGGCGATCGTGACAAATGGTTCGGGATCAATTCCAGCGAGCTTTTCTTTTTAAATTCGAAAGCACCCGACGTATCGCGCGTCCGAACATTTCTCGGCTCGCCGAGCGCAGTTTCGCTCGTCTTGGATCAATATCGGTTTCTCCAGCTTCCAACGAGGGAGGGGTGGATGAAGATTTCTGGCCGCCGTAAAGTACCGATTAACCGGGACAACGAGATTTCCCGCCGAGCCGCAGACTATCAAAGTTTTCCGCGACGAAGCGCCGAAAACTGCGCGAATAAAAGACACCCAGGGAGCTTTTGTTCGAGTAAATATCGGGCATCGGCCCCTTGCCTCCCCTAACTCGTCCAGATCTGGCCCGATATTGCGATTCCCCACTCCAGGGTCGCATAATTAATTTTTGTCCATCGATATTCGGCGTCTGTAACTCCTTTCGGCGGGAGAGGGGGGCGTTAATATCGCGTCCAGCTCCGGGTTATCGGTTTTCTTTGAAAACGACATGTGAAATATGGAGGGCATAACTGCTGGCATGTATTCATCGGTAGGGTAGTCCTACAGGATTCATATCCTGAAATCGATGAAGCCAGTTTCACTGTTTTGAGAACCAAATACCCCCCTTTCCTTGCGGTTCGTGTAAACCTTACACTCCTGTCTTAATTCCTTAACCAAGTTTCCTTTTGAAAGAAAACAGGCATATATTGGTTGAGTATAACTTGAGATTCTGAGTATTTTTCAAATTTCCCGGTTCTAGGTTCCATCTGAGTTCTATAAAAGTTCTAGTGACTCGAGTGGTTACGCGAGAGAAATTTTTTAATTCAAATCAGTTTCTTCTTTATGCCTGATCTACGGGACAAAGATTCCCGCAGGTAATTGAAAAGAAGCTCCGTAACCCGACGTGGCGAGCGATCGGGAAGATCTCCGATCGCAACACCGAAGCTGATCTATCGCCCTGGCAATTCTGGGAAAGGGAAGTAGACTTACGCGCTGACAGGCGACGACACCATGAAACAATAACGATCCCCCAGTCATTTTAGCGGTGAGGATCGCTCACGTTAGTTCGCGAAAGGAAAAAAGAACGATGCGATTTACTACTCGAAATAATTTCTCTTTCCAGTAATTTTATCGTAAATATATTTTCCACACACCCTCGGCGGGTGGTCGTCACGTTCTTTCTTACCGACGCGACTTCCTCTTTCGTGTGGCGCGCCAGCATTTCCGGCGTTGCGTGCGGTGTGTCATTTTATCGTCGTCGTACTACTCGTAACATTTGAAAGAGAACGAGAAGATGAAAAAGAATTTTTTTTTCGACAACGTTGACAACAGACAGACAACGCTGTACAGTGTTGTAGAATCGACGACCATTTGTATATTCGCTATGATAATGTCGGGCACTTCCGGTCGTTGGGGCTCGGGTAAAGAAGAAAGGGCGTTCAGGGACGTGGTAATTAATGGCACAGCGACCAGAGGGAGTCGAGCGTTTCCTTTACCGAGTGATCCTCTAGAGAGTGATCGGAACGTATATCGTCGCTGATTGGTTGCTGCGATTTGGAGCAAAAGCGGAAGTAGACAGAGAAAGAAACTGTAAGAAAGAAAGAGACAGAAATACTGATAGAAAGAGATAGAGTGAACGGTTAGGTTATGTTTATTTCCGGTTTCGCTCCAAATCTTGACAAATGGCTGCGGTTATATTGATCACTCCCTGGAGGATCACTACCTTTACCGACTTCTATCCCTCTCGTGACGACACTTTTTCGATTGATGTATGTTCGTACTTTTTACGCACCGATGTAAACACGCACCTCTACGCAACAAACGCCCCCCTCCCCCTCCCCCTTTTTCATCCTGAGTGTGATTCTCTATTCGGAAAATGCGACTGTCACACGTTTCTCAAAGAGTTTTGAGATATATACTAATGTACTTAAACCATCTGTGAGTCTGCCTCGTCTTTTATAAAGTTCTTGCTATATTCAACTCTGATGGTGGTACTTATTTCGTATTACCCGCCCTTATATACATATATAAATAAACGATCTTCACAATAAACCAATGATTTTCTGACTTGTGTGTGCACGAACGCCTTGTTGTTTCAGTTGGAACGTATACGAACGCATGCTACGTAGAAACGAAGGATCAAGTTCCATTAGTTTCTGCCATCTTGCATTAACACCACCTCACTACATGCATTATCGAACATTATCAATCCTCGTGATAGTAATACGAAACGGTAATCGGAGACATCGATCACTGTCCAATCAGGGTATTCAAATGTGTCGCTGCTACGTCGCATCCACGCATCGATCATAGAATACGCGAAACCGTGCTCATTATTGCGGAGCAGCGAGTTTGCGGAACGGGGCATGAATGATTATTGCAGTAATTCTCGCAAATTGTCGGTTGGAATAATATGTTTCGACTTAGAGCATATAAACATAGAGAAAGCATGCAATGGGCGAAAATTTAGAAGGCGGTAGAAAGAGAAAAATATACATGAGGGACACCCTCTCTCTTTCTAACATCAAAAAAAAAAACGTCGCCCCTGGCGTTAGAAAGAGAGAGGGTGTCCCCCATGTATATTTTTCTCTTTTTACCGCCGTTTACATTTTTGCCCATTGCATGCTTCCTCCATGTGTATATGCTCTAAGCGTTTCGATACAAAATTTGATAATTTGAAGGAAGCACAGTTTAAAAATGAGCGCACTAATCCTTCCTTGTTGTTCGAGGAATGGTCTACCGTTATCTCGGTGACAGAACCGATTACGTATGTGTACCCCTGTTACATTTTCCTCTACCGATTACTTCCAGTGTTCCAGTTTAACGCGATCTACGTTCTGCCCCAGTTTCTGTTCCACCTGTAGTAAATCACTCCTGGTCCGATTACATATCATTACACGTATCGCGAAGTATCGATATCTATGCAAAAAAAAAGAAAGACACCATGACGAAAATTTACACTGTCAATAGGCAGAGACAGTTAATCATAAGGAAAACGATAGTCGCAGATAGTCGTGCTGCGGCCGTCAACCGAGCCGTATGTTCGTGCGTATCGGTCGTCGCAGCATAATTTCACCAATCCGTTCTTCTTGACATTTTTGACATTTGCCGAACGAAGCCGCGAACGTTCTACGCACGCATTCGTCGGAAGTTACGACTCATTAATTAACGCTCATTTTGTCGTGCTGTTTAACGTTTCCCCCCGGACAGGTTATGTTCCCCGCGAGAGAAAGGTGGAACGATATGTATTGAAACGGTGTTAAACGATCGCCAGTTCTCCTAAAAATTGAAACACCACCGTGGAAAGTATTCGCAGTGTAAGGAGAGATAGTGCTAACGCGTATCCTCTTGCTGAAACGGTGTTGAGTAAACCTCGGCCGAGATTGCTGACACATCGGCAATTATCTTATTACTCTTTTGCAACCGACACTTTTTGACAATTGATCTCAGTCGTTGCGTAAAACAGCTTGTGATCGCGTCGAATCCGAGGAAAGGAAAGTCTTCGGGCACCTCCGCTGCCTATCCTATTATGTGTCTTTGAGAGTGTAATTCCGCGGTTGTCGAAAGAACGGAAAGAAAAACGGCGGGAGAGAAAGGAAGAGCTTATCAACAAGGTCATCCAACTTATTTGGACCCGCTGTTGAATGAGAAAAGACAGAAGATGTTAAGCCAACGGTTAAGTAACAGAAGGTTAGTAGTTGACCTTCTCGCGCTGATGTTTGGTCTCGGCGCATGGATCGGCATAAACGGCATATACGTTCAACTGCCCCTTCTTGTGAACACCTCTCCCGAGCAATGGAATCTTCCGGCGCATATGGTTATGTTGGTACAATTTGCCAACTTGGGACCAATACTTTACACGCTGTATATAAAGTACGTGTACCAAAAGGAGCTCCTCCACATATGTATATCATTTCTACATCAGTTGTTGTATAAACACCGTTTTTGATTTCAGGTACAGCGCGTGGGCATGTGATAAATATATTACCTACGTTTTGCTGGCTGCGGCTGCATTAGCTACATTTATATTAGCCTTCTTTTATCAGAAAACGTCGATAATATTTGGCAACGAACATTCCACCGCCCTATTATCGCTCATGTTCGTGACAGCCATTGTCGGATGTACGAGTTCGGTTCTATTCATGCCTTACATGAGGAACTACAGAGAAATTTACCTGGTTCCCTATCTTATAGGAGAAGGACTCAGCGGGTTTGTGCCTAGCATGGTGGCACTGATCCAAGGTGTCGGTGGGAATCCCGAGTGCGTGAACGTTACCAAGCCACACTCCACCGAAGTAGAATTCCAAACTTATTACCCGGAACCCAGGTTCTCGTGTCAAACGTTCTTTATATTCCTAGGCGCCGTGTTGTCCCTGTGTTACTTGGCTTTCCTGGGGCTGAACAATCTGTCCGTCGCGCTCGGAGAGCGTGTTAAGCTTCCGGGAAGCATGGAGACACTGCCAACAGACACAAAAGCACCGCCGAGTTATAAAACTAACGCCGGCTGGACAATGTCTAAGCAAGCTTATTCGTATTTATTAATTATGATGGCGATAGTCTGTTTTCTAAGTAACGGTACGTTACCAAGTATCCAACCGTACTCCTGTTTACCATATGGGAATGTCGCGTACCATTTGACTGTCACATTATCATCGATGGCTGGTCCATTGGCAATGTGCTTAGGTTTCTTTATTAAAACGCCGAAAGTAAGTCTTCTCACTTGCCTTATGGCGATTCTCTTAGTACTGTCCGGGTTTATTTGCTTTCTAGCAGTGAAATCACCTGCTCCTCCGTTACAGTACACGCTGATAGGCGAATTGCTGGTAGTATTGTCCTGGATACTCATTAATGGCTTGATAGGATTCATAAAATTAGGTATTACGACATTATTTAGGCCTGACCCTGGCAGGGGTCTGTATTATACCGGTGTCGCGACTCAAGTTGGGTCATTGGTTGGTGCGATAACCACGTTCGTTTTAGTTAATCATGCAAAAGTATTTCACTCCTATTCCCCATGCTCAGTTCTTAAGGGGCATTGACGTTTCGTATGAGATATACATCGTGTGCGAAATACCATAATAATTAGAGCGAAATGATAAATACTAATGATAAATACTTAGTTGCTGTCATTAATGATTATTGTATGACGAAACGGAGCTGACTATTATCGAATTTTATGACGTGAATAAATGTATGGAGTGCAAGTAGTTGGTATAGACAAATAGGGAGCAATTTAGTTTTTATAAATTCATTTTAAGAGTGGAGCTCTATTTAGGACGCTAGGAATAAGGTGATTCTTGGGAATTTTTTTTCTAAGAAACTGTTAAGCGGATCTTTTCCAAACTTTCAGGGTAGTTTACTTCACATTCAAACAATAAAAATTAATTTTTACGTTACAAAGTGTTCGGTAGAAATGAAGATATATGAACACGTTCATTAGGACTCGCACGCCGGAGTTGCATACTGGCGATTGTAATGGTGGCCCCATTTCTTCCCTGAAATAAAAAAGCCAAGGATTTTCTTATTTCTAGTAGAATTACATTGTCGATGAACCTAAGACATTGATAAATAAATTGAATTGAACAACTCTTTTTCCATAAATATTACGAAATATCTTGGGACTGAATCGTAACTTTTTCTTTCAAGTCCCACCAATTTGCCAACTTTTAACTTTTTTTTTCATTTGTTAGGTTCATCGACAATGTAATTATACTAGAAATAAGAAAATCCTTGGTTTTTTTATTTCAGGGAAGAAACGGGACCACCATTACTATAGCCAATTTGCAACTCCGGCGCGCGAGTCCTAACGAACGTGTTCATATATCTTCATTTCTACCGAACACTTTGTAATGTAAAAATTAATTTTTATTGCTTCAATGTGAACTAAAATACCCTGAAAGTTTGGAAAAGATTCGCTTAACAGTTTCTTAGAAAAAAATTCCCAAGAATCACTTTATTCCTAGCATCCTAAATAAGGCTCTGCCCTTAATAGCGTATAGTTAGAGCAATTTCAATGAAAAAGTTGAGTTATATGTAGTAGTTGCGTAGATCTACATTGCTAGTACTATGAAACGTCAGGGAAAAATCATACAAATCCTTATAAATCTACAAAGAATATAATGGACACAAGTATTTTATTATACACACAAAGAAGACATATATATATATATAATGCATTTTTACTTAAACTTTTAATGCGAATTTTAAAGAATTTAAACTGAATCAGGCGAATGAATGTACTTAAAGAAGGATGGCTTTGCAAATCTGTGCACGATATATTATCCTGTATACCTTAGCCAATCGTATCTTCAAAATTCTCAATTCAAAACATGCAAATTTACTGTACTAAATTAACGCTGAGATATCGGTATCTCTGTAAGCACTATACAATCATCAGTTCTGTTACACAGTTGTAACATTTTTAGATACATGGATTCATTTGTGAAGCTAAGCCATTAAACCATATTTCATCACGAATTTAGCTGTCATCTAGTCGATCCAGGCATATGCCATTAGTCAAACTTTGTATTTTATCTGATAAACTTTATTGTTCGGATTAGGGCAGAGTTGTAGGCAGAAGGCTCGCGATTTCATCACATCAGTTTCACAGAGAAGAGTGTACCACATGCTGTAGAACATTCATCAACAATCTTGCAATTCCAATTCTTACGTATATGTAAAGTGCAACATTTGCGAATTTACCAAACAGTTCGGTGAGATTTCCATTGTTACAAAATAACGCGAAATTATCTACGCGACGATATCAGAGGCCTTCTAATTTCTCATTGATCATTATTATCCAGGAATAAATCTCAAGTCTGACTGTACGTAAATGGCAAAATGACAGATGTTTCACAAAATGTAAAAGTGTACGAGGAGAAATGCCGTATCATTGTGCACGTTCTCATAACTATATTTGGTATATCTACTTGGATTGGCATCAATGGAATATATATACAAGTACCAGTGCTTATCAACACTTCTCCGGAGAGCTGGACTTTACCAGCTTATCTAGTATTAGTAATACAGGCTGCAAACGTTGGACCCCTGTTTTACACAATCTTGAAACATTTTCGATATAAGATAAATGAGCCATGGTGGATCTTGTGTTTATTATTTTCAGGAGCTTGCGCGATGGGACTTTTAACGTTTTTCTATTCTGAAAGAACTGTTATCGGTGGGGTCGAGCACAGCTTGGCATTATTTATCTTAACGTTTTTCAATGCTCTAGTAGGCTGCTTCAGCTCTGTATTATTTATGCCGTACCTGCTTAATTTTAACGAAAATTATTTAGTGTCGTACTTCGTAGGAGAAGGGTTGAGTGGCGTACTACCAAGTATAGTTGCTTTAATACAAGGGATCGGTGACAATTCTGAATGCGAGACTTCCAGAAATGATACCACAAATTCAACTGGTTTCGGCTTGAAATTCTCTCCGAACGATTATTTCCTTTTCATTTTTGTTATTCTATTTCTATCTCTAACTGCATTTATCATTTTGGAATATTCGTCGTTCGTGCGGAATAAAGCTAGCGTTCATAGATCATCTGTCAATTCAACATTTAACGAGACACAAGTAAATGTTCCCGATGATTGCTGTAACATTCGTGCGCAAAACGTGAAACATTCTTCGTTAAAAGAGATTAACGAGAATCCAATTATTTGTGACAATAGCGATGGCCTAACGAGACAGATGCGGTATTATTTATTTCTGTTGCTTGGTATATGTTGCTTCTTCAGCAATGGTTTCTTTCCCAGCATACAATCTTACTCTTGCCTACCATATGGAAGCGTGGCGTACAAACTATCGATCACATTTGCTCAGTTTGCGAATCCACTTGTATGCTTATTAGCATTCTGGTTCGTTGTGTCGGACATAAGAGTTATCAATTATTTATTTACGGCGTGTTTAATTATTGGAAGTTATGTCACATGTTTAGCATTAATGTCTCCCACTCCGCCATTACAAGACACAGAGCTTGGTGTTTTTCTAGTTGTCGTATCGTGGACAGTTCTAATAGGACTTATTTCTTATTTAAAATTGATCATTGTTTCGTTATTTAGAAACACGATGCTCCCCAAAATGCTTGTTGACGCGGGTGCAATTATGCAAGTGGGCTCCGCAAGTGGAGCAATATTCTCATTCATTGCCATTAATTTTACCGGTTACTTCCAAATGCACAATGTGTGTACAAAATTATAGATACGGGATAGCTGTGTACACTATATGCAAAAGCGAAATCGAGGATATATGTATTTTTATACTGTATCTATTGTGTGAACTGATGATTACTATAGAGCTGTCGGTGAGTCATGTATCGAACTCATTTGGCTTGTGTACAAAAGTGCAATGATAAGCAATTATCGGAATAGTATTGGATTAAACGAATAATAGAAACGTACATGTATATTTTCTGTATAGAAATATTTTTCTAATTGTGTCTGCACTTAGCCAACCTTATAGCGAATATAGACAAACAACGATACAGACAATTGTACAAATGGTGAATGAGTGTTATCGAATTGTATATAAAAGAAATACTTGAAGGTAATGTTGTACCGTCCAGGTATAATCACTATCTTGTATTATCTTAAGTACTGCCTTCCAATAACAAGTACTTAAAGCCTATTTGTTACCTACTTCGACTGGTTCGAATAGAAGATGCAATCTTCTTGCGACTATATTTATGCGTTACAGCATCAACTATTACGAATTATACAGGAAGGGTAATACTATTCCAAATAAATGTATCTCGAGAGTTTTGGAAATCGATATTTCCTTTGTTATCAGGAGCGCCAAATTATATTTTGAACTTTGAGATTGTTAATTGATTTTTAATAAACCTTACATCAACGAGAAGAAAATCCTTTAAATTTAATCGCAAATACAGATGTTATGTGAAATGGACGAGCACTTACGTTTAAGTTTCTTGACGTACATATCGACGTGCGTTACGAAAAGTAGCACGTTTCAATTTTCTTACGAAAACTAGCAGGTTTCGGTTTGCCACGAAAAGAAGCACGTTTCATCGTTTCTGACGAATACTAGCACGTGTCGTCTTCCGCCGCGAAGAATAGCACATTTCGTAGTGTTGCCGCGAAAACCAGCACGTTATACTGTTCCGCCGCGAAAAATAGCACATTTGGGAATTTGCGGCGAAAACTAGCACGTTATCTGGTTTGGCCACGAAGAATAGCACGTTTTGGATTATACTGCAGACTGCAAAACTATTACGTTTCAGCGCGTGGTCAGTTTAAAAGAATTCAACTGTTGAAAATATTGTTTAATAAATAATAATTCCATCTATAATCTCTATACTACCCAGTACCCAACAAAGCATAATTTTCTCATAGTTCGGTTACTTAATTCTAAATAAAATCACGGCATCTACTTAAAGTAACGTGATAGTTTTCGCAGCGAAAGGCGAAACATGCTAGTTTTCGTAAGAAAATTGAAACGTGCTACTTTTCGTACGTCGATATATCCTCAGCATCGATAGTGGAGCTGACGAAATGTCTCTCAGATAGAACATAGTTCCTTCTAATTATTGCAAGATCAAATCGTCATAATTAGCGGATTCAAAGCTAATTTTTAAATTCTCAAAACCCGAATCCGAAACTTTGAAAAGCTTCGAAACTCTCGAAACTCGAATTTTTTTGGGGTTTCGAGGTTTCGACGCATCGAGAAATCCATCCTTAGTTACAATTTAAACGAAAATGTTATTTTCTTTAAATTCATTTCGTTGAACTTGGGCGCTTTTATTTTGAATTTTATCTGGCCCCGGTTGTCAGCCCTGTGATGAGAGGCGCTCCTAAAATGCATTGAAGCGGAGGTCGTACGTGAGTCATGCGCGCTTGTGCAAGGCTGCATCGATCACGAAGACCAAAACGGTAAATAATAACGTCAGTGAATAAACATCCGTTAACTTTTCTACGTTCTTGTTTGCACGCTGGATCCCTAAGACGTTTGAGAGCCGATCGAGTGATCTTATTTAAGATTGCAACGTCTGATACTGGCTATTTTGAATTAAAATGTGCGATGAAGTTGAAAACAATCAAACAGATTCCCGATTATCCTTGTTGGATCTTCCAGTCGAGGTTCGTGCGCACAAATTTTGTATTTCTTTTTATATACGAGATTTCCAATCTCTGCGATAAATACGTAACAGTTGAAAGACATTTCTTTTAAGTTTCCTAATTTCTGAACTTTGCGAATCACACTTTCACCGCGTAAAACTACTTGTGGTAAATTTTAAAGCGGTTCTTCGATTATCGCGGTACGAAGATCATTGGAGTCCAATGATTGGACAAACCATAGCTATGTCGAGTGTTTACAAACAATAGAATATCTGTGACTAAAGTACGTTTTTAGTGGATTCGTTTGATTAATCTTCACGGCAGTAATAAACAAGAAGATATCTAAAGTGAAAGTATGAAGTTGAATAAACTTCGAATGGCGGTGACCTGTAACGTTTACTATTAAAAAATATGTAAGTGGAACATCTCGAGAATTTCATCGCAACATCGGTAGTCACGGTCGCCATTTTTAAATGACTATTCGTATTTAAAGGTAGAAAAATACAATTATTTTTAAAATCGTTTGTATCGACAATGGATTTACAAGTGTATAGTTTTAAGGCGGCATATTTGAAAATAAATTATGTTCCTTGTGTAAATAAAAGATATTTCCAATTGATTTCCCTCTTGTATTTCAGATATTCCTTCACGTCTGTTCCTTCCTGGACGCTTCTACATTAGTACACAGCTTGGGCTTAGTGTGCAAACAGTTTCATGAAATTTTAAATGCCGACTCGCTGTGGAAAGTGAGAATTAGACAAATTTTGCCAGACGCTGGTTACCCAATATTGCCTCCTGGTTAGTTCAAATTGATAGCACCTTGTGCCTTCCACAACCAATCATTCTGTAAATAAATAAAACACCATCTATTACTGTACACAATAATTAATTAATTGTACTTTATGTATTCCACGTACTAAGTTCGCTTAAGAGTTAACACAAATCCTAATCTCCCCACATTGCATTTGGCAAGAATTACGAGTGGTTCGGAAGTAGTAATGTAATTTAACTGGTAGAAGAGGAAAGAATATCAGTAAAAAGCTATATGAATGTAATGGTACATTTAACTTTCTACTGGGAACGTAATTTTACGCTCTAATGATGTTTGCTAATAGTTTCGTTTGCATTCTAAGCAATTACGAGAGTATATCGATTTTCTTTAGCCGAGGATGAGGAATACTTTTGGAAATTGTCGTGCGTTGCATTGGAAAGGCAAGCTACATTATGGAGAAAGAAAGATTCCATGGAGGTATTATTGCAGAGTCAAGCGCACTGCAGTACCATCGACAGCCTACTGCTGATGCACGTTAGTGTTATACTTGTCTACTTTTTCTTTAATGTTATGTCTCCTTGTACGCGACTTGAACTACTATGATCTCTTATACGCGCAGAATGGAGACATTTGTATATCTGGAGCAAGAGATCGATCCTTAGTGTGCTGGAAGCTTCCCACAACAGAAGATAAGAAGCAAAGCGTTACTCGTAAAACATTTGCTCACAATGGATGGATCTGGGATTTGGCGGCGATAGACAATAGGATTTACAGTTGCAGCTGGGATAACACCGTTAATGTATGGACGCTCACCGACACCGATCTTGTCCCCTTAAGAACTAACAAGTACATGTGAACCAAGCTGGTCATTTTCGCTGCTCTCATTATGAGAAGGTCGAGCGAGGAAGGCAGAAATTTTTGTTAAGAAAGTACCGTTACAAATCAGTAACATTATGATACAGGTACTACTTTCCAAGATTCTTGTAAAGCCGAAACAATAAAGCAAGAAAATCAGCTGAATATACTTTGCATGCTTTCACTCGCTCTGCCAATAATGATTGCGCAGATTGTTGTAACTGTTCAGAAGTTTGTAATGTTTTATGTAAGTGTTAAATACTTTTTAGGCTCAATTCGGGTGCCGTACTGTGCCTTGCAACGTGTCCTGAATTAATCGTGTTTGCTGCGGGATCATTTTGTAAAACCGTATTCTTATTCGATTCAAGATTGTGCGATCCTATCCTAATGTACCATCCGCATGAAAGGGCCGTCATCGCGCTAGCTATGAACTCTGACTTTATTTTATCTGCTAGCGAAGACAAGACAGTGGCCATATGGGATCAAAGGGCAGGAAAAGTCATGAAAAATGTTACTGTAAGGATGCTACGCGGTAGAAAACTTCCCAGCGTCCGTAATAAAAATTCGATCATCCAAGCGAATGTGTTACAGATTTCACAAGAATCATTCCCCATGAGTATGTGCATGCAGCGTGATATAGTTTACGTAGGAGACGGTAATGCAAAGTTGCATATACTAGATCCGAAGAAAGACTTCGAGCGTGTTAAATGTTATTCCACTCAGCACCAGAAAGGTATTAACGGTGTTCACGTTGCACCAGGATGTCTGATCACAAGCTCCCGGGACATGACAGTTAGAATATACAGCCCTACCGATCCTCCGCAGCACTTTGTTGCTCTAACGTCTTGTTATGGTGAAATAGCTAGCGTAGGTATTTCGTAGCGTGGGCGTAACATTGATTTACACAAGACGTTTTAATAAGCTTCCTTTTATTCCGCAGACCGATTACTCGAACGACGTTCTTGCTGCTTCTGGTTCAGAGGGAATTCAAATCTGGAGACCAAAATCGCGGGTCCGTGGTGCATAAAGATGTCAATAAATTAATGATTTTTACGAAGATTCGGCTTTGATATGCTATATACTATTTAAAGTTTAATAAATGATAGTTCTGAATATTATATACATACGTATATATATTAGATGTATATATATATATATATATATATATATATATATATATATATATATATATATATATATATATATATACTAGAATATTTAATATATGCTTTGCTACTTATACCGTTAACCAATTACTTATTTCTTATCGTATGCTATTCAGTTTTTACGTAATTAAAACGTAATAAATCGCAATCATAGTTTGCACGACCGCAATCTAAAAAGCCTACGAATAGCTTATATATTTCTCTACATTTGAATTTTCTAGCGCCGAACAGTAGCGTGGCCATTTACTCGAAAGTCCACGCGTAATTTCTGTCATAGGGGAACTTTAATCGCCCTATTTCTTATAATACGACTTTATCTGCATTCGTTTAAAAGTCATTCGTCGCTTAAAGTCGCATTTCAAATATATCTGTTTCAAAATGTTTGCCCACGCTTCGAGTCCAATCCGGCAAAACAGGCCGATCGATGTCTCTGCCGTCGCCGGAAGTGCTCGTCTGCTAAGCCGCCGAGAACGTTCAATTGTCTGTCTGTAGGAACTACGCGAAATTGGAATATCGTCGCGAAATGATGTTTAATATTCGTGAAATCCCCTCGAACGATTAATCACGAGCTGGACAGTGCAGGCTGACCGATATTAGACGGATTGCCCGGGTGTCGTTAGCCGGTATACCGAATGCTTTCGTGGCGGGGTGGTGGGGGTAACCGTGGGGAGCTTCCGTTTATCTGCGAGGTCAGAGAAGGCTGGCTGCGTTCAGTGGTGCTGTTGAAAAACACGATGAAAATGGCGTGGCAACCGCAAGAGGAAGGACTTAGACAAATCTTGACGCTTCTGAAGGAGTCCCAGAGCCCGGATACGGCTACTCAGCGCGACGTGCAAGAAGTATCCTTTCTTGTTCAGACGTTAATTACTTTGTGCGGGCGTGAAATACGGTCGGGAAGATTCGTTTCCCCGGTGAGTAGACCCACGACGCGGTAACACAAGTGAAGCGGGTAGGACAGGCCCGATACCCGAGGGGCGCGCTTTTCCCAGTGAAAGCTCTCTGTCGCGGGGACCGTTTTCAGATATTCCGAAGGCATTGAACGGGTTAATGTCGACGGATTCCAAGGCTACACCTGGGTATACTGTTAGCTCTCGGATGGAAAAACGTTCGGCGCGCTTTTGCGCAGCCTGTCACGGGCCCCCTTTTTTGTCGTCTACGGTTCGATTGAAAAGCTGTTTAGACACCGTGCGTTACATCGGTCACGATTCTATGGGAACGCACGGGCGCATCGGACGGGGAACGATCGTTGATTTTCGTTAATACTATCTCCCGCGGCTGATGGGGCTGGTGGGAATAGAAGTTTGTAGGTTTTTCACGAATAACACGTGAGCCATGCCCAAGCGCCAAGGAATATGTTAACGACACACCACGATCGCTATCGCGGGTAGCGAGACGCGAGTCTGAAATGCTTTTAACTCGGTTGTCCACCAGTTTGTTTTCCTCCACTTCGTGATCGATAAATTTCGCGTACACCAAGCGACCGTAATGTTAATTAAACTGGTTTCGAACAAACGGCCCGTAGGATGCGTTTGTCATACGGATTACAGCTGGTACGAAATGTACAGTTAGGGGAACTTGAATTTTTTGTATTCCGTTTCTTTCCCCCTCTCTCGCGTTGTATTTGTATTTGTATATACGTGTTTGTATAGGAATCCTCGCATTTCAGAAAATTTCACCGTACATGTACATCACTGCGTATAAATTAAACACGCCTTGTGTGAATATTGCCGTATACCTTTTTTTTTCTGTATTTATGTGGTAAATATAGTTGTATGATAACACCTTTTTGTGCATTTATTATGTAATAGGAAAAGTAAGCAGCGATTATATAAATGTTGAATATCTTAGTTTTACGACACTTCTAACTGATAGTCGGGCTTAATGATTATTGCTGTGTTCCACATTTTCCTTAACAACCTTCCACAGAAATTGGAAGAATTAAACAAATTTCCAGACTTCAACAATTATCTTATCTTTGTTTTAACAAAACTCACATCAGAGGGTATGTGATTCACGTATTAGTCGAATATTATTATATGCTTTATACACGAAGCTCATTAATCGCCATCTAAAGCGATAAGTGCCGACTTAAGTGTACTTTTTACTTTCAGATGAACCCACGAGGTCTCTTAGCGGACTGATATTGAAAAACAACGTTAAAGCTCATTTCCATAAGTTTTTACCAGAGGTTACAAATTTTATTAAACAAGAATGTTTATCAGCTGTGGGGGATCCGTCGCCTCTGATCCGTGCGACCGTCGGTATCTTAATAACTACCGTTGCATCCAAAGGTACGCCGGTTTGTTAAAAAGTAGGAAAGTGAAAATTTATTACAAATATTATAACGAATCTGATTTTCATAGGTGAATTAACCAGATGGCCAGAACTGTTGCCTGCGCTTTGCCAAATGTTGGATTCGCAAGACTTCAATGTTTGCGAAGGAGCATTCGGCGCTCTTCAGAAGATCTGCGAAGATTCTGCGGAAATATTGGACTCGGATGCACTCAACCGGCCATTGAACGTTTTAATTCCAAAGTTCCTGCAATTTTTCAGACACACAAGCCCTAAGATCAGATCACACGCTATCGCCTGTGTTAATCAGTTTATTGTTAACCGCACGCAGGCCCTCATGGTTCACATAGATAGCTTCCTGGAGAATCTCTTCCATTTGGCTAATGACGATGATCCTGAAGTCAGAAAGAATGTTTGCAGGTATAGCGTATATCTTTCAGCGGTGCTGTTTTAAAGAATCTTGCATGACATAACGTGTATCGTGCATTTCATTATAGAGCTCTGGTTATGTTGCTTGAAGTTCGGATGGATAGATTAATACCGCATATGCACAACATAATAGAATATATGTTGATGAGGACTCAGGATTCTGCCGAAGGAGTTGCCCTGGAAGCTTGTGAATTTTGGCTTTCATTGGCTGAGCAACATATTTGTAAGGAGGCACTTGCACCACATTTAACCCGTCTAGTACCTGTATTGGTAAGTAAAAGCGAGACGAAAACTAAAGACACACGATAATAGGAATAAATTTATATTGCATTTCTCACAGGTGAAAGGTATGAAATACTCCGAAATTGATATAATACTCCTGAAAGGAGACGTAGAAGAAGATGAAATGATCCCAGATAGGGAAGAAGATATTCGACCAAGATTTCACAAATCAAAGACACATCATACGCACTATACTAACATGAACAAGCATACAGACGAGAACGGAGGTTGCGACGACGATGACGTAGATGCCGAAGATGGATGTGACGATGATTCCACGCTTAGTGATTGGAACTTGAGGAAATGTTCAGCTGCTGCATTGGACATGCTAGCGAACGTCTTTAGAGAAGAATTGCTGCCAGTTCTAGTACCAATTTTAAAAGAGACACTTTTCCATCAAGATTGGGAAATCAAGGAGTCTGGGATTTTAGCACTGGGAGCTATAGCAGAAGGTTCGTGTTCTCGACAGTGTCTCCAGCTTAGAATTATTTTATATATTCGGGGATCATAACGCACGGTATAATTGATCGTTGCAGGTTGTATGGGTGGAATGATTCCACATTTATCTGAATTAATTCCATATCTAATTAATTGCCTGAGTGACAAAAAGGCACTAGTGCGCGCCATTACGTGCTGGACGCTAAGTCGTTACGCACACTGGGTTTGTGCGCAACCACATGACACACATTTGAAACCATTAATGACTGAATTACTCAAACGAGTACTTGACGGCAATAAACGCGTTCAAGAAGCTGCATGCTCCGCTTTCGCGACGCTAGAAGAGGAAGCATGCACAGAATTGGTCCCTTACCTTGGATTCATTCTCGAAACGCTTGTTTTTGCCTTCGGTGAGTATATTAACGAAAAGATATTGGGTCCTCTTTAAGGGGGAACACCACTGTGACGGCCGGAAAAGTACGTCATTTTTAAGAATTTTTTTTCTGGAATAATTTACAGTTTTCATAGAAAATGTTTATTACCTACCTTTAGCACGCTGTTTTATGAGACTATACAAAAAAATAAATAGAAAAACATCCATAAATTTTAATATATTAATTAATCTTCTAGACCCCCCACGCAAGCTGGTCGAATGTGTAACTGTGGAGCAGCAAGTCCGAAATCAAATTTAATTCTTTTTTTATAATCTATATGAGTGTGGTTTCCGTTGAGCGTACCGAATTCTTAAACAAATTATTTTTGTAAAAATGGTGCGCTTTAGAAGAAAAATTTCGAAAATCCGCGAATAAGATGGACAGTTTTTCGAGCGTATTTAAAAAAAATTGTTTCCAATCAATGAATCCGTACGTACAACGGAATCTACACTCGTATAGATTATAAAAAAAAATGAAATTTGATTTCGGACCTGCTGTTCCATAGTTACAGATTCGACCAGCTCGCGTGGGGAGGTCTAGAAGATTAATTAATATATTCAAATTTATGGATGTTTTTCTATTTTTTTTTTTGTATAGTCTCTTAAGACAGCGTACTAAAGATAGGTAATACAATTTTTCTATGAAAACTGTAAATTATTCCTGAAAAAAAATTCTTAAAAATGGCTTACTTTTCCGGCCGTCACAGTGGTGTACCCCCTTAAAAGAATTTATTCAACTGGCAATTGTTCTCTGCGCAGGTAAATATCAACACAAAAATCTTTTAATATTGTACGACGCAATTGGTACACTTGCCGATTCAGTGGGGCATCATCTTAACAAACCAGACTACATTAACCTTCTTATGCCACCGCTGATTAATAAATGGAACGTACTGAAGGACGAAGATAAAGACCTTTTCCCATTGTTAGAATGCCTTTCGTCGGTCGCGACTGCACTGCGATCAGGTTTTCTTCCTTACTGCGAACCCGTGTACAGGCGAGTATACAGTCCTCTGCGCGAGACTTGTAAATCTGATACTATGGAAACGCTTACCCGTACTTTTCGTTCCGATAGGCGGTGCGTGTCCCTCGTGGAGCAGACACTAAACCAGCATATAGCGAACACCCAGAGCCCAGAACAGTTCGAGGCTCCCGACAAAGATTTTATGATCGTTGCATTGGACCTTCTTAGCGGCTTAGCGGAAGGGTTGGATGGCCACATGGAGCGCTTAGTAATGAACAGCAATGTAATGCAACTGTTGTATCAGTGCATGCAGGATGTTATGCCCGAAGTTAGACAGAGTAGCTTCGCCTTGTTAGGAGATCTTACAAAGGCCTGTTTCCAACATGTCCTCCCGTGTATACGTGAGTATTATACACCCGTCCGCGGAACTACGAGGCCGCAGCTCCTTCGTACAGGTCAAGCTAACTTTTTACGTTTATGTTTGCACTGCAGCGGAATTTATGCCCATACTCGGTCAGAATTTAAATCCTGAGTTTATATCGGTGTGCAACAATGCAACATGGGCTATTGGCGAGATAGCCATAAAACTTGGTAAATTTCTTTTTTCAAACGAACGCGCATGGTAATGTCGCGGGAGGTTGAGCTTCTCTTGATAATCCGTTTCTCCTTCTCCGTAGGGTCCGATACGAGCGCGTATATTCCACTAATTTTGAACCAGCTTATCGACATAATCAATAGACCAAACACGCCGAAAACACTGTTAGAAAACACGGGTGAGTAGCTGTACAATACTTCTAAACGTATAGTTTCTTTCACACAGCATAGTACATGGAGCATACTTTTATAAATGGTAGGGGGTAATGCCTATATAGTAATGTTTCATTTATTTTTTGAGTAATGCGACAATACCGACTACCGTTATTACTGTGTTCACCCCATACATCGTAGAAGTAATACCTTTTCTTAGAAGTATGCTCTGCACATGAGGGGAAACTTTTCATTTCGAGGCGTCGTTCGCATAGATTTGCAAATACATGTACAGACGTCCGCCACGTACTTTGGTAAACGATCGATCCATTGAATGAGAAGTCTCCCACGTATACGGAAAGAAAATGAAAGCCCTCACGTTAGATTCAGCATTCAATGGCATATAAGCATAGGTGCATTCTCTGTAAATGATTTTATCCAAGGTGATAACCACACAGAGTGACGACTACGGGTGGCTCTACATGGCCGCGCTTGCACGTTTATCAGCGGGTTAAATTATTTAGTATTTGTACATTGGACCTAACTTAGTGGTGTGCGATTGCCTGCAGGCTTTATATGGCTGTATTGCCATGAGAACATACTGCGATTCAGTATATATACTATAATTGCTTGCATCCAAGACCCAGAGAGAGAGAGAGAGAGAGAGAGAGAGAGAGATATATATATATATATATATATATATATATACGTATTGTTGAAACGGTGTTATATTTAAATTGGCCTTAAATTCACGAAAAAGGTGTCTTTTAGTTTTTGTGTTACTTGGTTGTTTCTTGGTTGTATTGACATTAATGGGTAGAATGATCATACTCATTGGTCCGGTTTTTTACGAATCATGGGCTCGCACGCTGCTATCTAATTTTTATTATTGTTTCAGCAGCTACAATAGCACGGTATTGCCTATGTTTCATTGTCAGTATTTCATATGTTTCACCTCTGTTCCCACTGTCTCTCTATTGATTGTTAATATTGAATTATTAATTATTATTGATTAAACGATTATATTACAAGTTAATTGACGTCCTAAACGACAACATATGATTCGCCTGAGTTGATCGTTGGTTCGCTATCAGTTTGTCTTATTGTTTGTGTTTCCGGTCACTTCACTACACTTCACTTGTCTACTTACCGAAATGAAATGAAACCGTAGCCATAACGATCGGTCGCCTAGGTTATGTGTGTCCCCACGACGTCGCCCCAATGTTACAGCAGTTTGTCCGACAGTGGTGTGTAAATTTCTTTATTATTATATTCTATTAATTACATTACCTTCTATTTTTATTAGCACTTTATTATTACATATTATTCCCGACTATTCGGTACATTGCATCAGGGGCTGCTACGAACTTTGCGCAACAATACTGTAGCAATCCATTACAAAATGTAGAGTCCATAATGGCTTTTGTTTTTACAAAAAGAAAGGAGAATTCCTTGATGACAAACAATGGGCACGGTTATTAAGCTTGGCCGTCGGTATTTCTGATATTAAATGATCTCGCATCCAATCGCTTGTGTGCTACACTGGTATCATCTTCCTATTGCATAAGCACATTATGGGCTCTTTATTATGCAGTTTGAGAGACCCTAGGGTAGGTTTACATTTGTCACTTTTAGGTCTGTGTAATACTTTTAGCCTATGTATTATTGCCTTGCATTGAAATCTAGAAAACATACCTCTCTTTTCTTACATACTTTCACTGTGTATAGGTAGTTTCAGTCAAAAGTGTCCTTTGCATGTTAATAACTCAGTATCGATACTTATCCAATATATCTTCTTAGCTAGGCTCTTGCTCTAATTATAACTATCGCTGATATCTCTTTAGTTTGCAAATACCAGAGAAACATAAAGTTACAGAGATGTCAAATGTAAACCAAACCTTAACGAGATCGTACTATTGTATGATGCCAGTCGTATTATTTCGGTAAAAATGTGAAATTTCCTTTGGGTGAGGCCTTTGAAAAATCATTCTGTAATCTGTATTATCTAAAAAGAGGTATAATGTTTTTAAACTGTACAACATGTGGTCTTATCATAGATTAGATTGAAGTACTTTACTTGCTTAGATTGATAGTTTTACATTTTTGGTTCTTGGCCGATTCTTAGAATTATTAGAATCATTATTATATCGAAGTAAAGAGAAGCTTTGAAAGATACGAACAGTACAGAAAATTCCAACATAGGACTGGCCTCAGAAAAGCCGAGAATTTTGCCTCGTTAAATGTTAGCTATAAGAATCTATTTATGTATAACTTGTGGGAATGAATATTATACGAAGTGATTAGCTGTCACTTTTTGCCTTATGCACATTCTTACGAATGTGAGCGGTTTAATTAGAAAGAAGGTACATTTATCGTTTCAATGCGCGCACATATGTTTCGCTTTAAAAGATCTGTGACGGAACTATCATACCACGCAGTGGAAAAGGATCGCGGGTGTTATACCTCTTCTGTTAGATTGCTATGAATATACCTTCTTTCTGAAGTGACGAACAATTACTCAGTTAGTAATGTTCGCACCCATTTTACCAGGTGTACTTCTTTGCGGAGCATAAGAGACAATGAAGAAAAGGACTCTGCGTTCAGAGGTATGTGTCAGATGATTACGGTAAACCCAGGGGGAGTCGTCCAGGATTTCATCTTCTTCTGCGACGCCGTTGCATCCTGGGTCACTCCCAGAGAAGATCTCAAGGATATGTTCCAGAAGGTACGTGGACAGAAAGAAAAGAACCCATTTCACGCAATTTATTTCTATCAGTCGGTTTATTTTACGACAGTACATACGTATAAATCCGCACGTTCTTTCCGGCAGATACTACATGGATTCAAAAACCAAGTTGGTGCAGAGAATTGGAAACGATTTTCAGATCAATTCCCGCCGCAGCTCAACGAACGACTCCATATGTATGGCGTCTGAGCAGCCCTCCCTAAGTGCGGTGAGTTGATTTGCAAAATGCCCTTTAGAACAGTTCATCTTAAATTTCATTCTTTCGTTTGACGATATCCGAAGAATTCTAACGCTTAACGATCGTGTCATGTAACGTCGAGACTGCGAAGAGTAACAGTTAACGATCAGTCACGGACAATTCTGCACGGAAACACTCGGGAGCATTCACAGTCACGATTAATTAAGGTGCATCTGCACGTTACACGATTAACTTTAAGGGAAGTTAACGTAAGGTGATGTGTCTATTTCAGAAGGCCGCTTAATGGGGCAGGCCGAAAGGGGTTGGGCGGGAAACAGAACTATGGGTGGACAGGGTGGGTGGGTGAAACCACGGCCTCTTCTCATCAACATCGTTGTCGTTACCGTGTTATGGTCATCGTCAGGCTCTCGGGGGAATTAAATATGCGTCATTAGCTGCAGCGAGCAAGCTATAAATGCGATAATATCGAAGTGAGAATGAAACGAAGATAATGCATATGAGAACGACATAATAACGTCATGGGCCGAAGCGTAACGCGTGGGTGGGCGGGTAGGGGGGAGGGAGGGTGGGATGGGTGGGCGGGAGGGATGGGAGGGAGGGAGGAAATATGTTGGGGTCACCGACCACTTTAAAGTGAAGGTATCGTACTACAACGCTAAACCGCATTAAAATGAAAAATGATACCTTAACGTAGTATACCTACACGCTGTACACTCCGTTTCCATTAGCGCTGTGTAACACTGTTAAGTGTTTTATTCTCGCGTATCGAAACGTGAAACGGAAAGTGCCGCTGGCGACCAACTAGCCCCAGCACTTTCAAATCGAATAACCGACTTCTTGATTAGTTGGAGAAGAATAAAAAAAAAAAAGAAAATGCGAAAGCGAAAGAAATAACAAAAAAAAAGAGGATAACGATGGGAAGTAAACAAAACGAGCATAGATCTCACGTTATAGAGCTTGCTGAACTACTGTGATCGAAAATTTATGTACATTAGGTATTGATTTTTCGAGGGGAGAGAGGTGTGCACTCTACTGTTCAATGAGTTGCATAGAGCTTTAGAGAGACAAAGATATAGAATACTTATTTGATAAAGCTACAGATAGAGAGTGAGAGAGAGTATGTTATTAGAAATTTCATAGTGTACAGAAGGTTTTTGAGAATATGTATTTTTATACGTTGAAACTCAATATTAAACGCAGAAAGTGCCATTCCGTTCGTTTTGAACCAAAATTTTTCTGCTTACTTTATTCTCTTCTCCTTGCTGATTGTGATATTAGGTTATATGACACTTTGTCGTCATGTATGAGAGAAACATATTTCAAATACGATTAATATATACATACATATAGAGGGTATATGTATATGTATATTACCGCTATTATTATTATTATATATATCGAACATACAATGTGTTTTAACCTACAGACCATTTTGTGATTATTTTTTGTTAAAGGTATTAAATTAGGATCATGCTTAGCATTAGTGTAAATAGATAAATACAATTTTAGAGTGGACGTTTTTTGTTATCACTATAGGTAATTTCAAATTTGCTTGTATCACCTCTTCGGGTTAAATGCTCATTTAATGAACAAAAGGGACATAGATTATGATTTTGCAGGGACGATTCACAGAGTTTTTGAATCTATGACGTGAAATCTATTGCGATGGAAATTTTATGTGCACCGTATACTGCTTTGATCTCCATTTCGTTTCGAAACTCTTTGTGTTTAGAACGTGTGTTGAAAATTCAAGCACAGACTGTTGCCATTCCAAGTCTATTTAAAGGAAAAAAAAAACCGTAAATAATAATGAAACAAAAGAAGGGCGAGAGCACATTTATCGTGTAAGATGCGCTTGCCGTCGTGTTCTCCAGGACAAATGGAAGCGAGGAGAGTACGTCTCAATGAATTGTGAGACACATTGCGTATCAATGATAACCGAAAGAATGTATTACCAAGATCACGAAAACTGTAAAAGTCCGAGAAAGCGATTTCTAGAACATTTATGACGTATAAAGCTGTATTTTTATTTTCTTTTTTTTTTCTCTCTTATTTGTCAAAGCATTAAAAACATACGAACAAGGAACAGGAGAGGAATACGTGAAAAGCTCGACGTATGGAAATAGGTGGATATAATGGAAATAAGTTGGCCGTCGTTAAGTCACTGTTGTCAATCAAACATTGAAGTTTATTAATAAACGAAGGAACTGGCAGGATGAACTAGCGCATGCGAGATAGACGCTGGAAAGATAGTATAAATGGGAGAAAGAAACGCGTATGATTCTGTTACGATCGTGCTGGAAACGTGCAGGAGGATTTTCTTTTTCGGCCGAACTTGTTAATCTTTGGGCCGGCACAATCTCGATCGATTCCCCGATCGAATATCAACGCAGTCCTACCAGCAACTGTGACAAGTACAATCCGACGATGAGAATATTTTTTTATCATTACCATAGACTAAAACGTGAAAAAGAAAAAAAAAGGAAGGAGCGAAATATTATTTTGCTGTTCTACTATTTTGAGCAAGAAAAGAAAAACCGACAACCACACAAACGTCTCTTTTCGTCGTTGAAGAGAAAAGAACTGTTGCGCAGAGAACAGAACGATTTCGTGACCGCTCCTTCGACTCGATCCATGCTCGTCAGTTGGCAACGATCCAATTGCCATACTATTTATCCCAATCTTTGGTCCTTTCCTTGCCCTGCCCGCGCCATTTTTGTGATATTACATATTTTTTATATTACTTAAGGGGCTTGGATGAAAATAGAACTCGAGCCACGTGTTATCTCTCGACCCGAGCCCGGAAAATTCTGTCGGTTTACGTTGCGCAATATTTCAATAACGTTTCATTTTACGGTACACCTGCTTTATTGTAATATTTCGCGTATGTACATATAACAAAACTGACGAGATCCATCTCGTCGCTTTTCGCTGAATTGACTAGTGTTTAATAGTATTCGATTTACGCGCGATATACACCGGCTGCCTCGAAACTCGTGGTTCAACCGTGGACGATGTGATTTGTCGTCGAAACATGGATGAGAAATGTAAAATAGTTTCCTCGCACGAACCTTCGGTTGTTTTTTTTTGGAAAATCAATGTTGAAGGTGGTTGTGCTTGCACGCGACTTTAGAATCGATTTTCTCCAAAAGGGGAAATGTCGTGTAAAAGATTCATTCTACATTTTCAATTCATTTTTATCCCGAGAAGTTAACTCTTCTGTGTTCGTACTAAGAATTACGAGGTATCCTGCGTATATGTATATCTTAAATAGTTCCTAAGCTAGAGCAAACATGCTTTTCAGTGGTACACACTCGTGTTTATAGACCCCCCGGTATACAATATTGAATTTTATACTAACGAGAACAATATTTCACGAGTAGAAAACACTTCGTACGTGTCCCCCTATCGTTGTAAATATAAGTTTCAATCAAACGGCGTACATAGGTGTTTGTTAGAGCGGCTCCCGCCGAGATTTCACGTGGCTCGCGATTATTTATTAATGCTCGGAGCTCTCAGCCAAGATAAGGACGAGGATAAATTTACAAATGAACGTAAAGTAAACGTAAAGGGACAAACAAACAAAATCATCTATTTATACACATAATAATTATATTGAATAATTATAAACGAAGGTGGGGCGACGTTGATTGATATTTGACAAATTTCCAAGTTTTTTCTATTTGCAAATGAGAGGAAGGGAGTACCAGATAGAGAGAGAGAGAAAGAGAAAGTGTGTGTGTATGTGGGAGTATACACGGGATGATTGCAAACAAACAAAAATGAAAAACAAATGATAAGTGAAAGAGTAATTAAAATGACAGACGCAAGTAAAATATATTGTTGTATCTTTATTGTTGTTGTTGCATGAGACTAGCATAATAGACTGAGCCATACACATGGTTAAATAACTATATTAACATAATATTTCTTAATTAATACTATATTATTGTAATTATTATATACGGTGTGTATTATATTTAATCGTAATGTTTCGTGCGGGCAGTGCTCGGAGGGGGTTCCTATCCTTTGGGGACTTAAACGCGCGGTAAAGAAACATACTCTTATCCAGGCACTCGCATACCGTTTCTCAAAAATTTCAATAGGAGAGCAAAAATCATAGGCCAAGATTAGCCTCGTCAAGAGCAAGCAAGGAACAACGTGGACTTTGTGAAATTGAAGTATCCATACACGTAGCCATGCGTTTATCTACGTATGTGTATATGCGATACACATTCTTTTTTTATTCCAATCTTGAAGCATGACGCATTGTACACAAACACGTATTCTGGGCTAAGCCTAGATCGCTTAGATCGCTGGATATTTTTTCGTAGGATCTAAGAATAGACAAGAATATTACCTATAACCGGTGGAATGGATCTAGTGAACTCGAAATTCGCTGAAGTGACAATAGGCCGTCAAGATTTTTAAGCTCCCTTAAGCGTTGAAATTTAGAGATCCTTGGTTCTGGTTTAAAATACAACGTATTATAGTACGCTTGCGTATACCACGAAGAGTTCACCGCACCTGTTCCATCGATTCTAGCTACATCGATGTAGAATTAAATCTCAATCAAGACGAGTAGCACTTGTTCTTTCGCTCAAAGGATTGGAACCTTATGGGGCTGTTCCTAGTACCTGATTATCCTATCCTTGCGGCACGGACGAAGGCTCTTCTTTTCTTTTGAATCGACAAACGATGACACCGTCATCGCAACCATCATCATTTCGAATCGTGTTGTCCGTCTGTTCTCTCGCGTCTCGCTAGCGCCAGCGAATCCCTCTGTCCAGCGTTCTTCACACTCGGTACAGAGAAACGCAAGAAAACGGTGTTCTTTTTATTGTTGCATACCTTGACCGCCTAGTACTTAAGCGTACGTGGACAACAGCCGCGCGTAAACACGCCTCTAGGCCTGCAACTCGGGGCCGGAGGTCGCGCGGCGAAGTAAGTTTCCTGCACGGTACGGCAGAAAAAAAAAAGAAAAGACTGCTTTACACGCCCTATTTTCTCCTCCCCATCATTCCTTGCACGCTCGTCAAGGGTGCAACTCGAACGGTGCTGACTAATCTCGAACACCGTGCGCATCGTGATTTCTGCGGGGGACGAGGTTTGCGAGATCGCCGCGAACGACGCCAAGGAACCGAGGGAAGAGGCAAGGGAACCGTCGTGCTCGGGAGAAGAATACCAACACCATGGAAGAGCGAAGAGAAGCTGAGGGAAGATGGAGGCAGGCCGCTGTTCAGTATTCTATTATCGATATAAGCTTCAGGCAATCGTCTCATTGTGATCGTTGAAGTTTATTTTATACGCTGTCGGTTGATATTTTATGATTACTACTATTATTGTTGTTGCGATTGATGGAAGTAGCGCGATCCTCGGGGCGCACGAGCAAAGAGTCGGCTTTTTATTGTAACGAAAACGATCGAGGAGGATAAAAGTGAAGGGGAAGAAGCGTCACGTGAGCACGCAAAGACCGATTGGAAAGAGCCTTTCGGGTGATCGAGCGACGAAGTCCTCTTCATATCTTTCACCGGTATCGCGTCCTTTTCGTCTCGTCGATCCTTACTTTCTCTAGAATCGAGAGATCTATTTTATTCGTGTGTACACCGCGAGCCGGCTCCCCCCGGCCTCGCAGCTTCACACGCACTGTACATACGCACGCGCACAATCAAAACGATCTCGTTCGCTTTCCCTCTTTTTTTTGTCTGGCTCTCTGTGTGCTACGTGATCGCCGTGATTCGAAATAAATTTTATCGAGTAATTAGCATAGAATAAGATGACCCGTGCGAGTCTCCTTCTTTCCAGCTTCCCCAACGAGTCTACATTTGCCATTTCGTCGCGCGGATGTAGATTCGATCGGTACTCACTCGCGTTTTCAACCGACTTCCAGCGACTTTCTGTAAGACGTGTCGCTCTGCGAAACACTCCGCGCCAAGACGTTCAAATTCCATTCCCTCGTTGCGTTTTAACTTATTTTATTTAATATTCAGAAGCGAGTACACTCCAGCACCAGTAAGTATTTCAGTCAACGAGTTCTCCTATCCTCATTGCCTCGTTAACTGCATCGGTTTTTTATTACCCAAGCCCTGCGCCTCAGTCCGTTCTGATTTTTAGTGATTTTTATCGGCGTTTTAGTTTCGTGGTCGTAGACATGTATCTACATCGATCTCGTAAGTATACTCGAAACGGAAACGAATGGAAAGCTGTCGTTCATTTTCTCCCGAATAAATCTGTGTACAACCTCGTAGAAGAATGTAACGCATTACCTTCTCCGTTATTATCATTTCAGTGGAACGCGATCGTGCGATTGCAGGGAACGCCTCTGTGAAACAAGGTAAAACGTCTCTACGCGAGATAAATGAAATAAACCAAGCCAGACCTCCGCGTAGACGAGGAATAACGGAGGGGGTGGAAGAGGGAGCGGTGGGGGATGCTAGTAAAATTTCGATTCGCAGTGTTATCAGGCTCCCCCCTAGTTGGACGCCACGCGAATCGGTTTTCCAGTCGCGGAACGACCTCGCGTCCCACTCCTAAACAGCGTAAGAGGCCCGTAAACGTTTCTGTTAGTGGCGCATAAAACGTTTTCCCACGTCCCGACCGGTCTAACGGCCGGTCTTAAGTGATTGCTTCTCTTCATTAAAGGGCCACCTCGTTCGGTTCCAGCCGATCGTCTTCAGGGGTGGGCGGAACTTGAGGGACAGGTGCGGTAATGGCCCGTATCCGGGGCGAGCTACGAGGTCCCTTCTGGGAAGGGGCTGCGGAGAGGTAGTTGCAGTCGATTTAACCCCTGCTTTCCTACCACCGTCCCCAGCCGGAGCCCTCCGAGACTATTACACGAATTGATTCGTCGGATCGGATCTGCCCCGGGGGCGGAAACACCGTTTAGCTCCTCGTTTCTTCCATTCTAGTCTCTCTCTTCCCTTTCTCTGCCACTCTTCTCGGCACTTTCTTCTCTGACGCACAGCTTCTCCCCGCGATCGTTTCCAAACGATCTACTTAATGATAGATATCAGGAGCGTTCTTTAACCGTGGATGCTTGAGTGGCACACAACTGGATTATCACAGTATAAACAATATAAAATACACCATGGAGGACGATATTTGAGCTAAGAGTGAAGCAGCCCAGAAGGAAGTCCTCGGAATCAATCGCTATCCAAAGATATCCCACAGCTACAAGACCATGTAGCGAAGAGAAGCGAGAAATCAATCGTCCACGTGGAAAAGGAAGCCGGGAGGGATGCTGGAGGACCAGAAAATAATTCACACAGGCACGCTGCTACCCTGGCTACGGCACTGACTAGCGGACCAAGGGGCTGGTTGGCTGCACCTACCACCCCTCCGCCCCTTAATCTAATCCAAGGATAATCTAAAATTCATGACACACATAACTGCCAGGCGATGATATATCTGGTGGGGGTGTAGAGGCAACCGTCTTCCCTCTTGCACCCCTTGGTCCATTCGCTGCTCTCACCTCCATCCCCCCCCCCCCCCCCCCCCCCTCCCGAGTCGACTCTCCAGCTATCGCACGGTCTACCGTCGAGTTTCTCGCAATCACTGGCATTATTATTTAATGCATCACGCTCGGGTACAGGTTCGCCTTCCGGTAAATCGCGATATCCCGCGGCGTTGCTATTTATCTAGCTCCCCGTGGCGGGAAGCCTGCCATTTCTTTCTCCCCCGTGGAATCCGATGGGCGAGCGGAGTCATCTTTGCATATTGTTTTAGCTGGAAAAGATTAAGGAACGAGCAACGTGAAAGGGGTTGATCGATCGCGTGGCTTCAACGATTTATCCCTTCGTCTCGTTGACTCGCTCATCCCCACGTGGACGATATTTGCCAACTGGCGGTTTCCCTCCACGGCGGCACAGAGTCGGGCGCGATCGCCGTTAATCGACCAGTGTGATTTGAATAATTTATTCGGACCCCGCCGGCCAGAATTGTTGCTCATTACGCGTTCATGGCTTGTCGGTTAACCGATTGATTATCCCGTCGATCGAGTAAATAGTCGATTTGACCGAGGGGAGGGCACCCGTTGGTCCCGTCCACGGCTGGGTAATTATTTTCGGCGTCGGGTGTGCGCGACGAGAGCGAACCATCGGCGATGCAGACGCCGCTGCAATTCGCGATTAATCCTTCAAGCCCTCGGGCTGAAACGCTTGGTATTATGAATAGGAGTAGCTCTCCTTATTTCGGGTAGGTCGCGAACCGCCCCCCCCCCCCCCCCCGATCAATCCGTGATTCATAGTAATTGAATGAACGTGTAATTGGATGCGACAGGAGATCGACGACGGATCGAGAATAATGATATTGCGTAAATCGTGATCAGGCATAAGGGGCGGCGAAACCGCGCCGATCCATTTTCGTCCCCCGCGTGATTATTCTACGCTCGTCTCGTCGACTTTTCGCCGCCGGGGCACGATAATTGATGATGCGACATGGTTTTCGCCGGACATTATATCGTAGTTAACAGTCGACGGCACCGACTGCGGCTGTATTTTAATCTTGACCCCCTTTTGCTCACGATTTTATCGCCCTGCATATGCAATGAGAAATACGTACACGATATTGCGAATAAATCACGGTAATAGATTATCTGATTATCATAACGTTCGGCTGACGGTTGGAGTTCTGGTAACACGTAGAAGAACGTAAGTTGTAAATTAATTAAAAATTGGACCCTACATATTGTACAAGAAATTAATAATAAATATCTATTTTCGCTGGGTAATTGCTTTATCTTTGATCTCCGCTTTATCTGAAATGTGCTGTAAAATATAGCGTTATTTGTTAAACATGAGGGGGAATTTTAAATTGTGATAAAATCTGAATGTTATTTAATTTGCCCGTGAATGTTCACAGCGTATCCTCCACCGGAGTCCAAGTAGCCGGAGACTCGTCCCCAACATTTATACTCGAATACCGATCACCTTCACGTAGAATAACACGTTATAGGGACGTACCTTACAAGGGAGTATTCCGAACCCGAAAATTAAAAAAATGTTGAATCTGTGAATATATAGGGGATTTCCTCCTGATTACAACGCAATTTTTGTTTGCTGCCCAAATTCACTCTAAGGGAGTAGAATTAACGGTATTAAGGGGACCGTCCGGTGAAAATGCTCGAAAAATAGGTGATCGTTAGGATTTTTTTTTCAAAATAGTTTACTGCTTGCAGTAAAAAAAACTTTATGGCTTTTCTTTATTCGTCCTTCAAGGATCTAAAAACTTTTTTGTTTCCATTCTCCTATAATGGTTCGAATTTTACGTGGCGCTCAGTGCACTGCTGCAACAAAAGAGGCGTAAACGGTAGACAGTAGAACTCGACGTAGAATTGTCTGAAATAAAAAAACCAAAGATATTCTTATAGGTTGTATCAATCACTATCGCATCAGCCTTTAAGAAGGGGAATAAAGCAAAATGGCGATGTTTGTTACACGTTTGAACACAAACATGCGAAAAAGGAGGTAATTCTGCGCCTAAAAATGTTAATAACGAAGAACTATGACCTCTAAAATTGATGGTCAAAGGGTGATGCGATAGTGAATTCAATTCCAAAGAAAATGCCATCAAGTTTTTTGGAATCGGTTAATAATTTCATTTGTTATACTGTCTGCCGTTCGGAAAAATCATGATTCGAGAAAAACGCGTTTAAAGTTTTACCTGAGTGCCAAGTGGCCGGGTTTTACCCACACATTTGCCGTTACTCAAATGCCTATAACTTCGGGAATTTTATGAATTTCAAAGAATCCTTTTTAACACATATTCCTAAAAGGTTGAACATTCCAAAAATGAAATATAAAAAAATCGATTTTTAGACCGGACGGTCCCCTTAACCTTAACCGCTGAAAATCCGGTTATTTTCCGATTTTGTGTTATAACTCATGAACTGTAAAATAATCAGTATACCAAATGATAGATCTAATTAAAAGAAGTAACTTTCGTCTTGAAACTTTTTTTCTATCTCTTACAGTTAGCGAGTTATAACACAAAATCGAAAAATAGCCGTATTTTTAGGGGTTATTTTCACCCCCTTCGAGTAAATTTGGGCAGCAAACAAAAATTGCGCTGTAATCAGGAGGAAATCCCCTACATATTCACAAAGTTTCAGAATTTTTTGAATTTTCGGGTTAGTAGGAATCTTGTTAGTCTTCTATAAGCTTTGAGTGAGTGTGGATGTGAGTCGTGCGTGAAACGTTGTGTAACTTTGATTGGGACTGCAAGTGTGCATGATGGAGTATCATGGAGACCATGGAGCATGGCGGGTAGTGGAGAACACTGGAGAACAGTTCATCGAAAAGGTGAGTACCTTCATTTTTTATAAGAATATTATTATTTATTATTTTCTTTATAATAATAGAAACATTAAAGGTAGGCAAACATTTTTTTTCGAAATTCAGAAATTCTCTAACTCAGAATAATTATATTGCAAAGCAATTCGAGTTCTATTTTAAGGTGAGGAGAATATAAATATTGTACCGTACTAGAATATAAATCAATTGCTACTTCATGATAACTAGAAAAGAACATTTCAATATAATATGGGGCTATCTTAGGTCAATTTAGTTCGTAACACTTGAATATCAATACTGTCGACGTTGAGGTTGAATGAAAATCGCATTAAAAGCCCAGCGTGGCCCCCTAAATGGGACATTCAGACACAAACGCGCTATATTTAAATAGTTGAGTCGTGCCCTTGCTCGAGAAAAGGGAGCAGCGTTCTCTCACCATTGCGGGTGAATTTCACCCCCCCCCCTCGTTTTGTAGTACCCCTTAGTGGCAGACAAACGACAGCCAATTTACGAGCAGCAGGAAAGGGGAACTTCTTTAAACTCGGATTAAAATAAGCGACGGACCGCTCGGCTTCTTCCACCCGTCCCTCTTTCATTTTTTCTCTTTTCTCTTCTGCTCGTCCTCTGGCGCACCCTTGAAATTCATTTCGGGATTCGAGGCGAGCTTTATTTTATTCGCGGTAGGCGAAGAGGGTGCAGAGGTTGCTTCTCGTCTCGTGGGAATCAACGCTAGGTGACAATTCGATGGGAGCAGTTAAATTGATTATCGGGACGGGTCGCGAGGGTAGAATTGATCCTTTAAGTCCATCGATTAGGCTCATCCACTTGTGAGAGTTGCTCCATCCAGCCTTCAACGTTTAAAACGTTTACGCTTTTCGTTCGAATATTTTACTACGAATACATGGAAGTACATGTGTTGAATGTGGGAAATAAGTTTAGAGGAGATTTAGGATAGTCGAGTATACGGTGGGGCGAGGAGTACACCTTTTTATTTCGACTTCTGAGCAATGAATTTACTAATTAGATTTGGCGAAGATGTGCCCGTGATGGAAGCTATAAAATTCTTAGAAATTCATCAGTTTCTGCTTTGCTTCCTGATTTTCCGGGGGGTTGAATTAAATTTGTCGGTCGACAAAACCTGCCCCTTTCGATGTACACGGATGGGACAATAACGACGCCCTCGGGAGCGTGCAGAATGAATCCGAGCTAACGCGATTACGCGACGCCGCGTTTCGAAGTGATTTACCTGCAAAACGCGCGTAGTATTCGGGGATTACAAAACGGTGCTAGAAGAGGCGTTACGAGTCTCTAAAACCGAGGCAAGGGTATACATCAAAGCACACATATTCCCAGTAATTCGAGAGCAGAGCACATCATCTTACAATATTACTCACTTCCCCGAAGTAACTTCCTACCAAACTCTCTCACATTCCCTCCAAAGCTAACTCCTCAACGAAACAATGAGATCCGCAGATCCCAGAACAGCAGTAAATATCAACACCCCGCACTCAACCCCAAGCGACACCACTGAATCCAGCAAAAACCAAGAAACAGCCTGTAGAACGCGTGACTGAGCGCGCGAACGTTTCCGCAGCGGCTTGAAAGCTATGGAAAAAAAAGCTGTGGCCAAAGAAACGGTGCACCCTCGAACCCCTAACTCAACGGGAACGCGGGGGGTAATGGCGCCCGGGGGACGAGCGGGGTAACGCGATTAGGTGCACAGGACTGGCGGAGCGATTCGGTCGGCTTGATTTATCCGCGTACCGACGCGTTATTGCATTAGCGCCCCGACGACGATGCTGCTGGCCAGCGTCCCGGGGGCGATCCTCCGCGGCGCGGCGGTATCGCGAGCACGGCGAACGCGCACCAGAGCCATCCGCTGGCCTTTCTGTCCACCCGCCCGTGAATCATCCCCAAGAATTATGTCTTGGACGGTTGTTGCCAGGACTCCGCGATTTGTCGTTGCCACGGGGTCCCAGAGACTTGCTCTCCTCCTCGTCCTGTACGATCCTGGGGCTTTTTCAGGGGTCTCGCGGTCGATCTCCTTGGTTTTCCCTCCTGGGTAAATTCTAATTGGTGGGCGAAGTCATTGTGACCTACAATGTATGGTAATTTCGGGGTTGGTATGTGTTGTGGGCTGTTTAGGATTTTCTTTGCTGGATGTTGTTAGTGTTTTTAATTTATAATTGAAGAGAGCTTGTAGAAAACACTGTAAGTGGCAAAATTAAAAAAGAAAATATATTGGAAAATTATCTAAATACGTGCCAATGGTAATGGTATAGTATAGAATTTGATTTTTGGCACTGACAGTGTTTTCTATAAGGACTCTTCAATTGTTCCTACATATATTTTCTGCCTTTCTGCTGATAGCATTTGTCTGTTAGCTTCTGTGAGTGTGAAGATTTAAGGGAGAATTGTTTACGATACGCCTGCCGGTGTAACTCGCAATAAATGATCCACTGCTCGTTTAAGATTTAAGTATATATATTTTTTAAAGCTAGTAGTATACAGAATGACATTTGTGTGCTCGAGAACAGCCTTAAAGTGACGTTGCCGCGCCTGTTTAATGTTCATTTTCGAAACTTGACACAGATTTCTCAGAAATTTTTTAAGCTTCCCCTTGGAAGTTTGCGGGAGATCGATCGTCCTCGTGTGTATGTTTATTTGTCTTTGCCTATCGTTCTCTCGCATCGAAGTTCGCTAGAAACATTGCGAGTGTAACGATTGCGTTTCGAGAAGGAACAGCCCGTCCATTACGATTCGTCGTAATTTTCAAGCCCAACTACTACTGACCCTCGACTATTTATAATACTTATGTATATATTATGTATAATACACTCGCCTTCTAAAATTCTTTCACTTTATACACGTCCAGTCTCCGTTTGTACTTCTCGGACACAAGCCATCTCGTCGACGAGTGCTTTTAAAATCCTGGTACGAATCAATGGTTTTAAGAGACACTCGGCAGCAGAAGGCCAAATTGCAGCTTTCGCAAATTAGTCACCGTAGTTGTCACGGTCAACCGTGACTTAATCTGCAACGGTGGTGAATTACTTCTGCCCTAACAATTAAGCCAGCTCCATCCCTAAACTTTATTCGAACTCTGAACGAATTTCTACCACAAAAGTAATCATACGTTCCACGTAACGTCCGCCGCGAAACAATCACTAATACCCAACAATAATCCATATAAGCATTCACTAAAACCCCACAGAATCAGGATGTAAAGCTTCGCAATTTGCAACTCTTTAATTTCCTCGACATTAGAGCCCTTTTACACCCTCTAAAACCGCCACGTCTTTTAAATCACAATAATTAACAAGAAAGTCCTCTCCCTCTGCAATTGCAAACTCGAAAACCGAGGAAAAGCAAATAGAGAACATCAGAGCGTCCGTACTCACCACCTAGCGACACAACATCCACCGATAACATCCCTCAACGTCCCCTTTGGGTTTCGAGTTCTTGTTCCGAGGTCTTCCAGGCCTGTGGGCCTTTTTTACGCGGGCCTGTCGAGGCCCAAGGCCTCCTGGTGTCGTCTGGCCTTCAGCCTGAGGTCGGCGATGCTGCTGTTCTTGGAACGGGCCGCCGCCGCGGCCAGGGAGGCTGCCAGGCTCAGGGGGTGATGGTGATGGTGCGTGGAAGTGGGCGGCGGGGGTGGTGGCGGTGGCAGGCAGAAAAGTCCACCAGCTGCCGCGTAGTGGAGGACCGCTGGGTCGAAGGCAGAACCTGCTGCGGCGGTCACGTTCCCGCCTGCACCCTGTATCGGGGGGTGCAACCTCAGGGCTGGTAGATAGGGGGCCACGCGGCAGGGTTCCAGGCTTGGCGGACTTCGCGGCGCTAGCACCAGCCCACCTGCTACCCCTGCAATTTTCAGGGAGATCGAGTCGTTAATTTGGCTACCGTTGCGCAATGGCTAATGACTTTTAAGGGGTTGAAGGAAACTCTTGGCTGGGCTTTTATTTTCTTCACTACCCTTATGGTTGTGTGGGGTGAACGTTTATGTACCTTTGTGCAATTGACTCTCGTGTTTACGACACTTCGCCCGTCGGTTCTGAAACCAAACTTGAACCCTCGCCTCGCTTAAACCGAGTCTCTGGCTGAGTTCCTCCCGCATGAACGCGTCGGGGTAGTGTGTTTCGTCGAACAGCCTCTCCAGTTCCGCCAATTGCTCTAACGTGAAGTTGGTCCGCGACCTTCTCTGCTTGCCGTTCCCGTTTCCACTGTTGCGACAGTTTGAGCCTGGAAAAATAGAAGCTAGATGTGGTAGGGAGCGGGAACCAGATGTAATTAGATCGTTCGAACAGAGACACTTTTATACGAGGATGTGTACCCTTCGTTCGAGCCGGTTGACTCAGAGTTTCGACCGAGAATTAATTCACGAGTACGTCGTGGATGAACACGGTCGCGAGGAAGTTGTCGAATTAATCTCCGCGATTCGTTCACAGGTCATTTCATCCGGTCTGTCCGACATCAGCATAAATTCCGGTCGTTTACGAGAATCTTATTCAAATCACGTGTCGAGAACTTCTAATTAGTTGACATTAGAGATCGGTCTTCCCCAAACGCGACTCCTACTTCTCGCGGCACAAGCGTTCCCCTGCGAAGTTCCCCGACAAACATCGAAAAGGTCTTCGCAAGTTTCTTCGCGAAGATCTGATAATTCTGCGCGAGTTAAAAGGCGACGATTAATCAAACTTACAGCAGCCCAAACTACCCCATTTTAAAGCTCAAAGTTTCTCCATCTTGGGAAAGATAGAAAAGAAAGAGAATGGTAGCTCTGACTAATAATAATCGACGTAACTGCATCGTAAATAGTGAAACTTGAACTCGAGGAAGGCGCAAGTGCCTCGGAATTATCGGGGCACAGGCAAACATCCCCACTTAGGCTTGAAATTTTAAGAACCCATCAAGGGACCATCGCCAGACCTCTGTCAACGCGCGTGTAATAACTCTCGGCGTCGTTCAAGCGTTGAGTTTCCCTCGGAACCGATCTTAAAAACTCCAAAGAGGCGTCCGTCTTTCTACAAACGCGCCGCAACCACCGCCGCGAGTCAAGGAGACGGGGCCCCGTGTAATTAACGGGTATACGATTTAATTAATGGCTGCTTAATGCAAAGTAACTACGGGTACAACTCTCGGAGGTGTTGCCGATGGGAGCTCGAGGAGATATCCGTCCCGTTGCTTCCGGAGAACGGGACGGCGAGGGGAGGGTCCAGGGGGCGGCGGAGGGTGGATTAAGCGTCTCGCGTAAGAGCCCTTGACGAAGGGGATGTGATTTATATAATTTAGCAAAGTGGTGAGCTACGCAGTCTTATACGGGGTCGTTAGTTACCCCCCGCCTCCCTTCCCACCCCCACTGTCTCCTCTGCCTGCTTTACTGTTCGCCACCTTAATCACCCCTCTTTGGCTTTCTGCATCTGTCCACGTTTCACACCCCCCCCCTCAAAGGTGGAGCTCGTATAAATTGTCAATGGGTGGCGTTGTTTATCGAGCGAGCTTGATGCTTGGATGCTCGTCTCCGGCGACTTCTTTGCGTGTGCGAGGAAATTGCAAAATGGTGGGAAGGAATGAAGGCGGGAAAACGCGGGAGTGGAGCGTGAAACTCGTAACGTCGATTGAAAAAAAAAAAAAAGAAGAAACAGGTGGGACGGGGTTGGATTAAAACGAGGAGAAATTAGAAGGACAGCCAGCCGGCGATGACGACGCAGCGTTGCGCTTTAATCAATTAGGGAATACCTACGTAATCCAATCGGAGCCCTGGCTGAGCGACGCCCGCATCCATATGTACAGCGGTTTAAAACACCCCCGCCTCCCCTAGCAAAATAACTCGCGCGGTTTTCAGACCCATTCTCGTCCCAGTCATCCGCCCCTTTATCATCGAACATCTCCCTCCCGTTTCGCCACCCCTGTTTCTCTCGCTCTAGCTCCATTTCTATCTCCCTCTCTCTCTTCATTCTCTGCGTGCTTCGTCGTTGATCATTCTAACGACAGCAATTCGGTGATTCGATGGCGCAAGAGCTAGTGTTTCGAGTTTCATCGGTAGAACGGGGCTGGGATTTAATGGAGGAGTTTTGTCTTTGTTAGGCTTTTGGTCACGAGCAATGGGTGGTCTGCTACTATGAATCGTAAGTGTAAAACTTTGTTGCCTAGAATTCCCAGTTGAACTGTAAACGTAACGAGGTCTACTCTAAAGAATTCAAACTCCAGACTCCCGTACTCTTACGATTCCAAAATCTAGATACCAAGTATCCACCAATCGTGCCCAAAATTTGATTCACCATCTAATATTCCACGACCCCGTCGTTCCGAGCTCTCCAGCTCGGAGATACTAAATTCTTGCAACGAGCAACATACACACGGGGACAGTAGGTGCGAACTCGTTGCTGGAGTATCGTATGGCGAATCAGAAAGACAACGGGGGTGGAGAGGGAGGAAGCGGGCAGCGCGGAGAACCCTCCTGGAAAACCCGAAGCAATCACACTCGGACACGAGAGGGGCCGCTAATTCGATTACTAAGAGCGCTGCCCTCTTGGCCTGATCCAGTCAAACCACCCTCGTCACCCCCCCCCCCCCCCTCCCCCGTGAACGCAGCCCCCGACCTCTGGCTCTCTTTTCTCGGTGATCGTCGCCGCTGGTCCCTGGATTTTTCCCCCTTTTGCGGGCCGAGTCGGGATATCGGAGCCATTAGGCGTATAAAAGCGCCGGGGACATGGCTGTTTAACCCCCTCGGCTGTTTGTCGCCGTATGCTGTAACTGCATATGGCACGCAGCCCGACTTCATGAATAAATAAGCTTCTAAATGCTTAGGTGCAAGGATTGAGGATCCTTTCCCTCGTGTATTGGCACTATCTCAGCTGATTCTGAGGATTAGAAGAGAGTCCCTTCGAAGTATATTGATCAATAGATTCTTATAGTTAGTTAGTACATACCTCTGTTAGACTCAAGAAATATTCAACTTCCCAGCAAACTCCATCGTACACGCTTTCTATTAACTAACAAGCCATCTAAAGCATCCACAATCAACCGACTCGCTTCATCGCCACCCACTATAATCAGACCCAAAAATTCTGAAAGGGTGTAAGCTGAAAGGGTGTAAGCGGTATTTCTCAGGAGTCATGGGGAAGAACGATGGGCCACGCGACGCAACAAATATCGCCGAAAGAAAAGCAGGGCCAAGTGTCGCGGTAGATCACCCTCGGTGGGCCTCGAGCAAGCCACTTTGCCTGACTTGGCGTCGATCTCAACCCACCCCCGGCGAGATCCTTTCCTTTCCAAAATACCATCGCGATATCGTCTCCGTTTGACCCCTGGTCAGAGGCTGCGCCCTCGCATGGTTTACGCTCGCTGCTTAGGGGGGTGCGAGTTTTTGAAGCATGGCGATGGGCCAGGGGGGGGGGGGGTGGAAAGTTTCCTCGATATTTATGTACCTTCCCTTCGACTTGCGTGAAGCTTCCAGTGCTTCTTTCGCTTACACACCCTTCATCTTCCACTTCGAAGCAACCCCTGCACTGTGAAATTGTCTCGAATTCAGCCACGCCCGGGTATCCGACGGAAAGTACACCGAACTGCTGGAAAATATCACGGGTACCCAGAAATGTATGTTCCCTTTAAAAAAGAAACAAAAAAAAACAGTGGCGGAGAAAGGAAGGAAGAAGAAGAAAAGATCACTGCGGCGCTAACCTCCACGCCGCGTACTTTTCTCGCGTACAGAAGAATGGAGCCAGGGGCAGGGGGGGGGGGGGGTGGTGGTGGTGAGGAACGATCCTCGCTGCTTCTTCAGCTCGCGGTTATTTATGGTTTTACTTTGCCGCGTCCGATGGCTGCCGGCCGGGCAGATTGCTTTTTGATTTGCGCTTAATCGGGAAAAGTTATGGGCCCCCGAGAGATACGACGCGGCGGAGGGAGAAGGAGGGCGCTCCTCCACCCTCCCACCCACCCCCCCGCCAGGCCTGTGTGTGCGTTTGGGGGCGTACACAACTAACGCGGCGGGCCGCATATTAAACCATAAATTCATGCGAGCTCTGGCCGCAATAGACGGGGCCGAGTTATCGCCGCGAGGAGCTTGCGTGGCGTTGTTACTTGAAACGCCGTCAGTTTTTAACGCGATTTCCATTTGCACCGCTGCCGGGCTCACTTGCGCACGCCCGCCCTCCGCCACCCGCTTTGAATCCAATTTCCGCGCGCGTATGTAACTTCCGCTCGTCGATTGAATTTTTTAGCGGTGAACAACCGTCCACCGCGACTCCAGCCTCCTTTCCCAGCGATTGACACGGTTCCCGCGATTTATCGTGGGACCTGTACTTGGAATTAATGATACAATTTCGGTTGGAGATTTTAGAGTAATTTGGAATACGCTGGGGGCTTGAGGGAATTGGTTTTCAGCGGGGTGAATTTTTCTGGGACGGAGGAAGTTTTCTTTCTGAAGAAATTCTGAGTTATTTACCCGTTTACTTCGAACACGAGAGTCTTTGTTTAATGTAGCTTTAATATTGATTATTTCTTCTGATTCTTTGGTAGAATTAAAATTGTTGCTATGGCGTAGTTCGAGGTGATGGCTATTCGAGTGGCTAATTGATTTTTTTTCAAGTGGAAGATGACGGGGAACGCGGTGGAAGGAAATCGCAAGTGGTCGACGGTGAGCGGCCGTTATTGAAGTCGACTTGGCATGTGGGTAAAACTAGAGGTCGGTGATGGTTACGTTGTGAACGGTCAGCTATTCCCAATCACTTCTGAGCTTTATTGGACGACGTCCTGAATTATAAACGAAGATCGAACCCCACCGATGATACGTGTCGGGCTACGAATTCGTCGGAGGTCCCTGACCTTCCTGCACAGGATCGCGTCTTGCAAAAAAAAAACCAGCTACCATCTGATAGTCCCCTCAGGATCCTTTAGAATCTTCACTATCCTACGATACGTATCGTGTGAAGCTTTTATTTTCGAATAAAATCAGCCAGTACATTTAATTTCGATTCACGAACTAAACTTTCCACGTTCTTCCATCGTTTAACTTTAGTAGATTGCTCTGTAATTTGTGGTCTGTAAATGTCTGCATGAATAGCAAATGAGTCTCAGTAGACAGATTTAGAATCGAAAAGCTGCGAATCTTCGATGAGATTTTACATAGGACTTTTCTATCGCGAGACTAAAGTCTCAGAAACTAAATGTAAATAATGGAAATAGTCGCGAGAGATGAGATTTTTGAAAATTTATCATGAAACTTGTCTCGTGAGATTGCAGTCTCACGATATTTTTGTCTCTTCGTGGATTTGCACCTTTTAAAGCAGGAGATTCGATTAAGCTATGTGGACGATGGTCTTCTAAAGAAGATTCTTTAACTTATGTCGCGTATTCCACGAATAGCTACTAATAAACAACAGAATATCGAGTTTCCAGAAACTCAGTGACGAACTATCGATAGGCAGTAAGGATCCAATGTTCACGAGCCCGATTCCTCTTACCTTTCGCGCCCTCGTCCTGTCCCTGCATCAACGACCTGGACACCTGCGACGGCAGCTTGAGGTCCGTCGTTTTCACGTCGCTGGACGGGTGATTCTTCAGCTCGACGGAGTTGTCTGGGCTCGGGGATCGATCCCTCGAAATCGGCGGCGGCGAGGGGCTACATCCCAACAGTTTCCTCACCGACAGCTTCAGTTCCGGTGTCTTGAGAGGAGGCAGACTCTCGGAGGTGTTGGCGACGTCCTTGGTCTCCTTGATCTTGGTGGTGACGGAGAGGTCTTCCGGCTGGAGGCGTCCTTCCGGCGACGGCGGCTCGTCCACGCTGCTCGCCTCGACGCTCGACGCCTCATGAGCGGTTTCCCGAGCCGTCGCGACGGCATCTGGAGAACGGTTGCGTCGAATCAGTTCACGGGAATCTTTGGGCGTCGTTTCGTGGGAGTTTGTCGATCGGATCTCTTCGGGAGACAGTTTTACCCCGGATTTCTCGGAGGAGAGTTTCTCTCACGATGAAATGCTGCGGTTCAGTGGGAACATTTGAGAAGAAGAAGCGCTATTTGCGGGAAAAGATTCAGGAGGCAGGCAGGGATTTCTGATTGTGAGAAACTTGGAGAAGATTTGTTCGATGACAGAAATGCTGTCGTAATTAGAAGAAGAGAAGTTTGAACGAATTTGGGTGTATCATTAGTGGATATTATCATTTGACCGAGCAAGAAGGCAGCCTTAGAAGAGGGGCACTATTCTAAAATCAGGATATTCTATCTCCTGCCATCTCCTTTAAGGGGGGAGCCCTATTTAGGACGGCTCGGAATAAGGTGATACTTGGGAATTTTTTTCTAAGAAACTGTTGAGCAGATCTTCTCCAAACTTTCAGGGTATTTTAGTTCACGTCCAAACAATAAAAATTAATTTTTACGTTACAAAGTATTCGGTGGAAGTGAAGATACATGAACACGTTCTTTAGGACTCGCGCGCCGGAGTTGCAAATCGGCGATTGTATAATGGTGACCCCATTTCTTCGCCGAATTAAAAAAACCAAGGATTTTCTGATTTCTAGTATAATTACATTGTCGATGAAACCTAAGACATTGATAAATAAACTGAATTGAACAACTCTTTTTCCATAAATATTACGAAATATCTTGAGACAGAATCGTAACTTTTTCTTTCAAGTCCCACCAATTTGCCAACTTTGAACTTTTTTGTCGTTTGTTAGGTTCATCGACAATGTGATTACACTAGAAATAAGAAAATCTTTGGTTTTTTTATTTCAGGGAAGAAATGGGACCACCATTACAATCGCCAATTTGCAACACCGGCGCGCGAGTCCTAAAGAACGTGTTCCTATACCTTCATTTCTACCGAACACTTTGTAACGTAAAAATTAATCTTTATTGTTTGAACGTGAACTAAAATACCCTGAAAGATGTTAACAGTTTGTTAGAAAAAAAATTCCCAAGAATCACCTTGTTCCTAGCATCTTAAATAGGGCTCCCCCCTTAACTTGACGATCCAATAGGACCTGCACAGCATAGAACCACGCAAGCATTCCATCGCAATCGTCGCCGTATCAGCGGACGCCACACGATAATCCTCGCGCCGGCTGCAACTGCTATCAACCCCCAACTACCAGCAAGGAGAATCACAGTCACGAATCGAGGAATCCACGTGGTGTCGTGCCAGGGAAAGCCTGGACGTACCGCAATCGTTCTCCGCGGTATCTCCAAGGAGGTGTGCGACACTGAGGGTGATCCTCGCGGAAGGGGATCGCTCGGGGGCCCTGCAGGCAGGGTGCTCGCCAGCCGGGGGGCTCGCGTTGTCGAAACTCTTGGACACGAACTGGGCGAGCTGCTCCATCCTCGCGGAGACGACTCGCGCGACGACGCGGCTCGCGTCGACCTCGTCGTCGAGGCCGTGGACACCGACGGGGGTAGGCGGCTCGACTCGGCCTCGAGGAGCACGAGACGCCCGGCGTCGCGACGCCACGCGTCCCCCAGGACGCCATTCGGGCGGCGGCCAATCGCGCCCCCGCGTGGGCGTCCCCAACACGCCCCCGTCTCACCCTTCTTCCTCTCTCTTCATCCCTCTGTCACGCTCCTGCTGTCCCTCGATCCCGAGCCACCCACCCCTCCGTCTGCGGGGCCGAAGCGGGGATAGAAGATCGCACCCTCCGTCCCGTAAACCGAGGCTCATTAGCATTTGCGCCCGCTTTTCCACCCGCCAAGCGCAAACTACCACCTACCAGCGGCTGGCGTTGGCTGCCTTCCTACCCCTCTGTTGCTGGCCAGCCACGTTTACGACCCCCTCGGAACTACCCCTGCTTGTACACTGGGTCCACCGTGCCGCGTCCCGTCGCGTCGGCCGGCTCTGTCTTTCCACCTGCCTCGCTCGATCGTCCTTTTCCCTCTTGCCTGATGCCTCACGGGTAGGCGCGAACGGTGCGACGTTCAGGGCCGCCGTTGTCGCTGTTTACGCCGCGGATAGTTATTGCACGGGGATGATAATCGATTTGAAATGATTGGGCTGTTGAGCGGCGCGGATCGTTGCGCTGAGAAATCGCGGTGGAATTGTTAGTGATACCGATGGATGTGTGGTCTCTTTTGGGGATGAGATTTCTTTCGCAATGGCAACTTCTACGTGGAAGAGAAACAAGTTTATTTGTTTCTTAAATCGTTACTCGACCCCGAACCGTTACTGGCCTTGGAATGTTCCACACCCGAAGTCGTTAAATAATCTCGATAGGATTTCGGCTCGGGGTTTCGACATTTCGAGACTCCTCTTCAAATTTCAGTATCTTCCGAACTTTCTGCAAACTCTCTCGATCGAGACTACCGCCCACGACTGCACAGCCGAAAGCATTCTCCCGTCCAGCGTTTTCCATCGAAATGGCCGCGTAACGTGCGTCCGCCGTGTCCCAAGTCGATTGCGACCCTGGCCGGGCGGGTTGCTGCCGTGTTTGCAGCCACCAAACTCGGCAATATTTAAATGGGATTGCGTTCGGGAATGTAATTGCTCCGGCAAACACGTTTCCGCGTCGCAGGCCCGTGGAACGTTTGGGACGGATACGGACAGAGGGTGTCAGGGCGGCGCGAACGAAGGGGGATGAAGGAGAATCCGACGCGGATGGACGGACAGAAGGTGCGGCAGAAAGTGCGTCGATAGTCGTGGAAAGTCAGAGACGTCCAGGGAAAGAAATAGAAATGGCCGCATAGGGGAGGGAAGGGGGTTAAACTAATCATAATACGAATTATGGAACATAGCCGCAACGGAAGTTAGGAAGAAAGTAGAATTTTAATGTATTAAATTTCTGATGAAACAGTAGTTTCTAGTAAGGGCTCTGATAAAGTCTAAAACTCGCTGTCTCGAGTAGATCTTTGAAGTAGGGGAGACCGGGGCTGGTAGGACAGTTTTTCAGTTTTTGATTTTTAATAAATTATGTGGGCGAAATATCATTAAACCGGTTAGTATATTTCGTAGGGCATACATTTGGCTAACTGATTAAATTATTAATGTTACTTCAATGTGACAACAATTAAGGTATTTTAATGTTTTTTTAACACCTTCCGTGCTGGTCAACCAGCCCCATGATCGTGGTTTGTTGACTTACAGTATGGGGTAGGTTGACTATATGTAGGTACAATCAGTTAAGATAGTGTTATTAGAAACTATCTCACAAGGAGAGGGTCCCAGGTGTCCGCCTCCGATTGCTTTGAATTTTGGATATGTTTTAGAGGACCGAAAAATAAGAAATACGTGTTTTTTATAGCGGCCCGTTTTCATATTTAGGGGGTGAAACCACCCCCCAAAGTTCATACGGGGTATAAAAATTGTGTTGAGTAAAACTTGATATAAATTTAATTTGCGTCATAACTTGCTGTATGGACGATGTTCTTGTCGTCCGTCGCCGTTATTACGGGGTAACAATGAGGGGTGGTTTCACCCCTTGACCATGCAAATGGGCCAAAATAGAAAGACATACATTTCCTATTTTTCGGCCCTCTAAAACATATCTAAAAACCAAAGCAATCGGAGATGAACACCTGAAAATCTTATAACTTTGGGGGTTGGTTTCTCCCCCTAAACATGCAAACGGGCCAAAATGAAAAACACGTGTTTCTTATTTTTCGGTCCTCAAAAACATATCCAAAATTCAAAGCAATCGGAGGCGAGCACCAACTATTCTTATGAACTTTGGAGGGCGGTTTCAACCCCTAAACATTGAAGCAGGCAAAAATAAAAAGACGCGTATTTCTTATTTTTCGGCCCTCTAAAGCATATAAAAAAACCAAAGCAATCGGAGATGAACACCTGAAAATCTTATAACTTTGGGGGTTGGTTTCACCCCCTAAATATGAAAACGGGCCGCTATAAAAAAATACGTATATCTTAATTTTCGGTGTTCTAAAACATATCCAAAATTCAAAGCAATCGGAGGCGGACACCTGGGAACCTCTCCTTGTCAGTGGTAATAAAATAACACAATGTCACAAGAGTTGTTTCATTATAAAACATTAATTTCTTTCTTTCATATTTTAATAATAACCTGACAATTTGTTCAACGTAAATATTAATTATAATGTATTTATAACATAGTGTAAAGTTTAAGGTTCTTATCCCCATATCACCCTAACGAAGGGGGGTAGAAATCTGAAATTTCTCTCAGTGTTTTTTTAGGCAAAGAGCATTATTTGGTACACATAAATACTAAAATTGGTGCTGAGGCCGTTTTCCCTATGCTTACCCGGCTAGACCCTTTAAACAAAAAATAAAAATCGTTTTATGAATAACAAAATAACAATTTAAACCTTATTAGTCAACCAGCCCCGACCGATCATTTTGACTTCAATAATCTATATAACCTTCAATTATTTATGTATAAACAAAAATACTATGTCAATAGATCGTCTAATAAACACGCTTTAAAATAGTCTCTTAACATTTATTCTACTGTAGGGTGACTGTACCTAATATCGCCACCCGCTATATCTCGCAAAGTAAGCTCTAAAATTTATCGATTATACACTGAATTAGTACCTAAACATATGTAGGAAGACATACTGTAATAGCAGCATCATGTGATCAACAATTACAGAAAGAGAAGTATTTTATTGAATCTTAAAAGTGTAAAAATGTATTGAACTACCACAATTTTACTTCACATTCGGAGAAGGTAAGTCTAATAATTCCGTGAATGCAAGAATATCTACTAGAAATACCTAATTAATGATGTACTTCAGGAATTAAATCGATTCAAATATTTTCCGTAGTGAAAATAGTGTTTTTCTTGTAGCAGTATGGGTGTTCTCAATACCGTCTACTGGAGAACAATGGTTTCGATGTAATGTTTGTTATAGGTGGGGTTACGAAATGTGCCGAGCAACCGTAATAAACTTTATTTGTCCAATATGTACATCGGAACGTAAAAAATAAAATATTTTAAAAATCTATATTTTTAAATTTCTATATTTTTCTAATAAAAATGAAATCAAAGATGCATAAAAATACATTTATAGAGCAAGAAATAATAACAGCACATGTGAAAATGACTTTAAAAACATATATATATGAATTAATCAATATTTCTTAAGTTGGCGATATTAGGTACACTTTTTTCAGGACCCGATTTTTGCATGTCTTACGTTTATTGAGTCCTAATTAAAAATTTGTAGGTTTCAACGATTCTAACTTATGCTACATGAAAGATGAATAATTTCTCTTTACTTTGATACGAGCTGCATGCAGAAATATCAGTTATTATTCAATTGACAGCGATTTAACTTTTGCCTGGCGATATTAGGTACAGTCACCCTAACTATATAGAGCGTGAAAAAATAAAATCTTTGAGAAAAAATATTTACTTACGTAGTCAATTTTTCGACAAACGCTGATAACCGTTAAAAACTTCTTTAAAGACTTCTTTCTACAGTGAGTGTTTCCGCAGTAGAGCATATGTCGGTGCAAAGTTATTAACAATTAGTCAATCAACCCCTTTGAGACAACCAGCCCCGGTCTCCCCTATAGTCAGACCCACGAGAAATTGGATGAAGGGAACAGTCTCTGCACCCCCGAAAGAAGAGAAAGGTTTTGCAGTTGAAGCCCCGCGTAGAAGGCAGCAAGTGGGTCCGGGGAATATAGTTGTATCATGAAACTGTCAGAGGGAAAGATGGGGAGGGTATCGAAGATGAGGACAACCAGCCAGGTGAATGAGTAGGTACAGTAAGACAGAAGACGGGGATGAAGACAGGAATGTGAGCAGACGTCGGCGGAGGCGTCGAGGAAGAGGGCTGAATGACGCTTGCGTGCGGGATGGTGAAATAAACCGTACGGAGGGCAGAGATGTTGATGAAGGTGGAACAGTGGCAGAATCAATTCGCGGAACGAAGACAGGCGAACAGATTGAAACGGCGTAGGAGACGATTCGAGGAGGAGGGAAAAGGGTGGTCGGAGGAACGAAGAGGGAAGTGGGTGAGGAAGGGAAAGAGGAGCCCTAGAGACAGAGATGGAAGCCGGGGTGAAAAGGAGAGGGGAAACGAGTGAACCACATCGAGGATCGAAACGGCTGGGGGCGGGGGGGGGGGGAGGGGGGGTTAGGGGGAGGGGAGGGGAGTGCACGGTCTATAACGCAGGCAGACGGAGCCAATCAGGGCGCAATGCGATTACCTTAACGAGAAATCCGATTACTTATTCATTCGCCTAACTCGAAATCAGTTTAACTAATCGTTTAATTCGGTAGTGTACCCCACCGAGCGTTTCCAGGCAGACACGGGCCGAAGCCAGTCCCTCTGTGTGCACGCGCGTGTGCGTGCAGAGATGGTCGTTGGGTGTGGTGTGCTCGTGGGGGGATGGATCCCCCCCTCCCCCGCCCCCCAGGGTAGAGGCGCGCACACGCGCGCAACCACCGTTTCTACACGTGCCGCAAACCCACCCCCTCGTACGGTGCGGCGTTGGCGAGGGTGAGAGAGACTACCGCGGAGATACTCGGCGGGCTGGCAGGCTGGAGGAGAGAGGCCTCATTCAATTCAATTACGTAATGAATTGTCGTGTCTTGAGTAAACACCCTTCCTCACCGCGACTCGCCGCCGGAAAATCTGGGGTTGGGGGGGGGGGGGAGGGGGGGTGTACGTGCCTCCTGTAGAGGGGATGTCGCTGCGTGGAAAGCCGGTACAGTGTCGTTCAAGTGTGGTGGGTGGAGGGAATGTGGGGGACGGAAGAAACTTAGCGAGGTGTGGCTCGTACTTGGCTACGTATATCCAGCAGTAGTAAGGCCCTTCAATGGCCCAGCGAATTATTATTGATAAATTCAAGAACTGCCTGGGGTCAGCTAGTGTCACGGCTTTTATTACTAAACGGCTGGCAACTATCCCTCCAGATTTCTGCATCGCGAAACACGAAGGTGAAGCTATGAAAGGAGCGAGAGAGAGGTACCTTTTATGAGCGACACTGTACGCAACAAACGACAGTTTCGGGCGAGCAGAATCAATCTGCATCAACTCGCGAACGCTTCGAAATCTCTCATCGCTTCTCCCGCAACCTTGCCGGGCTTCTCTCTGCGGCTCCCGCCGCCGCCGTTTCATCCCCCCTGTTTCCCGTAGGTGTGTATCCGCAGGTGGATAAGCGCGATATTGACTACGTCGACGCGTTTCCTCTCGTCTCGTTTGCAGAGGCGGGTATCAGTAATTCCGGGTGTTCCCTCGGAATTAACAGGGGCGGTTCGGCAGGGGTTGCACCCAGGGGGGGGGGGTGGGTGGGAGGGGAGGGGGGGTTTGCACAGGGTACCGGAAACGGTCGGCGATCAAAGGAAACCGAATCTGCATTAGCGGCAGCTCGGGTAAATCGGTGATTCCGGCGGAGGCTTCGATAGCGCGATTCCAATCGTGAATTTCGCTCGTCCTTCCGTCGACAATCGTGCGCAAAGTCTTCTCCAGGAACTCGTCGAGCATGAGTGCCGTAGAATAGACTTCAGACAGAAATTCAGTATTACAATACTTACAAGGATTGATTTTTTAATTTCGTTTGAAAGAAATTAAAGCAATGGATGAATGAACACCTACTTAGATTATTTGAAACGGTGGAGCACTGTGAAAGGCGATGCTTCTTTGTTTAACCCTCTCGTCAGAACTCTAAATTCCTAATGTAACGACGACCGCAAAGCTGAGGGACGTTTTTCGTCCACGGAAACTCTTCTCCCCATGGCATCCTTCCGGCCAAAACTCCAAATTTCCAGTATGATTTTGTCAAAGGTATCATGTCGCATCAGCGTGAACGATAATATACCCTAAAACAGTAATCACTCGTCAGGAGAAATCATAGGTTACGTGACGATATGAAAGAACTTATTATTCGAAAGAATCGCTTAGAATTCGTGAAATAATTCTCTTTCTTAGGAAAATTCACGCAACACGGTTTTACTGAACGTTCCCTCGCTAACGAAATTTGGGGTGAGAGACAACGCCAGGTCCTTCTGGCTGTTCAAATCGAAACCAACCATCGAACCGCCACCACCGCCATCGCCAGTGGAGCCTTCCAGGGGATGCCCCTCGAGGTGTCTGGAACATGGATACGGCAAACCCGTGAAGAAACCGAAGAAGAGGAGGTCGTGCGGTTCCAAGGAACCCTTGGAGATCAAGGAAAAGCCCAGCAACTGCGCGAAAGAAACGGCTGTCGAGGAGAAGCTGAGCTGGTGGGATCAGATGGTCGGGCCAGATCCTAAGAAGCCCTTGCCTGACTCTTGCATCTGTCCACTGGCTTATGAACAGAAGAGGAAGGCGCGAGCGCAGGATCCCCGATTAAGCGATGGAAGGTACAAGGATACTGCTGGGGATGTCTTTCTGTACACTGAACAGGTGAAACAATGCAGACAGCGCTGCTGGGAACCGCAGCCAAAGCCACCACCAGCGTACAAACTGCCGAAGGCATTGCTGTGCAGGATCATGAGCCAGGATTGTGAAAAGGTGAGGGGGCTGCTAGTGTTTGGAGGTTTTTAATTCGGATGACTCCAAGAAGTTGGATTCGATAAATTGTATTATCTTGAAACTGTGAGGCGTAAAAGAAAATTGCACCCCGAAACTTTCTGCTCCGCAATTAATTCGCGATTAAAGAAAATTTGTTAATGTTGGATGTCCCTTGGCCAGGGTATCCTTAATCAACAAACGGGTAACGGCTGTCAGCATTTGCTTCAAAAGGCACCGTATAGGCTTCCGTACGAAGAACTGAGGCCGCTGGAAAGGAGGCGAAAACCGTTGTTTAGTTGTCGAGAGGGGATTCGACCCGAGGATGTTCTTCGGCCGTGCAGCTCAGATGTCATCTCTTGCAGAATTTGTTCAACCGCCCAGCCACTCAGATCAAGCAGTCTGAGCTACAAGTGCCCAGAGGAAACCGTGAACCGCGTGTCCAAGGTGAAAAGCGGTGTGGAGCTAAGGGTTGAAAAACGATCTAGAATAGAACAACTGAAAATACTCGTTCAACAAAAAGACACGTTCCATTGCATATCATCGTCTTCCTATAACAATTAAATCTCTTCTCTAGCGTCTAATCAAATTATTTGTGTATACAGAAGAAACAAACCCAATTTTCGTTCATCGACTAGAAGCCTACAAATAAATTCCCAATTTCTCAAAATGTACAGATCAATCTAGTCTCTCTCTCTACTTTTGCGCTCGCCGGTTTAAATCATATATTATCATTGAGCTCCTAAAAATAGCTTAAATAGCCTCACGAAGCGCGGGTTTAAAAGTTGCGCGAAATGAGGGGCGGCCTGTGGCGCCACCTGGCCGCGGGAAGTTCGCGCGACGCGCAAAAAGTGCGGCCGGCCGTGATCTACAAGGTTTCACCTTCGATGGCGGCGTTGTTGCTGTGTGTGGACCCCTACAGAGTTGGCTACGGGGTAGTCAAATGTCTCGTAAAGGAACTCCCTCCGCTTGCAAGTCAAAACAAATCCCGCGAATCTTTCGTAATCGACGCGGCTTGTGCTCCGTTCGCGGCTGGCCGCACGGTGAGGTCGGCGTTCTGGCCGCTGGTACGGCGACAGGTTACACGGGATCATCGGATCTGCTGGCCACTTCACCGGACGGGGACAAAAGAGAGGAGGCGAATAAAAAAGGAAAACAGAAAGGAAGAAGCGGCGACAGATATCCGGAGACCGCCTGGGTGGACTGCGGCCAGGTGCCGAACGGCGTAGCCGCGAACGAGCCGAGCGTCGACGTGATCGGTAAAACCGCCGATGTCGAGACAGTAGCCGACATTGAGAAATGGTTAAAGACGCGCACGGAGTCCGTGTCGAGCATGGACCTCGACGCGATCAAGCCCGGTGTGGTGGAGGGCGTCGACCGGTACCTGGGCGAGGAGCTCCAGCACGCTTTCCTGGAAAAGGACCCTGACGGCCTGTCGATCGACATCGATCTGTCCGACAAGAAACTTAACCTAAGTTACGACCCGTTGCTCCAGGAGCTCCAGAGCGAGAAGCTGCTCGACCCCTGCGAGAAGGACGGTTTCATACTGCCGGAGTTCCAGCTCGATCATTTGGACCCTTTGGCATTGTCCCCCGACGACATGATGGTCGCCGGTGAAATCTTGCCGTCGACCAGCGGCCAGCTCACTTTAACCGCCCCTAACACGGTAGTCGAAGGGTTGTGCGCCGGTACGGAGCAGGCTGACAATTCGTTGATGAGGAAAGCTATGATCGCCGAGGACCAGGAGTCGCATAGTAAATCCACGCAGGTCGCGGTCGACGACCTGCCCAATGTTGAGACTGTAAACAAAGAAGATAACGCTCAGCAGCAAAAAGACTGCCCTTCGCCGGAGACTGCTACGAATCTCTATATACAGGATCTCGGCCCAGAAAATGTGATACACGTGTTGCCAAGCGCAAAGTCCTCCGACGGGGACACCGAGAGCGCCGTAATCGAGCAGCTGAAGACTAAAGCGAAAGTGAAGTTGGAGCCGAGGATTATTAAGAAGCGTAGGAAAATATCGGACATTGCGGAGAAGAGACTAGACAATGAAATTAGAATATGCGGAGAAGACATGGTAGATACGGAGGACGGTGTGATGGCGGTTGTGGCGATATCGACGGACAAAATTTCAAATATGACGCAGATTGTTATAAACACCGGTACGGAGGAGCAGATCTATCAGGGGAAAACTTCGGAGCTGATAGAAGCTACGGGGAACTTTCCAAAATTACCAAAAATAGAAACTTCGACGACGTGGAACGGCATGATAGAGCAGAGCGCGGAGAACGCTAATAATCATGAGATGGTGATATCCAACGCTTTAGAGGAGTTAGGGATAACTGACGACAACTTGCAACCAATATCGGTCACCGAACATGGAAAAGTGTGGGTCTGTCCGCGGGACGATTGCAGTAGACAATTTAGCAAACTTTATGCTTTGAAAGGCCATTTGTTGGCGCACTTTGGCGTAAGGCCCTTTAAGGTATATAAACTACGAATTTTGTTATTCTTCGCTTTGTAAGTTGTCGAGCGAACTGGTAGGGTCGACATTTATTTACCTATATTCTGATTTCAGTGCGACTTCGAGGGATGCGCCTGGGCATTTTATTCGGAATTTAAGCTTAAGCGGCACAAAGAGACACACTTGAAACGCAAAGACTACGTGTGCGACGTAGAGGGTTGTAACCGTCGGTTCACTACGATATATAATTTATGGAGCCATGCAAAGCTGCATAGCCGTCCGAATAGGATATTGTGTCAAGTACCAAACTGCCAAGAGAAGTTCCAGACAAAACGGGCCCTGGAACTACACATGAAGTCTCACGACCAGAGTCACGCCCCGTACGTTTGCAAGCACGAAGGGTGCGGGAAGAGATACTATAGTAGTAATGCTTTGACGTCGCATCAAAGATGCCATAGTTATAAGGAAGTAGATGTAAAATGCTCGTGGCCTGGCTGCGGACGGATTTTCGATAAGCCGTGCAGGCTGAAGGCACACATACGCTCGCATACCGGTTGCAAGCCTTATCTTTGTACATTTCAAGGCTGCCAGTGGGCATTCTCGTCCTCTAGTAAATTAAAGAGACATCAGAAGAAGCACACCAACGAGCGTAAGTTCGTGTGCGACGTTCCCTCCTGCGGGAAGGCATTCATGAGATCCGAGCATCTCAAGGAGCACAGGCTGACCCATAACGAAGGGAGATACTTTCAATGTTTAATATGTAATGCGAAGTTCTCCGCGAAAAGTAGTTTATATGTCCATATAAAGAAGCATCAGGTTAAACAGGACGCGGAGACGAATTCCCGGGACGCCGTGAACGGTCAGAAGCGTAGTAAAACGAAGGAAACGCAATGCTCTCGGGTGAATCCTGTCGCGAAGTCGAAGAGGAAGTCGGTAGAGCTGAGCGTAAATGCGATTTGCCTAAACTCATCTGCGACAGATGAGCCCGAGCCGGCTGACGCGAAGCTCATGAATAATAATGAGGATCAGATTAAAAGTGAAATGTTGTGCCCTGAAAATCAATCCAAGACCTTGTATCATTGTCCAGTCGAAACCTGCACCCGTTCCTATACTACGAAAGCTACGTTAAGGGGGCACATGTTGAAAGTCCACGGCACCCCCGTCGAAGAATGTGATAAACCGCCGATAAAAGCGTCCGAGAGTTCAGTATGTAATATGGACTACATTCTGTACACCGCGCCCACGATGGCGGAGCCTGCGGAGCAAATGATAATGGTAGCGCCATGCGATGCCGTTATTCTTAGCACTTCCACGGAAACGGATCGCTCTCTACCGGAACCAGAGCCACCGCCTCTTAATAGCGTATTAAAAACCGAACCGTCCTCGCACGTTATGATGCACCGGCAATTACCCGACCAACAGGCGAGGAAGGATCAGGGATCAGCTCGGACTGATTTAACGTTCTCCGACGTGTGGAGGCTGAAGGCGAATGGTGCTCTGTTAGATTCCGTTGTTGGGGCGTCGGACGTTGTGTTAGGTGCAAGTGATTTACAAGAAGGCTTATTGCTCACGGAGGAGTTGCCTTCGATGTATTATCAAGACGACGTGGTAGGAACAGAATATCAGGTATTGTTACTCGACTCGGTACAGCCTGAAAGTACTATAAATTTACGGGGGCTCGAATGATAGACGACTGTACTTGGAAGTGGGTGATAACTGATCATTGTTATTTTTTAATGTAGGATAAGTTTTAATATGGTCTGTGATCGAAGGCTTGTTTTAGCCTTGCATTCATTTATACTGCAGTCCATAATTGCTTCAAATCGTTATTTTATTAATAAATCGTTGCTATTTTTCCAAAAAGTTCGCCCGTCGTTCTTCCATTGTATATACTACTCCTGAAGCCTTGTATATACAGTGACCGAGGGATGTGTATAAAGGCTTCCTAGCTACATCTAGAATACACCTTTTATATAACAAATAAATAGCTTGACAATATTGCGCATTCATAAACTAGAAAATTTCGATAACAATATTCGATTTAAAAAAATGCGATAAAAATTAAGTGAAGAGAGATTAAATGCCTTTGCGTGTAGCATATATAAACGTGTGCCAGTCCACGTACCAGGAACATTCTCTACACACCAGTTTCGATTGTGACGAATCTTCGCGTTGATCAGAAATTCAGTTATTAGCCATAGTTTCACACGTATAAGACCTGGTTGTTCATTCGCGAACACCAACGCAGCATTCCTCAAACTTTCATGTAATGAAGCACACATTATTGCCGGGCAATCTATCATTTGCAGTCTATCGTTACCAACTATAGTCTGAGGAATACCGTTCCCTAATATCTAAAATACGAACGGACAAAATTCTGTATTCGAGCACGCATGCGCACTGAGTCCGTTTTCGCGCGAATCTTGATACATACGAAGCATACGCGACAATTAACACCGATCAAATTGCAAACCTCGTTACGAGTATACAGCCCTATCGTTAATACAGTAACCTTCGTTGAATGAACAGGAAACAGGAGAAACCATTTCCCGATATCGTATAGGCCCTAATCTCAAAGTGTTTAATGATAGAAACAACAGTGAGCTTGCACATGAAAATAATACTAATACTTGGTACTACACTTCGAAGCGATACGAACAATAACAAAATGTACAAATAATTCGCCTAATAATTGTATACAGTAGAAAATGGTCTGTTATCGTTAATTTTCAAACGATATCGGCCTGTTTCTCTGTAACCGGATTCTGTGCCTCGTTCAACGATTTCCCCAATTTTCTATCGATCTTAAAATACACCCGATTCTTTACCTTTTCAAGGAGACACATTACAGAGTATAATATAGTTATGAAGACGACCTCGCCCACGCAGACCAACGCGGCTTGCAGCGGCTTCTCCCAGTCGAGGATCTTATAGATGTAATGGTAACCGTTCTTGTCTAGACCACCGGCCAAATAGTATATTAGCGAGAAACTTATATAAACGAACACTACGGTTAAACACCACCAAACGTTCCTTAATCTAAACGGTACGCTGGTCACGCAAAAGTCTACAATCATTAGAATACTGTTGCAAACGTGCAGCATGATGTTTAAAGGATCCAAGTGGTGGATCTTCGGGTCATAAACGCTGCACCAATAGGAGATCGTGACGCCGGGCGCGATGTTTGTCGTTACAACGTAGAGGAACCAGTAAGCCCTCTCCATCATCCCCATTCTCAGGACGGATAGATCGAAGTCCGATAATTTTTGCAGCTTCCACCTCCTTGACACGAGAAGAGCGCCAAGTAGGGCTTGACTGAGGCCCAGTACCAGGTCCCAGTTAGTCAAGTAAATCGGCCACTTATCGTAGGCGACCATGGGTTCGTAAGTACCGAACTCGAAGATCGAGCACATGATGATGCTCGCCCAGGCTGTACAGATCAACCAACGGTAAAGCAGATACCAGGTGGCCACATGTTTCTGCCATCTCGGCTCGCTGAGTAGTCGCGGGTGCAGTGGCTCGTCCTTCTGCTGGAACCACTTCCTTCCCACCTCCTGGCACCACAACTTCTTTACCATTGCTCGACGACCTGCAAATCAACGTATGTTAGCGTTAATCCTCGCTCGACACTCGTCCGCGATTACTATATCCGCTGGTAAGAGTACCGTAACACGCCCAAAGAACTTTCGACGCACGGTTCCGCAACAATACCGTTTCGCAGACCGTGTCCAGTTAATCACGGAACTTGGAAATCGAATCACCACGATCTCTCTCCCTATACGATAATGGAACGTAATATCATGCTGCTGCGTCCATTGAGTTCTAACGAGGAGTAATTAGCTATGTAATGACAGGTTTTCGAATTTACCAATGACACTGCATTTCAGTACACATGCGTGCTTCATCGTTTCCGGTGGGCTTCCCGCTCTGACAATTTTATCGATCGGTTTCGCAGTCGATGAGGATCGCGCGATGTTTTTTTTTGTCAAACGAAATACGGTTCGTTGTGGAACACGGAGTTTCTCGTGCACGTTACTACGTCTACTTAGTCGGTTCGGTAACAGGTGTTGGGTGGAGGAACAAGTACGAGCAGTAATCGTTGGTATGGTGGAACTTACATGACGAACAATGTATGAGTAGATAGAGAAGTCGCTTCGGGATCGACAGACCCCTACGAGATATTAACACCATCTTCTGTGCGGCGACAATGGTTGTCAGAAGCCCGACAAGTGAAATAATACCGTCGGCGTAGCAGCGGAAACCTAACCTCTACGCTCTGCTTATAGGACTACCATGGAGGCAGCCATCTTCAATCGACTCGAACGATTTTGCATTCAGCGCGAAGAATAGCGCTCTTTCAAACACTACTTCGTGCCTTTTAACTAGAATCCAGCGAAATATTTGAATTTTCACGTGGCACATAGCAGGAATGCATCGAACTTTTAAATTACTATGAAACAGACTTTAAAACATCGATGGACATTAATCACGAGAATGTCACGAGAAACCTGTCGATGCTGTAATTTAGAATTACATGGAACTTTATCAAATCTGCGATAAGATACGGAAGTCGGAACTCGCTAGTATATAGTACCCATCAATTCAAGCGTCGCTCGTTTCGCGTAAATCTATCTCTCGGCAAACATTTCTAGAAATGAAATCTGATTTTCACTGTAAATCATCGACATATCAGGCACTGAAGCACGACCACGCGAGGAGAAATGTAACCCGTATATTTGCGAGTTGATAAACAATCTCGTCGCGTAAACTTCTCATATTTTAATCACCTTTGTTTGGTTTAGTTTAATTAAGTAAGTCCCAGGTGACTCTGCGTGAAAGTGCGAGGTATAGGCTGTAGCAGTCGTAGCGTAAGTTCTAGATGATGTTTTATAGCGAAAGGAGGGGAATGAGAGAGGCGGCTGCTCGTTCGAAGCACGATTGGGAAGGATGGTGGTGGGACAGCACCGAGTAAAATCTTTGATCGCATTCTCCGCAGACGGAGGCCACTTTGAACTAATTAACCCTGTTGGCCCGGGGCGCTGAGGTTCGCACGGACAGTGCCACAGGCTGACGCGCAGAGGTCATGGCGGCGCGGTCAATCGGCCAATACCAATTACTCCATAATCTATTATTGCTGATTATCGCTTTATTATCGGTGATCGGCACGCGTGAGCTCAGGTGGCGTCTTCATGGGAAGAGTCGCGCGTCAAAGCACGCAGCTATCCCGAAGCGATTCACCGTGTGAACAAACGAAGAAACCGTCAGTGACCTAGCAGCACGAAATTTCGTCTGGCGTATTACGATCGCGATTCGAACCGGCTACTCGTTACTCCCGTGAGATTGGCGTTGTTCGCACGGTACATTTTTTATGGTAATTGAATCCACCGGTAAATTTAGACTAATTCGTAACACCCACGCGAACCTTACCGAGGAAAACAGCTTTTTCGCGATTGACGTTGAAAGAGCGTGGCGTTTTAGCGTGACGTACCCGAGCACGTGGAATTTCGACCGAACTTGTCATCCCGGCTTCTCTCGGAATCGTGAATCTACACGTTATGCTTTCTCTTTGTTTTTTTTTCTGGAGATTCGTTAATACAAGACCATAGATAAGATTTCGCGGGATGTCGTAACAGGCTTTGCAGGCGGCATCGTTGGATGTTTAAATTGTTACTTACGAGTGGCACGTTGGGATGTATCGATCGTTAGGATCAAGATGAACTTTTAAGTCAGAACGCAGGTTGGAGCAACAGAAGCTGACGATCTGTTACTGTTGACACTTGACGCGCACTAGGCTATGGGACTGCCCGTTATCACGCTGATACCTTATTAAACCGCTCTTATCAACGCTGAACGCAGTGACTGTCGCCAATTTATGATTGCACGCAGGTGCAAGGTGCAACAGTTTCTCACCACTTGAAGCTTTTGTATCGGAATCTCAAGCATCCTGTGCTCTAAGAACTCATTGTCTTCGCGCAATAAGAATTAAGCACGCTGAAACGTGAAGTCCTTTTAATGGAGGATAGCCGGGCAAGTGACAGGAATAAGAAAGAAACCGGGGTATTGTCTGCAATGATACGGGGAAGCTGGGAAGTCTCGTCTTGCACAAGCCAACGATCAGCCTGCACGATAGCGCGCCTGACCCGTCACTGACCAGTCGCATTGGGCAGTGTGGTGAAAACCCTATACGATGACTGAAATCAATTCAATCCGTACGTTACCCTTTCCTTCCCTCCACCCTTTGACTATCCATTTAAACAGCCCCCGAATAACCGAGCGACCAGTGCGCCCTAACAACGCACGCTATGCCTGTACTTCTTCCTGTGCTCGGAACACCATTACGACTTCTATGCACGAACGTGCCTCTCGGATCGAATTTCGTTACTAAAGTTTATATACGTACAGTTTTTTTGTTACTCATCAAAGAGATTGATGTTAGTGGTGCACATGGAAATTCCGATCTAAGGTATGTTTTATAATTCCACTTTCAACTTCACTATTCATTCGAGGAACTGGCGAGAGCCTCTCATCGCCATGGTTTCAATCTGCAAATCCGGGCGACCGAGGTCAAAGTTGTGTTCAAACAACAGATAAGGACTTCGATCACCTGTACGCGATATCTACGGGATTTGAAGGATTCTCGAAGCTTGTGGCGAAAACAAAGCAGCACGATATTCAATCGACACAGTTCATTGTTCAACACGGGAGTGACTTGGCTTACCGTGCAGAGGGAACAACTGCCAGTCACACGGGCACCGAACCCCTTTTTCTGCCCCACACAAAAAGACGAGCGGAATTCACTTTTTGCGGTAGCTGAGGCGGCGCGTAAAGCATTGTGAGGATTTGTAAGTGACATAACTGTACAACCAGGAACAGTGGGCTCGAACGCGCCGGAACCTCAAACTCATCGAGCCCCCCCGATATAACAAGTAACGACTCCAAATGGCATGCATTAGATTAGAGTTCACACTATGTCTTGAAAAGAAATTCCTTAACGGATGCTCGTGAATTTCTAAGTGACTGACGCAACTGCACAAAAAAGAAGAACAAGCTCAAGCACCACGCGTCATGAAACATGGAATCGCCGTGGAAGAATTCTACCTTAGAAGCAGCCGTTCCACTCGCACTAACGAAAATACCAAAAATTCAAATTGCTCGTGAAATTAGTAAACACTCCTTCGCGCAGTTCAGGCCACGACGGTATATGCCACGGAACACGGCTAGTCACGTACACCCTACGGGGAACCCGATTCCTTCGTCGCGGGTATGAAGATAAGCGAAGCCCGACACGGACCGGCTGAACTGTCGACGTTACGGTGCAGCGAATTAAAAATTATGGATCGTGAAAAATGCTGGCACACACCGCATAGCAATGTGGGAGACGCGAAGCGCAGATGCTCCTTGATCCTGCCGTCGATGCAGGAGATTTTCTCCGGCACGCCGCGATCCTCGATTTCCTCGCACTCGGGAGGCATTTGAGCCTGGCCTCCTGTCCGACGTGAGCTTGGCCCGTGACTGCCCGGCAACCGGCGTCCCGCGTGCTACGAATCAATATCAATCCCTATGCATCAGCTGTTCCCCACCGTGTGGCCGCTTTTCCGCCGCCAACCACCTTTTCGACACGTTCTGATAATGATCGCCCCGGCGGTCTTCCTCCTTTTCACCAACCACTCGCCGGTCAACTGGGGCCGTCCGTACACTCGCCACATGATAATGGCGACGGCGGTGGAAACTATAGCCCATTGATATTCAGATTCAATCATAGTGAAGGAAGAAGAGGGAAGGATCGTTTAAGGAAATTGAAAGTACTCCCGGTTGTAGGTGAACACACGTGGTTCGAGCACGGCCAAGGGCGTCCGCAGACATTTTTCCAGGAGGGGGCAACGTTGATAAATGGCCAAGTTCAAGGGACAACGATTTGTTGCTTGTTTCAACACATTTTGTAACGGCAATTTGATTACAAATTTCAAAATATTTTCATTTCAGCATAAACTTGATAAAGATTAGGTTTTAAAAATAAACGAGTTTTTTCTCAAACTGGGAGTGGAGGGTGACTGCCCACGAGCCTGAGGGCTTTGATTGAATTCGCCCTTATGTAGATCGCAACTCCTATTTGTAAATTTGACTCGATTGCAGAAATCGAGTCGAGTTTTCGAACACCAGAGCCCGATTCACACGTACGAATAATAAAACTAAAACTTTCCAGGCGTTCGTAGTATATCACCATTGAAATTGTAGTACAAGATAATAATTTTTTTTTAAGTGATTTTAGCACTATAGCGTTTAAGCAAACTGTTAAACTATATACCGCAATAAAGGATATTTTTGAAAAGAAGTCTGAGCTGAGAAATGTAAATCCCTAAACACTAAAAACTAGAAAATAAAAAAGTATATACAAACAAAATTTATGTTAAACGATTTTATTAAAAATGCACAAAAAACTAAATTAAAGTGTAATAAAAACTAAAAAAATAATTCTTTTCTTATACTACAATTTCGATGGTGCCTTTTCACCATAAATAAAATCGTGGGGCATGATATTTCATAACAGGATACGAATCACTTTAATACAGAAGCAAATGTCGAAATGAATTTGTTGTGAGAAAGTTTCCATTCGCATTAGTGAAACAAAATGATTTAATTACAGGATACAGATTGTAATGTGACATAAAGTTGATAAACTGTGGATGATGTTCCACTTGCCAACCAATACTTCAACTTCTGGTTGCACATGGTGCCCCACGATTTTATTTAAAGTGAAAAAACACCATCGAAATTGTAGTATAAGAAAATAATTATTTTTTTACTTTTTAGTGCATTTTAATACAGATTTTTGTGCATTTTTATTAAAATCGTTTAACATAAGATTTTTATTATATATATTTTTCTGTAACGATTGTGGCAACAATAGTTTATCAACAATTTTTATTGCTATTTTATTGTTTTTTTCAATTATTTAATATTGTCAATATTACTGTCCATACAGCGAATGAGGAACTGGAAGCCAAAGTGAGGGATGGGAAGGAGAACAAGAAGTTAAAAAGGAAATTAGATGATAAGAGAAAAATAAGTATGGAGAAAAGGATGCGCACGATGGAGAGAGTGAGAGAGAGGGAGCGATAATGAGGGCGCGAGCGGAAGAGAGAGGCGGCGCAGTTTTGGTTTGTCTTACGTTTTTGCGTAACATTTAACTTGGTTAAATGGAACTGAAAGACACTGTAACTTTACGTGATCAGTAAATATGTACATACAGTATTACTGCCCATACAAACTAAAACTAATTATTACGAAGTGATATAAAATGGATGGTGCGAAAAAATAGCGAGAAATTTCTGCGTTTCATGCGGTTTCTGCGGTATCGCATGCACAGCGCATTCCTGTGATTATGTATTAATAACAGCTAAAGTAGCAAAAAGTAGCAGCCTGTCTTTACAGGGCTCTTAGTAGATGGTATCTGCTTTCAAACAGTAGGAACTATCTAGAGCTTGGAGGAACATGAAGCTTTGGATACCTACGCAAAAATACAACTTTCTTATCAAAAGGTTCTGTTTCTCATCGGCCGCGGCGCTCGTCCTCTGTCTACGTAGAGTCTAAATTAGACGGTACTGACGGTAAGGGGCCGTCCCTGAATTACATAAAGGCAATTTCGGCAATTACTTACCCCCTCCCCGGTATAAGAATTCGTAAGACTTACTATTCCACGCCCCCTCCCCTTCACTACGTAATATTTGTTATAATATTTTTAACTCGGTTTCGCGTGTGCGATGAAACATAATTTTTTAGTCAACTCATATTGAAAATTGGGTTAAGAAAATATTACGCAAGACGCTACCTGACTCCCTCTCCCCTCCTAAGGAAACGTAAGAAATTCGCGAACCCTCCAAAAAGCCTTACGTAATTTAAGGACGATCCCTAATTGCGAAAGACTTCACATTATGATCTTCGAATAAACGGACCCCGCGTATGTGTGAAACGGTCCCCAGGGTGGCCCGAGTCCCGTGCCAGCGCGTATCGAATTTCCTCCAATAAATTCGAGACGGAGTTTCCTACGATGATCAACTAATTCGCCAATGACTCCCTGGTTAACAACGGCCGAACGTGACAGCATTAAGTTCCAAAACGGAAATTAATCATTGAATAGCAACGTCCAGGTACCCCCTGGCGCGAAGCAGGAGCTCGTGCTTGGCGCAGATCACCGGGTGGGCCCTTCTGTGGCATTCATACCATCAACGAGCGGTTAATCTACTAATTATGCATCAGTGAATACTATCGACGATTACCCGCTCTCGCTCTCGGATTTTAGCTTAATCGCCGGCGGAGGTCGGCTTTAAGGGTTGCTGGGCCGTCGATCGCCTCTATCGCGCATCACTATACGGAGTTCAATTAATAGAAGAGGCCGATGCCGGCATTATCAGTCGCGGCGGCGGTCTCGGTCGTCACGAAAGGAAAGACGTATTATTTCTATTGGCCAATAATTGCACGGACGCACGCCATCGCGATCGCAATTTTTGTCCGCGACACGCGCGGGCAATACGTAACATCGCGCGTTCCTCCATTCATTAATTCTAAGAGGAAGATTCTTCCGGTTCTTTCAGCGGCGGACACTTTGTCTTCCGGCAGCGTCATGTGCGACTTTATTTGCTCGCCGTGGGTTATTCAGCGGCTCGCGAAATATCGCTGCGCTGATCGATCGCGCGTTTCGTAAAGTGCATTACTGAAAGGAGGATTCTTTGAACTCCTTGAATGGGTCGCCGAGCGGCCGCTGTTTACCTGTCAGAATTGATTATCCAGAGATCGATCGGGGATCACAGATTCTAAATGGAAAATGACGAAGCAAAGTTTCGGTTCATTCATCCTAGTTTAGGTATTATTTCGTATGACCCTTTGTAAGCGTCGTTAGAACTCGTCCACGAATCGACTTCATAGAAACCCATACAATACCGCGATGAGTTCAGTGCCATTATCCACGCGTGAACGAAACTTGGCGCGCAATTTTTTCTACAGTTGCAGAGATCTCGGGTTACTCTGGTGCAGCCATCCTGTAAGCAATTCGCAGGTATTATCAGTTGCCACGTGCGATGCATTTTATTCGATTCATATTACGCCCTCGGAACTACGAGCATTCTCGTGCCTGACAGAAATATGTACACAATTTTTTTTTTGTTAATTTCACATTTGCTCGTTGTTCTTGGAAAACGTGGGGAAAGAATGATTACAAAGCTGTTCCCGTGGAATGCGATATATTTTGGAGGAAAAAAATGACGTTCCATGTGCGCTGATGTAACGGAGTAAACGTTGAGGAAGCTATCGTAGTCTAGCCGAGGGCCAGAATTTTATAAATACACGGGACCACGCGAGAGGAGCCGAGTTTCGTGGCTGGTCGGTTTACGAGACGGCGCGCCGGTTCCTGCACCAAAAATAATCGGGACACATCGAGTGAAGAGGCTCGAAACGCCAAGGTGGACGCGAACGTGCGGCCTCGTGTGCTCGAGGGAAACAGGATGAGGTGATGCGGCGAGGCTCGCGTGGGCCTTTTCTACGATTGCACGAGGAAAAGTGGATTTTCGGTGGCGAACAATGCGATCCGGGATCGCCTCCTCCTCGATTCTTCTCGCCTGCTTCCTATGCGCCGGCTGCTCCGCCAGAAACATGCTCATGTGAGTAACTCTAACGAGTTTAAAATAGTTCATAGTTCAGTGTGTAAAGAAATGTTAGAGTCCGGGTAAGTCGAAGTAGACTTACAGTGGAGTGTTTGAAATCAGAAGTATGTAGGTACATTTCGTCGAAAGAAAAGTCTAATCGATACTTGGCGCATTTCTTTTTAGTACGCGAAGGTAGGGTTAAAATCAATGTTCATATCTTCTGCTAGTTATCTGTCAGTTATTTACGTGGAAGTCTCCTGGATTTTATATAATAAAATGATCTCTATTTCGGTTTCCCTAACCCGCTCACGTTCCCAATTTCAACATTCTTCGATCATTATCGATTTCACTCGCTCTCCATTCAATATCCAGACGAATATTCGAGGCAACTCTTGTTTTTGTTTACCCACCCGGCGAAAGGTATCGCCACTTTCGCTGACGGATTTAGTTCCCGATGGAACGTTGCCAACCTCAGGTCGCGTTTTTTTTTTAATAATCGATCGTGTACCGATGATCAGTAAGCCTCCCATTCAACCGCGCCGCTATTAAATGCTTGTGCTTGGCGATGCGTCGCAGAGAGGGTAACCGTTCCCGTGGTCGGTAATTAAGAAACATTCTTGCCGTGGAATTCGTCTAACAGCAATCGGCACTGTTTGTTGCAGTGTGGCACAATGGGCGGACACCTTGGGCGCCGAATTATGGGAGCTCGCGGAGAAGGTGGCTCGGCCAGACGAGCTATTAATGGTGAGTTTAATTCCTATGGCGCGTGAGCATTAAATTCACGTGTACACGCGCGATCGCGTGCCCTCTTTCTGTCCCCCTCTTTCTCTCTTTCATCCGTCCCTCCATTACTATCGGCTGATCGCCGCGACTATTTTCGTTACGCCCTCGTACACGATTATTGCCACTTAACGAAGAAAAGAGTACGAGGGCGAAGTGGGAGGCGAGAAAGGGACAGAGCGGCGGACGTGTAGAGTAGAAATTAACACGGGACATATAGAAGGTCAACCGATAACTATTCAAATAAGCAGAAATCCGTGTAAGCGGAGTTGGAAAAGGAATTTCGAGGAGATAAGTGGTCGCTGCGATGTATCGGCCTATGATAAACGAGCGTGTTAATCGCTTGCTCGGATGATAACCGTGGCTTCGGTGGTAACCCTTCGACCAGAGGGTAATTAATTCGCCAAGGGTGGTTATCGATAGAACTGCAATTGGATGGGCGTGTAAACTCGAATAGCGAATCACATCGCGTGAATTACAGTTCAGAGTGATCCACGCTTGGAAACAACGGGTAGGAGAGTTTAAAGCGCAGCTTCCGCGCACAGATGACGCCTGCGACACTTTCGCGTCTCGTCTCTGAGTAGTGCGTTCCTGCGTAAATGGATCACTTGTTGAGCTTTCCTTATTTAAGTGACACGAGCGTCCTTCAGACTTCTGGTGTCCTTTGCACAAGTAGCAAGCACGGTATTGTTTTTCACGAATATTCTTCAGATGCGTTTAAATATAAATCGCATGTTACAATGTTTGCATGGAAGAACACTTGACTTGTTTCCCGTAACATTTGAATTTTCAAAATTGGAATCTTAGGAATCTGATGACCAAAACTGCTCTGTGCCTCACGAGACTCGTTAGCCTGTACAAAAAACCAAAGAACTGTTCTAGCACACGAATGAAAACTGTTTCTAAAGTGTTTTACCATTTTCAACCCGGAAGCGGATTCATTGAGCACGATTCTCAATTCTGCAACGGCGACGTAGTATTCCATCGCCGCGGCATACCTCGCGGGTGTCGTTATTAATAGTAGCAAGCCAAGATTTGAAATACAATGGACCATTACTCCCATTAGACGCCCCAAATCGGGCACACGGGACCTGCGCTATGTTACGCCTCTTACATATTTCACAAGGCCACCCCTGCGAGTGGCGAACACAAAGCCAACTTCTTCCAATCAATTTAAACTTTAAAATCTTCCTAGGAGAGCGCGATATTAATGCACAAAAGCACAGCTGCTTCCCTCAATCTTCCAGCGATTATTTAAAAAAGAACTTCAATCGTGGAAGTCGCACTAGTTCCTCCGCGCTGAAGCCAAGTCCTTCATCAGCGCGCCGGGGACGCCGAGTTGCGTTCGTCCCATTTTACATTCTTCAAAGTACAATGCAGCGGGGACGCCGGAAAGCAGATTGCAGGAGCCCGGGAAAGAAATTAATAACGCGTCCGCCGCGGCGTAACGCGAAGAAAAGGGCGGTACCGTATCGTAATCGTGCGCCCCGATGAATTGCAGAAATACAAAGCGATGAACACGCGGGTGGAGGATAAGTCCGGGGAGGAGCTGGTGAGCATAATCAGCGAGAACGTCGGAAGGATGCTGCGGAGGAAGATGGACGCGGTGACCTGTATCCGGATGCAGGCCGAGGAGTACGCGGAGAACTGGGTGGACGACAAGGAGGACGGCAATTTCACCTACGTCTCGGGGAAGTTCAGCCGCGTGGCCGGCCAGGGGTCGCCCACCCTGCCGGAGAATATGGAGAAGAACGTTGGAGTTTACAGGTCTCTAAGGAATCATAGCCCTTCGTGGCCACGCGGGGTGTGTCGCATCCCAGAGCAATTTTCGAGTTCAAATGCCTTTATGACTTCCAAAGGGGATTTATCGCGAAAAAAAGAAATATCGCAATTTTCCCATAACCGTGGAAAATCGCCCATCTTAACCTACAAATTTTATCATTATCGAAATTTACATTTCTAGAAAAAGACTATTGGAGCATTACGAATGTACAATTATCACTGAAAAGTTAAAAGATATAAAAAATACGAAAATGGTAACTCAAAAATTAGGCTAGATTTGTGATCATATGGTGTGACCACGGAGGGGATCCCAAATAAGCAGTTGCCGCCCGGGCCCCTGCTCGGAAGGCCCCACCAGGGCCCCATCCCTAAAAAAAATTATGATTTTATCCAAACTATATTTTCTTTCTGTATTATTACACTGAGCCCGTTTTCAGTAAACTACCACTTTAGATTCTCGAAAAATGAGCCCGCCAGAAGGCTCCCCTAGGACCCCATCCTTAAAAAAAATTATGATTTTATCCAAACTATATTTTCTTTCCGTATTATTACACCGAGCCCGTTTTCAATAAACTAACACTTTAGATTCTCGAAAAATGGGCCCGCTCAGAAGGCCCCACCAGGGCCCCATCCCTAAAAAGAAATTATGATTTTATTCAAACTATATTTTCTTTCTGTATTATTACACCGAACCCGTTTTCAGTAAACTAACACTTTAGTTTCTCGAAAAATGGGCCCGCTCAGAAGGCCCCACCAGGGCCCCATCCCTAAAAAGAAATTATGATTTTATTCAAACTATATTTTCTTTCTGTATTATTACACCGAACCCGTTTTCAGTAAACTAACACTTTAGTTTCTCGAAAAATGGGCCCGCTCAGAAGGTTCCCCTAGGACCCCACCCTTAATAAAATTTGATTTTATCCAAACTATATTTTCTTTCTGTATTATTACACCGAGCCCGTTTCCAGTAAACTAACACATTAGTTTACTAACACATTAGTTTCCAGTAAACTAACACTGTTCCCAAAAATAAATTATGATTTTATCCAAGCACTTTTATTTCTATACTTTTCTGTACATTTCCCCCCTTTTAGTAAACTATCTCTTCATTTTCCCGAGAAAATGGGCCCCTCAACGTTTGCCACCTGGGCCTTTTTTCTTAAATCCGCCACTGCGCAAAGGGTTAGCGATCCGACCGTGTGGCAATCCGCGTTGCATGCGGGTCGCAATAGTTCGCGAGGGGCGAGTACATACATATGTAGTCTCGGAGCTCGCGACATCGCGAGGAATTGGGGTGAGGAGCTTCGAATGTCTTTAGCATCGATTCGCGGGTGAACGATCCGCCGGCGAATTGGGTCTAACATTCTCTGCCTCGGTCTGAATGGTCCGGTCGTTGAGGAATGTTAAAGGCGATCGGTCGAGGGTTGGACAGCCGAAGTGCGCTACGGAGCAGCATAGATCGCGGTATCGATTCAGAGAAAATGTTAAAACTGTCCGCAGGCCTATGGAGCTGACGCCGGACTCTCATTTCTACAACATACCGGTGAACACGAGCTTCTCGTCGGTCCATATACCGACGAACGTGTACGACATGTCGCCGACGGTTCTGGAGGACATCAAGAAGACGGAGATCCTCGACACTGTGTTCCGTCAGAACTACGTGTCGGACCCGGCCCTGTCCTGGCAGTATTTCGGCTCTGTCTCGGGGATGCTGCGGCAGTACCCGGCCATGCAGTGGAGGCTTGATCTCACCGAGAGCAACGAGGGCGCGGAGGAGTACGTGAAGGAAGGGGACGAAGAGAAAGCTGACGACGGAGGAGAGGAGGGAAAGGTGGATATTTATGATTGTCGAGTGCGCAGCTGGTTCATCGAGGCCGCCACCTGCAGCAAGGACATGGTGATCCTGATGGACACCAGCGGCAGCATGACTGGCATGGGAAAGACTATCGGTGAGTGAAGCCGTTCGTTTTTTCAAACGATTAACTCATTCAAGGATTTAGGAATCGTTGGTGGAGTCCACGTCGATCCGATATGGAAACTGTATTAGTCTCAGGGACAGAACAGGCTGCGGTCGTCTCGTGTAAGCTATGTAACGCATACCTGGAGTGTGCAGCGTGTCTGAGGTTACGGTTGCATCGTTCAGGGGGCGGGGCGGGGGAGGGGGGGGGGATAGTATGTCGATGCAATTGCATTGCGTACACTTTCGCGCGGCAACGCGATCACCTCGTCATTAGCGCGGTAATGGAGATTACACTATTAGAGAATTACCCGTGGGATCTAATCTTTGTTATCTATGACTCATGAACGTGGATATTTCAGTACCGAAAGCATTCCTCTGTTCAGTCGCTTTAATTAAAGGATAGGTACCGTGGGTGTTCGATTCTATTTCTTTAAAATCTTACTTCATTCTACGCTCGCTGCGTTCAGCCAGGACAACGGTGAACGCGATTCTGGACACCCTGTCGAACAACGACTTCGTGACGGTGCTGAGCTACACGAACGACACCGACGACGTGGTGCCCTGCTTCAAGGACCTGCTGATCCAAGCCACACCGGAGAACGTGGAAACGTTTAAGAACGCGATCACAACGGTGAAGACAGAGGGCCTGGCTAATCTGACCGAGGCGTTCAACAGGGGCTTCAACCTCCTGAAGAATTACAGGGAGACGCGTGGGTGCGATGCAGACACGCCGTGCAATCAGCTAATCATGCTCGTCACCGATGGCGTTCCTGGAAATCTGACTGAGGTGCTGTCTCGCTTCGTTCGCCCCGAAATTAATTCACTCCTAATCAGGTTGAATAGCGGTGAATTTGTAGCGATAATTGTACAGCACTTTCGCAGCGCAATTAGCAGTAACTAACTGTCCTATAAATATCAGCTGAGGATATCCATCAAGGGATAGTCCTCGGCTGCTCCGTGCTGGGTACCCCAGCGCCCTAGGCTTCTTCAGCTACTTGAATTAATTATCCTGTTGTTGAGCGCCGCGTGTATCCCGTTTTAGCTGGCAATTCTAATTTTCACCCGCCGGCCATTCAAGCTTCCGCAATTTTCCCTCGCGTTTATGGTGATCGCGGGCGTTTCCATGCTGTTTCCAGAAAATTTATACTGGTGCACCGCGGGCAGACGCTTGAGAGAGAGGGAGAGAGAGAGATTGTTCGCTCGTAAAGCCCTGCTAAAATTAAGTGGCTCTCCCGCGAATTTTCACTATCCCCCCAGGGGGAAGAAGGTCGCGTTTCCAGCACTATCCTCCACGAGCAGCTCTCCAGTTTTATGAGATCCCACTCGAAGAGACGAGAATCGTGGCTGGTCTCTCTCTTCGTGTCTCCTCTACTCTCTTCCCTCCCCTCTCCCACATCTTCGCTGCTCTTCTTCTTCGTTCTTCGTCGCCCCCTTCAGTGCATCCTAGACCTCTCTCTCTCTCTCTCTCTCTCTCTCTCTCTCTCTCTATCGCTGCCTCCTTATCTACCCGCGGAATGCTCGGGTAACGCATCGTCAACGATAACGCCGCGATTACGGTTGCATCACGATTACGTGGTGCCTCGTTACACGGCCAAGTTGGAGAAACGATGAGGAAACTGTGGTAGGGAGGATCCTTAGGCGGCGGTTTGCTTCAAGTGGAGTAATAAGGCGGATACTGGCTCGCGAGCCGAGTAACGAGCGTCGTTCTTAAATTTTTTTAGAATTTGGTAGCCAGATATTTCTACGTGGCGCACCCAGAGGGGAGGGCCAAGGTGTCCTGCCACCCCCACAGTAGGGGCTTTGTAAAAATAAAAGGAAACTGAATTTTATCCTTTAAATAAATTTTTCTAATCGCGTTTTATCGAATTTGCATTAAAAATATTTCTATCCGCTCAACTCGGCTCCCCCCAAGATTAAATCCTGAGCGCGCCACTGTTCTACGTTATTACTTTTCCGAATGAAATGGCATACCTACCTTTTAATCTGTATCAGGGCAGATGATTCATCGGGAATCGTTAGCTCTCAGATCTACCATTAATCCTCCGCGATCCAACTTGCATTTAACGTTCCTTTCCGCAGGTTTTCCGAACGTGGAACTGGCAGGAGAACAACACCCACATCCCCGTACGAGTGTTCACTTTCCTCCTGGGTAAAGAGGTGACGAAGGTCCGCGAGATCCAGTGGATGGCCTGCTTGAATCGCGGCTACTACGCGCACGTGCACACCCAGGAGGAGGTTCGAGAACAGGTGCTGAAGTACATCCCCGTGGTGGCGCGACCCATGGTCCTCCAGGACACGGTGCACCCTGTCGTTTGGACCCACGCGTACGCCGACATCACGGTAAAGTCGTTCGATCCTCCGACCCGAAGTTAGTTAAACCCAGCCTGCATTTGTCTCTGCACTCTGCATTCTGATCTTCACTGTAATCATCTGTCCCCTTTTCTCGAACAAGTTCTTACCATTCGGAGTACATTTCCCAAATCGAGTGACAGACAGTACCCTGTTCTCCAAAACTCTCGTAATAACTGTTACGAGCTCAGGCACGTGGAAGCGTGCGTTTAACGGCGAGAGAAACTTCCAAGCGTCGATTACCACAAACGATAGAATACAAGGGAGAGTACTCCTTAGTCCTTTCTTTCCACTCGTATCTCCGACGCACACGTAAGCGAAAGATGACAGACGAACGTCCGGCACATTGCAGACGCGAGAGGTTGAACACAATACAGCCTGGCCTTCGGGGACGTTCAATCTCGATACCTCGTTTCGTATTCCAATTGCGAGCCTTATCGGAACTTCGGCGTCTCCGTCCCGTCCTTCCCCTATTCTTTTTCCACGGACGAGGTGGTTCTCGCGAAACCAAAGGCCGCGTCGCGGGACATCACGTCGCACGAGTGCCTTTCATAAAATACAATATATTCCTACGCTCCGGTAGTAAATTTCGCTTACGAAACCGTCGCGCGTCAAGTTACATAGCTGGAAAAAAAAAACGAGCACTCCGGCGAACTGCGAGGAAAACACGATTCATGGCCAACTGTTACGCGACACGAGCATTTCGAGAGCTTTTTATTACCGCGCGCGATCTCGCGGTGACATATTTTCTTTTTTGTCCAAGTTTAAGCGGCTGGAAGCAGTGTTAAAATTCGGGTCACCCGGAGCGAGGGAGTCGCTATCGCGTAAGAGATCGCTTTGGATCGAGCGCCTAGTAGATACCCGGGTTACGATTGCAGGCGATAGTCGGCTAGCTGTTAATCGTCGACTCGTGTAGCCCTCGGCTCAGTAAATATTGTTCTAATTGACATTCCATTAGAATCCTGCACTCGCCAGTTGGCTGTGGCTGGTGATGCAGCACGAGGAGCAACGGTCCCGGCTTCAGAAACATCTGAAAGGGAAACGCCTGGGCGTGCGAATAAACGAGGACGAAATCTACATACAGCAGGTTCAAAGCTAGCAAACAAGCAACAATCCCGAACCCCTTAGTAGCTTCAGATCTCCTCCCCGCTACCCCCTGTCGAACGCGCTGCAACCCCCTGGCATCGTTTACCGCCACCCAGTAGACGAATCTAGGCGAATCCTGCAAACAGTAATCAGCTCCTAGACATTTTTTTTCAGTTATTTTGCTCTTCTTCTTCCGCCACGCTCCCGTTTTCGTAGCGTAGAACACGATGATCTTCACCGTTTTTTTTTTTTTCACAGATCTCTGGTCGGACTGTTCGTAGACTTAGGAATTGTAATTTTTTGTTTTGCTGCATGAAGTAAGCTCGTTTTTTTGCGAATTTAGATAGGCGTGGAGTGTCACAGGGTCTGTGATGAAAAGCGTGCTTCGATGGCTTTGGTTTTGTGACGTGGTCATTGGTACTTGATTGTTATCGCCCTGTATTTGTAAGAGCTTGATTTTTGAACACTGACCTTACAAGATTTAGAGAATAGAAGATTTGCATATTAAAAACCGCTAAGCGTTTCTTTACGTGCCACGATTAACCCGTTCGACGCAATTCTGTACAGTCTGGCACAGATTTGTGCTTACCGTGTTTGAATATCAAGTGGCGGAACATGAGTACATACTACAAGTCAGGAAAGCGGTCCACGAGCCGACTCGGGTGATCCACGTGGCTAAGAACGTGTTGATTGTGTTGAATTTGTACACAGGGTGTTCCATTTTAATCTGTGAATAGACGTGGACACCAAATTCATTACCCTTCTTCCTTTTCGTCCTTCCTCCTACTCCCCACCCCTGTCTCCCTTTTACACCCAATATACTCAGTGTTTTCTGAATCCAAGACTCATCTATTCGCTGATATTAAAATAGGACCTCCAGCGTATTAACACCAGGTAGTGGCGCACCCAGAGGGGAGACCAAGGGGCCCTGGCACCCTCGAAGAAAAAGGAAAAAGGAGATTAATATAACCGCGTCTGAAGTAACGCAAAAGCTTTTTAAGAAAAATAGAAAACTGGATTTTATTCTTTAAGAGGGTATACCCATTTGAACCACGGAAAATGTGTACATTTTGTGGATTTTTTTTACAAGTCAACGACTTGGTGCAGGTTTCCGTTTTTTTACTATCTTTACATAGTATTATGAACTACTTAAAAAAAAAGTTTCAGTTAAAAAACTATTGTTTTTCGGAAGTTATGGATACATTTCCGAAAGTCTCCCGATTTTAGACGGCTAAACGGTGGGCCTGAAATAAGCTGTATGTCGTGTCTGAAATTAAAAACAGTAAAATTTTCTTATAAAGTATGTTAATAGCTATCGTCCAACGGAGCCGATTTTGAAAATTTTGAAAAATAAAGAAATGGTGAGAGATCAAAGGTAAAGTTACATTTTTCTAAGAGAAAAGTCCACCTTTTTTCTTTATAAATAATAAACGGGGAATCGGAATAACAAAATCGATTCTGCATGCAAAATTGGAAATGAATTGGTTGAACGTAGCCCGAGTTTTTAGGCCCACCGTTTAGCCGTCTAAAATCGGGGGACTTTCGGATATGTATGCATAACTTCCGAAAAACAATAGTTTTTTAACTGAGACTTTTTTTTTTAAGTAGTTCATAATACTATGTGAAGATAGTAAAAAAACGGGAAATCTGCATCAAGCTGTTGACTTGTAAAAAAATCCGGAAAATGTACACATTTTCCGAGGATTCAAACGGGTATACCCCCTTAAGTAAATTCTGACAATCACCTAATGAATTTTATCCGTTCAACTCGGCTCCCCCAAGATTAAATCCTGAGTGCGCTACTGTTGCCAGGTCTTCAAAGGACTCCTTATAAAACTAAATTACGCATTATGTCCTCATAATTTTGAGAACTCGTGTTCCATGGCTCTTTTATGCGCGCCAAATGCCACACATACACTCTCTGCCCTGAAATTTCGCTGCTAATCGAACGTCCCACGATCTGGTAGCTTCACAAGGACGAGGACGTCCGGCAGGACCCGTCCACCCTGAACTCGACCGCCTGGCAGGAGTACAGGCTCCTCACGTCCGTCAGCACGCCGGTGTTTGACCGCAAAGGGAACAGCCGCAACAATCGCACGAGAATAGCGAACCTTTTAGGCGTGGCCGGCACGGACGTGCCGATCGACGACATCCGGAAGCTCACGTTGCCGTACAAGCTCGGCGTGAATGGCTACGCGTTCATCGTCTCCAACAACGGCTACGTGATACTGCACCCGGACCTCAGGCCGGTCTTCCGCGGCAGGCTGAAGCTGAACTACAACAGCATCGACCTCACGGAGGTGGAGATCCTGGACGACGGCCGTGGACCCAGGTGAGGACCGCCGGAGGACTCTCGAAGGATATTAGAAAACTTTCGGCGAGCCTACCCGAAAGTATACGGGAACAATAGCGCGGCGTTCCTCCCCATCAGGGCTCCATTCAACTTTCTCGATTCTTTGCTGAGGCAGCCTCCGTACGTTCGCTTGCTCGAAACAGTGGGGATGGATCGCTGGAATAGGTATAGGGAACTGTAAGCTGTAAAGCGATATTGAGGGCAAAAGACGACAAACATTTTCTCCAGCTTGGTGTACTCCAGTTAAGAACGCTGCCGTTTTCTATCACCCCCCCCCCCCCCCGCGATAGTTTCGCGAGTTCCCTACATCTGTTCCATGCAACCGAGATCCTTTCCGAGGCCTGCCATTGTCTTTCCTTCGTTGCCGAAGTCTCGCGGCGGGCGAAACTTCCCTCGCGATAAATTCTCGGAGCGTAGTGACCCGCGAAAGATCCAAGCAGCGCGACGATATTACTTTCGGCCAGTTTGCTGAGAGTTTTTATTAAAAACGAGCGCAGGAACCCCGGGCCGGAGGTGCTGGAGCTGAGGGCGGCGCTGGTGGACCACAAAAGGGGTAGCACCAAAGGCGTGCCCGTGAAATTGCATTACGACGACAACCGGCGGGTGACTATGGAAAGACGCGACTACTTCTACGCGCCCCTTCCTGGCACACCGTTCGGCCTTGCGGTGGCCATACCGAACTACGGCACAACTTGGATCAAGGTAATCCCGCTCCGGGGGTGTGTATCGCCTGCGCGCACACACGCCGGGCTGGTTTACGGAGTCACAGAATTTCGGGGTGGGCGGTAATCCTGCGGGTGGCGCGTTCTCGAGATTGTGCAGCGTATAAACTTTCAGACACCAACGGCCCCCGGGGGGTGGTAAACACCGAGGTAGGGCGCAGCCTTAATGGAGAATTCTAGGGCGCGGAATTTCTTGGGCCCGAAGGCGCTCAAGACTAATGCGGGTCATTGGAGCAATCGAGTTCGAAGAGTTTAGTGGTCGATGATGTAATTGGGGGATGATCGTTTTGTATACTGTCGAAGGAGGATCTTAGGATGTGCGCGGGAGCGAATTTGAAAATTTGGCGCTCCTAGGCTAATAAGTTTTGCTCTCCCTTTCGCGGAAATATCATAAAAAATTTTAATCTAAAAGAGTCGAGACAATTTTAAAATTAATTCAATGTGGCAAATCATATCTGATTCCGAGTCATTGCTAATTCGCTACATGAAAAAAAGGGAATTGTTCTTTAAAGTTGTCTCAAGTCTCCGTGTTTAAAGCTTTTCTAATTTCTTTTTCTCGGAATTTGTTGGCTCCACAATTTTCTGCTTCCCAAAATGTATCGCTTCCCAAAATTTGCCACCGTAGGCTGCAGCCTACTTACAAGGGGACCTTCAGGTTTGGCAATTTCAGATAATTTTGATACTTAGTGTACGCGAAGGTCTTCACTCTGACATTAATTTCCCAAAGCAGTAAGACGCGCTAATCAGCCAAATTCGAGAAAGTCATCTTTGAAAAATTCTGAGTTCCTTTATATGCAGGGTGTTCCTCAACCTATGGTCAATATTCTAGGGGATGATTATACAGGCAAAAATAAGACGAAAATTAAGAGTGACGAAATTGCGATAAAGGCTTCGTTTTCGAGAAAATTGAATTTGAATTTCACCTAAATACGCGTGCATCGTCGGCGTTGGAGGGGCACGTGCTTACGATGCACGCGTATTTAGGTGTGATTCAAAGTCAATTTTCTCGAAAACGAAGCCTTTATCGCAATTTCGTCACTCTTAATTTTCGTCTTATTTTTGCCTGTGTAATCATCCCCTAGAATATTGACCATAGGTTGAGGAACACCCTGCATATAAAGGAACTCAGAATTTTTCAAAGTCGATTTTCTCGAATTCAGCTGAAAAGCGCATCGTACTGCTTTGAGAAATTAATGTCCGAGTGAAGACCCTCGCGTACACTAAGTATCAATATTTTCTGAAATTGCCAAACCTGAGGGTCCCCTTGTTAGTCTACCTATACCCAAATCCGCCCCTAGATGTACGAAGATATACTTCTCTTACTCTTTAATACTAGCGAAGTCTAAGTCTCCCACGACGTTAATTTCTTCAGAATTAACCGCAGATCCCATTATCTCCCTTTTCCATGGTACCCCCTTCAAGGTGGGGGACGAGATCCGCAGGAACCAGAATCTGAACATCAACATCTCCGACTTCTTCGTGGGCGATAATTGGAGAGTGCACCCTGGCTGGGTCTACTGTCGCTACCACTATCTAGAAGGCCACGAGTTCGACAATCCGGAGGAGGAACTCAGGCACTTCCTGGAGCTGATGCGTAAGCCTGGCTGGCGTTGGTCGGAGCAGTACGAGGCCTACCCCATCACCGACGACGACAGCGACGAATCCGCCAATTGTGGCAATCGGACATTATCCAGCAACAGCTACTACTGCAACAAGGAGCTGATGCAATTATTGGTGTTCGACGCTAAAGCTACGAACGCCAGCTTCGACGACGACTTCGTGTTTGAGGATCAGCGAGCACAGCATCTAGCACAGGTCTACGGGATCTTCTTGAGATTCGTTGCCACGCAGAGTGGCTTAACCAGGTGGCATCACTTGAACACGAGCGAACTACAGGAGGACGAGGACGGGATCGTCTTCGGTGACTTGCACAGGAGGGCCGTGAACGAGCCTTGGTACAAGGGTGCCATTTTCCAGAACATCCAGGATCCTAACAGCATAGCAGTCACAGGTATTCCGCTTGGAGGGTGTCGTGGTATTCGTGGAATCGTTTGTAAGTCGTGTAGGTAATTGCCCCGTGAATTTTAGTTCCCTGGGAGGCAGGCTCGGACGCGATAGTGACCGCCTCTATCGGGATATTCCCCAAAGACGGCGGGAAAACGGCGCCAGCGGCGGTGATCGGCTTTCAAATACACATGAGGGACCTTCATAAGAGATTCATCGTTTTGACGTCGTTATTGAAAGACTCCTCCATGAACTGCTCCCTCAACTGGACGGACTGCTACTTGCTCGATCAGAACGGCTACGTAGTGATCGACGAGGCGCACAACAAGAGCGGACTGTTCATGGGGGCGCAGGAAGGCGCGGTGATGAACTCCATGGTCCACCAAGGACTTTACAATCCCGTCGAGATCTATGATTACCAAGCTTGGTGCGAGGAAGTTGTGAGTAACACCAGGCCTGCAAGTTTACGTATTTTCATACCTTGGAATATATATCTTTGATAACACGAACCTTTATCGAATACACTGAACCCCCATCGATCAATCATAAAATTCCACTGCCGTCTAAGAGTTCCTACAAGAACGAGTTACCCAACCTCCCCTCCCCGTTAAAGCGTGTCACGTGAAATCGGAAACTCGGTCAGGGAATGCACTGTCCGCCCCAGCGTAAAAACATCTCCCCAACAGGAAGAAACTGTTGCAGCGTATCGAGGATGCGGCGGCCACTCTGATGGACCCCCTGAAGTACGTCTGGAAGCTGTTGCTCTGGTTTCTGCTGCGTGTGACGTGGTTCACGACCCAGTTCGTCAACTTGCCAGTCAGCTTCGCCAAAGTTCACTTCGACGAGGACGCCCCGGACCCACCGCCGCCCCCTCGGCCCTATCTCCACCACTACCCGTGCGATCAGAAGAGGACTCTCTACATGATGAACAACACGATCGCTGGCGAGGGTATCAGCGACCATCCCGATTACTGCTCAAGGCCGTTCTACGCCCGCCGGGTGAGTGCCAGTGTCCCCTTTGCTGGTTGAAATCCTCGCAGCTTCTAATCGGGAACGAATGATTGAACAGGTACCGCACACGAATCTGCTGCTGGTGGTGGTGGACGCCATGTACCCGACCTGTTACAAGAGACTGGAGGTCACGCCTGTGAACATTTCGCCCTTGGAATACACGAACGGGACCGAGAGCGCGCCCTGCCATAAAATGCCGCTGAACGACCTTAAAAGGAGGCGGCTGGAGGGCTGCTTCACGGAGCATCCCCTGGAGCACGAGATCGAGGATTGCGGAGGGGCGTCTGGGCTGACCGTATCTCTGTTACTGTTCTCCACTATTGTCGCTAGAATTTTATGTACGCTCGTATGACTGTCCAGGAGAAGAAGAGAAACAGGCAATCTCTTGGCCAACGACGAGGACCACCCCTCCGTGGGACACTGCTACGGAACAATCTTAACCGATCTGTCCGCCGATGAAGCGCTTCGAATCTCTCCGTTCTTCGTTATAATGCTGCATGGAATATGATTTGTCATTCCCGAAGTCTTTTATTTGAATCTCATTCCTCTGTGTTGCTTGGGAACATAATCATTGCATAGGTTTCAGCAGCGTAGGCATTGATTGTCCTGTCCAAAGCGAGGCTGCGCGCATGAACATGCGAAAGATTGTGAAGCTGGTGAACGAATAAAGAAGATATCTGAGAAGGGATGTCAGTGTCTGGAGAAGGATTACGCGTAGTTTTTGCACGATTCGAATGATTGGCTCGCTCGTGTATTATGGAGATTATCCCATGGGGGAGTTGCGAGTATTTTTCAGTATACAAAGTTCTTTCGCGTGACGCGACGTAGGAGACATCTTGAGAAGTTGCGCGGAGATACGACTTGTTTATGGATCCAAAGTTTCGCAGCTTCTGCTGGGGTGTACGTCCCACTACGGTGACAAGCCTCCATTCTTTCCTGAGGCATTGTCCCGAAAATGTCAGTTGTTCTGGCTGGAAACTTTGGCCCCTTCAGTGACGCCCGCGAAAAACAATTCTTTGCCCGGCGATACACAGTGACTGTCGCCGGTTTCTTCGTGCAAATTCCGAGGAAGATTCTGCTCCTTCCTATTGTATTCTAAATACGGCTGATGGTAATAGGGGTGGAATCTTTTTAGCATCTATTGAAAGGATCGTTGCGCGTGGGTTTTACGAGGACAAGCGTCGTTCCTTTTCGGTGGACCGAAGAAACTGGAGAGCAAATCGATCGCGGCCAAGGAGAAAAGGACGTAAAGACTGATGAAATGTCCCTCCATCGATGCGAGATACGGCTTGGTCGCGGCGTCGCGCGGTCTGCCGATCGCGATGGGGTGAGAGGAGCTTGCCCTAGAAAATATTCTATTTCCCCTTCTTCTCGGTTACTTGGAACCGTGACTCCTCCTACGACTCGGTTAAATTGTGTAACACCCACGTTCTCAACATCCACTTAAAAAAAAAAAGAAGCTACTACAGGTTCCGCACAATCAATAATATAAGCGATCCCTGCAATCTTTTCGAACCTCCCTGTTACATATCTATCCATTTACTTCCCACCAGAGATGGGCAAATAATTAGTTGAAATAAAAATTTCGTACACAAATTTTTATTTCAAATAATTCTTTGCCCATCTCTGCTTCCAACCCCCAATTTACGCAACACTATTCCTCCCAGACATTTCCAGCTTCGGGCAGATATTCCAAGCATTTCAAGCGGCGCGAAAAACGGACAAACAGCGAACCAGCATCGTACCACAATCATACGTTCGAAGTGACGTTTCAAGGAGCGTTCGAAGTGATGTTTCGAGTAACGTTCGAAACATTTAAACGGCACAATAACGATAGCACCGTCGACCTCGAGCTGTTAACGGCAATAATAAACCCGGTTTCTTCCATCGTGAAATCGCCAAGCCCCTCTCCACTGCCCCTTGCCCGCTTCGCGCGAAACCCACGGAGCGATGTAAGCAACTGGCGGCAAATCTTCGCAAAATAAATTTAACGCACGGATTTGTACAAAGTAAGCTATACAGCAATTAAGAGACATCTCGCAAAGAGGGGTCTGTATTAGGCAATGCGTTACCCCTCTGCCGTCAATTCCGTGTGGTATTTTAGTTTTTATCGCTCCAGATGCCAGTGTTGACGCTTACCACTCCACATGCCAATTTCGACGCTTTACCGCTCTTTACGCGGCCATGGCCAAAAGTGTTCCCCCCTCGAAGCGGCTGGTTCCAAGAAATACCACCCCCGCGGAGGGACGAGGAGAGCACGGGACAATCGGCGGAACCGGGACGAAAACGCGGGGGCTAGCTGATCGGGCCCGGCCATTGGGGGGGAAAAGCGTTGCTATCAATTCTCGCCGGTGAAACGGTTGCACGAGCGGCGACGTGGCGTCGGGACGCTGGTTGCCGCGCGCAAGCCCCGTTTCCCACCGGATCGATAGACTCGGGGTTAGAACTCTGGTGGCCAGAAGTCGGTGTGCGCGCACTGCATGGCGACGTCAACGACGACCACGACGACGGCGAGGAGGACGACGGTCGAGAGTATCCTTAATGTCAGGCGCGAGCCTCCTCTCGGCCTCAGTTTTGTTTACCGTGTCCTCGCGTAAACAGCGGAGAGCCGGCCACGAGCAAGACAGTTATGAGGCCCTGTTTACTGACTGCCACCGTCGTCCTGATCCTGATCGCGGCACCGGACCCTGGTGCCAGCATATCGTACAACACGTAAGTTTCTCGGCCCCGCGGAGCCGCGACTTTGCCCGTACCCCTTTCGACGAGAATTTAGATTCTGCCCAAGCACCCGTCGGTCGAGATGCCTCGGCCTGCACGCGCCACCCTTTTGTCGGGCACGGAAACGTGGACGAACTGCGGGAAACACGTTGCTCATGCGTGCTCGGTGTGTTGGGAGTTTCTTTTTTCGTTTCGCGTGCTGGGGTACGCTTTTTTCCCAGCGATTTCGGGAGGACAGGAGCTGAATCTCGTGTATTTGGTGGTTTTCCGCGGCAGAATTCGAGTCGAGGTTGTTGGGAATTATTACTAAGCTGCGATGTCCACGACGAGATTTTACATCAGACAGAAAATCTCAGTAGAAACTAAATGTAAATAATCGAAACAGTCGCGAGAGATGAGATTTTTGAAGATACGTCATTGTCTCGCGAGGGTCTAGTTTCACGAAGCTAATGACTCACCGTGTAAACGTGATAAATAAATGATATCGTACGAGACATTCGACTCGCCAACCGCCACGTGATACTTTGTTTTTATCGTTGTTTCGTAGCAGACCTTCTGGTTGCAACAGAATTCTACGTAATTGTATTGTTTAATCGAAGAAACTAGTGGACAGTGTTGAGCCCACTGTGCCCTATTTCGACCGAACGTTTGATAGACAGCATTGTTCCCCACTCAGAGCGAAGACATGGGCGCACAAATTGGGCTTCGAGCTGTCCCAGTTGGGCAAGTACGTGACCAACGTGGAGAAGTTCCACGAGAGCTACAAGCAGGCGGTGGTGAAGCCACGTGATGGTAGCGCCTTGGTCCACGAGATCGCGAAAGACATCAAGGCCATGATGGAGTCGAAGATATCGGCGATCAAGGTATAGAAATCCCTGCGTACCCAAAATCTGCCGTGCGAATCCATGGAAGCCTAGAACCACCCGATTCCGCATCGTCTTCCAGAGAATCATGGACGTCGCCGAGACGTCGGCCTTCTCCGCCCCAGACAGCGACCCCCCAAAGGAATTCCAGTTCATCAACGCGAAGAACAACACCATCGAGCTGAAGTACAGTTCCCACTTCGGTGGCCCGGTGAATCTGAACATGTCGGCGGTCCACGTCCCGACGAACGTCTACGAAAGGGCGTCGAACGTGGTCAGAGCGATCAGGTGGTCCGAGCAGCTGGACAAAACGTTCATCAACAACTACGAGCAGGACCCGTCTCTGTCCTGGCAGTACTTCGGCAGCGCGACTGGATTCATGAGGCAGTACCCCGCGACGAATTGGTACATGGAGCCGGTGGACCTGTTCGACTGCCGGACCAGAAGCTGGTACATCGAGGCTGCCACTAGCCCGAAGGATGTCCTGATCCTGATCGACACGTCCGGCAGCATGACCGGCATACGAAGGGAAATCGCTAGGCACGTGGTGAACAACATTCTGGACACCCTCGGGAACAACGATTTCGTTAACATCATCACGTTCTCCAACGTGACGAAGGAGGTAATCGATCGGTTATTCTATTGTTCCTAAGTAGTAGCCGATTCTCCTCAGAGACTAAGGGGGAGCTGAGCTAAATAGGTGCGAGCTATTTGGGGAATTAAAGAAATTGAATAAATAAAATTCTGCTTCAGGTGGTTCCCTGCTTCAACGACACCCTGGTACAAGCGAACCTAGCGAACGTGAGGGAGCTGAAGCGAGCGATCTCGAATCTGGAGACGGAGAAGATCGCGAACTTCTCCCTGGCCCTGACCACCGCGTTCGATCTCCTCGAGTCCTATCGGACCGAGAGGGAGGGTGCCAGATGCAACCAGGCGATCATGCTGATAACGGACGGAGTGCCGTACAATTATAAAGAGATCTTCGAGACCTACAATTGGAGAGACAATCCCGACGAACCGTTTAAAGCGGACATGCCGGTTAGGATGTTCACTTATCTGATTGGCAGAGAAGTGGCGGACGTGAGGGAGGTGCAGTGGATGGCCTGCGCCAATAGGGGCTTCTTCGTCCACCTTTGTACCCTGGCTGAAGTTAGGGAGGAGGTAAACGGTAACAGCTTTCGCGGGGTTTGCACATTTCTCGGTCGTTGCGTCGCCCTCAGGTTCTCAAGTACGTGCCGGTGATGGCGCGACCGTTGGTCCTCGGCCGAAGGGACCATCCGACGATCTGGACGCCGGTCTACGCCGACGTGACCGACCCGAAGATGACAGACTGGCGGTGGGAGCAGCGGGAAAGCGAGGAGCAAAAGGAACGGTTCCTGAGGCTTCACAGAAGGAAGAAGCTGTTCAACGGGGAGGAGCGGGATCGTAGGTTCGTGAAGAAACAGAAGAGGTCGCACGACCAGGCCGGCGACCTTCAGGAGTACAGGCTGATGACCTCGGTTAGCATGCCGGTGTTCGATCGACGCGAGAACGCGGTAAGATCTTCCATTCTTGCATAATCGAACCAACGAATTTAATAATATAATACATAGAAGCTCCACAGAGTGTCTAATATCAGGGAATATTCTTAACTGAAGAGTCCGCGTAGAAGACGCTGCAAGCGCCAAAATTAAAATACAAAAATTCATCGGAAAATGTTCCACGTGCCAATGGTAATACCGCAGTATAAAATCTGATTTTTCTGGCACTTACTGTGTTTTCCACGAGGGCTGTTCAACTGTTCTCCTAATCTCTTAACCGTAATTTCCTCAAACTGAGCATCGATGCTTGATAGAATCTTACACGTGAACAAGAACATCTACAATTATACAACCACTTGTCAATCCTCTATGCTGTTAAGAATACTCGAAACCACCTAAGTGAACGGACGTAACGTCCTAGGTACAGTAAACGCGAGACTGATAAAGCTTAGGCGTCGTCGAAGCATCCCGCAAGTATCACATTGCCGGGAATAGAACGCCAGTAACGTTATTATTAACCCCTTTATTAATGATCGTTGCAACGACAAACACGTACGTATACTTGGACACTAGCTAGATATGAAATTGAAATATCAAAGGTGACCGTCCGTGCGACGTGACGAGGCACGCCACGGCGAAGTAGACCCTGCGCCGCCTCGAGATCTCTCACGAATTACCATTTTTATACATCATCGGCTAGAGCGCTCATCCGTCACGATCATCCACCCTCACGCCCCCACACACCCCCCCCCCCCCTTGATCGATCGAACGCACATGCCCCTGCGTGGTTAATTCATCCCTCCTCGCATCTCGCTTAAAGAGGCGTTCGATCGCCGCGTTACGAACGTAATCCACCCCCTCGCCGTACACCGATGCAGCGCACTGTTTCCTTTGGTTTTAAGTTGCTGTTTGTCCACAGAACATCACAAGGCAGGTCCTGGTGAACGAGGCGTACTGGGTGACAGAGACAAGAGAGGTTGGCAGCAAAACAAAAAGCACAAGCAACGTTGTTTCGATGCATAGAGCCCTGTAATCCTTCGCCTTTTTGTATTCGGCTGCGGCTCGATCGGTGCCTCCGGTCCCCCACCTTTTCGGAGATATCGTAGCTCCGAGTTCGGTGGCTTCGTGTTCATCGAGGAACGTTCCGTTTAATCCTGCGAACTGAAGAGCAGAGGCTCGATGGGCGAACGGGTGAAAGAGCTTAGCTTCTGTGCCAGTAGAATGGAAGGGTGGTGGCCCAGGGGCGCTGAATCGACGCCGCGTGGCGATCTTTCGTTCCATTTAGGTCCACGTTCGTCTCTCTGGTATCTTACTTTGGTCTAACGCTAGTACTGGGCATTAGTTTAATTATTAGGTAGGTTTAGGTACATTAGTCTACCCTGTGCCCTGTTCGAGACGAGTAGAAACACGGATAACTCCTGCCCGCCTGTTGGATTGCGAACGGCGATACCTCCTCTTAATATTATTGTTATTGTTATTATTATTATTACCATTATTATCATTGACTAGTAGAAGAACTCTGGTTCTGCCAGTGGCTATACATATATACGTATATACATACCAATGTTCCGAATATAAAAGAAAAATATACATATATCTTGTTGGGTATGGAAGAAGAGAGTACTGAGAAAATACTTTTCTTTTCACGAGTTTCTTGAGTGCTAGATTTCGTTAGACGAAGTGTATCAGTAGAATTCAGTCGAGCGCCACTCTGACGACCGTCCCATCCCCCGCGGGTCCGTCGGCACGATTTGCAAGACCGTCTCCAGTAGAGCAAGCCGACCAGCAGAATTTCTATCCTCCTATAATGCCTGATAATTGTCCCACCGCGAGGATAGAGATCAGCGGGCTCGCGGGGGAGCAGAGGATCGTTAGACGAATAAACGGCGTGGCTAATTGTGATTTGATTAACAATTAGGATAGCCTGCGTCAGACATTAATTGTTCTTATTGTGTATCGTTACTTATTATTGTTATTATTATTATTGAGAACGTAGTTGAGCTAGTTTATACGTCCAGCCAGTTTATACGTCAGAGAACTTCTTATTATTCTTATTATTATCGTTATGGTTCCTTTAGTAAATATCGTTATTTTTAATACTAGAACGTGTGTCTTTAGACGAATTCATTGTGCGATAGCGTTTATTGGAGAAGGTAGATACGCTTATGGTTATGCGACTTGGGATGATGATGATTCTGTAATTCATTTCGAAGCACTTCGATCTAAGTTCGAGCGAAGGGGCGTCTTTGTAAATTTCACGATCGTTCTTTGCGCAGACACGGATCGCCGATCTGCTCGGTGTCGCTGGAACGGACGTGCCCACCGAGGAGATCCAGAAGCTTATGATGCCGCACCTGGTGAGTGGATCGGTCTACTCTTCCCTTGCCCTCGTCCCGTTCTAATTTTAACACCGAGAATCACTAATTGGAGTCGTGTTTCTTTGTTGCACCTTTGCGAGAATAGCTGGGCGTTCACGGGTACGCGTTCATCGTGACCAATAACGGTTTCATCCTGATTCATCCAGACCTCCGACCAGTGGTAAGGAGGCTCAACTACTGTAAATGATTTTTCTTTTCGTTTTATCCCCGAACTCTACAAGGGGATTAGGCAATCGAAAAATCGATTTTTTATTGCATTTTCCGAAAGTACTATCTTTTATATTAAACTTCGCAGAATTGTTGATTTGACAATTGAAAGGGTCAAGCGGTAACTTATAGCGTCGCCTTTGTCCAGAAACTTTTACCTAAACGCGTTTTTCTCGAATCTTTTTTTCTCTTGGTTTTGCCGTAGGTATTTGCGAACGAACGGAGGTTCAGATCGACTTGAAAAAATTACAGAATGTATAAAACATGTGCCATTCCCCGTGCAACCTATTATATGATCCGTAAAAATTCGAGGATTTCATGAAAAAATTAAAAAGTCGCGGATTTTTAGTAACCCACAAACACGACCGAATTGTTCTTGAAATAATCGCCGTTTTTCGGTCACCAATTTAACAATTCCGTTTTAATTTTAATTTTTATTGGTTGCGCGGGAAACTACGGATGTAACAAACAAGAATCACGCCTTGAAATTGGATTACGTTATTTTTTAAGACCAATGTTACATGAAAACCACAAAAGAACGTTAAAATGTTTAACAGTCAGCACCGGCATTTTCAAAGCACATGTATGTTTCATACCAACTTCTTTTTAATCTCTATGATAATAATAAACATTGGGTAAAATGATACGTCTGGATTTGCTTCCATTTTTTTACAAATACATTAAAGAGAAAGTGTGCTTTTTTCACGGGAAACGACTGCCTACTTAGTCCCCTTAAACATTGGAAGATCTCATAACTTTAGCTTCCTTACGATGGAAGTCAGTTTCTTTAGAGTAAATAATGCCGAGTATTAAGCAGGCCTTTTCTAGATCCACTTAAAGCGTCACGTTACGGTGGAATTATAGTTTCAGGGTATCTTGAAGCCAGCGTACAATAGCGTGGACATGGCGGAGGTCGAGCTGATGGATCAGGACAGAGGGCCAAGGGAGTTTAACGAAGGCATCATTATGGTAAGCGCGATCGTGCCCCTTAAACCGAGAAATCTGTTTCATCTTCAGCCATCTCTGGATTAGTGTTGATAATCAGTAAGTAGTAACACTTCTTCCCTTTCTAACGGAACTAATTCCCTTGCAGCTTCGTAACGACGTGGTCAATCAGGCGAACGGTAGCGTGACTCTGCACACGAAATACCATTACGAGGACATGGTGAGTAATTTTCACGATCCCCTTCGCGAAACTCTGTAAAATCTTAAGGATGTATCGAACCTATCTTCAAAATGGTACCAAGTTGATGAAAATTTGTGAGATTGTTCTTTCTAATCTTCTTGATGTAATCCAAAAATTTTAAACGAATTCACTAAACGGTTGCTGAGTTATAACGATTTTAATTTTCACTGATTTTACACGTACTCTTATGGAAAGAGACGATCTTAACGGATAAAACTGCTGAAAAAATGTTGAAGAAATGGTACCAATGTTTTCAATTTTTTTTTATATGTAGTATATGGATAGACGAAAATATCTGTCGAGTTTCAATTGTTTTCACTACGCCGTTTTAAAGAAATAAATTATAACTTGAGAAAATTGTGAATTCAGGGCATTTTCACTGCCAAAAGTTTAGCAAATAATGCTTGGAAAAGCATTTGTAAAGTGAAAAACATCATTCTAGGAGTAAAAATAAGACTCCAACTGTCGTTCGAGTTTCTTAAATCTAGATTTACTATGCGTAAGACGTAGATATATTCAAGTATTTCAAATTTCATACACCTACTTTTGTCTAATATTGTACGTCCGATACATCCTTAAGAGATTCGATCTCTGGCAAGTGCTTCCAAGCGTGTTTGAATCAGCGAAGCAGTTGGAGCATGTTTTAAGTGTAAAAACGTTCTTTCTCCTTTCCCCATGAACTTCTGAAGAAACGTGTGGGCAGGGTGAAGAGAAAGTACGATTACGCGGGCATACCGAATACACCGTTCACGGTGGTGGTCAGTCTGCCGGAACATGATCACACCGGAAGTTATCGCGTGTACGCTACCGAGGAAATCCACCGTTCGCACGTTAGTGGTAGGTATTCCATTGAAATACTATCGAGCATCGGCAAGGGCACACACTGTGTCTCTGAGACTTTTCCTCGCGCACGAAACTCAACGGTCACTGTTAGAAAAATCTGCGATCGTGACAGAGGGAAACTTCTTATCGAAATATACTTTGATGTGGAAAAAAGGCGGAGCGAACGCTGACCGCTTGTGACCGAGGACCAGAGTTCCCAGACAACACCGGGAACAGCAAAGTTTATAATAATCGAGTTGCAGTCGCCTCGGGCGTTAACGCGGAACTTTCCGTCGCTCTGCCTAAATGCAGTTCGATGTTTTATTCAGCAGTAAATGTATATGGCTGGAGGGCTTGGGAGGAGTTGGATGGCAAAGTTTCCTCCGCGTATATACACAAACTCGCGTACCGGACTTCCCCCCTCTTGTGTAATCGAGAAGTCCATGGAACTTGAACTTTCCCTTAGCCTGGCCGGTGTCTACGCGATCGACAGGAATTTTCCAAGTTTTCGCCTCGATTTGGACCGGTGAAATGCTTCCGATACACTTTATCTTCGCTCCGAAAAAGTTTCCAATAAAGCTATGTCCCTCTGTCGATGCAAATACGTCCAAGTCTCCTGATACCTCGGCATTCTAACGAGATCGTATGCCGTAGGTAAGAACGTGTCGGATTATTTCACTGGCACGAACTGGCGGGTGCACCCTCGTTGGTTGTACTGCAAGTAAGTGGAATTCCTCAGCCTTCCGAGGGTGGTTCTTAACGCTTTAATTCGTCCATCCGTTTCGCGACGTGGGGCTTACTCGCTAATAATAATGAAACTCTCCTGGCGCAGATATCATTACGAGGACGAGCATACGTTCAATAACTCGGAAGCGCAGCTCCTCCACTTCCTGGAGAGGACCCGCCAGCCGGGCTGGAAGTGGAACGACATGAAACAACCGTCCCAGCCGCCAGAGTACTCGGCCACGAGTTCCGGTAACGACACCCATCGCAAATCGAAACGTAGGTACCCTCCTGGCAGGTTTACCCGTCTGTGGGTCGATGACTTCGGATAATTAACGAGCAATTTCTTCGAGCAGCTACCCCCTACAAAGCGGACAAAGACTCCTACTACTGCGACAGGGATCTGCTGGTCAGTCTGGTGTTCGACGCAAAGGTAACCGAGTGGTTTGCGAACCCCAGCACTACCCGCGAGGAACAAGGGTGAGCACCGTTATGATTTGTCTTTACAAGCATGCACGCTCTCGTTGGAACGCGACCCTCGAGTTTATCACGCGAAGAAAGGAACGACGCTAAAAGGGACGCTCCGCAACCCGGAGATTGAGAACATTATGAAACTTGGTGCGCAAGTAGAGTACTTAGTTAATCCGTAACGCGACCCTATGCTTTGTTGGTGCCATAATGCAATTTTTGAGGATGAAATCACGCCTTGGAAAAAATACAGAAATGTTACACCGAAATGTATCCGATTTCGCGTGGAGTGGCTCTAAAATGGACTTCAAATTCGGTAATAGAGGTTTTCTTTTTTGCAAAAAAAATATAACACATATATTATCTGTATGCATGAAAAGAGATTATCCAGAGGTATTTCAGCATATATTTTTAAAATTCAAAAACTGAATTTTAAGAGTTGGTGGTGGGGGTGACATGAAAGATATGGAGTTTTCAAAAAAAAATTTACGCGGTTTTGTAGATATAAGAAAACGATGTACCTTCTGTTTAAACTTCTTTTCGATATCTCTCACCGTTCTCGAGATATTCCACAGAATAGAAAACTCTACTTTTTTTTTCAAGTCGTGATTTCACCCCAAGAAATTGCATTACGGCACCAACAATAAATTGGGTTGCATTACGGATAAACTACTCTACTTGCGCACCAAGTTTCATAATTTTCTGAATTTTCGGGTTGCCGAACGTCCTTTGCAAGGAGGGCTTGAAACCGTTATTATTAAGATTTCGGTTCTTGAAAGAGTTATGAAGAACCGTAATTTAAACTGATATAGTCTGACATTTAGTAGGTTCTTTATAACAGTTATTCAGAATAAAGGATCTTCATAACTCTTTCAATCAGAACCTTTATATAACAGTTTGAAACAGTTATTTTCGGAACCTATTCAAGCCCTGTTTGGAAATCTCTAAAGTTGGAAATCCACGATGAGATGAAAATATGAGACAATTATTTCCTTACTTTATGATTTCTTAATTATTCTGTCATTAACTTCATGAAATTAGACTCTCACGGGACAAGTTTCATGATATATTTTCCAGAATCTCATCTCTCTCTCGACTATTGTTGCTGAGATTTTTATCAGACGATAGAAAAGGTCTCGTGTAAAAAATCTCATCGCGGATTCGCACCATAACAGTTTCAACCGGGATGAAAGTAATGCCTGAAAGGAAAGGTTGCTAGGATCGTATGGGGTGATTTAACGAGTTCTCGTGTCGTTCCTCTTTATGTTTTCACGTCCTATGTGCACAATTCTTTTCTCGTCTCTGTTCTCTTTCTCTCCCTCTTCGGTCAGGATAACGAAACGACACCCATTTTCTTTTTTACTAATACTGACCACTTTGACGCCATGCAGACCTTTAGCTAGGCTGATGAATCTGCTGCCCAGGTAACGTCCACCACATCGCACCTTACGTTCTTAGAAGCTAACGATTTCTCTAACGATCGTTCGTTATTAATTGCTTTTGCCGTCTGTAACCGCTTTCTTTCTCCCATCCTCCACCTTTCGTTCTGTCTCTACTTAATCCCCATGTATCAGTTGGCTTACTTTGTCGCGTTTAAAGTTACTCCAAGTGCCTCCTTCCATCCTCACCAACGATACGTATTTTATCCTTCTGTTCTGTTCCAACCATTCTGACTTCGCGCCAAGTATTAGGTCAACAGCCGAGAAATGGAGGTCATCCTTCGGGACTGGGACCTAGGAGGGCAGGAACACTTTGGTGCCCCGAGAACCAGGATCTATGTTGATCGCCGTTGCGCAGTAGACGAGATCTATTCGAAAACTTGCTTGCAACGCTTTCGTCTCACTTCAGCCAGAAAGTTCTTAAAAGCCATTAAAATTCTTCCAACGATTTGAAAAACGATATTCAGTAATCGAGTGCTTGGTAATTGGAAGAGAAGCGGTGCAAGACAGAGTTGCCAATGCTCCCCGAATCAGCAGCTTCCCCCTAACGCAGTGTATACTTTAGAGAAACGACGCTCGATGGCCTATGAAGAATCAGTTGAGGCCGGATGCGGTAACGTCCTTCTTCTTGTAGGAAAGAGTTCCAACAACGTTTCCGCGTGACGCTCGCGTTCATGGCCACTCGCAGCGGTCTGACCAGATGGCAGGACTTCCTGCAGGACGAGGAGGGCTCCGTCCCCGACGACCACTTCAGCAAGATCTACCACAGCGCCATAGATGAAGTGTGGTACAAACGTGCCGTGGAGCAGCATTACATCCAACCGGAGAGTTTCGTCTTCTCCGTGCCGATCGACGAGGAGGGTGCCGATAACACCACCCTCGTCACCGCTAGCCGAGCCGTTTTTATTGGTAAAACTCAGTTATTCCTTGGAACGCGAGCTCCGAACAGTTTGTCCATATTTCCTAACGGTTCGCTTCTCAGAAACTCAGGAGGCGAAGGCGCCGGCAGCAGTCGTAGGCTTCCAGTTCCAGCATACCGCTCTTCAGGTTCTCTTCCAGAACATAACGTTCAGCTGCGAGGGGCTGGGGAACTGCAACGTGCATTGCGGCGCAAAGTCCTGGGCCTGCTACTTGGTGGACAACAACGGATACGTGATCGCAGCTGAGGACGAGTCGGACTCTGGCAAATTCTTCGGCGAATTGAGGGGGCCAATTATGTCCAACCTCGTGAAGGAGGGTGTCTTCGAGAGGATCAGGATATTCGATTATCAGGCGGTCTGCTTCAAGAGCACCCAGACCTCCAACGACGGCAGCATCTTGCTCACTGTGAGGGAAAGTTCATTAGCGTCAGCTTCAACTGCGAGAACCTAAAGAGATTTTGCGCACTGCCCTTTTCTGCCTCTATTCATCTGTAGCCCTGGAAGACGGCGCAGAAGATGATGTCCTGGCTCGTCGGACAAGCAGCCTGGGCTTGGGCGAAAGCTGGAATTTGGGAGGCCGAGTACACGGAGGCGTTCGCTTATCCGAACGAGGAGGAGAATACCCCCGAGGACTACCCGGAGAGCGAGGAGAGGTCGCCAGATGATGCGAGGAGCGAGAAGATGTTCAACCAAGAGATTCTCATCAATCGAACCAGGCCGGAGGCGTGCGACCAAGAGGTAAAACGTCTTACTGCTGAGCAGTGGCGGACTGGGTCTAATACAACAATACTGGTTGCCAGGAAATAAATGAAATTTCCAACAAAAAAAAAGTCATAAGTGGCAACAAGGTAGGGGAGACCGGGGCAAGTTGATACGTTTTTCAGTTTTCAATTTTCTTCATTTTTGTTTGAATTAATTACTTAATAACAAATATGCTAAAATATACTTTGGTCCTTCCTCTTTAATATATTGTAAATGAAAAGTTGAAGAAATACATACAAAATGAATGAAAAAATGTTATTTGGACGAAGGTAAAAGGTACTGCTCTGGGGCATGTTGATACATCTGTAAAATATCCGTTTAATGAGTAAAGAATGGATGTCTGGAATATCCCACTTTAACATGAGGCGCTTGCTTCTTTTTATTAATGTATCTTAATGAAGCTATATTATCTATTCCGTATATTCTCGCGCTTTGACGTAACGACATTGACTCCTTTTCTACACCTGTATCCACTTACCCCGGTCTCCCCTACAATTAAAATTTTTAGTGAAATAAATCTATCCTCCAAAGTGATTTTAATAAATTTTTTTATTAAAACAGTAATGCAACGTAAATTTTAGTTGCATAAAGTAATAATATTGGAACTTCTATTGCACTTTCAAGCTCCTAAAGTGTTATCCGGCAAGCTGAGAGCCTGGCCAGTCCAGCACTGCTGATGAGATACCTCTTAGAAAGATCCTCACTCTCTATCTTCGCTATTTCCAGGTGTATCTGTATCTACGAAATGTGTCCTTCGAGTCCTTCGACGTCGAATCGGACGCGAACAGGGAATGCTTGAGGCCGTACATAGTCCAGCCAGTGGATTTCACCAACATGCTGTTACTGGTGGTTAATACGGAGTGCGCGGAGCCGTCTGGGGATTCCCTGAGCGTGATCCCCGAGGAGGTGATGTACGAGAACAACTCGCTGGTGTGCCAGAAGGCGCTCAGTACCCTGAGAAGGAAGAGACCTGCGTCCTGCATCCGTACCCATCCGAGGGAGAGCGAGATCAAGGATCTGTGCGGCTTGGCCTCGAACGCGGGCCCTAATATCTACCTCCTCCTTCTCCTGTTGGCGACCTGCGCCCTGGCCAGACGGGACGCCTCCGGTCGGGATTAACTTGCACGACTCCTGCCTCGAGGATCTTGGTTCCACGGAATCAGCATCGAACATAGTTAAAGAACATTAATCATAGGAATTAACGCGCTGGCGTTGTCGCGATGGTCCCCCGGTGTAGATGTCTTACAACGCTCACGGGAGTGGCTCGCGGGAACGTGTTAGCTTTGCCAACCGTCATTAATCCACTAACGAAGGAAAGAGTACAACTGGAGACGATTCGTTGCGAAGCATTCGATGTTATTTTCCTTTTACGATAGTTACTGCGATTTCAAGATGTTCTAGTCTTTATAGCGACGCTGCAACGGAGAGGAGTCACGCCTGGTGCAGGCAGGATCTGCACCTTCAACGTAGACGTCCACCTCGCGGATTGATGTTTTGTTTAAGGGGGTATACCCGTTTAAACCCTCGGAAAATGTGTACATATTGTGGATTTTTTTACAAGTCAACGGCTTGATGAAGATTTCCCGTTTTTTAACTATCTTTACATAGTATTATGAACTACTTAAAAAAAATGTTTCAGTTAAAAAACTATTGTTTTTCGGAAGTTATGCATACATATCCGAAAGTCTCTCGATTTTAGACGGCTAAACGGTGGGCCTGAAAACAGCTGTATGTCGTGTCTGAAATCAAAAACAATAAAATCTTCTTACAAAGTATGTCAATAGTGATCGTCCAACGGAGCCGATTTTGAAAATTTTGAGAAATAAAGAAATGGTGAAAGATCAAAGGTAAAGTTAGATTTTTCTAAGAGAAAAGGCCACCTTTTTTCTTTATTATTATTTAATAAACGGAGAATCGAAATAAAAAAAACTCTGGTTGGACGATGTGGAATCTAATTACGAACCTGCATGCAAAATTGGAAGTGAATTGGTTGAACGTAGCGCGAGTTTTTAGGCCCACTGTTTAGCCGTCTAAAATTTAGAGACTTTCGGATATGTATGCATAACTTCTGAAAAACAATAGTGTTTTAACTGAAACTTTTTTTTTTAAGTAGTTCATAATGCTATATAAACATAGTAAAAAAACGGGAAGTTGTCATCAAGCCGTTGACTTGTAAAAAAATCCCCAATATGTACCCATTTTCCGAGGGTTCAAACGGGTATACCCCCTTATGAGTCCTCGATGGAATTCGTAACGGCGATGGATACGATCTCTGTCGCAGCCAGCTCGATCATTCAAACGGATTGCCCCGCCGCTCGGTGCCGAACTAGTCCTAAAGAACAACCTTACTGCCCGAAATGCAATGCAGCGTCTACTTGGCGCGCGTCTCTGCTCTACTTCCCTTATCTTCGTTCCTTTCTCTCGTTCTTACACTTTACGACTTTACGTAATCGCTAGCTACACTTGGATGACGCTTAGGTCATAATGACTCCAAGTCGCTCAACTAGAGAAGACGAATTAGAGACTGTCGAATGTTGCAAGCCATTCCTGGACGGGACGCGAGACCGAGTTCATTGGCACGGTGATTAGTGTCGGGTAAAAGAGTCTCTTGACCGGGAAGTAATCGAGCAACCACGATAATCAAAATTTCGACTTTAATAGCGCGCGTAGCTAAAGGCTGAGCATCTGGTTCTAACCAGTAGCGGATTTAACCGGCGGCCGATGAGAAGTTACCCCGGCTCAGAAGGCCCCATCTTAAAAAGAATCTTAATACTATATTTTTTTCTGTACTACTACACTTAACACATTTTTTTTTTTTAGTAAACTACCTCCTCATTCTCCCGAAGAAACGGGCCCCTCAAAACGTTCGCCGCTTGGGCCTTTTTCCTTAAATCCGCCACTGCACAGAACAGAGGGATGTAACACTGCTATTCGCTCTGAGAATCGCGAGTGAACCTATCTACGCGTAGGACGAGGCGAATTCCGGTGGCCAGAATGCATATTTCACGGTTTAAGACTTGAATTTAAGCCGCGACGTAAACGAGGAAGTCAATTCCCGCGAGGAAACGCTCGTAGGTGGTACGCACCTACATTTTCTGGGACAATCGCCGAACGGAACTCGCGGCGAAATGATGAAATCGCATTTATCTAGTGGACTTAATTCGCTTGCGCGTTATAAAGTAGTTTTAATAGGGGGACACTATTTCGGAGCAGGGCCGCGCGCAAAGAGCGCGCGTAAGTACACGACACTCGACGAGACACGCTCGCACGTCTCGCGCTTTGTACATTAAACCGATCTAAGGACAATGTCGTTTAATATTTCTAGAGATTACGAATATTAATTTTGTATATTGAATGTATATTATAAAAGGAGTTACAAGGATGTGTGCCTTTGGACACGCGGCTGAGAACCAAAACGGGGACAAAAAAGAAAAGAGGATAATCTCGTTGTATGTTTTTCAAAATAAACAACTGAACTCTGTATTACGCTAGCTCTCTGCTTCCTCCGTGCGAGACAGACAAATGTTTGCCGGGCAGAATATGCAATCGACAAGATGTATGAATGTTACTTGTATTACACAGAGTTTATTACAATTTGCTATGTACAATGGCTTGCCTATGTAAATGAAGTCGTTTCTTATCAAAATGGCAAATGTTGAATGAACCAGTGTCTATTTCAATTCACTCTCCGCCTTCTGTACGATCTCCAGTAAGATCTTCTGCTGCGTATCCTTGTGAAGCTTGTCCTCCAGCTCTTCCAGTGCCTGTCCCCCTTTCAGGAACTCTTTTAAATGATGCATCGTGCCACTTGGTATTCTGTGATCCGTTATACGATCTTGATTGTAATTATACGTTCTTATCTTCTCGTTCCTGTATTTCATACCCATCTGCTTACGACGCAAGCTCACGGTGAACGAGACTTGCTTATCTAACTGCTGCTCGTACAATATGCTTTTCAATCTCATCAGTGCCCACTCTCTGTTCTTTATTTGCGATCTGCCCATCTGACAAGTTACGATAGTGCCGGTTGGTATGTGAGTTACTCTAATTGCGGAGTCCGTAGTATTTACATGCTGCCCTCCAGCGCCAGACGCTTTCTTCGTCTCTATTCTCAAATCCTTGTCCTGCAAAGTAATTTCTAGATTCTTGGGCTCCGGCAAAACTGCCACAGAAGCCGTACTCGTATGCAATCGACCGGATCTTTCAGTTGCCGGTATCCTCTGCACCCTGTGCACGCCACCCTCGTACCTCAATTTCTCGTAGGCCTTGGGACTCTGTATCGCTATAACAGCTTTCCTTATACCACCCTGATCGCTGTCATCCAGCTCCAGCACCTCGTAATTTAATCCTAAGTAACTCACGTATCCCACGTACATCTCGAATAAATCCTTAGCAAACAACATGGCCTCTTGGCCGCCGACGCCTGGCGCTATCTCCAAAATAACATTTTCGTAATTCTCCGTGCCTAGATTTTGTATAATCGCGTCTAACAGTTTCTCATCGATCTGGATTAACTTTAGCTTGTACATTAATCCCTCTTCCTTTATGAGCTTGTCCATTTCTCCACTGTCGCCGACTGAAAACCAGTTTATTAGTTCCGCGAACGCTAACGATAGGAAATGCTCAATCTTTGGACTTACCGAGGTCGTTCAAGCTCTCGATGTTCTCGGTAATCTTGCGCTTCTCGTTCAATAGCATCGACACAGTGGGGATATTGAGAACCTCGGCGACGCTTTCGCTCTTTTGATACTGATCGCGATGCGCATCCATGAGATAATTCAAGTATCGTTTAATGTTTGGGTCTGTCGCGGATAGAGTTGTCTTCGAGCAGCATAGTTCATAACAAAGGAGCGGAAACCTTGCATTGGGGTTAAGTAACTGTGGTGGACAATGTGCAAATGATTTAACTTTATTTATAACAATTCCGTAACATCTGCGCGCATTCAGCTTGCGTCCTCGTAGGAGCAACAACATGTTTCACTGTGAATCATAAAGTACAGGATCTCGAAGAAAAACGTGTATCCTCCCACGCTGCAGTCATATTTACAACTGAACGGAGCAGCGATGATGCCGTCCGCTCGCAGTGTGGCGAACATTGAGAAAATAAAAACCGTTGGAATGCATCTTCGAACAGTTTGCAAATAGCATATTTTCGAAATGGACTGTAAATATTCATTCTACGCCGTCCAAAATGCACGTTTATTCAAAGATATGGTATTCGTGCAGAATCACGAACGAAAGTTGAAATGTTGAAACGCCCGTAAGTTCTTAGCTTTCTTCTATTGGTAACGGCAGGTTGTGCATACCACCACTTCGATAGTTTGTGCAATCTCAATTCAATTAAGCTTATCCTGCTTTGTACAATGTTAAAAACTACGGTACGCCTGCATCTTCTTTCGCAAGCTTTATTCATACGCCATTATGTCGAATTCGAACTCGTTCACACATCGTGGAACACGCTTGTCCGCGTATGTTTGGGCTCTGTTCGAATGAGTCGACGACTTTCTATCTTCCGTGTTGTAAAATTGTACTTTATTACCATTTAATCTAATGAACCTGTAGTAAGTACATCGAATGGGGCACGTCCGTGCGTAAGTTACGCGCGTGTGGAAGTGGAAGAAAAAACGTGTTGCTCGCCAATTGTATCGATTTTCTACCACGCACGTTTCAGTAGTAAATATATCTCAGCCTTATCTGTGTATAACATTATATGAGTAATATATCGTTATACAAAGTACCACACATATGGAGGTACTAAAATTATAACGGTGTATTAATAAATTATGGTGAAGCTTGCTATTACCTTCGCGTATGACATAAGAGCATTCGTATTGCCACGGGAATTTATACATCATTTTACGGAGCATATGTTTAAGGTAAAATATAACGATAGAGTCGAAGATCTGAATTTACTGAACACAGATACGAGACATCTTGCTGCACCTCGCCAGTCTCTGTGCTTTATATTATTGACCTATTTCATAACAGTAATCAATTTTATAACATATAGTAGATGCCATTTTCCAGTAAATATATCAAGAAACAATGAAAATATGGCTTTCGTATTATAAGTTTTCTCTTTGTCTTTCATGGTACACGTTGATAACCAACCGCTATCGCAACGTTTAATCCTTCGAGTGTTAATATAAACGCTGAATCGGAGCAGTGCGTGCGGAGGACGCCCATAGGCGTTCAACGATTATAGTTATTATCTAATGCGGCAATACGATTTGCGCATAACTATTTCAACGTTAGTATCAAGAGAGTGAATGAAAGATTGATTGTGTCCTTCTCACGTCCAGTGCCGAATACGGGAGGGATTGTTCATAAGCAAAGTTCGTTATATATTGCGAGTGATCGCGAATGATCGTATCGCGAGCGTGAATTTCGAAAGGGAACGGTTACAGGCACGCGACCAATAGGCAAAAGGGTTAAAGCATCGGTCAGCATCGGTGCACGGGTGACGCGGGGCTTAGGCTGCCGTTTTGCTGAAATATAACCGAGGGTAATTGAGAATGTTGCCCAATTTGAAGTAGGTAGGTCTGATATTCGGGACGTGTGCGCCAAGCGTACCCGCGCGAGAGAGACGAGAGGCGGCGTTAGAGAGAGAGAAAGGGGAAGGCACGCACGGCAGGCCAGTATAGAGCGGCACGGGAAGCTACGATTGACGATACTATTTTTCATTAAGGCAAGCAGCACAGGAAATTTTCGAAAATAAGCGAAAATCACGGCACGGTAAGATGGGAGAATGCTGGGCGATTTAGAATTCTTTGCCACCGATTGATCACGCATAGTTTCGTGGCTAAGATTTATACGAGCAGGGATATTTTAATCGCGGTGTATTTATGTCCAGGCTTTTATAATATTATAACGAAATCATGGAACCTTGCGAGGGCCGAACGCTGGAGAAAGTGCAAGAAGGAGGTAAGATTGAATTAGCAGACCCAACCACGATTTATTCCCGACTGTCGTTCGCGCGATTTTTATTATATAACGTCAGTGTTGTTCGCGGTGAATATTATAATTTCTATTATTCGATAACCTTCGTGATTTTTTTAAACGAGTCCGCCTGTTAAACGCTGATCGTCATTATAACGCATTTAACATGCGTTCGCGAAGTTTCTTATTCGGCGTAAGGAATAACACGAAAGCTCGTCAGATCATTAACAAAACGCGCGAAGAAATCTGTATTTTGTTTCGTTTATCGCAACGTCGTGGATAAGTAATTCACGATTCTTGTAAGCTGTTCGCGATGGTGCTTGAAAATGCAACTGGGGCGAACGTGGTGCACTTATTTCTTTTTTAATGAACCGTGTTTTAATTTGTAATTATAATTAAATAATCATTATTCAAAGTGACAGAATAATGTATATTCAAGCACACGTTTTCAATAAGACATTTTTATTTCTTCGGGGTATGTTATTATATTTAATAATCTGTAATTAAAAATGCTAATGAACGTGTGATTGAAAAATAGCATTTGGAAATGCATTTAATTTATTGATCTGCGAATTAAGATGCTTGCCCCTGGAAATTGATGCAGAAATTTATTTTTCAGAATATGGATTTTTTTGGCAAGATTACCTTGATGCCACGAATAGTGTCGAGGTGCCGCAAATTATGTTCCCACACGTGGAGCTGACACTTCAGAGTGGCATAGAAATCGGCATGTCCCTTGAAGTGCCGATTCCGAAGAGTGCAGATAAAGAGGACACCAAGTATTGGGTGGCTTCTATTGTCATGGCATGCGGCCCTCTTTTGCGACTGCGTTATTTCGGCGGGGACGACAGGTCCCTGGAGTTCTGGTTCAATCTTACCAAAGAGGCGGCCCATGAACTTGGCTGGTGTGAAACTTATAATAAGAAGTTAGAGCCACCCGATGTTGTACTTCAAAGATCACCAGATTGTCTGGAAATATTGTCTGAATTCTTAACGAAAGCCAGGACCATCCCACCGGAAATGTTGTCGGGGGTCGGTAATAAAATTTGTGAACATAGCGGAGCAATTGTTCATCTAATACATTGATCTTTTATTATTTACACAGGACGGCCTCAGTATGACGGAAAGAATCAAACAAGGCATGAAAGTTGAAGTTAGCGATATACTACACCCTTACAAGTTGTGGGTGGCCACGGTAAGAAACGACTCACAAATTTTAACCCGTTACTTATTAATTTCATTTATTATTTTCTAATTTTTACTGTTCTCTAGATCATAGAGAACGTTGGCGGGCGTCTTCTGCTGAGATACGACACCCCGGGCTCGTCGCGTAAAGATTTCTGGATATTCTGCACGTCGGAACATCTTCATCCGTACGGATTCACATCTAAATCCGATTCGACGTGGTTCCTAGAACCGCCGAGTTCTATCGTAGAAATGCACACGTACGAAGAGTGGAAAGACTTGTTGGAATCTATACCGAAAGATTACGATGTGCCGCAGGAACTGTTCAACAATAACATAGGCCACCTAAAGCATGATTTTAAAGTCGGCATGAAATTGGAAGCTTTATGTCCAGTCGATCAAACTAAAATATACCCAGCTACTGTCATTAAAGTATTCGACGATATTTACTTCCTTGTGCGCATTGACACGTACGATGAGACCTCGAAAGGAATGGATATCGAAACGTGTTTGTATAATAGTACGGAGAAGAATACTTGGCTTTGCACGACGGAGCATCCATACATCTTCCCGAGTGGGTGGGCAAAGGCACACAATATTGAGTAAGCGTAACATATGCCCTTATATTCTAGTGTGATACTTATATCATTCTTACCCTATATTACTTCTATATTCTTACCCTTTAGAATTATGCAACCGAAAGGCTGGACTCCGAAAGACGACGACTTCGATTGGGATGAATATTTAAAAGACACTCGAGCTACTGCCGCAGAAGAGAGTCTATTTCCAGAAAGGAAAAGTGCCGCAGACGCGGGCTTCGAGTGCGGTATGCGACTAGAAGCAGCCGATCCCGAATCGGAAAGCATTATATGTGCTGCGCACATTACGAGGATCGTTGACAATCTGTTATGGTTAAAGTTAGATAATTATGAAGCGACACGGCCGGAATACATAGTCGACATGCATTCCCTCCAAATATTCCCTGTCGGATGGTGCGAGTCTAATCATTATCCGCTAAAACCACCGAAGGACTACGTAGAAGTTTGTAAACAGCTGCAGCCGCCCGCGAAGGACGAGAAGAAGAGCAACGTCCTGGATATACCGATATCCGAGCCGCGTTCCTCGTTATGGTGCCCGAAGATATACTTCAATTACCGTTGCTTCACAGGCCCAATGATTTCGAAAGGAAAATTAGCTACGCTGCCAAAAGCGGTCGGTCCGGGTCCCGTGATATTGGTCATGAGAGAAGTTCTGTCGATGATCGTGTCCGTCGGGTACAGAAGCGCCCGTATATTGAAAGTGCTTCAATGCGACTCGAAACCGGATCCCGGGTATCATTTAGAAGTTTTGAAAGCGAAACACAAGAATAACACGTATCGCGCGAGCGTCGCTGTAGTCACGTCTGGAGATATGGTCGCTGACTTTTGCAGAAACATTTGCAAAAAGCTGATGGTGTGCCCGAACTTGTTCGGCCCTTTGTACGTGCCCGAGAATGAATGCCCGGATAAATGTCACAAAACGTCTAAAGCGAAATTCAGTGAGTAACAGGTTCTATTGTATCAACGTTTTACCTTATCCTAACTATTGTTATTCGCTTAAACGGCGCGTTTGTTGTTGCAGCATCGGTGGGCACTGGACGAAGGGGAAAGCCAAAGGGTTACACGAGCATTATGGTACAGAAACCAAAGCCATGGGGTGGTAGACGCAAACGTAGACGCGGCAGATGGGCAAACCGAGAGAAAGAAACTCACGACGACTTCGATCACGAGGATGAGATGCCGTTCATGTCGTTGGACCTAGCGAAACACGTATCGGGGCTCGAGGAAATAGACGAAGGGAAACAGCCACTCTCTGAGATAGATATCATGATCCAGAAGGGTCTGGAGAAAGATAAATCGGACGAATTTAAGGCCGATCTACCTTCGAGTAATGCTTCGGAGGATTCGGGTAGCTCGTTTAACGATAGGAAAACGAAAGACGGAGGTAGCCCTAGTAGTTCGAGCAACAAGCAGCACTCGAAATTTAGCCAGAACAGTGCTGTGACTAGGGCGAGTAAAAGGGAACGCGACTGGGACACCAGTATCGAATCCGATTGCTCGGACAGGGATGCTGAATATGTAAGATTACAGAAGAAACAGAGACGGCCGAAGACACGAAAGCTTGACTCGAACCCATTGTTCTGGACCGTGGACGACGTCTTTAGATACCTGAGAAAAACGAGCGACTGCAAAGACATCGCGTATCGAGTCCGACAAGAGGTAAATTGAATGGGACGTGCAAAGGAAAGGATATTTCACAGGAATATGTTCCTAATTAACCACATTCTCTTTTCAGGAAATTGACGGACTAGCGTTTTTATTGTTAAATCTACCGTCTCTTACGCAGCATATGAAATTACGAACGAGTTTAGCAATGAAACTCTGCCGCCACGTCGAGCAGGTTAAAGTCACATTCTTTTTAAGACACATCAACGAAATAGAGCCGGACAAGTATGAAATTGTATAATTCAACCGAGTGAGAGTTTCGATTTATTTGGTTATTTATACAGTGTAACATAATGCGAATTCGGAGGGGAGAAATGATATTCAGATGTTTTTTGTAGAATAATTGAGTGAAATGTTTAATTTATACAGAAATTCAAGACTGTATTAACTTTAAACGGATACGGGAATGTATTTAATTGCAGTACGATATTATTTAAATTATATTTTTTGTTACTAGGCAATTTTTTAAATGAAATTAAGTTTTATCGATGCAATGATTAGGATAATCAGTGATGTATACCTAATATTATTATCGCTACATGCTCATCTTCGAAATGTATAAAATCTGTACAGAAAAGTTTCGACTGTGAATTGTTTTCTATAGTTAATCTTAATGTTTAAATAGTACAAATTCTTTAAGCTTTTATTTTGTAAATTGACAATAAAAAATATGTATATAGAATATATATATATTTATGTATATTCATATATATTATATATACATAGTCGCGTACAATCGAAATTCACTTAGAACACGCGTTTGAGGGATATTGCTGTCGCTTAGCCGCATCTAAATTCGCAACAATGCTCTAGCACGCTATGTACCGAAATGTGCTTTTTGAAACTTTGCCTGGCTCTCTACACTGTAGACAAAATTTCAAGCAAGAATCACGGATGAACTAAGGAGGGTGAATAAAAAGTTACTGCAAGCTTATCCTTTTGCTAAATTCTACATCCTGTATATCAATAGAGAAAGTAAAGAGATCGCAATGGGATTCTCTAATATTTAGTACAACAGAGATCGAGTAACTTTCGCTGTGTACTGGAAAAGCGACTGCGACGATTAACGAAGCGAAGGGGTAGAAGAATGGAACGAAAGTGATATCCGGTACGAGCTTCGACGTATTTAGTATCCAGCTCGTTCCGTAGAACGCATTCTCTTTTTAACAATCGTCGCCGAAAGGAATGGCGCCGCGACTAGGTGCTTTGTAATCAACACTCGTTAGTCCTCCATGTGTGGTCCAACTATCATCGCGATCAAATATGCGTCACGCGTCACGCGTTATTATCATAATTTCTGCCTGAAGCCGCGCGATACTGTGCCCCTGAGATGTTTCGATCCTTTCGAATACGAGCAAGTGCATTCATTTTGCTGAATACGCGTATAAACGTGGCGCGCGACTTGACCTACATCTTTGTTCTAAGCCCCCGATCGAACGTTTAAATTTACGCAGACGTATCGCTTATCGCCGGAGTGTCTCTCTATTGGCTGGTCAGTGCTGTATGCCACGGCTATCTTGTTACAATATTTGCGTTAAAGTGCTACGATACGCCAACATTTACATCTGGTTCGAAGAAAAAACTGCATGTCGTTTCGTTACCGGTGATTCCGCCGTTTAACGCGCATCTCTTTTAAAACGTATCGTTTCCCCAATTTTTTATGCCGAAGTGTGCGCAGCTGCACTTTAGGATTCTAAACATAGGAGCAATCGTTTACTCGGAGGGCGCGCCTTTTTCGAATCTGGCGCGACAGATATCTTCGATCTGCCTCCACCGTTATTGGCCGAGGGACGCTCACTTCGTAAGGGATCATTCACACCATTTCGATCGATCAGTAAAAAAGCTCCCTACTTAATACTATATTGAACAAAATATTACTGGATAATATCAGCACAGGCTTCTGTTCTACTTCATCTACCAATCTCCACTTACTTTACAATCTACGATCCTTATTTATCAGCTAAAGTAATCGGAAACAATAGATACTCAGAATTTGTACTCTGAAAAAATCCTCTGTTTTTATAACACTAAAGATTATTTCCTATATATATATTTATTAATACGAAATTTATTTATACACGAAGACTCGTCTTCGCGGTGTGAGCGGCCCGTAAAGTTCAGTCCTTACGCATTGGTGTGAATGAGTGTGCCCGCAGCGGTTTAGGTGGGGAGTGGACTCCGCCATACAAGCGATGTGCACTGTGCACATCTACAGCGGTACAGTACCGTACGGCGCGTTACGTGTGCGAGTCAGTGGTTTTTCTATGATGCCTTGGTGATGACGGGATTTTAACGGACCGAACGCTTCCCGAAAACGTTTAGATAGGTGAGCAGCTTGCTATCGAGGCCGCGGGAGCAGTTTCTCAGTGACGGTCACATATATACCGCGGCGTGAGACTCGGTGAAACGAGCGGAACAGCGTCGGTCCGATCAATGTTGGTTCGCGGGTGTGCCCGTTTGCCCAGCCCCGTGTGTGTTCCCTTTTTTTTCCTTCCCTTTCGGTTACCCATGGGAAATCCATTTCCGTCTGACCGCCAGCGATCGATAGAATTTCCTTAAACATCCAGTAACGGGCCGGACATAATTGCGGTGAGGTGGGTCAGGCCTGGGCGAGGGTATAAAAATCTTCCTGTTTCCGTTCGCGATGTTGTGATTCCGAAGGACAACCACGGTGAGATCATCGTGACACCATCACCTGTTCCCGGACTACGATTCATGCGCGACCCGAAAACCAGACCCGCTCGTCGTGCGTGTCCTATCATTCCCATTCGAGAGACCGTCTCTCCGCGGCATTCCTGAGTGTTGTCCAGCGTAATTAGCCGGGCACGCTGACACATGCAGGCGATCTATATATACAAGTCTGTCCATCGCTTTTTTACCGCGGAGAGCACGCCCATTTTTCGCGTCTCCATTGGCAACTACCGTCGCCTAACATTTTCACTAGCTGCGAAAGCTTTTCGCACTGCGCCCGTTCACCTCCCGATACTCGATTTCTTCGACTCGTATCGCGTGTATGTACTCACACGAACGGTCCCGCGAACCATGTTTAACTTCTCACGGTGTCGTCCCAATAAATGAAGATACGGCCGTAGAGTGAATGCAAATAGGATTCGCAAAGGCCGCCGCGATGATTTCATTCATTAGAGTTCGTTTGAATCGTGAAGATTGAAAGGATGAATTTCCGGGTTTTTATGTATAGTGGGAATGGTGTATAGGTACTGTTGCGTACGATGGCTTTTCTTTTAGACTTTTCTTTTCGAGCTTTTCCTGTGCGAGAATTTTGCGAGAGCATTTTCTACTTTTAGATCAAGAAAATACCGGGCGATCATGAAGCTCGTCGTGTTCGCTGTCTCGGCGTTTGTACTGCAAGCATCGGCTATAAGTGAGTGTAATTCCGTCATGTTTTATATCGGTGACAATAAAGCTGAACACTTGTTACAATCGATCCGCTTCCGCGATAACGATCTCTGATTTTCAATTATAGTTCGTGTCCTGGACGTTATAGGAGGTGAAAATCGTAGAAACTGCCAGAGAGAATTTTTTAACAAACGTCTTTTTTAGTCTATAGATAAAGTTTGCATTGAGTTGTTCTGTTAGTTTACTTGTACAGCGCTTAGAAGTATCTAAAATTCGGAATACGATGCCTATAGGTTTCAGGAATTTTGAGCAGATACTCGTTCGCTTTTACTTGCTTCTGTAACACTTTTCGTGCTAAGTGAATATGTACCGTTTTTCTTTTTCTAGCAGAGATACTTGTATTATACTCTGGAAGAGTATTTTGATTTCACTGCATTTCACTACATTTCACTGACAAGGGAACACCGCGAACCCGGACTCACCGATTGGAACGCAACTTTGTGGGCTTTTAGAGTGACTTAAAACAAGAACAACGGTGTCCTACATTTGGGCCCTATCGCCCTTTAAGGGGGTGAAAACTAACCTCAAAGTCAAATCGGCACTTCCACTTTTTCGCGTATAACTCTCAAAGTACAACAGACAGAAAAAAAGGTTTCAAACAAAAGTTGCGTTATCAAAATTTTCAAAATAGTTTTTAAAAAAATATCTGAACGAAAAAAAAACTTTTTTCAAAATTTTGTTAACGCAAGTTTGTAGCGCTTATTGCACCATTAATCTTTTGTTTGAAACATTTTTTTCTGTCTGTTGTACTTTGAGAGTTATACGCGAAAAAGTGGAAGTGCCAATTTGACTTTGAGGTTAGTTTTCACACCCTTGAAGGGCGATAGGGCCCAAATGAAACACACCGTTGTTCTTGTTTTCAGTCACTCTACAAACCCATAAAATTGCGTTCCAATCGATGAGTCCGGGTTTGCGGTGTTCCCTTGTGAATTTCTTTATATCTTCAATTGATTCAGCAATTGAATTGATCTTCTTTTTGTTTTAAGTAATGAAGACAAGTATGTAATAGAGTAATCCTTGTACAACAATTATACATACTGTAGAATATCTTCAGAGATACGAAATTTTAAGGCTTACGTGTTTATCACAGTTTTTCATTTCCTTTTGAGTTCTGCTAATCAATTTAGCTTGTACCTATAGCTTTGAAATGCCACGGATATTTAAGTGCAGAATAATTTACAGTCCACGGCTAAATATATACATTCGTCATTTCTATGCTTCCGTTAGTCCAATCTCCACCACGGATATCCAAACAACCCCCGACGGACGAGCAGTTGTTTCAAGTGGCTCAGGCGAAGATCAGCGAGAATGACAAACCGTTTTTAATTGAGTGCGAAGCGGAAGGAGAACCTGCTCCAAGGTACAGTGCGTCTCATTGAAGAGCGAACAAAGTACCGACTTTGTTACCATTGCGTATTAAAATGGGAATTTTTGTAATTCCTATAAAGTGAAATTCGTAGAAATATTAATTGAGAAAGATTCCATGGTTGGTGAATTTTAATTAATACGAGTGTGGAAAGTACTAATTATCAGGTAGCGCGATATTTGCAACACAGTTTCTAAGAAGATTTCATTCATGTATACAGTTACATTGCACTTGTACTTAAGTGCACTATCTCTGTCCTGCAAAGAAGCCAGAGTAACTGGTCTTAATTACCGGGATGACCTCATAGCCTTAGGGGGTATAATGTTACCAGTACCGATAAAGATACTTTACTTGTGGTGTGAAGTGTAGATTCATGGGAGTGGTCCCTACGATACTAAAAGGGGAATACAGGGGAATACATGCCACCAATAACTCAATTTATTTTGATTACTTTCCAAACAATACTTATGTTTAAAGCTGGTCTTACTACACTGTCCTTAAAACGTTACTCCGGACAATGTTTAAAGGGTATATACGAACTTCAATTACATTTGATAATTTTAATTAGGTATCGGTGGATCAAGAATGGCAAGAACTTTGAGTGGCCAGCATACGACGATCGTATATCCCAACAACCGGGCAGAGGTACGCTAGTGATCTCGAAACCGCGCGACGAAGACTTGGGCCAGTACCAGTGCTTCGCAGAGAACGAGTGGGGAACAGCAACGTCCAATTCAGTTTTTGTCCGGAAAGCTGAATTGAATTCATTTAAAGATGAAAATCCTATAAGTCTAGACGCGGGCGAAGGGCAACCGTTTAAACTAACATGCCAGCCGCCAGACGGTTGGCCGAAACCAAACGTATATTGGTTAATCCAAGATACCGCTGGGGGGATCAAGTCGATCAATAATTCGAGAATGACATTGGACCCCGAAGGAAACCTTTGGTTCAGCAACGTAACGAAAAACGACGCGTCGGACGATTTCTACTATGCATGCGCAGCTACGTCTGTATTCAGGAACGAATACAAACTGGGGAATAGAGTCCTGTTGAACGTTCTCTCCTCGGGGGCGTCCTCTAGTCAGAACAAGCACGAGCCCGTTAAACAGTACGTCAGTAGGAAGAACGAAGTTGCCTTACGCGGTAAAAAGATCGAAATGTATTGCATATACGGTGGAACACCACTGCCACAGATAGTATGGAGTAAGAACGGCGAAGTAATTAGGACTAACGATAGAATAACGCAAGGAAATTATGGTAAATCTTTAATTATAAAACATGTCAATTTCAAAGACGAGGGAACGTATTCCTGCGAAGCGTCGAACGGTGTAGGGAACGCGCAATCTTATTCCATAAACTTGCAAGTGATGGCGGTACCATTTTTCACTGTCGAGCCGGAGATTATAAACGCAGCTGAGGACGAGACCGTGGAATTCAAATGCGCGGCTAGCGGAGTGCCGGTCCCGGAGATCAAATGGATCCATAATGGCAAACCGATATCAGAGGCCCCGCCGAATCATCGTAGAAAAGTCACCGCGAATTCTATCATTATCGAGAAACTCACGAAGAAGGACACCGGGAATTATGGTTGCAACGCGACAAATTCATTGGGCTACGTGTACAAGGACGTGTACGTGAACGTTTTAGCTTTAGAACCTGAAATCACGCAACCCCCAGCGGATATCTCTACGGTGGACGGGCAAGGTGTGCGAATCACCTGCCGCGTATTCGGAGCACCCAAACCAGCCGTGAAATGGGTTCGAAATGGGCAAGAATTGACGGGGGGTCGATACAAGACTTTAGATTCCGGCGACTTGGAGATCGAAAATGTAATATTTCTGGATGCTGGCGTCTATACGTGCCACGCGTCAAATAAATTCGGAGAAGTAGAGGCTACCGGTAATTTGGTAGTGAAGGAACATACGAGGATCACGGATGAACCGGAAGATTACGAAGTTGCCGCGGGCGCGACAGCCACCTTTAGGTAAAATAGCCATTGTTAAGTAAATATTTGATTTTCTAGGTCGGTATAAAGATGTACTGACGAGTCTGCTCTATTTAGGTGTAATGCTGTCACGGATGCGAGTTTAGCTCTATCGATTGACTGGCTAAGCAATGGCGAGCCCATCGATTTCGAGATGGAACCAAGATTCATACGAAGCACCGACTACTCGTTAATGATTACGAAAACGACAGAGCTAGATTCTGGTACATACACGTGCGTCGCTCGTACCGAATTAGACGAGACAAAGGCACAAGCAACGCTGACCGTTCAAGATGTGCCGAATGCGCCAAGATTGCTTGCTGTGACTTGTATGTCGACCGATGCGACTGTGCACTGGACTCCCATGGGAGATAACAGGGCACCTATTTTACGATACACCATTCAACACAATACCACTTTCACGCCGGACACCTGGGAAATAGCTAAAGACTTTGTACCAGCCACCGAGCAGACGTACGTTGTCCCAATGTCCCCATGGGCAAACTACACGTTCCGCGTGCTGGCGTGGAACAAGATAGGTAAGATTTGAAACCAGCGTAATACACGCGAACTGTTAATAATTAATCTTCTAAATAGGCCCGTCATTGCCCTCGCCGCACAGCGACGTGTGCACCACGTTGCCGGACGTTCCCTACAAGAATCCCGATAACGTAGCGGGCAAGGGAACCAGTCCCCAGAATCTCGCTATATCGTGGACAGTGATGGCGCCGATAGAGCACAACGCACCTAAGTTCATGTACAGAGTGTACTACAAACGTGACATACCAGGAGAAAAGTGGACCATAGAGGATATACACGATTGGAAGAAGAACAGTCTGGTGGTGGACAATCAGCCCACTTATCAGAGGTACAAGGTTAAAGTTGTGGCCATCAACGAGAAGGGAGAATGCAGGGTTCCGCCCCAAGAAGTAACCGGATTCTCCGGAGAAGATGGTTCGTTACGATTATCGTACTCGGTAGCTCTGTCTTAATACCTCGATTTGGAAGCGCTTTTGGTAACATTAGCGTATTAATGTTGCAGTACCGGTACAGGCGCCCAGCAATTTCACATTGAACCAAGTGAAGTCGAGTACCAGCGCGAAATTCTCGTGGAACCCAGTCTCCGAGGATTCGGTACGAGGTGAGCTTCAGGGGTACAAGATTCAGACGTGGACAGAGAAGGACGGCGAAAAGGGGATGCGGGAGATTGACATAAGAGGCGGTAATAGGACCCACGCGACGGTCAACAAGTTTGTCCCCTTTAGCAAGAACTACGTTCGGATACTGGCGTACAATGGCCGGTAAGGGAAATGGAAATAATAACTTATAAACGTTGAGAGACGAATTTCCTTCCTAATACTAAATTACTAATTACTTACTTTAGGTACGCCGGACCACCTTCGGAAACATTGAGTTTCGACACGCCGGAAGGAGTTCCAGGAACAGTTCTCAGTTTCGAGGCGTTTCCTATGGGCTCCAGCGCTCTATTCTTGGTGTGGACGAAGCCCGCTGAACCGAACGGCATTCTAAATGGTTACAGAATTTATTACGAAGTTGTGAATGGAACCCAATTGGGACCAATATTGGAAAGGAAGCCGCACATCATGGACCCAGAAGCTACGAGCGCGAAGTTGGCAGCTTTAGCACCGGATACGAAATATCGCGTGCATATTCGGCCAACAACTAAAGTCGGCGAAGGGAACGAGTACGTTCTCGTCGCTTAGTAATTATCGCTCCGTCTGTTCCATTTCAAATAATAAATTATTCTTTATCCTTTTAGCTATTTTATCGAACAAAAAACGCGCATGTCTCAACGTCCGGATGTGCCGCAATTCACTTGGGAAGCCATTCCGAAGGAGAACGGGTACTCGAACGTAAGAGTGATTTGGCAGCTGAATCTCAATGGAAATCCGGGAAGTCACTTTTTCGTGAAGTACAAGCTAAAGGGCGAGACGATATCTCTGGAGACGGATCCAGAGTATCAGTCGAACACAATCGAAATTCGTGGGCTTCAAAGCGGCGAGGTTTACGTGATGTCCGTGGTCGCTGTTGACGGGAACTACTTCGCGGAGAGCGAGTCGCAAGAAGTAGAGACGAGCAGCGAAGGGCCCATTATTCAGCCGAAGGAGAACGTCGCGACTGCTGGATGGTTCATAGGAATGATGCTAGCCATTGCCTTCCTCCTTTTGGTACTTATAATCGTCTGCGTGATCAAGCGTAACAGAGGTGGAAAATACGCCGTACACGAAAGAGAATTAGCTGCTGGGCGTGGCGACTATCCAGACGAAGGCGGCTTTCACGAATACTCGCAGCCTCTGGACACGAAGTCGGCGGGCGGTCGCGCGTCCTTGGCGTCCTCCTCTCATCAAGATGGAAAGCATCCGGAATCGGACACCGACTCCATGGCGGAATACGGAGAGGGCGATACAGGTCAGTTTAAAATATAATAGAGATCAGTTTGTATTGAGCTAATAGAGTAACAAGTCAATTCAGGTATGTATCATCGCAATAATTTTAGTGGAGTATGCACTAGCGCACCAATTCCCATGCACATGCGTTTGCAGAAGCATGATTGGTAACGTTTATGTAGAAAAGTTCTTCCCTTCTTTTACGCGAATTTTTTGTTTTCCCACGTTCAATCCAGTTGTGCTTATTCGATACTGTTCATATGTCCACAGACAACACATTGATTTGATTATTGCTCGTGTCTCTTGCGTTAGCCATTTGATTTACAATATTATATTTTGTTCTCCGTTTTTATTTGCTTCATTGCTTGACTTAACGCAGAAGGTATGAACGAAGATGGGTCATTCATTGGTCAGTATGGTCGACACCGTAAGCCGGAACCAAACTCGCAAGCATTTGCCACATTGGTTTAAGGTAGGCGAAGTTATGCTTTTAAATACGAATCGCAACGTAATCGCTGCGGATGCTCGAGAAGCTACCATTTTCACGAATATAAATTGTAACTGTTGGTTGTCGTGGCTTGTTGAAGGACGTTTCACGGAGGACGGTTCTTTCATTGGACAATATGGGCCGAAAGGTAGACCGGAGGAAACACCGCCCATTCCAAGCGGCACCATGGCCACATACGTGTAACCTCTGCCATTATCTCATATTCAAGCCGCGTAAAAATTGTTTTTCTTGTCAGAAAGCAAGACCCCCCCCTCAGGGTCCTTGCTGACCGCAGCAGCTCTGCTATACACCTTGCGCTGGGCGCAATGTCCAACACTATACTGCCAATTAGACTTTGGTTTTGGGTTTTATAGTTTACATAGAGGGGTAAGTAGATGTGTTTCTATTATATCGAGCTGGGTAAACGATTATACATACAGCAAGCCGTGCGGCAACGTTTCTACATTGGTGTGGTTTTTGACTCCTCTTGAACCGTTCAGTCGCACGTTTGTAGACGCGTTGCTCCGTGCATTCGAACGATCTGTTTAGTATCCACGATTAATTCGCGATAATTATTTCATCTGCATTCGCCGCGCGTGTTGTGAATTACCGTTTGTTAGTCGATCTGAAAATTATTTACGATTGATGAGTTTGTTGATCTTTGACTAATTATAAAACCCAAAGACGATAATAGGTGTCTCATAGCGTGCAAGCTATTTATGGACATAATATATATATATATATATATAGTAGAAAGTATTCTAGCATCGACCGATAACAATTTTGACAAGGCCAGATCGATACCAGATACTCCAGCTTATCACAGGGTATACGAGTTATGTTTATATTGTTCTAAGTATGTGTGACGCAAAAGCATGGATGTAGATTTCGAGGCTGCATATAGAATCACGCCGTTCGAGAGGGTGGGAGAATAAGGAATAATCAGTGTCGATAATAATATTCGTGTTATTGAGAGGATCATTTAGGCTGGTGTTATTTATATGCAATCTTGAAAAAACGGAAAGGCCTGATATCGAGTATGGTGTCGCAATCTGGCCTCGACTGATTCTAATTTTAACTAAAAAGAAAATGAAGAAAAAAGATTGTTCTAAGCACCTTTGGATGCAATCGATTTTTACTCTGCCGACAGAGGGCCAAATATAACGAATCAGTGACTATCTTACAGTAATTATTGTGCACTCGCACTCTCATTAACGGTACACGAACGACAAGAAAAAAAATATACTAGTATACTGCTATGATATTAAAAGGATCATTGTACATGCACTTTAGTAGTTAAAGGAGGGGGGAAAAAAAGGAAGAAATGTCACATGGCCTCTAATTGTTGCTTTTTGTATGTGAAACGTGCTTTAGCTGAAATCGAAAGTCCTTTTATTTTTATGAACGTTTACCTTCCTTTCTTTTTGTAATTTTATCGTAATCCAATAAATATAGGATATTGATTATTTAATATATAAAATATTGAATATATATATAGAGACATATATATATATATATATATATATATATTGATTATTAATTAAAGCTTAGAGTCTTAAATATGAATGCGATCACACAGGAGCAGCTATTATTACGTTTTAGTATAATATGAAGTGTTAAGAAGAGTTCATAGAGATTCGTTGATTTCCTCGTGAGTAAATTCTGCGTGTTTTTATTTACCGTATTAAGTTTAGCATTATTCAATGCGATGTACAGGTTTGTCTGCAAAAGTGTCGCGAGCAAATATATCAGGTACAAAAATATGAACGGTACAAAGTATATAGATTTACTTACAACACGTCGCGCGTAAAGTTCGTAAAAATGTATATGATACTTCTAAAAAATGATTACACGCCTCTCAGCTTATCGGAAAGATGAATTACACAGCAGCTATTCTTATTGGGTGGCATTGTATGTTTCCAAAAATCGTATGTTTCCACTAATATTTGTCAGGGTCTTTTTTGCCGATTATCCTGTACAAAATGGCTTGGACGTCACGTAATTTTTACGAACTCTATACATACACGTGCGTACGTATATAGGCGCCTACAAAAAGATGTATTGTAAATTAACGGGGGGAAAAAAAACGATAATTTATTGTAAAGATACCGAAAGTATATGAAAGAATACGCGCAGAGACATATATGTAATATATATATATATATATTAGAGCGTCATTTATCGTAAACATGTATTTAAATTATATTTCCCAGGATAAGCCTCGACGTCCAAGTCAAATACAAGCGTACGCGGATTACGTTCCCATGTATTTTTCTAATCGTACCATCTTCTGTACATTTTCAAAGTATTCGAAATTATCCCTCCTTAAGGATTTAAACAATCCAGCTGGAAGAGACTTATTATGTGAACTTCCAATACTTTCGTAACTGGCGTTTTGATACTTTTAATATATTTTGATACTTCTTATTTCTTTAATTATCTCATTAATTGTTACGTGCGTATGATGTAGACTTTCTTTTGTATTCATGGTAGAAACTTAAGGAAGCGTTCAGCCACCGAATCTCGTGCGTTGGATCTGATTTTTCGTTTTTTTTTTTCTCTTTTATACGAAGCATCGAAGCTTTTATTTTTACCGTCGAAAAGCAAAGCGCAGCACAGGTATACATTAGAAAGTATGACGCACGACTTTGTGCGGAGCAGTGTTCATTTTACAACGGCGGGGCGCCACGTGTTTTTCATTCAAATTTTTCAAAAGTAGCGAACGGAGAGGACAGACAAAACTGGTTCAAGCATGTGCGCGCCCCTGCCGTGCTCTAACCTTTCATTGTACATTATCTTATTACTCTTAAGATACCGATGCGTTTCCCGCCCAGAGAAGTGCATGAAGGGATCGCGGACGTGCGTGACGCGCCCTTGTGCAAACACTTCCGGCGATGCTACCGTTTCAATATTTTTTCTACGACGTAGAAATTGCAGAGTATTAGCGATCCGATTAAAGACAAGTTCTTTCGTCTCCTCGTAGCGCAACGGGGTCGGAGCGTACCCGCGTATTACGTTACGACGTCGCGTAAAATCCGATCGACTCGCCTTAAGTTCGACTGTATGTCAGCGATTAACGATAACGCGCATTCCAATGCCTGTGTAACATCTCCCACGTCAATAAAAAGGTGAATAAACGAGTAATGTCTAAAAGAAAAGATAATCGGAACGAGAATCGATCGTTCCCACGTTCATCGACCGTTGTGCGTTTTCATCGTAACATTATTGTTTTCCTTCCCCAGCGACGAAGATGCGCCGAGTCGGGTATAGATGAATGATTGCATGAAAATTTCCGATACTGATCCTGATGATCTGGTGGGAGGTGGGATAAAGAGTCCGCGACGGGACCCCCCGCGGCCCGAGAGGAGTCCCTGTCGCATCGTCCCCGAGGACGGCGCAGAGACCTCTGTGTTGTACCAGGAGCATTCAGGCAAGCGAGAGGCCGCGCGGACAGAAGTCGAACGAGATGTGACCGATAATGTAATTATGCAGGACAGGTTTTTTGTGCCGGTACTCTAACTTGATCTCTCATGAGAGTCGTTCTCCCTCGCTCTTGCCCACCCGTGCTTCTCCCTCGCCTCCTTGCTTCTCCCTCTCTTTAGTCTCTTTCTCCCAGTTGCAATCCCTTATTCGTCCCTTCCCCCCCACTGCCAGCTTTTCCCACCCGACCATTTCTCTTTTCAAGTTTTCCTACTTTCATCGGGCTCCTTCTCCCCCCCCCCCCCCAACCCCCCGCCCCAGGTAATCCTGTTCATCAGTGCGCCCCCCCTTGCCGAGGTGCGCGAGCGTCTCTCTTGCTCCTGCGCGCGAGTCGTGGGAGAAAAAAGAAGAGAGAAAAAAGGACGAAGAAAGAAGGAGGCCGACGACGCAGAAATGTATGTTATGCCGAGAGAGATCTGGCCCGCCGTCAGCTACGTGCATCGACGTTAGCGCCTGCTGGCTTGCCCGCCGCGCCGCGTGCGTACACGCTCGAGCCTCGGAGACGTGCGCTCGTGTGCGTGCCTGTCCCGAAGGAGAAGAGGAGGAAGGTCGACGCGCAAGATGGAAAAAGATCGTACGGTACGAGTTGCACACGCCGATCTCGGGGCCCGGGTACGTGCTACGTAGCAAGGTAAGAATTACAAGCGATAAGTAAGTGTACACCGTCATACATTGTACACGATGGTAAAAATATGCGGGACGCGTTCACTTGGCTAACCAATGGAACAATTCGACAACACAAGTACGTTCTGGATGCGTCGCGTGACTACCCAGCGATCGGAACACACAGCGAAACGGGGCGAAGTAGCGGGGGCAGGGCTCGGTCGATAAATTTTCCTCTCGTCGCGTTTGGCAACCAATTGTCTCGGTCCCATTTCGCAGCCAGCGATCGCGGGTCGAGCGTATGGATCTGCGGTTAAAAAGCGTGGAACGGTGTATAATGCGATTTGGTGTAATGCGCTCGCCCCGACACGGCTCCTTGTGGCTCGTAGCGAATCCAATTAGGCTTGCGACGGTCGGGCAAAAACATTCGATCGGGAATAAAACCGGCATCGGAGCCACTGAAGACAGCCCTCCCGAGGACTCGTTTCCCCGTTCGGCGAGCCGCGTATAATACACGCGCTCCGATCAATTGTACGTTTTGTGTCGACGGCGTCGGGAGGGGGGAAGCCTTACAATACACGTATACAGCGCGGTGATTCTCGCGCGCCCGCGTTTATCCAATGTATATCCTCTAATTTCGCATCGGCCATTAGGGGGCGAGCGCGTATCTTAGCCTCTAAAAAATTTATTACCCCGACGGGCAGATCCCGATACCCGTGAAATCGATTACGCCTCAACTCCACCTTTCCATCTGCCTCGCCACTTAGGGTGTGCAAAAATGCCGGATGATCGAAATCTTGCCCTACGAGGCGCTCCACGTATTCTCGTATCGTTTTTCTTCTCGTTTTTCATAGAGGAAGTAACATTTTTTATGGGTGAGATAGGGAGGTAATTGAAATTCTGAGAAAGGTCGGAAGTTTCGGAACGAAGAGGTTTTGGAACGCTGCTCTTCTTTTTAAAGAGACTGGATATTGTTACGTGGAGTAATTTGGATTCGTGGGAAAGAAACACTCGAATAATCTCGCGGACCGATCGGATATCGTTTGAAACTCAAACTCGACAAAAGAGGAGATGTGTTTCATGCGTGACGACCCCAATGTAAATCGCACTTTTCAATTGGGCGAAACGGAGTAATAATAGCCCCGAACGTGAGATCGTTTCTCTCTTCTGAATTACCCTGTATGCACCGGCCGTTTCGTGCACGGCGAAAGAAGGACGAAGAGGAGGAGCAGCAAAAGAAGACGAAGAAGAAGCGAGAGAAAAGCCGAGAAGAGATAACAATGGGCCATTTGTTAGATGGGGCCCGTCCCTCGACACGCGGGCTACAATGGACACTATTATCAACTATTCATTGAGCGCTCTGTTAAACCTGTTGCTTGATGGATCCAGAACAGCCCCCGTGGTCCCCCGGGGACCCGTCGACTTGACCTTTAAAAATGAAGATATCGCCGCGGAGATTTCAAGACTCTTCGTATACGTCAGCGAGAATCCCTAAAAATCACCCACCCGGCTAAATCGCGGACCCTGAAACAGATTACCCGGGATAATCCCTTGTAAAATAGCAATGCTAATCCAACTACAACTAATCCATCTTATTAAGTTCGCAATATCTAAATTATCGTCGCCTTCAATAGCGCCGCTTCTCGAGCTCGTCAAATTGGATACAGCTGTTTTAGCAATTCGCAAAGTTCCTGTTCAATACAATTCACCACTCACGAGTCTCGGCCAACACGGCTATCGCGTATCATGTATTATTCATCGACTGGGGGTCCATTCGAATCCCGTGGTCGGAAATAGTAATGCAGTCGCCGGACGTCCCATCATTATGCGCCTGTTTTCTACTTTCGCCTTGATTTTGGATATAGACCGAGGGCCCGCGCGTTTACAGAAGGAAGCTTCAGCGGCAGAAATTATGTTCTCGCTTCGAATGGATTTACCTGCCGATTTTAACATCCACCACAGGACACCGTTTTGTATTTGAAGAGCCCCGTGTGTACCTTTCGTCACTGGCACCTGTTTGTAGAAAGTTTCTGGCGATCGCCCGTGTTCCGACGGATGATCGATCGCGAAGAGAACCCTACGCGAGGCGCGAAAAATGTTTGCGGCCTGACCGACCGCAAGCGGCGGAGTGTAAAATCGTGCATGTCGTATATAGCACGGCACCTAACAAGCCGGCCTTTGTAACGGATTGCAAAACAACCATGGAAGTGTAGTCGAAGATTCGACGGGGAGAATGCCGCGCTAAGAAGGGCTCGCGAGCACGCTGAGAATGATGAATTTTTTTCACGGCACGATATAGAATGATGCTAAGAATGGGGACATTTTTTTATCGATAAATAAAAATGAAAAATGACCCGATCTTCGGGTCTCGTGGTCGGGGGGGCGTAGCATGGCCGTGTAAAGAAAGAGGAAGCAAGGGCCTTCAATCAATCTAACTTTTTGCATCGAAAGTCTGTTCGCCGAATAAAAAGTTGGAGGTGGCTCACCCCGCCCGCCGCTGTCGCAATTTTATTCGTGCCTGGTAATCCCGGCCCCAACGATCCTCTCGATCGTTCACGTTCGATCGATCGGTTTCGGACACGTCGCGGGCGAGGCACATGGAACAAAGTGCATTCGGAAGTGAAGCCAGGGATAGCGGCGATGGGCAGGAGGTGTTAACCACCAGAGAACAAAGTCCATACTGCAACGCGGAAAAATTCCCTTTGCCGGATGCAAAGAGACAGACTTGGTCGGGCGGGGGTGGAGGGAGGCGAGAGGAGCGGGAGGGAAGAATAGAAGAGCGAAGTACGAAAGAGAATGGAAAGAAGAAACGAGGAGGAGGACCCCCGGCCAAAGACGTTTAAAAACTGGTTCCTTCCACCGATCTTTCTTTTCACCTTATTTGCTAATCCGAATTCTGATTTCCATATATCCGCGTGTACGATATTTCGTAGTCCCGTGAAGAGGTAGGTCGGTATCGGCTGGCGGACCGTAAAATACCGTGGACGGGTGGTGTGCCCGTCCATCTTCGATTCGCCGGTAGATAAATCCGCCAGATGTTTATCGGCAAGATAAGGCCGAGTTTAATAAAATCATCCGAGAACCGTCGTGCCCGATAAACGAAGGAACTCGATCGGCTGGCAACAGTACCACTGCGCTGTAATTAAGCATACATGAAGTCGATTGTACTCGATCGGTCTCGCTGTCTCGCCGGTGAACTAAAGTTCACGGCCCCGACTCATGGGAATCGTACTGGAACCATAGTAAAGTATACGCTCCTATTCGAGATCGAGACGAAATTAATTCCCCGTTCGGGCGACATTCTTGCAATTACCAGTGAGTGAAAGAATCAATAACGAGGGTAAAAAATAAATAGAAGTGAAAGTCACGGGGCAGAGAGGACGATCGTTGGACACTCGTGGGGGAGAAGCGGACGATCGATCGACACTTGTGATCGTTGTGCACGCACCCTTATCCCCGGAACGTATCGGGACCCCTTAAAGAAGATAGAGATCTCGCGTCGCGGTCTCACGGACAAGAAGACGGTCTGCTGCTGCGGCTGCTGCTTCTTCTTCTTCTTCGGCTGCTGCAGGCCTTTTCTCATTGAGTCAGTCAGTCAGTCAGTCAGTTTGCCGCAGCGACGCGGCCCGTACGCACGTGTGTAAATGCGCGTCTCGTTGACTCGGCGTCGCGCGACTACGGCCGGACCTGCATTATCGACGGAGCGGGGCGGCTGTGCGGCAACGAGCCCGACATCGGCAATTGGTCGTCGGTCGATCGGTCGGTCGATCGCGAGTTTGATCCCCACCGAACCACCGGCCGCCGCATCGTCGGCTCCTCTCCCCGGCTGTGTCAGGCTCGTTAGATCGCGTGCGTGAGAACGTGCCCGTTTCGTCTCGAGCTTTTGGCTGTGAAATCCCGAATTTCACGCGTCGAATCGCGGCGTGTTCCCTCGATCGCCTCTACGTGCACGTACACGTACACGTACGCGCGCCCACCACCGAGAGCAGAGGCACGCACACACTGGCAGACGAGCCAGCAGGACCGTGGCGAGAAAGGGAGAGGCAGAGGCAGAGAAAGAGGGATAGATTTAACCGTAGCCACAAGGGGGGCTAGTCATAAACCGTGCAACACCTGGCGGCACGTCGTTAATTATGCAGTGGGCCGCAGCCGCCCTGGCCTCGGCGGCGATCGCTCTGCTCCTGGACACTGCGGCCGCGAGGCATCACCATCGCTCCGGCAATGGGCACAAACCGACCGGTGACATCTCCCTTTGGATCGACCAGCAACAGATTAAAATGTTCAGCGGTGAGTTCCATTTACGCGTAGGCCGGCACCGAACCCGTTCCGCGGAACCTTCACTGGCATCGATTCCCGAGATATCTTCTTCCTTCATTTTATTACTTGTCGAGAATTTTAGTGGTAGCTTTCGAACAGGAGCTATACTGATTTAAAAAGATACTCAAACACAGTTCGTGCCGCTTTTTAAGTACTGTTTTGATGTTCGATAGTATTTGAATACTAACTTGCTGCTCGATTCTTGAAACTTGTGTATATTAGTTGCGCCGATCTATCGTGAATTGTTTAGTTAAAGATTTGTTAATATTATGAAAGAACTTGGAAGGATAAACATTTTTAAATAGTTTCAATGTCGAACTAAGGTGTATATTATTATTATTATTTCGTCTTTATTACTCGTTAAACAAAAACAAAAAAGTGATGTAGATACTTGATTGAAAAGGGACAATAGCGTGATCGATTTTCTTTCTATCACGTTTAGGGCTAGAAATGGAAATATTCGCGATCACAGAGGGTACAGTGTTGTCTTATCTTCTGGATCCCGAGTTCGAGAGCAAACTGCCGATCATCCCGAGCGAAGTAACGTACGTGAACTTCACGTGGAAATCTGGCGCGAAGAAGTACTATTATAATTTTTACCGACTGAAATCGTTCGACGAGTCGATCCTCAAGACCCCATCTATCACGATCAAACCGCAAGGAAGAGTGCCCAAGCGGCCGAAGGGTAAGAATTCACATTTGTTTCTCAATTTTAATTTAAGCTTCGAAATCATATTTACCAGTCGATAAATAGCGGGCGTATTAATTTATATTGCGATGGACTTGTACCGGTTCTTATCGCAGAATTTAGTGTCCTCCTGCCCTGTTCCGGTAACAACTCGGGCATAGCGCAATTGGGCATCGGCCTGATGATCGAGACACGCAAGGGGAAACCTTTAAACGGGACACCCCTTCGTCTTAACCTGAGAAAAGAATGCACCGTGCGCGGTGAGTGCGCGACTCGCGCCCACGATCTCTCTACTTACACGCACAGTTCTGTATCAGCAATAATTGGTCGCCTAATTCGCTGCATGCCTCGAACGGAAACAGTCGATGGAATCAAACAAACTCTCTTATTCCCGGCGCTTTTCCATAAAAGAGAAACGCATGTAAATTTCGAATCGCTACATCCACCGTTTCCTCGTTTAACCGATATTCTATATAAAAAAAAAGGACTTTTGCAAAGCATGCTTCCACGCTAGTCTTCAAACGCGACGAGACGAGTTCCCCCGCCTATTTGCATGCCTCTTATCCGTGGTTCGTAATTGCCTAATTAGCTTCTGCGACCGAATGAATGCATGCCTGTTCCGCCTTCGAGATATCCCCGAAATTTATGCTAATAAAGGTATTTTAAGTGACCGATGCGTTCCTTAAACGGCGGCCACTATATGCAATTGCTCTTATCTGCTTAAATTCGAGTGGGCGCAGCGGAAAATAATCATTCGATGCCGCTTGTATTTCCTCCCCGCGATAAATAGCCGCTGCCTATGGCGCAGAGGTGGCAATCAATGAAATATAGATTATGCATGTGCTTCTATGCATGGAAACTACGTGCTCTCGTTGAAATACTTTTATCGTTACACTTGTCATCACTGTTGAAATTTCGATTTAATACGAACGTGTTAAAATACTTTTATTGCAGAACCTAATCCTGGACCTTGCCCAGACGGATACTTGGGACCACCCCATTGCAAAAAGGCACTATGCTATCCTAATTGTATGAACGGTGGGAACTGTACAGCTCCTGGTATTTGTTCGTGTCCACCCGGATTTCAGGGACCATACTGCGAAGGAGGTATTTTGAATCAACCACAGAATAGATAAAACACGAATCAGTTTATTTTTTTCAAACACTACGACATAACACTAGACGGCGCATATACACGATACGATAGTTTAAAGAATTATATAACTTTTGATATCGATATAGCGGTCTTACAACCAAGTTTAATAGCACTTGTTAAAGCCTGGTAGAACGGCGCTTGTTCCGCGCCATGGTCGATGCCCGTGTCGTGATGCTCTTGCTCTTCGTCCCGAAACTTTTTGATTGTCTCTAGTATCTCTTCATCTACATTCTCGCATTCCATTAACGTGCGCAATTGGTCGTTGTAGTGTTCTGTGATAACTGTTTCAACAGCCACAGTGCAAGCCATAGCTGCTTTCTCTCCCATAAGCGCTGTACCGGCCCCAAGAACAAAGCCGGCAACATTCCAGACAGGTGTCAAGACAGTGGGTCTTACACGATGTTTTTTTATCAAGTCTTCGAATTTTGCACGATGGTTTTTCTCTTGGTCCCACATGTGCTGAATGGTTGGACCGACGGGAGTGCTACCTGTCTCGCGTATCCACATTAGACTTGAGTTTATCCTTGAGAAAAACAACTATATTCTTATCTGATTTATACCTAAAACAGCCATTTGGCCAGCATATATCCTATCGGCTCCTAATTCTCCAGCGTGATCTACCCTTATAACAGAATCTAATAGCTTCCGCGACTTAGTCGTCCCCGAAGCTGCCGACGTACTGGCCAATCGAACACCGAGCTGCTTTAAGCGCAGCATTCTTCCTACAAACTTGAAAAAGAAATATGTGATCGCAACCGTCACCCGAAGCTCTGTTGTGGCCTCCGCTAAAGTGTAATCAATTTTAGGTATATGCGCGGAGAAATGTTTGAACGGCGGGAAGTGTGTACAAAAAGACACCTGCGAGTGTCCGAAAGGTTATTTCGGATTGCACTGTGAATTTTGTAAGTTATACAAGTCCTACCGATAATGCCCCAAGCGCAAGTGTTGTTCCCCCGTATCAAATCTGTTTCCCCCTTTTGTTTCTTTCAGCAAAGTGCGTAATACCCTGTTTGAACGGAGGGAAGTGTAAAGGTAACAACGTCTGTAGATGTCCAGCTGGTTTCAAGGGTGACCATTGCGAAATTGGCAGACGATCCCCGCAACGTTCCGCTTGCACAAGAGCGTGCAGGAACGGAACCTGCCAGCCCGACAATACGTGTCTTTGCGAAACTGGTTGGTTCGGGAAATTGTGCAACAAAAATAAGCCCTGGGCTTGAAAGTAGAAAGGTATTGTTCGCCGTGGTATTGCTTCTACAACCAATTTGATCGACGTGACAGTAAGAAACTATAAAAGAATCCTTTTTAACAACTTCGCGGCGAACTCGATAATTCTCTTACTTAAAATGATATTACACGCCGAAGTATTATTTTCATAAAAAGAACGAACGGTATAAAAGCATTTCTAAATCCAATCGGTTTAATGCCACTCTAAGTAAGGTGTATAGTTAGGAATTTACCCCACCCCAGATGTGATATGTAAAGTTGCTTTACAACATTTTATACTATTAAATATTATTTTTAATAATATACTTTTATATTGTTAGATTTATTGTAATAATTGTAAAAAAAAAAGGAATAAAATTGTATTTTTACCCGAAAGATTGGTATCGTACCGATGCTAAATCACTGCACCAAATCCGCGTGCCGCTTCGAATCACTTTGACATTTGGGATAGAAAAAATTTCAATTCCCATAGACTATTTACAACAACGCCCCTGGTCACAGGGATTAAATAGAAAAGAATAGCAATTGCTTTGCCGGAATTAATGGACACGCAAGGGGATTAGTGTGGAATACCTACGGAAACGTGGTTCGCAGCGAAACGTCAAAACAACGAGTGAGACGGAATCGTGGACTCCGCGACGAAGTTTCAGGCCGCGGGAGTTAGGTTAGGCTGAGACTCGGCAACATCGTTCCAGGAACGCCGTGCAGCAGGAGTCACGTGTTTCCGGGGGCCAATGGGAACGGAGATCGAGCGGACGCCATGACGCGTACCCCAGCGGTGGCGGCCAATCACGTTATTCCAGACCCGTATACATGTATATGGTGTTCGTGTTTCCGTGGTCGCTGGTGCATTTTCGCGGATTCTCACGGGAAATCGGTGAGTGGTGAGAAATAATCCCCGCGCGATTAGCGCGTAAGCGATGGTCGCGGGGCCGGGCGTTCCGCGGGCGTCGCACGATCGCGAAATAAGGGCAATTTCGCATCGTCTGCTTGGAGTGCACCGCGCAGGCCCGCTCAAAATGGCCGCCTCGCTGCCGCGTTTGTTGTGGTGGAGATGGAGGGCCGCCCGCGTAGCCGATCGATACGACGACGGCCGCTGGCGAAACTGGCGATGGTGTCTATGGCGGCTGTTGTGCGTGTTGTTACGGCGTGGCGCGAGCTGCACGCGATTTACGCCCGGTGAGATCGAAGGTGGTCGCGTGGCTAGCAGGCTCACGTTGCTGTGCTGTGCTGTGCGGGTGAGAGCGGGCGGTTTGACACACGGCTGGCGAGATGACCGCGAGACGCGAGCGTAGGGCGTGGTGAGAGAGCGTAGCCGACGGCGCGGCGGCCTCCCCGCAGACGCGAAACCCTGAGCCCTCCCTGTTCGGGTGACCACTCAGAGGGACACACAAGGTGCGTACGCAACTCGCGATTTTCACTGGGCCTGCTCCATGGCTCGCCGCGGTACCATCGCGGTCATGAGCTTTGCGGCCCCGGAGGTGGTCTCTTTTGCGTGTGCCCTGCGCATTTTCATTGCCCCCCCAAACGTGTATCGCCGAATAAACGCGCCGTGTGCGCGGCTTGGCGCATCCTCCTCTCTCTCTGTCCTCTCGTCTTTCGTCACGCTCGACTTTGCCAAGCCACGGCTCTTCTCAGCCGGCCTTCCTTAACGGCGGTCGCGGCCGCGGCTGTCTATCGTTATACCCTCGCCTGTCTGTCAGATTCTCGATCCTTCGACCACGGTGCTCGGTGGTGCTCGGTAGCGCGCCTCATCGTCATGCCGGGTTCAACACCGATCCGTTACGCTTCGTTTGTGCTTTACGAATATCCCTCGCCTATGCACGGACGACGAAGGCGACGACCACGGGGACGGCGACGGGGACGATGTCGAACGGTCACGTTCACGTTACGTCCTCTGTTTCGCGCCCTCCGATCTTCGTAAGGGTCTTCCATCTCTTCCGCGTGTCTCACGCTTGAGGTCGCGTGCGAATCTCGATCCTACGCGCGGGAAACCCTCCGACTTGGCAATCCGTTGTCTCTCTAGCTCTTATAAACTCGCCCCGACCACGCGAACAATCGACATCCTGGATTCTTATCTTCTACACTTTGCCCTTATCGCATCAGTATGTTTCATTGTCGTACTTTTCTAAATATACGCGAATAATTGCTCGATCGGTTTTTGTTAATTACATATAGCCTTTCAATCACACTGTTACCCTTTCTGTACAAGTAGAACACCATGCTTTTGTAAAGCCTTTATACCATAGAAGAAGTTGGAGCAGCTACTTGGACTTGTTGCATTTATATACAAAGTTATTTAAAGATGAGCCATCCTTTATTTACAATGCATTAGCACAATCTTGCGCTTCATTGTATTTTGCCATAACATTTGGGTGGTTTGAACTGCGGGCTACTTGATTCAATAAAGATAAAGAGGCACTTTGATAGATGAATGGAACAGCTGTAAAAAGTTTCATGTATGACTCAGGCAAACAACCATGGGGGGCATGCACGTTATCTTATTAGCATTTCTATCTACATAATCTTTTATGCCAAACGAATGCAGAAGGCTTTTATCGTCTAACAACAAACATACGCTTCAACATTAATAAAAATAAATTTTCTTTACGTTCGTATCGTTTCATGTATTTACAACCGACCACTGTACATTCTTAATACACTGTTTCTGATAATAGCTAATGTCCTTTAATACAGGCAAAGGTGATGTAGAAGGTTGAACTCGAAGGAATCAAAGTCCAGCATTTGTTTCGACGGGGCATTGCAATAGAATAGGGGAGAGAAGCCACAGGTGACGAGGACCAGGATATGGTATCTCTGCCTAACGCAGAGTCAGGTACAATGGATAGAATCTCGGACGACGATGACGATGAGCCGAGTAGTGGGTCCGAAACGTACGAGGAAGGGGACCTCCTCACGGCTGCCATGGACGATGACGTTACGGCCCAGCTCGCCGCTGCAGGTTGGCAAATCAAACACGCTAATGGTGATTTCCATTTTTTTGCTTTTTCACCTTTTGAGTTACTTATGTTCTAATTATTCTCATTTGCAAATTAAAAGTAACATACAGGGTGCACCAATGATGTTAAATGACCGATTCGTGAAAATTTAAAGTGGAAGAATTTAGCAGCGCTCGTAACATATATTCCTAGAGTCGTTGATATAAGTAAAGTAGGAACGATTCAGTTTTAACAGCGTAATGTAAATTTCTCACAAAAGTTGAAATATCTTAGAATCGATAAATAACATTATACTCTTCTATAGTGTTCGCTAAATTCGTGTTGTTAGAGAAAAATACTGTATAGAGTTCAAGTTCTGTCGATTTGTGACGAATAGAAAGATATAGAAGCGGATACTGCCTGCCAATGATACATCCGTTCTGGTAATTATTCATGATCTTGAGAAGCGAACAAAAGAAGAATCTTACTTTGAGTTCTAATATCATTAACACTTTTAGTTTATTTTACATTTTTCTTTTTTTTTTTGTATTTATGTCATTGACAGTGCAGCATGTATGTATTGAATTTCTTTTTATAGATACAATTTAAATTGACAAAGTCACAACTACCACTGAATGCATTTTTTTACATTGTTTGTGTGCTATATTATTTGCTTACGTCATTAATATCTTACTTACATATGGAATCACTATTGTTTATATTTGTATTTTGTACGCAATTACCATTTCCATTATTGTATTTCATGTTTATCTACGTATCATTTCATTTTATGCTCATTTTAAGATATCACGACTCCTTGATGTTAGATCAAGTTCATTACTGTGTTTGTATTTCTTTTTTTGCGCAGTAAACTTATCGCGCTGTGTTCAATATTTAAATGTTTTAGAAAAATGTAATAGTTTGTAGATATTCATCTTCACCGTATTCGAACGATAAATCCAAGAGTATACTTCACGATTAATCATTTTCGCTTCGTGTTAATTTCACGCAACTTTGCGCTGATTTTTTTTTATGTTATATACTCTTGGATATCGAGCATGTTTCATGTCACTACCGCTTTCGCATCTCTGATGTTTCGTATGGATTAGAAATATATCTATCGACGTGTCAGTAAAATATATACCGAAGAATAATGAAAATAATTCTTCCGTTTAAAGTAACGATATTTTTAAATCAAGCATCACTTGACTCGCGTCGGATTAATATTCGTTCCATTGTTCCGTGCAATATTTCGCTGACACGTTATTTGGTGTGAAATCAGAAGCCATATCGTTAATAATATGCACGTTTAGGCCCTGTTGGCGTAGCCGCAGCCGCCGCCATCGTCTCGGCAAAAAAGAGGAAGCGACCTCATAGTTTCGAAACAAATCCTAGCATTAGGAAGAGGCAACAGAACAGACTCCTAAGGAAGCTCAGAGTAAGTGGCAGTGAATTCCCGATCGAATTTACGCTCCATCGTGATCTGTTACTCATGTATAACATATTATTGTAGCAAACCATAGATGAATTTGCAACGAGAGTTGGACAACAAGCAGTAGTATTAGTAGCTACGCCCGGAAAGCCAAACAGTAGTTATAAAGTATTTGGAGCGAAACCGTTAGAAGATGTAGTAAAAAATTTAAGGAATGTTATTATGGAAGAACTTGAGAGTGCGCTCGCGCAACAAGCTCCGCCGCCAGTACAAGATGATCCATCTTTATACGAATTACCACCCCTTATAATAGACGGCATACCTACTCCAGTGGAGAAAATGACACAAGCGCAACTCAGGGCGTTCATCCCATTGATGCTGAAATATTCTACGGGCAGGGGTAAACCCGGCTGGGGAAGGGATAGTACGCGGCCGCCTTGGTGGCCGAAAGAACTACCTTGGGCAAATGTTCGTATGGATGCGAGGTCCGAGGACGAGAAACAGAAGGTTTGTCAATTCGACGAGTTTGGAATGCCCGTTATAAAGGAATCGGTTTTCTCATGGATGTAATGTCCCCCTTCCAGATTTCGTGGACACACGCTTTAAGGCAAATAGTAATAAACTGTTATAAATTTCACGGAAGAGAAGATCTTCTGCCTGCATTCAGCGAAGAAGACGACAAGTCGAACGTACTAATACAACAATCAACCCCTCATTCCTCGTCGCATCAGTCACACTCGTCCGGCCAAGGGCAAGGCGGCCAGTCGCAGCAACAACAACAGACGGTGGGAGTTGTTCGACTCAGCAGCACGGATTCATCTAAGGGAAACTCTTCACCAGCACAAATCATTGCCGCGTCTCCTACAACTCTTGCCACTGCCACTCAGGTGGGAGTGGGTAGAGTGTACCAAAAGATGAGAAAGGAATTGAACGAAACAACATGATCGAAACAGTTTTACATTCGAATCGAGTAGATTGCGTCTTGATACCGTTCTGTATAGGTACAGAGAAACTCGTGTTTCGTCATGCGGTCTCTTTACATTCCTCCGTAGAGTTTCAACTGCCGTTTACTCGAAGACGACACGTATTTATGTTCGTGTGTTTGGTTTCCCTTATTTGAGTTTCGTCTGCCTTATTTTCAATCATATGAAAATTCATTTAGCGCTTACATTCGTGAGAGCATCAATGATTCTTTGCAGTTCCCCTTTGTTTCGTCGTACGCTTTGGCACATTCTGCTTTATCAAACAAACTCATGGGTAAACATTAATGTGCATTGTAAGTAACAGCTCCGCTTTCCTCGTAGATGACGGCCCAGTACCCCACGGCAGTTTTGCAGACGATAACGAACCCCGACGGTACCGTCTCCATAATTCAAGTGGATCCTAGTAACCCAATAATTACGTTACCAGACGGTACAACGGCCCAGGTTCAAGGCGTTGCTACCGTAAGTCGGCCATCGATTCTTTACGACGTTACTCGGATGAACGGTGTGCAATAAATAGTAAGGGTGAATGCCTTTCTGCTACAGATTCACACGAGCCAAGGGGAGGTACAAGCTCTCGCTGAAGTAGCAGGCGGCGCGGAGGGTACTAGCGTTGCCGTCGACCTGAACAGTGTCACAGAAGCGACATTAGGTCAAGACGGTCAAATCATTCTCACAGGAGAAGACGGACACGGTAAAACAGTTTTCTATAGGCTCTGCACCGTCGCCGGCCAGGAGCTACTTGAGCAGTGAATTCATTTTTACTCTGGCCCAGGATCCTTTGTTGTTTTGCATGCTGTCTGCTACGCTCCATTCAAGAGAAACTACCTACTTGTTCTACTACTTTGTACAACGAGAGTAGAATGTCGATTAGTTTATCGGTTCCTCATATTTTTTTTTCTCCTTTTTTTTGGTACTTGTACATATACGACAATTTCATTCGAGGAGCTATGCACAGCTTTATTTTAATATTATCTTTAAGAATCCATGGTAGAACGTAGAGAGACAGAAAGAGAGAGAGAGAGAGAGAGAGAGAGAGAGAGAGACGAGCAGAGGAGCATCCGAAGCGTGTACGGCCATAGTATTGATTCTTTTACGAATTACGCTGGAACGCCGCGTAAATATATCTATAGTCTAGTAGATATAGATTATTATAGATTGCTCTTGATATTGTGGCGTTTGGTATGTGTTTCTATTTTTGTGTATGTTGGACTATTCTCTTTCCGAGATGATATTTGAAGCACTTTTTAGTGGAACGGAGTCAATTATGAAAGGATAGAGATAAATTCATATGTATATGCATGTACATACTATTTTTAAACGGTGAAATGAATTCGTTCAGACGCGACACATTTATAGAATGGAGTGTTGCATGTGCAGTCTGTAACTCCTCTGAATAAAGATCGGGTTTCGTAACATCCTGGGATGTGCGAATCGTGACGTAACCGGTAGAATTGGCTGGTTTACATGGATTCTTAAGATTTTTAAATTTAACGAGAAATAAAGGAAGGTACTTCACGATCACAAAAAGAACCTGTCCCTGTTCTACAATCACTACTTACCACTACTACCGAAGATTGGTTATTTACATTAATTAAACAAAAGAGAAATAAAACTGCTGTACATAGAGTATTTTTTGTTGATGTTTTATTATTTTATAGTCGTATCTAGCAGCTTTTGTTTAAGCTACTCGCGAGCAACGCCTCTAATTTATTCAACTATTTATACGATATTTCCAACGATCGAGTCCGTATTTATACAATCTTTTTTTTTTACAATCCACCTGTTTACAGTCTTACAGAATGGCTTAAACATCTGTTGCTTTTTATTAATGCCTTATTTTTCTTAAGCGTAGATGTGGATTATGTTTGCGTATTAATGAATATGATCACGTTAAAAGGGTGTGCCAGGAAAAAAGATAAAGATTAAACGTGGGCGCGAAATGTTCCTTTATAAGTGAAAAAAATAAAAAGAAAACAATTAGTTACCATATAGTAAGTATATCTACTTTTCTTTAGCACACCCTGTTAATATAGACCTTTATTTTTTATCGACATCTTATACGGTTTTAACACTTCATTCTCATAAGTGTAATTTAAGTAATAGGAGAGATTCCTGTAGCTCGTTAAATCCTTAACTGTATCGTAAACTGGTAGTATCGATAGCACGATAGGGTGTAGCATTACATTCTCTAATAAAGAATTTGTAACATCAATGGGCTTTGAAATTTGCATACAGTTGCTTCTTACGTTGCCAAGTCTTTTTTCCAGTTTGCTATACAGAGAATGCCTGGTCAAGGGCAGAACACAGGACAGTTGCGCTTCTCTGTTTCAGGCTATCCGGTATCGGTGTCCGGGGTAATAACAGTACCAGTATCTGCTAGTATGTATCAAACTATGGTTGCCAATATACAGAGTGACGGTACGATGCAAGTAGTCACGCCCATGGTCCAAGTACCGAAGGTGGAGCCAGGCAATGGAGAAGCTAGCATCGAGGCCGTCACTATTCAGGGGCATCCCATGACAATGATAAACGCGGCAGGCGAGCACCAAGTTCTTCAAGTGATATCGCTGAAGGATGCCAACGTCCTCACGAAGGCCATGCAGGCCGAAGTGGTGAAAGACGAGGACAGTCAGCAACAACAAACCGTCTCTAGTCCAGAATAAAGCGTTTTACATAGTTAATACGAAAAAGCTTTTACGTTAAACACCGAAATGCGACGGGTGCACATTTAGTGGTGTTCATAAAAAAGAAAGAAAGAAAGAGGAAATAAGGAGGGAATGAGAGAAACAGAAGGAGAAAGGGGAAAGAGTGAGAATATTAGAAAACGATACGTGTTATTATTATATTAAGGATTGTGTCTTTTCCAAGTCATCGGTGTAGTGTGTCTCATCCTGTTTTGGAACAGCGAACGATTAGTGAATATGTTTCTGGGCGTGAATATATGATTGGATGCCCGACTGACCGTCGGGCCTGGGTGTAATCATATTTGTATTTAAGATTCATCGTAGACATTTAGAAGTATTCACTTGTAATTCGATTTCTCGAAGATAGTACTAATTTTTAGATGGGTACTACCTGCGCTCGGCGAACGCAAACAGATGGTTAAATCTTTACCGATTTCAATCGATTCATTTGTAGTTACAGTATCCTCCCCCGCGGACCGGGAAAACGAGTATTTCCCGGCGAGCGGGGTACAAAATATTTTCGTCTAGTCTTAGTATCGGGTCGCCTTAAGGGCGATCGATATACCAAAGAATTCAAGATTTCCGTTAAATTATTTTAACGAGGAGGAATGGTATACAGAGTGTATAATTTAATTATATCAAGCTGATAATCTGGATGAGGTTTTAATTCAACGAGTCGATACTGTGAAACGTGTGAGCGATGTAATTCGTCGTGATTGTGGACTCGACGAAATCTGACGATGGACAATTTTTCTGACGAGGAAAATGGCTACTCCTTGATCTGCTTAAGATTTCAGGAGTATCTATAGAAGGCGCGTAAAAAAAGAAAGAAAAGAACTTTGAGATCCAATGAAGAGTAATCGAAATCCCGCGGTATCAGGATCCCGATCCGAACAGATCGATCGAGTTGATAAAATTTGGCTATCAAGTTAGATGGAATGGAAAAAAAAAACATGTAGCCTATTTTTATGATAAATCGAGCTATAAAAAAAATCATTTTTCTGGCGGTAGAGACATATAACACTACATATTAATATACACTAATGATTGATAGTAGCGGTAAAATAAAAAAAAAAGAATTAAGCATTTCTGACGGGTACAAATAGGCTATAAGATATAATTTTTTGAAAAGTAAGACATACGGATTTGAGGTCTCGATGCACACCCATAAAACGTGATTGATTTTTATCCTATTAATACTACGTTTTGTATTAGAAGAGTACTTTAATTGATGCTGTAAAGAGCACTGCAATTCTCATATACGGAAAACTTTTCCTTTTCATTCTGCTTCATTTTAGCAACGCGCAGAATGTAGAGATAAAGAGCAATCGTGGGGGTTGCTCTTTACGGTTCATTTTCAGATAATCGAGAATGTATTTATTTTCCTTGTTAGCGAGAAGAAAAAAAAAAGAAAAGAAGAAAAGTCGAAACGTTTTCATGCATTTAAATGCCAACTCATTTTTATACTATAATCTAAAGTTAGGAGAAATGTTATTTTTTCTGTGCAATCTTGTTTCAATGTTGCGGTATCGAATTTTGCCAGGGATGCGTGATTGACATTTAACAATGGGTTTTGATTTCCCTAATGATCTTACTTACATTTTTTATACTTTTTAGTATCTTTACATACTAACTTGTGTGCATTATACGTGCGTATATATATATATATATTATGTATATATATATGTATAAATTTTCAAAGTAATTCTAGTAACGAGTTTGTGATACTTATTTAGTTGATGTTCATTGGTACGCGTGTCTTTATCATGAATGAAGTTCCTGTAGGTGCGTAGTACGCTCTTCTATTCAAGGCGTATATGTCAGGAGCAGAGTCGTAACATTGAAACAACAAACTGCCCTTGACACCAAGTACGAACGATACCAAAAAAAAAAAAGGTTTTTATAACATTATAGGAGAAAGTAGTTAAATTTAATAATTATCGGTAGAGCAGATCACAAAGATTAGATATTAATTGTTATAATTGTTTTTTTAAAGCCGTGGCCATTACAAACGAAAAAGAAGATGTAATATATTGATACTTCCGTGTAAGACCATGTTATATTTTTTTGTTCTTGTTTGTAACAAAGCACACAAAGCGTAAATTAAGTTGAATGTCGTTCGAAAATTATATGTAATACCATTTTAGATAATTATAGATGTACGTATACATGACTTAATCGCTGTGTATCTTACAATGTAATTTGTACATACATCGTCGTTGTGTCACCTTATCGCTTTGGTTACTTTTGATGTAAAAAGGAAGGAAAATGAAAAATGGTAAATCGAAGGAATACTAAGAGTTTAGAAGCAACGCGAACAACCAATGGAAGTTGCAATTAAAATATAATACATACATATCATTTCGTTTTGTTAATTCAAAGTCTCAATAGAAGTTGCATAAGCGCCGATATCTTTTCGTGCGCCCTTTTCGATTATTAGATCGCTTCGCGTAAAGCAGAGCCATTCGCGTAAAGCAACAATGATCGTTTATTTAAATCAACATGTGGTAACAGGTATGTACATAAAGTATACTTTCACCTTCTTCCATTCAAAGGTTAATCCTCTTCCTTGTTTAGGAATGAATCAAATGAAATGTATTTCTATGTATAAATACTATATTTACGGCTTTTAATCGTATAATTTAATGCATGTCCTCGGGATCCTGAAGCGCCAATTCAGGCTTATCGTAACAAAGCTCCTCTGGCGTGTTGATACCTAATTCGTCCAAAGTAGGTTTGATTTCTTGCAGGATGTACGGATAAATCTCCTGGACTTTAGTTCCACATTTATCTTTGGCTAGCTCCAAGATCCTTATAGCAAGACCAAAATCGTTCAGTCTCCTGCAAGCCCTCATTGCTGCGCAAATAATTTCTGGATCGGGCACAGCATCCATACCTGAAATAAGGTAAACAGAGCGACAACCGATGAAACGAATCTCTGGAGTACACGTTACAAAATTGATTGCTTGAAATATTTCAAGTTTCATATTATTGCAATATTAATTGTGCCCGTCGTATTATCTGCTAATGAATCGGGGTTCCTTCGCAGAATTTAAAAGGAGCACTCGCGTGTGTTGAAAATGGAATATAGCCGTCGAATTTAAATGACCCAGGAGGGATTACGTTCGATGTGTAAGAAATGTCACAGCGAGCAGTGTTTAAGGGTACGTAAGTTGAACGTGGTCGTTGAGGCGAATAGCTGTGAACTTGTGTAATTACTAACCAGACAGTGTGTTCATAACTTGACGAATTTCCCAGTGGTCGAGTTCCGGGCGATTAAGGTAAGTTACGTATCTTTTATTGTATTCCTCCTCGGTCTCTTCAGGTCCATCGTGCGAGGCACGGATATTCTGAGCCCCAACAGCCGCGCAACGCGGTACTATCGAGCTCCTTACGATGGAATGTACACGTCCTCCCATGAAACGCAACATTTTCTGCTCAGTCTCACTCAAGACTCGGTAGATTCAAGGCAGAAGGGAACCAACGATCACTGACTGCCTTGGACTGCCTATTGCGTAAACCTGATAGAAGACGGAAATTGACTCGGATCCGACTTTGCACTCCTACCAACATTAGAACCACTGGAGCACGCCGAGCACACCCGATGTCGAAGCACCGCGTTGTTCAAATATTGTATATTCCATAATATAGATCTATGTCTGCATTATAATTGAGAATTCCTTATAAATTCTGCTTTAACTGTGATTAATCTCTGAATTCGAATTCAGATCAGATTCTCGCGCTGCACCTGCTAAAGAAGTTGTAGGACTTGTAGGGCGAAAATTTGCTCCTCTTACAGGTGTAGCAACTTAAGAAGCAAGTATTTCGATTCATGCCGCACGAACTGAAATACCGACTTCGTGAAAAATCAAAGGTTTTCACGCGCATTCTATTTGGCCGGTATTCATAGTCGCTACTTATTCTTAAGCAAATGCTTAAGCATTCGGCATCCTTTACTAGCTACTAGGTTAGTAGTCCTATAAGTTGATAGGATGCTCGTCGATGTTCGTAGTGTCACAGACGAGGTATAGAATAGACCTATCACCTTATGGGACTTCGTGTCACCACCTAAACTGTGTTACCGACCCATAATTTGAGGACTGAATTTAGCGACCTCTGTTCATGAACAGCGTTCAACGCAAGAACTACTCTGAACTACTGAAAGTGTGTTGAAATACTGAAAGATATGTGCGTGCTTGTATACGTGTGACTTGTTTAGAGCGAGAGTTTAACATAGAGGGCGGGCTTTCGCTAACAATAAGCTACGCGTTGGCTCGGTTTGTCAACGACCCACGCGGATTTCTCTCTGAAAACCTATTTTGGAGATCAGGAGCCTATATGGCGCTTCTTGAGAGCTTATACAAGCTATATATTGCAAGATGAAATTGATTTTAGTATTTTACGTGAAGTCGAACATTTAACTAATATTTTCACGTGTCGCACGCTGAAAAATATTAAAAATTGACGCTGTTACTGCCATTCTTGCAAATCTCTGCTCTCCGCGTGTGTCTAAATAGACGATGCCCATCCTACGACACGTAAAAATCATTGAACATAATGAATTGAAACGTTTTTGTAAAATTTATATTGTAGGTTTTGGGACCCGAGGCCCCTAAATCCCTACGTTTCATTACAAATTGATTGACTTTGTCCTTATTAAATATTGAATGTATTTAAAAATTATAAAAACCATCTACGATGTAAGTACACGAGCATAGGTATCGCTTACGTTACGCTTACTGGGCACACATATCAGTTCCGTGTCAGTTCACTTAGAATTCAAGTACTCTCCATTAATTTCCTCAATTACATTACTCAAAGTACTTTCCATTACAGCCATTAAAAATAATCCGAATTATATCATGTTTGGTGCCATTTTCATCAGAAAAGCACTAGTAATCCATTAGTGATACTTATATGATAGAAATTGCCATACTCATTACTGAATGGCCTATTGCTGACTTTGTCCTTATGCTATTAGTCTAGCGTTTATGACCCCCGAGCCGCGCCTTCGGATAAAGGCCCTCGCCGAAATTATTCGAGCTTCGAATAACCGTTCGAATAAAGTTACAAATAAAAATGGAACGTAGTTTACTTGAAATTTGCCACCAATGTTCATAAAAATATCCGGACGTGGCCGAAACCGAACGTCGAGCCCGTCGACATCGACAAAAGAACGAGACGATCGGCGGCCGACGAAGGCAGTCTCCTGCAGAGTTGGGCAAAATGTAATCTAATTACAAATTGCAAATTACGATTAAACTGTAACTGTGTAATTGATTACACATTATCTTCTGTAATCGTTCATTTAGATAGTTGACAAAACCAAATGGTCAAGCTTCCCAAATTAACAATTACAGAAAATAATGTGTAATCAATTACACAATTACAGTTTAATCGTAATTTGCAATTTGTAATTAGATTACATTTTGCCCAACTCTGCCGCCCAGGCTAGGGAAAATGCACAGGCTGGATGCGCGTGATTATTATATGGTTGATGCCTCAAAGTGACAGAAAATACAGGATTGTCTGCCTGAGGGCTCGCTGGTCGGGACCGGCGATGAACCCTCATGGAGACAAGTGATAGACCTATCACGCAATGTAATTTTGTGTCATGCTCGGGGGGCTCGCGAGCCCTCTTACCATTTTCGTGTCACACCCAACGTTATCGATTCAGTCTAAAATAAGATTACATTGCTACGAGTGGTAGGAATTGAAATTAAATCTTATCGGAAACATTTAAAATCTATAATGGCCTGAACGTTACGAATAATTTCAAGAAACATGTTGCATAATTCCGTTTACTAATACATTTTGATAGAAGCATAATTTGCACTTATTTCCATAGATTTCGGTCAGAAATATTATATAAATACAACCGCGTAAAAAATATTGTACAGTCTCTTAGTTAGGTTATATTTTCTGTCACTTCGAACAATCTACATGACAATAAATGTTTATTAGCTACTTCGTTCTTTTACGTTACATTTGAGAACTTTTTATGACTTAACATCCTTTCAAAATATTATTGTTACGCCGTAACGGTATTTTTATGAAATCGAGAAATGTAATTATGCGTGGTTAGGAAATCAAAATTTCCATTCGCACGAGAATAGGAATGGCGCTACATGTCAATTGTATCTAGTGATCCTCCAGGGAGTGATCGGTATAACCGCAGCCATTTTTCAAGATTTGGAGCAAAACCGGAAATAAACATAACCTAACCGTTCACTCTATCTCTTTCTATCAGTATTTCAGTCTCTTTCTACCAGTTTTTCTGTCTCTTTTTATCAGTTTTTCTGCCTCTTTCTATCAGTATTTCTGTCTCTTTCTTTTTTACAGTTTCTTTTTCTGTCTACTTCCACTTTTGCTCCAAATTGCAGCAACCAATGTTACATGGGCCCTTCTGGCCCTTTCCGTGCTAGCCGTCCGCGCGTCGCTTTATTCCGTAGACGGCGATTCAGCGGAATCGCCTCGCGCGTGGCAGTCACGTTATGCTGAGCCGCGTGGCAACAGCCGTAGGGATAACGTGACCGCCGCCGGCCCGGGCCCGGAAATTTCCGACGCGTGCGGCGAGCGACAACTGCCGACGGGGCGGTTTTCCCCATTCGCGCGGATTGATCGGGGTACGGCCCATAACGAGAATCGATTGGGAATTCATTCAATCCCGGGAGCTCGAAGTAGGAAGTCACGACGAGCCAGAGGGCCGTCCAGATACCGCAACCGTGTCTCCGCGTCAAGTCCGCGAATTACGAACGGCCGAAAGTAATTCGTGCAAGGGGTACCTCCATCCGACATACCGTGAACGGCCCAGCCGGGAGAGCCCTTGCGCGTCACTCGTGATCGACGTAGGAACGCGTTGAGAACAGACGATTAGAGACCGCGAACGCCGACGAGGTGACCGACTTCCGAGTGCCATCCGAGAGCACAGAAGCGAGCGACCACGACCTACGTATGGGTCAGCGACACAGCGCGCGAGCGACAGCTGAGACGGAGCGCCGTCTCAAGGTAGGATAATTCCGTATTATTCTTGTAACAATATATTTTGCATCATTGGTTTTCCCTTATATCCCTTGTACTCTTTGATTTAACCTCTTATCACCCTCCAAATTCCCGGTAAGTATAGTCAAGGCGTGCTTTAGCACCTTGATAGAGCAGCGAACCCGGTAAATCATTCCAACCGCTCGGGGTGATTTACAAAAGTCCCTTCAGGACATAACACCAATCAGCGACGATATACGTTGTTCCGATCACTCTCTAAATAGAGGATCACTAATTGTATCGATATTTCGTACCGATATTTATTTATCTCTTATGCGTGAAACGGAACAGTACCCGGGATAAGAATAAAATGCTGTGTATTTTGCAAATAAATATAATATTGAATAAGTTTGCTTTAAAGTAGTAAGAACTATCGAGTGTATTTAGTGTTCAATTAGCAATTATATTGAGGACTGGTTAATTAATTCGGAGCTTTCGTCTGTCATAGGTAAGCAATTCTTTCCTTTGGAAGCGTCGGTTCGTGTCAACTGGTCTAACGAAAACGCACTGGACGAGTACAGCATTTACAATACCTATATGGTTTTTAAGTGGAAGTTAAACTTAAGTAATTAGACAATGGAATTATTATAAGCACTCCTGTACGAAGTATCACTGTACATTATTCAAAGTATTTTAATAAACCACATTTAGAGAAAAACCGCATCTTTCAATTTAGAACAGCAACCTATAACTTCCATTTCCTAATTAAATCCCAAATTTGACAATCACAAGTAAAGTCTGCCTCTGCGTTGATTAGTTTTCCGCCTTAGATTCTCTCTACGAAGACGCTAACTTTGTGCCACTTCTCCCGACATCATGTTCTCCTGTTAGAAGATCAATTTTGGAGCGTTCAGAAAATTTTGGCCAGATTTCAGCAAATGTATCAGGAGAACATGATGCGAAAGGAGGTATCCCCTGAAATTCATCGTCGAAGGCCTTTCGTCAACTCTGCGCCTCTACGTCAAATAGTTCTCCGCTTTAGATTCTCTCTACGAAGACGCTAACTTTGTGCCACCTCTTTCGACATCATGTTCTCCTGTTACAATCTCAATTTTGGAGCGTTCAGAAAATTTTGGCCAGATTTTAGCAAATGTATCAGGAGAACATGAAGCGAAAGGAGGTACGCCCTGAATTTCATCGTCGAAGCCTTTCGAAGACGCTGCGCCTCTACGTCGAATAGTTCTCCGCCTTAGATTCTCTTTCCGAAGACGCTAACTTAGTGCCACCTCTTCCGACATCATGTTCTCCTGTTACAATCTCAATTTTGGAGCGTTCAGAAAATTTTGGCCAGATTTTAGCAAATGTATCAGGAGAACATGAAGCGAAAGGAGGTACGCCCTGAATTTCATCGTCGAAGCCTTTCGAAGACGCTGCGCCTCTACGTCGAATAGTCCTCCGCCTTAGATTCTCTTTCCGAAGACGCTAACTTAGTGCCACCTCTTCCGACATCATGTTCTCCTGTTACAATCTCAATTTTGGAGCGTTCAGAAAATTTTGGCCAGATTTTAGCAAATGTATCAGGAGAACATGAAGCGAAAGGAGGTACGCCCTGAATTTCATCGTCGAAGCCTTTCGAAGACGCTGCGCCTCTACGTCGAATAGTTCTCCGCCTTAGATTCTCTTTCCGAAGACGCTAACTTAGTGCCACCTCTTCCGACATCATGTTCTCCTGTTACAATCTCAATTTTGGAGCGTTTAGAAAATTTTGGCCAGATTTTAGCAAATGTATCAGGAGAACATGAAGCGAAAGGAGGTATGCTCTGAATTTCATCGTCGAAGGCCTTTCGAAGACGCTGCGCCTCTACGTCGAATAGTTCTCCGCCTTGGATTCTCTCTCCGAAGACGCTAACATAGTGCCACCTCTTCCGACATCATGTTCTCCTGTTACAATCTCAATTTTGGAGCGTTTAGAAAGTTTTGGCCAGATTTTGGAGCGATGTATCAGGAGAACATGAAGCGAAAGGAGGTATCGCCTGAATTTCATCGTCGAAGGCCTTTCGAAAACTCTGCCCCTTTCCGATTTTCCTCGATTGTTGCCGATTTCTGAGTCACCCTGTATAGTAGGGTATTTTTCACCCCTTAGGAAAGTACTTGGGACGTGAAACCGCGTGCAAAGAGTACAATGAAAATACCCTTTGATTGCCGATTTTCCTCGATTGTTGCCGATTTCTGAGTCACCCTGTATAGTAGGGTATTTTTCACCCCTTAGAAAAGTACTCGGGACGTGAAACCGCGTCCAAAGAGTACAATGAAAGTACTCTTTGATTGCCGATTTTCCTCGATTGTTGCCGATTTCTGAGTCACCCTGTATAGTAGGGTATTTTTCACCCCTTAGGAAAGTACTCGGGACGTGAAACCGTGTCCAAAGAGTACAATGAAAGTACCCTTTGATTGCCGATTTTCCTCGATTGTTGCCGATTTCTGAGTCACCCTGTATAGTAGGGAATTTTTCAGCCCTTATGAAAGTACTCGGGACGTGAAACCGCGTCCAAAGAGTACAATGAACGTACCCTTCGATCGCCGATTTTCCGCGATCGTTGCCGATTTCTCTATCACCCTGTATAGTAGGGAATTTTTCACCCCTTATGAAAGTACTCGGGACGTGAAACCGCGTCCAAAGAGTACAATGAAAGTACCCTTCGATTGCCGATTTTCCGCGATCGTTGCCGATTTCTGAGTCACCATGTATAGTAGGGAATTTTGCACCCCTTATGAAAGTACTCGGGACGTGAAACCGCGTCCAACGAGTACAATGAAAGTACCCTTTGATTGCCGATTTTCCTCGATTGTTGCCGATTTCTGAGTCACCCTGTATAGTAGGGTATTTTTCACCCCTTAGGAAAGTACTCGGGACGTGAAACCGCGTCCAAAGAGTACAATGAAAGTACCCTTTGATTGCCGATTTTCCTCGATTGTTGCCGATTTCTCTATCACCCTGTATAGTAGGGAATTTTTCACCCCTTATGAAAGTACTCGGGACGTGAAACCGCGTGCAAAGCGTACAATGAAAGTACCCTTTGATTGCCGATTTTAGTTCTCCGCCTTAGATTCTCTTTCCGAAGACGCTAACTTAGTGCCACCTCTTTCGACATCATGTTCTCCTGTTACAATCTCAATTTTGGAGCGTTCAGAAAATTTTGGCCAGATTTTAGCAAATGTATCAGGAGAACATGAAGCGAAAGGAGGTACGCCCTGAATTTCATCGTCGAAGCCTTTCGAAGACGCTGCGCCTCTACGTCGAATAGTTCTCCGCCTTAGATTCTCTTTCCGAAGACGCTAACTTAGTGCCACCTCTTCCGACATCATGTTCTCCTGTTACAATCTCAATTTTGGAGCGTTCAGAAAATTTTGGCCAGATTTTAGCAAATGTATCAGGAGAACATGAAGCGAAAGGAGGTACGCCCTGAATTTCATCGTCGAAGCCTTTCGAAGACGCTGCGCCTCTACGTCGAATAGTTCTCCGCCTTAGATTCTCTTTCCGAAGACGCTAACTTAGTGCCACCTCTTCCGACATCATGTTCTCCTGTTACAATCTCAATTTTGGAGCGTTTAGAAAATTTTGGCCAGATTTTAGCAAATGTATCAGGAGAACATGAAGCGAAAGGAGGTATGCTCTGAATTTCATCGTCGAAGGCCTTTCGAAGACGCTGCGCCTCTACGTCGAATAGTTCTCCGCCTTGGATTCTCTCTCCGAAGACGCTAACATAGTGCCACCTCTTTCGACATTATGTTCTCCTGTTACAATCTCAATTTTGGAGCGTTTAGAAAGTTTTGGCCAGATTTTGGAGCGATGTATCAGGAGAACATGAAGCGAAAGGAGGTATCGCCTGAATTTCATCGTCGAAGGCCTTTCGAAAACTCTGCCCCTTTCCGATTTTCCTCGATTGTTGCCGATTTCTGAGTCACCCTGTATAGTAGGGTATTTTTCACCCCTTAGGAAAGTACTCGGTACGTGAAAGCGCATCCAAATAGTATAATAAAAGTACCCTTTGATCGCCGATTTTCCTCGATCGTTACCGATTTCTCGGTCACCCTGTACAGTAGGGTATTTTTCACCCCTTAGGAAGGTACCCGGGACGCTAAACCGCGTCCAAAGAGTACAATGAATGTACCCTTTGATTGCCGATTTTCCTCGATCGTTGCCGATTTTTCAGTCACCCTGTATAGTAGGGTACTTTTCACCCCTTAGGAAAGTACTTGGGACGTGAAACCGCGTGCAAAGAGTACAATGAAAATACCCTTTGATTGCCGATTTTCCTCGATTGTTGCCGATTTCTGAGTCACCCTGTATAGTAGGGTATTTTTCACCCCTTAGAAAAGTACTCGGGACGTGAAACCGCGTCCAAAGAGTACAATGAAAGTACTCTTTGATTGCCGATTTTCCTCGATTGTTGCCGATTTCTGAGTCACCCTGTATAGTAGGGTATTTTTCACCCCTTAGGAAAGTACTCGGGACGTGAAACCGTGTCCAAAGAGTACAATGAAAGTACCCTTTGATTGCCGATTTTCCTCGATTGTTGCCGATTTCTGAGTCACCCTGTATAGTAGGGAATTTTTCAGCCCTTATGAAAGTACTCGGGACGTGAAACCGCGTCCAAAGAGTACAATGAACGTACCCTTCGATCGCCGATTTTCCGCGATCGTTGCCGATTTCTCTATCACCCTGTATAGTAGGGAATTTTTCACCCCTTATGAAAGTACTCGGGACGTGAAACCGCGTCCAAAGAGTACAATGAAAGTACCCTTCGATTGCCGATTTTCCGCGATCGTTGCCGATTTCTGAGTCACCATGTATAGTAGGGAATTTTTCACCCCTTATGAAAGTACTCGGGACGTGAAACCGCGTCCAACGAGTACAATGAAAGTACCCTTTGATTGCCGATTTTCCTCGATTGTTGCCGATTTCTCTATCACCCTGTATAGTAGGGAATTTTTCACCCCTTATGAAAGTACTCGGGACGTGAAACCGCGTGCAAAGAGTACAATGAAAGTACCCTTTGATTGCCGATTTTAGTTCTCCGCCTTAGATTCTCTTTCCGAAGACGCTAACTTAGTGCCACCTCTTTCGACATCATGTTCTCCTGTTACAATCTCAATTTTGGAGCGTTCAGAAAATTTTGGCCAGATTTTAGCAAATGTATCAGGAGAACATGAAGCGAAAGGAGGTACGCCCTGAATTTCATCGTCGAAGCCTTTCGAAGACGCTGCGCCTCTACGTCGAATAGTTCTCCGCCTTAGATTCTCTTTCCGAAGACGCTAACTTAGTGCCACCTCTTCCGACATCATGTTCTCCTGTTACAATCTCAATTTTGGAGCGTTCAGAAAATTTTGGCCAGATTTTAGCAAATGTATCAGGAGAACATGAAGCGAAAGGAGGTACGCCCTGAATTTCATCGTCAAAGCCTTTCGAAGACGCTGCGCCTCTACGTCGAATAGTTCTCCGCCTTAGATTCTCTTTCCGAAGACGCTAACTTAGTGCCACCTCTTCCGACATCATGTTCTCCTGTTACAATCTCAATTTTGGAGCGTTCAGAAAATTTTGGCCAGATTTTAGCAAATGTATCAGGAGAACATGAAGCGAAAGGAGGTACGCCCTGAATTTCATCGTCGAAGCCTTTCGAAGACGCTGCGCCTCTACGTCGAATAGTTCTCCGCCTTAGATTCTCTTTCCGAAGACGCTAACTTAGTGCCACCTCTTCCGACATCATGTTCTCCTGTTACAATCTCAATTTTGGAGCGTTCAGAAAATTTTGGCCAGATTTTAGCAAATGTATCAGGAGAACATGAAGCGAAAGGAGGTACGCCCTGAATTTCATCGTCGAAGCCTTTCGAAGACGCTGCGCCTCTACGTCGAATAGTTCTCCGCCTTAGATTCTCTTTCCGAAGACGCTAACTTAGTGCCACCTCTTCCGACATCATGTTCTCCTGTTACAATCTCAATTTTGGAGCGTTCAGAAAATTTTGGCCAGATTTTAGCAAATGTATCAGGAGAACATGAAGCGAAAGGAGGTACGCCCTGAATTTCATCGTCGAAGCCTTTCGAAGACGCTGCGCCTCTACGTCGAATAGTTCTCCGCCTTAGATTCTCTTTCCGAAGACGCTAACTTAGTGCCACCTCTTCCGACATCATGTTCTCCTGTTACAATCTCAATTTTGGAGCGTTCAGAAAATTTTGACCAGATTTTAGCAAATGTATCAGGAGAACATGAAGCGAAAGGAGGTCTGCCCTGAATTTCATCGTCGAAGCCTTTCGAAGACGCTGCGCCTCTACGTCGAATAGTTCTTCGCCTTATATTCTCTTTCCGAAGACGCTAACTTAGTGCCACCTCTTCCGACATCATGTTCTCCTGTTACAATCTCAATTTTGGAGCGTTTAGAAAATTTTGGCTAGATTTTAGCAAATGTATCAGGAGAACATGAAGCGAAAGGAGGTATGCTCTGAATTTCATCGTCGAAGGCCTTTCGAAGACGCTGCGCCTCTACGTCGAATAGTTCTCCGCCTTGGATTCTCTCTCCGAAGACGCTAACATAGTGCCACCTCTTTCGACATTATGTTCTCCTGTTACAATCTCAATTTTGGAGCGTTCAGAAAATTTTGGCCAGATTTTGGAGCGATGTATTAGGAGAACATGAAGCGAAAGGAGGTATCTTGTAATTTCACCATTGAAGGCGTTGCCTTGAAGTAGCGAACAAGAGCTGCGCCTTCTAAAGGCCTTTTACCATGGAAATCATAGGTTTGGAATTTGGATAGGAATTTGTAAAAGGTATTTGTAAATAATAATACAGTTCTTTCCCATTTTTTTCCACTTTATTTGCATGAAAGGCCTTTTTTACAGTGTTACAATATTGTATAATTTCATTTTACTTTTTGTATAAAATCACTATCTTCTTCATGTTCATTGTTGAGGCTGACAGCTTTCCATCGTTTGTCTCATTTAAAGATCCTGGCCTCGGAGGAATGTTCCCAAGATTTATCTGCAAGAAGAAGAAAAATATTTTCATTAACCTGATTTGTCTATTATGTATAGAAAATACGACAAATATTACAATATAATTTCATGTAAAACGTATTAAGAATTTAATTATCTTCCCAATTTAACCTTTCGCCCGAATTAACCGAAAATTCGCTCCTCGAAGTGACAGAAAATATAAGCCTAACTAAGAGACTGTACAAATGTTTATTACGCGTTGTATTTATATAATATTTCTGATCGAAATTTATAGAAATACGTGCAAATTATGCTTGTATCAAAATTTATTAATAAACGGAATTATACAACATGTTTCTTGAAATTAGTCGTAACATTCAGGCCGTTATAGATTTTAAATGTTTTCGATAAGATTTCATTTTATTTCCTATCACGCGTAGCGTTACAATCTACCTCGTCTGTGCAATCTGTTTCAAGACTTAACCGGTAACGTTGCATGCGACACTAAAATGGTAAGGGGGTCCTAGGACCCCCCAAACCGGTGACAGAAAAATACATTGGTGATAGGCTATTCTATACCTCGTCTGTGGTAGTGTGAATCCAGACGATTCGCGATTAACGATCGGTAACTTTGCATGCGACACGGAAATGGTAAGGGAGCTCGCGAGCAACGTTATCAATGCAGAGTGGAATTCGATCGCAATTCTACTAGCGGTTAGAATTTAAACTAAATATGATAAAAATTGCTACGCAAAATTTATATTCATGCTACAGAATTTGAGAAAGCACAAGTTAATCTTTGGAGACTGATACTTCACTAATTGTAATAATATTTTAAAGATATGCTATGGAAATCGCACGAGTTTGGAGAATGTTATTTATTATTTGTACGAAGATGAAAAGTAACATTTTAAATTTCCGATGCTAATATTTAATGTTAATTACGTCTGTTGCTACGGAAATATAAACAGTTCATAGCAACACAATAGTATATACGTACCGATCTTATAAATCTAAAAACTACTCACCCATTCTTTCGGGCAAAGAGGACATTAGAACTTTCAGGATGTCCGTTATTTTGCAAACCAGGGTGTTCTATGGTTTAAAAACTGACATAATTTCAAATGCTCATTACATTACGGATGCAGAAATTGTATATCCCGTTGGAAATGCTTTAGCGATTCATAATATTCCTCAACATCGTCAGCGACTGATACGCCTGCCTGATAAAAGTCAGATAAATATAATTGCAGTTGCTCCTAATAAGTAAGCCATAATATAATTTGTATTTTTACCCTCCACGTTACACGCAGTACATTCGTGCCTTTTTGTAAAGGAGAAGTTTAGCAACATGCGAAATTGGAGACAAACCTACTATAGCCATTTACGATCTTCAAACACTAAAGAGGAAGAAACTTCTTGGGATACCTTACGACGCTCCTGGTGTAACAAAGTTCACTTGTATCGCCTTCAGTTTCGATAATAAATATCTGGCAGCCGTCACAGGGGAACCCGATCAAACGATGCTTTATTACAATTGGGACAAAGGAAAAGTGGAATCTAGCATAAAAGTGGGCATTCCTCAAGATCCATTGGCGATCGTTGATCTATTAGCTTGTAATCCATCCGATACAGGAGTACTTGCAGTCGGGGGTCTACACGCTTTTAAATTTCTAACTCTTTCCGATACCGTATGGCGTCCTTACGGTTTCTCCAAAGCGGATAATATGCTTATATGTTCGATGACTTGGTTGAACCCAGATCGTCTGTTAGCTGGAACCAGAGACGGCAGGATTCTCTACTTGGAGAACGGCGACTTGAAAAATATTTACAAAGCGACGGATACAGTGTCCATGAATCTCAGGATTCGAGAGGAATATGTTGTGCCGTCCAATAGCTCGACAACAATTTTGGACACGAGACAGGAGTCTCTGTGGGAACAGAATGTCCGTGGTCTAATTGCGTTTCAAAAAGGATTTGCGTACGCCTACGGCTACAAAAGGATCATAGTTTTTGAAAAAAGTGGTCAGCACAAATACGTTAGGAGAAACATTTATACAATTCCAGTACAAGTATCAAAGAGCGATAATCCGGAGTTGTATCGAGTGAATTCTATAAATGTGAACCTAAGCTACGATCGCCTGTTAATCACAACAGGCTGGCCCCAACTGTTCTATGCTAGATTATGGGGGCCAGATCTGAACGTGGATCCAGAGCCGCAGGAATTAAAAATCGTGGGCCAGATAACGCATTACGGACCCATAAGCGGTCTCTCGATGTGTGCTTGGAAATCGATTTTCATGACCTGCGGAGAACTCGACTACAGCGTAAGGCTATGGGACTTTGAGACAGGAAATATGATTCTACTTAAACAATACACGGAAGACATTTGTGGGATCGCGCTGCATCCTACGGGTCTTTTCTGTTTGGTCGGTTTCAGTGACAAGCTACGCTTTATGACCATATTAATAGACGATCTGTTCCCTATGGAAGAGTTTCCTATAAGATGCTGTAAGACCGTAAGATTTAGTCGCGGCGGCCATATGTTCGCAGCTGTCAGCGAAAACATCGTACGAGTCTATTCCACTGTAGGTTTTGTTAGCTGCTTTATTTTAAAAGGGCACACTAGAAGAGTGAAGGCTCTGTTATGGTCTCAAACAGACACGAAGCTGCTAACACTGGGCACCGAGGGTGCTATATATCAATGGGATATGTGTACTGGTAAACGTTCCGCAGAAATAATTTTAAGGGGCATGAACTTGCATGATATTGCTCTTTCTGCCGATGAAACAGTTTTGTACTGCATCGCCGATGATAGTTTCATACGCGAAATAAAGGATAACACGGTAATGATTCACACCATTCCCAGTTTTCTTACTCTTCTTTGAAATGGTACGAAGAACAATGTAAACTGTCTTGATTAGGTAGCACGAGAGTATAATCTGCGGAAAGTAAACATGTACGCCATGATATTAGGGAAAGAGGATCAAGCTATGTTCTTCATTTGCCCCGGAGGTATTATTTTGTCGGTGAAATGTCCGCTCCAAGAGCCAATAGATTATGCAGAGTTCCATATTCACACTGTCGACGTTACACAGGTGGAAAAAGAGATATATATATATGCTATAATAATTCTCTTGTAATAAATGATCATCCTAGTTGTTTGTCCTCTGTTGTAGATCGCTCTCTCTTACAATGAACAGTATTTAGTGTCCACTGCTGTTGATGGTGGTCTATGCATATGGAAATTGTATTACCCCGAAGGGAAAGGGAAGATAGGGAAAGAGCTAGCGTACACGAACGAGGTTCTAATTTCTAAAGGCGAGTTGGAGGAGAAGATACAGACTATTAACAACTTGAACGTACGAATGAGGGAATTGGAAACCGAGCACGCGTATAAGATGCGTCAAATAGAGCTTCAGCATAATGACAAAGTGCAGGATCTGCATAAAGGATACTGCGCGGCTATCGAGGAATTGAGAGACAAGATGAGTAGACTGCACGAGGACCATAAAACCGAGCTGAACACGATAAACGTCGAAATAGTTCAAATGAAGGAGGACCACGAGAAAACGATGAAGCAACAGGAAATGAACTATGACGCTAAACTTATAACGGAATACGACAGGTATCTGGTTCTGGAGAATAACAAGAACAACATGCGTCACGATTATGAGAGACGTTTGGAGGAGTTAGAAAGATACGGCATCGAGGAGTTACAGAAAGCAACGGTCAAGTACGAGGCTCTTCTTCACGAGAAGAAGTTACAGCTGGAGCAAGCTCAGGATGAGATGACGAACCAGGCGCGAGTGCACGAAGAGATGACGGTGCAAATAGAGGACGACGCCGATCAGGAAATACTGGAGATAAGAACCAATTACGAGACACTGTTGCACGAGGAAAGGGAGTTAAACCTGCGGTTAAAGGCGGAGGCTGGAATGATGCACAACAGATACGTAGCCAGCCAGAAAGATGTCGAGGACTTGAAGAGACAGATGCAACGAGTTCAGGGCGAGTACGGTTACTTTCAGAAGACCATTCAAGAACTGGAGAAAGATAAGGAGGATCTGAAGAAAGAGATAAACGAGAGGGACGACACGGTCCAAGACAGGGAGCATCAGATATACGAATTGAAACGGACGACTCAAGAACTGGAAAAGTATAAATTTGTATTGAATTACAAGATCACGGAGCTGAATAATCAAATAGAACCGCGGGACCAAGAGATCAGGGAACTTAAAGAGAAGATCCGTGACATGGAAACGGAGCTTGTGAACCTCCACAAAACCAACGTCAGTTTAGAGTTACAGCTGCACGAATTGAGAGAGAAATTGGGGGCGACCAGGCGTGAATTGCGATACGAGCTACATCGGAACAAAAGGTGCCAACAACTTTTGAAACAAATTCGCGTAGATATACTGGACGCGTCCGGGGTCGTGCAAGAGCCGCAAGCGTTGAAAGCTGCCGTAACAGCATTGTACCACAAGTACAGCTCGAACGACGAGTTCTTACGGAGCCGCAAAGCGGATTTAGATGCGCAGTGCGAGTTCGTGAAGCAAAGGGATCATTTGGAGAGAACGATAGCTTCTCTTAAAAGACAAGTCTTCGAGGATACCTCGGACCGTAGCAAGGATGTAGATAAAATGATAGAGGATAATATGACGTTGATCGCAGAGATAAATGCTCTTAGGGAAGAGCTGAAAAATGCAAGGAAACACATACTGCATATGGAAGGTCTTCTAGGTTTGAGCGAAAAGTACATCAAACCGACGGAAGCGAAAATGAAGTTGGAAAAAGCATGTTACCAGCAAGACGTGTTGCAGAATAAATATAAATCTCAAATGCAGGAATGCCAAAATATAATAGATGCGTTAAAGGCTGATATGTACAATTTAATAAGCAGATTGCCTTGCGAAGAGCAGGATACTAAAGTCGCTCTTTAAAGCCTTGATATATAGTGTTTCCGTGCAAGAAACAATCCCTAAAACATTTCAATGATTGCAATGTAATGCGCGAATAAAAGTAACGTAAGTGTACAAGATCTATGAAACTCCATTTCAAGTTATTTATTCAATGAATAAAAAGGTCGGTAACAAAGTTCGGAAACACGATAGCAAGACCTACCAATATCGTGTGTCTAAAGCACGATCATTTACGAAACATTTATAGGACAAATGGAATGATAGATTTTCGACTCTTTGGATATTGAGGGAATTCCTTCTTGTACGCCTTGTGCTTTCCTAGGGCCCAGAGAGTCATTTGGTAGGCGCCAGCAAAAGTAAACAGACCAGCTGAAAATATATCAGTTACATGTAGTTACGCTCGCTACTCCTTTCGAGAAAAACAAATGCGTGTTTATACCTGGAAGACAGGAAGTCATGATAGTGAAACCAATCCAGCTATAGACTTCGTAAGTATAATTTGGGCAGGACACCCAATTGTACAGTGCAGTAAATGGATTTTTAGTAGGCATAGGTATCTTTCTAACGCTTGTTCCCGGTGGTCTCAGGTTCCTCAGAGCTAAATGAATGCTCAAATTACCCAGTTCACAAAGTGCAAACATCGTTGCTCCGATGTAAAACTGCAGTTTGCTCGGAGCTGTGAATAATGGATGATTCACGTGATACGCCACGTACATAGCAAATAGCCAATAGTATGAACAGTTCTTGAAGAGATTCCGCAGTGGCATCGTTGCATGGCTGAACCGGTGCACAAACAATGTTTCTAGCAGTCGCTTCGCATAATGCACCGACCAACAGATAGCTGCCACACTGGAATTGCGTTTAAATCATTTTCGTTGGAAAGTTGAATCGCTCGACTAGCGATGCATATTTGCATAAACTTACTCCACGACAGTACTGTATTTGGATGTATCGACATCGCCGTAAAAGATCCATGGCCGCTGATATATCCACAGATACAGGAAAAATGGGCCGGCGTATTCGATCAGGAATACAGTTTTCCAACTGATTTGAGGGCCCAGGTCTTTCAAGTATAATTTTCCACCATCGGAGACTGATATGCTTTTCAACGTTTCCGAGTTGGACAGTGCTTTCCCTTTGGAGTCTAGCCTCAAGCATTGCCTGTGAACATTTGGTGCCTTCTTTAACTTATGTAATTCTTCCTTAACTTCCCCGATCGTCGTAGATGGCTTCACCTGAAATTATAACAGCAATTAGAGGATTAAACTCGAGCATTTCAGTAAGTCCCCATTCTACTGCTTAATTAAAGGTAGATGTTGAAACGTTAAACGTTGAGCAAGACTTTCGAAACTCATGTGCAAGCAGGAGCGAGCTACGAGAATGCAAATTCTACATTTTTTTCCTGCCCGGTGGACTTTGACACCGCATATTTACTACTTACGGTCACATTGGCCACGAATTTCGACGCCTTCGCGGTCAATATTTGAATCTAAAAAAAGAAGAAAAGTACGTCATTATAGGAATCGCTTTTCATAAGAAGTGATACATAATTGATTACTGTGCATGGTGCGAGTATAAATACCTCCATTGCCATTATTAATCTGCCCGATATCGGTGTGTCTGCGGTGAAACCGTCCTTACAACGCGTAACTGTCGATCACGCTTCGGGCGCACTGCAATACTACGCTAATGATTGCGGCGAGCGGTATAATGCGGCGCTGCGGTCGTTTTCATCGTACGACGGACGAGTTTCTCACGTGGAGCCAATCAAATCCTTTCGACTTTTAGTTTTCAAAGCGATATTTACGGAATGTGTGGCAATGAAATCGCGATCGTGATAAGCAGGAAGAAATGTACGGCTCCGAACTTTGGACGCTCATTAGACTTTATAAGGGCACACGCTTCTATTTAATCGGCTGACTGAGCGGAATATTTCTAGCGTTGTATTTATTTCCCGAATTGTTTTACGATCATTTCATTGACAATTTGGCTCGCGCCCGTTTCGTATCTCGATCGATATGTAGAATTTACGAAACGCGTCACGCGTGAATTTGGCCTTTGCGAAGGCAAAAGAGTTCGATGATATTAATTATGCATGTAGTCATAAACCTGTGTACGTGAGCAGCGAATATTTAAATGTCACCGTTTGAATATGTTCAAGTTACGTAAGGTATATAAACTTGTCGAAATAGTCAATTTTTAAAATAATAAAGCAGTTTGTATCGTGTTATATTTTTTGTTAATAGATTTCTTTAACGTAACGTAAGTTTCGTCCCTGTAAAGTAAACACGATGTTAATGAGTAAGTAACGAAACGATTGTTAAATGTAGCCGCGTAATTTATTTATCTGCAGGTGACAAAATTCATTAGGATGTTAAGTAAAATCATTGGCATTAGCGTAATTGTAAAACTGCCGGTTCATTCGTTTATAAATATTCACGAGTGTGACGCAAATAACGTGCAAAGTACGGCAGACACAAACGTGTGTGAATTTATGGAAAGCAGAAGTTATATTTAGTTCTCGTGTAAAAAATGATTAAAAAACGAAGCAAATTGACGAGACACAGATATTATTTGTCTTTTTATCGAAATAAAAAAGAATAAGATAAGCACCCAGAATGAATCATAATGTCCAATGTTTACGATCGAAATTATCGGTATTTACATTACCGACTACACCAGTCGATAAAGCAGAAATCTACAGTAACACAAGTACCAAAGGATTCCGTATATTTTCTATAGATGTCGGTGCGAATACCATCGAAGGATAATGTATCAACCGTGGATAACTAAATATAGAAGTCGGTAATAATCGAATACGAATCGCATCACGCAGATGGACACGGGACATTCGTGTTACTGTAGTTTAAAAAATTACACGTACACTGTTACAATTAACATACTGTAAATAATTTCGGACATAAATTTAATTCTTACAAATTTACCCATTAAATTACACCCGTGGCCTTTCTGTACTGGCTGAAATGTTCCAGATATTGTTGTATAGTGTCCAGGGGTTGATAAATATCGTTAATCCGGTTCTACAAATACGACAAACGGTGTTTATTATAATTCGTCCACGTGTTGGAACCTCGTACCCAAAAAATGATTACCTGCAAATATTGGGGGGCATGATTGGACACGGTGGGCCCGAGAAATCCTTGCAAAAATTCGCGCATCAGTTCCCATGCACTTCCCGGAACGACGCAGGGCCTGTACTCCACCTGCGCCAGTAAAAACCACGGCAATTTAACACTCGTGCACAATCGTGCGAATATTAACGCGCTATCAACGAACAGAGAGGTATGCCCCTTCACGTTCGACGAGTGTTTTTACAAATCGTGTGTAACGACACTCCATTGTGGCGATTCGAAGAGGTGGAAGCGGGGCAATTTAAAACCGGAAATAGGAAGACGCGATGCAAAACGCGTTCCCTCATTAAACATTCCTCCCCTTTATTTCCTCCTGGGATATGAAAACGCCCAAAGATAGACGGCATCGATACGTAAACATCGTGCAGTGCTGGGGGGGATTGGCAGTTTTGCGGGCCATTGGTCGGTCAGAATGGAACGAAAGAAAAAAAATGGGAATACGTGTTTCGGTATCTACCCTCGAGCGGTGCATTTTGTGTTTTGCTTTGGGACAGAACAGAGTTGGGCAAAATGTAATCTAATTACAACTTACAAATTACGATTAAACTGTAATTGTGTAGTTGATTACACATTATTTTCTGTAATCGTTAATATAGGTGGTTGACCATAATTTGATCAACTACCTAAATTAACGATTACAGAAAATAATGTGTAATCAACTACACAATTACAGTTTAATGGTAATTTGTAAGTTGTAATTAGATTACATTTTGCCCAACTCTGGGACAGAATAAACTGGATATAAACCTACAAAACGTGACCACTATCAAAATTCTACCCATTCTAATCCATCGACGTCCGCAGCGGGGGCAAGGGGGGCAGTTAAAAAACTAATCTTTATTAAGTTTATACTAAAAAAAGTGAATATTTTAAATTTTTTAATTAATTTGGCGCTATGAAGCGGGTTCAAACAACCGACCAATCGTCGCCTGTCAACCGTTGACCGTTTCTCTAAGTTGCCCCAGCCCCCGGAAAAAAGTCTCCGGACGCCCTTGTTCTAATTTATCCGCTCCACCCGCGCATTACGAATTTCTGGGGTAGCAGATTAGAATAACGAGTCCGGGGGCTCGTTTCCAAGGGACTCCACCAGAAAGAAGAATCGATCGAACTGGCTCCTTTCGCTGCCCGTTCCTCTTTCCCTCGCGACGTCTGATTAAGATCGTCGTTGCCAGCTCCGCGTGAAAAAGCCCCAGCTATCGGCTGGATCGGAATCACTGTTCTTGCCTGCAACTCTTTTACATAACCGATAGGAGAGCCGAAGCTTCACACCGAACGAAGACAAATGTCGTTTGGATTTAGGACCCTTTTAAAATTACATACACGCCTGGCGTTAATCTGGGACGCCGTGGCCCAGGCCCGTCGCGGCGCTCCTTTGGAAGCCTCATAGCTGGAAAGCTACTTGTGCCTGGCCCCGCGGGGGGAATGCCTTCCACGACACTTTTCCATCCACGGGGAAAGAAGCGCCCGTGGACCGTGAGTTAGTGGAAGGCGGTGGCCCGTTGTCGTAGTATTTCTCCTACACGTGAAATTAATGGCGGTGCCGGGGGTTTATCGTAACGTATTCGAACGTCGTGGGAGGGTACAAACAGCGCCGTTACCGATACGAATGGCCGGTGGATCGTTTAGAAGCCACGTCGCCCGGGCACATTCCTCCGCGCCGACAGTTTCGAGGTTGTAGAACCGGAAGTTGCACCATTGTCGCGGCAATAGCGGCTAGCCGAGCAACATTTCGTGCTCCGTGCTACACTGCCACCGGTATCTAAAGTAGTTCTTTCCTTCGCGGGTCAGCCGCGTCGCGATGTTGGGACAGGGAAAGAGGCAGGGCCCGGCGCACAGTGGTCCCAGATCGCCAAAAGCTGGCCAAAATTAAATTTTCGAAGTATATAACAGTTTTTTGCTATTATAGCAATTTTTTGTATATATATCAGTGCATCAAATGCCGCTTGAATTTCTTTAATATATTGATTGGTTATTGAGATATTGGCCGTCAAGTTTGACGAAATTTCATGCTCCTTAATGTCTTGAAAATGGGAGCATGTTTAATGTGTCAGGGAAAGTTTATCTGAAAAGATCCATATGTGAAACAGTTTACCATTAAAGTAGGTATTATAGACATAAACTTTCCATAGAAACAAAGTAAATTATCTTTGAATTTTCCGTTGGAATTTCCTTCTCAATGTGTCATAAATCTAAGTCAGGTTTTAATAAAAGGGAAGGAAAACAAAGATGAGTGTCACCGAGTGTCACGCCTTAACAAGTTTCTTGATATAAAGTAACATGTCAAGTATGATGTCCAATTGAGAAAATTTGCGGAAATTTGCGGTTTTTTAAGCTATTCAAATTTAAAGCACCGAGTGTATTTAGTATATGAATAAAACAGCATTCGTTATTTCAAACAACATTTATAATCCATAGTTTTCTTTTATTATTTTCGACAATATACTTGAACTGACGCAGAAATGTTGAGTTTTTTCACAGGAATCGGAAAAAATAAAACTTTCAAAATAATTTTTAAAAAGTTTTGAAATTAACGCCGTCTGGGTAAATTTGACATTCTAATTATATCGTTCTAGTCAGAAATCGGAAAATAATCAATTTTCACAAAATTAACTTGAAAACAACGTTTATACCGGTGATATTAGATCCGCCACTTTGTTTTTTTTTGCAATTTTGACTTCAGATTCGTAATCAGCGACCTCGAAAACTGTAGGATACCAAGTTTAGACCACATTTGATACGATTCTGATATACGCGTCCACCATATTGGATTCGCATATTTTGTTTGAAAAATTTTGAAATTCAGATTCGTGATCAGCGACCCCAAAAATCGACCAGCACCGGTTTCTGACTAAATTGAAGTACATTTTGAGGGGTTTGCCGCTTTTCAGCGATTTAGAACCACTGTGCGGCGGTCTACATAGCTCTTCCGCCGCTCTGGGCAAAAACTCATTTTTGCCGCCCTTTATATTCGATTCTAAATAATTATTTTAAAATATAATTTCGGACAGTGAGTGAATTTTTTTGTAGGTATTACGTCTACCGCTTTTTCAGAAAGTTTTATTTTTTTTTTATGATTTTAACTATCTCTGTCTAACAATTTTGCCGCATCCAAATTTGTCGCCCTGCTTGCGCCCACCGGATCGGACTCTGGAAAGAGGAATCTACAGATGGGATCTACAGTTTGGAATTTGGATAGAGTCGCGAGTATTTGTCGTCCCATATATGAATCTCTCTACTTCCCTTCAGTTTTCAGAAATTTGGAATCCCCATCCGGGCGATTAAATTGAGATCAGATTATGCGATAATGCGAACAGTTATTATTGACGAATGCTCCTCAAAGACAGAACTTTATGCAGTACAAACGGCTGTACTGCAGTATCGAGTGAGTTATTCTAGGCAGCTCGTGTGCTTATAGTGGAGTTAGAAGCGCACACAGGCGCATTTGCGGTGGATACTTGCGTGTGGACGAAATCGTCGCGTGGGAAAGGATGAAATGCATGCAGGAACGAATGGACGGTAATCGAAGCGCGTTTTAAGGTAGCTCTAATTACGCGGAGCTATTAAACCCCCATCACCATTTGTCGTGTCGATTAAATGCGAATTTAAACGATCGTTACAGTTGCTTTCGGCGTGCTGCGTCGCGGTTCTCAATCCTCCGTACGCGTCTGAGGAGTAACCCGCCTCGAGCGGAAGAGGAGGAACGTCCGTCCCTGGATATATCCACAGAACCAACACACGCGATCCCGTGTGTATCGCGTAATCCCACGCGTAAACCGAACTGTCAATCGATATCGCACGGCCCGTCGCACGTGATCGGCGAGGCTTCCGGAAGCGGCGCGGCATATTTTCCCAGCTTCGAAGTTTAATCGCCAGTTAATTAGGCACCGTCGCGCCCTTAGGCACCCTTTCCTCGAACGGGCCGCTAACGAGTTTCGCGAGAATCGCCGAGCCAGAAATCTGCGGAAATTATTAATCCGACCGATTATCTGGCCCCGGGGGAAAAGTTCGTCGGCGTTTGAGAACTTGCGCAGATGTCCGACGCGAACTAGCGATTTAAAATGGCGACCCTAATTGGTCCTCGGGGATCGAGGATCTTTCAAAGTTTTATTCCGCGGTTAGCCACCCCTACCTCCCCCCTTACCTCGACTAGGACACCTTTAAAGTTCTGATTGATAGTGACGCTGCCCAGCTTCACGCAAAAGTCGCCGATCTCGAATCGCGGCCCCTTCGACTCCATCTTCTGCGACTTGTTCGTGTAGATGCTCGATATCTTGTACATCAAGAGGTCGAACAGGCCGTCGGCTATCAGGGGCACCACTTTGTTGCCCGACTCGAGGATGGCGAACACGGAGGCTGGCTGCTCGGAGTTGTGGAGGACGTGGAGGGTCCTTTGTACACCTGAAACGATCGTAGTCTCCCATTAGCACTGGGAGGACTTCTTCATCCTTTATTCTGCCCGTACATGGTGGCTTGTTTTATTTGCCTTGTCGCGGCGGGGAACGACGATCGTCGTGAATTCATAAAAAGAAGGAACTTTGCGCTCCGAGGGGAAGTAGTATTATACAACAGAGATGTACACTCGCGCTGGATGACGTATGCCCGTCTGCTTAGTATGCCCCAAGTTGATCCTGTTTACACCGGCGGATGCACGTGCATGTAACAGGACCGGGCTAAACTTGGACGCAACTTGAAGTTCGCTGGAACTTCTGCCCCCGGGTCGTGCGCTGTAAACTTGCGCGTTGAATCCCCAGCAGCGAAAACAATCCGGATTGTCCTGCTGGTGGGCGAGTCCTCGACGAATTCGGGGTTCCCTGGACAGCCAGTTATCAGTAACTAATATCCTCGGTTACCCGATTCCACACTGCTCCCTTCGGCTTTCCTCTACCACGGCCACGCGATAACAATATTCCTGCGGCTGCTCTCGGTGAGTGATCTCCGCTGAGTACTTTTTAGTTAAAACCGGGTATCTAGTGACAGCGTAAATTAGAGCCCGTATTCAAGCCCAGGCACGCGAGAAATAAAAAGAGAGATGAAATTCGAGGGCATAAATCGCGGACGATAATCCGCTGCACTCCGCGTTTTCGTTTTAATGCATCGGACGCGCGATATTGCGAACGATGCGATTTCTATTTGAACTGGACCGTCGAACGAGCTTGGGTAATTAATGTCACTGTGGGGGGATCGAGTGCTCTCGAACGCGTCAGAAATTTAACGGAAAAGAGGAGACAGTTTCGGCGAGAGATGAGATGTTAAATGCAGGATGCAATTGGCCTCAGACACGGGGGCTAAGCATTAGGGGTCGTCGTTAAATTACGTAAGGCTTTTTTGGGGGCGAGAAGGGGTCACGAATTTCTCAAGTTTTCTTACAAAGGAGGGAGGGAGAGTCAGGTAGCGTCTTATGCAATATCGTTTTAACCTAATTTTTAATACGAGTAGCTTCAAAAAGGATGTTTAATTGCACAGGCGAAACCAAGTTAAATGAATTATATAAACCTTTAAAAGAATTTTAATAATTGAAGAGAGGGAATGTAAAAAATATTACGTAAGGAAGGGGTTAAAGGGACCTTTCGGTCTAAAAGTCGATTTTTTTTTTATTTCATTTTTTGAATGTTCAACCTTTTAGGAATACGTGTTTAAAAGGATTTGTTGAAATTCGTAGAATTCCCGAAGTTATAGGCATTTGGGTAGCGGCAAGTGGGCAACAACCGGCCACTCGGCGCCCACGTAACACTTTAAACGCGTTTTTCTCGAAACAGTGTTCTCAAAACGGTGGGACCTGTATCTCCAAAAGTTATTATTCGATTCGACTGAAACTTTTTTATTTTGAAGAATATACTTCTGGCTAGGGGGGGATACCAGAAAAAATTACAAAAAATTGAAAGGTTATAATTTTCAAAGGCGTTGAAAGGATGAAAAATATAGGGAAATAGTTATTTCAAACTTCAAGTGTCGTTATTTTCTAAAAATAAATGTCATTTTTGTCATTTTTTCTGCCCCCCCCCCCCCCCCCCAGCCAGGAGTATATTCTTCAGAATAGAAAAAGTTTCAGTCGAATCGGATAATAATAATTTTAGAGATACAGGTCCCACCGATTTGGATCAATTTTTTGACGCCTTGACTTTAACGACTCCCCAGTGCCATCTGCAATGATTAATTATAAAACAAAATATATATTTCTATAATTTAAGACATCCTTAATACAATGCAAAAAGTCCCATTAACTTATATATAGTAGTTTCCCTTTAACTAATTCCTAAAGATCACCTATTTTTTTGGGCTCTAGACCGGAAGGCCCCCTTAAGTTATCGCCAAAATTACCATTACGTAATTTAAGGACGGCTCCTTACACGTTAATTTCCATCGTTTCTACGTGTTCAATATGTTCACTGTGCAAGCAGCTGAACCAGCTTCATCGATCCCCGAGTGTTTACACGCGTTGGCAATCGAATGTTGTAACTATAGTGAACGATCCCCAACTTCAAATACAATATCCATTCATAGCCGGTGACTCTGCGCGCAGTGCTGCGGCACACTGGCAGTTAACAGAGCTGGCCAGAATATTTTTACGTATCAGAAGGAGCGTCCGTTTTCACGACGGTATTACGCGGAGCACGTTGCGTTTCGCGTGCGCGATACCGGACAGCCCGGAAACATACGATGTGCGAACTGCACTGAATATTCATCATTCATCCGGCAACCCCCTCACCTGGTTCGTCCACATAATAGCAGGGTATTGCAGAGCGCAACCTCCGCCGTATGAATTATTTATGGGGCAAATTATAACGCACCCTCCGCCCGGCGTCAAATGACAAAACTCTTAATTGCAGATCGCAGGGAGCCGCGGACAGTTTTATGCGCTTTAATTGTACACCACTTAAACCCTTACTTATCGCCGCGCCTCTAACGTCCCAGAGACGATTCGTTCCGCGCCTCGCCCACCTGTTCCAATAGCCTGCCAGCGTCTTTTCAAACGCGCCGCCAATGGAGCGGAATTATCCGGAATTACCGCGGTCCAGGCGCAGCGTTTACGTAAAACCGCGGTGTAGGGGGATTTGCTGAATAAAAAGCGAGCAGCCGTCGATGGGAGGTATAGGTGCACGCGTGCATCCGACTGCGACCTATTTTCCCCTGTAATTTGCCGAAAACAACGAGGGTACACGGTCCACGGTTCGGATTAACGAACAGGCTGATTAGAAGCGCCCTTTCCTCTCCCCCGGCTGGTTTCTGGGGTAATTCGCACCAGCGATCGCATACGGCCCTGTGACGTGCCGCATGCCGCATTCCGCATCGTCTGCATCGCACGTATGCACCGCTACACGGATGCACAGGCGCCGCAGGAGCCACAAATGTGCTCCTCCGCCCGCCGCCCCCCCCCCCCCCTCCGCGCAAGGATCACCGAGCAATAACACATCTTATCGGTGTAATGACCCCGAAATAAATATCCGTTAGATTAATATTGCAGCCGCGTTGGAAACTGCACCCCACCACGATCGGCCTTAATATCCACCCAGAGCAGCAGAATTCGCGGAGGAGTTCAGATGTACTTAGGTAGGTATCGTGTCCGTCGAAGGAACGCGGGCGTAACGGTAGTCTGGTAGTCTAAAAGGTGATTCTGAGAAGAATCAAGCAAGTGAACTGTTTGCTTGCATAGCTGAGTCAGTGAATAGTTGCGACGGAGATTAAGAGTTGCTGCAGCGAAGGTTGAAGGTGCGCTACCAGCGACCACCGGCTATTAGAAGGCAGCCGTAATCGGGGGTATCGGTTGTTCGATCGGCGCACATGCTTGCCCGGCTTGCAGCTTGCAATTGCAGCTCGTTATCGAGCTGCACACGTCCGACAGCCACGAAGCGGGCCTCATAAAAAACGGCAGTTAGTAACGAATTATGAGATAAAACTAGTCGCAGCTGTGCTTTCCATCTCCGTCCGCGAGCTTCATCCCTGCTGTTGTCCCTGTCGCGGCTATCGCGCGTGTTGTCCTTTGATCCCTGAACGCCTATGTGCCATTTTCATCACCCTTATCTTTCCTCTACTGACGCTTCTTCTTCCTGCTACACGAGGGTGCTTTAGTGTCGTCCAACGAGGGATGATCCGTGATTGCTCTTCAAACTTTACTCAGAATCCAACCCCTTTTGATTTGCAACACTCATACCGATCTATGTACATACTTTCTTTCATCGCGATCTTCTAGCGACCTTGATTCGTCTCCACCCTTCGAACACGCAAAATCTTCTCGTCCATCCCTTCTGTCTTTACCCTTGCATGTTTCTTCTCACGCGTTCGCGAGTCACTTCCTCTCCACTCGCCGCGTTTTATCATTACGATGCAAGTCCACGCCGCGGCCATTAATTACTCTCATTGAGCGATCGCGCCGTCGAGATTGCACCTGTCTTTGTCCGAGCTATCTGCCGCGCTGATCCAATTTCGGGCGGGCGGCTGGGAACGCGCGGCCGCCAGCCAGCACGACGCCGCGCCGTTTCGCAGCCCGCGAGAAATTATTAATGAAGCGTTACTATATGAAGGGGCGAATTATTTGGCCGATAAATCAGCCGCGTTCTCGGGACGCCGTTCGCGCTCGAACGAATTAACACGCGCTGCAACATCGATCTAAATAATTTATTGTCCCGTTGGACGCACTTGCGCGCCCTGGGATCGCGGCGATCCAAGTTCGAGGTCTTGGTGATGGAATATCGCCGTCTGATTCTGATTTAAATCAAATTCTGTGTCACTTGGTATACTCCAAACAACGTTAAAATTTGGATGAGCAGACTTATTAAATTTATTTCTCGTCGAGGTGCATTGGGATGGCTGTTACACCGAAGTGTAAGCACGAATGTAATTTCAGCGTCTGCGTGCATAGACAACGCGGGGAATTCGAAGGCACTAATGAAAAGTGACGAATCAGGAAGGAACGCGACAGAAGTGCCCGATCGTTAATCTTGAAACGTTTCGAGTATCGATGCTCCATTAACTTCGCAGGCGGGGATCGCGAATTTATGTTGTTGAAGAGTCGGGGCTGGGCGAAACGGAGACGTGAATTGATGCCCCGGCGTATCTCGTTCCGCGTGTTCTCAACAAGCTTCCGAACCCCTCGAACCCTTTAAACGTTAACGCGGCACGCGTACCGTCGCGGCGTCTGTCCGCGCGTGTCCACCTCGCCGAAGAATGCACGATAAAGTTATCAATTTAATTTTAAACACTGCCGGCTGAAATACGTTCCGGAACAGTGTCGACTTTTAGAACGAGAGTAACGGCCCGGAGAGGGTGTCGTTAAAAATATACGAGACGGTGCTTTTCGCAGTGGACGAAGACGTTTATAGCACGAAAAGTAGGATATTGGCATTGAGAAAGCAAACTATTTATATTTGTCTATTTTGTAGCGCGGAGCTCAGTGAAACCAGATTTCAACACATCAAACTAATAACAATAATATTCTTTCCACTACAATGTTATTATCCTCTGCAGTTTTCAACGCACAACTTTCCATCCACCGTTACGTAACACCGAAAGTTTCAAAGGCAGCCCCAGATTTTCGTTTTGGCAGGCTCCGGGCCCCCCACAGCGCACAGTTCGCCAAATTATGCAATCCCGCCCGCGCATTTGTATCGACGTGCTCGTGACGCGAACGCGAACCTGTCGTGATCCACGGGGAGGGGTCCTTTTTTTTTATCCCCTTGGCAAGAAGTAAATATCGAGTTTATAAACTTTCACCGGGCGCATCGCCGACGGGCCGGCGGGCGCGGCGGCAGCTGGAACTTTTAATAAAGCGATCGCAAATCATGTCGAACGGGAGAGGCAACGGAGGAAGAGAGAAGTGACCCCCTCCCCGCTCGACTTTCCCTTTCATCCCTCTGTCCTCGCTGCTCATCTCGTTCCCTTCGGTCGCGCGACATAAGGGTATCTGCTCCAACAGCTCCTCAACTATTGACTTTGATAATAACGTTAAGGATTAAGGAGGAAGTCGAGGGGACGTCGGCGAAGTTAAACGGCCCGGTGATCGATAAAGAGCTCGCGTCCGTCGCGTAGTGCCTTTTAATTTCACAACCACGTCGACCAACTTCACTAGAAATCAGAGAACGGTACGAACGCTTCACGCGTCGGTGTTTAACGCGATCGCCGGCGTCAACGAGCACCCCGATCGATACTCCTCGGGGAGGGTGGGGGGGGGGTTGGGTTGGGGGAGAGAAGATTACGATGATCAAGCAGCTCGATCGGTTCGATCTCCGCCGCGGAGTCATTCCTGGCGTTCGGAGCGTGCTACGAGCACATCTGAAAATCGTGACAAATTCGAGTCGATGGTGAAGATTAATCGGGAAGAGTGCATCGTCCAGACAGACGCGAGGCCCTGCCCATTCGTTCTGGCTGACGGAATTCGTTCCGCGGAAGATCCTGGTCCTGTCTCCTGTCCCGTCGACAATAACAGACGCGGCCCAGACTCGCCTGCGCGCACCCTTTCTTCCCTGCTCCCTACCCCTCGCCGGCGAGCTCGTGACGCAAACGGGCCGTGCCACGGTTCCATTGTATCTGGTAAGCCTCCGCGGCACGGGGTCGCAACGGGAAATCTCATCGGGGGAGCCTGGGGTACGGGACTTCATTGTCAAGCAATTTATCCCCCATTCAGGTCGCGACCGATACGTAGTTTCATTTTCTGGGCGCGCCCGGTGCTCCGTCCTCGGGATAGCTTTTTATTATGCTCTTTAATTCGCCATGGTTCTGTACCTACTTGTGGCCGCTCGTGATTTCGCTCGACAGGACGTGCCGCTATTGTATCGCCCCGGAGCCCTATCGTTGTTATCTAATTTTCTTTCCATTACGTTCTATGTGTAGGTAGATGTATCCTCGCGCAGAAGTTAGCCCGACGAATCTGCCGTCAGCCCCCGAAAGTGCTCGCGGAGATGTACCATTAAGTTAAAGATTCCCAATCAAAGCCAATCCCACGATCAAATCGTAGATTGGACAATTAGCCGGATCCTACTTTCGCTGCAGCTGATTCTAGCCAACTCGGATACCCCGGAGTACGTAAATCCAATCTTCCGACCTGCTCGTGGCCGTCGACTAATCCACGCCAAGTTACAAGTGCGCGTAATTAAAACCGATTGACTCTGCGAGAAGCCGCAACGTCCACTTCGCCACTCATCCGCACTCCCGCAGCTTCGCCTCCGTCTCCGTTCCGCTAATGCCTCTCGCGCGATCAGAATCCAGGCGCGCCACGTCCGTGCACCGCGGTGCAAGGAGTTGGCGCGGCGGAAGGGAAATGGAGGGTACATCAAGGGCTGCCGTTCCTTCGACAGCCGTGGCACGAATTCAGTGGCAAACGAAGACTCGTCGAACGGCAAGGATATCGAGGCAGTTTCTGGGTCCCCCTTTGAACCGGCCGAAATCCAATCGGGTTTATTAGCGCGGCACAGAGGAGCCGAGGAGCTTCATTTTGCTAATTACTGCGTCAAGTCCATTGTACCAGTTCCACTGGGGTAATTTTATTGCCGTCCGGGGGAAACTTTCCGCCAGACGGCAGCGACGGGATTACGCCGTTTCCCAGGGGCGACGCGTTCGCAGTACTCTTTGTTCCTTTATTGATAAGCTCCCTTTGGAGGAGGTTACCAGCTCGCGAAACTTTCTTCCTTTCCTCGCATTTTTCATCGTTCTTTAGCTGGTCGTGTGTTTGCAAGGTGGCGAGGGAAAAGATGGGGGGGGGGGGGCGGGGGGGGGGAGGGGAGGGGGAACTTTAGCCTGGATCGCGAGAAAGAATGATAGAAATGTTACTCCGGTGCGCCGGATATTAGAGGAGGGAGATAAGTGTGTATCAGCAGAAGGCAGCGCGGACCATGTTGATCGATCGAGCTTCGGTGTTCACGAGGAACAGGAAAGTGTTGAAACAGTAGTAGCAGAGTAAAAGTAGTCAGACGTAAGAGAAGGAAGCTTGAAAGGAAGCGGAATGCAAGGTGCAGATAGACTTAAATCAACCCCCAAGTGACACGAACATCCTCGGGGTACACTCCCCACTGTGTACAGAAAAGGGGGAAGACATATTTCCCAACTCTGTAAGAATAACAACCCCAACGAGTTGGAGCTCGAATTTTTCTTAAAGGAGAGCCACGGAGTGCCCCTAAACCGACGTTAGAATCGCGATTCCCGGTGCTGCCGGTGCGAATTGCCCGCGTGACGGTTCGTACACGTGTCGCTAATCGCGAACGGGTAGAGAAGGTACCGTCGAGGACGAGAAATTCGTCGTTTCGACGGTCGGGAACGGCGCCGTTCCTCGTCGCACTACCGCCGGCCGAGCAATCGTAGGATGGGGCAAGCGTTGCGCAGGGGGTTTCGGTGCGCGATGCCACAGCCAACCGACTGGTAGTATCCAGGGGGCTGTTTTCTCCCTCTCAGTTGGCCGCGATTCAGCGCCGGGTGTATGTCCCGCTCGTCGCGGGCTAGACCGACGCGAAAACACGGGAACGGGGTGCAGGATTTCGCGTGTTTCTCCTCTGTGAGCCTCTGCCTCCTCTCCAACGATCCAGTTACGCGTTTCTACCCGCTAACGAGTCCTCCAGCGAGCTCGTACCCGAGCGATCCTCGAGGAGTGTGCAACCTGAACGGTTCGACCCCGGAAGCAGGCCAGTCGGGCAAGCGGAAAAGGACGAAGGGAGGACGGGATCCACAGCGGAGTCTTGTTTTATATGATTCGAGAGCCGTGTGATACGTGTGCCCGGATAGAGTTCGAGTGTTACGTACCGCGTTGGACGCTCGAGGTTCGTGAAAGTCGCGAGTTAAGAAGAGCAGATTTAACGGTGTCAGAGGTAACTGGAAGAGTTGAGTGATCTAGGGGACGCCGAGATTCAGGGTTCCTCGGGGCTGTTTCCGCGGCGAGGATAGCCGTTCAAGCGTCTCGATCGAAATAAATAAGAAGCAACACGGCCGAGTTATTTCCATCGTGGCCGGGGCCTGTGCTTCCGGGGGGGTGGTGAAGGATTGACTGCGTTAAAGAAGAACGATCGCGTTATATACTCGCTCCCGTTCCGATCGAGCTGCGTTTCGAGTGCCGCCGTCGAGCCGGGCATGTTTTCCACCAGCGAATCAATTTCCGCGCGAGCAGAGACTCTCCTGCGTTAGCCGAGACAATAATAATTTAACGAAGCTTCTATATCCCCTCTGCTTCCCCAAGCCGAACACCAAGGGATGATTTAATCTAGCCAAGCTTTCATCGTCGACGAATAACCGCTGCAGTCGGCAGCTTTACATTTTAGCCAGCCTGTCGCAAAAAATCGATGAGCACCGGGTTCCTTTCTCCCTGTCGGCTTCAAGTTCGAGTGGTTTGCTGTGAAGGCGCCTCCAACTTTCATCCACCATCGAGTTCGATAAAATCACAGAGAGGCTTATCGAGTCGCGGGACGCAGCTGCGGTCGTAGAGTTCAAGATTCCGTGGCCAGCAAGGGGTCAGGGCTATGGGACAGTGTTTCAACTCACGGAGAGTGCTGGAGGAAACAGGAGGATCGTCCAGGGGCACTTTGACACGTATCCAGGAAATGGCTACGTCGAACAATCGATCGAAGGTTGGACGATAATTGGCAACGCCAATGTGCCAGTCCCCCGCGGGGTAATGCATCGTGAAAGGGTTGCTGCGTGCTCCAAGATCGCGTCCGGAAGCATGAAAGGCACGCGTGACTCCTGAGTGAACCGGGTCGATGCTCAGTTGTGCAATTAATGCTGATGGCCCTTGCGGGCTAACCTTCGACGAAGGAATACGCGGATGACGATGCTCTCGAGTGACCTGGATCGGCGTCTAATCATCGACTAGTCTCGAGAGTTCTTGCAAGCTAATTTCCGAGGGTGGATGAGCCGCGGGGGGGTAAGGAGGATGTTTGCGAGTGCTTTAAACCGACGTACTGATCGTTCATGGTACCTGCAAGCTAATTTCTAGCCTTTCACCCTGAAACCAGGCGTATATTTTTTAGCATACCCTTTCCCTTTCGAAGACTTCAGCGGACGCTGTAGATGAAGAATAACGTAGGCAGGTAAAAAGTACAATTGTCACTTTAGCAGATTTCGGAGGATCGAACAGGCTTGGAGTGGATTTTTATGTGGGAGTATTTAAGAGGATGTCAGCTACGTTTGAGTCAACGTATCAGAAGTATTCTTCCTGCAGCAGACAGATGCATCGGTGCTAGAATATCTCTAGCCGTGGCAATATTCCTTCGTCGACTACACTTTGCTAAAGCAACAAACGAAATCCCTTCAATTCTTTTAAAACTTACCCCAAAATCTAATATCCACTACTGCCGAGGAGCTGGCAGTTCGGAGAGCGATAGGTACTTTCGAAAAAGAATCGCTTAGCCGTTAAACAGCTCGACAACGCAAACAGACAGCACCAACGTACATGTTCCAAGCAGACGATTATTGCTGCAGAGTGCATCCTGGGTGAAAAACCCGTGTCGAACATGCATCGTTTCAGTAGGTCAGCCCGAGGGGAGGCTGAAGTTCGTAACTCCAGAACTTGAGGAAGGTTCGCGTCAGCGAGTGCGCCGACAGCAACCGTATAATAAACAGCGGTCCGAAAATTCGCCTGCTCTTCCATTATCTCGCCAGAAATATTCAGAACAATAGTATTCTGTCCGACAATAAAGCCTCTGGACAGAATCCTCGGGACAGAATTTGCAGCAGAGTGAAAAGAGCGCGCTGTAAAGGAACAAGTGCTGGGGAATCGATGGTAGCGCGAATAGATTGGCAGGTTGGCCCCTGTGGAGGTTGAAAGTGGAATGGAACGGTTGTGCGTCACCTTCTGAGTGAACTCTGATGCTGATAGGGGGTGGCGAGTCTTCTCGAAACCGGGGCGAGGTGATTAATCGGCACTGCGGCGGATACGTTGACGAGTCGATGCGCGGCCGGATTGCACGATTCGTCGACGGAATTCTCGCCAGCTTCGACCTTCTTCTCGACTGGCCTGCAAACGGGAAAGGCCAGGGGAGCCGATCGAGGCTGGTGGCGAGGCAAGCACCTGTTCGTGTTACGTGGAATCGCGAACGAGGCTGATCGCGCTGTGCTTAAAGTTTAAACAGCTCTAAATGTTGAAAATCGTGGACCGCCCTTTTTAATTGTGCGTACGCGTTGAATCTGTAATTGTCACGTCTTCCTCGACATACATAAAACGAGAGAGATGAATCGAATTGAATAGTGTCTAACGGTGAAATGTCTCGAGCGAGACTTTTAATACGAGATATAGGGTTTCATGGCTCGTTCAGTGGGGATGCAACTAGGTTTATCGTACGATTTAATGGCGTATGGGAGGGTTATCGATTCGCTCAAACTTGGAACGTTGATGAGACTATGAGAACCGTGGCGAGAGCACGTAGCCATCTTCCACGCTGTGCAGAGGCTTTCGTTTCACGCTGTACGATCGATCGATAAATTTAATCTGCGCAAACAGCGGATGCTCTAGTGTTATCAATAGCGGGCACAGATCTTTGTTCCATTCGGTGCGAGGTTCCAGGCGGTCGCTTGTATTCTTTTGTGGATACTTGTGTTAAGGTACTCGGTTAATTTCGATGATGATCAGAGGTCCTCGATAGTTGAATCAATCTTTAGAGAGCGATCCTTGTATAGTCTCCTCTTTTGAAGTCGAAAGTTGCAGGGTACTTGGGAATTCTTCGAGCACGCTATCTCGACTCAACTCGGTTATTTCGATTAACTCAGCCTCCAGGAGCAAGACGTAAATTGTCAAGGCCCGACGACTATCCCCCGTGATCCACCAACTTCCTCCGAACTTTCGTTCTCAAGTGAATTTACGCGAAACAGGCTGCGAACTAATTTCAGTTGATTGTGTATAATTGACTGCAGTTCGCGACCCTCCTGCTGCATCTTCGACCCCGCCTCTGCTGCAAGTATCGACACGGAGCTACAGTCTGCGAGTGACAGTTAAATTGTTTAACAATTACGCGCAGTAGCAAATGTGCTATTAATCAATAGGCCGGATCGACGGCGACGCGGTTGAGCAAGTCCGGACACTGGTGCATTCCTGCTCGAGGGGGTTGATAAATCGAGCGCGCGAAAGCAAATTAAGAGATCCAAAATCCTCCATCGGGTTACCTAGAAACTTATCGTCACAGTTATCCGAATGATCTTCAGACTCGTTCCACATCCATTCGGCCTCCATTTCAGCCGCGCTCCTCAAACCGTTTGCACCCGTTTTTCGGGCGAAGCGCGTTTAATTAGCGAGCCCGTAGGCCCGCGGGCACAGGAATTCCCGGGCTCCCGACAATAATTTAAATTAATCACCGGCGCAGATACAACTGATTTAATGCGCGGCTTAATCTAGGCGCTGACACGTTCAGCGCGCGACTCGCGATGAGTTACGGCAATTCACGCGCAAGACAGGATCCATTTACAACGGAGACATTTACGGATTAGCCGCGCGCAGGGTGCATAGCCGTGCAACAGTGGTGAGAATTCGCGAGGTTGTATACAAATTCGATTAACCGTGAAATTTAGCGAGCCCGAAGAATCGTCCTTTAATCGCCGCCTTTCATCTTCGATTCCAGCCGATCGATATTTTAATCCGTTTTAAACGTCACTAGGGTACTACGTGGAGGGCGGAACGGGGTGTTTTAGACGCAGATTCATGGGACGTGTCGCGGGGGCGCTCTTTCGGACCTATTCCCTTTAAAAGGGTCAGGCGAGAGAGCTCGTGCAGGCGGGAGGACGGTAATGCGCAATAATTCGCGCGCGTACACGTTAAATTGCAGCCCGTGCACGTCGAACTACGCGAGTCGGGCCGAAGAACCGGACGCGTTCGTGGCAGCTCGATAAATTGTCGATTTGCGGGCACCGTGTCGATTCGTCCCGCGCTGATGGAGGTCTGATCGTAAAGGCACCGGGGCTTTACGCGGCGCGGGGGTGAAATGTTGCTCCAACGATAAGAAGCTCCGTTCTCCACGGTGGATCGAAACTTTGATCGGTTGCTGTTTAAGGCGGGTCAAGATCACCATGTCGCGGTCAGAGGATTTCTTGTTACTCTATATGATATACCCGAGTGTTTCAAAATAATAGAAAATATGTAACAAGTAAAGCTTACGACTGATGAATTAACTTTTACGCCTGCCAGAGACACAAGACACGCGTGAGAAATAAATGAAAAAGTAGAGTCATCGAATAAACGACGGGAAAGTAAATCGACGAGACATCCTAGAATGTAATTGCAGCCTACATGGCGCGTTGTTTAATCGGGCGTAAGAGAGGAAAAGATACGTCCGTGGGAGAGGCCTGCCGCGGGTCAATTAGCCTCGATTAGGAAGCAATTTCACAGACGCGCGTAGCAGCATTTTTCCATGGCGACGGGTAAACCGCTGCGTTATAGGTTCATTAAGCCGTTTCCTGAGCGTCGGAGCGCCCGCTTTTGCCTTCAATAGCCTTTAATTACAAATTTCTCGTGGCTCGGCGGATCACGGACAGAGGCAAAGAGTCAATGACGATTCGCGATATTCCGCAAACATTTACGTCTCTTAATTAACGTCTGCCGAGCGTTTTACGCATGTCCTCGTACTACGATACCGCAATACGAAAGTCTAATAACACGGTAGCGTAATGTACCAGCAAAAGCTCCAAAACAGCTCTCAAAGAGAAATCGACTTAGCCCGGAACCGCTCATTACGAATGTCATTCGTAATCGTCGAAGTAAGACGTGACAGTGATCGCGTTAAACGTGTCCCCCTTCTTCGACGTCCACTTTTCTTTTATTCGCCGCGACACGGAGCTATTTCGAGCGCGTCGTCCTCGATGCAGATTCGATAGGCGACGTTATTCGATTCAGGTGAGAAGCTCGCGTCTACTTAGTAGCCGGTGATCGCGGTGGGCCCTTGATCCCCCGAGCGAGATCGACGTGGGTGAGGCTTAAGGTTCTCGTTGCGGGAAAAGGGGGATCAGAACTTTTTATCCGGCCGGCGTTTCATAACTTATTCCTGTACGAGTGACAGGGACACTTCGTGAAGGTTGCCAGCCAGCGTAAAGACGGGTCGGGAGGGGAAACCTCTTTTTATTTGCGTCCCGCCGAGGCCGGGCCACAAATCCCACAAACGAGCCGGGACAAATTATGTTCGTCCCCCTTTTTACGTACACCTCGCCCCCTCTTCCTTCCCTAATTACCCATCGGAAGGAATTACTCTCGCGATGTGTCCGCGCGATTCGTTTCGGTAACGAGACGGAGAAGGAGGGCCGATAAGAATCAATGTTTCGGTGATTGAATAGAAGGACTGGAAGCGATGAATCCGCGTGGATTTTTTTAAATTATCGGCAAACTGCCGGGGGAATTTCCATGTCGACATCGCGGAAAACACGCGTTGCTCCTGACAGGGTCACGTGCCTCGTGTAATTGATGGCTGATCGATGCAATTGCAGTTACGAAGGCCATTCGACCCGTCATTATGCAACTTTCCCTGGTTCTGGGGAGAAGTTGATTTTATAAACGCAGAGTTACGAGGTGAAATATACATTTTACCCCGTATCAACTTCTACTTACGCGGTTTACAAGCAACGCTATGCTTTGACCATTTTCCAATCAGCCCCAGTCAGCTGGTCCCGCGTGCGGAGTTTACTAAAACCTTAGCCCCCGATAAACAGAGCAACGAGGCGGGAATAATAGTTGCAAAACGGCCTTGCGGGGATCCCTTCCGCTTGTTAAACTTTATTCGTCGCGCGATATCGAGCGGAGAACGGCTTCTTTATGGGACCATTCCGCAGCGGGGCGTCGTTGGAAAGGTTGCGTTTCGGAAACGCCGGTTAATCCGACGGGTAATTACGGTAAATTCAATCGAATTGATGGCAGTGTCGGTGCGTCCGCTGAGTTATCACCGGCTGCCAGAAACAGGGCCCTGGACTTCGTGACCCGATATCGCGCGCCGGAACGTTCCGATATTGGCAGCACTTCGGGCTCTCAGGAGCGAAGAACAATAGGAGCACCGGCGTGTGTGCTGCCCCGCTATCTGCAGCTCGCCCCCGGTCCCTTTTGCTTTTGCTCAACTTTCCGTCGAGTTTCCCCCTTGATCGTCCGGGCTACACCACCGTGAAACGCCTCTCCCCGTTCCGATACACCGAGCCGCACGCTGACCTTCGGTGTGTGTGAAACGATCGCATCGCGCGTGAAAATAGGCAACGCGAAACGGGTCAACCCTCCTTCAAATCCCTCTGGACGGATAGAACCCAGGAATTCCAATGCACGAGGAGCGCGGGCTTTCAATTCTGACGTATGTATCGGATTCTGCATTAGGCAATTCGGGAAGGTATCTTCTCCATGGCGAAGAAGACTCTGTTGCGGCGCGGAAGATCAAATCGTGTCTGATCGGCGACTGCTCTTACGTTGCCACACTCTTGCCACAGGTTAAAATCACAAGAGTTCACTTGTTTTTCAATAATTCACGCGTAAGAGATATATATCACAATAGGTACAGATGTACTTACAATGGATTCTATTTTAAACGTACAATTACTAAGGTGTTGATTAAATTCTGAAGTGATGTTGCTCTGATCGAAAGTGTTTGAGTTCTGGACCTCGTGGTGTGGTGATCGCTCGCAGGAAAACTAAAAATTTTCCCTCTCCACGGAACTGGTCGGAACAGTGGTGGTTTCAGGAGGAGCGTCGAAGACAAAACTATTGGTGGAGGCGCGTCATTAAGGAAAGTGGTGAGGGTTGAAATAGCGCGAGAAACTCTACGTCCCTCCCGCGTATGTGGGAGCCGATGCAAAATGCAGTTGTAGGTGACGTGAACTTAGGGCCCTGGTGTAGTGACCGCGCGGCGGCAATAAAACGCGCGTCTGGTTGCCGTCCAAATCTCTCGGAACTCTCCAAATTGGCAGCGCTAGTAGCCACACTCGGTAGGCTCACAATGGTATTTTTGACAAAAGTCTCGTGTTTATGGACGAGTACTGGTGATCCAAGTGCCCGCCAGATGACGAACGCTGCCTGTAGGGAAAACCCTGGCAACCGACTAGGCTATAAGCCTAGCTCCTCTCAACAGACTCTGTTCATAGAGTCGTTCTTTTGACCACGATACACTTTACAGGGACGTCTATCCCGGTTAAAGCTCCACGAGCATGGCTTTCAACACCCGGTACATAGCGCAAGTTTGTTCGTCGAAAGGCCGCGACGAGAAAACGTTGTTAATCGTACAGCGAATTTTTGCGCGCACAGCCGGGCAGCACGGTGATGCTCGTCGTATCGCTACGAGTACTAATGGACTGCGACGTTTTTACAGGCGGGACTAAAAGCACCGGGCCATAAAAGTGATGCCTCGCGTGCTAGCTATTTATTCGCGCACGCTGCCAGGCTGTTACTCCTCGCCTCTGTGATAAGGCTGGCGAGGGCACGCGGAGAATCGCCCTCGAGGGCCGCGATTTCCGCTTCGAACGTGTCGCAGGAAGTTTCTGGTGGGAAGCCGCGTGGCTCGGACAAATTCCATCCCTCTTACATCTCAAGGTTTACCAAAGGAACTTGTATTTCTTACGATTCCCCTGCAAAGCCCCAATAAACGTCAGAAAAGCAGCTCGACTTTTCATTGAGGGTATATAACCCACGATTGCTCGTCCAATTACAGCACAGTTTTGCTCACCAGCAAATGGTGACGTTTTTTCAAATGTATTTAAAGGAAGATGCGTTGGAAACGCTTTCGAGGACGAGTGTATACAAGTAGGTACGTCCTTTTCATATGCAAAGTTGACGTCCCTTTTAACGATCATTGCCTCTATTTGTGCACGATCAGCCGCGCTGAAGAACCGATCACCACGGGGCCCTTGGAGCAGCGTCGGCGCGCCGCGCCTTTCGCAATTAAACATTCGCCAGGGAGCCAGTGCTCTTGGTTACCGCTTCCAGCAACAGCCGCCAAAGCGAAACCGTTCGACAGTGTCCTCCCGTATTTCAAGCAGCTTCTTGAAATGCGCGCCTAGCGGGTGCGCTTTCCAGAGCGGCTTATTCTCACCGCCGCTCACGATTTGTATTTCAAAAATAGACGTGAATATGCATCCCCGCGTTGTGTCCCCCGTGCTCCTGAAACGCGGGCTTCAAAGTCGTTTTTTCCGCTCAGCGACGCACACCGCCGCGGACACTCGGAATACTGAGTGGCTGGCGGAATGCAGATCGACTTTACAGAGACGCGGGTAGTATATGCCGTATAAGAGAACGCCTGGGCAGAATGGAACGCGGAGATAAGATCGAGCGAGTTTTGAGGAAGAATACAGAAGGCTTACGGTCCTGTGCCTCCGTGCCGCGGCGGGGGAGCTTGAAAGCTTTTTTCTCTCAGCTGCACGCGGAATTAGGTTTCCCCCGAGACTCTGTTGCGAGGGTTTTTCATCGAACTCCTCTCTCACTGAAGGGGGATCGTCGGGGATCGTTCGAGTAGGATTTTCTGGGCTGGAGAAATTAGGAAGATTTTTATTTCAACTTCAATCTTGCTGGTTTCTTCTTCAATTACTCTGGGTATCACACTCTTTCTTCTTTAGTAAGGTACAAGGTATTCGAGAGTAGTTCCAATGACTATGAAAATGATTTAATTCTGGACGGACTACTTAGGGGCAAGGACGTGACCAACTTCTCGTGTCACCATCGCGTTCGAAACACTCGGAAAGAACGTACGTACGTGCTCGATCCCAAGAGGGTTGGACGTAGTTACTAGAAGCGCCTTGTTCGCCAAAGCCATCAGCCCGTACCGCGATTCCACGAGATCGGCCGACCGATCGCATTCAAAACCTTTATCAACGTGGGTGCTTTCCGCAGGAGGATCTATCTCGGGTCCGAGAACAAAGTCTGGCTTGAACTGCAATGACGGAAGCGAGCTTCAGCCAGTGACCCAGATGCGCACGCGGCACAAATACCGGGGGAAAGAAACGACAATAATGAGCCGACCATAGATTAACTGCAACCTCGACAATAACCACGTAAGACTGACGCGTATCGATTAGCCACAGGATATAGAGAAAGGCGGGAGAAAAGAGCCCGCCGTGAGGAGACGAAAAGTAGAGGAGAGCAGAGTGGGTCATCGGCGAGGAGGATCCTATATTTTTGTCGGTGTTTCGTTGCGTTTCGCGCGACGGGACTGGTCACTCGCTCTGAAGAAATAAGGGCCCGAAGGGCAAGGAGAGGAGTAATGGTTCGAGCGCTGCTGAGAAGATCCCCATGAACCTCTGCGCGAATCTTTAAATCGAGGAAGGACAGCGTGGCTGGACCCAGAGAAACGAAGAGATGTCACTGAATCACAGATATTACGTGAGTATCAAGCACGCTCCTTTTAAAAAGCTTTTGAATTAGTAGAGTTATCGAAGTTGGTTCTTCATTTCTCTTCTATAAGGTAAATGGCCCAGTGGTGAAACAGTTAAGGAAGCAGTTCAGATAATTGCAATTTCTTTTATATTTAAGTAGTATAAAATTATAACTGAATATAATTATTCGAACGCGTAAAATTTCTACTTTCAGATAACGTAACAAGAATCTACATTTTTTAAAGGAAAAGTTTCAAATTAATTAAAACATGAAACTGTTCATATGGCCCACTAATTAAATGAAATTCATAGCGTGTCCCAGTCATTAATTATCAGTGTCCCAATTATTGAATATATATTTAATTTAACTATTTCTATCAGTTAATGAAAAGAAATCAATATGGAAATATTTTGGGGTAATGAAAACATTTTATTTATAATAAATTTGTGTTAAATTTTCGGCATGAAAAAATTATTAAAAGTATATTATAAAATTTTAGGTTATGTCAATATTGTGACGATTTTAAGATTAATTATCCTAATAATTCTTAAACAGTATTATATTTTTGTCTAGTTATTATTAACGTAGATATATAGGATACAAAAAAATACTTTGGTACAATAAATGTTAATAATTTTAAAACTTCACTGAATACTAGTGGATAAACGTAACAATTTCAATATTAAAAACAAAAAATTATTAAGTGATCCAATTAATTTTCAATTCTTCAATATATAACAAATCCAAAACAACTGTACTATTTCAAAAATTATAAAATAATAATTAATTACAACCTTAACGAAAATATTATCTCGCTTGCTTGAGCCCATTAGGTAAGAAGCGAGATTGAAACTGTTGAAGCTTTACTGTATATTAATATTTTTGCATGATATAACTATTCAGTTATGTAAGCTTATAATTGTATCTATATAAAGCTAATACATTTTGCAATTATATTTCGAACAGTTTAAACGTTGCAAATTAGTAAAACTGCTATTATTAATAAAATTTCTTCTCAATTTTTAATTATTGGGCCTTGTTTAAGGACTGGGCCATTCACCTTACAAAGGGAAAAGAAGTTTTTCACCGTTTTCAACTGTTTTGAAACGGGAAACTACGTTCAATGCCCCTTTGACGCACGTGTAACCGTGCAATGTTCAATATTTAAGTTGACCCGCGCTTCAGAACGAAAGTACACCCCGCGCAACGAAATTTTCGCAAATTAAACACGAGCTACTACCGCGCGTGCTGTGATCAAATAAAACGCTTCGAACCAGCTTTCGTGCAGGAAAGGCGGAATTAAAGTTTACACAGCGAAACGGCGAGCGATATTCTCGCGCGCAGGGCGGATCCGGGGAAGAGCAAATATTTCAAAATAAACGCGAACGTTTTTCCCCCGAGCCAGACGGTAAAAACTTGGCAGGTTTTTGCCGGTTTTGTACGACGATAGGATGGCTGATAATGAGGGAAGACGAATGGAAGCGGCGTGGAGGGTTCCTCCGTCGTCTTCCCGATGGAAGAAAAATCGCCTGGATTCTCATCCTCGGCTGAGTCTCGCGGCAGAATGGCCAGCCCTGTCCCGATAAACGTTTATTCCGCTTCCGATAATATTTCTTCGTCTCGGGCAGAGAGGAGCCGTGCTTAAGATGTTTTCAGTGGTAGCGCCGCGGACCCCGATAGGACACCGCTGTTATTTCCCCTCTTTCCGTAGGCAGAACTTTTCAGTCTTAAGAGCCCCGAAGGAGTTGCCCGCGAACGGGAACGCCGCGCCGGGCCAACTCGAAAGTCGGTTACTGGGTTGAAATCCATTCTTGAAAGCGAAAGACAAACCCTCGGACCCGGTTTAACTAAAATATTCTCGGTACTCGGATGATGCTCGGGGAACGTAGAGATGAGCGGGGGTGGCCAGCTGAACTAAAAACGCGCAGACACTTTGTGCTCTGATTCGTGGTTTCGAGGGTGTCATCTAGTGTCGACTAATTGGATGAATTGAATATGATACTCGTTAGATTATTCGCGCAGAAGTGTTTTAATAATAGAAACGCAACAAGCGGCGATGGTCTAAGAAGGGGAATTTTATCTGTCGAAATAATCATTGCAAAGTTGATCATTGAAAGACCCCCCGCGCAACAAATGACTGAAGAGCGTTCGTGGGTTTCTTTCAATGTTTCTTCTCGTATTCCGCGAATAGTGTGCCTCGGGCGAGCAAAGTAAGATCATCTGACCACCTGAGATCGTGGTTGCTGGGAGTTTCATGGAACAAATTCGAGTCCCAGGCATGGTCACTGGGAGGAGCTGTTGTGGCCAGAGGGTAATAGATAAGCGTAACACGAATTATCCTGTGGCCTACTGTCACTGCTGGATATCGACCAGGGTGCAGTCGATGTGCTACCGTGTCCGTTGCGTGTCTTTTCTTCCAGTTCAGTTCCTGATTCTGCGAATCTTCTTTCTTTAGATTAGTCCTTCACCGATGCAGGTGAAGCCAATGCGGGGCATACTTGCAGCTTTATATGTGAATTAAGTGTGTCAAATAATGCAACTCCTTGTTTCTAAGTCCGAGCTGTTTTCACGAGGTACGATCGTTTGACAAGCTTCTGGTAGCTAGAGCCACATATTTTGAGACCTGCTCCGTATTAGCGTCAAAGGAGCGGTAGTGAGAGTATCGCTGATGCTTTAGGGGGCTCGCTATCGTGCACGGGGCAATAAATTACACCTCCAAGGATTCCGGCTTCCCACACATCTTGTCAGAAGATCGGATCCTGGCATAGGGGAGTTAAAGCGGAACGCGTCACGGTCCCCGCCGCAATCGCTGCATCGTCGTTTGCATCCTTTTATCATACATTACTTCTTATTTCCCCCAGCCGGCATAATTCTCCCCGGGGATATGCAAAGCGCACGAATTATCCTGAAAAATTCGCCGCGTAAGAAGTGGCTGCCGCTGGAGAATGTATTTTCCAGGGGGTGGATGGCTTGTGTAGGGGAACAGGATGACACAACGCGAACGATTTAATCTGCCCGATATTAAAATCGCGAATCGATCGACGGAGAAGGGGGCAGAGAGTGGGAGAGAGCTGTGCAACATGAAAAATGTGCCGAGTGTGGCGGTAAAAGTATTGCTGACGGGCTGGAAAAATCACTACCGTTTCTGGGGGAATAAATTATTGATATACGGCCGCCTCTTTCTCTCCCAGCTCACCTCGTGGCTGAGTTCAAGAAGTTAAAGGGGATCGTACCGGGCCTTTCACGAGGACGACGCTCGACTGCAATTTTCCACCGACAATTTCATCTATTCTATCAGAAAAAAAAAAGAAAAAAACACTACTGTCGGAGGCAATTACTGCGAACCCGTTGACTGTTGATTCGCGCGCCAATGTTTGCCAAATATTTCCGGCCCACTTTTTTAATCTCCGCCGAAAACCCTGCGAATCTTTTTCCGCGTACGAAAACAACCTCTGACGGAGCTCGAATGTTGCTCCAATCAATCACGCAACGGTGGGAGAATGAAAATGAGGCGACGCTTTAATTCATTCTCCATCTGCGCGGGGCCCGCGAATCGAGCTCGCCTTCTTTTCCATTTCAATCAGTTTATTCATAGCCGCGTGGCACGTGTGTCGCAGACGAGCGAAACGCACACGAGGCGATCCTGCCGCGAGTCCTTTTGCTCCTCGCCGAACCATCGACCGCACTGAATCACCTCTTCTATTCGTAGAGCACACCTCGCGACGCCCACGCGACTGTTTTCCCTGTCCGTCCTCCGGCCGATGGATTTTTATTACGACCATCAAGGCTCCGTCCCAGCTGGATGCATCTCACGTCCCGATGCGTCTCGGGACTTCGTTTTGCTCGGTGCACGCGCGCCTCGATCAACTCTTACATATTTCGCGCGCTACCCCTCGCTCTCGTTGCGCGTCGACCAAGATCGCTGCATGTAAAACGGGCGTCGCATTTAAATATGAAAATGCGTATTCTCCTCTGGGATCTCTGAACATCTCGACTTAATTCAGAGGCGAATGATTTTGCTCAATGATCTATTATACAGGGTGGACAATTCGAATTATGGAACCATGGAACTAAAAGGAAAGTTTTTCGGATAAAATTTGTTTCAACTTTTCAATTCTTATCGGACCATCCTGTATAATAATGGATAGCCTGTGTTATCCTCTTTCTCTTTACTTTTCTCTAAACGCACCGCGTCTAACTAGGCGGCGATAAAAAGTGCAGCGAGTAATTTACGATTTTCAGCGTTTTATCGCGAGCAAGAAAGGGAACGCGAGAGGCGAGCTTTCGAGGGGCTTTCCGTAGTAAAATCTTGGAGGAGGTAGAGCCGGATCATTCAGCCGGTATCAGGGAAATACCCTTTAACGAGATTTTTCAGCTCTTTCGCTGATTCCGTCGTGACGAGTGCTCCAAATAAGACGCGATCCCGGAAGCGCTTCTCGTCACCCCTCTTCACCTTCGAGTCGACGACGTGATTGCAAACATTTTTCACGTCCGCCCGATATCTCGGGATTATCTCTGCGAAAACGACGAGACTTCGAGGCTAGTCGCAATTCTGCTGAATAACCGTCATCGAGCCGAAGCTCGAGCTGTATAATCTACTGCGTCGCAGTAGCTTTTCACTTGATTGTTGATCAAACTGATCCGATATCTGCGAAAGGCATACAGTCCTATGGCACTAAAAAATATAGCAATCTTCTGTATTCATTCAGAAAAAAAGGAGGTTTGGAAATTCAGCTTGGACTATTCGGATTTCCAGAAACCTTTCCGGGAATATTGAATGTCCCGATTCCGCGGAGCAAGAGGTTGAAGCTTTCGATGAGTGATTCATGCTCCCCCAAGGAATCCGAATTTCGACTTTCCTCTGGGGACCGACGACAACTCGGGAGCCATCATCGTCGTTGCATACGTTAACCTCGAAAGGCATCATGATCGCACGGTTAGTTCTAACAGAATGAAGCCGTTCTGCGACAGGCTGCATTATCAATCCTGCCGCGCGGTAGAGATTCGTAGAACTCGGTCACAGGCGGCCAGATCCGACCGAGATTCGAGTCCCCCGAGCGATCTTGCCGATTTTCGATACGAGGAGAATCTATTCGACGCGAGCCGCGCCGTGCCTTCTCCGGGGGATTGGAAAAACAGTCTCTCACGGTCGATCGACGGACTTCCTGTCTCCTCGCCGCCGCCGACGATCAGCAAGTTGACGGGACAGCTTTTCATCGAGACTCCAACGATCTATTCCTGTCTGATATCCCACCAGGAATTCGTTAGCGCTGTTAAACCGCCCCCGATACTCGCACTCGATTCGTCCGGAAAGATATTTATCGCCCCGCGGAGAAAGTGAGGCGAAAGTAAAAGCAAAACGGCGATGTCATTGCTAGCCATCGGTTCGGAGTAACAACGCTTTCAATCAGAGTGAAGAGGGTGGAATAATCAGCGCTATCAGGCGGGCAGGGTTCGCGCGTTTAAATCCGCGTCACGTTGATCCCCGTGGAAATCATTAATCTTGTTAGGGAGCTCGGTCTCGGAGTCTGGCGTGTGTTTGCGGATCAGCAGGTCGGGATCAACAGCCTCTGCTTTCGGTCGCGGCCAACGTCCTCCCAGATTAGCGAAAGAATAAATCAATCGGGGCCGTGAAAAGGAAGCCCGCGGTTACGATACTTCCGCCAGCCGTGTGCCGACTCGAACTTAATCGTTTCGCCGAACGGGTGGCGCGAGCGAGTTGACAAAAGTTGCGCCGCCCCGCAATCGGGGGCGGAATTAAATGATACATGCAACCGTCCCTGATAATTTGGAATCTCGGCGATTCCCAGGCGGGTCTCGATTGTTTACCGAGTTTAATCGATGGCCACCCCTGGCAGGCCTGGCCAGGGAAGCGACGGAGGAGAGGAACGGAGGGGGGGGGGGGGGAGGAGAAGAAGCGAAATGAAACTCTCTCTCTCTCTGCGTAAATCCGCAGCGGATATAGCACAGTGCCGCGTCCTGAAGTGGAGGGATGATCGCGAACGAAGGAGGGGGGCGGGCTCGCACTGCCAAAACCCGCGACCCAGATACCGATCGACCCACCGACACACATTAGAGGAGAGGGTGCGGACAGAATGCACGGGAGGGGCGAGCCAGAGCGAGACGGAGGGCGAAACTCACCCCCCCCCCCCTAGACTACGTGCGCTGCGTTACACTCCCTCTATCTCTTTCGATCTAACCCCTTCTGCGGAGGCTGTCGCTCCTTCCGGCGGCTATTCAAAGGACAATGTTAACAGTCCGCAGAACGATTTTCGGGGCAAAGAGGGTGTCGCGGCTGCTGACGCGTCTGTGGAACGGGTTCCAAGAGGAGTCCAATTATGATGTCTCCCTGTGGAATGTGGAAGATTCAAAGGTGGGGACCTCAAAAGATGCGCACAGAAACTGGCGAGATACCCGGGCATACTCTGTTCTGAATTTTACCCAGGCTCCAGAATTGTTCAGACAAACTCTGTTAATTTAAAGAGTTCCCAGGCTGCAGCAGCTGATTGCGGTAATGGGGTCGTGGTTTCAATGAATTCCGCGCGATCTCGATCTCCATCCCCCCGCGAAATGTCGCACAGACGCGGCGTGGCGAGTCGGCACGGGTTGCCGAGCAGCCCGTCGCTCGCGCGTAAATACTCGTCGTCGCGGACACGCGCGATTCCCGCCGATGCTAGCAGACAGAGGGGCTGGTTCTTGCTCGCGTTCCGCCTCGATGCTGTCGCGCTCGGTGCACCGTGAGTGCACTTAAAGCGGGGCTGCACCAGCGGCCGCATCCTCCCGCGGTAAACGCGGAAGCACGCCGAAGACGAAGAAGATCCGAGCGGTGCGCGCATACCGCCTGAAATAGAATCGCGGTAACACTCTTCGCGTCACCAGCTAGCACGGGCTTATTGATGCGCTGGTGCTGCACGCGTCTGCGTCTCGTATCGAAGCTTTCTAGGTAAATATTAATAATAACGGTGCTGCTGTTGCGTTTTATGGGGAGGAGGTGGCTTGCCACTGGTGGTGTAACTAGGGAATTGAGCGTTCTGAATACAAAAATTAAAATGGTATTTGGGAATATATCGGATTTTGGATTGCGGCAACTTTTAGTGTTTCTTCTACCTACTTGTATTTGGAATTATAGTAGCATAGAGTAATTGATGGCAATGGAAACTTTCGAACGATTTTGTTACAGTCCTATAGCTTGTAATTCTTAGAAACGGCTAATTAATGGGAGCTGGTTATCGGTGGGCAAACGTAACAGTAATCGTAAATTCGCTACTTCAACAGGGCAATTGGACAGAGTCCAGCAACGGTGCCCGTTCCAGCGGCGGTTAATCAGCCGTCATGGTAAACTTAACCCTTACAAGTTTGTGGGACAATCCTTTTATGCATATTACTGTTCTAAACGCGACGCCGGGGGGTTATAGGACTTCGTATCTCATAAAATTTAATGCGGTTACGAGAAAGTTCAAGATTCCATCAGCCTGCGCGATCGGGGGCGTCATCGTTCCCGCGGTGTCTTTCATTTTTCAATCAATTTCCCTTCGCTGGATTTTCGTCAATGTACCGTAACTCACCGTCTGGTGGTCACGAAATAAGGCTCGCGCGGGGACAAAAAGTTGGTCGAGTTTTCTTACGCGGCTGTCTATAGAGTCGAAGGCTAGCCACGATGACCTTCTTGGCCTAGAACGCAACGCTTTTGGGCTACCAAGGGGTCAGTCAAACAGGGTAAATAAAAAACGCCGCCGTTTCACCAAAGATTATCCGGCAAGATACATGAACGCGTCGAGAATGGCCTCGAAATTTATGCGATCCACGAATCGGGGAAACATTTCCCGGAAACATTCTTTGGTTCCGAAAATAAGGTCGTCTCTGCCGGGGATTTAAACGCTGGCAAAGTCCGATTGATCGTCTAGCATCGATAACGGGTTCCCCGAAGCGAAGCGTGTACAGATTCCCGCGAGCGCATCGCGGCAGTCGAGGTATGGATTAAATTTAGGGCACGCCTTATAAATTTAGCTTCTTATGCACGACACCTAGCTGATACGTGACGGTTTGAACGAAGCTCGGAGGCCGCGGGTCGAACCTCCCGCGGCGTTATTCCGCCTTAACAATCTGTCGATAATAGGCCTGGAGGGTCATCGAGCGAGGGGAGGGCAGAGAAAAAAGGAAATCGAGGATTGGCCAGGGTGCCAAGATCCAGCGCAGCTGGGTCAGAACGTCGAGAGGGTTGCTCCCGTTAACGTTCCAATGATGGTATAAAGAGACAGGGCGCGAGGGAAACGGCCACCAGGGGGGGGGGGGCGTTAGGGGTGAGGCGGGGCCGAGTTTGCCGCGTTTTCTACGTGCTTCGAGCGTGTTCATAATTTCTGCGAGTCCGCCATCCACGAGAAAGAGGATCTGGAAGCGGCCAACGTGCCAAGAACGTATCTGGCACCGGTCGTCGCGCCAGATTATGCCCACGGTTAATGAGGTTTTGGACTTTGCATTGTATCAACCTAATTCGAGGAGCATAGACGAATTTTACCGGGTTGCGCGGTGTTCGCCGTCATCTGGGTCATGAGGGTATTGTTCATCTGTACGTGGATCACGAGTGCCTTGTCCACAACTCTTATTCGGATCTCGAGTAACAGGCGAGCTGTATTCGATTCCCGGCGAATCTCGAAGCGATAGGTCGCACCTGACCACGGGCTGTCTGTATCAGTGGAACTTCGATCGCGCAACCGACACACGAACTTACGCGAGACTAATCGCCAACAATTAAACCGAGAGGCTCGTTCCAGCAAGGAGACAGTTTTGTTTACCGTCCGCGGCGAGATCGAATCGAATCACGGGGCCGCGTTATCGCGGCCTTTCGTAATTGAAAGAAAAGCGGCGCGGAGTGCGTCGTTTCTAATTAAGATAGACAACCTCCCAGCTCGATTCTCGATAAACGGAGAAAGTAATCGGGTTGCCCGCGATTCCTCGGTTCAACGGTCCAAACGGCATTGTCGCGTCGGCGCGACTCGTCAGACTTCCACGCATCGCGCGCGATAATACGCTCGTCTGCCGCGGCGAATTTCAAGCGGGTACGTCAGATCGCAGCGGTAAAAGCGGTCAATTATGAACGATAACGACGACACGGCGGCGCGTCGCCGCGATTTTCCATCGACAGCCACGGAGAAAGTGTGATTTTTCCGGTTAATTACGGGGCGGCGGGCAGCCGGGAGCTGATTTACGAACGGAGATTGCCTCTGACATAATTAGGTTGATTAGGCGGCCGGGGCGGATCGGTCGTCTTGAAGCACTCGCGAGGAGTGCTCCCCCCTCGAAACGATTCTTTTATCTCCGAAGAGCTATTCGCGTGCGCTTTAATTTCTGGTAATGAATTTCCCATCAACTCGGACGACAGTAATTCCGCTCGCGACAGAACACAACGTTATCGGCTTTAAATGCCCCCTTTCTCAATCTCTGCCTTTAAGCCTCGTAAATTGAGCTTTTAATAAATAAGTGGCTGCGGTGTCCCGTGATCGTGTGTTATTAACGGGAGTTATCGATTCCTACTGGGACGATTAAGAGGTGCAGAAATAAAGAGACTGCGGGATGGGCGAGATGACCGGGCGGATCGGCGATCCTCTGGATTCGTTTTGTGGACTCGATCGAAGTTTCGCGCCCCTTCAGGGGATCAATTAGATTAAAGGGGAACGTTAGAGGCAGCTGCTCGTTATCGTTTTCGCGACGAGGCGAGAACGAGGAAGTTCCGAAATCGTTTCGAGTCCAATTAAATCCGGACAATGTTCAGATTACCGGCTTCGCGAGGCTGTTACTCCGTTTTGTCGAGGGGGAAATAAGAAACCGGTCTCTCGCTGGCGCTAAGACGACTCCTGGACGCCAAATCGCTTTCCAAATCAGCTCCCTCCCTGATCGCGTAATCTGTTAATTACGCCGGGATCACCATTTCTGCGTTTCTAATCGATGATCGGCAATATTCCGGGTGTACCCCGTTATTTTATTTGCCAAATATACTGGAAAGTAAAAACGGGCGAGGAAGGAGTCGATAAAAAACGCAGAATTTCCGATAAATTTCCGATTAAAAGTTCAGCGTCCATGCGAGTCGGGCGTCTGGGCAGAATTAAATCGATGATTTACTCTCCAATCGGCATGTCCCAGCGAAATTCTTTTCGATTCCACTGGGATCTACATTTACTTCTTTCTATTTCGAATTAAAAACGCATTAGCTCCTTGCATTTCTGCAGATCGAATAGGGGAGACCGGGGCTAGTTGTTACACTTTTCAGTTTTTTATTTTTTTATTTTTTTTTGCATTCCATATTCAATACTATCAATGACTCTGACTTAAAGTACGTTCTTTTCTCTACCGATGACAGCTACCGCATGTAATTAAACGAAAACCATGACTTTGAAACAAGCCATTTTGAAAGTCGAGACATGTTGTATCAACGTGCCCCGAGTAGGGGCTAGTTGTTACACAATACGGGGCAACTTGTTACAGAATTAAATTTCACGAAACGAGGCTTATTATAAGTAATATAATTATATTTTCTTGGACAAAAGTAAATTTATTAATGTTAAGAATCTGTTACAATAAATATACAATAAAAATCTATTTTAAAAATAATAAAAAACTACTGAAATCAGTTGCACTAATTATCGTCGTCCGTTTCATACGGGGACTCGCAATTAATGCACACATAAAAGTGATTCTTCGGTTTTGCACACTTCTCATGTGCCCACTTTTTGCATTCTATGCACTGAATCCACTTTGTGGAGCCCCTATTTGAATTTGAAAAAGGAGAGAGACAGTGCAAGCAAACGCATTCTTCATCTTCGGAGGAAGAGTGTCTATTATTTGTGATGGATTTATTTCTCATCTGCCTTTTCTTTACTGTATGTTTTTTTTTATTTTTATGTCATCAGTATCCTTTCTAAAACTTTTTAATAAAATCTTTTTAGGTTTTGATTTTTTACTTTTCGTTTTTTCTTTTAACAGTTGTTCCTGACGTATTAATTACTAAATACAATGTAACAACATGCCACTTTCCCTCTGTAACAACGTGCCCCTTTTCGTATGTAACAACATGCCCCTTGTCTTGTGTAACAACTTGCCCCGGTTGACACCATTGTGTATAAAAAGCTATAAGTTCATACCAGTTGGGTGTATTCTTATGCTCTTGGTGCCAATCTGTAGCTAAAGGAACACTGATTCAAACGTGGTAATATTAATTTACATACATTTATCTGTCTGTTCGGTAGAAAAGATTCAAGTAGAAAGAGAAAAGTTACTATTAGTACCGAAAACATAAAAAACTGTAATAAAGTGATAGCGCGTGAACCGACTACAAACAAACAACATACACAAGTTTGTATGGTTGTAGTGATAGTTCAAGCGAAAAAAATTTAAACTGCTTTGTAACAACCTGCCCCTGTAACAACTAGCCCCGGTCTCCTCTACTATTGAAAGTCCAATAGAATCTCTAAGAATTGATTGTTCAGAGGTGAGAATGTGGATCCAGGTAGGGTACCTAGGGATCAGAGACACTGAGCGTATCGCAAAAGTTCAATCGGAGAGCGTTCCACCGTCGGCCATCGTAACTCTGCGATTTTTCTAATCTGGATGCATCCTCCCACTGCATATCGGCGAGTGCACTCGCAGGACGACGGGCTGCGTTCGCGCATTATGCGAGGGCGCGAGCCCCATTGTCCAGGAACAGGGCCCAGGCGGTCGTTATCATCTCCGTTCGCCGTGGAATAAGGATCCTTTGAAAGGTTCTGGAGAAAAGGCGGGGATGATGGCCACGGGCAGCCCAGGGAGGACTCTCTGATGCACCGAGATGCATCGGTGAAGTAACGAGGTCTATACAGAGAACGGGGTTAGGCCGCGTGAAGGTAAGACGTGATTTATGAAACAATTTCCCGTATCCCGAGAGGCTCGACTCTGTCTAGCTTTAAACTTATCCGCCACGAGGACGGACAGCGGTTCTCATCGTTCGACTCGCCAGCTCTTCGTCATCCCTCAGCTAACGAGACGCAACGCGGCTATGAAATACCATAGGATGATTAGAATTGATGAAAAACATAGGTGACACGTGTATTTTATGTAGGAAAAGGTTACTGATTACTGGAGTAGTTGGAGAATAGTATTTTAAAGTGAGACACCATTTTCAAATGGAGCAGTGAAAGATTTACACGGTTTGCTATTTAAAATTTCTATTTGTCCGTTGCAAGTCACCAATGATGTGTTTCGAGGGAAATGTTCACGGTCTTCTTTGTTTCTTTCGATAATATTGAGTAGTGTTTACAAGAAGCGAGGGATACTACTTAGTTAAACAAGGCGTGCACACTGTCGCGCTATCGAGAAATGATTTCCACCATCCCCCAGGGAATGTAATCGCCGGGCAGAATGACTCAGAGGTCGGAAAATTTTCAGGCGGCCTCGGCGAACTCCATTTTCCCGGTTAAAATTTCGTTCCGCGCAGGAAATAGCTTGACACTGAGCGATTTAGAAATAAATGGAGTCGCGAAAAAGTTCTGGCCCCGGCCCCGCTCGAAATAGAAACAGTTATTGGACGAGAAATTCGTGCTACGTCTACTCCTATTCGCGCTTGCGACAGTATTAGTAAAACTCTGCCCTCTAATATTATTTCCGTCGGTGAGAGAGGCTGGAGATGCTTCAGTGGAATCGATAAGGCTCGACGGCGCGAAAGTGTCTGTGTTTCACTGGAAATTGGTCGGCATATATTGGGCTCGAATTATTACCTCCAAATGCTTAAAAAAAGGTAGCACACAAACTAAGTGGTGACTCCAAAATTTCAAATGGCAGAAATCGAAATACAAGATGGCAGCAAATATTTGCAAGTTCCCCACGAGTTCTCAGTGATAATATCTGTTCGCCGAGTCCGCTTCGTAGGTATTTCCGAAAATGACAAACAGTAATAACAAAGAAAACAGCCTGTTCGGTAGATCGAATCGCTGGTACCATTTCATAGGAGTTTGAAACAGGGAAATCTTGGTTTGCAACTACCTACACACATCCAGCCCGCAGAAAGTTCTTGGTGAAGTACAGCGTTCAGAAAGAGGCTGTTGACATACCGAGGAACTATATCCATCGCGTGCAAGTTCAAAGCTGCTGTATGTATTAAATTCCCGGTTGCTCGTGGAAAGGTGAAATATTTATTCGGCAAGTGCGAGTATATAAGACGGTGTCCACCCACGCGTGCTGGCTCTCAGCAACCATAAACTGCACGAATGTTCGGTTGGAGCACTTGAAAACTGATCAAACGCAACTTTGTGCGTGCAGAATCCGAGGCAGTCACTTTACCCCGAGCGTTTCGTGTAACTTACAGACGAAACACCAATTATTCCGAGAGAAAAATGCTCTGAACATACTAGCAACAATCTCCAGTAGCACACGTGAGCTTAGCACGTTTCCTTTGTCCGCTGAATCCTACACCCATTGCAAGAAGTATCTTTATCCTTCCCTTTTCCTTCTTCCTCAAACCTCCGCTACACGGAAAGCATAGTCGAAGTCCCAGCAAGGCGCGATAAACCCCGAATCCCCAATACAAGCTGCTCACAGCGAGCTGACAAGAAGATCAAACGGTCACGGCGAAGTCAACACCCAGAAAAAAAGCCGCCATTGAATCGACATCGTGCGGGATGAACGCATAATAATCGCTCGACGCGCACGTGCGGCGACGAAGAGGGTCGGCGGAGACCCGCGCAGACAATTTCAATTTATTTGCCCGTAGCGGGCGGAAATTAAAATCGATCATTGCCCGCCCGTATCTCCAGCGGATCGTTTCTCCGCCCTTCTTCGCGCCCTCTGCTCCTCTGTCTTCATCTTCCTGCCATCGAGACGCCCTCGAAGATAGCCCCGGGGCCGTGCACCGCCGCCTCTAAATAAATAATCACGGTGAACATTGAATCGACGGGTTATTCGGGTCACTCGACCTTCGCCCATCGATCGGCCGCCGCCGTTTTACAACCGGAAGTCCAGAGGAATTGCACGTCCACCCCCCGTTCTTCGACCCAGCGACGTCCAAGGGGGGGGGGGGGGGGGGGCTAACGTCTAATATCCTGGCCACCTAGCTGGCAGCGATCAGAAATCGTGTCGAGGCCCGTCTCATCGACGTCGATGTTTCATTTTTACGCGGAAACGGGATCGAGCGGCGGGAATTTCCACGTTGCCCCACTTTGGCGGCTGCGGCCGTCGATCTAAACCCCTTCGAGGCTGAACTCGTAGCAGACGATTTACTTTGGGACGTTTCTTGTCTTGGAGAAGCTATTTTGTGCTGGGGGTGAACGGTAGGAAAGGGGTGAAGCACCCCTTCTTCGATGTCCCAGTTTCGAGGTACAAATAATTTAGTTTTTTTTTTTTAATATTCAATAGTAGAGTGTTCGTAGTTTAGATGAGTTTTCTTAATTCCCTCGTCGCCCATGAATATGTATAGCAGGACGGAGAATTCGCGCGAGTGTTTCGGCGAAAGATGCGGAACGGGGGAGATTTTCATCCGAAGGGGGAGCGATGAATAAAAATGATCGTCGGGGGTGGAATTGGATGGGAGGATCAAAGAGGATTCCGGGGACAAAGAATGGGACCACGGTGGGGATGGGTAACCCTGAAAACCGTGGATCGATGAGCACGCGTCGGGCGATAATTCGATAGTTTCTGTAGCGAGTGCTTTTTCATACGCGGCTAATTGTGGATCATGGAGGATTCGTTGGAAATTCCTTGGATGCGGCGTGGATATTTACATCGGGCAGGACAGAGGGTGGAAATGCAGGGAAAGGGGATGATTTACTCGGCTGAAAGGAAGATAGAGAGCAAGAACGGACAAAAAGGATCAGTGAAATAAAGGGAAGTCCACTGGGAATGGGACACCACCGCGTGACCGAATTAATTATCGGTTTTTGCCAGTCCCTCCTAATTTTTTTGCCCCGCCATCGACCCAATACCCTCCCACGATCCCTCTTGCGTTCCTCCATCTCTGCACTGTCTTCCTTCGCGACAGGGAAGGGGCGCTTTAATCCAGAAAGGAAGAGAGCTGTATCACAAAGCAAACGCGCTGAACGTGTCCCTTCCAAACTCATCTAACATCCTCCCCAGCGTATTCCCTTTTATCGTTCTCTTCCCTCCATTTCTTCAACCCCCTCCCTCCAGTCCTTTGTCCTCCGTCACGTCGTTCCAAATTTTTCGACACCAGCCCCCGAGATCCAGGCGTAAGCACTTTGACTTCTCGCTGCATTGGCTCGTTTTTCACTGGTCGCCTCATTTTCGTCGTCCTTTTGGGCGCGATAAGCCGCCACGGTGAAATCGTTATCACCCAGCCGCCAGGGGGGGGGGGAGGGGGACGTAAAAAGAACGGCGCCGGGACTGAGGTACGACCTGAGCCTTTAAATATAAATCAGAAGAATATTCTTCGACGGGGTTGCAACCTTGCAACTGCAAGGCCCTTCTAGAAAAGCCTCCAACAGGGGTGAAGGAGAGAGAAATGTGTTCTGACACAGCCACAAACTTGTCGTAGAAAGACGTATTATCCTCGGAATTAAGAACAATCCTACCCACCTTACCCAAATCAAAACGGCGATACTTTTAAAAAAACCTCTTTCACCCCCACGAATACGTGTTCCCCAGCGTATCACCCAACTCCGACTGAAATTAAAATACACATCACGACCCGCTCGAGCAGCAAGGCAACGCGGTAACGACTACATTAAACGCGGTGCATTCGACTCCCCGCGACCACGGTACCCTACTTATTTACAAAATGCTATAAATTGTCGGGGGAGCGCGCCCCTTTCATTCCAGCTCCCCTTTGTTCCAGCAGTGGTGAAATTTTTAGCCTTTCACCGCTAGCAACCGGCATTCCCGACCGTTCGACGACGGTTTGCTTTACACTTTTATACGTGGCTGCGACACCCCCTCAGCCCCTGGCCACCCCCCTCCGGTCCGCCGGAATGAAAATTACCGCTTAGCGTCGCGATCCTGGCCACTCTGTACCGCAGTGGCCGTAAAAACGCCGCAGTGCAGAGCGCGAAGGACTTTGGAAAACGGTCGGGATAGCGTGACCCAGATGCACCCCCCGTCGAACGATACACGTTAAAACACGTGTCAGATACACGGGCCCCGCTCCGTCGAGGGACGTCTCTCCCTCGAAATGCAAGAGTCATTTCTCTCCGCCCTCTCTCTCTCTCTCTCTCTCTCTCTCTCTCTCTCTCTCCCTAGCCAGCCACCCCGGTTTCTTTGTTCGTCTCGCTCGTTTGCCTTCGCCATTCAACCCCCGCCTCGTGCGCCGTGCGACGAATGCATCTCCTAGGTGGAATAATCCCTTTTTCTCTTTGGCTTCGGCCCCCTTTGCAGTCGCAATCGATGCGCGCGGAATTATACCGGCGGCCTTGTAATTACGCGTATCGATGGCTTTTGAATTTCGATGGAAATGGAATTCTCTGTTGCGCCGAGCTTCATTTTCTCTTTTAGAAATTCAGAGTAGTTGTTCCCGGGTTTTGTTTCAAAGAGAGTCTCTGTTCCATGCTTCGGTCTGCGCCAATGAACCGAGGAATCCGATGAGTTTATCGTTTTGTTGCTCAGCCGCAGAGAACAGAGCACGGATTAATTTCCACGAGCTCCATAACGAGAAGTCAATTAATTGGCGACGGTTAGCAAAGTAGGAGAGGGTCGATAGGGGAGAAGGAATAGAAGAACGAGCGCGTCGCGACGTCGGGAAACACGACGGGACGGAATTAATTATCCAGGCGACCGAGGCGCGCTTGAACTCGTGTTAGAAGCATGAGACAATTCCAACGACACGCTCGTCTCGCTATTGTTCGCCATCGGCGGATCGGATATCGTTGTTTCTGAGCTGGATACGCTTCGACTTGATCGCAGGCTCGCTCTAACACGTGCACACAGAAGTTTGTTGGTACTGCGAGGCATCTGACGCACGTGAAATGCATGTTCGTTAAGGATGGATTGGACGTACAATATTAGACAAAAGTATATGAAATTTGAAATACTTGAATATCTATATACGTCTTAGGTACCCATAGTAAATCTAAATGTAAGAAACTCGAACGACAGTTGGTGTCTTATTTTTACTCCTAAAAAGGTATTTTTCGCTTTACAAATGCTTTGTCAAGCATTATTTGCTAAACTTTTGGCAGTGAAAATGCCCTGAATTCTCAATTTTCTCAAGTTATAATTTATTTCTTTAAAACGGTGTAGTGAAAATAATTGGAACTTGGCAGATATTTTCATTTATCCATATTCTGCATATAAAAAAAAATTGAAAACATTGGCACATTCTTCAACATTTTTTCAGCTGTTTTATCTGTCAAGATCGTATCTTTCCATAAGAGTACGTGTAAAATCAGGGAAAATTAAAATCCTTATAACTCAGTAACCGTTTAGTGAATTCGTTTAATATTTTTGGAGCCCATCAGGAAGATTAAAAAGAACAATCTCACAAATTTTCATAAATTTGGTACCATTATGAAGATAGGTCCGATGCATCCTTAAATTTATAAGGGGCACTACGAGAGTTTCCTAATTAATTCAAAATAATTTCAAGAAAATCAAAGTTCTCTTGATTCTCTGACACACTTCCCTCGATAAGCCTCAACTCCGGGATAAGTTTTTAAGAAAACAGTGCTACTAGAAGAGAATTCTGACAAAACTTTTAAAGGAACACGATGGAAAAGCAATCCCGCTGACTGCGTGGTGAACCTTCACGATACACGATATTCCCGCGTTGTAATCGCCTTTCTTTCCGCCGCTACCTCGCGAGATAAATAAAAATTCGCAATCCCGTGACCGGGCTTTTAATAATTCCAGGCGAACCCCGGGTGTCGATGAGACTGAGCCGCGGCGGGAACGGTTGAAAATGAATAAAAATTTGCTCCTGGGGAGCAGCCCGTCGGATGAGAAACGTTTCATCCTCGCCGTCCCGCGGCTGCACGATGGATCGCGTTTCGCCAATACGCGGCCGCGGGGAGATTGCACGCCTCCAGTTTCGCCGATAAATGTGAATTCGAGCGATGATTACGTGTCGCTGCTCCCACTCCCTCGCGTTAATTCGCCCCCGACGCGATTCCCGATCCCGCCATCGAGAAAATTGAACATTTCCCCCGGCTCGGATGCATTAATCCGAACTGTTCGTTGTTATGGCCGAGCTGCTCCACTTCGCCGGTGATCCTTCACCGTCGCTACTGTTTCCACGCAGAAATGCCAAAATCGCGAGACAACGAAGAATAAGGGCAGCCATCCGCAAACTTTCCGCGTTACGTAAACTCGGAGCATTCCCGAACACCGATTCGGCGATTCAGTTATTCGGCACCTAGATTCCATCTGCCCGAGCCCGATATCCGAAATGGTTACCAATGTGTGTTACATGAATTATCGAGGAAGCTCGTTGAAAGGGTGAGTGCTAATTACAAGGCTGCAGGCTGGCGTAGAATGGGGGATTTAGATAGGCTGGAAGGTCGCGTGGTAGATGATCGAATGAAATAAAGTTTGCGGGACGGTGACAGTAACGGGTCGCGCGAAGACGCATGGAGCGGGGTGGCGCGGCTAGCTAAAGGGGGATGCATTACAAAGGGAAACGGTAAATCACTCGTGAAAATGGGTAGCTCATTAATAAGGAGATCGCGGGCTGAGGCGCACCGGCTACTATGCAGGGGAACTCGCGATTGGCAAGCCACCAAGTCACGAACAATACACCCTGAAATTCCGACACGTCCCCCATCGCTACCGGATCGAAGCTGACTCGCTGAAAAATATCGCGTTTCCCACTGATACTGTTGTTTCCCTCGGTCACGAGACACCGAAGGAATAAAAGGAGTTCTCTTTGACTTCGCGTGGTAAGATATACTCCGCGGTATCTAAATTATTTTGAAACAAAAGTATCAGCACTGCGTACAAATTCACCAATAACTCTTTCAAGGATTGCCAGGCTCCAGCACAAGCGAACCTCTCGGGTGAAGTTTAAATTTTTCCACCCCCTCGTTGAACGGGACGTTACGAGTGTACGTGCAATGAACTTATTGTAACTAACTCGGCGAAACAGCCTCTGGGCATGTAACGCTGTAAATGTGAACGGCATTGAAGCGTGACGAGGGAAGTCGCTAGCTTTGTGGGCGACAGGAAATAGAGCGGTGCTTTGAGCGGCGCAAACTTTCTTACGCCCCTTTCGCGTTTTCTCTATTGTACTGGGCGAGGGATGGGGAGGAGGGTGGGGCTATCGTAACCGGAAGGCGAAAAGAGGACGGAATTTCTCTTAAGAATGAAAGACGGGCGCGAGGGAGGGAATAGAATTTTTTCGACTCCACGGCCTTTTGACGAACGGGTCGCGCCCTATACAGGGAAGGACGGCCGTGAAGGAATTCCAAATGGTTACCTAGATAGGAGATCTTAACGACCGAACGCTGGAGGAATCTTCGGATTCATTGTTACCGGGTTTCTCTAATAAAATAAATTCGTATGTCTCGCTTTGGGGACCGACAATTTCGATGGAATAATAAAAGTCGGAGAACCACTGCTCCTAGATAACCCCTCTGGATACAAAGCTTATCAGCGGCAGCACGGACACTAAATTAGGAGCACGGCTACGCGATATCGTGAAGGAATTCCATCGAACCCTACAAAATCCACTCGAAAGTCGACGGGAACACCAACAGAGCCGGCTAATTGAATCAATCACCGTATCAATTAAGGCACGCGATCGCTCCGAGTGCTTGACTACTCGAGGCCCGCGGATTCCGCAAATAACGGCCCCGATGAAAGATAAACAGACATCGCCGGAGAGTTCGAGCCACGTATGGGGCGGGCGATCGGGGACTTTGGGAGTGGGAGAACTTGGTGAATTCCATGTTTTTCACGAATCGGAGGGGTGGGTGGAAATTGGGCCATGCACCTGCAGATATTCCATGAGATCGAACATCGGCGAGCTGCGAGCGGATTGGCGGTTTCGCAGCTCGCTAACTGCTGCCATGTTTCCACGGGATTTTCGGAGCTATTTTGGAGCAGGACATCGGGTTGCACATCGGATTCCACTGAATCCGATTTCTCCGGCCGGTTAGAGCCTTTTCTACCCAATAATGAATTCAACCGGGCACCGTTATTCGTGGGTAATTTAATTCTATCGTTAATGATGGTGGTGGTGTAAACCTCCCTGGGAATTTAGTACCGAATCCTTCTTATCGATAGTAATCTGAAGATCGAGTGTTTAAAATTTGTTATTTCTTCAATTCGTATCTTGGATAAAAGTAAAAAAGCGATCTCTCGGTTCGCTGTTGTTCTTATTTGTGCCTTTCGATCAAAAGGCGTTGGTGCAGATACCGACCTCCCCTTCGCGAGATCGATGCTTCCCGGTGAATTAAGACAAATCGCTGATAATTTCTGACGAGTAGTAACCACGGCGGAGGTGTACCCGACGCGATAAAGTTGCCGAAAACGTTGCTGCAGACCGAGACGCATATTAGATCGGCTCATAAATATCCAGTTAATTCGATAATTACGATGTGGCTGGACGGAGGGTTGCTCTAAGATGCGCCACGATGGGCCAATTTGTCCGAATAGGGAACCCATTGGTCTTTCGCTCTTTTTGCTCGTGGAGGGACCGCCGCGAGGAGATGCTTCGAAATAGCGGCAATTAGAATTGCCGGGGCTGCCCCTTTCGGAGAATCCCGCCGACGGCGCTGTCTGATTCAACGCAGACCTGTTTAGAAGGTTTTGGTAATGGGGCACGCGAGAACCTTCGAATCACACGAACACTTGAAAACGCGTAAGCAAAAAATTGGAGCATTAGAGATTGATGTCACCATAAACTAGTTTCCAGTGAAACAAATTCAGCTTTGAATAGAGAAAATGGAGGACCTGATAATTTTACCATTTAGAAATTAGAAGGAATTAGAAGAAAATTGATGAAGGTCGAGCCGTTATTACTCTGAACACGGTGACATGCCATTTCCATATTTCCCTTAATTATCCGTATTCTCAGCACAGGAGTCAGTCGGCCGTCCAACGAGGCACATAAATACTTTTCTCGCGACGGAGAATTCCTCGATCCATTAACGTTCACGGAGTCCCTGCACGGCCAGTGAGCAGCATTTAAATACTAGAAACCTGCTCGCGGGAAATTCAAAAGGGCTCGAGCAGTTTTTGTTCGTTTAGCCTGTCGAGTAGCTCTGTCTCTCTCTCTAGAAAGCTTTTCCTTTCTCCCGGCCAGGGTGGAAGAAGGAAGTGCAGCCGCGATCAGAGGTCTCGCCGCGTTTCGCGTATTCAGCTCGAGTCGCGAGCGAAGTTTTCCTCGCGATAGAAATTCCATCGACGCGACGGCGAACCGATGGAAAAGGTTAAGCAATATCAATCCTCGGGGCGGCTGCACTCACCGTAATGAGAAATATTTCACTCGATCTCGATGGGAAGCTGCCGGAGAATCGCTGACGAAATCTCCGATGCGACTGAGCGTCTGGGATGGAGGCATGGGCTTGATATCTTAGAAAATGAACGCACGGAACGGGGGTCTGCTCTTTGAGGCCTACATCGCTCGTTAGACCGAGCGAAATATGTTTAGTCATCGCAGCACCGAGAAATAACCTCGTTGAAGCTAAGAAGCAAAGCGGATGACTTCACTGCTTCTGTTCATCACGCAGAGTGTGTAAACTAAGGATTACCTTGACGTATTCTTAATTCAGTGTCGACAGAAGGTGTCCCAAGTGACTAGTAACGCACCTACTTAATGAGTCGCATCTCGCGAAAATAGGGCTCAGAGGCGCGCGAAGTGCTCGGATAGAGCATTTAACGAGAGGGCAAGAGGCGCGTCGAAAGTCTGGGAAGTCTCGGGGCCGCGGTGGCTGTCCCTCGTCTTTCTTTCGTTCCCCGATGTTTTCCTAAACTCCTTCGGAGCGTGGGGAACGACAGATTTAGCGGGCCGTACGTCGTGAGATATCTTTGATATTTATTTAGCCGTGGCCCGGCAGCCAATAAATTCGGCGAGGCAACTGCGGCGGGCTTATTTCGACCCTCCAGATAAGGGTGCATAATTTAGGGCGAGAGAAGGAGAGGCGTAGTGCGTGGAATTGGGGATGGACGGAGAGGGAAGAGGGACGTATCATATATACGCTTTCGTTTCTGAGATATGTCCCTTTACCTCAACCGTAAGACGACGCCAAAGGCCCCTGAATGGGACTTCTCGAAATCTTCTTAAGCGTCTTATAAATCCCAAGTCATTCTCTCTCTCGGAGGAGGAGGACGGCACCCTCTTCCTTGTCGCCTGGCACTTGAATTTTTTCGAAGAACCTACTCGGCGGGGACGACTGTTTTCCTAAAGTCAGCGAAGATTGTTTTATAGGCCGATGGTGAGTGGGTGTTATAAATGATGGCTTGTAATTGCTTTCTTTGGGACCCTCCTCGGTGAGGCTCGAGTAAACCGAGCTTTGTTGTACTAACTTTCACATTGTCTATGAAAACAATCGTCCATGGGGTAAACCGACCTCTATTTCCAGTGGAATCCCTTCAAGAAAAATCGAGTGACTTCGGCTTTCATTCCACCTTCTTTGAATATCGACTATCTTAGATGAATCCATCCAATTAAGGATTCTCGCAGATAGACGATACAGAACTGCAACGAGTGGAACTCGGACGATTCTGATGGCTCGTTAGCCAGAAATGAGTTCTCGGGCGAATCACGACTTCCGGGTGTGGAGGGGTTTTTTTTTCTGTCAACGACTGTGGGCCACTTTCACGTGGTCGAAGGTAGTGAGAGGCGAGGTCCGTTCAGGGTGGTCCGAGAGGCGAGGATTATTACAGGCGCCGTGTCTCGAATGAAGACAAAGCCAGACCCCTTCTCGGTCCCCCAGGCGGGGCCCCAAGACCCCACGTGTTAAAACGCGACTGGCAAAACTGTCCTCCCCCACCAGCCCCATTTCGCCCCTGTCCCGTCGATATTTACGAGGCGATCGAGCATTTTTATTTCGAGCTTGACGCTGGACAGACGGCCGCCTTATCTGAGGCAAGCGCGATTCTGGTGGTCCTGCACTCGAAGCTTACAGAACAGGCCCGGTTCCGAGGCGTCCGACGGCGTTTCGCTTGGAAATAGTCGGGCACGAGCCTGCCGCACGATGGCAGAAGCGTGAGAAATGGCCCCATTCAGGCTTTGCTCTCGCGGAGGTTCTCAGCTTCGTGGACATTTCTGGATAATTACCATTCCTCCAAGAAGCCTGCTAGCAAGTAGAAACTTCGCTCGCCCGAACTATGACCAACCCCGTCCGAAGCACCCTCTACGAGCCCGACGCCAGTGGAGGCGTCAAGTGGCAGAGGGTGGGTTGTTTCTGATCGACGAATGACCCAGTTAACAGGTTACGATCGTTTCGCGAGACGCAATCGACATAGAGCTGGCCTCCAATCTCCTGCCACCAGAGCCAGCTGCCGGTTTGTTCAGATGGCGCGACTTACGAAACGCGGATCAACATCCGCGCTGTTCAAACATCGGCCGACGAGGCGCGGGCAGGTCTCACCGGCCAGCGGACGCGCCGCGCGCGTGTACGTTTCTCTGGCCGCTATCGAATTCCACCGTGCTCCCTCTATCCCGACGGAGGCGTCTCCATTGTCGGCTCTCCGCTTTCCTCCGTGGAAAGCAACCCGTCGACACCTGTCAATAGCACGGTGCCACCGGTCGGACGACACGCGTTACCAGCTAGAAGCGATTCCAACGGGAAGGGGTGTCGGAGAGTCGAGTTTCACCCGCGGAACAAAAGGCGACCGAGGGAGGGGGACCGTGGCAGAGAGCCGCTGACTTAATTGCCGGCGTTTAGCATAATAGCCGTTCTCTGGTGCCGCTGAATGAACCTTCTTTCCCGTATTACCCGTTGTAACCAATTACCATTGCCGCCCGACAATGGGCAACCACGCAATATTAACGGGCGGACGAGCGGCAGCCGCGCCTGTGCCGGCCATTTTACGTCAAATCGCACACCTATCGGCCCCGCGGCTTCATTCAACGAGGCATCTTTGTCTTTTTTCAGGTAAATGGGTTTTCGGGATGCTCGGATTCTGGAGATTGTAGACGTTATGTTGGAGGAAAGTGTCCGCCTCGCGGATGGAGCTCTGGAGATGTTTAGATGTTGGAGATTCCGGGGCTAGAGGGTTTCTGTGTTCGCCGCTGGTTATTGGGGAGCTACGTAGGATTATTAACGGATTAGTCGAGCGACCAACGTTTTCCATTTCGCGATTCTGATGGGGGATTACCGGGGACCAAGTTCTTGATGGATGGAGCTTGGTATTTGGGTTAGCGAGACATGGATATCTGGGTAGTTGATGTATTTCGATTCCCGTTTCGTCAGCTAGCTGGTCTCCTATGGGAGCCGGCAATCGGACTCGCGCATTCTTCACGTTGAAACGTTCCCAGTGAAATTGGATACAAGTGGACAGGCGTGAAATCGAATGGAAGCACGCGGAGGACCTTCGATATAAGCCGCTCGGTTACCTGACGATCTGTCAGCCGTTATCGAGGGGAGCGGCACCAAGTGGCAATGGCCCCGCCGACAGAAGGAATTGGGATCGGTGGATCGCCGCGAGGCCGATTACAACCGACCTCCCAAGCGTTCCCGAATAACGTGCCACGAAAAAACGATCAAAGTAAAAAGGGAGAGGACGCTGGATATCCTCGTCAAAGTCACGCACGCGGGCTTAAACCGAGGTTTAATGGAAACGTTAACGTCGACACGGAACCCTCCTTCTCCCTCAACCCCAAGGTGGATCGCTCGTTGCGTGACGCGCTCGCAGCGTTCCCTTTGGGATTCGCGCCAGCGCCAACCGGGAGCTCCAACGTAGAAATCTTCTCGCCCGCTCCGTAATAGCGGCTCGAGTTATTATCGATGGCCGCTTTAAGTGAATCGCCTTTCTTAAGTGAAAGAAAAGGGCACTCGCGCGATTTGAATTCCTTGACAAATTGGACGGCCGGCCGCTTTAGCGGCCTCGCGTCAGCGTTGAAATATTTGCAACATTAACAATCGGTAGCGTCCGTGTTCAATGGAGGGATAAATTAAGAAGTTTCACTTTAGGCGCGAGTAGCGTTGAAAAATGACCCTACCCGCGAATAAATGAGCAAGCACGCGAGCCTCCTCGGCCGTCTCTTTCTTATAGGTCATTTCACGCTTGAGATTATACATGCTGATACAAAAAAGCGGTCGCGAGGGGGATCCGACTGTGTCCCGATGCCTGGATATTCTCAGCTTTATGACGTGTAATAACACAATCAAGCCGGCGGATAATTCGCCGCGCGTCTCCCTGTAAAAGTCCCGCTTCTTTTTCTCGGAACCCCTCTTTTTTCGCTACTCTCCACTCGAAAACTGTTCTTGGCCTTGAAGCAACGGGGGGGGGGGGGGGGGCAGAGGCACTCTTGCTTTTATCGTCGGCGAATTTACACTTGAACCGTGGACTTTTTCAGAGAGTATAATAGACGATGATGTTTAGCTCGTAAAAGGACGCAACGTCATCTCAGAGTGATCGAACATCAGCTTCCAAGAAGAAAGACACTTTAAAACTTTCAAAATTCAACGAACTTGCAAAGTGCGACACTAACTTTAATTAAGCATTGTCAAAGGGATCCAAACTAATTCCTCGAAAAAAAAGCACCGATTCGTTAAAGCAAATCGCGTACCGAGGCCCTCGGGGTGTTTTTCTACGAACATCGTTAATGCCACCCGAAGGATAGTGTCATTTACCCCAATCGGGCGGAGGAAAGTTTATTTCCGATCGTACGTACAATCGGCAAGGATACGGCTTCGCCAGCCGGATTTAATTAAAACTTTTACGACAATGGACCGCGAGGCAGGAAGGGGACAGGGGCGTAAGAGAGAACTCGGAGAAAGGAAGACCTTAGCGTGGACTAATCAATCGACATCGCGGTAATCAAGAGAAAAAGTGTGTCAGCCCTGGTCCCCTGCGCGACTGCTAACGAGAGCCGAACGAGAGTGCCGCGGAAACTGAAGTAGGGAGGGAAGAAAGAGGCGATAATGAGGAACGTACCGTCGGGGAACGGAAGGGAACGATATCGGTCATTTCCTGGCCCGTGGAACCGCTGAAAAGTTTCCGTCCGCATGGCTTCGGCATTCTTCGTGCTTACTTCGTTCAACGCCCCTCGAGCCGTTTCGCGTGGCAGATTTTCGCGCGGGAAAAGAAGCACAGAGACTCGCCTCCAAATTCCGTTCTCGGCGAGCCAGCATTCCCGATGAATAAATATTCTCCATTGTAACTTGTAACCATGAAAAGTTTCGTGCTGGAAGAAGCAAGCTGATCGCAGGACTGTGCCTCTGAAGATTGAAGATGTAATTGGCGACCGAGGAAGTTTCGGCGACCGATTTCGCGTGAAATCGATCGATCAGATAACCCTGTTCACGCGCAACGAGCTCGTGCAAGGTGAGGGGGCCAATTAACGGGCACGAAATCGGTGTCGATCGACGTCGGAAAAAAAGAAGGGGATCAGTGGAGTGGACAGGGTTCCCTCACCTTCTTACCGACTTTTTATTCCGGAGGATGGGGGGTCGTCGAACCAGGGGGCTCGCGTCTCGAAATTACGGTTCAGCAAGGGTCAAGGGCTCTGGTGGCGCGCTCTCCAACAGGCAGTAAAGTAGCATAACGCCGCGCCTGTCCCCTGTTGATCGATGATTCCCTTGGACAAAGGGCCATATCTTCGTTATTGCCTGCGGTATATCGACAGCGCGGCTTTATGCATTCCCTGTAACGCTGTTAACGCTTCGGAACGATGGAAAGTCCCGAACGCGCGGTGTGGCGACGCGAGGAGAAAAAAGTATCAGCTGCGAGCCAGACTGCGTGTCTCGGCGGTCCTCTTTACGGTTTTCTTTACGATTCAACGGGCGAGACGCGTCGCCAGAATTGCCAAGCGCATAAATGCGCTTGGAACTGCCGTTGCGAGCGCGTTACGATCTTCTTGAAAGTCGCTGGTCGACCGACTTCGATTTACGTCCTATTGTGTGCCGCCAATGTTAACGAGAATCCTCGCGGATGTAGCTAATTAATTTTCGTCCGCGGACCCGCCGCAAAGTACCGCGTTGACATGTTTCATCTCCTCGAAACAGCGGTTCGTTGAGATGGAAAAGTAGAACTGATCGGGAAGGATGCAGAGGAGATCTGTTACGGACTGGCTATTTCCATCTAGGAATAGGACGCGAGGAATTTTAGAGTACAGTGGGCGCTGATTATCGGCGCGGCGGCCGTTTCTTCTCGCAATAAACAGCGCGAGTTATCGCGTGGGCCGGGGCACGCTTCTAAACGCGTGTAACTTATGCCCGCGTGCACGGGAACACGCGTTCCGTCGGCGCGGTGAACCTTTGAAGCAGGCCACAGGCGACTTTTCCAGCCGCGGGGATCATTCGTTTCGTTGACAGGCACGCTTTTAGCCGGCTCGACGACCCTCGGGGATCGGGGCATTGTGGCGCGGCTTCGAGCACGACGATACGAATCAATTCGTCTGGGAGTGAAGGTGTCCTGCCACTCGAAAATAACGAGTCAGCTAGGCCAGTCGAACGGGGACACGGATAGGAATGCTCGGAGTAGCTTGCCCGTTCCCGATTGTAACTCCATTTCCCGTGTAAATCGAATCGAAAGTCAGAGCGTCTCACCTGATTGTTCCCAAGCGGAGCTAAATCGTGCAGCGCGAATTAACGCAGATCACGATGCTCCAGTGAGGACTCGTGTCGCAGCCAATCGACGCCCCAAACAGCTCTCATTCTCTCTCGAATATCTATTCAGTAGGCGTGCGGGTTGTTCCTCCGACAAGAACGCGGACAAGAGAAACAAGAGGCAAGGGACAAGTATCGTCGAGATGGCGGTATTTTAATCGAACCCAGGGACCAACACGGGGACCATCGAAAAGACATCGGGGCGTAGGGGTGAAAGGCCTCCTTCCCCGTCCCTGCCATCTCGCTTTAATATCCCTTCCGCGTGTGGCCGTTTTCCATGCACGTGACGGCACCGAACGATGTCCATACAACGCGTGCCCCATGAATATTAATTACTTTTCCGTCGCTCCCCGACACGCACAGCCGATTCCTCGGGCGCTCCGCCGCGCCGAAATCTTGTCCGCCGCGGACACCCGTAATTTACGTAACGATACCGCGATAAGGGGTCGTACGCTGCAGCGCCGCCATAAAGGTCGCTCTTAGAAAACGCAAGCAACGTCCAACGTTACATAAATAACCGGGAGGAGGACTTTTTTTTCGGAGCTTTTACTCCGTCTGTGAATCAGAGTTACGCCTGACATTTACCATCCCAACCTTCGAGTCCTGCCAATAATTCATCGGGCGCCAAGTTGCACTTTCCGCGCCGCGAAGTTCGCCCCTCCCCGCTGTCTCTGGTTCCGTGAAAAATCTGTCGGCAAGCTGGGTAATTGGCTTCGAATTGGTGGCAAAGTGGGAGCCGCATGTTGGACGAGAGTTTGACTGTTGCGCAATATTGTCGGCGATTCGAGGCAGCAGGATGTCGTTTGTTGCGTTCGAGTAGCGAAGAACGGTACACGGGGACAGTTATGTACTTGGACGAACGGAAACGCACGGAAGGAAACTGTTTATATTGGCGTTAATTGGACGTCGAGGAAGTATTTTTCTTTGAGCAGAGTGGGTGTCTGTATTGATGTTTAATTCATCGATGTTTTTGATTGGGGGAGGTTGAAGGCTTCTTTAAAATAACGAAGGGACTTGCTGTTTCGTTGGTCGGACACTTTGTTAACCCCTTCAGTGTTTCGTTATTCGAAGCTCGGTTTTAAGATCTTACATATATTACTGGTAAATAAATAGTAGCAGTTACCCATGTTAAGGGTTGTATAAGGGATTAATAATTTCCCGTCTTAACCCTTCCTGGCCACACGGGATGTATCGCACCTCAATAACAATTTTCGATTTGAAATGCCGCATCTTTACGTCTTCCAAAGGGAATTTATCGCAAAAAAATATAAAAAATTTGAAAAATCGGTTTTTTCCCACAACCATGGAAAATCGCTCATTTTCAACTACAAATTTTATCATATCAAAATTTACATTTCTAGAAAAAGACTGTTAGACCACGACTGTATAAGTATTACGAATGTACAATTATCACTGAAAAGTTAAAAGATTCAAAAATACGAATACGGTAACTCAAAAAATGACGCTGGGGTACAGTGAACCTCGTGTGACCAATTTGTGATTGTAAGAAGGTGTGACCACGAAGGGTTAAATACTCAAGACGTCGTTGATCCCCGAAATCCAACGCTACTACCGTTTCGTATTTCGCCTCCACGGTTTGCAGGATTTTTCACAAACACCGATCCCTCGTCTCACCAATGGGAAATGTCGTGAAAGTATCGAATTCCTGTAAGTTACGCTGCGAAACGCGAGGGCGGGGCCAGACAGACGGAGGAGAGTTCGGGCGTAATTTCCCGTGCCAGGCTATCATTACAGGCGAACCCGCTTTTTCGTTGAAACTTTTAAGCAAGTCGCGCCCTGGAATCGTCCGTTCCCGAAACTTCGTCGGCAGTCTCGCCGAATCGATAGGGGACCCACCGTGTGCGACCCCGAATCGCGGCCAACTCGGCAACTGCTCGAGCTCGTGCCGCCCGCCCGGTAAATATTATTATTATCATTATTATTATTATTATTCGACGGGAGAACCCTTTAGAATACAAAAATTTGAACAGTTTAGTACAAAAAACATAGAAAATAACGTAACGTAAAAATAAAATAAACAGAAATATAACGAAATATACGTTTCATTAAGTCGGCCGCGGCTTTTTTGAGCCCAGTTTCGATTACTCGAGCGTTAATTAAGTGTTCCCGGTACGGAATCGCTCCGAAGTCCCCCGTGACTACGTTCCTACGTTTTTCATCGGCCGATGATCGCCGAGCAAACGAGACCACTCGGCGGTGCTAAAGAATTCACGGCCTCCATTTTCGTAAATCATTCTACGGTTCATTGCGACGTACCCTCGCTTTAAAGTACACGCACGCGGCGAGGTAACCAGGGTTTATTAATTGTTTACATCGATGGAGTGGGTGCAGAGCTCCGGGGCCACGAAATTGACAACTTCATTTTCGTAAATCATTCAGCTTTATCAATTATTCATGCCTCGGAGGGAGATGTTTGGGAGCAGCCGCGATTTTTCTGCGTTTCGCGGGCGCCGCGCAATCGGGGCTCGCGTTCTAAAGTGCTCGAGGGTCGTGACACCTTCATTACCGTAAATCATTCGACAATCTATTACAATTCAGTTACAGTTTATGGAGCGCGCGTGCCCGCACGCGAGTACTCTTATTGGCTATTTATATACCCCGTGGACGAAGGTCAAGGGCCCGTTCATTTTTCCCCACTTTACCCTACCCACACGAAAGAACGGCAGCGAGACTTGCGTTACGTCTCCATCGTTCTAAATCATCGGCGACATTAAGGAATATCGAGGTGAATGCAGTCGAGTGCAGTCCCGCCCGATGAATCACGCGCGAAAGTATGCGCGCACGGCGGCGACGGGCAACGAATTTCTTTGCCTCGCTTCGCGAAAGGTACCCTGAACTGGGAGATGTTCGACCTGGCTGACGCTTGCTAACATGATGAACTTGGTAAACACGTGCAAGAAGTATACTACTTAGTTTGCTAACTGGAAGGAGTTGTTGCACTTTGCAAGTGTGAATATGCGTGTAAGTGCATTGTAATGGTATTGAAACCGTGAGAATTCCAGTGTTACTCCACTTGTAACAGACTTTATAGATTAATTACTTGCTTATTATCCGCAATAGCCAATTAGCATTTTAAAATTGAATCGAGAAACGAGGTAACATATTTCTATTCTATTTAGAAGAAATGTCACGAAATAAAGGAAGACGTTGTTTAAAATAGCCTAACCTCAGACGGGGAGGATTCCTCTTCGCGAGCGAGCGATCTCTCGCCGGGTCACGCAGATTTTTCCCGAGAACTTTGATCCGTCTGGTATTCCGCCATTCGGTTTCCGTTTCTCTCGAGGATCGAACGGGGAAGGAGTCTTTAAAAATATTCCACGAAGAAAATGGCACGCGCCTCTCCACGAGGCCAGCCGCGAAACTTTCGTCGACGATTATACTCAAGATCGCGGCTCACAATGGCGCGACGCACCGTGACGAGTCAAATATAAATGCAAATGAATAAATACCCGCATAATGCTTAAAAGTCGGCTCTCCGTTACGGATGCGACGAGCAGCCACAACCACCAATCGAAATTCAAAGAGAGAAACGCGTTTGCTTAACAGTTTCGCCCTCCGCGCGAGATCGAACGAGTGTTTGGATAATTTTCGCGACGCCCATTGGGCGCGGCACTCTGGGACTCTCGTGGTCCCTTGGGAATTCGATAAAAGTCCAGTGGAATCTGGGAGAAAGACCATATCTATCTATTCTAAGAAAAATTCTATCTACAACTATACATCTTACGCTGAAATGCGATTCAATCAAGTCAGAGCAGAAACTCCCGTGGATTTCAGTATGGTAAAACGTAAATAACATTTAGATCATCCCTCTAACCGCGATCCCAGCTCTACCTATAATTATCTCTATGGAAAGAATGAAACAGACACGAGGTATTCTAAACATCCTTGATCCGAGGTAAAGAACGATTCTAAATTACAGTAAAAAATCAGAGGCGGAACGTGAATGGAGTCCGCTTGAAATTTATTCTGCTCTCAAGTAAACTAACATTTCGCCAAGTGCACGCGCCGTGCCACCGTCCGGTAAATATCCATTCGAAACGGTGGAAATCGGTTCGTGGGCGGAGAGGCGCCAGAAAAAGAGGAAGGCAAACAAGCAACACGGCCGTCGACGAGAAAAATCCGTTTTTAACGGCATCCTTGGAAAAACACCGAGTCGGAAATCGCGTGTCCGCTCCGTCGCGAGGCGTTTAGCGCGGGGAGCGCGGCGCGCATAAATAAAAGGACACAGGTGCGCATACGTATTAGCCCGAGGATGACGATCGCCAGTCGACCAACGTCCCTCGAGTTAGCGTCCTTAATGGAATTTCATTTGGAAGTTCCTCCACGGACGATGTCGGAGATCGATCTCGGCGATGGATCGGACGAGAGTTCTTTTCGAACGAGACCACGCTCGAATTCTAGGGAGGCCTGGACTCGAGCCTCGAACGTGTCTCGTTCGAGGGAACGTCGGAACTGATCCTCCGTCTACGATACTCATCGAAACAAAAGCAACGCGAGGGCGACCGGTCTAAATGATTTAAGAATTATTTATTCCAGAGACGTTTTTCTCGCTGAGATATTCACGAGTTATTGGTTGTAATTTCTAGTGTGCCACGATTTTCTTTTAGTTCGATAATTAATGGATACACGAAGGTTAATTACTTTTCTATATTTACATTCGTTTGAATATTTCTTTCAACTCCGATAGCAGATCTATTCTTCTTAATTCTTCAAGAAAAATGGATTCATTTACACCAAGCATACATATATCGTGTTCGATGCCCCAGCAAATCAACGACTTGCCCGGGCAGCTGAACGTTCGTGTGGAAAGGTGACACAGTTCCTACTGCCGCGGCGTGAAGATATAAACTGGACGCTCGTCGACACTTAATCCGCGCGACGAAACATTTGGCACGTTCGGAAACGCCTCCGTTTTGGCAAGCGTGTGCCACGTGTCTAGTAGCTGGAATGCCGTACCGCCGTTGCTCCACCAAAGTTAATTGCCCTCCCTTGACTCTACATGGCGATTCCTCAGCCATAAACACAAGTCTAGAAGCGAAGGTTCGTGGAACGGCTAGGTCACATTCGGAGCGGAAAGGGAAAACACCTGGGAAGCATCGAGGTGTTGGAAAACGCGGGGCAAGCGAGATATTCGCGAATAAACAACGTATCTTTTTCTTGGAAACGGGTGGGGCAGAAAAAGAATTGTTTATTTACTCGATAACGAGCTCCCGCGGCTAGGTAACATCGGCTAGGTTTTAGAATTTGTCTATTAACTGCTAATATTTACATATTCTGAAAGTGAGTCTAGGATATAATGATATGTCAGACATCAGAGAAACAAATTATACGTTATCAGAAATTTACTAAGTATATTTAATTGAAAATGTACAAAATTAAGTTGTCATGACATACTCTGGTTACTCCATGATAGCTCTGATTACTCCGTGATAGTACTCTGGTAACTCCGTGATAGTTCTCGCTAGCCCGTGATATGGCCATCAGCTACTTTTTTTTTATATTATTTTATATTATTTTACATTACTTTACATTAGTTTACATTACTTTAAATTATTTTACATCATGTTATATTATTTTATATTATTGTTATTTTATGTATAATCAATCGTTTCATGATTGTTAGATGTCTGAGACGTAAGGAAACATGGTATTTGGTATTTGCCATCAGAATTTCTCGAACAGCACAATCAAAAACGCAGGCTCGGGCGCTCGAAAAATAAGAATTTAGTCACTTTTCATAAGCAAAAAAAAAACACTGATGCCTTATTGTATGATAATTTCAAGAGTTGTTAAAGTGTCATTTTACCATCGCTTACCTGCAGTTTGAACTTTCCTTTTATCTTCTAAAGCACATATAACACATAATCAAGCGATCGTCCACCCACACAGCACCATAACATTGCAGCAACGTCTCTGCAATATTGCGGTGCAAGATTGCAATGTTGCACCATAACATTGCAGAGACGTTGCAGGTTCAGTCCTATGTCCGCCTTCCCAATATTGCGGGTGTGTATTTTTGCAATGTTGCGGCAGCATTGCAAACATGTAGTCCTGCAACGTTCCGGCAATGATTCTGCAACGAAACGGCAAAATTGTGGCAATGATTTTGCAACTCTTCATAAATATTGCGATGCGAGATTGCAATGTTGCAGCGTATCATTGCAGGGCAGTTGCAGGTTCACTCCTATGTCCGCCTTAGCAATATTGCAGGAGTACATTCCCGCAACGTTTCGGAAATTTTACAGCAATGGTCCTACCCCAACGATTCAGGCAGTGAGGGACGCGACGAACATCAATGTGTGCAGAATCGTAGTGGTATAACTCCCGTGTGTCTTTTTCTCATAGAAAATATTTTTACCCCAGGGGAATTTGAACCGAGGACCTGTAGAGTCGTAGACGAACACTTTACCGCCGCAGCTACAACTGCTGATTGATAAGATTGCTTACGTATTCGAACTTATACTCCTACCGTGCAAAACTTTAAACTCAAATTATTCAAAAACGAAGGCTCATTTGATAAACCTATTAGGGATTTTTAACTCTGTAGGTGCGGACTCTAACTTTAACCCGGTGTCATTTTAGGTTAGGTTGGAAAGTAGTCTTTAGACTAAACCTTTGCATTTGTCTTTTCATCTCTCTTTTCTCTTGCTTCATTGTATATACGTGTTTGTGCAATAAAGACGTTTAATAATAATAATAATAATAATAATAATTTCAAACATTAAAATATAGAGTATCTACTCTATCTAAACAAATTAAATTCATTTTCAAATCTCTTCTATAATTTAAATTCATGTACAAACAACTCTCACAATAACACTTTTTTCATATCTTCAACGGCTAATGAGAAATTCTAGCATATCCAGTGAAAGGAAACATGCTGTAGAATCTACTCGATGTCATATTTCAAATTTCGTCAAAGTCATAGTTGTTTCAGAATATTGCTGGTACTGTTTCTACAATATTTTCACTACAGTATTGCACGGCAATATGTAGGCAATTTTGCTGGGTCATTGCCACTGAAACATTGCACATCGATGTGCGCGCAATATTGCCGAAATATTGTAGGATCGTTGCCAGTGGAACATTGCACGGCAACGTTCTTGCAATATTGCTGCAATATTGTAGGATTATTGCCACTCCAATAATGCACGGCAATATTACAGGAACGTTACTACAATATTGCAATGCAACCTGCAACAACGCAATATTGCAGCAACATTCCTGCAATACAGCTGCAACGAAGTGTGCTGTATGGGCACAACTAGCACGAAAAATTTCACGAATAATGCGCTGCTGGAACAAAATGCTCCCTCACTCTATCACATTAACTTCAATTGACTAATTATTTTACCACAATACAAACTAGAAGATCAACGCTGTATGTTGGTTTTTGTTCCATCTAAATTGAGTCAGAGAATTTCGAGTTACAGATAAATGAAAAAGTATCACGGAGTAACCTGTACCACGAACTTACCCGAGTTTACCCTATACGCCTTTGGGAGGAAACTATGAAGTTGTAGATGTAGAACAAGTTCTTGGAAAATTATTATAGAATCCAGAGAACGAATTTAAGACAGAACGAGTTTCGTCAGCGCTAGATTCTTTCACTAGACCCCTAGGTCAGGCGCCGCACTGGCACTGTATCAGTATAGATACAATATTCCTAGAACTCACGAAACTTGCATTCGAATACATATACACCCACGAGCGTTGTCCTCGATGGACACCCACTTTTCAAATCGGACTAGATTCTTTCCAACCGAAGAATACTATTGCCGGTACCAAGCTCCGACAGAAGCAAGCTCCGACAAAGTTGAAAGTTTATCACGCATTGTTATCCCCAAGTTGCATTGTTTGTGCCTTATCGATAGATTGAAATTTATCGGTCAGGAAGTTCTATTACACGTCGAAGTCGTCGGGGAACGTGTCTCTGTCCGACGACCAGCAGACCGCGCGCGGGGGAAAAGGAAAATTACAAGTAACCTTTGCCGCGCGACGTCAATTAATCTTCTATCCCGTGGTTTATTATTTACCGTGTAACTGTGCGTTTTCTATTTTAATCCTATCCACGTAGACGCGTGCATTCTGCGCCCGGTGTCCATAGATAAGGATTAAGCGGTGCGTGGCGCGTGTGGATTAAAGGTAATTGATCAAAATGATCGATGCACCGGTAAGTGTTCCTTCGCGGTGCAACATCTGCACGGTATATAAAAATACGATTCCCCGTACACTTCCACTGATTCAGTGGCTCAAGGAAATAACAGTTGCCCGGTGAAAAACGCTTTGATTACCGAAGTTAAATATACTCTGACAGGGGAAATAATGTTTTGTTGATCGGCGGTTGAAGGTGAGAGTATTAGACAGAGATGTTAGACAACGTCAAGGGTATGAGGCGTAGATCCGTGCAATGAATCACTTGGAATATCAGATTTCAGAATGGCCAGATGGAGTACACCAGATTACATGTTTTCAGGTGACGGTGACGTTCAAGTTTACGATGCAGTTGAATGAATGGCGGGAAAAGCAGGTCGGAAGCGGCGACCAGGATTCGTCTTGTCTGGTCAGCGTGCTTCCGTGTCGAGGTCAAACGCGATTGGTACTAGGAGAACGTGGGTGAATAGGGGAGTCAACCGCAGGCTAACCCTTTAGAAAGTGTGCGGAGACCTGGCTGTGGCCGCTGGTTAGGCCGAGCCGGGCCAGAGTAAAGATAATATTTGTTGTAATAACATCTCGACCACGTCCTCATACGCGGCTGGAGGAGGCTCGAGGGGCCTCCCGGGACGCTTTCAGCGGCCTGCACCAGCCTTCAGAGGCGATGTTTGATTTGATTTTCTGACTCGGAAGAAGCGTGACAAGGGTCTTATCGGCGGCGCGGCAGCTGGGCTACACGCGTGCACGACTCTTGCCTATTACACCCCCTTCTATCTCGACGATGAAACGGAAGTCTCGAGGAATCCGTGTGACGCGTCCAATTCGTTCACGTTTAACCGTGTTTCCAAGGGCGAACAAGAGGGGCCCTGATGTCACTTGGCTGCTGGGATAACCCGTTACACTCTGTCCACGTCGATGAGCCATTCAAGGAGGCGCATCTCGCGGGGAGAGAGCTTGCGACACTTCTCTGACCTCTCTTCCTCGAACAGGGATTTAATTTACAGAGGCTGCTTACGTGGTTCTCGCCTGGGCTACTGGCAGCTTGCTCCAACCTATTGAAACACGTTTCTTCGTAGACGAAGCGTGTTGCGTAAGTGGAATTGAGCGGAGTGAAAAGTACGAAGCTAGATTATTTACGGGGGGAGAGCAATTAGAGCTGGCGTCGACAAGAGTGCCGACGAAAAGAACAGTTACGATATCGGTGGATGTGCAAAAACCACAGCAGAATCACCCAATTTGTATCCGAAATTAATTCTCTCGCTATACAAGCCTGGACTCCGGTCCAGCCCACACCTTGTTCGCAGGCCAAACGGAAGGAGTCCCGGAAGAGTCCCAAAGACCCCGTTCCCGTAGGATGTGGCGCGTGTGCGCGTGGGCCACGTGCGTACACACGTGGAGCAGAAATACCGGCAAAGAGGGAAAGAGAGGCAACGGGGCTGTAGCACGTGGAAAAAGGAGGCAGAGAGAGCAGAGCGACGGGGCGAGGCGAAGAGGCTTGGCTGGCTGGCTGGCTGACTGGCGGGCACTCGAAGCCCTATGGCTCGTCGCTCGAAACAGAGAGCTCAGTGCTACGATGGTCAGCAAGCGGACAGGTCGCGGTGGTACGCAGCTCCGACACGCTTCGCCTCGGTCCACGTTCGTCGGGTCTATCCGCTCAGGGCGGGAGGGAAGCGCGTGTCTCGCTTAATCGCGCCTAATTAAGACGATTCCCTCGTCCGTCTGTCCGTTCGCCGTGGCCGCGCGCATGCACTGTCATTGACCGTCTGCCGAGCTTCGCTACTCGTAAATCATCGGGCTTCCCGCCGGCGGAATGCCGGGTAATTGTGTCACGGTTGATATACGAATTTATTTTCGTCGCTTCGGGATTGATTAACGGGGGGAAAACAGTGCTGGGCGAGGGAGGCGCTGCTCTCGCACCCACCGTTTCCTCTTCCTTTTTCCTTTGAAACCGGCTCGGCTAGGAGCTTCGCTTTCATTTGGGGGAACGCGAGGAAAATTTCGCGACAGCTCAAGCGAGACGCGAATCGGTACGGGAAGAAGATGGGGGGACGATCGATTAGTGGTGGAGACTGGAGAAGAACGTGAAGTGTGCCCGATTGGAGACCAGCAGGAACGCTAGCACGTGCTTGCCGTATCGAGGCGCGTCGCGGAGGAAACCACGTGGCCTGTGACAGCCGGGACTCATTTCTTTCCGACGTAAGTTGCAAATTCTGAACGCAAAAGGTTTATGCATAATATGATCTTATTAAATTGCTGTCAATTTCACGCCTGCTCCAAGAGTCTTGGAAAGTTAGGGGTGAGTTTTATTGAAAATAGTGTGCCATAGTGTGCCATAGTCTGATTGTTTCTCTCATTAACGAGAAACCTGAACAGCTTCTTACTGGTAAACAATAAATGCAGCCTTGAAATGTTCGGTTTCCCTTGCAAATCCGCGAGATGTAATCCATTGTGTACGCGTCAGATATAAACGGCGCATTGAAAACAATATATCCGGTCGCCGGTTGCACGACGTCTCGATATGCAATCTTATTTAAGAGGCGCATAAATAATTGCCGTATTGAGAGTATATTAAGATACCGGGTTATCGTGAAACCGGCGAAACGAAGTGGCCGACGATAACCGCGTGTAATCGACGAAAATAATTCCCCCTCGGTGACATAAGGTTCTATTCTTTCATTTTCGACCGAGCTCGCTCTGTCTATCTCACTCTCTTTCTACTGGATTGCGTAAAAGGCGTCCCCACGGTGTTAATGGAATTGCTGTACGCTAACGAATAGGATACAAGAACTAGTTCGACCTTAAACCGTCTACATACGTGGTGAAACGCGTCAGAGACAGTCTGTCTCGCAATCAGTGTTGCTGGACTGTTCTTTTAAGTCCTATCTCAATGGATATTCCAAAAATCTAAAAAATTGTGGTACTTTCGCTGAACCTTAACAACCTTTACGAGTTCTACGATTCCTATGACAAATTTGCAACGAAAATGTACTAAATAAGATTTGCTATTAGAATTAAGAAGTACTTAAATTTAAACCATATTATTATTATTATTATTATTATTATTATTATTATTTATCTTTATTACTCGTTATAGGAAAATACATGTAAATTCAGCAATATGTATAGCAGAAATTAGGTGATTCATACCAGGACACTGACCGAGGCGATAAAAAATATGCATGGGAGTGGATCGAACGAGCGTTGCAGCTCACGATCGATACAGATCGATATGTCGCTGAAAAAGCCCGCGGGGGAGGCTTTGAAGCGCGATCTACGAACGGTGCCAGTGTGAATGGCCTGGCCTGAGTTGCTGCATTCGTTAGCTGTCCACTCGGTCGTATAATTTCTGGGCCGCGCGTAATTTAACGCACTCCCACTTACGTCACGTGATTATATCGTTTCCGTGTGGCTGTTTATACCCGTGGCCCGCTCGCTTTTAATTGTCGGGAGCGTATTGTGCCCGCGGCCCACGGGAAATTGCGATGCGCCTGACCCAGGGGGGAATCGTTTCCGAAAGTGTTCTGCTGATTATCACTTTCATTCAGAGCGCACCGCGGGGAGCTTTAACCGGCATAATTCCAGGAGATACCCGAGTCTCTGCTGCAATTCCGCGAGAATGCTTAGCGTATCAAACGGACTAAGGAAATTCAGAATTTCCGCAAAATTCTGCTTAAGAATAACCCGGGATGAGTAACCAACGAAAGGGGAAACCATAGTGCCCTGTTAATTCTTGAATTACTTTCTTTAGAGGGGGGGGGGGGGGGGACACAGTGATAGATGACGAGGTCTGGACAAACATCTGACCTGACCTTTTGGGGTAATTCTATGAAAATTTATGATTTGTTGTTAGAAGGATATCTTGGTTTCTGGGGAGTCTAATTCAGGGATAAGTTAAACAGGATTATCCACGAGCCCTGGTATCTCTGTCTATTGCAAATTTTCTTGCTTTTGTTTGAGACACAGTGAAAGGTGATCCTAGCCAGTGGAGTTTAGGATACGTTTGACGTGACTATTCGAAACGATCCTGTGCAAATACTGAATTTATTGGGGGCACTTCTCTTCTTTGAACGTTTTATTTAGGGGTGACTCAACTGGGGTTATCTCCGAGCTCGCAAATCTTTGCGCACTGGCAATTGACCTGCTGCTTTCACTCGAAACCCAACGATGCAGTCGTTCAAGTTCAAGGGCACGTTTGACTCAACTTTTTCGGAGTAATTCTGTAACAACATCCTGTTTGTCGAAGGAACGAAAAAATCCCTGTTCCTGGAACGTATTATTCAAAGATAACACGAGCAAGCTTATCTTCATACTGGCGAATCTTTTTATACATCGTCACTTTTCTACGGAACAAGTCTGGAGACGTATCTTGGGCGCAAAGTTTATCCAGTTCAAACTGCTGAAAATATATTGCACGAGGAAAACCAAGATCAGCTCGGTTCCCAGGAAACGTCGCGTCACAGAAAAAAGCTGGAGGTTACTATCAACAAGAGACGGACGTGAGTTCTCGGCGTAGTTCGCGTTTTTTGATTCGTGGAAGTTGACAGAAACACACGTGCTCCGGGGAGCCTTTCGAGAAAGCGCGCTTAACACGGGGGCAGTTAAAAAGTTTTTAAAACTGAAGTCGATAACGTCAGCGTGCACCGGAGAGAGTATTTCCTTCGTTATTCTCAGTGAACGAGTTTCTCGATCAAACTTCTTGGGAAAGAAGAGACTATAAAGAAAATAAGAGAAGGTGACGAATCAGTTTCACGAATTTCCTAAATTCTTCTCTGACAACGAGCAGCTTATGAATTTTCTGCGTTCAACTTGCCCGCGTCAAAGTGTGGAGAATAAATGAGTGGTACGCACTTACAGTATCTGAGTTATCAGCAACAATAAATACTTAACGCGTCGGTGCCGTAAATTTCCTTGTATCTGACTTGTCCCTGATGTATTTCACTGATCGATCTCATGAATCTTCAATATCTAATTCCTCTGTGACAGAATAAATTAAGCGAATCGATCCTACGCGTTCCAACTATCTAACATTTTCAATGATAAAAACTATTCCGCAGATCAACTCTATCGATCACCACTATCTAACTTCTCGCTGGCGAAATGAATGAAACTGGTCCATTCGGCGTGCTTTCACCGACAGAACGTCCACAGGGTGCATAATTCGAGGCATAATGGAAAAGTAGCAATCGCTCGCGACGGAATAAATCCAGCTTATAAAATAAAAACACTGGTAAGCCAGATTTACTTCCCTCAGACGAAACCTCAGCGTATCATAAATCCCGATATCTAACTTCCCCCGACGACTGCCGTTTCGCAAACCGATCCCATGAATCTCCACTGTCTCTTTCCACAATAACAGCGCATAATCCAGCGGATCGATTCAGCACGCTCCCAGTATTTAACTTCTCCCCGGTGGAATACATTAAGACGATCGATTCCGTAAGTTTCCCACTTCGCAAGAAGCTTTCTTCCGATCGAGCTGTGAATGAAACAAGTGAATGGAGACGGCGAGCATCGAACTCCAAGAATCCACTGATTTTACTCATTAAGAATTCCAACCGCGCGCTGGATGAAGAAGCTGGGAACAGGTGAAAAATTTGCTGGCGAACGCCCGTCGTTTATCAATGACTCGTGGCTACTAACGAGGTGGCACCGGCTGATAAAGAGACAAGCGGGTAGATTGCCCCCGTAGTTATGGTATATCATGGACCAGGAAGAACGGAAAGAGGCGATAGGATAGGTTGTCCCACACGCGCGTGCAGGGAACAGCGACGGGAGAAGAGTATCTTCATCTATTTCAGTGGATTGCCTTGTCGGAAGTATCACTCGACGACCGTTTCCTATTGTGATAAAAGCGGCACCGTGGATTCCTATCTCTTGATCCTAGCGCGTCGCTTGAACCGCGAAACGATAGCCTGGCATCGCGTCGATGAACATCTCGACGAGAAACGGTGACGTCGCTGCAACTGGAGGGCGACAGGATTGCTGGAAGTTGTTATTGCTAATTGCAGAATATTGGAGTAGGTGCGTCAAGCATCGTTACGCTTTCCTTAATTTATCTGGTCGAAGGGGATTGAACGTGAAAAAAGGGAAGAGAATTAGGTATCCGGACTGACGAAAACAACGTCGGATCCAGCTACTCTACGAGGATGGCACAACATCGTGGAATTTCCATGATAATAGTAGGGGAGCCAAGGTGTTACTGAACTCGTTTGGACGCGCAGAATGAGTTTGTTTGTAGCGCGACGGCCTAAATAGGGGCGCCATTATATGTCGGTCACGAGTTTCCGAATTAGCGTGACCAGGTAATCCCCCGAAGAATGTGTCCGCATTGTCGGCCAATATTTTCGTTGTCCGTCCTCTTTGGAGGCTTCCTCCTCCACTTATCGCAACAGAAGGATGTTTGCAAACTGGCTCCGGCGTAATTTGCTCCTTGTGAAAACGGCAGCACGTGCCAGGGCCCTTTCTAGGAAGCATTCGCGTGCTTGCTTTTTTTTGGCACCGCGGCCATGGAACAAAGCTACGAAATTTCCTTGCATATTCATCGACTCGATGACGGTCACGCCACCACCCTCTCCAGGCTCTTTCATTCGAGCACCAGGGGGGGGGGGGGGGGGAGAAAAATTCGTAACCAGTCGAACCCTTCCGCGCCGCTGAGCGACCTTTGCGGTGCATCTAAAATGAAGCTTTCGTTCTTCCGATAGCAGGCATCGAAACAGAGATCGAGACGAGTGGAAAGGAACAAGGAGGGATCGTTAAATGCTCAATTTGAGCTGTGCAGTGTCCGGGATCGTTCTTAATACAGGAAACAATCTCCTCCTAAGGCACCCGTCGCAGCAGAAGAGTCAATCTTTCTCTGACAGCTGTCACAGCTGTCTGGAAGCGGTTTTCACGGCAGCAATGCGATCCGATGCGACTGTATGAGTCGAACAATTCGTCCAATTTATTCAGCGATTCTTAGCGAGAAGCGACAGCTCGATCTTTGCCATTTAATCGATATTTAACTCCCGATACATGCGGTCCCTTTGTCCACGAACGGAGGGTGGAATCGAGAAGTGGCGCTCTCGAGGGTCTGATAGAGGAAGAGGAGGGGGGGGCGGGGGGGGCGGGAGAGAGAGAGGTCGTTTCCTGATCTTTGTCCCTGAAGGAGGATCTCGGCGAAGGTGACAGCTGTCATCGTAGTCAACCGGAGGAAAAACCCTTCTGCGGGACCCTCGAGTTTGAGAGGAGGGTTGGAGGGTAGAGAAACAGAGTGGATCTTGCGCGCAATTTGCCAATTTTATGCACACTTCGCGAATAATGATCGAAAGTAGAACACGTGACCGCGTCGCGGCATTGTTCGCCGCGTGACAATGGAATCGGATGTTTTGTTGGGGATAATAGAGCGCGTGGCCCACACGCTAATGAAAGGGTTGCACCTTTGAATACATCGAACGCGTATATACGGACCTATCTAGGGTTCAGAGGTGCTCAGACGCGTCTAGGTCGATGAAGAAGCATTATCAGGCAGTGTAACTTGATGGGAGGATAATAGATCCAAGATCTTTTGGACGGGGCATTCATTAGACTTGAGAACTGGCGTAGATCGATGCTGCTGGAGAAAGTTAGACAATTATCTACTCAGAAGGTGGGTATACTATATGGAAGTGTATAATTAAGGACACAATGATTTCGCGTGTTTATTTATTTATTTATTTATTTATTTATTTATTTCCACGGGTAAAGACCCTTTAGTTTACAACGAACAGTTCATAATGTTAACAAATAAACAATGTATAAGAAAAGAAAATAGAAGAAAAGCCAGTACATACCTAAACAAACAATAATACAGAAAAATAATGGAGCTAATGAACTAATACAATTAAAGTTAGAAATGGAATTAACGGGCGTGTACAAAGACGTTCTTGCGAGCCAAAGCCTGCAAACGATATTTAAAGGTGGCCAATGTACCGTTAAAAAGGTCATATGTTCACTATACATATTCGCTAATCTACATATTCTGTTAATGGGGTTATTCATTCCAAACGTAGTGTTGTGTCCCGATAAATAAGAAAGAGCAGGCGATTCGAGAGACACAATAAGCGCATAAAGGTTAACCAGCGCCGAAATGTTATAGAACTTCTTCGCATAACCCAACAGTCCACCCCCACGAGAATCTCCAAATTCAGCCAGCCCCTGTCACGCAGTTTACACACGAATGGCAGCGTGGCAATTGTTTTTCAAGTAATTACTCGCCGCGGCCGAGGGTGGCGGGATCAATTGCGATGCAGCAATATGAGCAGCCCCCGTTTATGCGCATAGTTGGCTACTAAAACTCTCCGCGCCGAGGCCAATGTCAGAGTTCGAACCTGTACTTTTAAAACACGACGGTAACAATAGTGCCGCGGCCATTTGCAAGTTTCGATTGTGCGAACTATGCTGAATGGAAGAAACCAAAAGTGCGATCCCCGTTCGAACGGGGACACGGGAAACGTTATTTTCTCAGCAGTTTATCTGACAAGGGAAGATCCCGAACCCGGAAATTCAAAAAATTCTGAAACTTTGTGAATATGTAGAGGATTCCCTCCTGATTACAACGCGATTTTTGTTTGCTGCCCAAATTCACTTGAAAGGGGTGAAATTAACCCCTGAAATTCGATAGAAAAAAGTTTCACGACAAAAGTTACTTCTTTTAATTAGATCCATCATTTGGTAAAAAAAAATATTTTACAGTTCGCGAGTGATAACACAAAGTCGGAAAATAACCGAATTTTCAGGGGTTAATTTCACCCCCTTCGAGTGAATTTGGGCAGCAAACAAAAATTGCGTTGTAATCAGTAAAAAGTTCCCCACATATTTACAAAGTTTCAAAATTTATTGAATTCCTGGGTTCGGGATGTTCCCTTGTGAGTGACGATGACGGGGAACGCGGCGGCGCCTGGTAATCGATGACGAATCGATCCTGTCGCGACCGACGACGCCGCGTCGTCGCCTTTCGAAAACCAACAGCCCGGCATTTTTCTCCGAGAAAGAAACGGAACTTCTCGTCGTTAGAGTGGAATGCTCCTTGTTCGCGGGCGAAAGAAAATGATGGATCGAGCCGCAGGTGGAGCAATCAAGGGTGACGCGATGCTTAGCTAACTGTTGCTCGCGAGAGGGAAAAATCGATTGATGACCATCGACGAGAGACGGCTGCGGCCAATTCACCGCTCATAAAGGCCGATTATTTATTCAAGTCGACGGACACTCGACGTTCCACATTTAGAGTATCCCGTCCGCGGAGCTAGTGAATGACTTCCGTTGCTGCGCGAACCGCGTTTCCCTTTAATCTCCTCGACACCCGACGTCCACGCATCGGCTCTGCCTTCGAAAATCGACGAGAGCCCGCAACTTGCGTGCGAAACGCGTATCGCGAGTAAGCGGAGAGTACGCCACTCTAAAATTAATCCTGACGGACGGGGGAAATTCAACACTCTGATCTATTCGAGACTATTTGACGTGTACTTATGAACTTGCCTCCTCCGAACAGGGGCTAAAAGGATAATTTCACTACCTACTCTGTGGTTTATATGTACGCTGCTGTTCACGAGTATTAGGAGTATTAGGACACCTACTCTGTGTGGACTAATTGAACTCTAAAGAATTTTACTTTATTTTGTATTTTAAATTAAAAGCAGTGTAAAATATTCAATCTGTTGCAAATATCATATTTTGTGGGAACACAACAGTGTCCCAATATAATATTTATGAACGACAGTGTACCCCCCAAAGCATCGATGAAAAATCACTCCACATTGTCTCGCCACCCGTTCCATTGTACTCTTGTATTACAAATTCACGGTCGCCCGTTGTCCGAGCTGAAAAAGTCTGAGTTTCGCCGCTGACAATCGCTTGGACGTTCCATATGTATACACTCGAAATTGCGCATTGTTGGCCAGCCTCTAATGAAAGTTTAACGAGAAGTCGAGCAGAAACGGGGGAGGGTGGGGTTCGCGACCCCCCGGCACCGAACAGGTCTAATTTCATGTGTAAATATCGCAAGACTCGCGAGGCGGAATAGGTGGCTGTTCGCAGCTGGTGGGCGTCCCTGAATGCATCTCGGAGTCGGCGACGAGTTCGCCAAAAACCGCGGCAGACGATCCTCTCGCGTCTCGAGGGAAAACTGCTGTTTGCGGCCAGGATTTCCGGTGCTCTTCAGGAATCGCGGAGGAGTGTGTGTGCCAAGGAAAGTAGCTTTGGGCGAAACCCGCAAATATTTGCCCCCGCGACAAGGGAAAAGGGGTCGAACATCCATCTACACGATGTTCCGGCGCAGGCAGCCGCGAAGATCGATTCAGCGATCGATTCGTTACCGACAGAATGATAATCTCCCTTCTACTTGCCAGCTCTTTGTTCCGCGAAACGCGAATCGCGAGGTTTCCTCTCTCTCTGGTCCTCTCGGGGAAGATCGCGAACTTTTCGGAGGAGTGGAAATAGGTACTCTTAATTACGAGGCGGAGTATTTGTTCTCCAAGGTGTCGACGTGGAGGTGTTACAAGTGAGAAGTTGCTCGTATTAACTATTCAAGTTTCGTTGTATATTCAGAAGAATTCCCTTTCGAAGGCATCCCGTTCTTCGTATCGAGTCAGCAGACTATAAACCTGTTAAAGCATCAACCACAAGAAAGAAATGTGATCCAGAGTATTGGGCACAGACGAGGAATACCTCCGCAAACGCTACCCAGAAAATCCGCTTATTTTTTTCTTCAGTCAGGCGATTCCGTGGCTAATGGTCGTTCGGCGGACGTCCGAAGGATCCCGCTGACAAAGTGAGTGGCACGCGAAAAGACGCGATTCAGCGATTTATCACGCCGTTACGTTCAAGTCAACATCTGTGGGAGGAGTTTTTAATCCTCCCCTAACAGGATCGACGGAGATTCCTTGTCCCGGGGAGGGGGGGGGGGGCATGCACGAAGTTAACGTTAAAGAGGTTAAGGAGGTTAAACCGCGCTTCTAGATAGATCGCGATTGAATTTGGAGCAGTCTGCTCGTCGGTCTCGTATCTCTGATGGGTTGCAGGGATGCTCGAATTTATTTTTAAACCTTCCCGGCCTATGGACGTCATCGCTGAACTGAAATCTTTGCCGGAATTTCAGGCGGAACTCGCTTTGTTCGTCCCGATTGGAAACGGTGGATCGGAACCTTCTTTCCCGCAGTCATCTACGCGCGCGCGGCTCAAAATTCAGATATATTGGCTCGATCGCCGCTCGGACGGGCCGACCAGCGATCGAATCCAGATAACGCGGAATATTAAAAAGAACGCTCGGTGCAATTTCAACGATGCGACAGTATCAACTTGGAACACTCGGCTATCAAGGAATCTATCGATTTTTCCTATCAATCAAATGCCATGGCGACAGGGGGCCAGTGGGATGTACAAATATTCTGGATCCATTCGCAGATCAGTGGGAGTGCAATTTCGCAGGAAAATCTCAAATACAATAGTTAAGAGCTGGACCTCGATTACTACTGCAAGGTGTTAAAGATTTTCCGAGCAATGACCCTCCACAGGATTCGCCCAAAACCTCGAAGTATCAACCTCACTTGCTACCCCCGATCAAAATACCGTTCGAAGACCAGATACACGGGAAAATGCCGATCCAGATCGGTAATATTCTGAGGAAAGGGAGGGGGGGGGGGGGGGGGGATTCGTGGTCGGTAGTCGATCCAGGGCGGCGACCACAAAACATCCGTTCAATTTCGCGGACGAGCGACGTAATTCGAACTAGAAACGGACGCTGGGCCGAGTGTCGTCGGTTCGCTTGGACAGCGCGTCACGGGAACGTCGAAATGGAACACCGATCCAGACGGAAACGGGAGGTCGACACGGGGCTGGCGAGATATACCGCGTACCGTCCCGAATCCGTAGTACTACGTGTACACAACGCCACCGTCGTATAACCCTAGAAATGCAGCATAAGAAGGAGCGAAACGGGGCGTCCTCCCCCGCTGACAGAGAAATTACATCGTGTTACGTGCCCTGTAAACGATACACCCCTCCGCCACGCAGCCGGAATGCGAAACGAGAGGCAGAAACGGCGCGGCGTCCCGCGGCCGATCGCGAGCGTCTAACGGTGCGCGTCTAACACGCCAAACACGGCAAACACCCGTGTGAATTGGACGATCGCATAGAATTTGCGATCACGTAGCATCCAGGCGGGGAGGGGGGAGGGGAGGGGAGGGGGGACACAGGAAGCGATGCATCCTTTCGTGTTCCTCGCGGCCGTGTCTGCGGAGGAAACAGTTTCGCCGCGACCACGTATCGCTGGAAGATGGGTTATCGCGGCTGCTGACAAATTTCGCGGTGATATTGCGAGCAAACCGGGACATTGTGCAGTGGCAGAGAATTTGTTCTTTTTTTTTATTTAAAGGGGGAATTTATCAGGGGATCTTCGAACCTTCGACTGGTCCCCTGTTGTTTTGCCTTAATCAGGATCGTGTGCAGGACCACCCCGCGATTAGTAGAGGCAAAGGGCCTCCGCGTTCGACGTACAAGTGGCTTTGCGTGACAAAACGATTCGAATCCACGGCACGCGTCAACGTGCCGCGTTTCCCAGAGTCGCGACAGCTCCGAGCAGGGCAATATTTAACTCAACCCTGCGCTGCACACTCGCGTGCACTCGGGACTGGTTTCAAGGCGAGATACGAGACAGAGGAAGAAGTCGAGCACGCGTCGAGACGAGGTGACCGTAAGAGAAGAATTATTCGTCCACGTGGCCCGTGATCCGCGAATAAACTGGCCCGAGCGGCTCTGCGCCACCGTCGCTCATAAACGACAACAGGCTTCGATAAATTTCCAATCAGTTCGAGCACGTCGCGGAATATTATTCCAACCTCGAGCAATGTAAAAGTCTTGATATCTCTCGAAAGTTCCAACGAGGCTTCGAAGCCTCCCAGCTGCATCTTTTGTTCCATTCGATGAATGAGAAAGTGGCAAGTGGTAACAGGAAAGTGAACAGTAGGTACGGGTAGATGCGTGCAGTTAGAACCAGAACTGGAGGAGTGTATGTCTTCGGAATATTTCTGCTGCCACTTTGTCGGGGATCGAAAGTAAAACAGAAGAGTCCACGAGGCTGTTAAAATTCTTTCAAGCTTGAATAATATTCGAAGCCTGGCTGATCGAAAACTTGAACAACACGCCCGTTACTAATAAGTAATCGCTGGAGCTGCAAGTAGACACGACAGGGAGACGAGTCTGGTGCCTCGCGATGCACTTTGCTGCACCGCCACTCATGCGCGGAAAAACGAGTCGAACGCGTGCTGATAGAGGGACCGATCAGTTAATTAATTACGAACGCGCGGAGACAGTCGGTTTTATTGTAACATCGCTCGCCTCTTCCTCTTTGGGTTTTCCAGTCGTCGCGGAATCGTGGCTCGCGACACCGAGCTCTTTCAAGGGTATCGGGTTCCCTTCCCAAGGCTAATTTTCAATATACATTAACATTACGCGCTTCGTGTTTCTGTGACGCGTCTAGCACAGGCGACTTCTTCATTCATCAATCCTGAGGTTTCTTTCTCTCTTTACCATGGAATATTATTCCATCATTCCACCATGCGTGCACTCTGAAATACATGGTCACCTGTCTGACGAAGGGATTTCATTATCCACTCGGCAGTAATGAAATCGTGCAAATTGTTAAATAGAAACATTGAAATTTCAGCGTGATCGGAGCCAGTCAACCGGTCACAAACCAGAAATCAATAGTTTAGCAAGAGAAATTGATTCTGTTAACCCAGGGGGATTGGCGTTTGCTAGAACGCGGCGGGAAGTGGCTCCAGGAGGAAAGAGTTGGGAAATGGAGCCACTGGGGGCTCGTCAGGGCGGTTCTGGACCAGCTTTCGCGAAAACTCGTAATAATAGAGCGCGAAATCGAGGGGGCAGCCGCGGTGCAGAAGTTTCAGCTGTCTAGAGAGGACTAGTAGAAGTAACACGGCACGTGGCACCGCCACGCAAGCTATTCTTGGCCTCGGATATCTGCGGCAGCTTCTTTTTGGGCGGATGAACAAAAGGCTGCGCGCTCGCGCGCTGCACCGCTGAATCCATCGCGAATTTGCGGGACAGGCGAAAACGTGCGACTATTTATTTTTCCACCAGCGAGCTGCCCTGAAAACGCCGCCCGTCAGGGGGGAACGTCTCTACTTGAATGGCTCGTGGAATCTTGATGATGTTTGGCCAAGGGACACCGAAATAGACACGACGAAAGGGGTAGGATTACCAGGAGAGATGATTTATGGCCGGTCATCGTTCGAAGGTGAGGATACATCGGCAGTGGACAGATTGTTATTATTCAGAGGCCACGCTCGTCCGCGAGCTTGTTCAAGGCCAAAGGTGAGGATTAGTAATGTGCGGCCAGAGATAAGGATTATGCAGAGGCGATGCCATTCAGAGGGATCGCGGAACGGATACATTGTGCGTCCGCGAGCAGAGGTGTGTCGAGAATATTCGAGGAGCAGAGAACGTCGGAGGATGATTCTCGAAGCGTGTAGTTGCCGGAGGTAAATGTATATATGCACAAGGGTTGGGAAAGTTATACGGAGGGATTGGAGTAGGTATCGGATTGATTACGTCGACAGAGGTCGCGCACCTTGATAAACGTTGTATCGAACGCGGCAGTGGTGCTTGATAAGTGAAGATTATGGCAACGACGCGGTGGAATGACCTATAAGCAAGCGGGACGAGAAAAAAATGCTGGAATAATATTCTGAGCGGCGACACGAGCCACTCGTACCTTCGAGAATCGTCCCTTTAAGCGGCGGAGGAAAAATATGAAAGGGGACTCGAGGCTGAGAGGCTGAAAGAGACCAAGGTAGAGGCTCGTAACGCCGGGTCGTGACTTAAATCGAGTTCTGGTCATTATCCGGCAAGTTCGAGCTGGAGCGCAGCGCGCGACCGCGGGGATTACGGGGTAAACGTACCCTCGCTATCGAATCATCCTCCACGTCGATTCATAATTCCACGAGAATTTATTACTCCGCTCCAACTTCGCGGTACACTTTTCTTTTCTTCTTTTCTCTCATCGTTCGTCCGAGTTCTCGGCGAGTGTCGGGCCCGCTGGAGGGGGTTGCTCCAATTACCGGCGAGGGTACGCCAGCTTCGCGAGATAAATCACGATCATCCGCAATTCGGAGTAAGATACTACTAAACGTCGGATCGTTAGATGAATTCTCCACTGTGCTTTCCCTGCGAAGGAGATTTCTAGTCAAAATACACAGTCCAACGGGTCACGGGAAAAATAAATAATTCTCCTGGCGCATCCAGGGACAGCTCGTTTGGCGTTCTCTTTTTGCTGGCGTGCCCCCGCCACGGTCGCGGACGTCCCGCGAAAGAACACGATAAACGGACGGATTTCACGAAAACGGGGGGGGGGGGGGGAGACGGGGAGAAGGAAAAAAAGACCACGGGCGTCGGGAAGGCGGTGAAATATGGAGGACAAATTGGTCGGTTGCTTTAGACGGCCACAGTTGGATACAGATATTCATAGCCACTTGACCCGAATGCACGGCGAAAGCAGCCGCGCCGGGGAAGGGTGCAGCCTAATAAAACGTAAAATACGGGGTGTAAGCCGCATTTCATTACTCCGCCCCGGGGGCTGCGACGGGGTGCATTTCCTTCTGCTTCGAATTGATACGTTTTCCTTCACGGGCTGAGCCTCTTCCCCCCCCCCCCCTCTCTTCATCACTGCTCCCATCACGATCTATCGCGAGATTCGAACCACTGAAATTTCAAACGCCACGGGGAACGTGTGAAATTTGAGTTAGTGAAAATTGAAAGAAACTTTCGAAAGTTGAGAGTTAAAGTGATGTTGAATATCTATGGAACTCGTGTACTTGAACGTGATTCCTCTTCATATAGCCACCCCTGTTTCGCAAAATAATTTGCTGTAGGGTCGTTCAATTATGGCGCAAGCCAAGGGGAGCTTCAATGGGCCGAAAATATTATGGAAAGTTAGCAGAGTGTCCGAAGTCTGCGCGCGGAACTTGAGGGATAATCGTGCAACCCTCGGAAACTTTCGACTGGATCGATCGGCGCTCTGCTACACACAACGAAAAACGATCCCGTATTTCAGCGCCGAGATATAAGGAAACGGATGGCACTGTTTCCACCGAGCGGGAAAGAACGATCGTTAGCGTCAGTCTGGAAACCGTACGAAACTCTGTCCAACTCGGACGAAAGTTGCCGATAAATCAAAGCTCGGTTCTTGCGACAGGCTTAATCGAACGTACAGATGCGGTCGTGTCGGTAAATTAATCGTCGCGTGCTTTCAAAGGCCAGCCAGGATTTAAAGTAAACTGCGATATTATCTTGTCGCCGAGGAATTATGGGGTGGCCGGCGCCGATAATATTCACAATATTTAATTAACATTCGAGGAGCCGTTCGATAGGCCATCCAGTAGCGCGTAAACTGGTCCTACGATAAGTTTCGTGCCAACTCGACCGTGAACATTAATTACAACGCTTTTTTTCCCCTCCGGTATCTTTTGCCGCAGCGACGCCCGGATTGAGAAGAAAAAATCGGGATACTCGAAGGAAATTGAACGACCGTCCTTGGACGTGGCTTTCTTTCGCGCTTCGCTACGCAATTTCATAAAGAGCAACAAGCGTCGGGACTCGAGCAGCAAGCAGCAATGTAACGCGAGCTTCGCTTAACATTCCGCGGGCTCGTGTTTTCGTTAAAGACGGACCGTTTTCCCTAATGAAATCCCTTTCTGGATGTTCTGCTCGTAAAGGCCTGTAACGAGCGCGGGCCAGGGGAGGAGCAAGGGGAAATTAAAAGTCCAGCTGGGCCAGGCTCGAGCGCTTGGTTTTTAATCGATTTCGCGCCCCTGGCTGATAGCGAGTGCCTCGAGATGCGAAGCACCGGTTTTAATATTTAATCCCCAAGAATGTAGGTATTTTATATTTTGCTAGATGGCTGCGCAACTTATAGGGCACTCGAATCTCGAGGCACACTCTCGTGCACCCTCCGGTCTCGACGGACGCAAAGCGCAAAAGGCTTCTATTTTCCATGAATTACGAGACGCGGTGCCGGGGCGTGGATCGATTGCAATGTAAACAGAGGATAAGCCCGTGATTAATTTGCGCGGCGGGGATCACGATGACAGCGCAGAAATCCGCCGCGGATGCAGTTCCGCGTGGAAAACTGCAACGTGTCGCGGCGTCTGGTTTTCTTATCCGCGCGATCGGCCACTCGCCTATAGCCGGCACGTTCGTTGCCCGCTGATTCATCGCGACAAACTAATTTGCACGCGACAATTACGAGGAATTACGATGCCCGTGTGTGTACTTACACACGCGCCGGTTCGCCTACGAGGGCGAACGAATTTATTTCGTTCTGCTGGCCGTGCCGCGGCGATAATTAACACCGGCTGAATCGTTGTCAATTACTGGGACGCGCGTTACCCTCGTTATTGAGTAATCCGTTTAGCTATCTACCGGGGAAAAGCGCGGGAAACGGGACAATTACACGGGCTGGGCTTGCACGAAGCTTTGGCACGGTTTTCTTCCTCGAGAAATGGAAAATTTCGGCGGACTGTTAATCAATCTTTAGAGCCTCAACTTGTTAGCTCTACGAAACGAGTTTTATATGTATAGTCTTTATTTGCGAATGCTTCCATCTATCAGTAAAATTATCTTTTCTCCCTTGAAGTCACGATTAAAAAGTACCTTCTCCGCAGCGGCAAGGATTCCCTTCACCCGTTGTCGTTATTCGATATTCAGTATCTATACGGAACACTGAATTTCCCAGGCAGATTTGCACGGTATTGTAAAAATCCGAAGGCAGAGGTACGATCGGGACTGGAAGCACTTTGTTTATCGCGGAAATCAGTAATTAAGCTACGGTTTCCGTCGGAAGGTACGTTCGCGAATAAACGTCTAACCGCCTTAGCTCGCGGCAGCCATTCCTCGTGGCGCGCGGCATCTCTTATTAAATCTCGGCATGAAATTATGATTAAGCGTGCACTATCGTAGCGTCGACGATCCATGGGGGAGGGGCATACTTGGAGGGATTATTCAGGGCTAACCGTCTGAGGAAAATATTATTATCTAACTCGACCGCTACGTATGCACGGGCACCCGTGCCGCGGAATACCCCTTCGAATTCAGATTCATCTATCGAGATTAATCCGTAACCTCGCCCGGTACAAATCTCCCGGTCCCTTTTAATTTTCTGCAACCTCCGACGAGACGATTAACCGTCCTCTGTAAACTCGATGCACTTTTTTACGAGCTTGCATTCGCCGTGCTCGAGTTCTTTATCTTATGAAGAAGGGCTGTCCGGCATTACAAGCCCCACGATTATGATACGACTGGTCTAGAAAAAGGAGCATGGCGGACGCAAATATCACCTTCGAAGTTAAAGCTGTAGAAAGATGTACGAGGCTCCACTCGAGTTACTAAAAATTTGCACGGCTACAATAAGACAGGTGATACTCGTGGATGGATGGGTCATAATTCTGCGCGCGACGACAGTAACGATAACACACCGCGAGCTAGAGTGGCTCGATTACTCTCCGAAATCGGTTTCGATACGATCGTTCGGGGCAGAGTTTCCCAGCGTCCCGAAGATATTGATTTCAGCCGCGATTTGCCAGGACGCGGTGCTCTGGAAACCTGGAGGCTGCTCCTCTGGGGGAATAAATCCCGGGGGAGGGTCGCCCCAAGAGGGAGAAAACGTGAGAAATCGCATCTGAGGGGACCTACAGGGCTTATCTGCTATCTTGTCGGTTATTGAAAATCGGCAGCTCGTCTATGGTAGTCCGCGGGTGGAGGGGGGCAAAGTGGCGTCGGTTGGAAGGGAAGAAACGAGGGTAGACAGTGTGCGAAAGGGGAGGGGGCTGGAGAAGTGACAATTCGTACGTGTGATCGGAGGATCGCACGAAACTCGGTACAATCGAGGTCGCTTGTTCATCGATTTTCGCTGATGCGCTCGACTATCGCTAGTCAAGGGGATCGTTCGATCATCAGAAAGTCTTCAGAGCAGGAGGCTGGCGTGGGTGGAGAGGCGCATGCTCGATGATTTACTCGTCCCATTGTGCAGGGCTAAACACGTGTTCCTCTATCTGTATCTTAATTGTAAGAAGCATTTGTCTCGTACAGGATGCTTCAGGATTGTAACTGCAAACGCAATTGTTAAGCTACAAGTAACCATCCTGTGCTTCGATATTGTAAATGCGGGAGAGTTCGGCCACTTTTTGGAAAAGAAATCGTCACATCGTTGTTTATCACATTTTTGTCGTTTTATGCACATTAAAGCAAAGCCCCAGCAATTTAGAGTTTATAAAAATTATAGTGTGCGATAATTTCAAATATTTATTTTCATTTTCAACGAAAAAAATTGGCACTGCAACTGGTCGGTCTCACCCGCATGTCGGGGTTAGACCGTCCACCCACTACGGGTAATCAAGGGAGCGATCGACCACCTTATCAAAAAAAATTAAAAACGAATACATACGTATTGTTGCTGTTACGCTATGTCCTAATTAGATGTCGCACGGCGACAAAATCGTTGTCGTCCAACCGACCGACCAACACGACTGTAAACAAACAGGATTTTCTATGGGCTATGTCGGTCGTTTTGTTTGAATTTCAAAGCAGTTTGTTTTTTTGTCGTATCGCACGCACGACGTCCCAAAAATCAATGGATTTCATGTTACTAAAAGTTGGTTGCAAATAGTACTCTACAGCCGGCCGTATATGGACACTGTTGCATCGTCGTACGACCGACTGAAATCGGTCGGTTGGCCGACAACGATTTTGTCGCTGTGCGACATTTAATTAGGACATAGCGTTACACTGTAGTTATATGCATATTATATCCCCAATATCGGAAGAGTGTAAATAAACTTACCTGTTTATCAAATATCACCACTGTAACTTGGTCTAAAAACTTCCAGCCTCGCATAAAGTCTTAACTGTATCTTATAATTCAAATATGGATTTGCGACAATGGTCAATGTGAGATAAACAACAAGTGCCTTCATTTCTTTTGTGTGAATAACACACAGTGCCCTATCTTGCGTCAGTCTTAAAATATTAACACTGGCCGGACTCTCCCGGTGGTCGAACTCTCCCGGACTTACTCTATAGCATTCAACATCAGCAGCCCATCGAGCCAGCAAGTAGATCATGAGAATCGACGAGAGAAATTCATTTAAAGAATCGCTGGACCAACGAAAGTGCCAAAAAGTACCTAGCTCCTTTCCATAAATCCTGCTACAACACTACCTACATTTCTGAAGCACCCTATATCTCGCGATCCCTCGTCAGCAATGCGCTTGGAACAAGACCCGGAACTTGAACCCAGCGTAATAAACAATACATACTCCCCAAGCGAGCCAAAAAACGACCACACATTCTCGGTCTACAAGCGGATATCTGAATACAGACTATTGCATCGCGTGCACGCGTCCTGAATTTCCTTATCAGAGGCCAGGCGCGGCTGCGAGCCGCCCGAGGGGGTGGAACTGATACGCGGGAACGGCGCGTAAATCATAGAAAAGTCGCCGCGGCGAGGAGCGTGTTTTCTTTTCGATTATCCAGGAACGAAGCCGGCGTTATCCAGCCGGCGAAAATTTTGTCACGTGAAACCAGTCTGCACTAAATCACGTAAGGCGTGAACGGAACGGACAGGTCGAGCAACCGTTACCATCGTTCAGGCGATATCTAAACGGGGAGGGAGGCCCAGAATGCGACTGGCTTGGATGACTTGCTGTCCCGTGTCCAATATCGCCTGAAAGCTGAACGCACGCCCCTGGCTGACGCTTTCCAGCGCGGCTACTAAACGGTACACCGCGATGCAAGCCTTCTCTCTCCCGCCCGCCAGGTGCATGTAAATAAACAAGCCGCGGCTCGCGCAGTAATCTGCACGGTGGCTAGAAAGAGGGCTGACCAAGACGGTGGCCCCGAGGATTTAGACGTAACGAGGCTCGAGAGGCCTACTTGACGGGCTCCGTCAGGCGCAAAAAAGTTGCCCCCTTTCCTGAGCCGCTAGTGTCGCGTGGGCGGCACAATTGCCAGTGGAAAGCAGGGGGACAATTATCTGTCCAGGCACCTGGACAATGCTTCCAACGTCTTATCGTGGGTCGCGGCGTTACTTACAACGCCTGCTCCCCTTTGTAATTTCTGCAAGCTCGTAAAGTTGGCGCGGTGTTTGTTGCCTTCCCCCTTCCCGAGCTTTCAATTACGCACGCTGGTGGCCTGCTGGTTTGGTGGTTACGTTTGCTTCACGATCGGGGAGGGTACGGATCGCCATTGAGAAGCCCGGTATTATCGTGGCGATATCTGTGTACAAATAGCGAAAACAATGCAGAAGCCGATACCTAGGCGCGCCCTTCGGACGAGAAAGATAAGCAGGTACTAATGGGCCGGTGACAGGCGGACAGCGGAGTGGCGTGACTAATCAGCCTGTCAGAAGAGGGATGCGTTGTCTGGTTCGGAGTAGAAAATCAAATTTTTAAGGATAAGACTGATAAGAGGGCTTTTGACCGAGTCCTGGTGGTTGGTAGCTGGATACTGTTGCGCCAGGAGCGTGGATCAGTTATCATTTGTACCTTTCCTCTCGTTTCAGGTAACGACAGTGCCGGACGAGGGCGAAAACAGCTTCAAGATGCCCAGGGCTTCCGTGGTACACATGACGTCGACGGCGACGAGGCCGCAGCACATGTCACAGGTACTTATCCCCTTACCTCGCTTCGCAAACGGATAGGTAAAGTAATATTTAAAGGAACGTCCCGATTGCTGTTACGCTCTTCCAACAACCTACCTATCCACATCATCGACAGATCCCTCGAGACTCTATATCCCCATCGGACGCGACTGACTACCATTCACCGGATGTTCCAAGGAATATTTAAAAGCTGGCTCAGGGAAATACACAGAATCGAGGTCTAATCCCATGCAATTGTAGTTATTAGCAGCGAAACGGATCCCCCTGTCCCTCATCGCGGCGATTTACATCCAGGCCTGTGTATACCCGCTAGATTCTCGACTAATCCGTATCTAGCGAGCTGGGCGAATCTTTCCTTCTTGGCATGGGTCCATATTGATATGCAAATACCGAAGATAGCTGCGAGCTTAATTGAGTGGTCCGGCTTAAAATGCATATCGACCGTCCAGGCGGTCTTTCGACTTAACCGCCCCGCCTCTCCCCTCGCCCGCCGCCCCTATCAGCACTTGTACAGGGAGATGCATACACTTTGCGAGGACTGACCAGCCATTTTCATAATGCCAGTCGCTCTAAAGACTTTCAAAGCTCTCTTCCTCCTCGACCCTCCTCCCTTTTCCTTCCCTTCTCTTCTTTTTTCTTCGTCGTCGCTCTCCTTTCGCCGTCAGGGTCGGCTAACAGTTTTAAGCTAATGGCTCTCTCGGTTAACTTCCACCTAACTCAGGCACATCCTTTCTCGGCGTGGCTTGGCGCAAACGAGCTTTTAACGTCGTGCCTCTGGCAGAAGAAACGCACCGGGAAACCTACACACACACACACACACACACACACGTCACCCTCTCCGGGGAAATTCATACTCCCTCGAGGATCGTTTGCCTGAATTTTCAGCGGTCTCGAGCATTTCACGAGTGAAATGAAAACTGGCTGTTGGCCTGTGTGACATTCGCGAAATTTTACGACACTGCCGGTGTTGTACGCTCTAACAGGCGGGATTCTTTCCTGTCTCGCGTTTAGTGGATCCTGCAACTTCTGCAGCTGACACGCATCTACGATTCAGCATCGTCTCCACGGGCGAATGGACGATGGTAGTCCTGTTACATGGGCGTGAAATCGACCTTTTACGCAACCGATCTACGCTAATTCGTTTTAGAAAGCTCGCGACAAGTACAATGAACAATGTACGTATCAGTCTGGAGCATTGGAGAGGATCCAATAAACGGAGCAAAGGCATCACCCACTATGAATAATTAATTAGCCGCGTCGTCGCGCAGTTGATCGGCTTTAACGCAATTCCCATTAAGCTGGACCTCCGACGGTCATCGTTATTGTGGCCGATGAAAGCCCACGCATCCCCCGCGCGATAACGGGCATTTTATTATCGTTGCAGGCTCTCTAACGGGCGCCATCAATATTTGCACGGCAGAACAAACCGAACGTACCGCGCACGCGATACAAATCCATTTAGCCTCCGCCCCCTGAACTGGGAATTAGATTTCAGTATTATCGGGCGCAGGTCGTGCATCAGAACGGAATCGTGCTCGCGGGCAGAAATTGCCGGGATCGGCCCGCGGTGTCCCTAACTTTCGCGATGTCCATTATACAGCCATTAGACGGCGCGGATAATCGAGGGTGGTAACATAGCTATCACCGAATCGCTTCGCTACGGCACAGAACTCGCAGCTTTTCATTCGATTTCGCCCCTGTTGCTCAAGTTCCCACGCTGCCTGCCAGACGCCCACCAGCCCCGGTGGACTCGCGAGCCTAATTTTAACCGCATCCCGAAACATTCGACGGATCCGTCGAGCGCGGTGCTCGGATGCGTGCATAAACGTTTGACGGACACGTGCAACGTGCAGCGACTGTAAACACCGCGTTGGAACATTCGAAGTCAGCATCAAGAGGGTCAGCGCGTTTCTGCCTGACATGGGTCACCGTTCCGACGCGGCACAGCCGGCTGCCTCGGGGCAACGCGACCCAGGTTTACCGTAGTTTGTCACACGGCGTAAACCGCTGCGCCGTGACTCGTGCAGCTACTTCTTCATGCCGGTGTCGGGGTTTCTGCCCGGGCAATCGTGCAACGCAAATGCGCGTAGATTTATGGGAGGCGGGGGCAGATACGTTTTAACTGCGATCGGGCCATGGATGTTTGTGTCCGCTCTTGCATATTTGCAATGATAGCTTCGATCTGCCATATTATCCCGTGTAGGTGGCACACAAGCTGATACCACTGTATTCGGAGATGCTCTTGTCTCTATTCGCGAGCTATTGTATGTAGGTGGTGATCGGGAGAGGTAACGAATGGAAAAGCGCGTGTTAGGCGAAAGAATTATTTATTAAAAGGATGATTGTTGAAAAGAATGACATGCGTTCATCCGCATCCGTTACGCGTTCTTTTTGGACTGACTCCTAGTTCGCCCCGCCACCGTGCCGTCGCCTCCGGCCCGGGGCCCCGTTCCCACATGTATGTAAACCATCAGGTTTGCCATTTCCTAGTTTCATTGGCGCCAAGATTGTATCGTATTCAAGCGAGGATATGTATTAATTTCCTTTTCATCCCTCATATCAAGACACGGTGGAATTCGTAGTAGACTCACACCTGGAATCGATCCTTTTAACGAACTACCGGTCCAATCCTCCCTTGGAGCTTGAAGACCGACAAACGGCCACGCGCGATTGTCGAACGATCAGACGGATCTCAGGTAGCGTTACGGTTTTCGCGCGATCGGAGGGGGACCGGTAAAAAGCTCGTCGATTGGAAAGCGGCCACGCGACCCACGCGTTTATTGTCCGCAGAAGTCGGATCGACGCCGACGGCGGCGGTGTCCGTCGCCACCGCGACGGTGGAAAAGGTTAGCAAGGCGACGCGCTTTAATCGCGCACGACAAGGCTCGTCCGAGGTGGGGGCGCGATATCGAAAGTCTATGCAAATTCACGTGGGATCGGCGCCGCTGAGTGTCTTTCGGAATTCCTTTTACCTGCCGTAGGGAACTGTAACGGGCGTGGAATCGGTGCGGCTTCGTTGTGTGCGCAACGAGCAGAGGGAACTGGCGTACGTGTGTGCAGGCTGCAGTTTAATATGAAATATCGACGGAATTTTCGAACAGGTGCGAGTGACACGGCTTTACGGATTCCGCTGGAAAAGCTGCGCCGCGTACACGCCCGCGAATTCGCGATTCCTCTGCGACGTCTCGCGGCCTCGTTGCGTCCGTTCGGGGCGAAGGATTTATTGGCAGAGTTCTATTAGGATATTCCATATTTAGGGGGCGCTGTGGAGAATTGTTCGAAAAGCGGATGATAATTGCACGAACATCGGGAATAATTTATTTCTATCCCCTCTGGAATAGAGCAAACGTGCTGGCAGCGTCACAGCCGGTATAGGCGACCGTGGCCAATAATGTATCGGGCGGAAATCGAATTTCCCACGTGCCATAATTCAATGTACAGCCAATTTCACTCTCTTTCACGTCGAATTAATGCATTTATCTCGGCGATCTCTTAAGCGCGGCAATTCAGTTTACGCGAAGCAACCGCGCCGCGACACGATCCCGCGCACTGCACGATAATTACAGACACACCCTGCATTATCCGCCGTATTACGGCTCGTAAATAATGCACCTCTAGGCTGACCGACACATGTTTCGGAAAAAAAAATATGGAGAGCTGTGAATCGAGAAACGGAGCCTCGACACACATTATCGTCCACATTCTTTCGCGCTGGGCGTTGATGTCATCTCTATTTTCTGGTTCGCGCAGCAGGGATATCTGGTCCCGGGGCAGAGCGAATCGAGATAGCAGAGTGGAGGCCGGTGGCTGGATTTCGCGTGCAAAAAGCTCGATTCAAGTAGCACGAGGGCGGGCAAGATTTACGTGTATACCAGACTGTCTTACGTCACTTGGCGGATCGCGGAGCCGCAGACGGGTTAAAGTCCATTCACTCTGGCGCAATCAGGGAAGTGGAGGACACTTGAAGCACCTAGTATCTCGAAGGAGACGCGCACCAAGCAAACGCGACTAATAGGGCGCCATGTTTCCCTTGGATCACGATGTACTCTAAGGCGAAGTCGAAGGATCTTGGAACTGTCAGGTTTAATATAAGTGGGACCAGGTATACAGACTCTGATGTAGATTCTAAACTCGTACAGCTGGATGTATACAACCCCTGCCTTGCGAGTGTACCTATCTGTCAGTGGAACTTGGTGCTCGAGAAGTAATGGACAATGGGAAGAATCAAACTGTGGGCGACTTGAAGGCTACCACAAATCCTCGAAGACACCTGGAACCCATGGAGACACTCCAGGGTCCTGAGAATTCCGGGATATCTCAGCGTGCCAAGACTATCAAGACACTCGACAGCCCAGGAACCTCCTACAACCCTCAGAAGCAAGGCGCCACTGGAAGTCAGCATACAAATGACTGCATCAGAGTCTGACACGCTCGGAATCGCCACTATCGAATCCAGCGAAGCCAGAGCCGTGGATGTTAAGCCCCGCGAGACCTTCCCCTGGCAAACACAGTGATACAGACCTCAAACGCAGCTCCTTTCCATTCCGAATGCTCCGAGCGTCCTCTCTGCTGCTGGTTGCAACAGGCCGAATACCAAAACTCCTATACACAGCCGCATCTCTCCTTGCAGCAATGTAGAGGACCATTAACCGATGATGCAAGCGAAAGAACCGATGTGAAAAGGCGTTGATGGTTCGTGCGGGGTCTAAGGTCTGATTGTTGCATACACATTCGCGATTTTTGCATATGAACCGCTATCTATCGCCGTGACGCGAATATGGAACCCGTGACTAGCATCCACCACGGTAGCACATTTTCTTTCAACAACTCCGGCAGTCATCAGAGAATTCTAGGCACAGAGTCCGCGGTATAGAGGACGGAAAAGCAACAACATGTCGCCTTTGTGATATCGAGACGTGCTACATGTTACTCGCCTCCCATCGAGAAAGCTCGACGATGCTCGCGAGGCGGACCAGCGGCAAACACCGTTTCGAATTCCTCTGCAATTCCGTCGTCCCGTAATTTCTCCGCGGCAAGCCATAAAATCGGTGGCTTCTCCGCACACGAGAGGAACTCGGGCACTCGGCCATTGTCGCGCGGCAGGATACGTGCACTCGATGCACGTGGTGCTGGGGGAAACGGCTGTTGTGGACGCGCCCACGGCTCGAGCCCCGCGAAATGTTTAGTATTCCTCGCGAAGGGTCCAGAGCTCGGCTTTCAATTTGCGGCTAACAATTTGTCCGGCGGCTGCGAGCCGCAATATGCGAGCTCGTGATATACACGGCCACCGTTCCTGCATTTGTCAATGAACGAATTCGCGGCTCTCCGTTCCCTCAGCTAGGGAATATACCAAAGCTATACGAATACTGCGAGTTATGCGTGGTCGAGAGATTAATCCGATGACATGAAATCGGGCTTCGATTCCCCCTTGAATTTATCGAAATGTATGAAACTTTAGGTATGATAATTTTCAACATTTGCTCGTTCAGGTATTAGCCACCCTGGCGCTATCGATGGGAACCCTGTCCTCGGGCCTGGCAAAGGGCTACACCTCGCCAGCCTTGGACTCGATTCTGGACAACCAACCCCCTCACCTTTACCAGTCAACGAACAACGACACCTGGTAAGTCGTTTTCTATCTGCGCGATCGTAAACTTGAATGGCCGCGTGTGTAGAAATATCCAGCGGCGTTGTAATAGGCGCCGCGTGAGCAGGAAAGGTGAAACTCGGTAAGTAATTGTGGGTTATACGTGTCGTGTCCGGTAACGATTAGTGTCGGTCGGCAGATAAGCAAATTAAATAAATGCCACGAGATATTCCCCCCCCCCCTGCCCCTCACAACGCCACCCCCGCGTCGCTAATAACGCGCGGCCGAGTATCTTAGATAATTCACTTAACAAATGCATTAACGTCACTCCGTTCCTTTTCGAACGTTGTCGCACACTTTCTCCGCGATAGTGGCCCCCGACTTATCGCACTCGCTATAAAGGAAGCACGGCCGCATAAAGTAGCAACGGGCGGGAAACCCTTGCCTCATTAGTTATACCCGGCTTCTGCGCGCAATATTCTTTGCGTAACGTCGGATATTTACGGCGGACAATTTGCTCCTGAGCTGGCCGCAGGCGGCTTGAATTAACCGTGGGCCTCATTGAAACGTTTTAGACCGAGATAGCGTAGGAATTCCAGGCGGGCAATGATGTCGTTACGATACCAAGTAGCCGGTTAATTGATTGATTCTAAACGAATGTAGACAGACAATTAGGTATATAGTTGTATATGAACCTAGGGTTCAGGGACTAACATTTCGCAGCAACTCTCTCTGTCTTTCAACTTCCAATCCCCAACCTCTAACTTGGGTATAAATAGAATTTCGAGAAATAGCAAAAAGTAGGCTATGACGAATTTAAATAGAATTTTTAGGAATAGCAACAAGTATGCTATGCCGAATGTAAATAGAATTTCGAGGAATAGCAAAAAGTATGCTATGACGAATATACATAGAATCTTGAAAAATAGCAAAATATCTGTGTGAAGTATACAAATACGAATGAACTCTTGGGGGGGGGGGGGGGGGGGGGACTACCTAGAACGGTCAAAACAACATGTTTCTTTGGGAATTTTTTCTACAAAAACTGATACACTTTTATTTTTAAACATTAGTCTATTGAAAAAGTATTGAAAAGTTTGTGAGTTATAGGCGATACCCGAGACGTCCCTTTTTTAGGCGCTTTGCGGTGACAATCGTAGCTCGGTACGGGATCATCCAAAATCGAAAATTCGAATTTTTTAGATAATATATGAAATTATCTAGGCTTTAGCGGGCCCGATTTTGGAAAAATTATTTTGAGACAAAATGGCGGCTGTACAAAGTTGAAGCATCGATATTTGGCATAAAAATCGCTCGATTTTCGAGTGTAAAAAAATCTAGGCCCCAAAAAAAGGAAAAGCTCCCGATAGCGCTTACAATGAGATTTTCAACCCTAAGATAAGTCTGCAAAGCCTCGAGTAAATCGGTTCATTAATTTTCTAGTTATGTGTGTCACCGACTTGGAGAACATGATTTTAAGGACGACGCGTTTAAAATTTTGGGTCTGAGCGCTACACCGAGGAAAACTTACCTACTTACATGCGTATAATTTTGTCAATTGTGGTCCGATTAACTTCACCCTTTCAGGGAATATTTTCAAGATGTTGTACTTCGAGAAAATATAAAAATCGAAAAATCGATTTCCCGAAAATCTCTAGGTAGACCCCCCTCTTGAATCTGAATCACTAAAGACTACATATTTCACTGATACTACGCTAACCGAAATCCTTCTCAAGCGCGACCGAATGCGAATACCGAAATCCCTGATAACTACCCAATCCCGAATCTAATTTTACCATTTGCTCCCAATAATCTAATGAATGTGGAAATGAGTGAGAGGCGAGAGGCCCATTACGCCCGAATCCCCTACTAGGCAGGGTAGCAGATACCTAGTCCCGATGGAACACAACGAACGTAAGCTATCCTTGAACCGGTTACGAAGATCGATTATATGCCAGGCAGCGATCGATTGTGCTGAGCGGCTTAATCGCTGCCAGCGACAGAGAAACCGCGGGCCTGGTATTAGGGGGCGGGGGCCGATTAGGTGGCCCCCTTCGTGTAACGTTATGCAGCCCCCCTGTCATCCGTAATCGTATTGCCATTTGTCGCAGGTCAGCTTTCTCAGTGACGCAACAAGAAGCCTCGTGGGTCGCGTCTCTGTCGATGCTGGGCGCGTGGTTCGGCGCTATGATCGGCGATTGGATAATGAGAAGGGGTCGCAGGTTGGCGCTCCGGGCGACATCCTTGCCTCTGGCTGCTGTCTGGATCCTTACGGGGATCGCGCCCTGCGTGGAGCTCGTCTACGTCACCAGCTTCATCGGGGGCCTTTGCTGCTCGGTCATCACCATGGTTGCACAGGTATACATATACGTAGCCCTTGCTCCCGTATGCTAGTGGACGCGGCGGTCCGTTCTTTGGAAATTGAAGCACCTCCTTCTCGCTCAGGTGTACATATCAGAAATCTCGATGCCTGGTATCAGGGGCTGCCTGTCGGCGATGCTGAAGGTGCTCGGTCACGTCGGCGTGTTATTGTCGTACATAGCAGGCACGTACCTGAACTGGCGGCAAAGCGCGCTGCTGGTAGCCGTGGCCCCGTCGATGCTCTTTTTGGGCACTCTCTGTATACCGGAGACGCCGTCGTACCTCGTTCTGCATGGCAAAGACGACGAGGCTGCTAGCAGCTTGCAGTGGCTGCGCGGCGAGCACGTCGACATACGACACGAGCTGCAGGTAATTCTAAATGATCCCATCTTCCAGAAGTATCGAACGATTATTGAATACGGAAAACTGTATTTAATCTTCCGGAAAATCCTTCCATTACAGGTGATCAAGACGAACATCCTAGCCTCCAGAGCGAAGCAGTACGAGCTGACGTTCAAGAACAGCATGTTCACGCCACGGCTGTACAAGCCCATCGCCATAACGTGTGGCTTGATGTTCTTCCAGAGGTTTTCCGGAGCAAACGCGTTCAACTACTACGCGGTGATTATATTCCGTCAGACTCTGGGTGGCATGAATCCTCACGGAGCGACCATTGCGATTGGCTTCGTGCAACTATTGGCCTCTCTGTTATCAGGTATGCATAATCCACGCGTTGAGGGGCGATGGATTAAAGAACAAGTCCCTGAGTAATGCTATCAATTGCTTCTGTAAGCGCGTAACATTTCCTTTGTCTCTGCACACAGGGTTCTTGATCGATATCGTCGGCAGGCTACCACTTTTGATAGCCAGCACCGTGTTCATGTCCCTGGCGTTGGCGGGTTTCGGCAGTTATGCCTATTACATGTCGCAAACGCAAAGTCTAGGATATCCAGACGCCACGGTTGTTGGTCAGCACGACTGGATACCGTTGCTCTGCGTGCTCGTCTTCACGACTGCCCTGGCTCTGGGCATATCGCCAATTTCGTGGTTATTGATTGGCGAGCTCTTTCCCCTGGAGTATCGCGGCCTCGGCTCGAGCATCAGCACCAGCTTCAGCTACTTCTGCGCGTTCGTCGGTATTAAGCTCTTCATGGACTTTCAGCAGGTGAGACGTTTTAATCGCCACGAGATTGGAACGAGGGAATGTCCCATTGTCCGGAATGAATCTCTACATCTAGCTACCCTACTGCCTCTTTATTACCAAACACTCGTATTCCAAATATTCAAAATCACCCTCGTACTCTACAGTTTCATATAATCTACCTAACGGTTCAAGCTTCGAGAATTTCGAAAGTGCTAACGTAGCCATGAAACTTGTTACAGACATTGGGTCTGCACGGGGCTTTCTGGTTCTACGCAGCGGTAGCCGTGTGCGGGTTATGCTTCGTGGTCTGTTGCGTGCCAGAAACCAAAGGCAAACAGCTGGACGAGATGAACCCGGACTACGCACAGGCGCGGTAGTATAAGGCCTCGCTGACAGGGGGCCTGTCGAATCTGGAGAAGGCGAACAAGCCTCTGCCAGGAGGAGCTTATCCCAATCAGCACGATCCACGGGATCTATACAGCGGCAATCTGAACACCGATCTAGCCACCACTTCTCGCCAGCCGTGCAACGGCAGGAGCAGCCATCGCAAGCTATCCGACTACTGCAGCATCTTTGCAGAGAAGACCAACAGGATCGGCAGGAACGTGGAGAGTTTTATGCAATCCCGTGGTTTCTTCGTGGCCCGTCGTTCCACGGACGAGACCACTAGAGCCAGCACCACCGTGCACAGGAGCAACGGTGACGTGATCAGGAACGACTACCGATTCCCCAGTCGCCTGGGCGAGGGGCAAAACGATCCCGAGGAGAGTCGTTATCGTTACGGTCGAATTGCAAGGGATCATCGCGACAGATCAGTCTATCCCAAGAACACATACATAGAAACCAGCACCGAGTCGAATCACGCGGCTCGCGAGACAGAGGTGCTGCCAAGAAGAGTCAGACACCGGGATCACGTGGAGAGGAGCACCTGGGGGGACTGGCCGAGCGACTTCACCGGCTCTAAGCCGATCCTGAGGAACGGCATTAGCCATGCAAGGGTCGAGAGGCTTTACAGCTCCACCCTGCCCAGACGCAGCAGAACCATCAATTTCAGGGATCAGACTGGGGACTCGGTCGAGCCGCGTCGCTGCTACCCGAAGAGCCTGCAGGACCTATCAGACCTCGAGGCAGATGACGCGATCCGTGGCATTGGCGTCGCGTCGTTCCTGTCGCCGGGCAACAGAGCGTGGAGGGACAACAGGCTGGACGACGGTAATCGACGGAGAAGGTACAGGGAGGAGCAACTCGAGGACGATTATCTGAGACTGTACAGGAGCTTGTCGAGGCTGGACAAGTACCCGCAAGGCGGAAGGTACGAGCCTGGACAGGTGCACTATGAAAGAGAGTGCAGGACATTCGGCAAGGACACGGTCGCCTTCATTTACTACAAGACGTGTTACTTGTGATGCACGAAGGATCGTGATAAGGTCGATGGTTTGATCGGGAAGCTTGTTACTAGGCATTTTGTGATTAGTAGCTGGATCGCCGAGTGGGAATTGTCTTTCGAGAGCTTTAGAACACGTCCGGATGGTAGGACGCTTCTTTGGAGAGTTAAAATCAGTTTGGAAGATAAGAGAATCTTGCTATCGTTTGTTTGGTGTAGCGAGGGAAGTCGAACGCGTCGGTTTCCTTCGGAACGAGATCTCATTAGCCGTGAGTCTTTAGGTTACTAAGTTCCTTTTGGATCGATTTCACAGGCGTTAGTTGAGTTGACGAGTCGATGGAGGCGAAGGAACACCATGGAACACTTGACTCGGATTATAGGTATAAGATTGGCCAGAAAAGACTCGCTCATTCGTATCCCTTCTCTTAACGTTCGCCGGGCAAAATGATATTCTAAAGAGTCGCATCGTAATTAATGAGGTACAATTTGTACGAAGTAGCGCGTAGGTGATGACGATAGGGGGTGTAAACGTTAATTGTTTCTCTCTGACCAGTTTTATGCTCACTTTCGATACGTAATCGTGAAGATGTTATGATCTCCCTTTAGACGACACGACTGAATCACGTGGCTCGTATTAGAAGATCGTCCTTGTATTTGCCTTGGAGCGAACGTTCAACTTCACATTTTCTGACCAACAATTCGCGTTTCAATTAGCCGTACGTTGTTTCCCGTGACCATCGGGACGGATCCTCGCGGGGACTACCCTAGCTGCAAAGCACCTCGCCCGGGGAAAGAAGAACGCTCTTCCGTGCAACGTGCCTTCCTCAGAGAGCACGAGCATACAATAAACCTACCGATAATACGCAGACTAAGCGCGCGCACGTAGACGTATGGAAGAGAGGGACAGATCCTGATAGCCGTATTTAGGGGTAGGCTCGATAGACTGGTCCGTCGATTATGGTCGACGTTGTTTCTCCAAGCGTGTTAAGCGTTTCACGGTGATATACCTCGAGCGCCGTTATCGAATCGAAGAGGGCTCGAGAAGGACAATAGTATCGGGGCGAAACGTGCTTCACTTCTTCCACGAACAAACCAAAATTCTCGTCCTTTCAAGCGTGACGACTGATCCGTTAAAACTAGCAGCTAGTATCACTGGCCGAAACTGGGGGGCTGTAAACGTTCGCCCGTTGCTTTCAGGCGAACCGAACCGAGGACGCAGGTTTGCGCTAAACCGATGGATAGATAATGCAGCATTCTGTTCCGCGAACGGCGCAGGAGCGACACGAGCGTGTCCATATTCTATTCAACCGAGGATCGTAAAACAGAACGACCGTTCAATGAAACGTTCATTACCTTCCCACCGATTTAACGCTATCGGGCGTAATAGATCGCGAGGCACAACGACGTTGCCTGACAAAAGGAGGTAGAACGGAGAAATTAGAGGCGCCAGAAGAAATATTTTATGTCGAGGTGGAAGGATATATATAATTGGGAGCGGGGAGGGCCTCGTTCTAAAGACTTAGCGCGAGGGGGCCATTGACTTAATGATGACAATATTAACTGTAGATACTATAAATACACGCGTACTATCTTTCATACTAAGTACCTATTGTGTAAATTGATTACTACTACTATTGTACATTGTATACATATATCTGTACGAGCAACTTACGTAGACGCCGCGCGACTATTCGCGCTATGCGATTGCCGGCGAGAACAAACTTTGCGACAATACTACTAATCATTGCCAGGCTCGCGGAACGCGTGCACGTAGATGGACAATTTCGCAGTAAATGCTTATCGTGAGATCGTCTTTTTGTAATGTCGAGGACAGTCGCGTCTCCAATGATCCACGAATCTCGATCTCTCCAGTCGAATCTTCCGTTTTCATCTTTTGAAAGTAAATGGCTGAAGATAGTTGGAAACGCGTCAAGTGTTTTCTTTTCCTTTCAATTTAATGTATGATATTAGTGGAGAAAGTATTGGATATTATGGGAAACATGAGGTTTTGAAGTAATGTTGAAATATTTGAAGTAAACACTGTGTGAACCATCGAGACTATCGTGGATTAATTAGAGATCCGTCTGTCGTCGATGATCACGTAATTTTCTACAACTTTCGTCGGGATTAGCGTTCATTGTACCATGGACGCTCGTGCAATGATACCATCCAATCTCGAATTTGAGGGAGGAGTCTCGCGCCCCTTGCACGGGGCAAGGTATTCGATGGAGAAAACGGCATTTGTATTTTGTATTTTTATATAGTTTGTAGAACGTCAGCGTCGACTTGGCAGAAACGATGTCTGCATCTGTGATCGAGCGCCTAGTCTTCACGGATGAAAATATTTCTTTCGCTTCTTTCGTAGCTCTATGTATGTATTGTAGACCGAGAAGAGTTCGTTTTCGTGCGTGTCAATGTTAATTGGTAAATTCTGATATTTTTCTAAAGATATCGTGCAATTGTTTTCGCGGGAGGGAAATTTGATGAGAATTTAATTATGAAATTAAGCACGATCGGGGATCAGGGATGTTGCATTTAGCATAATCAACGACATAGCTTCCAAGTAACAATAAGTTTCCGCTTAATTTCCAATCGAAGTATACGCAGTAATTAAGGCCTCGTTTCGAATTAGAGAATATTTTTTTCCGTGCAGCCTATTGGCAGGACTTCTTACATCTGTAATCGTTTACACCCGTGAGTCATATCCCTGCCATATCCGATATTCTAACGAAGAGTGCTGGCTCTTCGGTGTGTAGAAACCAATAATCGTGTACTTAAGCGTTAAACGAGAAAGAAGATTAGTTACTTTTGTAGACAGTGATTACTTTAGAAGCAGAATCCTTCTTACTCTCTCTAAAAAGAATTCTACCCGTTCGATTTCGAAGGCTCGCGAAGCTCGCGCGATTGTATCATACGTAAATGTAAAACAAAAAAGGAGCTGGAAGTGAAACATATCTCTTGGATGCTAACGTGAAACCCATATTTTTCTTATCACTGTCTACAAATCTCAGCGAGAGCGCAGCACCCTCGAATCTCATATCTATCTAAATGAACCTTATAATGCTCAAGGGCTTGGACGCAGTATTGAATAAAAAGAAAATATTTTACAATTAAGTTAGCGCAGGTGCAATGCTCGTGAAACGAGTGCACGTAGGTTAAGATATAAATAAGAGAAAGAATACTCCGGGATTCTATATATACATACATATACACAACTGTACAGAAAGATTCTTCGACCATCGTAACGACTATCTCTCGTTTCCCTTTAGCATACTGCGCCGAACAAAACTACGTAGCTATCCTTCCAAGTATATTCGAGACATTTACTCTACGCGTAGCCTGTTTCCCAATTAATCGGAACACCCCTCTTTCGACTATATAGTAGCTAAGTTAAGCAGCGAGGTAACGTAACAAAAAAAAATAAATAAATCTGCACTGTGCACTTTCGTGAATTGAAGGTTTATCGTAATCATAGGCGTAGCGACTAGCGAGCCGAAAATCAGATTGTAATTGGTAACTATATTGCACGCGTAGTTAGGCTGTTGATCCAGGAGAATCGCGAGTCGTTTGTTAAGGGCCCTGGTGGATTTATCTTAGGAGGAACAATTGAATAACTTGTTGAAGAAAAAAAAAACGAGGAATACACAAGAGAATGATGAAATTATAATATTGCAGCTAAAAACTTCAAATTCAATTTCTGGGTGGTCTTTAATGATTCACCAAGAATCTTAAGTTTCAGATGATACGGAATCACATGCGATGAACATTTCACCGTTAAGGAAACGATACTACGGCCCACATCAAACGCATCTCTATGCGTGTATTTGTACAGAATCCTGTGTGTCGTGTATCGTGTGCGTGTATATGTACGTGTACATCTGTATATACATGTACCGAGGGATGAGGAGAATGGAGAGTCGCTTTTAGATGTGTGCATTCGGATTTACCTTCCTGCGGGAGGACATAAGTCGCCGAAGCCCGGAAAAGCCCACATTACGCGCGAAAATATATATACATATTGACATTATATGAAGAAGAAATTGGATATCTAAAGAATCGGTAGTGCGATAAAGTGGTTGGAGGGTTGAAAGAGAGAACGGCAAGAACCGAGCATTAAAGGCGCCACGGTCTGTCGAGTAGGCTATAAACATATATACATAATTATGTCTTCTATTTATCGACAATAAATTAACGCGAACTATTTACAAGTTTAACGACAATAAGAATAAAAGGGGCACTCGAAGGAAGCGCTGGCCGTCACCGAAGAGGGATGTTCGAAACGTTGTAGACGCGTTAAAGAAGAGAATTATTCCGAGAACGTATTTTCCAAAAGCTGCATACATGTTAAGGGTACATAATAGTAATATAAATATACATATATTTGAGCTAGCCTGAAAGGGTCGCGCCTAGCTTCGCTTGCTAGATTTAATATTTTTGTAATGACGCTTAGGGGTAGGTTCGTTTGTACCTTCCAAAAGAGTAGGCGCGCTCGCGCGCCGAAATTCGAATGGGAGCGAGACGATTGGCTCGCGACAGTACGGATAGCAGCGGAGCGCGTACGTTCGGATTCGACCACCGTTCGAAATAGAATCGTAATCCTCAACTGTACGCGAATTCTGAGCGATAGGGAAACATAAAATCCGACATTTGGGGGGGGGGGGGCGAATTCGTGATTCTTCGATTATGGAATTAGGCTTCTCCTTTGCCAACTTTACGGGCGTTAACCACTTCCTCCGATTACAATTAACTATATAGCCAAAATCTTTGATCGTTGAAAAAGCGTGAGGGATTCGTGTCGCTCGGTTATCGTGGCCGTAGAAAGTGGCCGGGATGGTTAGAGATTGCGAGTATCCAACCGGTCGAATGAAAGTCGATCGAAGGAGGTACGAATAGCACAAAGCAATCCTGCCGACACGGTGACGCGAAAGAGGCACGGTGCGACTTCCGGTACGGGTGGCACCGGCCGTCTGTGGTTACGTCTACGCATAAGTATGTACTTAAGTCGTTAATTCGATAGCGTCTGCGTTTGTACCTCTCTAGGACTAATGAACGACTACAGATATGTACGATAACGCTAAACGACCTTCGGCGGAACCAAACTATTGCGTGTTTGTATAGAGATCCATATACACCTACGTAAATGCCAAAAGAAAGCAGATATAATCGTGACAACAACTATCCGTTTTCTTATTCTTTTCCACCTAGCGATCCCTAAGACACAGCGTTCGAGAACTTCTTGTAACACTTTCGTAATAGATGAAGCGTTTCAGACTCCACATTCGATATGCAGTTGTTCAATAAAGGCGACGGGACTTTGCTAATTCCGTCTTTCAATATCCTCTGTGAGCGATACTACCGTGGCCATCTGTGCCCGGGGAACCGTACTAAGCCCTACCCGATGCGAAACGCGACGTAGCGAGAATTCAATTTCAAAATGCGAAATCACTTACCCAACTGCGGCACGGACACGTACGTTTCACAATCCACCAGGAACTGGCCGGTCTGCACCGCCCCGAGGGCGACCACTCTCTTCGTCAGGAACTCGATGGTTTGGGGGCCGGTACGGTTTTCCACCATCGGGTACTGTTGCAATCTGACGACACACGAAACGCCGGTTACCAACCAAGTATCGGGCAGAAGTAACTGTGCCATTTACAGTAGCACAATTACTAAAAGCAGATGCAACGGGAAGTAAATGTCGCGAGAAACAAATGAATCCACTGTGGGATGCTCTTTTAACTGTAACATGTGCCGAGCGCTCGACATAACCTCTAAACACCAGGAAGTTCGACTAGCGCGAATAGTACGTGAAATTAAACAGTCGGGATCGGGAAAATAGTGAACGGAAATGATGATAAAGAATATTTCTTACTGTGGAGTTACTTACACGGTGACACCCATGCTTTTGTAGGGTGTTTTCGAGGTGAATGCACAGAAACTCACGGACACAACACTGGACGCTTGTCAAACCCAAAGACGCGCGTAACTTGAATTCGTTCCTGGCGCTGATGCTCAATTTTTCCGGGGAGCGACTGATGGCGCTGCGAGTCAACAATGTGGGGACCTCTGGAACATAGTGCTTTGCGGTGCTTTGCTTTGCCGCAAGTGTGTTGTGGTCGAGTGTCCTCTGTGAAGTAAAGATTTTTTTTTCAGTACATATCACAGAAAAGTTTTGAGGTTAGGATTTATTCTGGATGTTAAGATCCGATATTCGTAAGATGTGGTCTTAATCTCTAATTGTAAGTATATGGAGTCTCGCTTAACCCTTCCTCGCGGGCACGAGCTTCCTCAAGGTTAAGTTTGATCACAGACCAGGTATAGGATAGACCCATCACGCAATGTAATTTTGTGTAACGTTCGGAGGGCTCTGGAGGGCTCGCGAGCCCCCTTACCATTTTTATGTCACACCCAACGTTATCGATTCAGTCTAAAATAAGATTGTAACGCTACGCGTGGTAGGAATTAGAAATTAAAAATAGGACATTCGAAACCCGCGATTTACAAATGATTCTCTTAGAGTGACAATTTAAAGATCGTTTTACAAACGTATTCCGTGTAACGACAGAGAAAAAAGGATCACAACAAGAATACATACCCCTTTTTACCTTGCTGTCCTATTCGCGTGTATTTAACGCAAAACAAATTTATTTAACATAAAAAAATATATAAACAACAACATTATTTGTGGAAGACATGCTTTCATGATGTAACGTGGGATACCTCGCCAAAGAATATATTTCAATAAGGTGCTGAAGCAGAGATGACTTTAAAAATTGTCAAAAACCCATCAGTTCCAGTATTTCGATGAAATATTCCAACTTGCACTTATCCTTCTATCTTAACACTATACTCGTGTTCTAGGGTCCGGTAGGAACAATCGAACAACATTTCAAGTTATATATTTTATTCTTACATTCTACAATAGTATTGCAAGTTAAAAAAATTCTTATATCTAATTAGAATATTTGACAATCGCAGCCATCGGCTCTGTTCTCACCGATTACCAGGTCTCACCGCGAGGACGTTGCTGCACTTGGAGACCCGTAGAGAGATAGGTGGAATCAAAGTTCCGTCGATCTCCCTGTACATGAAACTCTTAGTCTACTAAACTAAGGAGATGGATGGAAACAATGTTCCATCGATCCCTTCGGTTTAGATATCGAATCTAGGGAACTGCCAAGTAATCACTCGATTGAAATAAATTCAGCAAGGAAGGAAAGACTACAGGTGAGCCAGAAACGAGTATTGGATGGCGCAGTTCCTACCAGCCTAATGTCCGAGTCGAAAGGGAAAAGCGCTTGGCGTCTCCCAGACGATTCCTCTTGCACCGAGCGACCCGTCAGGTAGACCTGAGGATTGCGAGCCGACTAACGCGCTTGGCAGCTCCTGGATCCCCGGAGGTCCCCCAGGCCCGGAGGACCGACGACGACTGAGTACATGGAGCTCCGTGAGCTCCCTATGTAAGACTTCGAGAAACCATATTCCCCGATCAAAACAAGGTCGACGGTTGATTACAATTGCGAAATCCAACGAATTCTTCGGCAGAAATGTATTCTCCGGTAAAATATCCATTCCAGTGGTTATTGCTATGACAAATAATGTTAACAACATTTGCACTAACCGGCCAGTATAAATTATTATTAACTATGATCCATACAACTCAAGATATCAAGCAATTAGTAACATTTGGCCTTGGATTTGCAAATGATTTTCTGCACTGAATGAATTTTCTTTTATTCTCAATGTTTAATCGTTCAATAAATGAATTTTAATGCTTATACATATCACATAGTATTATTTATAATGTAGGTATAAATACATTTTAGTTGAGCTTGGTGTAAATGAATATTTGGAGGAATATTTGGAGAAGTATGAGTGACATACTTGTTTCTCCCCCTTAGTTACTAACATCGACGAAGTATTTAATTTCTGAAAAAAAGTCTTCTAGGTAACGGGTATATCTCAGTGGAATCCTGTTAAAAGGCGTCCCATATGGTCCAGTAATCGATGAAATTGATGCTCGAATTGAGAAATCACGAAATAATATGCACTATGACATGCACACACTCCACTGAACACTGAACCGATGAATTTCTCAGGGTTGGACAAAATTTTATTTCGCAATGCGTTTTTAAAAGTAACTTGATTTGCAGTTGCATCTATGCACTCCAGGACACTCATGCATCATGCAACTTTCTGCGAGGCTTTTAAGAATGAAATTTTACTGTAAATTTCAATGTCGGCGGTAAACAAATACTCGGGGCAAATAGAATCTAATTATTATTACTTCACTAGAATGATTAAACAGTGCATTAGAAACTTGCGGGAATGTCAGTAACAGCGTGAATTTTTAATACTTTTCGGCGTACGATACGTAAAAGTGTTCTACTACACGCAAAGTACTAATAACCAATGTCATCTTGCAATTTATAGCTTACACGGGCTTTGATGAAATACCATTTTTGAGCGCCATAGTGTTTTGATCCCCGAAATGGATTTTCGGAGAGAAATCCGAGTGAATCGTTGACAAACCGAGCCAAAGCATAGCGTAACAAAAGCATGTCCTCTATGTCAAACTCTCACTCTAAACAAGTCACACGTATACAAGCACGCACACACCTTTCAGCATTTCAACACATTTCAGAGTAGTTGCTGAGCTGGACGCTGTTCATGAGTAGATGACACTACACTCGGTCCTAAAATTATAGGTCGGTAACACAGTTTGGGTGACGACACGAACATCCATAAGGTGATAGGTCTATCCTATACCTCGTCTGTGGTTTGATGTAACTTAATTAATTTACCTTTTATTCTCAATGCAACTGCACCTCTCAGCCAGAAAGTTCAATTTCTCCGACTGTAGCATTAACACTGCATTTATAACAGCACCCTCACGTTTAGTACTGTCGAATTTCTACAAATTCCAGGTCGAGACAGAAAGCGCGCGAATGGTCGACGGATTCAAATATTAACTAAGATGGCGTCGCTCATGAATCTCAAACGCAACGAGAGATGGCGTTGCGGTCCTATCGAGAAGCCTTCGGAAAATGGCGATTCCTGTTACGACTCGATCGAGAGCATGCCTTTGTTGTTGACGTTTCGCCGTTTCTGAACTTATCGTTAGTGAAAGATGCGCGGGATAAGGTTTCGCGTACGTTCCCGCGACAGAGTGTCCCGACCTCGAGGCGAGACAGCGACCTCGGCGCGCTGCGGGTCAGTTTAAAAACAAGGTAAGAATAATTCGCACTCTGCATGCTGGATAAGTCGAGGCAGCGATTGAACGTCGATTCCTATCCGTGTTTGGGCATCCATGCCGGTCGTGCGGTTTATTTCAAAATACGTGACATCAATACAATAGATAATGCAATCGTATGCAATTCGTGCGCGATTCGTATGCGCTTAATCGACCGTTGAAATTATAATGTACCGCGAAATGAATATTACAAGTAGCCTCGTCCGAGGAATCGAGGTTGCATCTCTATTTGAATGCGACCATTCACGCGCCAGTCGCCATTAGCCTGCAACAAATCTTTCGCGGGAAATTTTCGTTGTTTCACACAGACAAGCAATTAATTAGACACCGGTGTTCCAATATATTTAGTACGAACCTGGGTGGAGATCACTCCACAAAATTTAACTTAAAATCTATAATAATTTTGTACCAGCTTTCCGTTTTCCAGGGCATCTCAAATCCTTCATCCACCATTATATAACATTCAAGATCCATGTCACGATTTCACAAGTACTCGTTACAAAAGGGAGCCATTATAGAGACACAATTAATATCAAGTCGATTGTTTCTCGATCGCTCGATACCACTCGCGTACCTCTGGCTCCCTGCATCTCAACCCAGAAGCTGAAACCGCAGACGCAAAGGGTTACTTTGCTTTGCCCCGCGTTTTCATCGTCAAGTGCCGCCTCTTATCGGCGCTATTTACGCGGCAAAGGCACGCCACGCATCGGAAAGGGACTTTAATAAAAAAACCTTGCTCGGTGCTCGAGCGCGGAGAGAGAAAGAGCGAGAGAGAGAGAAAGTGAGAGGTAGGGTGGGGGGGGGGGGGGGGGCACAAGAGCGCGGCAAAGGAAAAAGGGACAGAGCGTTTGAAATACGGGTCATGCCGATTAAGCGCTCCGGTTTCTGGGCTGCGTTAAAAACCGTGCTGCCGCACAAGGTCTCGTTTATTGGAACCGCGCGACCGGAATTGACCTTAATCGCTCGTCTTTTTCGGCCATCTTCGCCGGGATTCCGCGAAACTGCGCCCGTTCCTACGTTTCGCGAAAGTTACGCGCGCGCCTGGCGCGTGGCTCCGGTGACGAATGCATCGGGCAAATTTGTGAACACCGCTTTCCTTCGCTCCCCTCAGGGCTTCGGAAGGAAAACAAATCCCATCCATTTCGCTTTTCCGCCGAATTCATTCGTTTCCCGAAGTTTCTTCGTTTCGGACGTTTCTCGTCGATTTTGCGGAAACTTGCTATTTGGGTGAAAGATGATCGAGATTCATGAACGATATCTGTACCCGTCTCTGTATTCATTCTTCTCCTTCAAGTTGTTTCTGAAGAAGGTACTCAACTCAAGTAATCCCAGCGGGATCTGTCCGAATAGGATCAAATGGCTTGCTCGATATTTCGCTTCTGCTCGCTGTTCCCCCCGATTCCGCGATCTCCCATCGACCGTGCTCATTAATCGTTCGTACAGTTCCATAAATTTCATCCCCGAGCCTCGGTTTCCACTAGCACGGAACACGGGAAGCGTCTCCTTCTCCGAGGTCTCCCCGAAGATGGATATCTTCGACCCATATCGCGGAACACGCGACTTTTTTGCTCCGAGCGGTGGCGGAACGCGTATGAATCTCTCCGAAGATTTCACCGCGCGAAAGAAACGTTCGCACAGCCCTTCGGCCGCGACCCGTATACCCTGATTAGGAGGAGAAGCCTGCGAATCGCCGGCCATGAATTTCTGGCGCGAACAATTACCTTCCAAACGTGGTTGCTCGCGTTTTACACGGTGTACCGAGGCGTGTAACACGGTTCTTCCGAGATACTCGCAAAAGGACGGCTCCTTTCTCTTCTCGTCTTTCGCCGCTCTTCTTCCCGGCCGCGCAGAGGCGCCTGCGTTCCCTCGGCAGAGGATTCGAATGCGACTCGAGTCCCGTGCGACAATCAAGAGTCGCTCTTCGAGGCTGAAATACAACGAAGCTGGTAACTATCGAGCGAAATACAAAAATAGGCGCCAATCGCGGCTGAAGATGTACGGCGGCAGGAAACTATGACCGGATGCACGGAGGCGCGTGACTTAAATGCAGAAGAGCCTCGTACCGGGACTTAAGGTGGATCGTTAAATATTCCGTCGATACCAGACGGTGGCAACTAGCGGCTTAAATTTCGTCCCGGGCAGGAGAGTCCCCACGAGCCACCATAAAAAATTCCCAGGCCATCCACTGATCTTAATTACAATTAACTGAAGCTTCAATATTTCGTTTTGTAATCGCGTGTACCTATAAGAATTCGGTCTCGAAGAATTCCAGTAGTTCAGAAATTTGAAAGGAATTGAGGTCGATACGGTGTCAAGGGTTGCCGTAAATTCCTCTGGAATTAATATCGCGGCGAGTAACAAGTTCGTTTGAATATCTTAGCAGAACTGTTGCTAGTAAGGTTTCCAGATGACTCTACCAGGAACAAACGAGCCTGGTGATTAATTCCAGCAAGGAAATTGCATCGTTTGCTATAGTCTACGGCGTATTTAACTCCCAGCGGGTCGGTGCCTAAAATAGCGTGCTTCTATGCATGCGCATCGCGGAAAGTTCAGTTCCAGTCCCGTCAAAATGCTCTTACCTACTTTGAGTAATACTACGAAAGCTGCTTTATGCTGGCTGAGAGTGGCCCGCGCTATTTGTCTGTTTAATATTACACGGGAGCGGGCGTGTACTATCTCGGAAATTTTCGATCGGCAGTATAAATCAACTGACTATCAACTGGGAAACCAGACTTCCTCTGACTCGTGATCCATCTGCTCGTTGAATCCAAAGATCCCCCATTATGCGGCTCGCTAAGTAGTCCAGCAATCGAGCTATTCAAGCGAACGTGGCCGAGGAATATGTCCTGGTAACGAAGGTAAACGTTTCTAGTACATCAAATGAATGCCTGCCTCTGTAGTCTCGCGTTCGTAAAAAGTGATTCGCGGAGCAGCCACGAGGCGGGTCCAGATCCTCGGCTGGCAGTCTTCCTCGTTGACTTCTCGTACCAGGAAGCGCAATCTAGGTTTAATCCAGCCCGCGCGAAGCTCCCAAAGCCTCCGTGCCTTGGAATTAGGCAGGGATACTACTTCTAATAGTCCTTGCGGCGCAAAGGTCCCTTCGGGCAGCCAGAGCCATCCGCGGTGGTATTTATGCTCGCTTAACGATTCATGGATCCATTGCTCATAAACAGAGCCGGGCTTTAATTAGTCCCGGTCGCTGTGTCTGACAGTCGTTTACTTCGAAAACCGCGGCATATTTGCATTCGTTGCACCGTGTAATCGAATATCGAATGTTCCGGATAGTTGACCCGGTTCAAGCCCGTCTCCATTTCAATAATTTTGCATTCGGGATCGTTCCCGTCGACCCAGAGGCGTCACCAACCGTCGCCGAATCCCCACGTACCCGACGAACACGTCGCGGACGAACGGGATAGTTACACAGGGGACGCGGTATTCGCTGCGTTGAAAAGTATAATTCATTTTCCAGCGGGCGCAGTGCTCGCCTACTTTCCTCGAATTTGCATGCGACCCACGCGGCTGGCTTTCTCATCTCCATCAGCGAAGAGCGCTTCGATTTCTCGTAACGCTTAGCGAATTCGAGCCCTCGACGGGTCAACGGTAGTTCTTCTCCCTTCGGTCTACGGTAAAAAAAAAAAGAAAAGTAGACGTAGCTTCCGCTGGCGAAGAACTCGATTGAATTGAATCCTCTGCTAGGTGTACAGGGGGCTGTGATTCTTTCGTTCTCACTGTAGACAGAAAAATTTAAGCTACAATTTCCTTCCCCCTTCTGCCCCCACAATTCCCCCGCAGTACTTACCCCCATCCTTCCTGTTCCTCTTTCTGACGAGCGTAAACTCTGAAATCAACTGTCCGCTCGGAATCGCAAGCATCCGAAGTCGAGAGTATCGCTGCAGCTCGTCCCCCCCGGTGATCTCGTTACGCCTCTCGAGAACAAGCTTTATCGAGTTTCTAGACTGGCTAAAAAGGTCAACCGTCCCTCCACTTGGCTCCGCGCGATTTTATTTTGTTTAGGCATCCACGGCTGTACCCTGGTGTAGGCTGGCTAAGCCTATAGACGCTTACATCGCCTCGATGGAATGTTATCGCAAGCCCCGAGTGCAAGCCCGAATCAAATTCCAGACATAATGGGGCTGTAGACGCGGCACTCGGCCTTTCCCTTCGGGCATCTGTTCGCATTGCTCGCGGGTTCGTCGTGAACCACGTGGACCAAAAATCGTTCTTATTATTGGACTCACGACAATCGTTTGCATCGACAGTTTATATGAAAATTTCGCCATCGATTCGAACATTGGACGATGAACGATCATGTTTCGTTGTGTATCATATTTCAACTGCACGTCGTTAAAGTGAAATTTACCATTGCAACTAGCATGGGACAAAGCTCGCAAACAGTCGTAAATTTCCTCGATAACGCGCCATTATTGAAACTAATCGTCACCCCGGCGCCGTTTAAAGGTCTGCGCACACATATAAGTTTCGTCGGTGTCAATGGTCTTTTTATTTCGATATGAGGAAGCGGCACAGGCAAACTGCTCTTTTTTACCACTGACACTGACGGCATTGGAGCGTGACGGAAGTGATCCGTGTGCGTGGAGCTTAAACAGGCCTCATTGGCTGGACGACGGGCCGAAAAGAGTTCATTACGGCGTTCATTATCCTCGCAAATGGAAAAGCCTCTGGCGCACAGATGGATCGTATCCGTGAATAGATCGTAAAATCCTGGACGGCCTTTGCAATTAAAACAGCCCGCACTTAACCTTGATCCTTTATCGTGACCCGATCGCGAAGATAAAGCTGCCCATCCTCGCGATCCCTCTAATTGCTTCCCTGTACCACTTTGTGCCCGGCTTCTATCTCGCTGCGTTATTAGTTTATCGTGGTGAATTTAAAAGCTATTAATCACCTAGGTTATCGGTATCTAGAGCCGCTGTATACAGCTGGGAGCCGAGTGGCTCGATAATTACGACAAATAGCCCCAGATATCTGGGGAAGTAACATTCGAAAGTGACCGAGTGTCGCGCAATCAGTCACATCGCTTCTGACGCAGACTCCGCTGACAATTAATCGGCGCGACTCGAAAGACTAGAGCTGCTCGTCGCGTTCACGCGCCTCGCCCGTCGTCCGTCATCATTCGACGCCCCCGCTCGTTTTTCCTCTCGCGCTCGTCCTGCAGCGTTCAGGTTGTTGCGTCTGCGTTCGTTCGCCTTCATCCCTCATGCCTCGCGACGCCCTCCTAGCCGACAGAAGCTGATACACGCTTATCCGACAGATCGGGGGTATTTTTTCTGCTTGCAACCGAATCGTCGGTCAGAAAAAACGACGATCCGTCGATGCCAGACCCGGGGCATCTGGCGTAAACATTCTTGACGCGTGAAACCGACGATGGACACGCGGGGCACCGTGCAAGGATACGAATGGAAGACGCGAAAGATGGCAGGAAATAACGAGTGGATGTCGCGGTGGGTGGGATGTGAAAACGAGGGGGATCGTGCACAGTGTAGAACGAATAGAAACAGCGGGGAAAAAGGGGAGAAAGCGAGACGGATGGCTGGCGTGAGGGAAAAAGACTTGGAAGGAAAACGAGAGAGAGACTGGATAAGAGAGGTGCTGTGGCACTTAACGCTCGAGATGAGTTGGTCGAGTTGAACCAATTCTCACCCAGTGACGCGATCGCTCCCGTGAACTCTGAACCACCCTAATGAATCAGCCAACATTTATAGAAACCATAAATAATGTCGAGGCTGGACCAGACGCGTCCCCTTGGAGACGCGTGCACGGGGAAGAAGGCTGCGTTGTGCTCGATGCGAGCCATTTTCTCAACCGTTTCAAGGTTCACCCGAGTCGTTTGTAGTTCCATTTCCAATTAATTGTAGTTTGCCAGCAATTATTATAGGCACAGACTGGTAGACGTGCATTTGATCGGGCGATCCATAGATCTGCATTTGTCTTCTAAGGTGCAACGACCTCGATGCCAGTAGTTCTTGGTCCCTTAACAATTGTTTGCCATACAGATCACAAAGTTCCCCATTTCAACCGCAATGTCCGCTCGATTCGCGGTCACCAGACTGGCACTGCGTTTTCCAAGAACGAAAGCCTTTCGTGCGATCGCGAAAGCCGACATCCTCGAGGCTCTAAATTCTGAATCGTTTCATGGCGAGGAAGGATGATTCAGTCCCTCGATACGGAGAAGCTCGCGCGCCCAAGGTTGCATCTGCCAGGGGCAAACATGGCGGCGCTCCTTCTGGTTGAAATTTCAAGTCTCGCCGTCTGTTTTTATCCACTGTTTCGCGGGTTCCACGCACGTTGGTTCCGTTGTTCGCGCGGTTCAAATATAACCAGCGCCGCTATGGAAATCTAAAAGTATCACGGTTGGCTCGTTGTGAATCACCGTGTGCATCTGAGCGAACTGCATATAACGGGGCGAGCCGCGGGTCTTGAGTCACGTAGTGCGTATAGGAGCACGTACACGAAATAATTAAGGCGCCCCCACACCAGTCCCCCGAGTCTAACAAGTCCAACACGTTTAACCGTGTACCCATTTTGCTAAACGCAAAAATTCGAGACACCGGCTGCCTTTTAAAACCCTTTTACATGCCTCTGTATTCCCGTCAACGTAAGCTTCGATTATCTGAGCTTTGATATCTGTTTTCCAAATTCTTGCATCTCGCAAGTATACCTACCCTTTCTTTCAGGAACAGTATCCCTAAATGAAATGTTCGTTGAGGCATTTATCCGCGCAAAGGCAAAGTTGGCTGAAGCAACATTGTTGGAGCAGCGAACTTCGTAAGTCCTCATAACTTGTCCTCCGTCAGAGACAGACTGCTTCCCAGAACTCTCGAGATGGATGGAAACTGGGGGAAGTACTTAGTCACGCGTGTTCGTCGATCGCGTATTCCGCCGTGTATTCCGCGGATACACCCGCGGAAGGGAAACATTTTGATCGTGGAAATGCTCCGGGGACCGGGTAGCATTTACGCGGGTTCAGCCTGAAAGGACTCGCGGGGCATTCAGAATCCGCGTCGCGGGATACTGTTGCCGCGTGGACGGCACTGCGCAGACAGCGAACAAAGCTTCCCGAAATGAATACGCGAGGATTTAAAGGGAAGTGCGGCGGATGCGGCGATCTTTAGTATTCACCGTGGCCGACGCGAACGTTTAAGAATCCCGCCGCGAAACAGGAGGAACTCGAAACGAACGGCGTACTTTTCACGCGGCGCGATGCCGGGACCAGTTTCGTCGTGGTTTTGCCGCGGGAGCCTTTTTCACTCGCAAAAGGCTGCTCGGCGTTTGATGGCTCGATAAGTCTGACTTCGCTGGCAGCTTGGAACCGTTCGTACATTCTTCCGGATACATGCTCTGTTTTATGAGAACGTCGAACGACGTTGACGGGCAGATGATTTCGAAGCGTTTAGTACCGTGTATAAAGTGTTATAAACATTTCCAGGTTTGCGAATGAAAAATGTGCTTCTGTGCGGATAGCTTTGCGATCATCGGTCAAGAACGGTGATAAGGGTGGGTGCTGGAAAGTGGTAAAACGAGTTGCAGAGTTGTAGGCGCACCAGGTTTGGCTGCAGGGGAAAATCGATCGAAATAATCCCGAACTCGAAGACGCTCCGCAGCCTACCGTATCCCACGCTTAATGACGTAATTAGGGATGAGTTATTCGCGACTACGCCAGAAGGCATGCCTATTTCCTCGGCGCTGATGTCATTGGCAGAGCAGCAGCTGGTGAAATTGTCCCTCGTCCCCTCTACATTACGAGCTGCGTAACACCTATTGTCATTACTACTAGAGAATGCACAATTTCCGTATGGCAATTTATCGTTTACAAACTGCCTAATTAAACACGAAAGGAAACAGTGCACAGTGCGGCACGTAATTGGCTAAAATCGAAATAATCAGTATTCAATTCTGATCTAAGTAGTTATCCTATATAACCATTAGTCCGTAAATAAGGAATATGAATTTAAATTTAATACCCAAAAAATAAACTAATACAGTAGGTATCGATAATTATTATATATTTGTTATATTCCAAAAACTAAAAAATTAACGTCCGCGTGCATTATTCGTTCGTTGGTGATTTTTCTTAAATAGAATTTATTACACCTTAAATACAGATAATTTGAACAAAAGAATGTATAATTATAATTTCCAATTAAAAAAATCTTTTTTTTTTAAAAGAAAGGAGTTTTAATAAAAACGATTCAACTCATCTTGTAATTTTTATTGTTCTTGAAATAATTTTTTTCTGCTACAAACTGCTACACTGAATGGTATTTATCTTTTTGTCAGGGAACTCTATTCGTAATCCCGATTGTAGTTGAAGATAAAATAAAAAAATTGATGTATTTTTTATTTTTTGAAATGTTTTTCAGAGTTTTGATAATACTAATATTGCCTGTTATTATTTTATTATAATATTTTAACATAACTTGTATTATCATTACTATAATTATGTAATAAATCTCAGTTATCTTAATTAGAACCAGTTTTAATATAAACATGTGAATTATTACCGCATTGTAGGTATGTATTCATTTATTTTTGTCCCAAATAAATCCTCATTTAAATGCCGCACTGTGCAGTGTCTCGCAATGCAGAGGTTTTAAACCACCTATAATCGAAGGAAAGGAACTTTTAATTCTTCATCTCACCAAGTCAGCACCACTTCAATCTCCACAGAAATCCAGTCCAGTAGATATTAGTTTCATCTCACCTCGATTCTACTCCAACTCTAATTCAGTTTCAATTCTACCTTCCGCCGATCACCCAGCCACGACCTCCTACACGCAAGCGCACCTGGATATTCGGGATCTACTCCACCACTAAAAGAGTGAAATTTCCAATGACTTGAGGTTCCCATTTCCCCGTTAGCGTGTCATCCGCAGCGCTCCAGCCGCCCGATACAAGACACGTGGAGGGTGAAAACTGCGCGTGCCTTGGTTCCCGATTTTCCACCGTTTCACGGATCGCCGATACGTCTTGACGGGCCTCGTGCCCGTCGCGAATAATATCGCCAATATTTCCCAGACTCGCCCCACCGCCCCCTGCTTCTCATCACGAATTTTCAGCCCCCTCGACGTCCACCCCCGCGTCCCTTTTCCGCCCGCACCCTCGAACTCGTCGATACACCAGTTACGTCCACGTTCCCGACGTGTCCGTCGAGGCAGCTCCGAACTTGTCCTAGAATAACGCGTCGTCCAGACACCCGTTCGCAAGCCCGACCAAGGGGTTCTCAGCTTGCAGAGCTTTCGCTCGTTATCGTCGCGTCACCCCGGAAATCGTACGTGTGCCGCCTGTACGGATCGAAATACACCTCTAGCAATATCGCTGGCAGTCGCTGGGCGCGGAAGCACCAGCGGTCTTCAACTCGGCAGCTTTACGATCTCGGCCACGGGCAAAGCGGCTTATTTTAGACCGTCGCCGTGCCTCGTAATGCTTTTAAACGCGTTGCGCATAATGTCCCGGCTGTAATTTCATTTTCCCTGTCCCACCCCTCCCAGGGGCTCTCATCCGCGAGTCCCACCCACCCCCTGTCCTTTGCAGGGTCGCGGATAAGCTCTCAGCCATTTTGGTTCATTTGTAGCATACAGCGTGGACGGTACAAAGGGTGGGCTCGTCGCGATGTTAGCGGGGTAAGATGGTAGTGGAAGAAATGGGGTTGCTCTTTAGATAACTGATAAGTTAATGCTCGAGGTGATTTGCAAGCATTTGTCAGTTGTACTGTTTAACGACTCGAGGGTAATTGAGGGATGATTATCGAGCGTTCCGTGTCTCCTTGCGACATCGGGCGTCTGAGCGCTCGCCAAGGGAATTTGGCGCCACGAGCGCGCAAAGCAAACAGAGAAGCGTTGATCTCGCCCCGTGATGAATGAAGGTATGTAGTACTATAGCTCTCGGCTGCTGGGAGTTGGCAGTCGATTTTCGCCCGTTCTTGTTAATAAATTGGACGCCTCCCGCTCGGGGATCCAGGAAATCTAATTTTGGAACTTCTCGATAGAACGCCTCGTCTTGGATTTAGCTACCAAGCAGCAGAAGATTTCCACGATACCTTTTGGAATCCTTTTATCAGCTGCTACGGGGAGGACTCTCTCCCGGTCAGAAAAGCAGAAGGCTCCAGCGTTCATTCAGATATAAATCCAGTGTCTACAACAACCCCGGGCTCTCCCTATCACAGCGTGTCGAGTCGAGGCATTTCAAAACCGTCAGCGCATTGTACTTAGAATTCCTTTTGGACCGGTGCCCCTGACAGGCCCGTGACGCAACGGTTGCAGTGTTAGCGGTTCCCAGGGCAGCGAATCTCGCCGGTCCGCTACCCACGCAGCGTTATTTTCCCATCTACAGTCTGTCACCGGGACCGATACCTAGTCCTGATATCGTTCCGACCGATCTCCCAAATGCTTCTGACACGATCGTCCCGTGCCCCGCGGCACCCGACTGTCATCTAATTTGCGTTGCCTCTCGAAACGTTTAAGCGCTCGTACCTATACCTACCCCGCGCCAAGTGCACGGGGGTAGCTTGCGAATTTTACGTCTTCCTACTTCGACGTGCGGATTTCTAGCTCGGCGAACGGAGCTTCCGCCGCGAAGGGAGCAGGACCTCGACGAAGCCATCCGCGCGTTGCATCCTATGGGGCGGGGGGGGGGGGGGCACTCGAATTAGATTCAATTACCGCCGACGGCTGTTTCGTCGGGGCAAATATGACGCGGCGCGGCCGGGGGCGATTTCTGGAGCGGAATACGTTATTCTATCCCGCGAATTTTCCTCCGCAAACACGTGGGCCCGTTTGCACAGTAAATTACACAGAAGTTTTCTCGTACAGCGTCACCGGAAGCCGCGTTTCATTACCCTTCGGTGGCTGGTATCGTGCCGTCTACCAGAAGTTCCTTGATTCCGCCGCCGCGATTCTATTTCCGTAACATTTATTCGCAAGCCCGGCCCTACTATCTCTAACGGGCACCGCGGCCGGGGCCAGAGGGGAGGGCAGAACTTTTTCTTTGAGACGGGGCTGCATATTTGCCAGGATATCGTCCCTGGGCACATAATGCCGCCGCTTTTCACAGAGAATGCGCGGCGAATGCTGTTGCGCCGCGCCCCGGCAGATTCACGGGGGTCGGAGCTTCTTCGAGCTGACGATTCTCGCTGGCAGTAATTTCCTTTTGGGAATGCTGCTCCGCCGAAGGGATGCTCGCCACGCTCCGCGTTTCCCCAGAAATTCGGCTTCCTGCCCTTGTACGAATACATAGGCACCGGGGAGAGGGAAGTAGGAAAACGGAGGATTCGTCAGGATTAAAGGGGGATTGCTTCGGGTCTTGAATTTTCGTCCGACGTTCATTTCTTTGGATATTCTGTACCGCGGCGACGACGCTCTCGGTATTCAACGACTCTCTGCGCAAACTTAGCTTCCTTCATTCGCAAGATGGCTAATGCCTATAGGAGACTGCGACGAGGGGACGAATGGTAGGGAGAATCGTTTTGAAAAATCCTATTCTGCGGAATATCTGTCGTCACCAGGGCGACCCCTCGCGAACATCCAATAACACTTGAGCCGTCACGGGTGAAGTTCCGGAAATTTTGAATCCCGGCCGCAACTCCGCGCCTCTTTTCACTCAGCCCGTCAGCCAGCCGCTTCGTATTTAAAAAAAGAGACTGCGTCTCGAGCGAGGGTGAATCTCGTCCCGTCGATAGGTAGTTCGCAAGAAAAACAACGGTGAAAATAATCCCTCGCACCCCTTGCTCGCATCGTGTCAGCGGTTCTCAGGCGGCGACGCGGGTAGACGGGGATGGAAGGAGCGTAGACACGGGTGGAGGCGAGCTTCGATCCGAGCCCTTTGTGCTTGCAATATCGCGGGAGCTTCCTCGAGGGATAATTTTGCGTGTGCACCACTGTCTGCTTACTCGGGGCAAATAGGTATGCAGTTATTCTGAGACTGCCGGGGTGAACGGCCAGGTTCTCGTGCGCCGTTGCAGCCTCTGCGCTCGTTCGCGAAACCTTAAATCAAATATCGCAGTGGCCAATCCTCGCCACCCCGATCATTCCAACCACATGCTGGATCGTTTGGCTGCTGACAATCCACCGTTCGCCTGTCACTGGAATCGCAGTGGCATTCGTTGCCACTAATCGTTGCTGATTCTCGGATACTTTGGTTGCATTGGAATTCGATTTGAAGCGTTAGATAATTGGGCTCCAGTGCTTGTGATGGTCGGGGGTGATTTAGCTACTCGTAGCGAAATTGGGGAGTATTTGGTTGTTAAGTAAATAATGGGTTCTACAGTCAGTTGGAACTGAGGTTACTTGCGATTGGTGTAGTGGATTCTACAGTGAATTAGGAGCCAGTTACTGCATCGAAGTTTCAGGTGTACGTAAGCAGACCCACGTGCAGCGAAGTTACAACTTGTTACTTTAGGATTTTATTATAATGCAGGCTACAAAACATCAGTTTCGCTTTTTATAGTCCCACATCGAGGTTCGTGTAAATTTTAAAGCTTGAGCCAGGGCGATGGCAGCGTCAAACATCCGGCTAAAATTCCCCGAAGTACGATTTCATGAACACGTAACCCGGTTCCCTTCCCTTCATTGTTAAACTCGTCTTCACTTATTGAACCACCCTCATGACTACAAAACTACTTTTCAGCTCTAATCGACAATATACGCTCCACCTGAGACGCCAGGGTTGCAATATTCAACTAACCTGAATTCGGCAATGCATTACCCGGTAATATTGAACTCTTCCCTTCCATGCACCACTGTGCGAGCTCCTTAAAGAAATACGAACACTTAACGGTAAGAAACTAACGGGAGCCTATTCGCGAAACTCTCGCGTACTGTTGTTCGCGTGTCCTCGAATCATTTTTCAGGGGGCGAGAAACAATGGGTATTGGTGAATATGTCGATAGCTGTGAAATCTATAATACTGTAGACGGAGACCTGTACGCAGCGTTGTGTACACGGTTGAATAGCCACTGGCAGCGTCGTTTAAATAATATGCAAATTTGATTTTCCCCAATCCGCGGGCGGAACATCTATTTCCAGGGCTGGCGGGGTAGGGGCACAGGAAGCGGGGAATAATTTATCGTCGAACGAAAACGGAAATCGGATGAATTCAATAATCCGCCAATGGTATAATTCTGAAACCCGGGGATGGCTTGATAGCTGCGCTTTTTCACGTTGATAAGCTGTTAATGACCGCCGCTTAACGGATACGCGAACGGGGGAACGCTTGGAACGAAATATCTCGGTGAAAATAGCAGGGAAATCATTGGGATATTAGCCTTTTATTGTCTCGATATAAATTCGAAAGTTCAAGCTTGAATGGGAGCTTCTCGTCGCGGAGATATTTATTAGACACGGATTTCAGCTCATTCTTAGGTAGGTATACCTTTAAATCCTTAACGAGTACTGTTTATTAGTGTCTACCCTCTTCTCGACTAGCCTCAATAAACGACATTTAAAATCAACGCGGATCACGCGGGCGTTCATCTTGCAACGCGATCGTGACGTTTATTCGCGGTATCCTCGATGGCTGATTAGCTGGAGGAGAGAACCGTGGGAGGTTGAAAGTCAACTTCTAATGAAACGTCACGCGCACGCTTATATCGGTGGAAAACGGGGCGAACGATAGATATATTCCTAATTACGAAGTTCCCGGCGAGCTCCCCGTGAACGGTATACGAACCCTCATCACCGACGCGACGCCTTCGGCCCAAGTAACCGCCCCCCGTTGCCCTCCGTTCTCCGCGAGAAACTCTAATTGCAAGATGGATTCACAATCATCGACGGTGCACGCCGAAACTTAGACCCGCTGGACGAAATTATCGCGGAACTTTCGCTGAATTTCAGTGACGAGTAATCCGCCTCGGAGGGGGTTGAACCGTTCGGTCGATGGCGCGTGGTTGGAAAGAAATCTGAAAATTTCCCCGCTATATCTCCACGTTGAAGTTTCGTCGATAATCCAGACCGTTGCAGTGTTATTCAGGAATATTTCAGCCCATTCAGAGGATCGTTTGAACCGTTAATTGATGTCGCGTCAGACGTCGCTCGTCTGGCCTCGGCGCCCGTCTTCTACCCTCTACGCAGGGGTTGTATGCGTTAATGCCGGCTGGCTTTCGAGACTGTAACGCGAACGATGGAAACTGGCGATTGTAGGGAAACTGTGTGATGCAGCGTCGATGGCAGATAAGGGTGGAAGGCATCACAGCGATCAGGGGTTAACAAACTGATGCGATTAACTCGCCTTGCGCGTCAGAGGCGCTAATCGCGATGTCTGCCGCGAATTCATTCGCAAAGGCAAGGTAGCAGTTTCGGTGGACTACTTATTATTAGAAATTTAATGAATAAATCACCGCTAGCCTGGGAAATATTAAACAAACGAAGAAGTGTTTTACGAGGCGAAATTCTTTTTGCTCAGAATAGAATGAGGATAGGTTAGAGTTGAGGCATTGCGAACAAAAATGGACTAACCCACATTTATTGCGAAATTGAGTTAGTAGCAGTAATGTGTTTCAGTCGGATCTATTAATCATATAAAATTGAAAAGATATAATTGTTTTTCGATGTGGGTTTGTCCGTTTTTGTTCTGAATGCCTCACGACGGAAGATCCCGAACCCGAAAATTCAAAAAATTCTGAAACTTTGTGAATATGCACGGAATTTCCTCCAATTTTGGTTTGCTGCCCAAATTCACTCGAAGGGGATGAAATTAACATCTGAAAATTCGGCTATTTTCCGATTTTCTGTTATAACTCGCGAACTGTAAGAGATAGAAAGAAAGTTTCAAGACGAAAGTTACTTCTTTTCATTAGATCTATCATTTGGTAAAAAAAAAAATGATGTTACAGTTCACGAGTTATAACACAAAATCAGAAAATAACCGGATTTTCAGGGGTCAATTACACCCCTCTAGAATGAATTTGGGTAGCAAACAAAAATATCGTCGTAATCAGGAGGAAACTCCCTACATATTCACAAAGTTTCAGAATTTTTTGAATTTCCAGGTTCGGGATATTCCCTTGTCAGTTCCAAGTATCCTGCAACTATGTAATTTCATTCAACAATACTGTGACCTCAAATGCGCCGTAGGTAGTGGAAGGAAATTGATTCGAAATTGAAGCGTTTGCTTTACCTATTTGTGCTACTATCGTCCCTCCATGGGTATATCTACGTTTCCTGAACTTATGCAGCCGTACATTGATATTCCTAGGTTACGACCACCTGACAACAAGGTTGAAAGGCCGACCTAGTTGATGCTATCTTGTCGCGAGTCAGTGAACAATAGCTCGCGAGATATGCATTACCCAAGTGTGCGCGTGAAAGTAGCGAGGTTTTCCGAATCGAGTGCTTTCGCACTGATTCTTTTCATAACGAACACTCCGAAATTGACCATTTCTAATTCGGACGCGTTGGAATCTATTTCTGCCGGAATGGAGACTCCGACATTTATCGTTTTCAAATCGAAAGCTACCTTTTTCCAAATTCGGCGCTCTAAATGTGGACATTTACAGGCCGAGTATTCTACTCGCGGTCGAACAGAAATGGAACGTCACAGTTATCTTTAGAAACTACTTTCGTATTCATGCTTTCGCGAAAACGCAAAAATTCTGAACTTGAACGTCGCCGGACGGCGAAATTCGTGAATTTACTTCTCTTAGAGATACTTAACCGTTGAATTAGCATTCGAATAAGCCTGTTCCCCGGCCTGCAAAAGCGATTCGCGGATGCTGCGGGGGAGCAAGCGTGCGCTCCGAGACGGTATCGGCCATTAATTGCCAGTTTTGCAATCAGCGTGTCACGATATTTGTGTCACCGCGTACGAATATCGTCCCACGTCATCGTCCCTCAGGGACACGAGATTAGAATATAATTTCCAGGCTTGCGCAATTCGACGCGCATTGTCGGTTTCTCGGTTCCCGACAGAAGGAAACACTTCGCTCCGCGTTCTGCGCGAACGCGCCTCTGTTTCTCACATTCCGCCGGCTGAATTACGCCCTTGGTAAAAATGGATTCGCCGACGCACCGGCGTCGCGCGATCGATGGTCTTTGATCTCGTTCTTTCTTCGCCTTTGATTAGATCCCTTTGATGTGCGCATAAATACCGACACAGGGGTCGTTTGATATGATAAAACGCAGGTTATCTCGGCTCTGCTCGGACGAACGAGATAGGATACGGCGCTACCGTGGATATTTCACATAAAACCTCTCGTTCCTTCAGACAAACATATCTATAAACCTATGTGGTTTCTAATCTCTTCCTGTAATAAGCAATTATATTGCAATTAAATCTCCCTGGTCGTCAAATCTTCATCTTTGAAAAACGTCACGGATCCCCCTTCCCCCAAATATTTGCCCGAAATTTCGAAAATGAAACCACGAAGCGATCCGCTCTGTTTTCATTCATGATCGCCGACGGCACGGAGGATGTACGATGCCCACCGAATTGATACGCACTCGGGCCCATTATTATTCGGAATGAATGGAGCACCCTGACCATCAAATTACGACGCTCCTGGAGAAAATTACCATATTGTCCGGTGGACTGTTGAGCCGGGGTCAAGCGGGTGAAATTATTAGGCAGCCGTGCACGCGTGATCGGGGATAACGAGCCAAGTGCGACAGAGGAGGTGAGGCATTCGGTATTTAAGGCCCATACGTCCCTGCTCAAAGACCGGATGCGCCGACACACGCAATTGATTTCGTAAACCGCACTTGAAAATAGGCGAGGAAACCAGAATGGGGCTTCGTGACTCACTCGCGGCTCCTTATTCCCGTGTCAGCGTCCTCCGCGCGCGTGATGGAGTTGCGAATGCGGGGACGAGTGGCGAAAAGGCAATCGGTATATTACCTCCACAGACACTCTCACTTTCAGCCGTGTTACAGAGAAGAATAAAGAAATAAACGAAATTTAATGAAAGTCGCTTAGAACATGATACAATCCAGAAACCCCAAGGTAGGTAGGGGAAATAGGGGCATGATGGGGAAGCTAAGGAAAAATGCAAATAAAGCGATGATTGTACCTATTAATTAAGTCTTTATTACTCCAAATACAACTATAAGTTAATGATTTAACATTTGTTACACATTTCGGACTATCTGAGGTCAGGCGTCTAAGTTATTAAACTTTACAAAACAGATGGGAAAAAACCGTCTTGCCCCTACCGCCGGGTAAAATGGGGTACCGAAAATGGGGTAAAAATGGGAACTAAAAATAACGAGATTTATTTGAATTAAATTATAATAGAGAACGATGACGTTGCTTAATCTGACATGAACAACCATGATACGGGGAATGATGGGGTACCCCGACCTAACCCCTAATGAGGTTAGGTATCAAGGACCCCATCTTGCCTCAAAGCATCGTTTTCCAAAGATTAATATATTTGTACAACAAATAAAAAAATATTAAAATTTTGAATATGTCACATTAAAATAGATGAAATGGAGATTATCATAGAAGAAAAATAATAGACTTACCGTTATTAAATATATATTTATTTCAAATCCTTTTATCACACGAAATAACATCGACGCAGCACGCAAACGGTTCACAGTTATAAATAAAAAACGCGTGCTCCCCCGCTCGCTTTTGCCAGCGACCACGCTATTATAACACAGTGGCTTCCTAATGATGTATTAGTCACGTGCCTAGCATCTTTTAATTAGGGTTTAGGGAGATACCCCATCTTACCTCGCTACCCCGTCATGCCCCTACTTCCCCTACATCCTACATCCTTGAACCGTAATCCCTGTTGTAAGATCGTGAAGGTTGAACCTGTCCACGGCCAGCGTGCCGGAATTATCCCGAAGAGAAGAATGCCACGCGAGCAATTAGCGTGCATGGCGCCAAAGGTGCGACGAGACGTTGAACCCGATGGGGATCACAGATCGCCTTTGTGATTAAACAAAAGTGGGTTAATGCCGCGGCGTTGGACCCGCGCATCCGTAATGACGTTGACATCCTGGGTACACCTCCCCCACCCCTGCCATTAAGAGAACAATGGCCTGCTGTGGCCCCGTGGATTGTTCGTTAACGTGTTTCTCTGCTCCTTTTTCCGAACAGCCCGGTGAACAATCGGTACTAGGCGCAGCCTCCTTTTAATTGTACGCGCCGCCACGGAGGCGCGGCTTTTTTCGCGCCTGGTGCTTGACCCGACGCATATATCCGGGGCGAGCGTGTATCCGCGTTCCTTCCAGATGCTTTCTGCCATTAAGCTGAAACGGAAGCTTCCAGCGGCGTTTCCGCAAGTCGCGAAACTTTAGGCACGCCCACGCGATCTCGATTGCGTTTATTTTCAAGCCGGCCCCCGTTCCTCGTCTTCTGGTGTTTCTGCTTGATCTTGCTCGACGAGCGGTGCCCAATTTGAGTGACAGGATTCGGGACCAGTAGGTGGTTGATTCCTCGAGGGTGCTTTTGGCAGTGTCGACCAAAGTAACTTCTTTGGATATTTGCTCGTAGACGTTACCTTTCTATTGTGAAAGAGTGAGCACTGGCATTGCTCAGGATAGCTAAGATAGATAAGGTTGGACCGATTCGTCGAGTCATCCCTTAAAATTCAAGTCCCCTGTCTTCTACTTCACACGAATGCCATTCAAAGCCGTCAGAATTTGCGAATCACACCTCCTCAAGGGCTCCCGCGAATAATTAATGAAACATTGCCACCGATCCCAACCCTCGGCTCCCAAGCCACACTCCACGCTCCCCATACCGCTGCATCTTTCACCCAGTGCACCTTTTTTTCCACGGCACCGGCGAGACAATCGCCGCTTTGCTCGGAATCCCGCGCGTTATGCATAAGACGGGGGAGCCTTTCTCTCACTCGAGACACTTGACCCAGTGGATCTGGCGAGCGCTGCTCCTTCCATCCCCAGACCGCCCAGGAACGCTTCCATCCTCCCGGGAGCGTCGAACGCGACACTAGGAACGCTTGAATATGCATCGCGTAACGCGCCATTCAAACGATTTTCACCTCCCGTGAGCTTTACGCGCGTTACACCCAGCCGCCCCCGCGAACCTTTCCAGTTCGATACGTTCCCAACTTTTCTCCCTCTGTGTCCCTGGAAACGGCCGGCCCGGCCTCGGGAAACAGAACCGGGGCAGAATCGCGGCGCAAAGGGGCGCCGTTTCTGCCGTTCGCAAATTGCCCCTGCCCCCGGTTACCAGGACGATATCCTGGATGACGAGGTAGAGGGGGGGGGGGGGGGGGGACGGCCGTGTCAATAAAACGGGAACTGGCAACCGAAGTCGCCGGCCATGACGATAACGACCGGTGTAAATTTGACCATGGAAAATGCAATTACGCTTTATGTTTTGCAACGTTAAAGGTTTATCGGGGTCGGCGTTAATCCTGGCCGTGTGTCAGGTGTTCATTGATTAACGATCGTTATAACGGGCGACCTGGCTGGCTTCTCCTCGTTCCCCTGCAGTCCCGTTATCAGATAGGCCCCCTCGTGCTTGCAACTTTTGATATTTCACGACGATGTCCGGTAACGTGGGTGGGCTGAGCCTTGCGCGGGGAAATTTTTCAGCTTGGTTTGCTGAACCGTGGTAGAGGAGCAGGATGTCGGCGAATGAATCTTTGGTGAAATTTAGGAAGTCGTGGAAGAGATGTGGCCCCTCGTCAGACACGTCACCAGACGGTTTCCATCATCGTAAAATCTCTCTCGCGCTGCGATATCTATGCCTGACCATCGATCTGCTCGAGCAGGTCGTGTCCCAGGGGATCGGTTCACGGGAAGATAGCGATGACCACGATTTTTTGCTGGCCCGATAACCCAGGCCCACTGGTCCGAGGTAGCCTCGCTGATGGATCCACTGGCAGGGCTCGGATAAAATATACACGCGCACTTCTCCTTTTCTTCCTATCTTGTTGTTAGCCCTGTGAAAAAGTGCGAGTAGGGCGAGTCCTAAGTAGATAGAGAGTAGCTTACTCTGGAGGAGACTGGAAGGAAACTGGGAACGTAAAGGTGGAATCAGACGGCACGTGAATCGGCGATCTTTGCGCGTGAATCGCCGAACCCACGTGCCGTCTGAACGGTCATGGGTCGCCGAGTCGTGCTCGCCCAGTCGAATCGCCGAACCTGGGTGAGCCGAGCAAGCTCGCCGGTCCACGCGCCGTCTGATTCCACCTTTAAGGATGTATCGGACGTACAATCTTAGACAAAAGTATATGAAATTTGAAATACTTGAATATCTACGTCTTATGCATAGTAAATCTAGATGTAAGGAATTCGAACGACAGTTGGAGTCTTATTTTTACTCCTGGAAAGGTATTTTTCACTTTACAAATACTTTTTCAAGCATTATTTGTTAAACTTTTGCCAGTGAAAATGCCTTGAATTCACAATTTTCTCAAGTTATAATTTATTTATTTAAAACGGTGTAGTGAAAACAATTGAAACTCGGCAGATATTTTCATCTATCCATATACTACACGTACAAAAAAAAAATGAAAACGTTGGTACTATTTCTTCAACACTTTTTCAGCTGTTTTATCTGTGAATATCGTCCCTTTCCATAATTAAATTAAAATCGTTATAACCCAGCAACCGTTTAGTGCATTCGTTTGAAATTTTTGGAGCACATCAGGAAGATTAAAAAGAACAATATCACAAATTTTCATCGACTTGGTACCATTTTGAAGATAAGACCGTTACATCCTTAAGAAGACGTTAAAGCAACCCTTGCAGTAGATGCAAGGGAGACAGCTCAGCTGAATTCTAACATTTCTGAGTGAAAAATAGATCTTCGTATACCTCTCAAGTATTCAGCTACTACGAGTGGCGGATAAACTTATCCTAGCATGAAGCATTCACTACTAGCTACTGAGCAACTCCGAAGAATAAAGCAAACCACCTTGAGGGCCGCACCAGTATAGGATCAATCTACTGCAAAAAATTCAAGACTTGCCCCGACGAATCTCCATCGATCACGTGTAGCTCACACAACCGTAAACCCTCGGCGATAAAAATATCGATGAACTTAACCACGGGGCGCGTCGCGACGATGAAGAGTGAAAGCGTCTACCCGCGCATCGTTCGAGAGCGTCGACGCTTTCCTCGCAGATCGACCGGAATGAATCTAATTTACTACGCCCCTGGATCGCTGATAGCTCGCTCGATAGTCGCCAATTAACGCTTTCTTCATCCCTCCTCCGTCGCGGCGACTAATTCGCGACTAGGCCGATCTGCGCCGCGTATAAGGACCCCGTCGCGGAGTGATGCTGCTGCAGCTTCCCCTGGCTGCCAGGGTGTCCTAGATGAAGCGCCGAGAGTGTCAGTCAGCGGGTCAACAACCCTTCTCCTTGGAAGTGACGCGATATCGCGTGTCATCGCCCATTAACCCGGTTAATCGCGCGCTCGTTGATACCCATTTCGCGCGGCGCGTCTGATCCACTCCTGCAGTCACGTTCCGCCATCATGGGACGGTCCTTCGGCCATCCACGTTCCTCGATTCCGATGTTCCACCCGAGAAGTCCCTTGCAATCCCCTCGACTCCGCGCTGCCAGCAGAGAAAGGTGGGTTTCTTTTGTGCACCCGAAAAGAAGGTAGAACGGCCACTCTGTTTTGAGTTATCAGGGTAAGAGGAATCGTGGCCACCCTCCAGCTCCCCTAGAACGCGGAAGTCTTCTGTTCAGGAAAGGAAACATCCTGGAAAGGTGAAAGAACAGGAACTGGGATCTCTGTGATGGAGTGAGCGATGCCTCTGTCTACGTGACTCGCGGGAACGGAGGTAGGCACTGTTGAGGCTGTAATTGCTGCCCTCGTGTTTGAACGAAAGATCGGACCTTTCCGAAATCAACGTCGCGTAGGTATAAGGGAAGCAGGGAAATGTTGAAACTGGATTTCCATCGGAACGATGCCGAAGCATGGGCGGAGAGCGGGGATTTATTAAAGCGGAAAGTAACAGGGAAGCTATTTCGGTCGTTTCCGCTGCCCCGCAATATCCAGGATTCGGTATTGTCGCGGAAACAACTGCGAACCCCGCTCTGGGCCACCGTATTAAGAGATGCCACCGTGTTATTCATCCGCCTCTGGATAACCGAGATGCTCCCCATAATTGGATAATACATTCCCGCGAAATAATTTCAGACATTGCGCTCGTCTGCGTTGTCGAAGCTAGGTATATACCGAAGCGAGTGCATTCTTGCTGCGGGAGCGTAGTGGTTGCCGGCGATGGAAATCGAATTATTTAAATGATTTCGTGGGCAGGTTTCGGAGCCATTCGGCGCGCATTCTTCGAATAATTGTAACGCGCTATAGGATTATTCGGAGTTTCTGGTATTTGGGAGTTGGTAGAAAAATTGAATCAAAATAGAGATACTGTATTATAATCAGAGAACATTAATGCCATTACTGACTCGCTCCGAATGGAATAAAGCCGCGCGCGTTCACCCAGCGAGCTGTAATTATTAATAATTTCCGTGTCGAACGAAATCGTTCAGGGTAACGCGGACAAAAGTGATCGCGGAGTGGGGTGACCACAGGAAGCCGGATCGATTTAAATTCCGGACAAGCTTCCTGTTCTTTCGGCCCGGGCGAAGTTTCCATTCACATTTCCAGGGTGCGAGGCTCGTCCTCAATGATAATCACCGTGGCGCTTCCCGTTCGCGTGACGCCACCGTATCGTCGAACCGAAAGTAAATTTCACGCGTCCCCTGTTATTCGCCGTCATCATCCAATTCATATATTCCGAGTAAATTCCACGTCTCGGCAAGAATTGCCACGGAAATGAGAGCTACTTTGGAATTAGTTGCAACTCTTGTTGCCCACGCGTGATCGTCCCCGACGAGCCGCTGTATGCAATTTGCTAATTAGAACGAGCTTCCGTGCGAGCGACTTATCATTAGGGAGTTATCGACACGACAACTGCTGAGGCTCTTGGCGCGCTATCACAGAAGAATGATTGCGCATCGCAAATAGAAGTGCATCGGGGCATTGCCCGTGGTATTTCCATCGATCCTTTGCTTGTTCTGGTAAAGCGAGTGTTGTAATTTAGAATTCGATGACTCTAGAAAGCACGCGAAGCTGAGAGTCTGCAAGCTCGCGAAGGTGCTGGCTTTCGCTCAGTCTAACACTGGTATAAATAACTCGAGGCGAATCTGTGCATGCACAGGGTGTTAAAACAGGAATGGCCACCGCTTCTAATACGAATTTGTGTATCTATCCGCAAGTAGATTCTGAGACCACCTTCCCACCCCTTTCCCCGTGTATGCAAATTACGGCAAATGACTCATAACTTCCTCGCAATGGCAACATGAACCACAGGCACAACAAATGTTTCGAGGCAGCACGCGATGAAATCGCTCGAAAACTCGCAGATGGGGGGGACCCGTGCACCCTCGAATCCGGCGACACGTACGACACGGGGAAAACAGGCGTGCACACGGTTCCGCCGTGTTTCACGGTGCACCATCCGCACGTATACATTGGCTGGGGGCCAGGATTAGTCATCCGAGACGCGGATCTCTCGCGCCCTCCGCTACGTGTGCGCACTCGACAAGGAAGCGTGAGGCCGCTGTTTGGATTTCGAATTTCAGGTGTGCCCGATAGCTTCCAGCCCCGCCAGACCCCCAGGAGAATGCAGAGGAACTGGGGATATTTCGGTGCGATTGTCGCGAATGGAGGTGGACCAAGGAGGCTGAGAATCTATATAAATAAAAATGTAAATGTTCGTTTGTTCAAAATCTTAATTTTCGAAAGTTCTTCACCGATGGCTTTGAAATTTTTACACAACGTTGCATTCGAATACGCGCGTATTTTTATATACTTACTATTATATAGATGTCAAAACCTGTGACAGGTAAAAACATATTAGAAACGTCGGCTTTCTCTTTTCTTTCTTTCCATTTAACCAGACTGAGCCAGAGCAACGTTTGGCCGGGTACCTACGACTAGTTTAAAGAATAAAACACCACGAGAACTTGTCCGAAATATTTTCCTTTGAATCCGGAGGAATGGTTGCACTGACTGTTCGAAGCCGATGCGTCACCTTCCCAGCTGATTCGCAAATGGCAATATTATTCCCACAGAGAGAGTTTTCAGAATCGTCAGAGGGGATGTTTACATTTTTTCGGTTGTAAAGGTGCAGCCTAGGTAAGCCGGGCGTAAAAGTACACAGACTCTGTATCGTATCGCGTCTCGTCTGATTGGCATTTCGTTAAATTCTTCCGCGTTATTTGAAGATTCCCGCGGCAGGTTTTGTTATTTCCGTTCGTCGTGGCGCCCCCTCAGGAATACCACCCATCTTCCCTGTGCGGGAAACGAGCCACTCAAACGTAGACGAGGGCTTCTTCTCTCCGTAACAGACGACGAGTAACGAGATGGTCTTGTTACATTCGCCACTTCTTTATCATTAAGAATTCATCCCCACCGAGTGTAGTTCTCTTTAATGAAAATCTAGTTTCCATCGAATGGCAGTAACTATCTTAACAGTATGAAATTCCTAGTGAACAGATTGCAAGTTCCTGCTAGCATTCATCAAACCCGGGATTCGGGAGGGTAAATATTCTGTAGTATCCCGAAGGATATCCAGCAAGCAATCAAAACCAATAAACGCCTGGAGGCGATCGATTATCCGTCTGTCGCCTTCCACGTGTTTTCCTTAATTTTCGTGTATTTTCGCGGCGGCCGCGCGTATTCGTCCAGCAACGAAATCGAAATTCCGTGGGCGGGATTCGATCAAGGCCCGCCAGGAAACCGGCCGAAATTGAATAGCGTGCCTCCTCCGGGCTAACGAGGCTGATAAAGCCAGTACGTAAATATCGTTTTCGTGACAAACGGTTCTACTTGGAAATCACCGAGGGACAGGCAAGTCGACGGAAACCCCCTTCGTTCCCCAACGAGCAACTAATTGCCAACTACTCCCTTTATACAGCCGCGACGTACGCCGAGAAGTCTGTGCTGGCTTGTAGCTGGCCAACGAATTTGTAATTTGTCGCTCATCACGCGAGACATGGTGAAATAGGGGATATTCCGATTTATAAATAGATTTTAAGTTGTTTCGTTGAGAGATTAAACAATCCTTATCGACGTTCTTTTGGTAATTTCTACAGAATCTCGCTGGAATGTGTAAATTAAGAGAGCTTCGTTATTATCTTTTCTGCTCCCCGTTGTACTATTCGCCGTATCTCAGCGCTCTCGCTCGTAATCTTCAGCATCGTAAACTGCACAAAGCGCTTTGAACTTGAGCGGTACGTTACTTTGCACGAGGAACGCGTGGAACGCGCAGGCAGACCTGGTAATCGATTCTACCCCACGCGCACTCCGATATCGCGAAGCACCGTGGAAAAAGAATTTTATCGGATGCGGGTGTACTCGAACCGTTTCCACGTGGAATGCGCAACTAACGGCGGCGGGAGCGTTTAATTAATTTTGTTTCACGGGCGCGATCGATCAGGAGCCTGAGCGTGTTCCAATTAATTGAAGAAGTACAAATTCTGCCTCGGTCGAAAAGTACTCGCAGGTATGGAAAGAAATATTTCGCCAGCTTGCTCGGTACTCTGACCTCTTCAAATCGAAACCAGCAATTCTGAGAACACTCTGCCCAGAATGCAGCCGAGGAATCGATATTCTGCACGCATAATTAGTTCATCATACCTGATTAAACGTACACCTTCGTTCAGCTGTTGCGATTCAAGTGCGACGACTATATCATCGCCTGTAACTTTGCCAGGGCCCTCCCGCTCGCCTCATCGAAAGCAAACACAAGGCGTTCCGAAGTCAATAATAAAGTGATCTCACGCTCGGAGTTGTGCAGTCTGCTAGCAGATGTTTCTACGAAATTCCGTGGGGGCTTGATATAACGCATGTGACGAAAGGCTGACAGGGCGACGTACCTGTTTAGCATAATGGCATTCTGCGCTCTATACCGTGCCCGCGGCGCAGCTGGGAATTTAACGCTTGTCGACATTATTGATACCAGCGCTTTGTAATATCGCCCGCTCCTCCCCCGGTGGCGCGCGTGTCCGCTAGCGACCGGTTAATATCAATGCCCGATACCTGAAATAGAACACGGTAATTTCTGTCGATCGAGTTTCCGCGGATTAAATCGGATCCCCGGCGTTGAATGTAAATCAGAATTGTCTCATCGAGCGTCGCCGACCGAACCAATTGGATTTATTCGATGCCCGTTGGCGTTTCGAGTCACGCGTGATTGAGCGCACCTGCGCCAGGCCCTCCCATGCCGATCTAATAATTCTGCTCGCCGCTAAATCGTTTTGGATTCTCCGCGATTCCTGGCTATCAAATGCGCTGCGACACTTTCCCTAAGTAAGCGTGGTTGATGCTATCTTTCGTAGTTTCTGTATCGATTGTGCAGTTAATATGAAATAAGGTTGAATGGGATCGAATGTGGGGCACCCAAGCGTGCATTCCACGGTATTCTGTCCCTGGGTCACGTAACCGATCCAGCACAAGATACATTTCATTATAGTCGCAAGGCAATCACCCTACTGCTCAAGGCCACTTACCTGAGACGTCACATCTTCGGTGTCTTCGTTGTGCATACATCGAATTTGAACCGAGCGACGAACAGTAACGCGGTTCCTGCCCCGTGCGACGTAACGATTAATTAAGCCACCCCCGCGGCGTCGTGCAAACAACGTCGCCATATCACGCGGCAGGGGACCGCGAGCAGATCGGAAACTTCGAAAGGCACCGTTCTGTTGGAAGGCACAGGCGATGGATTAATTGAATTTGGAGGAGAGAATTAAGGAGCAACGCGGGGGGGGGGGGGGGTTGCGGTCGAAACACCGACACTCCGCGGAAGTCCCTGAATCTCTGTTGAAGAGGAATACGAGATGATCGAGGACGTCAGTTGCCAGGCAGACGCCCCGAGTTCCACAACTCGGGGGCATAGTTGCTAAAGCGATTGGGGATCCAAGGATCAGGCCTGCTCGAGCGGAAGGCGGGCGATCCTTCCGCTGCAAGCGACTCACTCGGTTCCCTTCGAGGTATAATGCATAGGAGGGTTGTGGGAGGACGCCTGATTCGCCTCTTTGCCGTTTTATATTTCCGTATCTATGCCCTTTCGCTAGATTTAAAACGCGACACGTACTTGGCCCGAGGAAAACCTTCTCTGTTCTAAATTTCCGGGCTGCAGGATTATTCAAGATTCGCCCGGGTGTTGGCGTATTTTTCGCCGCGGGGAACGTTCTATCCCATCCTCGAGGATGTTTGTCACCCTCGTGCGCTTGTTCCGCCACCCCCGTGCCCCACTTGCCGACGTATCTATTCCCAAATCGAGAAACAATCGCGGGTCGTCTAGGAAAACCGAAAATCAATCGGTTCAATTATTTAGGGGAGCGCTTTTAACCTTTAACCTCCCAGCCGTCGAACCTGCGCGCAAATATTCTGACACAAATTGGGGAGACTTTGAAGGAGCATCGGCTTCGTTGAATTGGCGTTTCGAAAGGTTACAGTGGAAATGGAATATTTTACAGCTCCTACTAATCGAGTTTAGAAGGCTACTGCGATTCACCCTCTATTCGCTACGTTTGAAATTCGCTGATCTGGAAAGCAGGATTCAGAAGGGTCGACTTTCCTCGTCTTATTTATCGTCCAACCGAGACATAATCTTTGCGGAATCCTTGCCAGCTTAACTCACGTAGCTAGCGTCCACTACACCGCAAGACATCGCCCAATAATCCAATGGAATTTCGATACCTCCTCGATACGCGTCAGCCTGCGCGTTTCTTGCGATTTCCAGCGAGCTTCCTCAACGTTTCGCACAGATCGCGTGCCTCGTTTTTCTCTCTCCCGTATTCGAGCCCCGGTTACACGGAAATACGGTTTCCCCGCGTTATACATTTTAATTTGCCGCGCTCCCATCCTCTCTGCCCGCGATACGTCTCAGGAGAAATCGCGTTGCTCTCCTAGCTGTGCAACCTTCCACGGGTTTTCATTTTTCGACTCGTTAAAGTATTCCATTTCCATCGATGCATCCTACTTCGGGAAAGCCATTCGAGAAGAGGCGCCCGGAGCTGCCTCCCCTTCGAGGGAATTCGATCACTTTTAATTAGAATGCCTTCGTTTTTCAAGCCGCTCCGATTCCTCCACTCCCGGACGAAACAAAAGGCGTCCAACGGCGGGAAAGCGGTTCCCAACTTCGATGCGAAATTGCGGTGGTTCGCGGGGGTGTTTTCCAGGGGTACGTAACAATTCCCTCGGCTCGATCCGTTTCCGCGAAAGCCTGCGAATTTCAGAAAGCAAGCGAAAGAAGGATGAAGGGGCAGGGCGGTGAGGTCCGACGAGATCGTTTAAACTCGACCCGAGTTCGCTAAACAGGGGGGAGGGCTTTGATTTTCGTAAACTGGGACGGTGACACGCGTTGGTGTCCCAAAGAAACAGAGTGCATCGAGCCCGCTGGTAAATCGAAGAAAACGATCTGGAATACCACGGCGAACGAAAGAACGAGCAGCGAAACGAGGCTGCCCCGGCCTTTTAATTAAAACGCGCGTTACCGCTTCTTGAAACGTTCGCCGTCGCTTTATCCGCCATGGCCTTTTTGCCTGTCAAAGCCGCCCACCGTTCCCTCGTTCCTCCTTGTTCTTGCGATTCTCGCGCCGAGTCTTAGTGCCAGATAAGACTTGAAACAGAGATCGTCGGCGTGGATCGGCGGTGTTGGTAGAGGAGGATGGTCGAAGGAAATAATAACGTGAACGACGATAACGCCGGGCCAACGAACGGAGCGTGCCGTCGCCGTTTACCTTGGCGGTTCATCGAGATTTTTCGACTCGCCCGCATCAGGGACAAATTTACGAGGGGCGCACTTTCAACCGGAAGAGGCGGCCACGAGCAAAAAGACCCCTCCACGTGCAATTGCTTGTCTTCATCCATCTTTCGCCTTGCTGCCGCTGTAAAAGGTCGACCCGCGGTGTTTCTTTTTTTGCTACAATACCACGTATCAGGCTCGGTGCACGGCTGCTAATTAAAGGAGCGGCTGTTATCGTGAGCTCGAAACCGACATTATTCCACGGCCGGCAAAAACATGAGTCTGATTGATATTGTTCCCCGTAACCTGTCTCGGAGCTCGCACGCCTCCTCGGCAGATCCTTTCGCGCTGGTAATTACGGCTATCGTCGTTCTAACGTAACGGAGGAAGATTGGATAAGCGAAAATGTCGGGCAGGGGAAAAGGCGATATCTTCGGTGAACGAGGGAGCTGGATCTAAGTACTCGAGGAGCACCGAGGCAGGCTCGGTCCGGGGAACTAAGAAAATTCGAAATTTTCTTTCCTCGAAACTATAACACAGCTGGCAGGGATTGTTTCCATAGTTTTGAGTAACGCGCGGAGCAATTTGCGCGGGAATCGCGTTCGAGAGCGGCGTACACCGCTTCACGCTGGGCAGCCGCGCGGACGAGTGTATCCTATTCACGATGAATCCGGCCCCATTCACCTGTCACTCCGCGGATATATGGAAGTCCTCGGCCTCTCGGCCGAAGGAAGCTAGAACAACCAGTTTCGTTTCAGCCGGTCGCATTTTTTGGCATACCGGACTGGCATGCCCGTGCTCGCACCTCGCGACGGCTCTCGTCTCGCAATAATAAAAAAAAAAGGAGAAGAAACGTCCAGGCTGGATGCACGATAACCATAACGACTTATCGATCGATAGAACCCGCCGCCACGGCTCGCCACGCTTTCTCCCCTCGCTGGTAGCTTTTTAATCTGTTGCTGGCGGGAGCGCTGTCCATCGCTCCTCGCCATTATCCGGGCTCGACGGGCGCGCGTAAAGCGGAATTCGCGTGATCGTATCGACGAGGATGGAGCGGGTGGTGCCGATTCAGGTGAAGGGGGTTGTCGAACGATGGTGCTTTCGGCCCGGACGGGCGAGAACGAAGTGAAAAAGCGACGAGGGCCGGGGAACTCCTCGGCGCGCGAGGATTCGCGGGCATTTCGCGACAAGATAAACGGAGGAAGTTATCAGCTGCGGTTACCTGCGGTTGCTGTGCGCGCATATGGCGCGCACCGGTCGATTAATGTCGCGGCTACCGCCAGACCGGTCGCTACACACGATTTCCGTGCGCCCTGTCGATTCCATGGATGCCCAGCATCTTCCAGGCATCGCCGTACTTGGGTATTATCTGTGCTTCTAACACAGCGGAGATGATAAGTGTGCTTGTACATCTGATCCTGTGAAACTAAGAAAATAAGTCCTGATCCTCCATGCAGAATCAGCTCTGGATATAGACCCTACTGTAAACGATTCCATGGGCGTTGATACATTTATTCATTCGAGAATAGAGAGTAATAAAAGCACCGCTGAAAATGAAGGAGAGAGGAGAGAAGAATCCATGTTTTCCTAGGTGGACTTGAAAATAGCCGCTCGGTTTTGCGGGACCGGATGCGGTATCAGGAGCGGCTCGTTTCACGGCCTGATACGATGTTTCGCCAATAATCGAATCAGCCGATAATCAATTTTAATGCCGACGCTGGGGGCATAATGGCCCAGGCTGCGGTAGCAATCAGCATTTTTACGGTTGCCCATTGAACGCCGATCGCGTACGATCGATAGCACGCGGTAATCGACCGCGCGGCCAGCGTTGCCCGAAATCACGGTTTTATCGCGAGATTAAGAATGGATACGTTGTCTTTATTCCACCGAACCGGCGGCTAGGAGGCTGTGTTTACTCGGCAGGCGTCGTCGAGATCGTAGACCGTAGGAGGGGATCATCCGCTCGGCGGATTTCCATGCAATTATCGGGGGAGCCCGGGCTGCCAAGGTTGAGGACCACTGAGGCTCCGCATCCATGGAGATGAAAGGGGAACCGACCAAGGCAAACCCGTGGCATCCCCGTGGAGGAAGCTCCTCTTATTTCGTTCGTTCGTTCGTCCTTTCTATTAGCTGCGATTCGGAATTCCCTTCGAGCGGTATCGCCCCGAACGTTTTCGCAGCTCGCCCCTTGACATCGCGCGGCGAGCCTCCCCGCGACATCTTTCAAGGGCAACGGCGGCTTAAGTTGTTAAATAAAAGATTCAACGGCTACTCCCTGGACGCTCGTTCCCATCGACGCTCAACGCCCTTTTTCCCCAGTGATCACTGCGGGGAAATTGGGCCAATGTGGCTTACCACGCGACTTCCTCTCACACGGTCCCTGATTTCCTCTCTTCGAGTACCTAGACCTTCGCTGGGTACGTCGATGTCACGGATGCACTCAAAGATGGCTACCACTGGGAATCCGCAAATTTCGTCAAGTCTATCAAATGTTCAGTTGACGGAAATTGGACAAAGTTTCCTGTCATTGGTGACGTACACTGGTTCCTACCTCCAGATCCGGAAGGGAGCTTCGAATAGTTTATATCGGAGGGCGTTGCATCGCGCTGGAATCAACGAATTAAGCAGATATCAGCTCTTTGTCGAGATGTGCACTTGAACGAAATCAATATTGCGGCGCAACTTCCGCGCGACCGTCCCGCCCGCTGAAATATCCGAGAAAATCGAGCGCAACGCTGTACGCTTGGCTTTACGATCCAATTTATTAAGGAAATATCATTTTCCAAGGAACGTCGAGGAGCTCAGAGGTGTAATGGCATCGTTGGATCTAGATCGATACTCGTTACAGGCTACCATCGACAGTTTACTTAATTCTAACGAAGCAATTAGCCAGGCAAGTGTGTGATAAAACTGGCGACGGGATACGCGTCCAGGAGATGGATCTTGGAACGACACGATGCCTCATTAAGGAGCAGTTAATTAGACTACGTCAAACCCGATATACCTATTAAAATGTGTAGAATGATATTCTTGTTTATCACGTTAGACGAAGGATTTTGCTGGCGTTTCCACGTTTAACTTTCCGCGACTGGCTGGCCCTTTCCCTCCCCCTTTCGTTAATATTCCACGCGCGGCATAATGAATCATCTAACTCGCGACGTTCCTCCTAGTCTTCGTTTCCCTTGCATTTTCTGCATCACACGGATGCCCACGTGCCCCTAACGCCCACTCCGTGTTCTTTCAGACAATCTATTCACGGGATTTTCTAGGCGAGACGCTGGTAATCGTTTGCAGACGCGGTTGCGTGAAATCCCGCTTAGAACTGCCCAACATTTTTCTCTGGCATACGCCGCGCCATAGTTTGCAACGGTGAAGTCAACGCTTGTTATATAGTTCTGCTTATGGAAGTGGAGAGCTTTCGACATACTAGCCCGCCCTTCAGCTCGCAATAATTAGGGGCTGTTTGTACGTAGCAGCAGGTCCTTCAATTAGGACATTCAAAGATCCAGAATTACGTAGGAGCGGATCCCTGGGATTACTCGGCGAAAGATGCAGGATTACCGAGGAAAAGGTCGGGGAAGATCGAGGGTCGTGAAGTCTTTTATTTAAGCAGATCTATTAGTGCTCTGAAAGCCACCCACCTTCGTCCCCAATAAGCATGCGTGTCCCTCGTACCGAAGTACCTTCCGGTGTTCCGCCTCAGAGCTTCCAGTAAGCCGAGCAAGCATTGGAGACGCGTCAATTTTATCGACACCTCCGACCTTTTTCCCTTCGAAAGCGCCCGGTCGTTTTCAAAAGGCAAAGGTGGCCCCGCTAATGGCGAATTGCAATCGTATACCCGCGAGACCTACATCCCCTACACCTGTCAGACGCCTAACTGTTGCGTTTCGTCAACGAGGGGCCAGCGGCTGTCGTGATAGGGCGCCGCACAAGTTATTAGCGACAATCGATCTAATTTTAATCTCATCTCTCGCCCACGCTGCCGCGTTCTCCTGGGGAAAGCGAGGCGTCTGGTCGCGCGACCTCGCATGGGGACACTGCTCCTGCCACGTCTCCATTGGCTCCCGAGCCACGGCCCTAACGGAAAGTATCCTCGTCCACCTCCATCTCGTGCAACGGTCGCTGCCTTTTCCCACCTCCCGCGACGCTAGACGAACTAGGGGGGAGGGCGAGGGGGGGGGGGGGCTACCCCTGAAGAGGGGAAAGAAGCTCTGATCGAAAAGAGATAGAGCCGATACCGTGGCACGCGTGGAACAGAGACACCCGACACACCCTCGCTGTGGAGAGGAACAATGTGGCGAAATGGGGTGGGTACCAAGCTCGAGGAAGACAGCCTGCTCTTTTGGGGGAAGACGGGATACACTGTTGGGTGCAGGGAGAGTGAGGAGGAAAGGCTGGTGCTCTGCTATATTGGCAAACGGAGACAGAGACTGCTATGCAATGGATTGAGGAGAAAGGAGAGATCGAGTAGTGATGGGCTCAAGACGCTGCAAATCAGTTGAAACGCACAACGATAGTCCCACACCGCTTCCAATATTATTCATTGTCAGGGGCTACTTGGAAATCCCAAAAACGTTGAAGGATCCTATTTCTGCGAGTCTTAAAATTCTCAAAGTTCTCGAATATTCCCCACAGCAATTACATCCTTCACCAACTACGCGAAGACAAGACAAACAAGACAAACACTCCACTAGATCAGCAACCAAAATCCATAGCAACCTCCGCGCGACCGTGTTGTTCAAAAATCGCGGTCCGGCAAATTCAATGCCCATCGCTGTGGGGTTAACGCGTGGAGTGGAAGGGAGACAGACTGAACGCAATAGAGAGACGGCTGTACGTGGTATTGCAGCGGCAGAGAAAGAAGGAGCGAGAAGTAGAGGGAGCGCGCGGCTCGGCGAACGGCGGGAGTGGGAGAGAGTGGCTCGGGTAGGGGACAAAGAGGAGCGACGAGCGCGCAGCAGGAAAGCTGTCCGCCGGGCGCCATACTGCTTTCGTTCGGCACAGTACGCGCCCAGCGCCTACGCGGTTCCGTCGCGGTGCTCGTCGTGCTCGTCGTGCTCGTTCGTCCTCACGTTGGTGGTGCAGTTTTTTTCGCTCGGTCGTATTATTCGGGCGGCCCGTGCGTGTCCAGCGACCCGGCAAGGACAGAGGCGGCCGACAGAGAGGAAGGGAGCATCAGCAGGACCGTACAGAAGAGAGACGACGTCGTTTCAGTTTGCCTGCAGCCGCCACCGTCGCCGCCGCCGCTGCTGCCGCTGCTCTTCTCTCGACCGGCACTCGCGACACACCGTGCGTCTTCCTCTTACGTCGGCTCCGTTCCGTACCCGTGCACACAGTGCTGGCAAGGAAGTCTGAAGCGCGACGCCGGGGATTTTACATCGCCCTGGAAGACTGGCCCCTCGCGTCCGCCTCCTGTCTGGCATCGTCTGGAGCTGGCCGGCTCTCCGCGTACCGCTTGGTGAGTGCCAACACAATAGCCCACGGTAGACTAGCTCGCGTTAGGTTAGGCCGCCTTCGTGGCGATTTCCGCGAGCAACGGAGGGGTCCAGGTGACTCGGGCCTCGGACGCGATTATACGCGGCCCGCTCGTGCCCGATACCGGTTACGTTTACGGGCTCTTACTTTCGATCGAGGCCGAGCCGGCCTCCAAACCCGTCCGCACTTTCGGAACAGCTGCTCGCGGACGAGTTTCGACGGCCTGGACGCGAAGGTTAACGATGCGTCCGCCTGGTTTGTTGGCACAACTGCCTGCGAGCCCTCGCGCGTTTACGCGTGCTCGCTTTAAAATCCCCGATCGTGTCTCGTCGTTGGTCGGATCGAATGCGTAAGTCCCCGCACGCCGGTTAGTCTGTTGGTTCGTAACTATATAGCGCTCGAACTCGCGTCGAATTTCGCGCGACGAGTAAAAGCCGAAGCTGGCGTGTTGAGGTTGGGTCAATTAGAACGCACGAACGGCTGAGATCGAGGGGTTAAGAGCTTTCGCTGACTTAGATCGATCATCGTATCGTTATTCCAAAACGGAAGGGTGGGTGTCAAGAAAAACAATCTTGTGTAGCTGAGCTTTGCGCAGATTGCTGAATTTTTTAATCGAGGATATCGCTTTATCAACTGCTTATTACACGTATCGAAACACTCAACACCGAACAGAGCAGACATGTTCATCTTCGTGTCCTATAATCTGCAATTCCATCGCTCCAAATGTGCATCGCATTCGGTATTTACCCCCTCCCAGTTGCATAATATCTGATCTGCCCGTCACAGGAAATCTTACCTTCAGGAATGATGAAATATCAGGTCGGGCCAGAGGTCTGCCACATGTTGCGCGCGCTTTTCTTCGACTCTCGTTGTACCTCCCGAAATAGGGCCTAAAAATACCCCTATTTACAACACACTTTTCCTTCTTTCCCGTTCTTTGAACTCGCCTTGAATGAGAGAGAGAGAGAGAGACGCACCATGGGAAATTGCGTCGCAAAGTGTTAATCGGTTTCGAAAATGACGGCACGAACCGTGTCGGCCGCTGGGCCCGTGAAAGCCCGGGCCCATTCTATTCTTCGGCGCATAGCCGGCACGCCGGCAGCAGATGTTTCTTGCGGGACAGAAGACACGAGTCCTCCGCAACAACGGCCTCTACTCGCGGCCAGAAACATAAATTCCCAGTTGTGGGCTGCATTATGCATGCCGCCGCGATGCACGGAAATATTACCATAAGTGGTGGCACGACGCACACCGAGATAGATCGCTTTTCGCGAAGCAGAAACCTCTGCTCCTACGGCGTGCCACTTTTCGCGAGCAGGGCACGGCGCGCCGAAAAAAAAACTTGCGAAACAGGCTGATTACCTGGCGAAGGAAATGAGAAAGAACTGCGGGGTGAGGTCACTGCAGTCAGATTACTGATTTCAATCTTCCTTTCTCCTTGGAAATCCATATCGAAAGTAAAGGAACATGTTGAGCCGCTATGTTGCAATAATCAGGGCGCATTATTTCAATTTACTCAGGGTTTATTGTTTACTACGCTCTCGTGTATGTGTTTAGTCGTGTAGATTCACAGAGAAAAGAAAATTCATTAAAATTGACTATTCTCTTTCGATTTCTTTTTATAATTGCAAGGCTACTCGATGGAAGCTTAATGATCTTTTTCCCCATTCATAGGAACACTCATTCCTTCACTTGTACTCGTCTCAGAACCACCCTGTCTGAATTTTTACCGAACCTACTACGATATCCAGCAGAGGCGAGGCAAATGTTTCCTTACATCGAATGGAAATTTCAAATTTTCGCAACTGCAGCCCGGCAATATTCATTCGCATAGCGCATCGACGCTTTCTAGTTTCGTTTCGCCATACGGCTGTCTGGTCGGCGTGCGATCGTAGGTCGTGGAGGAAACGTGGAAGAGGAGAGTGGTTCTTAGAAGGAGCAAAAGGGGCGAGATGGTTGAATTTCGTGGAAGCCCGGTGTACGGGAAGGGGTGGGCGGGGGTGGATGCGACCGAAGGGTACCGCTGCTCAGCAGCTGATGTAATTTTCTTTTTATTCCTCTTCTTCTTCGTGCTTCCTTCCCCGTCGAGTTGGCCAGCATCGAGTGAAATCGAACTCTTTGTTTGGCCAGGGAGAAAAATCCTTTGGTCGGTTGTGAAACTCCTCTGAAATCGGACGGTGTCGACGGCCGCGACAGAAAGAGGGTAGGTGCGTGTTGCCATGGCGAATTTCGCGTGTCAGTGGGAACCCTCGAACCGTGTTAACGAGAAAATGCCGGAAGCTGCGGGGGAAACAGCCTTTTCTTCCTCGCCAGCAAGATACTTTACTTTTCACTCGTCTTCTTTCTGTTTGCGGGCAAATAGTCCGCAGCTTCTCTGGGGTGTTTTCGAGTTTGATTAACGAGGCTGTGGAGGGTAACTCAGGAGCAGCAGAGCAAATAGGAGACTAATTTCGATAATTGCAGGAAAATGGATTTCTCCCCAATTAAAGATACAACATGACTTAGACAGAAATTCCTGTGTAGCATCGCGAGACTCAATTTTTTCCCTCCATTAGGGGCCTAAAAGCAGTCTCCAACAAAATAGCCCAGCAAAGTACGCCGCGTCTAAATTACATCTCCACTGAGAAAATGGATATGTACTCATTAAACGTACCTAGGGCAGCGAGTAGGTACACAGAATTTTAAAGTGGTTTCTAGCTTTCGTCCGGGGCCTCGAGTTCATTAGCGTCTCGAGTTTCAACAATCAAGAGGTACGGCTATGTAGGTTCGCAATCGTCGGGCAACTCGATTAGCCCGGGCCCGCATAAAAAGTCAATTGCCCGGCTGAAATTCGTCAGCTGATCCTCCGGCGATAGTTCCCGACCCGTTGCCTCGGAGGCGATAGTTAACCTTTCGATCTTGATAAAACGAGTGTCTTCAACTTCGTAGCAAGCACCCTCGAACTGCACCTGGACCTGAGCTCTTCCTACAATTCGCGGCTACAACACATCCCTTTCAATTCAGATCTCATTATTTCAATTCGAACGTTATTTTCGCCTTCGGACAAGCGTCATTGCCAAGCGAACACAAAAATAGTACGTCATCTCGCTCCATCTCCTCCGTGCCCCGAATTCCGCGAGAATTACTCTCGCCTTCCACGAAGCCGTCCCTTATCCGTCCCAGAATCGCCATAGGCGAGGAACGATCGCCGCCGAGTCGCATGCTCTCACGCCCGTTCATTAAGACTCATTAGCGGCGCGGTGACCTCCGCGGATTCTTCGATCGCGCGGCGTGCCACACCGGCTCCTGCTCCCGCAGACGGTCCCCCCCGACACGTCCTCCGATACATCATTTCGGATCGTGGGGCCGATCCCCTCGCGACGCTCGCTCGTCTAATCGTAATCGCGGTGGACGCACGTGCACCCCGTTTGCCACCCGTTGTACCTACTCGCATCGAAGATTCCGCTGGCGATCGCCGCGGGCCAATTAGCAATGAATGGGGACTGGATCCCATTGTTATCCGCCGTCGATGCTCGGATCAATGTCGCATTAGAAAGCGTCGCCTCAAAGTCTGTACTCTACCCCTGTTCCTGCGGGAAGTCTCGAGGAGCCGAGGTCGGGTAAAACGAGGCGCACGGTTTAAAATGGGAGTGTAGCTGTCTCAGGAGTTTGATAGTCGAAGAATCGAGGGCAGCGTGGAAAGTGGAGTGCTGGCTCTCCGGCGTAACAGCGGAACGCTGACGCAGTGGGACCTATCAGGGCGTATTAGGGCCGGTTGGTTTTTGTTTTTCTTTTTTCGAGACAGCTATGCGGACCGTTTAGACGGCATCCACTTCAATTTCAGGTTACACCGCGGCGTGGTAAAAGCGCTCCGGTCCCCCCCCCCCCCCCGGGTCTGTTTTACAGGCGCTTTTACATCGCGCGCGACTCGGAAACCCTCGGCTCGGTGCATCCTTGCGACGGGATAGCGGAAACGGGCAGGCAGTCCGCGCAAAAGCTTTCGGTCATGTTTCTAGCCAGCATGGAGTCCTTTGTAAAGCGCACCTTGCTTGTACATGGCCATGTACGCCACCTACACGGCTCGCAATTAGCCGGGGAACACGGCTGGCTTATGTGCCGGCACGTACGGCCATCGGGACATTATGGTCACGTAATGGCGACGACAATGGAATTCGTCGGGAGTCAATGACGAGTCTCGAATGACGATGGCAGTGATAGAGTCGCAGGTTCCGGGATGCCTCCTCCGCTTAGGGTACGATCTTCTTGTTTGGGTGGATTAGGAGCTTCAATTTTGCTACATTCTCTTTCAAAACGTTCACTTGTCCAGGGATTTCTATTCACTCGCGTTCAATCAAATGTGCGCCGTTACATTACAATTAGTTATAAGCATTTTATGTTTCGATCAGTGGCGCACTCAGGACTTAATCTTAGGAGGAGCCGAGTTGAAAGGATAGAAATATTTTTCATGCAAATTCAATAAAATTCATTAGGTGATTATAAAAATTGATTTAAAGAATAAAATCCAGCTATCTTCTCTTCTTATAAAGACCCTTCTTTGGGAGTGCCAGGGACCCTTTGCCCCCTTCCGCTGGGTGCGCCACTGGTTTCGATAGTTACTTCGTTTATGTACTCGATTAAGGTCCATGAACACATATCAGTTCCGCGATACCTCTTTGTTTCCGTGTGACTAACACGGCCAAGTGCGAACTGCTCCTCCATTCCAAAACAGAGAGACGATGTTTTTCACTGATATATGTGAATCCGTCTGTACACGTTTCACGGGGTTTTTCGTCCACCATAATTTCCTCCCCAAGACGAACCTGCCTGCCCATTGTCGTGGATCCGTCCGGTTTGTACACGTTCCTAGTAAATGGGCGCAGGGGTCCAGGCTTTGTCTCTGTCGCGCCACGTGTGTCAATGTAATTTACTGCCTTCAGGCCGTGTGTCCGCAAACATTCCCCGCGTACATACGGTCCTCGCCGAGGAGACGCCAGCGGCCTTTAAACACCCTGATTTATGCTTGAAAAGAAACGAGTTCGCGACGGAAACGGGATCCTCTGAGGGGAAACTATAGGAGAATCGCCGTTTCAATTAGAAAACACTCGTGTAACACATCGATACCATTTTACATCCATTAATACTGACCATACCCAATTCAGCGTAATTTTTATAACAAAATAACTCTTCACTTCGAGTTCAAGACTCGGAGGAATGTATTAACAGTAAAAAATGGCGAGACATGATTACCTATACTAATGTACGTTGTCCGAGCAATAGTTTATCAGTTATAACGACCCAAATAGAGTTGCGAAACCCTCGCGTTTGGTGCAGGTCCGCCATTGCGGTCCAAATATAACGTGCCGCGGCGTGCATGCACGTTCGGTTCGTTATAACTTCGGAACTAAAGCTTGGGCGGTCTGTATTCGTGTTGCAGTTTTTCCTCGTCCATTTTCGCACGTTTATGGCCGAGAAAGTATTGGCACTTTATTAAGGGGAATCTCTCTGGACAATCGAACCTGATTGTGCCGATGCAATTAGACGGGGAATCGAGGAGTTAAAGCGTGCCGTGGACGTTCCTCTTCGAACAGTTCATAGCGGGGCAAAGAGCAGTGGTCTGCGAGCGAGTTCTTTTTCTCCGGCTAATTACGGTGACGCCCAGCGGTCGCTATAATTTGAAATCGTTTCGGCCCGGAATACGTGCACGATTTACGAAAATTGTTACTCAGATATCAGAAGCGTGCATGCTCGTCGACATTGTGCCCATAGAGGAACGATTGGGGAAGCCGAGTCCCCCGTGCCTACGATCGCGAGATTTCATGTTATCTTCCGCAAGGCTACTGTTCCGCGTTATTCATTGCTCGGGGGACGAGTGGTCGAGCCGGCGGAATTGCCGTTAACCAGCAAACAAGAAGCACAGACCGAGCCTCGAGCGGACGAGAAAGCGTGCGTACGAGTCGCCAGCAACGTATCATCCCGTGCGAGACGTTCCACGAAAGCGTATGATAAATCAAAAATATACAGATCGCTGCCAGTGATAAATGACGGACGGTGCGAGCGAGCGAACGTGTCCCCTCCACAGGGCTCGTTCCATTAAACCTCTTTCGACTCCCTTTGCTTTAAATCGATGGGAAATTAAGCGCTCTGCTGGAGGAATCGGTCGATTACGCTGCACCGCCAGGAGACGCGTTCGAGTCGGAGGGATCGAGCCTGTCTAAAGGAAAGATCGCCCGGAGAAACTGTGTACCTACACTCGTCGGACACGATTCCGAGCGGCGCGGCGATATTGCGGGGCTCTGGTTTCTTAAAAAGAAAACGATGGGAGCAGTGGGCATTTAATGGCGTCGCAGTGTGTGGCATTAAAGAAATTTCCCCGGCGCACACTGCCTCGGGTGAACCGTGCTCATTGGCGGGCTACCTGTAACTTTCGATGGCTGGTCGCGTTAATGGCATTTTCGTGGCATTTACCCGAACGCTGCTCCAGTAACATTAACAGGGAACGGCGTTTTACGAGCTTATGAGAAGGCGCGGATTTAACGCCTCCACGCCATTCGGTCTGCATCGAGTGAGAGGTGGGCTGGATGAATGTTTAGGGAACAAACGGGCTTTGCTTTCAATTTAGGTTTCGGTAACAGCAGCTTTACAAGGATTCTCGATTCTCTGGAAGCTACTTCAGCTCTTTTAATACTGTAGATGATGAGTGGAGTTACTAATGATTTGCAGTATTGATAGAAAACCATTATGGAGTGGTGAAATCAGGCGAGGGGATCTAAAGCGTGTTCTTCCTTTCGGTTGTTGAATTCAGAATACAGAGAATGGGAGATGAAGATTCACAAAATTCAGTAGATTCTGTACTTTCTCATAGTAGACGAAAATAGGGGAGAGTTGCCAATATCGTACTGGTCACCTAAATCGTACCTCATCAATTTCTCAGTAATAAAATTAATGAATCTAAACGACATTGGATAATAAAAATATCATGTAAATACGAAATAAGAAATAGAAACAAAACCTTTTGAGCTTACACCCTATTTTGTGCGCTTTAAAAAAATCAGGTATGATTGATGTAAACTTTTTAACAGTTTATTTTAGCTGATAATAATCAAACAATGCAATTTTGTCCTGTATTTTTGTATTTTTCTAAAAGCGGGTTTAAAGTTTAAATTGATACTTATAAATTAATTCACCATGTTTCCTAAATCGTACCACTACAATCGTACCAGTAGGATTTTACAACTCGTTTGTTATATAGGTTAGGTACGTATTTCATATTCATAGGTTATTGCGACCTGTGTGGGATCCATATGCATATGTATATGTAACTATATAATAATCATTACTTTATGTTGAATATTTGCTACTTTATTTGTTATTACAGTAATTCGTCGTTATAGTCCCGACGAACGGGGCTGGCGGCGGGACAATAACGCGATGCGGACACTATTCCCTTCGAGTAGTATATGCTCGAAGACTATTCCGTGCGGCCGATGCCGCGAGTGAGAAACCCGAAGAGCCGAGCGAGAGGGAACGAAACAGTTGACACGAAGTTGCCGTCGTCTCTTTCGTTCTCTCACTCTCGACCGAAGGATTCCAAGAAATGGTGGGGATAGTGAGCGGGACTATACCGCATGGTAAAAACGGGACAATAACGACGAATTACTGTAATACTATTTTTAGTGGAGGTGCGATTTTGGAAACCGAGGGGTACGATTTGAGAGACCGGTTGCTTAAATCGTACCTTTTACAGTATATGACAAAAAGATTAATAACAAATTAATTTGTTCTGAACAAAAGGTTAAGCATATAATAGCAGGTGCCTAAAAGATCAAGCTACAATATCCACTAGTCATTTGCGTTCAAATTAGTACCAAATATGAAATATAACGTAATATGTCTTAAGTAGTACGATATAGGCAACTCTCCCCTATCTCCAAAACAGCAATGATACAAATTTATATTTTTGCTGATAACACCCTTCCTTCTCTGCCTGATTACCTCCACACGGCTGTCTGCCTGTGAAAAGTCAAGAAAACTACTTTCATTTGGAAAAAGGGCGCGTCAGGAGAATACGAAGAGGAGGGAGACGCGTTTTTCGCACGGCGAGCCGCCCGCATCCCGGTCACGATTAATTAACCAGCAACCAAGCGTGTCCTATTTACCGAGTTAAATGGAAAATAGAACGATGGTGGATGGTACGCTCCCACCTTGCCGATGGGGGACGAAAACCGACGTCCCTTCAGGCTAGTTCGCACGATCGATTGGAAAAAGTGTCTAACGCCGAACTGAAGCCGATAACGCGGCTGGACACCTTTTCCTTCCCTGAAAGCACGTTTCGCCATCATTCCACGACTTCCCTGCGATATATTCGCAACACTTCCAAATCTGTCCACTCCTTTTACCATCCAAAATCGTTGTCGACTCGAGATTGAGTCTTCTGCTCTGAAATTCAGCATTGTTCCTTGGCCCCGGGTCGGATGGGATCGCGAGCGGAAGGGAGCGAAGGGGAAGTCGTATGTAACGATGTCGAAACGGGGATGATAACAATTTCACAGAGTCAAACACTCGTCCTGGTATAATAGTGGACGGTGTAGGAGCTGCTGGTTGGCATTCGCGTTCCCGCGCGTGTACACGCGCCTCGCTATCGTGAAGATCGAGCGCGGCTCGAAAGGAAGCGGCTTCCACCCTCCCTTCGACTTCCGGTCACACAAAGCGAACCTTGTCCGTCTCTCTCTCTCTCTCTCTCTCTCTCTCTCTCTCTCTCTCTCTCTCTCTCTCTCTCTGGAAGCGACCATCTCTCGACCAGCACGGAGGGAGATATTAAAAAGAGAAGAGAAATCCTCGCCCATATAATCACGCGGAAAGTTCGAATCGGTGGCTTTCAAAGGGGATTCTGTCGAAAATTAAAAGTTTCGCGTTTCCGTCGGGCCGCCTCGCGATTCAATCGAAACGTCCGTTCTATTTGACCCCCTTTAAGGATTCCTCGTCCCTCCAGCGAGCAGATTATTCCAACTAAAAGTGGCGGCTGAAGGTCTTTATCCAATGGCCAGGGGAATCTTTAGAAAAACGCTAAGGAGATGAGAGGACGTTGTAGGAATATGGAAAGAAGTCGAGACTCTCTACTGAAATTGTCACTTGTTCTAGATTCTAAACTCTAAACGATTTACAAGTTTCCATAGTCCTTCGTTCTTTCCAATATTCGTATGCATATATCCAAATCCCCGCGACCTAACCTAGACACCTTTTAATCAAACATTCCCGGATGTTCGTGGCCCTAAGGGGATAAAGAAGCCCTGTTGGTTTCTGGAAAATCGGCGGGGATGCATTGTTGCTCGGGCGGAGGCAAGAAACAATCGTCGGCGCGCGGTTTCGCGCGCTGAATTCCAAGCAGAATTCCCCGTATCAGACGGTCGACTGGAAAATCATCAATATTAACGAGAAAGGAGAGGATCGTTGTACATCTCGTTCGGAGATAAGGCGGTCTTTCCTCTTCTTCGAACCCTTTCCGGCGTCGTTTGGAAAGTCAGTCACGTCGAACCTTCCCGTCCCGTATTTTCCATCAGCTGGCAAATCACACGGCCGAGCTGCAACGAGAGCGTTACCGTGCCCGCCCTGCCTCCGATGTGTGTGTACCCCGAAGGCATCTGTGTTTAGGGATTGCCCGCCGTAAAGTCGTGATCGCTCATGAAAGAATAATCGACGGGAGAGCGAGGATTTCGTGGTGGCACTCTCGTATATCTTTCCACGACCACCTAATGGCTTGCTGCTCGATTTCGCAGCCTTTCTCGGTACCTTCTACCTCGGAAATTCGGATCCCCCGCCTGCCTCGGTGCCTCGAGCGGACTCTCAACAGTCACTGTTTCAATATTTCCTCAGGGATCAGAGAAACTCAGGGTTTTTCGGATAGATAACGATGGCGGTCGATTAACTTGATTTCAGAGAAACTTGTTAGTCACTTCACGCACAGATATACATGCTAGTCTTTAAGACAGTATGATTCTGGGTTTTATGGCGACGAGAAAACGTATATATCAATTCCTAGAAGCACCGCGATAGATCTGTAGATTTTAAGAAACACGAATCAGTGGGAATTTTAATCATTGCCCTCGACTTACCTCAATTTCCTTTCAGTTCAATCCACAAAACATGGAATACCTAACGGTGAAAAGGAGGATCTTAAAGAGTCATCAAATCGCAACAGCGATCTTTCAAAGTCACTGCGCGCAGGAAGCTCGGAACACGCGTTCCACCGTTTTTCCATTCGCGTCGCGCGTTTCCACTCACCCAGCTTCGTTGTAGGTACACAGAAACACTTTTAGTTAATCGCCCTGGCAAGAAGGTGCGGCGCAGAAAGAGATACCACTAGCGCTGCTGCGAAGTCTGCGCAGTCGGGGGTAGAATATTTTTCAGCGTGGGTCGCGGAGGAAAAAGCAAAGGGAAATGAATGGCTTCCGTTCCTTCGAGAGGGGGAAGATGAAACTTCTCCCGAAACGGAGCAGAGGAGATCCGACGACCGGCGAAGGAGGTTGACCGAGGGAAGTCGGGGGCGCCTTATTTCCTCGTGATATTACAAGCTTGCAGGAATTGCCCCTCATCATCCCCCTGAACGCAGACCCCGCAGCCGCTCGCGATTTCAGCGCGCTGCCGCGCGTGATCGTCTCAAAGATTTGTCGCAAATGTAATCTCCCGTTTTGCATGGGAACGTGTTCCGCGCCTAGTGTCGGGGGAGGCAATTATTGGTCGCTTAGAAAACCATTTTTCCGGGGCCTCGAGATGCCGACTCACGTCGACGATAATTCTCCTGGGAGAATCAATAAGGTCTCGACGGCACCGCTGTGCATATTCCAGGCATAAATCTCGTATTGGAAGAGTTACTGCTCCCTTGGATTTCTCAGATTATATTCCACCGGCTTCTAACGTGGATCCTGGTCATTTGGTGGTTATATTTATGTAGGAGGAAGTTGGTGCTAGGTTCTTGAATAATAGGTCGAGGTTGATTTAGTTCTGATTAGGCAAATATCGACTTGATTGTCTTCTTTCATTGTAGCTCCTATCTCGAGCACTTTAATGATTATTCGCATAAAACCGTGGCTCTGCGTAGGGGCCAATTCCATCTGTACTCTTACCATTATCTGCCATTGTTTCCAATAACTTATTTCTATTGCCCATTAGAGACGCTATCAGCCTCTGGCTTATCACGAATTGCCCGCTTCTCAGAACTAATATTTCCCCACCGACGCGGGGCTACTATCTCTCCCCCAGTTCCATCGGAGTTGTCACTGGCGGCGGAGACTGTTCATGGAAACTCAAATACAGATGCAGGGGGCGACGCGTGAAAAATTCACGTCCACCTCTTCCTCCCGGGGAAAGAAATTTTCACTTTTCAACATTTCGTGGAAAGTCGCTGCGGCGAATGGAACGGGAAAGTTGAATTGCTTCAAGAGGCGGCACTCGAGCTTCCCCCCAATCCAAGAAAGCCGTTTCGACAATGGCCGCCATGTCGCCGAGTGAAACGTCGAATGCTTCTTTTCGAGTCACTCGGCGTCTCGCCCTGCGTCCAAAAATTCCACCTTTTGTACTACGAGTCTTTCATAATACCCAATGTATTTTACTTTCCGCAAACGTGGTGCCTCCAAAATTTCTTTAAACTCTACACCTTCTTTACTCAAAGCTTACACTCGAACCTCATTTAGTTAAAAAAATAAACACTCTTCCTCAGAAAGATTTAGCAAATAAAATCTACATCAACGCGTTGATACCTCGGAACTAGGTAGACCTCGACACCCATCGTCGATATCCTATGGGTGTTTCCCTCGACCACGCTGAAGCAAGTAGAATAGAGACCGCGGCGGTTGACTCGGGGCAGGGCAGAGGAGGCAGCGTCGTTTCAGGGGGGGGGGGGGGGAAATATAATGCAAACGTTGATTCACGGGGAAACAAAGGGGCCGCATTGTACGCGTCGAACACGGTGAATGGAGCTGGCGTTCGAGAAGTTATGAATGAGCTTAGGAGAGAGCCCGAGTGCGTGCGCATATGCACTGGCGCGATGCACGTGTGCCCGTGCATTCACGTGCACGCCACTGATGTCTGCGCGCGTACCCGCTAGTAAATGCCCGTGGACTTTGCTCGATTACAACCCTCTGCCAGCCTGTGAAATATAATCCCTTTAAATGTCGCGTCCCCGCGATCCACGCGCCCCCGTCCACTCGTTTTACCCAAAACAGACGGCTTTTTCTACCATTTTTTAACGCGCCAACAGCCACACGCGGCGATACAGGAAATAGGGACGATGTGGGGTCTGAAGGTGGGCTCTCGCCACGCCTCGCCCCTCTCCCTTGAAATATTCTGTAGGGTGGGCGGGAGAAATTGTGAAAATATTATAAGAAAGTCATGGGAAGATTAAAATGAACTGAGTCGTGACTTAATTCTTGGGAATCGCTTTGGAAGCTAGGCTCACAAAGACGTTTGAAGTCGGAGATGTGTACAGGCTAGGAGCGCGTGGGAGGAGCTTATCGGTTGATGACAGCATTCGTGTAATTCCAGAGCAAAGCGCGAGATAATTTTTATCGCGGCCGATAAGAAGGTAAACGGTGATGAAAATTTCGGTCGAAAGGGCGACTGCCACCTGCATGGCAGCCGGCTTGTCTGGCGAAACGGTTTTCTTAACCCAGTTTCGAATTGCGCGGTGCCAGCTTTGAATAAGGGATTCTGTTTCCCTCGAGTTCTACAGAGTTTCTCTTTCGCCCGAGTTTAATACACTTCGGAGAACTTTGCCAGGCGACTTGCGGAAATTCGAAATTACCAGGATCGTCATCGATGCTCCGCACTTGCCTCGCACCTCCCCTTGGTGCTCCGAATTTGATTCTCTGGAGAGGTTCGCGGTGATCACGCGAAGCTGACGATTTAAGAGTGCGTGGAGATGCATGGTGACGCATAGTGACTCGGTTCATTAACATTCCCGGCCGACGGCAGATCCGTCTTGCCTGAAATTATTGATCCTCCAAGCGTTATCGGCGGTTTCGACGCGAGAGGCGCTGATGAAGAAATTCCTGCGCCTCTGTCACTTGGATCCTGACGGAAACTGACGATCCATTTGGCGCGAGGATCGTTAATGAAATCTGTGGACTCTTTCGCCCTTAGATTACCCTCAGAATAATTTCCTGCTCTTCGTGTTGGTCCATCAGAAAAGAATTTTAAGCCTATCCCGTGGTTGTACTACCTCGAGCACCGAAGCTAGGTTTCAACGCAGTATCACCTTATCATAAATTCATAATCCCCTTAAAATTCCCCCTGAAACAAATCTTGGAAGCTTTAACGAAATAACACACTTGTTCCCTGCCCAAACTTCGGAACCTTCCGCTCTGCAAACTCAACGTACTTAACTTTCATCCCAGAACCGCCGACCTTCGAATCACTGCTACATCTCTTATCACCCGGAATTATAAAATCGTCACGTCGATTTATCATCACCAACGTTGGAGCATTTTACGCGGGCTTCCATCCAGCATCGTTATTTCCCGCGACGCGACCAAAAGGAACAGCGGCGTAGATGTAGCGTCAGAGATAAATAGCCGTGCGCGAAGAAATAGGTGAAATGAGGTAGACGGAAGAATCTCGTTTCGGTTGGCCTGGTTATTTGTCAGCCGGTGAACTCGCCTTTTCGGTTCACCGGCGTCAAATAAACGCCCCGGAGTTACATGACGAACGTTGGTCGATTTTTTGGGCCACGTTTCCTCTTCCCTGCCCCGTTATCATTTCGAGTTACACAAAGCGCATTTATTGCAGGGATACATCCCTGTCTGCAAATACCCCTTTTGTTCGTCACCACCCGACAGCCATTGTCCGCAGGGACAGTAAATTTTCCCGAATTCGTTCGGAAGACGCGCAGGCTTCTGCGCGGCAACGGGCCGGCCAATGGGATTTTTATCGAACGTGGGAATTAATCGGCAATTCCGTTAGCTGCGCGGTGAATCGACGATGCACTCGAGCCTTGCCTTCTGGAACAGGTTCTCTTTTGAAGCTAGGTCGACGGCTTCTGAAACGCGATCCCTCCACCGCGTAACCTATCGTCTAGCCCACCATCGTGCTTCTCAGTTTCACGACAGAGAACGCAGGACAGGGGCGGGCGGTGGTTTCTTGCAATCAGCTTCTTCGTGCCTGCCTCTTGTTAACAGATCCTCCGTTACCCCGAGCAAGGGTTGAGAAGTTTCGGAGCCCCGTATCAAGAAATTCTCTCCTACCTTTTTACCATTCCGCGGGAAGGTAGCTTCAGTTTTGATCAGAGCGTTAGGAAGTTGTGAAAGTTGGACGCGAGGTTACTCCTGGGTAAAGACTCACTCTGATAGTTATCCGGTGTAATATCTGCTGGGAACGTGTGTATGGTCCAGTGGACAGTAAGAGGTGAAACTCTGGGCTAGTTAAACGTGAATATTAATAGCCTACAAATATCCTCAACTTGAACTGTTTTCGTAGACCACGTCCCTGAAGTCGTTTCAAGCTTGGCTTCGTTAGACCATCGCTGTCAGCTCTGTAATCCTTTAACCCTCGCGTGTGTGCCCTGACAGCCAGCAGCATTTGGCTACCCACGGTACATACCTCATCAGTGATTCATTCAGCCCAGACATCAGCGTGGACAATCTGCTTTATCGTATCTAATCTTGGGAATAAGATGTCCCACTTTCCTGCAAGGAGCATATTCACTACTTAGTACCATTAACTCCTGGCAAACACAAGTCTAGAAGATCCCAGTTGCCTCCAACATTTAACAGTGGCACGTGGCACCAAAGATTCATCGATACCAAATCAATCTCGCCCCAAAACTACTATCCAACTCCAAGGGAACTGACAAATTTAGATCCCAGTTGCCTCCAACACCCAACAGTGCATCGATATCAAATCAATCTTACCAAAACCACTATCCGTCTCCAAAGAAATTGAAAAATTAAAAGTAACCCTCGCTGCTTTAGGCCCCACAAGGTCTAACTAATTTCCAAACGGACCAAATCTATTTTCTATTTGATTTGCAACCGCACGGTGCCTCGTCGGGCCCGCTTTCGCAAGAGTTTCACCGTTTCCCTGGTTGCCGCGTACGCCAGGCTACCGTAGGCCTCGTGTCGCGTCATATATGGTTCTGTTCTTGAAACAAGCCCCCGATCGTCCCACTTTTACGCCGTTCTCCTCTGGTGCACGTCTATCAGGCCTGTCTGCCGCGTTTTCCGTGCGCTCCCTTCACGCATCGTCACGTTCACGTCGTCGACGACGGCCGCAGCGTGCATCACAAGGTGACTCTCTCTGGCGGTTGATTAATAGCCGGATAGCAAGCGCGGAAATAAGTAGCCCCGTTATCGACGTTCCCGACGCTTTTTTTTTCCCCGTGCCAGGGTAACCCGTTAACCGTTCCGCAGGCGCGATTATGCAACGGCGTGCACGAGCACGATGAAATTCGCCCGGCGAATCGGCTGCAGAAGTACGGCCGCGTGCCTCGGGACGGTAAGCAGGGCTTTCTGCTCGAATTTTCTGCTCTCGGCGATTCCTCCGCTCGTCAGCCACTGTCAGGGTGCTCGCCAGATTTTTCGGCTGATAAGGCTGCCATTAGTGCCTGGTACGAGAAACAGGTACATTGTGCGCGCGTTGATAAAGGTATCTTGTGCGGCTAACTGTGTCACAGCTCCGGTGATTGTTTTGGAGCGACGCATCGCCTTTGGAGGCAATTGTGCTTTGGGTATTGATAAATTATTGAGAAGTTCTGGCATATAGTACTTTGGGTGGAGCTCACTCGAGTTTCAGTGGGAACGACGAATAGCACTGGCAATATTTAAATGACCGAATAACATCTTGTGGAAATTCTGGCAACTCGCTTCCGCAAGGACCGAGCACCTCCCACGCAAGGATTCTCCAGAGACCAGACTCTTCTTCGCACTGAAATCCCTGACATCGCTTAAATTAAAATCGAAATGCTGATCTGGGATACAAGTTGCGCAAGGATTCGTGTCCTGACACAGTCGTCATCCACCGGCGCATGAGTCACGTACTGCTTTGCATTTCAGCCTCGCGCTCAGCTGCATTCTTTTCTCTCCGCTGGCGTGCACATCTCTCCAGAGTGGTGCACGTCGAGGTAAGATACACCGGAGATGAAAATACTCTGCGTGGAAATTGCGCGATTCCCCTACCACCCTCTCCCGCGATATCGCCTGGGCGTTCGTTTTATGGCGATGCACGATTTGATCGCGATTATGCTCGCTGAGAGGCGTTGCTCCGAACGCGCGCAATCGAGGAACCCTTCCCTTTTGATTAATGCACCTTCCCCTCCACCTGTGCAGCGCACTCGCTGCTTCATTGTTGCGATAAATTGTGCAGAATGATCGAATTCGTTCTCCGGTTCTGATCGTCGATTATTCTCGCCACTGTATCGCTCTACCTCCAGCGATAAAAGAAACACTCGAGTTTACTTCGGATAATAAAATGGATTAATGACACCATGTATTATTATCTCGATCGAGAGTAGCACAATATGCCACGGGACCAGTTTGCACGCGACCGAGCTCGCAATATGCTCTGTTCGGTAGAACGATTAATGTAATTACCTGTATTTTGCGAAGCCGCCACCAACTGGAGCTACTGAATAGCAGAAGTAATAACATTGGAACAGCAGCGGTTTAAATCCAGAATTCTGAACCCCTGTTAGTTTAATTCCATGCAATTCTCTTCCCGAATAGTATCGGCGTTGATGGAATCATGGCGGTTGGTTAAAAGGCTGCGGAATTGCCAAAGCTTTTTTCCTGCCTCGAATCGTTGCATTGTTGTACAATGGAGTCAATCACATTGTCCGATACAATTTCGCAGACTTGCCTGCTAGTAGATTTTTCCAAACTGGCGATATTTCTTTTGCAGTGGATGAGAAGGGTTGGTTCGATAACAGCTGCGTGTCATTGGGTGTCATTTTTCTCGTGGCTCGTAGGAAATCGAAGACCACCCTCTGGTTCGACGGTCATTGACAGCCGTGCAACCTAACACTGGCTGCTCGTTAACCTAACCCAGCTTTCGAGGAGGGTACATCGTGTTACATGGCAGAGTTTTTACCAAATCTGCTTGCCTCGAACAGTGTGGTCCCCTACATTACATATTTACGAGAAGAATTATTTGTTAACCCCATTACTACCACAGAAATTGGGTAGGTTTCAATTCGATTTTAATGGCAAGATTGCAGCGTAATCTGAAAGTCACTTGAACCCGATATGGACCGGAGAAGAAGAGGTCTGTGAAAGAAAGTCTTGATTCGTCGCGTAAAGAAATATCCCTGCCCTCCGTTGCGGCGAAGCCACTCTGCATTTATGCCAGAATCACATTTCTGTACCAGCAAATTGCCCGTACAGTGGCTTCACTGGGGCGGTTCCGGGGCAACGTTTCCAACGGGAACACGGAAACGCGGCGGATGGGCTAATCGCGTTAGGGATAATTGAATTATCTTCCGTTCCGTACACTTATGAACGTGCCACGAATTAAGCCGTTCTTTCCTGCCGCGTTTCAGCCGGGGGAATCGAAAGAGACCTGAAGTGTCGACGGCTCGGATGGGCTTCGCTCGGTAATCGCTGCCTCGAGAACCTTTTGTCTTTCTAGCCGCGCGGATGCACTCGTCGCGCGAGTGCGCGCCCCTCGGCCCCTTTGTTGCCGAATTCTTCCGCGCGTTACCCTAAAATTTGTCTAGCCGCATTCTGGCTTCGTAAATTCGTCAGCGAGCCTCGGCTGTCGCGGAACACTTGTCGGTCAGTTTCGGGGTAGCTTGCTTGTTAATCGATTGGATTTCGTAGTTGCCATCTACGAAGGTAGGTTTAATTGGGAGCTCCGAGATCGTCAGACTTCGTAGAACTGAATATTTCTGTGGATCTGTAGTAACTGGAACCTTGATATATCTACCCCAGTGGCGCACTCAGAGGGGCCCTGGCAACCCCCAAAGAAAAAGAAAAAAGGGGAAAAATATAACCACGACTGGAGTAATTCAAGAGCTTTGTGAGAATAAAATAAAGCTGAATTTTATTCTTTAAATAAATTTTTATAATCACCTAATGAATTTTATTGAATTTGCATTAAAAATATTTTTATCCCTTTAACTCGACTCCCTCAAGATTAAATCCTGAGTGCGTCACTGATCTACTCTATACCCAGATCTCTTATTCTTAAGGCCACAGAGTAACCTGCCTCCATATTCTGAAGTCTAGGATAAGGGCGGAGCTGCGGAACAATATCACACGAGAAGGAGAAGTGAAAGTCCTCGTCCAAACTGTATAAATTCACGAAGATGGCATCAGCAGGACTACTAGACCTAGCAGATCTCCTCAATCCGATAAAAAATCCCCTTTACAACGATCCCAGTAGCTCGCGAACTTCATCCCCCGCAGTTCGCAGCACCTAGATCTCCCTAGCTTCGCGAGAAACGATGCTTCCCCGCAGCAACGACCGGTGGCACGTGCTTTTATTCCCCTCCGATCGCCGGCAAGCGGCGCAAACGCAGCGGAATGGCGGATGTGTGCCACTTTCAGACCGTAACTCCATTTCGGTCTGGCCAGTGATCAAGAAAGCGCGTTCGCCCGCAGCTCGGCCAGAGGATCCGCGCTACCTCCGCGCGTTATTTTGGGGGGTCGGTGCAAACCAGCTGCGCCGACGATGATGGCATCGTTCTCCTACGAACGGCCAGCCTCCCGAGCAGCGTATCTCGCGCGGACAACGTGATGTCACCGTTTGCGCGGGTAGCAGAGGAGGAGCGGATGTTTGACTAAGGTGAAACTGATGACTCACGGACGATAACGCGCAAGCGTATCGGCCTCGTGAAAAGAACTTTTTTGGCTGGCTTAGGTTTCTGTGAGAAACATCCGTGAAGGTTGGCTTTGGATAGCGAGAGTGTGATAGGCATAGGTCAGATGAGGTTGATATTCTGCGTGAGATTGTAGCGTGTAGGCACTTGTTGACCGAGCAGCGTGGTGTAATCGAGTACTTCAATCTTGTAGACATTGGACACCAAAGTTTCTTAATCCGAACCTTAGTGTGACGATTTGGACTCGAATATCCTTCCTCACAGAATTCTCTGACCCAAGTATTCGTCTAATCGAAAAGTACATAGGGTAACCCAACCAGTAAATGACCGAATTGTTGAATTTATGGACCTTTGATATTAATACTTGAATATATTTATGTAGAACAACAAAACAACTGTTAAAATTGCATTTAAAATTATTTTTCATGAAGTTTCTATAAAAATTATTACTTATTCTTATTAAATTATTACTTATTCTTTATAAAAAACGATTATAAAATGCAAAACGTGTAGAAGTCCAGTAAATGACCGCATACTTTTAATAAGAATTGTACTTATTAATGTTTGCTTTATACGCGTAACTAAAAATATGGGATATTAAAAGTGCAACTACACTCCATTTATAAACATATAATATTTTTAAATTTATAACTGACATTTCTTTCCCTAATGATCATTCCCTACCTACTTGAAAAATCTTCGACATCCAGTCTCTAATAGTTGGTACCTACTATTTAATGAATCGAAGATTCATTCATGCACCTGATACCAGTTCCGTTGTGCACAGTCTACGATCCGTTGACCAGCTACCTTTCACTTCGACACTTCCATTCGAACTGACTGAAACTGCCAAGAATCGTGGAGAATCTCGGGCGCAAGAGGCTTCGCTAAGAGCATGCAAGCGGGATACACAACGCGTTGCACTCGTGACGTAACGTTGCATTCCAAGCAGCGGTTGAATCGATAAGTGAGCCACAAGTGGACGGACCATTTTTGGTCGTCCCGGCGGTCGATGGTGAATAATCCCCCCGGATCGTTATCCAAAAGGGAAGAAGGAATCGGCGTGATGCGCGCCGGGTGCAGGTCGCCGTGATGGGCTTTTACATCATCGGATTATCGTGCATCGCGGCACACGCCATAACGGTTACTCTATTAATAGGTAGACGTACGGTCTATTACTCCTGATTAAGTCTATTACCAGGCCAACGGCATTATGCGATAACGCACTCCACGCGAACCGCGCCGCGCACGCACTCGCGCTTTTATTAGCTTCCCTGTAAACGTCGTAATTGAGGCATATTGCGCTTTGGCGCCAATTTTTCTCTGGACGCGTCCAGCGGCTATTACGGCTCGCGTGCCTAACGCGCATAGGCTCTAAAATTACGAGCAGCAACGAAGAAACTCTGTCCCTGCATCTTCCCTTTCATTTCCTGGTGACAAATATTTAACCCGCAACCCGCGGACTCTAACCACTTCGCAGCACCCTGCTGCAAGCTTACAGAAGCACCACTACTCCATCCATTAATCTCCACAAATGTTCGTCTCTACAAGTAACTTCTTTTTTTCCCTTCTTAAATCACCTCTCGAAAAAGCCCCACCGACGCGTTCCTCGATATTCCGCCGCCTGGGGCACTTGAGACAGCAGCCAAACCAGTCGACGCGAAAAAACGAGATGACGAATTCGCGCAGCTTCGTTCCCGTTCGATTTTTAATAACGATCGGGTGCAAGTGAATTGCGCCTCGTCACCGGCCTGGTTTCGGGCGTCCTGGGCAGGGTGTTGGTCGCTGCCTTTCATGTAGTTTCAGCCACGTAGCCGGAACCGAGGCTGGAAAGTCGGTGGTGGCCTCTCCCGAGGCAAACGGGCTTGCGACGTTCGTTTTCTGGCCGCGTGGCGATTCGAGGCGGAGAATCACTGACGAGCTATAAAGGGGCGACAAATGAGGAGGGGGTCGCTAGTCCAGGATAATCCTCGTAGATGGGTGAAAAGGCGGCGGAGGGTTCTCCTCCTCCTCCTCCTTTAGATGCTCGCTGTCCCTCGCAGACCTTCGACACCGTGTAAAGAGGGAATTTCCCGTGGGCTGGGCCAGCCAGCCGGAAAGGTCGCTCACACTTTACATTCCTGATGCCCCGTTGAATTTTAATGGGCAGCGCGCGATCTCTTCCTGGAACCGGGAAGCCTCCTCGGACGTCGAACTGAGGTGTCGTTGATGAATGGCCGGATCTGTCGCGAGGGTGGATGGATCTTAATCCTTATAAAAGCGGATACCAGCCGACTGCGTGGCGGACACGAGGTTCATTTTCACCCGTAAGTGTAGGAAGAATTCAAGTCGCTACTGGGAGATTGAAGAGATGAGATTGGAAATTGGAATTAGATAAGAAATGATCATCAATAGATTGCTGTGATTTTTCGAATCACTTACAAGGAGAGTATTTTAGGTGTCCGCCTCCGATCATTTTGATTTTTGGATATGTTATAGAGGACCGAAAAATAAGAAATACGTGTTTTTTTATTTTTCCCCGTTTTCATATTTGGGGGGTGAAAACTGCGTTCAAAGTTAGAGTTGAAAAATCATTTTTGTGGAATATCTCGAGAACTATTAGAGATAGGTGAATAGTGTCAATGGACGAATTTTGTGTCTTTGAATGCGAAATATGACTGACTCACCAGATTTTCAAAAAGTCAATTTTTTCCACAAAAATGATTTTTCAACCCTAACTTTGAACGCAGTTTTCACCTCCCAAATATGAAAACGGGGAAAAATAAAAAAACAGGTATTTCTTATTTTTCGGTCCTCTATAACATATCCAAAAATCAAAATGATCGGAGGCGGACACCTAAAATACTCTCCTTGTTAGAGTAACTAACAAGGGAACACCGCGAACCCGGAATCACCGATTAGCACGCAACATTATGGGTTTTTAGAGTGACTCAAAGCAAGAACAGCGGTGTGTTTCATTTGGGCCCTATCGCCCTTTAAGGGGTTATACCTAGTCAGGCGGCCTAAAAGAGGCGAATGTTTGCGATTTTCTTTTGAAAAAGCGGATGGATATATTATTCTAACAAAACCTTTTGCACTTAATAGAGCAACATTTAAAGAACATTTTTAATTTTTTCGTTGAAAAATATTTACGTTTATAATAAAATGACAACCCACACCGAAGAAGCCTTTTTAAAAATGTGGTTTTGCGGTGAGCACTTCCATTCGGAACCAGGTTTTCTAAAACCAAAAAAAAAAAGATTTCGTTAGTATATTAATGTATCCTCTGATTAACGGAGGGAATATCCGAAGTATTAATTTAAAACCAAATGGTGGCTATTTAAAGTTGAAATCCTGAATTTTTCATGCAAAATTCACGCGAAAAAATCAATATTTCAAATATAAATAGCCTCCATTTGGTTTCAAATTAATATTTCGGAAATTCCCTCCGTCAATCAGAGGATACATTAATATACTAACGAAATCTTTTTTGTTTTTTGATTTTAGATAATTTGGTTCCGAATGGCAGTGCTCACCGCAAAACCAAATTTTTAAAACGGCTTCTTGGATGTCGGTGTTACTTTGTTATAAACGTGAATATTTTTCTACGAAAAAATGACCAAATGTCCTTTAAATGTTGCTCTTTTAAGTGCAAGAACTTTTGTAAAAATATATGCCTCCACTTTTTCAACAAAAATTCACAAACATTCGCTCCTTTTCGGCCGCCTGACTAGGTATAACCCCTTAAGGGGGTGAAAACTAACGTCAAAGTCAAATTAGCACTTCCACTCTTTCGCGTATAACTCTCAAAGTACAATAGACAGAAAAAGATGTTTCAAACAAAAGTTTAATGGCGCAATAAGCGCTACAAACTTGCGTTAACAAAATGTTGAAAAGAGTTTAAAAAGAAAATACCTGAACGAAAAAAAACTTTTTTCAAAATTTTGTTAACGCAAGTTTACAGCGCTTATTGCACCATTAAACTTTTATTTGAAACATTTTTTTCTGTCTGTTGTACTTTGAGAGTTATACGCGAAAAAGTGGAAGTGCCAAGTGCTTGTTTTGAGTCACTCTAAAAACCCACAAAGTTGCGTTCCAATCGGTGAGTCCAGGTTCGCGGTGTTCCCTTGTAAGTAGACATTTACCTGCGGTACAATTGATACTTCTTCGATTTCGCTATTTACTCCCTTCCACAGTATACTAAAATCAGAATTCCTTTGCGAAGGTTTCGCATCTACGCCCGCGCGGAGGAGAAGTTGCGCTTGCAGATGTTGCAGACAAACGCGTTGGCATTCAGATGCTCTTTGTTGCAACGTGCCTCCTGAACGCCCGCATCTGTCCGAAGGTTCGCTGAAAGTTCACTCCAGTGACCATTTACCGTGACTGGTTCACATTTTCGCGATAGGAGTCCTTAAACGGGGACACTTGCTTCGAATCCTCTCCTTGACGGTCAATCCGTGATACCTCTATTCTCTGGTTGGATCTTTTTTTGATACAGCTGAAAGTGGTCACGTGTCAAGGAAAAAATACGTCCCCCTCGAGAATGCAAATGTCTGACTACCGGGCTGCTTTATTTCTCCGCTAACCGGAAAAGCCAGCTCTGGGGCCTGTGGCTGTGTTATAGATCGGTGTCACGCAGCTTCCATAAAGCCGTCGGATGGAACGAAGATAAAACCCTTCCTGCCAATATTTCACCGGGCCGCGAGTCCGTTTGTCTTGCATCATCCGTATGAATTTTCGAATGAACGATTATGGAGCTGGATAACGGTGATGCATGCCTTCCAATTGGTAGATTGCTGGAAATGCCGCGACGACGTTGTCTCTGTCAGATCGGTGCCACTTAGCTCGAGCGTTCTTCGTTGAAACGTTTAATATCGCGTTACCCCATTTCGCGTTCAAAGAAAGCAACGAATAAGGAAACTGTATGTATAGAGTACATAAGGTAGTTGACCCAGTCACCGATAGGCACCTAGTCGTCGATAATTTGAATTAACATTGAGATTTTATAAGGTTTTTGAACAGTATTGCGTAAAAAATAAAATTGCAAATTAAAATTTAAGTCTTTATCTACATATATCATGAATTTTAAAGTGATTTATAAATTACATTTATTAACAAAAAAATTATGAAAAGTAGCCATATTGTCTACAAACTGCGTATCGTTTAAGGCACGCGTGACTTAGAAATAAATTCGTTTGAGTGGGAAGAATGGTTCTTGGAGCTTAGGAAGAGAATGAATAACAAGAAAAAGGCAAGATATTAAGTATCGACGTCAAAATGTTTATCGGTCATTAGGCCTTTCGAAATTTTTTTACAAATTCAATTTTTAATGAGAAATAAAGCTCTACACGTGTTATTACAAATTTTACTTGATTTTAAATGAATACATAAATCGACTATTAGAAACAATTTCTTTTCTTTTCTTTCAGTTTTGAGCGTAATTTACCGAAAAATATCCGCGCTCGTCACTAAGTTATCGAGTATTGGGTAAACTACCTTATCTCGGAGAACAGAGACCAAAGACTGGAGAACTGATCAAGTAGTAGAATTTCCCAATGGTGTCAAGAAACGAGATCTGAAAGCCAGCCATTCTCACAAAAAGCGGAGCATTCTCCCTCTGCAATTCACAACCACCCCCCCCCCCCCCCCTCTGCACATTGTCCTTCGATCCAAGAGAACCCCTATAATAATCAAACCTTGTACCACACACAAACCAACCAATCAAGAAGCTCCAGTTGTAAAAGCTACTCGAGAATACGATAAATGCAGGCTGGCAGTACTGCAGCCCACGCCCAGACGAGCAGATGCTCCCATCTCGATGATCGACGCGGATCTACGCCGATGCGCGCCCAGGGAGCGCTTGGTTGCGTGATCACCGCTAAAAATACAGGGGAAAAGAGGCGTTAATTGAGCGTGCAACCGAATCTCGACGAGGAGCCGCCTGTTTGTGGCTCCGACGCGACTGGTCGTCGAGAAAGCTGCGCGTTAACGCGTAACACGTGTCCGCTGCATCCACTGGCTGGTTTCTTCGTCGCGGAACGACCTGCATCGGGGGAGCTCGCAAAATTGGAGCACGGGGGACACCCGGCCGCTGGTTGCTTCGCGGAATCAGCTCCGAGGGCGAGCTGGCCGGGATCGTCCGATAGTAATTAGGTCCCGCGGTAATCACGCTAATTGGTGGACGCGCGTGCAGCCCCGGTGTTCGCGCGGGTGGACGGGCCCAGTCGCCGCGAACGCGCGACGATAATGGTGGAGTGCAGGCGAGCCGTGTTGGCGCTGGCCGAAATTAATAGGATTCAATCGGAGGGGAGGCGGGTGCTGTCGGCGTAATTATGAAGCGTCATTGCGCCGTGTGCGCGACAGCGTATGGGGATCCCGCTCTGAAACGGATTGCGACATCGAGCTTGTGAATGTTTAAAGAATTTTAAGTAAAGGGTTCGAAGGCAAGTCAATTTAAGGGGTTCGGCCACCTTGGACGTAGCAAAATTGCAGTCATTTTCGGCATTTTTTTTAGGTAGATGATGAAATAAACAGAAAATTTACTATGAAGCCTGTTATTATACAACTCTCGCCGGAACAAATCGTATTTTTTTTCTTACAAAATGGCGGCGGTAGAGCCGTGATACGCAAGATATTGAAAAGCGACGTTTTCCACGTTGTTCAATCTCACGTCTACACCGTTTGGCTTAGAACAAAGAACCAACAAGATTTATTTTGTACATACCTAAAACTAGAGAAGTACGTATGGAAATCCAGAAATATTAATTTGTCTCGAAATGGTGAACATGGGGAGAAAAAGTGCATTTTTTTTACAAAAGTGTCAATTGCAAAGAATATGTTCAAGATATCGCAAAACCGCTACGTACTTCTCTAGTTTTAGGCGTGCAGAAAATAAATCTTTTTCGTTCTTTGTTCTAAATCAAAACGGTATAGACGCGAGATTGAACACCGTGGAAAACGTGGCTCTCCAAGATCTTGCGTATCACGGCTCTACCGCCGCCATTTTGTAAGAAAAAAAATACAATTCTTTCCGGCGAGAGTTGTATAATAACAGGCTTCATATCAAATTTTCTGTTTATTTCATTATCTTTCTAAAAAAAAAATGCCGAAAATGACTGCAATTTTGCTCCGTCCAAGGTGGCCTAACCCCTTAACGGAGCCCACTGTGCTGGAGCTGACTCGCGACAGCCAGTTGATTTGTGGTAGGAAAGAAATCAGGGTAATACGAGATCCTGTTGACTTTCTTCGAGGAACTTAGTACCTACTACCGATAACTATGCTTGTTAGAAGACCCGCAAAAAAGAAGCCCGCCTCGTGATTCGAACTACTCGAAGTTTTCAAGTGTCCGCCGACTGTTCGAGGAACTTTAACGTGGAACATGAACGAACCCTATTTACGAGGGATTTCTTTAAGGCAGAACTTGCAGCCGCCCGAGGCTGTGGCTGAGAAACGATAAAAAAGAAACGGCGAAGAACAGCGAGAGATAAAGGGCTACGGTAGTAAGTATCGAGGAGCGTGAAAGGCCGATAAAGTGAAAGCGCGTGTTAGGGGTGGCTCCGATAAAGCGGGCGAGAAACGGATCGGAAGGGCTAAACGCTGGCGGCGGATAGACCGGGCCAGACGTCGTTCCCGTAAACATAGCCCTTCGTAAAACATAAAACGACTGGTAGAACGATGGCGTTCCTTTCCATTGGGCACAATGGGACCCATTCACGGTGTTCACGCGGCGATGTTTAACCGCCGTTATCACAATACGGTGGAACATTCGCGAGCTTCCACTGAACTCTCAAAGATCACGGGATCGAACGGGGAAGAAATAGAATTGATGGGAGAAGAAACGTCAGCTCATAGATTTCTCTTGGCACTTTTCACTCAGATTCAAAAGCAACATAGCTGACTGACGTACAGTTCCTACGTGGGGGATGAAAATATGGAAGCAAAAGAATATTCTTGACTGAGAAGGAAATTAAAATACAGAATATTTTGTTCCTTTTAAAGTTGGATGCTGGAGAACTTGAGAGCAATAACTAATCTACATCTCGTAGGAGCATAGACCTAGCTTGTCTTTATGCTTCATAGATCCAGACAACCTTAAACAGCAGCGTCATTCAGACCGCAATCACGCATGATACAGCTAATTAACGGAGATTTCACGACCCATATAATCGCTCATTAGAGACAGGAAACATGGTGGCGAAATGAGCGGTTCGACCAGTTGGAAGAAGAGAAACGCGGTGGCTAGTGGTCGTCGTTGTTTCCACCGCCTTCGAGCATCGTCTTCCTTGCTTTCTTCTAAGTGTTCTCGGGAATTGAAAGCAGCGGGGAAGGGGGTAGGGTGCATTGGCGAGGAAACCGTCGACGAATTTCCGCGATACGATATCGAGAACCACCGTTTGAAGACGCAAGCCGATTAAAGTTGGGCGCTGTTAATTATGGAACAAGTCCAATTAGTCGGGTCCACGTGGCATCGCCAGTTAATTAGCGGCACTCGGCCGTCAGCCAGTTCCAGGAGGTTTCGCGACGCTTGGAAAGAAGGGCGACAGAGTGGAAAACGTCCAGGAAATCTCAGCTTCCGAATTTTCGCCTGAAAGGTCTTCAGAAGATCGTAGCTGCGTGCAATTGTTTCTCGAGTTTAGCCGAGCGCCTTTAATTCAGATTATTCGGCTGCGCGAAGATCCATTTCCCTTCTACTTGCAGGCAACCCTCGTAGACGAACCCCTGTCACTCTCTTTGATGAGTCTCATAACGCTCGAAAGCTTTGAGCATCGAGGATTATCTAATGGATTTCGTAGCCTGAGAGACGCCACCCTTGTCCCACTTCCAAATCTAGCCCAATTCTTTCTACCGGCAATAGTAAAATAGAACGTGTTTCACACACGTGAAAGGGGTTTCAAGATCCGCGAAGTTTCGCGGAAGAACAGGCTGCGCGAGGATCCAAAGATACTTGGGAGCCCTTATCCGCGGCGCGGCGCGACGATTCAATGACGGATCGTGACTCATAATCCGCGTTTCGATTATGCGTGACACTTTTACAGAGATGAGAGGCGGGCCGCGGCGCTGGATCTTGATTTACAGGTCGTCGGAACGGCGGGGATTAATTCGTGAAGTAGGATCCTGCCGTGGCCCATCCACGATAACGCCATAAATTCTGATACACGATCGTATCGTGCTCGACACGAGCTGCTTCCAGTCCACTAAAAGATTGCCGAACTTAATCTAACGCTATCGCGATCGTGCTAGAGGTATCAATCGGCTTTAACCTGGTGAATATCGATCGCGTCGCGACGAGGAGCATCGAGGTCGATTATGTTCAAGGGTTATCCGTGGCAGGTCCTCTGACTCGGGAATGCGTATAGGAAGCCTCTGACGAAGAATTCCACGAGAAGATCTGGTGTCATTTAGGCGAAGGTGCCTTGTATTGCTCGATAAGATTACGTTCAGCTCCATTGTTGTTTGTGACAGTGGGTTCCTCTAAATTCGATCGAAGGCAAGATGGGGATCTAGCAAAGAATTCTATAGTATCAGCTGATCCAGACCACTACAGGCTATTCCTACACTTCGCTCCCTACCCTAACCATTCAATCAAATCTTCTGACACACTCTGACACAAAAAGCAAATCCGGATTGTTCCACTTATATTCCACAATATCTCCTAAGCACGCAGACTGGCGCGGCTACTCCTCAGCCGGGTGGATATTCAAGTGCAAAACCGACAAGAAAGTTTCATTTCAGCGACAACCGTGTCAATAACTCTGCGGTGTTAGATAACGAGATTAGTTTCACGAACTTGAACGAGGAGCGTCGTCTACCCTCTCCTCAAGTCGAACGATCGCGGATGCATGCAGCTAACGTTGACCACGTTGATCATAATCCAGGTGCCATTGGGGCGAAAGTATTTCACCCCTCGACTTCCCTCGACGCGAGTGGTGAGCCATACACCGCGCGAATATTCCTCGCACGTACCCTGTCGCCTGTTATTGGCGTGGATTGCGAAATTACGCGGTCGCCGGTAATTCGGCGTACTTCTGAAGTTACCAGCCGTAGGAATTCGCTGATTTAATAGGCGCGCGCGAATATTAGCGAGATTAGGTTTGAGGCTGTCTAGGGAAGGAGTACTCACCAGCTTGGTAACTAAAATATTTATATGGCAATTTGGAATATTTCAATAAACGAGTCAACGGCCCTTTGAATCGTTCGCTCCGAAACCACCAAGGGATTAATCATTTTCCAAAGCTTTTCCTTCCTCGTGAAGCTCACAATCACATCGCCTCCCACCGTCGTCTTACGCGAATGCATCCGTTGAAACACGAATGCATGGACCTCCGCGTTCATATTTCTGCGATCACGCGATGTTCTTTCAACCAGGGCGTACTCCAGTTATTGTCGCAGAAATTGCATCCCTCCCCCTCCGAGATTTCTCGTTTCCAGGCGAGATTGCTGCCAGGGCATCTGCCTAAGGTGGCGAGCCACCTCGAAAACAACTGGCGACAAACACTCGCCGTTGAATGCGCTCTGCACCTTGCAATTGCGGCAGTGGACAATTCTATCGTTACGGAGACTTCGCGAACTTGGTGAACACCAATTTGCTGCCGCTCGTTTGGGGATTTGCGCGAGATTTCGAAGCTGCATCCCTGGTTTCCAGGCTCGGTAGTTATCCAAGGTGGTTCTTAGGGAAAGTACAGAGTGAAATTTGCCATGGGCTGTGAAGATTAAAGAAGGTCCCAAGAAATATTCAAGTCACCCACAGAATCCGGAGAAACAGTGATAAATTCATATGAAATTTGTATTTGGGACTTGTTGGAACAGAGGTTTGACTGGAAACGACTGCCCTTTGAGTTTGCCGTGCCCGCGACATCGGCAACACTCGGGGAAACCAATTAATCGAACGTTTGCCGAAACGAGTCCCACTCTAGGGCTCGAAACACTCCTCGCAAAGGGGTGAAATAACGACGGATCGTTTTGAACAGCTCCAAAGTCAATTAACACGGTGTTGAAAATAACGAAGTGCCGGAGGTAGGGGTGTGCAGGGCCACCGAGGAAGCCCCTTGGCGAATCATAGTTGGTGGCTTCAAAGGGCATTGTTTTAACGTTCCTTGGACGGGGAACAGAGGGGGTGAAACAGCAGAGTGCAACCCTGGAGGCTCATGAGTCATCGACCACCGTTTCTAAACGTCGAATTCCTCTGTTGTTCATTGAACGTAACTTTAGGTGGTCCTGAGGCGAAGTTCTAACGATGATTACCAATAGGGGTGTATCTAAGAAATAATTTCTCCATTCGTAGCCAGTTTCAATTTTAAGGGATGAAACAACCCCATTTGTGGGCGATTTTCTTCCATTTTTCTTTGATACATATTATTCTGCAATTCTCTGACTTATTCTTGTCAGTTCCACGTGAAAAGTATGTTCAGCTTAAAAATGTTAAACCTTATATCGAATGGGAGCTGAAGGAAATCAATATCGAAACATGTTTCGGTTTGTAATCTTTTCTTCCCAAGATTTTTTTACAATTTTGAATAATTATAATCGTTGCGGCCCTGGTAAGAAACTTTTTACTTCTTATTAACTAATCCGCAGCAAAAAATTCGCGTTTCATAATATTCCATCGCACTGGTGGCGCGTAGGCGTGCAGCGTTGCACGTTTATCCGGATATACGATTGGTTTCTCGCCGATCCTCTTTTTTTTCCCCTCAGCTTCCGCTCTATTCGCGTGGCGAGCGTGCACCGTGAATCCCCCTATGGCCGAAGCGAGGAAAGGGGGAGAAATATCGCGCTGTTCTCCCCCTGTTTTTTCTTCTTCTGAATATATATTCGATAAAACTTCGCAATATCCGCCAAGAAATATTGCGTTTGATTGCGAGTTCCGTGCTTTCGGCGCTTCTAGTCACGAATTGGACATTCCATTCGCTTGCATTTAATTAATTTGACGATCCAACACATTCAAGCTATTGTAGAGAAACTTACATATCGTGTCCGTAGCAGCAGATAGTAGAGATCCAATCTAAGGGGCTGAGGTTTGCGTAATCCTCATTTCAATCTCAAATAGAGTCAATGTAAGCCCCGAATGAATTCACAAACCTTTCGGCGTCCCCGGTTGAAAGGGAGCCTAAAGCGTGGGAGCGTTTTTAAACGCCGGGAAATTGCGATTCTCACTCTCGTTCCCATGGCGCCAAGAAATTACGCAGATAAATGCATCGGATAGAGCCACCCGCTGTTTCAGATATAATTAAGAATACTTACTACCTGTTTCATCTTACTCTGTCGTTGATAACGCGCGTGTCTTCGGTATAAATGAGAGAAACTCTTCTTCTTGACAGGAAGACACTAGTCATTCCGAGGATGAATATTCATACCCGCCCCCTGCATATAAAGTTCACGGCTGCACAGAGTTTCACGGGCAAAAGGAAGAAAATCGTTCGATTCCCACCATTTCCGAGCACACCATACCTCTTCTTCCATACATCTTTCTATCGTCGATAGGTACACAGAGCCCCGACGAAGAAAAACAGCGCAGGGTCATTCGTACAAAATGATGGACGTTGATCGATCAACTTTGAGCCCGTTCCATCGCACTTCCCTTGGTTTACAGTAATTGAACGTGGTCCGATCGCTGGCAATGCACTTTTCCATCCTCTGGCGCATCGATGCTAGAAAAAGGAGGATCGCAACCGGTTTCATCGACTTCTCGTCTCGATCTCGCGTTTTCTTTGAGCTCCCCTTCTTTGCGCTCGTCGTTGGTGTTCCGCAGACGACCCCAGAGGCTCGGACTTTCCTCTTCCCCGGTTATATGGAAATGCAGCCCGTCGAGTTCGTGGCCAGCTGTCGACGGCGAAGGAGCCGACCTTTTCCCCGGTCCCTTTCGACTTCATATGGCTGCATCGATGTTTACCCGTGCCAGGGGCTGCAAAGAAATTCATCGATTTTCATCTCGCGTGATATCCGCTCGCGTTCTTCATACCCGGGCTCTAAACGCCCTCGCGAGCGTGTCGAGAATGCTCGAGGAAGTGTAACGTTCCACGTTTCGAAGTGAATTTCAGAGAACACTCGGCAGAGTGTATGTCATGGCGAAAGTAAACGGCGATGGCTCCTTCAGTTTTGCAATCGTGGCAGAGACTTATTTGCAGGACCACTTTCAAGGGGAGAGAAATTGCGAGTGAAATGGGATCTTCGCTTTTTTTTATCGAGTCATTTTTTATATTTTTTTATATATATATATATATATAAAATATCAATGCGGTTATTCGTCGTTTCACTGCACGAGATTTCACTCGCGTATGCATCGCGATGACTCACCTTAAATTTCAACGAGCGTACAGGCCTTATCGCGAAGAAGTTATCACGCGATCCGACGTTTCGTGAGCTTCCCGCATAAAAATAATACACTGTCTCGAATCGCTTAGCTCGCCGCGATTGCAACTTTTAACGTGTTTCGTAACGTGTCCAGCGAGAGAGTCACGGAGCAATTAAATCTTCTTTCAACCTTATCATTAGTTACAACTTAGAAGATTACATATTTTCTCAGTACACTGACTCACTCCAAAGTAACCGCGCATCGTTCCATAAGTTTCACATCCTCATTTAACGCGCCTAACGCTCACAGAAATTGCAGAAGGGTAGATAGCAGCGGCGCACCCAGAAGGAAGGGGTGGGGGAAGTCCCCCCCCCCCCAAGGAAAGGGTTTTACAAAAAAAAACTGGATTTTATTCTTTAAATAAATTCTTATAATCGCCTAATGAATTTTATTGAATCTGTATTAGAAATATTTTTTAGCCCTTCGACTCGGCCCCCTCCAAGATTAAATCCTGAGTGTGCCACTGGTAGATAGACCTGTACATTTCCAGCTTGCAATCGTTGAGGTGTGAAAGCCCAAAGGAATCCGATCTCGCGATCGTGTCGCGAGGCGATTCCCCCGGGGCCGTCGTCGAATGCCTTTTTCACGTTTCACGGATGCCACCGGTCGTGATTAATTCACAATTTGGCGAGCAGCTGCACGGTGAATTCCAGGACCGAAGCGGCGAACGTTGCTCGATCGACGCGATACAGGTCGATATTGCCCGGAGACACGCGATGGCTTTATTAACCGAGCTGAACAGCTCAACTTAGACAGGGGCTGGCGCTCGTTCTTCCAGTACCTCTCTGGAATTATCGTGACACGTCGCTCGGAGGAAACAGGAGACAGTATCGATGAGCGAATCGGGGAGCTTAAGGTGGCCGGGAAATTTCCACAGTTTCCAGAATTGTTTCGAGTTGGAGAATCCTGGGAACTCGGGGGATCTTGGCAACTTTGGGGATTGGGGAAGTTCGGGTCACATTGGTCCGGCGTGGACGGCCACGAGAAATTCCCGAGCCTCGCGATTATTTGACAGTCACTCGGGACTGCGATTTTTCTCCGTTTATCCGGTGTAGTGATAGATCCGAGTGGGATTCCTTTCAGCGACATACTCCGTGTCTAGACTCTGTCACTCCAAAGCGATGCAATTATTAAAAATCCCATTCACTCTTGTTTCAATTACATTTATAATAAGAGAAGTTGCTCAGCACATTGTTCCTTTAATCAGGGCCCTTGATATCCCGCGAGCAGCTTCGCTTCCCCGTATTTCCTCTTAAGCTCGAAGCTTTTATAAATTGGAATCCTCTTTTCAAGCCAAACGACTTGCGAACGAAAACAAAAAGAGGGAGGAATTAGATACTCCCTCGTCCATCTTGCCCGTAGCTTTTCAGCGCGTCTCGTCGTCTGATAACTCGACGTCGCCTGTCCTCCTCGCTCGCGGTGCTTTATGCTAAGCGTGTCGAGGGGCTTTATCTTCCCGAGAGGCGAGACACGGTAACTTCTGAGTGTACAGGCTAAACACGGCCGAGCTTTATTAAATCCAGTTGTGATTTAATTTCCACGCCGGCCCCGGGAGAGGAGAGAGGGCCCTGGGATGGACCTAATGAAAACCACCGAGATATTCCGCCTTTTTTACCTGCCCCGACCCTGTTCTCTACCCTTGTCTCGCCTAATACCTTGGACGCGGATAATCATTCGATTACGCGCTTTTAACGCGCTCCTAATTGCGCTGGAAAGCCTCGCGCAGCGGGTTTTGTTCGTCGCGGATGAGCGCAGCTGTTACGTCCGGTGTTCCTTCGCAGAAAAGCGGCGCGAATGTGTTGAAACGCCGGGAGGATTAATGAGCCGCGGGTTTGCAGCGTTTAAAAGGGAACGTGATAGGCGCACTGTCGATGAAAATATACCCTCCTTTTTCTAAAGAACAAGTCTATCAAGCCTGATAGACTTCGCCACTCTTCGCTACACAGCTCGTAATTAACCTCCGCAACAAAACTACGAAGACTGTTTACCCTTTTCACTCCAATTAAAGCAGCAAACAGCCGCGCTACTTAAAGGATACCAATCCGAAGTTCGAAATAAATTCCAACGACGGGGAAGTTATACATACTGCAAATGCTCCCCGGATAGCGAGTGAGGAAGGCGATTCGGCGACCCGTGCCCCTAAATAATTGAATAAGGTCGAATGACAGTCGCGTAGGTATTAATAACGAGGACGGATTTAAGGATGTATCGGACGTAGAATATTAGACAAATGTATATGAAATTTGAAATACTTGAATATACGCATAGTAAATCTTACGCATAGTAAATCTTACTAATCGTAATCATAGTAAGTCTTGCGCATAGTAAATCTACATTTAAGCAACTCGAACGACAATTGGAGTCTTATTTTTACTCCTAGAAACGAATTTTTCACTTTACAAATGCTTTTTCAAGCATTATTTTGCAAATGCTTGAATTCACGATTTTCTCAAGTTATAATTTATTTATTTAAAACGCTGTAGTGAAAACAATTGAAACTCGGCAGATATTTTCGTCTACCCATATACTACATGTACAAAAAAATTGAAAACATTGGCACTATTTCTTCGACATTTTTTCAGCTGTTTTATCTGTCAAGATCGTCCCTTGTGGGAAAATTTGGTATCATTTTGAAGATAGGTCCGATACATCGTTAAGCCTCGCTACTTGTCCGTCACCACCCCCACCTCGTCGCCCTGCGCGCCGCGGCTAGACGGGGCGAAAAAAAGGGGGGTGGAAAGTGGCGGTTAAGGTCCCGACGGACAAGGAAACTTAAGCTAAACGAAATATCCCCGGGGCCTCGACAAAAGGAAACAGCATCGAGGGGAAGTTTTCACCTCCACCCTCGCAGACGTCCGGGAAAGATGGCCGCTCTGCTCGCGATCGTCTCTTTTCACCGACGAAAACGCCATCGGGGAAACGGGGCTGGGGCTCCTTTGGACGCAAAGAAATCTCGGCTCCGGCGCGATGCTGAATCGAGTCAAAGGTTCCGCGGAACCACGGCCATGCAAATCCTGACCCGGTTACTCGCGTTCTTTTTGCGCGCGACTGGAAACGACAATAACCACCGAGGCGCTGAACGACAATTTGGTGGAGCTACAGCAGAGGGAGATAAAGGGAAACGGGAAACCATGTGGATATTGGTCGACAGAGATCCTTTTGATTTTGAGAAATGAAGCTGGAACGACGATTCATCGAAAGCTTTGAATTATTTTCGATTGCAACGCTTCAGTTTTTAAAGGAAGTGACGCGTGTCGAATTTTCATGCTCGTAGGAGAAAACGACCTGGCTTTCGAATTATTTAAAGCGGCAATCGGCATGCGCTAGCAGCGTTTTCTGTTGCCAGGCGCAATAATGCGAGGATTCGTATGACTCGTAATATGAACGCTCGGTTAAGTCGTCGCGTTTATCTGTGCTGGATTGGCGAATTTTTCGTAACAGTTTCTCGAGCCGCCTCCGTGCCTCGTGGCGTGCACACGGGCCTGGATTTATTCGCGGCTAATTCGCCGTACAATTAACTGGCACGATAAATTCCGGGCAACGATAATTTCCGTTGCGCGGAACGCGGTATCAGGGCAGGTAGCCGGCCGAAAATTTAAACGTAATTGCGTCGATCACGCCAAATTAAATTAAACATTCGCGTCGAGTTAATTACGTGGATTTTAAAGCTACTGCGAGCCAGCATTATGCGCCCGGAAATATGATTGCTCCACGTTAAATGAGTTTTTTGCGTTAATTACTTGGGCGTGGAGAAATTTCATCGAATTACAGTCTGCAGGTAATGAGACACTTTGTTGCTTACTTTCTCAGGGGTCCGTTTCAGTTTCCAGCTTCAGCCATCTTGGTAACGAAGTAAACACGTTATGAACCTTCAGGCCCGATCCACACTATCAAGCCGGACGAGTGTGGACGCTCAGGAATGTGATTTTGATCGAGACCGGACCGATAGTGAGGATCTGGCCTTATACCTACCCCTCCCTCCGAATTATATATGTCGCAGGACAACTGTAATATTATCCTCTTTGTCGGAAAACTGTTTGTACCTTAACCGGTCTAAAAGTCGATTTTTTTTTTATTTCATTTTTCGAATGTTCAACCTTTTAGGAATACGTGTTTAAAAGGATTTGTTGAAATTCGTAAAATTCCCGCAGTTGTAGGCATTTCAGTAGCGGCAAATGCATGGGCAACAACCGGCCATTCGGCGCTCACGTAAAACTTTAAACGCGTTTTTCTCGAAACAGTGTTCCCAAAACGGTGGGACCTGTATCTCCAAAAGTTATTATCCGTTTCGACTGAAACTTTTTTATTTTGAAGAATATACTTCTGGGTTGGGAGAGGGGGGAGGGGTAACTGGAAAAAATTACAAAAAATTGAAAATTTATAATTTTCAAAGGCGTTGAAAGGACGAAAAATACAGGGAAAAGTGATTTTAAACTTGAAGTGTCGTCATTTTCTAAAAAAATGTCATTTTTGTAATTTTTTCTAGTTCCCCCCCTAGCCAGAAGAATAATCTTCAAAATAAAAAAGGTTTCAGTCGAATCGGATAATAACTTTTGGAGATACAGGTCCCACCGGTTTGGATCAATTTTTTGACGCCTTGACTTTAACGATTCCCCAGGGCCGCCTGCAATGATTAATTATAAAAAAAATATATATTTCTATAATCTAAGATATCCTTAATACAATGCAACAAGTCCCATTGAATTATATATAGTAGTTTTCCTTTCATTAATTCCTAAATATCACCTATTTTTTTGGGCTCTAGACCGGAAGGTCCCCTTAATTAGGCTGAGGAGTCATAGCCTTTCTGCAATACTTTTATATATACTAATAAATAATAATATAAATAAATATATGATATGTAATAATTTTTATTGTCGAATGTTTCCATCACACACGTTAACGCTGGAGGTCTCTAGCCTTGCCCCACAATTAACACCGCCAATTCTCTCTTCACCCACACGAAGAATCCACCCCGAAAGAGACACATGCACGTGCACATGATTTCCTGAAGAAATCCGGCGCTAAAAACTCGACGCCACCGTTTCGTGGTAGCCTTGGTGAAACGGGACGTGATTATGTTCAAACACGAACGGGATGTTGTTCTTTAAACCGGCACCGAAAAAAGACCTTCTGTTTTCCGAGTCGCCGCCAGCATCTGGACGAATTAAAGCTGGGTAAACCGTCTTTCGTGTATACGGAGGATGGATTATAGATGTGGGTGGCGTCACGTGTTCCAGGGAAACGCGAATGCCAGCGACGCTTGGCCTTCGCCGCGATGAAAAATTCAGGATCGATAGCATCGCCGATGAATACGCCGGTTGACACCGGATCGTGGGGATCGATGGCCAATGATGCCGTGACGTTGAATGGCGATCGGCCGCGAAACGGGACGCCTCGATGATATTGCCGTCTAATATTAGCGTGAGCGGGGCTTATCGCGTGAGATAGGCCCGGGGCACGTTTAATTGCATCGATTTCCGGTGCTCGGCCAGTTTTATTTGTGTCTGACGTTTACTCGGCGCCTCGACTCGCCAGACACTCGGATCTTGATTCAGTATTCGAATGTGGAGGGATAGTGATGTCCTGCCTTGCAGGATTCTTTGAGAACGCAGCCTCGGTTTGTTATTTGTGATTGAGGGTTATGGATGCCTTGGTATCTGGTGATCTAGATGTCTAGGTACACAGAGATCTGAGTATCGAGAGACTTATCTAGATAACCAGGAACCTACTTAGAAATCTTCGCTTCTGATCAGCAATACAGAGGAGGAGCTGCTGCCTCTTGAATTCCGTTTGAAGCTCCCCCATTCCAACCAGGTTACTTAAAAACCAGGGCGGCTAGGAATAAATAGAAAGTCGAGTAAACATACCGTCATCCGATGATCCAACGGGACCTCGAACGAAATTATTCTTTTGTCAACGGAGGGAAATTATTCATTCCGCGTCTCCCGATATTTGACTTTCACTTTCCCTTTGTTCCATCGTCCAGTGAATCATCTTGAACTCCATACCCAGAATCGTAAATAGTTTAATCCTTAATTCCCTTAAATATCAGCTCGATTGATGGAAAATTATCAGCTCTTTTCAACGAGCCCGTATCCATTTGGCAAGCTGATCCTTGACGAGTATCATTTCGGCCTGTCCAGCGCTCCCGGCCGACACGCTCCAGTAGAAAGGATTTTCCATGGTATAAATGGGAAAATCGGCTAGCAGCCAGTGGATCGAAACGAGCGCGTGAAACTCGTTGAATCGAACACCGGAAAACGATCCCGGCCGGCTCTAACCCCGCTCGATTTTTCCGTTTCGCGGGATAAAAAAAAACTAGTCGCGAACTCGTTACCAACGGGACGGCGAATTAACCAATTTGCGCGAGCTGTGTGCGTGGCTTGGAGGGCTCGCCGCGTGTTTCAGACGACGATCAATAGCCCAAAGGGCGTCAGGTTGCCCCGAAATGCGAGTATCGAGGCTGGATTCCCCTTTGAACGCCGTCCAAGCGTTCGTTAACGTCTCTTCCAACTGCAAACGTACCGTCGCCTATTCCTATTTTCCAAAAATCGCACAAATCAAATCTAACATTTAAAACAGACGCACGGACACGCACCACGTCTCCCAATTTGTAAAACTCGAGAGCGTTCGCTGTACTACGCTCCGTCGGTGCGGTAAACTTCAGTAATTGTTGACGAAGCTGTATTTGCTTGCGTTGTTGCGCAAGCTCCGAAGCACATCTTATTCCAGCGACTCTTTTCCCAGAAGTTTGTCTTTGCTGTAGGTCCGGCGAAGCACTAACAGACAGTGGAATTGTTTTGCTTAGCTAGAACAGCGGCTGATCCGACAAGAAAGGAGGCAGAAAAATGCTAGTCCAGAGGAAGCTCTCGCAGCCAGTGCAGTCACTTTTAAATTTAGACGTCGTGAACACCGTCTCCTTTCAAATTGCCTCCTACGTCCGTCGAGCTGACGTGGCTGTCTGAAGTCTAAAAAAAATGTCCTCGAACACTTCTTCATACCCATGGATTGCCCATTGAATTTATAATCGCCACTGGACAAATTCTCCCGTCGTAACATTTCATCGAGTGTCTCTTACAGCCGCGCTGTTAGCCCGCAGATATTTTCTTGGCAACCAGCGAAAACTGGTGGCGGAGAAACTGATTTTGTAACAGGTGCTGTTTGTGCTTCTAAATCTGTAGCCTCCGGACGAACATTGGACTCTGGTTTTAGCACAGAGTCTCCACGAATATTCGCTTCAGATCCTTGGAAACTGCATACGCATGCGTTCTTCATGATTCATCTGCAAAGTATCGCTGCATTCCTCGCGCTCTCAGCACATCCATCATTGGCATTCGTTTCGTAACAGAATGGACCCACCGTGATCAAGGCTTCTGTTTAAATCAACGTCCCCTTCATCCAACTCGATTCGAGGCTCTGGTATCTCGGATTATCGGGACCTCCACTGCACTCGTGGATTCACGGATTGGACTTAGTGTGATTGGAGTTAGACCTCGCGTTCCACGGTCCACGGCAGAGGTCAACGACGCATTGCCACGTCGGGCGCAGGTTCCACCGTTAAAGTGGATCCAGAAGACGGAGCGTGACTTCTCTCACGTGGCCAGGCGTCAGCTGTGCGCGAGGCGAGGCGACGCGTTAGCCGCGCGAGTATAAATCAATGTGAATCGAGGTTCGATCAGCGCGTAATGCAGCCTCCGATTCGGAAATAAGGGTAACGACAGTATTTATCGTGGCTCGTTACTGTGTATTCAGTCAGCTGCACCCGCAGCGCTCCCCGGGCAGAGCGTAGCGTGAAGGTTTCTCAACGCGATTACGGTTAAATCAACACCGTGGGCGTTATCGTACTTGCGCGGTGCGCCTAGATTACGAGGCGCAAGTCAAACAGATAATTGAGGCATCCTATAATATTTCGTGGGGTGTGAACCGCGGTCCGAGCACAAAGGGACTCTAACGTCGTGCACCTGTGTCTATGAAAGGAGGAGCTACTGCTGCTGCATCGCGCATATTTTCTGTGCAAGCATTCGTGTTCTGGAGTGTTCAAATATTTACGCAGCCTTCGGAGTTTATTCTGGGCTAGACTGTTGAGCGGTACTATTTCTGATAGTAGGTTGATTGAATTTTACGGCGGAGCCTTCCTTGACCCGGGGGTCTTCCGAAAACTGGGACTTTCCTAGTCTGTAGGGACCCCGGGACACCGAGGTCTTCTAGGATCTATGTGACACTATTCGTGAACCCGTAGTCCCCGTAATTTGAACTCTGAATCCTCAGCGTGGGGTCACAGCACCTGAGAGACCCCCTGTGTTGAATCTTTTTGTTATAAAATCATTAGTATCCGGTTCAATCAAGTTACCAAGTACTATCGAGTTACTCAAAGACTCTTTTATCAACTCCCACGTCCTCTGCATCGAGCACCACCACCTCGATGCCACCCCATCGAGTTTCATGTATCCCAGAGTCTTATGCGCGAAATCGTACAGACTCCTTTTCAGTTTCCCTAGGATAAAGAAGCACCAGCGTGCAGGATCGACGCGCTTAATTACCAAACCCATTAATTACGTCGAAAAAGATTTATGGTGGCCCCGGTAACGGTGCACGCGCGACTTACACGAGTTTATCGCGCGGTGCTTTTGATTGATCACGTAATTGCCGCTGGAATCTTGCCGAAGAAGCTCGAAGAATACATACTGGCCAGTTTCCGCGGAGCTTATGCTCTGTGCTAATAATTATACAGCACAGCTCGAGCAACTGCGCGCTACTCCGATTAGCACTGGCGCGATGAGACACTTAAGCGAAGTAATTTTGCGAAGGCGAGCTCTGATAAGTCTCTAGCGTGAATAGACAAGTTACTGCTTCGAGGAACAATCGATGCTCTGTTTCTTCGGCTACCTCCTTACGATTTCGCTGCCTTCTACGCCGTTCCTCGGGCAGCACGCGATTCCGATCTTTTATTTCTACACCAATCGGCATTCGTGGACTTCGCAAAGCTTCGTTCTGTGTCCCTTCCTTCATTTTCGAGCCGCTCCTGCCGGCAGGGAAAATTATTTTCGTCGAATCGTTCGCACTGGCATGGTGGATTTATTAGTCATCGCAGTGTCCTCGAAGATAAAGCGGCTCAAAGTCGCGCGAAAGCAAGAGCTGGTCACGTACTGCGTTCAAAACTTTCTTCAGCTACCAGTGTATCGTTACAGACATTAAACGAGCCCCAGTGAGATAATTTTACGTAAACACCAGTTGAGTTCCTAACAATGTGGCTGCTATCGCCCAGTTGCATTACGTGTATCGCTCTTGATAATGACGTATTCTGCGCATTTACCAAATTCTTTGCACAAATACCACTTACACAATGTTCTTAAGTGGTCAGGCCTGCCTGTGAGGTCTGAGAACACATATATATCCAGGATTTTTTTTTAAAAAACTTAGCATATTAGATTATCTACTTCGTGCCGAATCGTTTATTATCTGGAAAAAGTAATTTGCTACAAAATGGCGACTGTTCATAGCAACAGTATCGATTTTCGCCACAGAGTCGCTCTCGTTTTTCATTATTTTTCATCAGTTTCCATCTGTAAAATAAAAGCTACGCACCGAAATAAAAAAAACACGATCGGGCACTGTATAATCTAATATACTAACTAAATTTGGTCCACTTTTTTATTTTGGGTGAACCAGTTCAAAGCTACATTGCAAAGAAATACAAGAACTTTAAAATATATACATTCGAATACACAACCGTTTATTTAAAAAAGTCTTCAAGTTTTTCAACAAAAACATCTTGAAAATACATGTGTTTTTAGACATTACAGGTAGGCATGAACCCTTATTAAGCCTTCCTCTATATTTAAACCTAAAAACGTAAGAATTTCCCCCAGGTGACCAGCTTACCATAATTTACTCCAAAACTCGTTAGCTCACGAGTCTAGCTTACTCCTTTTTCCAAGCGTGACTGTAAAAAAGATACAAAAAGGCACTTTTCTCTTCAATCATATCTAGGAAAATGTAAAAGCCTGAAAGTAAACACGGATGTTACACGATGACCGTCGAGAATCGTAATTCAAACGCGTTGAACCGCACGGATCGGTGGCTTGCATAGCTGGGCGAGAACGACTTAGACGAGCGGTCCACGAAATTCCAAGGGAGATTATATTAAGCGGTCTATTCTGATCGCAGTGGCCCCAGTGCTGGAGGACCAGCGTCTAGCGACGTTAAATCCTAGGAAACGTCGAAACTGCTTTAATAACGCCCTTTCCAGCACCATCAGAACGAAAATTACACCACCATGCGCATTGGAGGATAATGAAAAGGACGTTCATAGCAACTAAAGTTTTGGGTGCTGAGTTCGTCGAAATTTAAACCACCAAGTGCGTTCCTAATGGTGTTCCGATCTGACTTTTCTGATAAAAATAGCACCACTAGAAATCATAGGCGTCTGCTCGAAAATCACTTTCTGCGTCGAATATTACCCCTCGCGGCTCTCCTTTCAGTCGATAAATTAAAGCCCCTTTCACGCGAGGCATTTCTGTAGCCTCCCGACTGGTATTTTCATCGCGTTCACCTGCCAGCGGCAGGGCTGGTTGAAAAGTGATGGAGAAGAGTGGGGAATGCTTGAAATACCAATAGTGAGACAGAAACGTGTCACGCGAAAAGCCCCGATCGACAAATCCGTCTTGAAATGTCACCGTAGCCGCCTTCGTGAACGCGCGCGCTAATTTCAGATTCGACGGGAGCCACAGGTCAGCCGTCTCTCTTCCGTGCGTCGCGACGCCTCGCTTTACTTTTTGCCCGTTTTAATCGGTCTCGTGTCCGTACACCGTGCCTCGAATCGATAGCATCGCGGGCGTACACGCGAGGACAAACGATCGGAAGCGTCGCGTCCCGTGGATTTCCAGTTCTGTTTGCGTTTCGACCAAGTGCGTCTCGCCGCTCCAGGCTCGCGAATTTTTCTGCAAATATTTGCGATACGGGCCGATCCCGTGCGCGTTTTTGCAGAAACGCGAAGCAGAATTGGAACGGATTTTTCTCGAGTATTTCGATTTACAATAGCTCTGGACTTTACGCAGTCGATTCTTTTAAGCAAGCAATTCCAATGATTCGGAGACTTGAATTGAAATTTTTCAGGGAACTTCAGTTTTAATTTGGTATCCCTAAAATTCCAAAGATTTTCAATTTCAATCCAATTCGTAGACTACTCTTGTAATCCCCCACCTCATTCAACACCCAAATCGAGTTTCTCACCGATTTCAAATTTTCCTCGACCGCGTGCTCCCTTAGTCCCCAATGCTCCATCGAAGTGGCTGCCCTCGAATTTAGCTGCCACTGAAATCGAAGAGCGCAGGGCTCGACACGCGTCAAGGGAGTCACAAACGATCCGCGGGGCAAAGGTCGCCCGTTTAATTGGAGTTTCGATCAGCGGAGGCGAAAGCGACGATCCGCGCAGTGGCGTCCATGGAAAGCGCAATTTCGCCAAGTGATCCCCGGCGTCTTTATTATCACGGCTTGCCCTACATATCGTTCGATGATTGCAATGCAAATGAGACATTTACATGCGGGCATAATACGCCGGCGCAGGTGATTTGCATGCGGAGGAACACTATTCGATTCGTAGCTATTAGCCCGCTGGCTCCAGCATGCGTGAAGAAACGCGGCACGGCCATCTGGGACAACGCCGTCGTTAATTATTGAGAGAATCAACGCCATTTCCCGCCTACCAGCCGCCGATAGTCGCGTATTAACCACTGCTCCGACGGCGTTCTTTTAATAAACGCGAGCCAGCCATGAATTACGCAGTGGTAGGTACGGTTCCCCGCGTATTATTAATATTTCACCGGACGGAAAGAGCGGGAAGGAAGTTAAAAATTCGGCCGTTCTCCCCGCGGCCAACGATTTATTACCTCCTGCGCGACGAAAAAATGGCGGAAGCTATAGGTTTTCGTTAATTATTCTGGCGACGGATGGAGTATCCTTTATCACACCACTTTTTGAAAATTCAAGCCCCTGGTGGACTTGAATTTAGTTTCTAGGGGACAATGGAATCTTAGTTGAAAGGGAAACACGGTTGTTAGTTGAAGAGATTCTTTGGTTTAGAAACGATGTAAGATGTTGGAGTCTCGGAGTGGATATTTTTTGGAGGATTTATTTGAATTTCTCTTCATTTCACGGGGATGGTATGTTTCTTTACTTTCCATTGCTATAGAAGAGGTAGATTGGGAAAGGTGTCAGCGTGACAGATAAAAGAATACTTCGGATCCTGACACTAGCCCCAGCATTAGTCACTCTTGAGTAATCACACCGTAAATGACCGAAAAACAAGCTGACTCAAGCGTCTTGAGGAACACGACCGTGACGGTCGATCACCTGGAAAATTCTCAGTCTGTTCGCGGCGGTCGAACCTCGTAGACGTTTCCACTCAGAAACCAGCTTCGTGTTTACGTCTCTGGCTTCAAGTTCAGTGTTGACTTTAACGTGCAGCGACCGCTGGTTTATAATTCACCAAGTTGCTCCAGGTTCGCGTAGCATTCGAATCGGTAAGTGAAATCTCGTCCAATTTCTTCTTGCTTCCAAACTCGATCTTCCATCAAGCTTGAATCTTAGAAATCGCAGAATTCCAATCTACAAATCTCACGTGCCTCTGCCGTGAATTTTTCCAAATCCACCTAAAACCTCTTCCACTAAATGACCCCCCAAGCCTGAATTTCCGCCCAAGAACGTCCATGGGTTCCAACTTGAACACCATCGACGAGCAAACCTGCCCAGTGTCTTTCATCCTCTGGCCTTCATCGCTCGCAGCACGTGCTGCCTCGATCATAAGTGTACAGGCCGAGCCAAGCCACCGAACTGTACGTGGCCATCATCGACTGCATTCGGAATACAGGGTTCGACGTCTACTTAGCTCTGTTCACTTCCGTTGGGCGCCCTAGAGTCTGACCGTTGCTCGATTCTGCGCGCGTGCACCTGGCCAGCCGTGGCTGCCGGTGCATTCGCGCTGCAGATACGCGCGCACCGCGGCTGGGAAGGTGCAAGGTCTGTCCTCGTCGCGATAAAACTCGCGGCGCGTTTTTACGGCACGCCTCGAGGTGCTTGACACGCGAGCTATGCGAACGCACAGCTGATCGTTGATGCAACGATTCCCGCGGCGGATTCGTGGTGGCTCTTCACACCCCTGGCGAGGAAGGAGATCACCCTTCGTCGCGTGAGGACCGCGGCCGACTCTCAGACTGCCTCTCGACGGTGTTAACCCTTTTCTGGGCGGTCTTTGCGCCTCTCTGCTTTATCGCATTCGGTTTTCAGCTGGGTGCCTGGTTCCGCCAGAAAGGTGTGTGGGGAATAGGATCGCGGTATCGAGTATTTTATTGAATTATCGGAGAAAGTGGAGCGGGGTTTGATTTACGTATATTCCATGCCGACTGTATTTCTGAATTTAATTGCAGCGGATTTGCGTAAGGGCGGAGTGACGCAGAATAGTTGCTGCGTGAAAGGTATAAGGTAAAAGTACCAATAACTGGACACTTAAGGATATCAAAGTTGTTTATCTTAAAAATGGAATAGAAATAAATGTCCTTTTTAACAAAAGTGTCAATATTCAGATAAATGTTACTTCTTTCTATCAAATGAGCTACTAAAAACTTGTTTTCAGTGCGTTATTTTAATTAAATTGAGTAAAAACGCAAGTAGTTATGTGTACCAGTACATGGACAATAGAATTCTGCTTTGTCCCAGCGTCCCACTTTTGATGTCCCAATACCTGGCCAATGGGGAAGATAACGCAATGCTTGGCGCATAGGGCGCCACTAGTGTTTGTGTGAATGGTTTGCGCGCGAATTTTTCATTTTCCAATTTTAAGTTATGTTGAGAATGTAGCATGCAATTGACTAAAAATATGAATTGAAAATAAAAAACTGTTAATTTATGTACAGTATACTTGTACTTACACTTTTGATATACAAAAATTTGAGAAAACACAGACACTTTACGGGTTCGACAATGCGGTCAGGTATTGAGACTTCACCTAAGCGTTCAAAATGCTGAGAAGCCGACCAACTGGACGGCTGGTCAGTTATTGGGACAGCGTGCAGAGGACAAGATTATTATGTACCGGTACACGAACACGTATATTTTTAACTAAAATCAACATTAACTGATCAATGTTTTGTTTTGTATGTAACAAGAAACTTCTTAAGATTCTGTACATACGTTTTTTTCTCAGAAAAACGATTATATAACGATTATTATCACCTTAACAACTAATTGTATTTTTCTTAAGAATTACTTAAGAAATCTACGCAGAATTCGAGTGCATGCACCTCCGATATTTAAAGACTGTTTTATATATTAAACTTTACATCTAGGGCTTTCTTAATTTTTTATATAAAAGATCAAGTTACAAAATAACATATGTTCCCAACAATATTGTTCTAAAGTTTCTATGAAGCTTAGTAAAAATATAAATGTCATTGGTGTCCAGGTATTGGGACGTGTCCAGTTATTGGTACTTTTACCTCAAGGGTTTCTTAGAGACTGTCGTATCATTGTTTTCAAAGTTCTTGTCAGATCGCACTCAGTTTCCTTGAGCCACCTTTTCAGAACTCCCTCGGGCTCGTTTTATGGGATTCCTCGTGACGCGTTCCCCAGTGCCCCTCTGCTTTGCTCACGAACCGCGGAGTTGTTCGATCAGTTCGCGTAACCTTTGACGGAGAACAATGGCGCTTTGAATGGCATCATGCTTCCCGACGGTTTCGTCGTCAATGAATCAAAGTGAATCGCGTGCTGGCATAAGCAGCTCGCTAACAATGCCGCGAACTTTGCGCAACATTCTTCGTTCGAGTGGCTGGCGTGCAGCTTCCACTTTTGGAATTCGAGTGGAGCACGTTTATTACGCTTTTGTAATGAGTATTTAACTTTACCTCGCTGGTACGACGCCTGTGTAGTCTGTCAAACTTTTCGTTCCGTGTTTTCATTTCGACTTTTATTATTCATCGGCAAACGAAACGCCGGGGATTCTGTTGGTCTCATTAAGATTGGAAAACGCGAGGGAGTGGAAGAAATGAGAAATCAGAAATAAGAAATCAGAGATCGATACAATCGCGGGGAACACTCCTCGACGATCGACCATTCGACTTTCTGTCGCGTCGAATCGCGGTACGTTCACTCGCACCCGCTGTTCCCTTAACTACGCATTCTCAGTGGGCAGGGTAATGGGACCGTCGTAAAAGACCGTGGACGTATGTAAACGCGACAGCAAACTCAATTGTCTCCACCTACGGCGCAGGCTTCTACTTGTACCGTTCGTCCGTCTTCAGCGTTTCCTAGAAGCGGCCAGTAGTAAATTGCGTCGCCCTCCTTTCGATTAGCGTGTAACTCGATTTGTACCGAGCTTACACCGAGCCTCTACGGTTCGTTCAAGATTCCAGCGCCCCACTAAAAGTGTATAATTCATGGCCTCGTATGGATTCGTGTTTTCCAACCGTCAGGCATCCACGCGATTGGTAAACAGTGGCGTTCATTTTTATGCTGGGAAAAGTGGAAGCGGTGAAATTTCTACGTGAAATTCGTTATGTCCAAGTGGCGGGAGTCGTAATACACTATCACGATACTGAGTGAATCATAACTTATGAAACATATTGAACTTGGCCCTATCACTATCGATTCTACGTACAAGTGGGTTTATCAGAAAGCTCCTTGGGTCATGGTTGAGACACTTGGGACTCAGCGCTGCACTGTTCGAGAGCAACGTGAGTCACAATAATATATTTGTCACAGAGTGGTATATACGAGCAGGTGAAAATATCAGGGTTGACTCACAGTGCCATATCACCGAGTACTTAATTACTAAAAACACTGCAACACATGATCGATGGGAGGAAAATTCAAGGGAACGACGAACTCCTTCCATTTATTTTGCACGACAAACGCGTCGCTAGCCCGCAGCTCATTAAATTCCCCGTTATTCTGATTAATTCGTGGCACATTCAGGCCAGATAAAGGGTCCCTAACTTCAGCGACGCAGGATTTGCTCCAACGATCATAGCGATCCGCGTTTATTTCCCCTCCTCGTGAAAGCATCGACCAGGGCGACTTGCGGGCTCCTCATTGTCCGGCTCCGCCAATTAATGGGCACGGTCCTCGACGGACCGAGCAATAAGAGGCAAATAAAAATGCAATGAAAGGTTTTATTGGCTATCATTGGCTACTGGATGCTGCATTCGGTTCGAGCACCCCGGCTCACGAAAACGCTCCATTGTTCCTCGCAACGGCCGGACCAGCCCGCCTAACTCTGTTGATGAGAAACCGGTGACTTACGAGCGAGGGGCCCGACGAGTCCACGAATCGCCCACCGCTGGTTTCTATCGACCTGACGCGCTCGCTAAAGCCAGCAGCGTTCATCGGCCGAATCTCTGATCGTTTACGATTCTCCTATTGGAAATATCGCTGGAGTGGAAAGCGGCGGGTTTCGCGGTGTTTCAATTAACGTCACCGGCATCGAACTGTTATATATTATTCATAGTTGGCCGCAATGGTACACGATGTACCGTGTGTTGCTCGTTAGCGTTACGATCTGACGGCTGATTATTTTCGACACCGCGCTTCCTGCGTCGGACACGGACGCCTTTATATCTGATCTAATGACACGTGACAGTATTTAATGAGTAACGAAACGTGGCGTGCATAGCTGACTGTGCCCGTGTATCGTACCTGACTGCTGTTATCATTGCTATTTTTACTCGAGGCAAGGCCGGCGGTGCTGGTTAGGTGGTATTGAACTCCAGCTCCTCTTCAGTCCGCCGATTTCTTAATCGCCCGATGTCGTAGATGTCGACCTAGACCACCATCCGAAGTGATATCTCCCGCTGATAGAGGTCTGCCGATAATCTCCCAAGTTTACCCACCACGAAAATACACAGAGAACGCGAAGGATCTCTCCTTCGTTCACAAACTCACAATACCCCCTCACGACTCTATCGATAGCATCGCCAGGCCTTAGATCAACTTACCACGATACGAAAATTCAGTTGCTATACCTACTTCTACTCTGACAGAAACTCTTCGCCAGAATCATTCTAACCATCCCGAATCTTCTGCTTCTAGGCTCGCCAGCATGATATGATAGCAACGCCCGAGGAATTCGCCCCTGAAAGATGAAGAATCCTCGCATCCTCGCGTGCACCCTGCTGCTGCTGCCTCTGGTGCTGGGCCTGACCCTGCAGGAGGACGATCTGGTCTTCGACGATGTGGGCGAGGACAGCACCGCAGCGACCGTGATCAGCCGTCGCTTCAACGACCAGAGGACCAGCTGGCACGAGCAGCAACGGCCGCACGACGTGACCAGGCAGCAGGTCGAGAGGCTGTGGGGCGTACCCGACGTAGTCGTCCCCGTCGGCCACGTGCTCAAGCTCCGGATCCCACGGCAAGCGTTCACCGGGCCCGTGGATTACTACGAGGTGAGAAGCAACCCACGGTTCCCTCCGTCCCGAGCCCTGGAACCTGGCCAACCATCGTCTGCCGATCCTCAACGCTCGACCCCCGATTCATTTCCTCGCGTACGCGTCCTACCCAGCATCCTCTTCACCCCCCGCCCACCCCTTCCTTTTCGAGCATCCTTGGCTCGAGAAACAAATTTTCGACGACACTGCCCCGCTGCTCACTTCCACGAGCTGTTCTCCAGGGACTCTCTGGCTCCTGGCTGGTGACACAGAGAGGCACTAGGGGTTTCACACCATGAAAATTGTGGGGGTGTTTGAGATATAGCCTCTGTGGATTTTTACAGTCGAGTGGGTTCAGTTTTGGTTGTTCTTGATGGTTATTCTGATGTAAAATTAGGATTCCACAGTTTGTACTTAATCTCCGGCTCACTATTACACCCTTAAAAGTTGCGATAGTTACGTACATAAATTGCAAAGCCTCGCGATGATCTGTAGCCATCCCCCGCACAGTTGAAAGCACACACTTTGAAGCTGATAGGATAAATAAAAGAAAGCTTGTTTCGGTAGGGAAAAAAGGGGGTCTGGCGATGCCTTGCCCCCTTGTTTAACCGAGTAGCGAGACAACAAGTAGGTTCAATGCACCCTAATTTGCCGGACGACACGCTGGGCGGGCAGGGGGTGAGAAAATTCCTCGCCGTTCCGTTTCGAGCAGATTCTGGACTACCGCCAAATTTCATACCTTGATCCTTCCCAGCGAACGCTGCGGGACGTGTACGTGCTCCTCTGTCTCTCATTTGCCTCCTTTTGTCGGCCGTGCCAACATCGCCAGGGAATCTATATTCGTGATTCAATTTGTCTTCGACGCCTCCGCGGCGCGGCTGGATATCCGCTTCACTTTTGCCGCCTGGCCCTTTCTGCCTTTTATCCGGCAACTTGCCGCTGGCTTCGGGGAACTCGCGCAAATTTAACCTGAATTCTTTTCGCCCGCCAAACTCTTCTGGTTACGTTATTCGCTGGTTTCAAAGTGGGTTGGAAAGTGGACAGAATTCTGGAGGTATTGCAAAATATAAGTGTTCCATTTGATTTCGTTTTTACGCGTGGTGTAATTTAAAGAGGTGGAAGAATTGATCCAAAGTTTGAGTTCATACTCTAGATTCAGATCTACCGTAGCGCGGGTAATAAAGAAGTCAGTGTAAATATTTAACTTACTTGACCTTCGGCGATTCTTTTTATATCACGCGCAAGGCCTCGCCGACTATTTCTAGACACTTCTTTAATGTTTCGTAGATCATTTCGGTATGTTACATGAACACAATTGCGCGTTGAAAATATCCAGCAACACTTTCTGCAAAGACAGGGAAACAGCTGCTGCGTGGGACTCTTTTTATTGGAGCCAAAGTCAGACGCTAAAGTCATATCGAAATTTATGCCCACGTGTTATGACACTCCTCCTGTACATTCCACTTTTTATCTTACGTTTCGAGGAATAGGAAGCAAAGCGTTATTACTTCGCATGGAGACTAGATACCCTAGATATTATTGCTTTTCTAGTTTCAAACCATATTTCATTCGATTCTAGTTAAACACTTGCGCAACACTCGCCACTACGGATACCACAGGCAATACCCAATAGAAACACTATTATCACGGTGTAATCGCTACAGCAATTACCCTGTTTTTTTCTTCAGTAGGCCATCGATTCACGCTTCGTTCGCGCGATAAAAACAAACGAGCAGCCTTCGACTCGCTGAAACATCCGTGTTTATTTAAATTTCCAAGCGGTTTTAAATAACGTACATTAGCAACTCCCGAACCCAGACCTATGCCAGCAAAATCCCTTCGTTTACCCGTGCTCAAATATTTCCCCTGCCCCTAAAATGATCCCTCCTCCCGCTCTGATACTAAACCTCCACCACCGTCGAGAAACGATTTTTATTGATTCTAAAAAAAAAATAGGTGTTGGACGCCAACGGAAACCAGCTGCAACGATGGCTGTACTGGGACGACGCAGCGTCTACCCTGATGGGTGTACCCTCGAAGAAGGACGTGGGTAGTCATCATCTGAGCGTGAAAGCCATCGGGAAGCACGGCGACACAGCCAAGGATCTATTCATCGTGCAGGTCGTCCCGGAGAAGCACGAGGAACTGAAGCACAGGGATGGAAAGGTGAGGTCCTTATCTCTGCTTTTGCCCGTGATATCCGCGGCAGGACTGTCGTTAGCGGTGAAAACACCCGTCTGGCAGCGGTTCAAGCGTTTCCTCGGCGAACAACAGGTACCTTCTGCCTCGCCGTACCGAGGATTAATTGCGAGGATCTGTAACCTGTTGTCATTGGAGAACCTCGTAACTTCCACGCGAATTCTTAATTCATCGCGACTTATTTCGCGGCGTGAAAAATTGTACGCGAACTTGGGAAGTGGTGGAGTGATGAGTCAAGGATCCACTTTTTGTTCTCCTTTCATTTTTTGTAATGCTGAGTCACTAACAATTGTGACGAGTGGCAGCTTCTCGTTAGGTCCAGTTCCCTCGATTGTTGCTAAATTCGGTTAGCCAACCGAGCCTGTTAACGAAGCGATAAATCAATTAGCTGGATAATCGGCCTCGTTGCGTCGACGAGCAACACCAGCGTATAGGGGAGCGCTGACTTTCCCGCTCTATGCCGCGCTGATCGTTTTAATCGGGCCTCAGCCGATTTTCGGGGGATCGATAATTAATTGGTACCGGTAATGAGCTCGTTATATGGTTGAACGACGTAATCTCGTTTGTAGAGACGCTCTTCTACAACGATCCGCGCCTCGCTGGTTAATGGAGCCGAACGATCGTCGGTCGGAGGTAACGAGGGCGATTTTTGGGGCGTTTAATTGTGATTAATCGAATGTGATTCCGGTATTTTTATTACGAAGAGAGTAGAGGTGGGTAGAAATTCAACGGAGTTCTGATCCATCAAACTAACTTCTAGGTTCTAAAAAATAAATTATACTCCACCTAGCCCAGATCAAACTCACGTGTAGGTAATTCAACACGTTCAACCAACTTTCCACTAACTTCCCACGTGCCCCTCTCATTTCCAAACTAATTTCCCCGCATAACGAATGCTCCACATATCGACCCCATATCATCCAGAAAACTCGCGTCCCGCAGTCCGAGGCGTGTCCTGTGGGACATCCCTTAGAAAATGTGGATATAAATAGAGGAGACAGAGCAGTCCTGGCGAATAAACCGAGGGAAAGACAATCGAATAGATTGGGAGGCACGAGCGCTCGGGGACCAAGTACAGAGAGGAGAAGAATGGAGTTTATTCGACTCGCGTGCGAGCGTGTGTCGTGGGACAAGAGCGTGAACAAAGCGCGCCGCGTTCATCGCGATTGCATCGGTATGCCGCATCTAAATCTCCTGGAGAAATTAGTCTGGTAGACGGTGCTGATTGACGCCAATTGATAGGCACGGTGTGCGTCAGCTTCGCTCGTATCCTCGCAGCGCGTTACGATCCGCGGTGGCCTTAATTCCTCGCGTTTCGCGAACTGACACCGTTCACTGGCAAAAGTAGCCGGGCTGAAATGGCGCGATGCTTGCTTCCAGACGCACTGCAACGAAGGCGAGGACCAGACGCTGCTGAACATACTGTTGGACGCGAGGTTCGACAACCTCTCGCCGTCCATCCGAGTCAATATCATCGACAATCTCGCTGGATTCCTGGGACTGCACATGGTACAGTATTCCTTTTGTTCAAGGGTGTATAGGGGTGAGTCACAAGAAAGGGACGTAAGCGTTCCTCTTTGGGGTACCTTGGTCTGCTGGGGCACTTAAGCTTCTGATTTTACGTAAAAAGGGAGTCCTGGTTCGGTTTGAAGGAGATATCGATGGGCTTGGATAGTTCGAGAAGAATGTGTCTTTGGAAGAAATTATCTCTGTAACTTTAGAGGCTCGCGGTGCCATTTGGGAAAGATATTCATGGCTTTGGTTGGGTTAGTTTGAGGAGGATTATCTCTGTGTGTCGTTTGTTTCATGCCGAAGATGGCGATTTTATTCGTGGGCAATGTGAACAGAAGTACGAAATGAAGGTTTCTTTTTAGTAAACTCGCCCTGTAGAGAGTACGCGTGGGTATTCGCAGCGTCCATGGAATATTATTCTATAAGTTTAAGGGCGTATGAGAATCTTGAACAAGTTTCGCAGGATTTATGGTACTTTTAACGAAATTCAGGAGGCTCCGAAGTTTCTCGAAGTTGTAGAAGATTAAGAGTATATTGCTAGAATCTTTTGACAGGCTTAAAGATGATAAAGGCCCGGAAGTTATGCGACACCAAGTCTTTGACGATGATTGAAAGATCTTTCGGCTTCCAAAGTACTCGCGGAATCATTGGAAACTTCGGGAATTTTGCTCACATCACTCTGAACCTGTCTGCTCCGACGCGAAAATTTGAATTGTTAGAACCGTGGTCTGCCAGGCGAAAGAGATTCTAGATTCTACTCGGGTCTACTGGGGTTTCTCCCCAGAAGTACTTGCATTGTTCCTGCCCTTCCCAGTGCTTCAAACAGTCGAGCGATATAAACTGCAAACTTTGTTTATCCGAGAGAAGGCGCTAGAAGTGCAGCACAATACCGAGATAGAGAAAGACGGAAGGAAGGCAGTAATAAAAGCTGGCGTTTTAATTTCTCCGTAGAGGTCGAAAGTTTACGTGAAAGAAGGGACCGTGGCGCGTGAATGGGGCACCAAAGGGGGATGTCGAGAATAACGCGTTTCCTCCTCCTCTGTGCTGCGATTAAATTAATTAAGAATCCCCCCGGCGCGGCAAAAAGAAAACGCCGGCCCCATCAAAGGCGTCCAATTTATTGCCGCTGCAACGAAAGGAAGCTCCACGGCTGGGATACACTTCAAGTCGAGCATTTTCTGTATTACGTCGAAGCCGGCGATGCGTCCTATGCCCCGCGACGCTCTGGCCGTCTCGCCACCGTGAAGTTCCCTTGTTGCCAAAGAGAAGACCGCGTACGCCCGAAGGGACTTTATCGGATAATCTTCCGCGGGCCGAATTGGGACACTTCTGTCCAAGCCTCTTGAGCAATTTCTCGCATTTCCCCAATTAAAGCTCCCCTTGGCTCGCCATCGCTGATAAATCAGACTCGCCCCGCCATTCCACTCGCTCAATTGCCTGCTACAGTATCAGATCCTGCCGTAAGCAACGTAATCTCCCGAGTTAATTCGCAGTGTAAAAGTTCGCGCTATGTATACGACTTGGCGTGCAACATTTCGAAAGGGCAGTTTCGCCTCTGCAAACCATTTTTTAACGGGTGAAAATTGCACCGTCGAGGGGCTCGTTCTATCGGGGTAATTGATTCGGTTACGTAAATTCAATATCCCCCCCCTCCCATCCAGGTGATTCGATTATGCAGCACGGACTAGCGAGATTTTTCCTCCCTTCGCTGATGAATTGACGCGATTGAAAACCTATTTTCCGTGTTATTAGAGTGGTTAAGCTTAATTAAGGCGAGGAGGCTTGGAAATCGCCGGTATTTCCGAGCGGTTTCCTTATGTACTATTCATAACGTTCCTCCCCTGCTGTTCCCCAGCCTTCTCTCATTGATCCGTTCGCGGCGATTTGAATTTCAGAGCGCGTTCTCGTTGCACCCGCAAACCGGCAACGAGAACTCCAACGTGGACTCGTCGGTGATCCTCAGCGGGCCTGGGAACGCGAGACACCGCGAGAAGAAGCATATCACCGTGGTCCAGTGGCAGGTGAGTCTTTTCATTGACAAGTGAATCGGCGTGTACGGGGAACGCCGATGGGCGTTGGGCGAGCATAGTCGAGAAACGGGGCTAGGGAGCTTCCGCACCCGGAATGTGTGTCGAGTATCCAAATCTTAATATCGAAAGGTTTCATTGGTGAATCGAGGGGATTTCAATTGAAACGGTCTTCTTTCGCTTGTATAAGCTCTGAAACTTTAATACGGAGAGGTTTGATGAAAAGACCGGCGAGATCTCGATTGCGAGGGTTTTATTCATTGATTCGTGGGGGGATGAATGTTTCATACGCGATTCCTTCGAGTGTATACTTACATGGAGAGGAGACCTAAGATGTGTGACGTTGGAATCGCGATGGAATTGGTAACAGGTGGGCTGCGACGGCCACTTATGGAGGCATCAGACGGATTTGGTGAAACGGCTGCGAGACCAAGCGAAGGACGGCACTCTGGCCGAGGTGATGCAGCTTCCGGTTCTCCTCTGGCGTGTAAAGACAGAGTCGAGCTCCTTATTGAGGAGTCGGAGGGAAGTCGGCTCCGGGGACTACAGTAATCCTGAAGATTACGGTGGCTACGGCGAGGAGTACGACGAGTACGAGGACGAGGAGAACGAGGAGGATGGCGAGGACTCGCAAGTGCAGCCGACATTCATGCCGGATACCAACTCTCCTAGAGGAAACATCGCCTCGGAGCATCCTCACAGGCATCACCATGGAGAGGAATCTATCGATTGGAACGTAAGTATCCCGTGGAAAGAGAGAGAGAGAGATAAGAGGCATCGCAACGATTCGGTTTTAGAATTGTATAATATATTTGTGCGTGTGTTCCAGACCGAGGAGACCGAGGACATAATTCCAGTGCTGAACAGAACGACCACGGACACCTCCTCCGTCGTAAGTATCAGTGTAAAAAAAAAAAATGGTTCGATCGTCCGATGTCCTTAGTCACATCGGCCGTCGTGTTCGAAAAGAGACAGGGACCATATACATACATAGCTGTAACCGGCTTTCGTTGAGATTCTTATTTCTGCCCTTCATTCGCCACGCCAATCGCTTGAGGGAGTCGTTGCGCTTAAAGTACTTAGTCCTAGCTGTGGGTATACTGCGTGTTCGATGCCGGCCAATGCCATTTCCGTGCCGTTTTAGACGGCATCGATCGATGTATAGAGAGAAGTGCCGTCCTATGCCGTTAGCCTTTTCCGAGGGGGAACGAAAGCCTGACTGATATCTACTTCTACCTCTCTACCACTCTGTACCATCTTCTTCGCTCTCCCTTCGTAATGTAACTAACAAACGTTTTTCCGTGCCGTACATCGCAATCTACTAACGATTTCGCAGACAACAACCACTGAACTTACATCACCATCATCAACAACCCCATCAACAACCACCACCACCAAGACGACCAACCCAACTACACCAACTTCAACTACAACTACAACAACAACCCAACTACCGCCGACAACGGCCACTAGTACCACTACTAGCACAACAACCACCACGACAATAGCCGATACAACAACAACAACAACAACTAGCGTGCCGAGCACCACCGTTGCCCAGTCGACAGCGTCGACGAGGCCGGATATCATCGAAGAGCCGACGGAGATCCCGAGGCGCGCGGAGAACGAGCTTATAAACGCCACGACGGTCGCTAGCCCAGACACCACAGCCGTCACCATCGTTCCTTCGGTAATCGTTCCTCATTCTAGCACGGCTGCAGCTCCGACGACCGTCGTCGAGAGGACGGAGACGGAGGTCAACGGTGGTACTGTTAATGTCACCACGGAAGAGGTAATGCTTCGATGCTTCGAGCTTTTTCTCATTTGTATGATAGTTCATGCTGCGCCGTATAGTCGATCCCGCGAGTCTCTCTTGCTTTGCCATCGATAGGTCGTTATCGGCCTCCCTAAAAGCCGCCTACATTGTACAGACACAACCTGGAGAATCGTTTGCGTGTGTGTTGTTCTTTTTTTTTTTTTATGTATATACCAGTGCCTCTTTGAAGGTGTGCTTGCCGTATTGTTGCTGGCAGAGGTGGACTCACTGAACAGGAGAGTTAAGTACACCTTGGAGGTGTAATTTAATACTCGCGTCATGCACGGGGCCCGCGACTTTGGAAGCAGACTGCGCCGAGTAATAATTTATGTCGCCCGAGTCGTAAAGCAAGCGCGCGGGCTCCGCGGGTGGGGAGTAGGGAAGGGGGGGGGGTGAGAGTACTCGCGCGTGAGAACCTGACCGAAACGTATACACGCGTTCAAAGGGGCACAGACGACGCGCACGATCCTTCCATCATCCTTGTCACATCATCTCCGTGATGTTCTTTTTGTCTCGACGGTGCCACGACGCGTCGAGACTACACCGCGACGACAGCTCCTTCCCAGTCTTAGGGTGTCTTCTTTCTGCCTTCAGCCAACGGAACAGTCGTCAGTGACGTCGACGAGACAGCCCAACACTCTAGTACCCCCCACAATAGCTGCGAGCACCACGGACGGTACCACCGCCACCAACACTCTGCCACCGGCATTCGCCACGAACGCTACCACGACACCCATGACAACGACGACACCGGTACGACCAACGTCGACCACCACAACCACCACTACCACCACTACCATGGTCCCAACCACTACCACTACTACCACTACCACAACCACCACGACTACTGCCGCTCCGACAACGATCAGCTCCACCACTGAGCCACCCAGATTTACCACGGAAAGCATAGAGTACGGGAATCGCAACTTCCCGCCCAGGCAGGACAGGAGGCTGAAGAAGATACCTGTAACGGCTGGCAAGCCGCTGAGCTACGTCGTCCCGGCCAACACGTTCAGCGACCTGGAGGACGGGGACACCAGGAGCCTCAGGCTGAGCCTGTACCTGCAGGGCGCCCCGCTCAAGAGTACCCACTGGCTGCAGTTCAATCAGCACACGCAAGAAGTTTACGGATTGTACGTAACGGATTGCCAGGGAGCTGTGCAATTTCTCTAACTCGAGGATTTATCATTTCGCAGGCCACTGGAGAATGACATCTCCACCTGGACCTATGAGTTGGTCGCTGCCGATAACGAGGGCATGAACGTCACCGATCGCCTGGACATCCACGTGCAACAGCACAAGCTTAGTCGCAGCGTTAATCACGAGTTCAGTGTCTACCTGAGGATCGACAAACGCTCTGAATTCCCAACGGACGTGGACTGGGAACTGAAAGTACGCGTCGTCTTTCCTCCAGCGAATGTTCATCCGTTTGATCGCCCCTTTATTGACAGGTAATTCGAGGCATAGCAGAATTGTACGGCGACAGCGACACCAGACACATCACAGTTCGATCGGTGGACATCGATCGCGAGCGTGATCAGGCGATCTTCACTTGGACAAACGATAGCCTGCCGAGAAGCAGCGAGTGCCCCAAGGAATACATAAACGATCTCTTTGATGTAAGTAGCCCGTCATTCCGGCACGCGTGGTCTCTTGACGATCTGACTAACGATCTGAATCGTTCAGGCGCTGATCGACAAGAATGGCGACCCTAGTTCTTCCTTGATGGAGGTTCTCCTCCCGGAGATCAGAGTGAAACGCGTGGTCCGTCAAGGTATCGGACAGTGCGAGGACATAAATCGGTCGGAGGTACAGAAAGTTTCCACTCAAGAGCCTAAGTCCAACTCCCCGCCAATACCGAGGAACCAAGTGGATCTTATCAACGCCACGGTTGGCCAGCTGCTCGTGTTCAAAGTGCCAGAAGTGCGTGTGCCATATGTTTCATCTAAATGTACCAGTCGCAACGAGAACATCCAAGCATATACTATGCGTGTGATTATTTTAGGACACCTTCTACGACGTTGAAGATGGTTCTGCCCGAAACATGCGAATGTTCCTGAAAACTATGAAACGCGAGCCTATCCCGCCACGCGAGTGGTTGCAGTTCGACACCAAGAACCAAGAGTTTTACGGCGTGCCTATGGTCAGCGACATAGGGCGCAAGGAGTACCAACTGGAGACCTACGATAAAAACAGTTACGATTGTATTCAACCATCTCTAACCCCACAATTTTATACGCGATAGATACCTTAATACGATCTTGAACTTTGCAGATGCATCTGCTACGGACAGCCTAGTCGTTGTAGTTCACGCTGCCCCGGTGATGCATCACACGGTGGAGTTCTCGATGACCTTGGACATCCCCTATGAATCCTTCGCCCACTCGGCCCTCCAGAAGCGCAACTTCATCGAGAAACTAAAGGAGCTCTACGAAGACAAGGATACCAGCGCAATTGCGTTGTACAGTATAACGAATGGTAGCACGGTGATCACGTGGCACAACAGGACCTTGCCCACGGTGTATTGCGCTCACGAGGAAGTGAGCAGATTGCGATCGGTGCTGGTGAAGAGCGACAACGACCGTCGATCCGTGACGGAGAAGGTCCTGGACATCATGGGCCCGGAATTCGCCGTGTTACAGATCACTGTGATTCCAATGGGGATCTGCCTCGGTGAACTGACCAACGTTCATCAACCAGATAATTACGTTCCACCTGTGGACGATTCCACAGCGGTCGGGGCGTTCCACGACGATTATCTCATCACCTTCGTCCTGCCCGCTATAATCATAGCGGCGATGCTCATTCTGGCGGGCATAATCGCCTGCGTGCTGTACAGAAGGAGACGCAGCGGGAAGATGAGCGTCAGCGAGCAGGACGACGAGAGACAGAGTTTCCGTAGCAAGGGGATACCGGTCATCTTCCAGGACGAACTGGACGAAAAGCCGGATCCAGGTGAGGGTCAGCGAGGGTATTTCATGTTAGAATTTAAGGATTCCGACCAAGTACCTCAAGTATGATGGTTATAGTCTATGATTTTTATGTGCCCCGCAAGGTAACAAGTCGCCCGTCATTCTGAAGGAGGAGAAACCACCCCTACCACCCCCCGAGTACCAGAAGGCCGAGGACGGGGCGGATGTCCCGATGTTGCAAAAGGAAAATTCCGAGGAGCCGTACCAGCCGCCGCCGCCGTTCGCCACGAACCGCGAGACCAATCGTCAGAATCGTCCGAAACCCACTCCCACGTACAGGAAACCACCCCCGTACGTGCCCCCCTAACAAAATACGGTCCACTCGCCCACGCGCAAATATATGCTAGCGATGCTCGGAGACTCCCCAATACACGCGCAAAACCAAAACAATTATCAGAAGAAACCTCAGCTTGCCGTTAACGTCGACAGCTGTGGATCTCTGAACTTATACAGCGATCTGTAAACGCTTTCGTTCGCCCGTAGATGAAAGATTCGTTCGCGAGGACTCGCTAAAACGCGCGCAAATTTTACTTACTTTCTAAATGGGTAATACCGTCTACCCCCGTTCTTCGTCGCTGTTCATTCGCGGTATTGTATTTAAGAGCAAGGGGTCTCTTCGACAGGGTCCTCTACGTTTTCATTCTTCTTTTATTTTTTATTACTTTTCTCCTTTTTTCCCCTCTCGTTTCCTTGATCGATGTACTTTAACGACCGTCTGTCTATTACACGGAAAATATCTCTAGGGAGTATGGGATACAAATCACGCGTTGCCTTTCGTAACGAATTCAAACTGTAGGGGAGAGAGAGAGAGAGAAAGTGAAGGAGAGAGAAAGAGAGAGCGAGCGAGAGAGAGAGGGTGCAGAGGAAGGATTCACTGGTCCGACTGGGTTAAGCGGGATTTAGGTTTTAGGTTTACTTGTAGAGCCAGCGTCGGTTAGGGCGAAGGTATCTTATTCTCGGTGTAGCACTCGGGAGGGAAGGACAGCAACGATACTCGTAACATATTTCAGTAATCAGTGCCATTTTTTAAGCAATAAGGGGTATCCTGCTGTGAACGAGCACACGCGCACCACGTGTGAATGGTTCTACGACTTAACGCAGCTACTTATTACGAAAACGGTCTCCAAGTATCAAGGACTATTAACTTGACGAATCTTCTTATCGTACAACGTACCTACAACGTATAACACTGCCAGATTAAAAAAAAAGAACAAAAAAAGAAGAAGCGAACTGACTGGTCATCGGGTGAGGCAGTTTCTCACGAGACTTTTTTTTATACTGTTTAAATAACAAAGAACACTGAAATCGAACAACGGAATTCAAATTCAACTGACCCATCCGACGATCGACTGGAGGTTTAATGAATTAATGTTTGAAAGAACTGAGGATTTTTTTTTTTTTTCAAATGAAAGAAACTTAACTTAATCGAGTATACCTGTTTGTGCGATGCCATTTGCAGAGGGACGGCAAAATGCTTCCATTGGCACTGTAGGCCATGCAGAATAAAAAGGAAACTAATGATAATATATATATACAAATATATATATATATATATATATAAATATGTATATTACTTGTCGTTCGATAGACAGTCCGCAGTCACTTAGGTCAGTGTTGTTTAAATGCTGCCAGACCCATGTTATAGCATTTACGTTTTCTTCTTCATGTTGTGTTTCATATACTTTGCACATCGCGACACTGTACAGAGGAAGCTTTCTGTTCGTTTCACGCACAACTCTTCCTTCTTTTAACCACCGCCCTGTGACTTATTGTCTGAGATTTTTGTACTCGCTATCGTTTTACGGCGAGGAACCTTCTGCGAATTTTCAGACGTGTCTTGAACCAGTTCGAAACCTGCCTGAAAGCTTTTTAATTTAGACTCTACGTAGTTACCAAAACAAAAAAAAAATACAATTTAAAAAATAGGAAGAAAAAGAACAAAGAGGGGGGATATGATAAGACGATTTTTATTGTATACAAAGTATGACCCGTATCCTTCGCGCAGGGCGCATATACACACGTTTTATAAGATGATTTTTTTGTATAATCTCTCCAACCGCTCTGTTGCAAGACTTTTAAGTAACTTTCACGAGAGAAGTGCGTTCTTTGGGTACAGATACGGGTATGTACGCGCAGCCGTTTCTTCGACACCTCGATAGTTTCCTGATATTTTTTAAAAGAAAAAGAAAAGAAGAACAAGGAAAGCGCGAGAGATGAGGCAAAAGAGAGGAAGAAAAGAAGAAGAAAAAAACGATATCTTTCGCGGGCCTCGGGTTTGTAGGCTCCGTTCGCGCCCGCTCCGCGGAGACGGGTGGCCGGCGAATCCGCAAATTCGGGGTCACTCCTATATAACTCGTGTGAATGGATTATGAGGATGTTGCTGCTGCTAATGATGATGATGATAATTGTGTATGTAGAATGATAAACGGATGTTTCGTATGCAAGCTAAATTTACGATATAATAATATATATTACTATTAATTCACGTCTTTATAATGTAGAAGATTTAAGTATATTAACGCGACAAACGGATCCTTTTTCATCGCGTCTTGTTTATCGCAGAGCGACACCCGACGAAGGACACTTGCTGTATGGAATAAAATCGTTACGTTGATCTGCAATGGACGCAGAACGGGGCACGATTCGTGACGCAAATCGAGAGGAAGGCGATTTTCCGTGACAGAAATGAATCGTGGACGCGGAGTACATATTAGCTGGCTTCCAACGCGGAGGCGTTCCCGAAGCTCGACTTATTTCTCCACGAGTGAATCCTCCGCTTCTCGATTACCCCTCGAATCACGCCCTCCCCTCTGTGTATTTAACTCGTAGCGGAACCTTGGAATATTTTCTATTTTTGTATAACGTTTTAGCGTACCCCCTTCTTCAAGGAATTCGAAGCGCCACGGACCCGGGGGCCACTCGCGTTCGAGCTCCGCACTATCGTCGATAACCCTTTTTTTACACTCGAGAAGCTCGAGTCGCGGGTGAAACTCTAATCACCGAACGGCGAATGGTAAAATTGGGGCTTACCTCGTAATCCCCGGTCTGCGTGCTGCGATAAGCAAGGACGCTTCATATCATTGCTTCTAATCATATCATCGCTCTACGCGTAACTCTCAACCGCTGCAATTGTGTTACTGTGACTACGAAATCGTAAAAAGGAAAAGTTTAAGAATGACACTTATGTATGATAAACGTGTACGATATTTAATAAGTTAGGGCTGGGGACGCCGTGTAAAGAGGGGAAGCTCGAAAGGCGACGGGGGAGGAGCAGGTGTCTCGAGAGAAATGACGGAACTTTCTTCTGGGCATGCGAGAGTGGTTCGAAAGTATTTTGTACAAAAGGACAGGAGAGAGAGAGAGAGAGAGGGAGGAGGCGAGAGAATGCGCTGACAAGCTCGGCCAATTCCTCAGGAGAGCAAACGATAAAGTTCCAGCCGGAGGGAGGAGGGAAGAAACATACGATTACCGCGTCGCATATAGGAATTTCTTGTACACATAACGGTATACATAAGAATACATAATTGACTGGGATCTTCAAATTATTTTTGTCCGCCACAGCGCCCCGACGGAACCGGAACGGAGGACCTTCGCAAACGCTGTTACTCGCGAAAAGGGGAGGGAACTCTCCTCTCTCCCTTCGTGGCGTCTAATTCGCGATCGTCCCCCGGGTGGTATCGCCTACGATGAACGCAGAAACATGGGAATGATAACGACACACGTATACAGATATCTCCGACAAGTACCGCATATTAAACACGTGTAAAGTTAAGAGTTAATAAAGCCATTTTAGGATACCCAGGCGCTCGTTCCTCACCGGGCGAATCTAGTTCGCGGTGACTTAGCGAGAGCAGTTCCTTTTCCCGTTTTCGCAGACGCACCTTGCCCGTGGCGAGGTGGGATTTCCAAGGGGCCGGCCTCGGCTTTTATATTTCGTCCTCCACGGGCACGGAGGCTCGCGTCTTTGTTCGACAGACGCTCGATCAATTGCGATCCGGCATGTGTTCCGCCGCTAGCGGCGGAGGACGCGTAATAGCGCGATCTTCCTTTACGATCCAGCTGAAAGAAGGTGCACGCGCCCGTTTCGTGACCGAAAGTCGAGCACGTCGCGTCTGCTGGTACACCCGAGCCCCTCGTTTACGTAAACAATTGACAATGAGTTAACGAGGATTAATTAGATCGGGCCTGGCAAAGTGTTCTAGCGGCGGGTCGCTCGGCGGCCTTGCTTCTGACATTGACGCAGAACGTCCGTGTGTTTTTTCAAGCAATTACAACGTTTCACGCGACGATCGCGATTAAAGCAGGTAGATATTCTGGCGGTTTTTGCCGGCGACCATCCGCCAAACATCGTCCACGGAGTTTTGCACTTGCATCCTCCTTTATGCGCGTCGATCGACGCTCCATTAAAAGGCAATAAAAATGAGGAAAGGACAAACGCCGTTGCATCACCGATGACCATGCATCATGAAAGCGGCGATCGGGTGACACGTTGAGGATAATTTTTATTCGGAACTACCGATTTCTTCTGCGTTCTTTGTGTAGAATTGCGGAGACACGTCAGTCACGGTAAACTTATCGCGAAAATGAACAAAGTTGGAAATAGTCCAGAGAACGCGCAACTCGTTAGCATTTTTAACAGGCTCGCCGGTCTGTTCTTGTGACCGATGCTCGTAACGACGGGTTTAAAGGATTGCCTGGCGAACTAAATGAAACGACGGATACCTATTAACATAAATTATTTTCACGAAGACGTACGGAGATACAGCCGCGAGCATGCCGGAGCAAGCGCCTCGCTGGATCGTCTTTATGGGGAAGTTATGAATTTGCAACGGTTCGGGGAGTGTTTAATATGCAACGTGTAATTGTAATTGCCGCGAAGGACGAGTAAAATGACTATTGCGCAACAGTCGGAAGAGTTCGAACGGAATATCGTTTCTGGTCCGTCGCGCGCTAACAATGGGAATTAAAATGCAAAGTAGCCCGCGTTCGGGGCGTTTGCGCGGCTCTCGATCGATGAATAATCGCGCGACCGCGTTATCAGAAGTCGAAATTCTTATTAGAACGGATGTGGTATTTTCGGCGAAGGTTTTCGGACTTCGAAGCTGACATAGACATTTCTTCATTTCTAAAAGTAATGAATTCATTATTATACAGGGGGTTCCGAAAATGGAGGGACATTTCGTGTAATATTACTTCCAGTTCGATCTACAGGCTTCTTAAATTACAGGAACTTTACAACCAATTATTTCCATGGAAGCCGATTTCAATTGATCAAACTCTATCTCAGCTCGTCGACGGATAGATTTTGCATCGCACCAAAATCGATTGCACCAGTGATCGTTGGGCAATCGTTACCTACACACGACCCAATTATTGAAAAGAGATGAAAACATCCTTATCTCTGATTCGGAAATGTATTTTGTGCAACGACATTTTCGCGCGAGTAAAGTCTTTCGATGCTCCCGTGGCTTCCCTATAATTACTATAAGTGTCCTAATTTCTTTAACACTATCACTATTGAAGTAAAAATTCCTCGTCGCATACAGCAACTTATAGTTCCTTTCTAAACGCCCGTCAAGTCACATTCCTGCATATGCAACTACCATTATACAAAGCACACCGATAACACCCTTGCATTGCTTTCAGAAATTTGAAAAAAAAAAACGGTCCTATTAATTATTCTGTGCCCTAGATATTGTGCATGATGGAACACTGCTTTATATCAAGACGAGAGCCGTTGCTCCCAATAAAATTTCACGGCTCACGAGTAGGTATATACAGAGCTGCATCCTTCTAAAAAATTATACCAGTCGAAGTTTAGATTCCGAAGCAAAGCAGCGATACTTCCCGACGCCAATGAGCCGAGCAGGCGTGAAGCGAGGGAAGTCTCGCGGGAAAAGCTGCAGAAGACTTCAGGAGGACCCGTTTCTACAGAGCCAGGCCCGAGTATGTGAAAGGATAAATGTCCATTGACCTTTTACGATGGAATTTGCTGGAAATTCATCAATTCTTATTGGGAGCATCGTAGTGCAGGCCGATTCGTTTATTGGTATAATGAAGACGAAACGACGTTACTGGCATCAGCCGCGTTCTATGACATAACACTGACGTGACAATGTTATCCGAGCTTGATGAAATTAAAGTGGCACGAGCTTCCCGAACGATTCGTTCGATGGAGTCTCGTTTGTACACAAAAGGCAACTGATCGGGTGCACTCTGTCGTTATTTCCGTTTCCTAGGTGAATCCTACCGTGATATATACAGTGGCGGACGAAAGAAAGTTTGCGACTTTTAAAATCGCACAACTTTCTTGGAATTGATCCAAACGATGAGTTTTTTTGAGTAGCTAGAAGGATTAGTTTGCTGAGTGACGTGTTTCGTCGTTTTGAAAAAAATTTCAATTGATTGGAATAGCAAAAAAAAATAGTAAAAGTCGTTTTTTAAACTTTTTTTTCTGAGCCTGTAATGAAAATTTAAAAAAAAAACCGTTTGTAGATTGAAGTAAGTTATATATGTGCCCAAAATTTCATTAAAATCGGTTAACGTTGCTCTGAGCTGTGAACGCTTAAAGATCGCAGAATAAGGTCGAAAAGCTGATTTCGGGAATTTCGCGGTTTTTTGGACCTTACTCCGCGGTCTTTAAGCGTTTGTAGCTCAGAGCAATGTTAGCCGATTTTAATGAAATTTTGGGCATATATATAACTTACTTCAATCTACAAACGGGTTTTTTAAATTTTCATTACAGGCTCAGAAAAAAAAGTTTAAAAAACGACTTTTACTATTTTTTTTTGCTATTCCGATCAATTGCAATTTTTTTCAAAACGACGAAACACGTCACTCAGCAAACTAATCCTTCTAGCTTCTCAAAAAAACTCATATCGTTTGGACCAATTCTAAGAATGTTATGAGATTTTAAAAGTTGTAAACTTTCTTTCGTCCGCCACTGCATAATAGAAGCTGAATCATCCGTTAGTGAAAATCCTGTCTACCGACCTTTATCGCTCGTAAGACGGAGACTGGTTCAAATATCCTCTTTGCTACTTTTCTGACTATAAGCTTCTTAGAATTGGAGTGTCTACTATAAATTGCGATATTTATTTTAATTGCGATAAGATGTGGTCTCGAATTTATGGGCGACAATCCAATATTTTCAGTTTAAAGGTTCCGGTCCAAGAAACGTTCACTTATAAATACCAAAACTGATCTATCTTCCGTGAAAGATTATGAAGGACGCCTGGACAAGTTGGGCGAAGCGCATAATTAGGCTGGAGTAGGAACCCGGTTGCCAGGTATTTCCTGTTACACGGCCGAATTGGTGAAAGTAAATAGTTGAGGTATCCCGATCCTCGAGCGCGGGTGGATAACACTGACTCATTCGTTGACAAACGCTACAGTTATCAGATTACAAATCCCAACTGGTGTAATAACCGCGATCATCTCATCTGCTATCGAAACACATGTCACGATCTCGCAGTTCAAACAATAATTGGGCTTTAGATTGCGGTGTGCAATATCGACTATCAGGACTAGCAAACGGAAAAACCATAAGTATCCACGAGTTCGATTAAATATAAAGTACAAGTACCATATATTTAGAAACAATGAATGGAAAGGTAGATAAACTGCAACGGTCAAGCTCCAGTAATCTAATCTCCCCCATCGGCTGTCCACAATTATACACGATCAAATTACACCGCTAAAAATGGATACGAACGATAAGATTCATCCGGGAAACTTTACAACTACGCATAACTGTGAAATAACAAAGACACTTCCTCAACAATTCCGAGCCAGATATAATATTGCTTACCAAAGTTTCAAGAGATAATCTACGTATCCGATTTCTCCCGGTCGCGAGTGATACAATTAACGAGCATCGTATTACCAAATCCTATCATCCAGGCTAACGTCCACGCATTAATCAGTATTTAAAAAAAAAATCGCACAGTATGTCGACTCTTATTATCGCCTTATGGCGCGAAAAAGTACGGCCGATAAGCGGTGTCCAATCAGATCGCTCGTGTCCATTACAAGCGTAACCATAATCCTTCGCGCCGAATCAGAAAATCTCCATTAAATTTTCGGTTGATCGTACGATCGGATTGTAAACATCATAAAGCGAGCTCCAAAATTGTCGGCAGCGATTTAAACCCAGCACGTGCTGGCCCGCGCGCAGTGGGGGTAGCGGACCCGTATTGCACGTGTAAACAATTAGTGGCGCATGCGCGGTCGCTCGCGCAGCCGTAGTAAAGGTCACGTGACCAACGCGCGTATAAAATCAGGGGATCGGCCGGCCGGCGTCACATTCGTGGACGCTCCGTAGAAGGTTAAGTGAACGGTGTTTTTTTCTCCGCTAAATTTCCAGTCATTTCGGTATACACATCTATCTGAAGTCTAAACCTACGTCCCAGTGCGGTCGAATAGTTGGCATACTCGCGAGACGTGCTAGGGCCCAGCGACAGACAGGACAGAGGAAAAATCGGCCTGTCAACGACCGCAGCATCGAGTCGATCGGTAGTGCGTTTTGATCGCGAAGCTCGCCGCGACGATTCCTCGTAGTAAATCGGGAGAGGAGCTTGGCCGTGGCGTGTTGGATTTGATCCGGGACCAGAAACGGAAACGACGACCCGGCGAAGGCTCTACTCGGATCTCAATCTCGCGGACCTCAATTTCCAACACGACCGTCATTCTCCAGGATGGGCGACAAGAACGAGTGGGACTACTCCATCCGAAATGGTGAGTTTTTCTTATCGGTTGCTTATCAATTTTCCATAGAACTATTAGAAGCGAGTCGTCTGCGATGGTGCATTTCGCTCGCGCTTAAATTTACATTAGACCGCCGATAAATAATGCACGGCGATCGGCGGAAAAGCCAGATTTTTGCGTTGTCATGTAGTTCAGTGTTGAAATAGCGGTGCGTGGGCTGTCTTTACGGGGGCCAGACTTCCCTCGAAGTATTCATCGGTTTGAAACGGCTATTCAAGAAGACAATTTTGTTTCCCATTGTGTCGTGCGCTCCTTCTAATTCTCGAATGGTTGCTGATTTGAGTTACGACCTGTACCTAGCATCTATTAACCGTTTTCGTACATTTTACAACGGGCAATTACTCGGTTGATTACTTTAATCGCCCAGATTTTCTCGTGAATGGCAAATGCCTTTCTACGTTGTTAAGTCCTGTCGTACCATTTAACGTTAGTTGTTACCGAGGTTGTAGCAGTTAATACTCCCCTGCGATGAGCATGGAAACTTGCTCGCTTCGAGCGGGGTTGTCGCGTTGCATTAGAAATTTAACATTCATATTGATTGTAATCAGTGCACACTGTTGACTACTGTTTAGCCCGTTTGATGAACCGGAATAAATATTTAACCTTGTGTGCCATCGGTGCATGCCACTCGACGAGTATGGCGTAACATTTTTTTCCTCGTTCGTAGAAATAGGCTTGGTAGTTAGCAAAAATAATTCCATTACGTCAAACGATATAGAAGAAAGGTACTGTTACGGAGAAAAAAACGACTGCAAGAAATGATCGCGCTTTGTCGACATTCCGAGTTTTCAAAATGCTCGAGGAAATCAATCACTGCTCAATCTCAGACGGAAACAATGCCTTTGACTTTCTTTGTGCTTGCTCTTTTTTATCAGATTATAGAGCTATCTCGCTATTTTAGAAAAAGGGGGATTGTGGAATTCGCCACGCATAATGCTTTGATTTCTTCTATGTAAACAAAGCGTGCAGCCAATTAGTCATCGGTATCCTGCAGTTCTGTAACACCTCATCGTTTATCTAGTTATAAAAGGAAGAGATTGCATTTCGATATGTGGAACGGAAACAATAGTCGGACTTGCCAATTAAAAACTATCGTCGGATCTGGAAACGGCGTTGCATATTCGTGATACAAACAGATTAGATATCGTGATATCAGTGTTGGCACTGGTGTCTCAATTTCATACGAAAAAAATAAAACGAATCTACCGCGAGATATGTTGCGCGCGCAAATTAATATTTCCTAATTGAAGATACGTGTTAGGGTGGAGCGCGCTCGGAGATATCTATCTTGAGTTTCAATTTCGCAACTCTGACCGGTACAGATGTTATTAACGAATCGTTCCTTTTTCTATATTATTCCAAGATAGCCTCCTCCCCTAATAGACCTCGAGGAAATTCAGGGATAGGAAAAGGTAAACATAACACGTTCGATTATCCACCAAATTACCATCAATTTATTTAACTACGTAAATTAGAAAAATACCTAAACTATATCCCCGGTTGGACACCAAGGACACCATTACAATATCCAATTTTATCTCCGCAAGCGTAAGCTATCGATCCCTAGATCCGTTCCAGCCAGAATCAACTGTATATCTCGAGTATCTTTCGCGATCTCATTTGTCGGAGCGGCTGGGAGGTGAGAAAGGGGTGGAATTCGGTCGGCGATAAGAGGATCTCGTGCCTGGACTCGTTCGATTTGCACGGTGTCACGATGGCACCGGGGCTCGCTGACCTAAGGCCATTGTCTTCGAATGCAGGGCGGCCTAGTGGTGCCAAGGGACGGCGTTGCATTCGCCATGCTAGCACGGGACACCACCGGCTCCGCGGATAAACGAAAATCAATAATTTTCCTCGGTTGTGCGCTAAGGCCGATGCACCTGTTCTCCTACCGTCCGCAGCCAGGCATCCTTATGTGTTAGCGTGTGCCAGCGTTAGGTGCACGTACCACGGAGAGCCGCGTGCACAGATCCCACACGAGCGGGATAACCTCAGACGGTTGTATAGGCCCACGTGGATACGTAGTACGTTGTACTGACCGTAGACACGTAAATATAATACGAGAGCCTGGGAGCACGTTGTACCCTCGTAACGGGGCAGCAACACGCACGTGCTGTGCACGGCCACTCCGCGTACGTCGGCCAGATGAATATATCGCACGCTCGATTCGAGAGGGCCGCGAAACTGTCGTGGAACGAGGAAAGTAGCTCTCGGGCTTCGTGCTGGGGGATTATTAAAATTGTTGCATAAAAATTGCCACTAGAGTGCAACGCTGCTGCTAGAGAATGGGCGGAGTAGGCGATCCTCGAGATGAGTCTGGAAAGATAGCGCCCGTATGCGCGGAAGCAGGTAACTGGTTGATGCCGAGCGAACCAATTGGGGGACACCGTTTAACGCGGGCGAATGTTTTAAGCTGGTTTAACGAAGGTCGCAAATGCAACGCGTTTGGAATTTAATTCTAGGAGAGACGTATATCGATGGCTTATTGTTAGTGCACAAATATTGTATGTTCACGCTTAACGTTTTCGAGAAATACAGGTTTAATCGTGCAATTGTACATAAGATTCAGGGTCGTACAATAAAGAAAAATACAATTTTTGACAAATTTATGAAGTAGATATACCTAAATGTGATTTTTATTCGGTATAAAGAAACAGTTCCGAGCTATATTTGCGTACGGAAACGCAAATTTCAGAGAAAGTGGACATACGATATTTTTGTATTAAGTAATTTTTAACGTAGAGAACGCAGAGCAGTTGGCAATTAATTATGGGTCGCGCGGATGCGCAGGCTGCACACACGTGTCCCCCACGTGGAAGCTTGAAACTCGAAAGTTTAAAGGAAACCTTTGGTTCCCACGTCCGTTCCAAGACAAACAAATGCATCCTTCCGGGTGAGCGGAATCATCCTAAAATTCCTGTTTGCGTCTACGCGACTGTGCAAAAACAAACGTCCGCCTATCGTGCGGTGGGGTACCAATACGCTGGAGGGAGCCAGGACGATATCGACGCGTGTAGGTGCAAGCACAGCGGAGGGCAGAGTGAAACGTACACGAAGGCACTTTAGGGGTCGCAGACCCAGTTTCGTTTCGCCTTACCCGGTTACCCGTGCATGCCTCTCCGAAATGCCCTTAATCTGGGGCCAATTTGTCAGCGCTATCTTTGAGCCGGCGCGAGTGCAATTGCGAAGTCTGGCGGATACCGTGATTTGCATAAATTCCTTGGCCGGCGTGTAGATGGGCGATTAAGTCGTTTGCTTTTCTGGCCGTGTGCGTGGCCGGTAGATCCGACCGAGAAATGGCGATCGGTCGGATTTACTCTCCCCTATGGCTGTGACGCTCGATCACGGCCGGAAGTGCGCCATTACGGGACGTTAAGGTCGCGGTAACACCTCCGTGCCGCTCGCATCGAGCCCTGGGATCCAGCGATCGTTCGATGTTAATCGAAACTTATCGACCAATGCTCCATTTGTGTACTTATACGGCCGCGGCTCGGGCAGAATCTAGCGCGCATGGTTTACTCGCCACTTCATTAGCGGATCGGAGAACAAAACACAGAGCTCGTGCCACCGCTAACTCGCGCGGTCCGGCTATGACCGCTTCATTCTCAATTCGCGGTCCATATGTAGATCTTGCTGGAATCGTGGAGATATATTATTACGTCTTTATTGCGTCTACATATATACATAAATATAGCGAATATTTACAGGCAGGTACTGTTACCACAGTACCGATATAGCTACTTACAGTGCAAAAGGCGAGGTTCAGCGTGAACGCTGCTGTATACCTAACCATTAACATAAAACTATTTAGATTACAGACTGAAACTAAAGCTAAGAATACTTATATAGAATGAAAGTTGTGGCAGCACGTTTAAAAGCGGAAACCGAATGAATAGAGCGAAGATCAGCGGGAAGAGAGTTATAAAATGATGCAGAAGTGTATGAGAAAGAGGCCTGAAATTTAGCAGTGTGATGAGACGGGATGGACAGTGCTGATTGGAAACGGTTGGACAGTGCAGAATCGGAGTGAAATGACAAATTGGAAGGAAGAAGACAATGAGGATAAGGAGGAGTACGGCTGGAAAGGGGTTTTATGAACAAGACAACACAAATGGAGGATCCACATCTGACGCATATTGAGCCAGCCGGAATCAACATATAGCGGGGATACATGATCCAAACTTCCTACGACAATATGAAAAACGAAGACAATAATTCTGCACACGTTGGATGCATTGAGCCAGGCGAGATGAAAGACAGGGACCATAAACCACATCACAAAAGTCAAGCAGGGAGATTACTAGAGACTGGGATAGGGAAAGCTTCTGGGAAGTGGAAAGAATATCTCCGTGCAATAACATTGTAAGTGATATTCGCATGGCAGAGGCGAAAGAAGAGTTGCCCATCGCGCTCTTTAATTGCGGACACGTGTTGCGTTGTGTGCCAGGCGAGAAAGAAACCCCCGGTAAAGACATTTTTAACAGCTCGCGACGGCCAGAAGGCCTCCGTTGAAATCCACAGGAGCTCCTTTTATTTTTCTACCCCGGCCGCGACGCGATGGAAAATTTGGGTCAGGCTGGAATTTCGTTCGGCGTAGAAGGGCCGAGGTGAACGTTCCCGTTCAATGATGCAACTACCTGTCCCCTTATTTACGCGTCACAGTCGAGCCCGAGGCAGTCGCGATCGGGTTCCCGTTTGCTCGCCGATCGGCCCAACCTCTGTTACGAGCGCAGAAACAAACCTGACGCGATTTACCGTCAACTAACTATGGACAACTTCTCCAAGTGTTTCGCGGCTGTCGGCGCCTCGAGTCGAGGAGAAACCAACGGGGAACAATGTGGCTGTTGGATCGACGCGAATTTCCTGGGAAGCACCGTCAGCAATTTATTAGGAATCTCTCGTGGTGAATGGAAGTTTCTCTAATCGCACGGCTCCCCTCTGGCGTCGCCGGTAACTTCCTTCGGCTTATAGACTGTAAGCAAGTTGCCCTAGGCTGAACAGAAGCGATTCGTTAAAAGATTAATGGGTACTATTGACAGGGGACGGTTCACGCGTTATAGACGTCGCGGATCGGTCTCGTACGCCGCGGTTCTTTATCGATTTTAGCGGTTTCCTTGCTGGATGAAACTTTCGACACAATACATTATCCCTATCTCGTTGAAGCAGACGTCAAGGAGACATTCGTATTCGAAGCTCGTAATTTAACTGCGCCTCGGCGTTGAGTCACTGAATCATCAATAAAAGTGTCATAGAATTCTGATTCACAGATAACTAATAGTTTATTCGACAGATGTTTAAAACTGCTTGCCTGGCACTTCGCTCGGAATTGAAATCGATGAAGTATCGCAAAGATTATTAATTATTTATTTATCTCCGTGCAAAGTCGACTCGTTGTCAAATATGGCGGACAATAGGACGAACAGGAAGGCTCGCGTGTTCTTTTCCATCCGGCTTCCCCTAAAAGGCGTATCGCTGTTGCTCGTCAAGACGGATGCATTCGGATTGACGATCGTATGCAGAATGATCATGGGCAGGCGTGACGCGCGAATCCAACCAAAGCCGCCACTAATGCGATTAAACATTCCGGCTGTTTCACGCGATTCTGGGAAGCGAATTGTTATTTCCACGGGTAAACTGGCCACAAACGTGTTCATCGTTTGCGGTGATGGACGACCACGCTTTTGGACAACGCGACCTTGCAGTTCTGAATCTTGAAGAGACTATCCTAGCAAGTGGATATATTTTTAGACCGGTCGTAAGCTTCGCATTGCTCGCCATGTGGTCTCGGGGTCACCTTTTCGGCTTTGAGGAAGGCATACAAATATTTTTAACGCGTAATCGGTTTGCGTAACGGGCGACGAATCTTACCTCGAGAAAGTTTCATGAACAGCAACCACGAAGGTCCGAGAGATTCCCCGCTAGTCGCCGATCGGCTCGATGTTGTGCCTCGCGTTTTCTCCTGGCTCCTTCGGCAAGGTTGAACGAACCTTCAAACAGATCTCGGCGACCTCGAGACGGTATTTTTCTCCGGTGAGCGCGGCGAGCTTTGTGATCGCGGTCAGTAGGATCCTCTGCAAGCGACGCGGGATTCTTTTCTTTATCATCTTGCATGACAATGACGGCGTAAAGGAGATTTGCCGAATCAGAGTAATCTAAGACAGGGATCGGCAATTTATTATGACTAAGTAGCGACCCAGATATGGCTCTTTGGGCATCTAAATCTGGCTCTTTTGCTACTTGAAGGAATGGAAAAACTTGCAGTTTCCGCCATCTAATACGAATTAATATACCCACCTACAGTAAATTTGTTATTATATCATATATTTATTAAATTTCTATGGCTCTTATAATAGTAAAGAATGTGTATTTTACGACTTTTTGGCCCTTCTTAAGTCCTAAGTTGCCGACCCTTCATCTAAGGTATCTACGCAGGGATTGTTTTTATGCTATGTATGGAGAGCATGGCTGGAGTAATAAACATTTGCGAGTCTCTAAGTAGTAGCAGGTGAAATTTTGACAAATCTTGAATTCTATATACCTAAGTACTTAGCTTGCTTTTGTGGATTTAATTATGTAGCCTTCAGATCGGATATATATGGTGTTTATGTACCATGGCAGCTAAATTGCTTGACCCATTTGGTTTCGTTTTGTCATGGTCGAGGGACTCTGGTGGACGCAGTGATATACGGGCGAGATTTCGTCCAAGTATAATATATAGACTTCTCCAGTTTTACTTGTTCGCGAAAGCTGTGCACTGCTCGCTGCAGCGTGGACGCTTTTACCGCCAAAACGTTCGCGCGGCCAGCCTCGGCTTAATAGATACTGGACAAAGAGGCTGTGTGCAGTCGCAGAGTGGGTCTGACAGAGTTGCTCTGCGATGCTTGGTGGTCGCTTTCAATTCTGTTTAGAAACTTGTAATGCCACAGTGCTTTATCACTGAGTGCACATTATTTTCAAGTGTCTATAATATGTGTTTGTGTATTTAATGGGAGTGCTCTAGTCAACTGATCTACTCAGCCTTCTCTCCTTTTAATATTCAATGGTTCCCACTTTTGCTCTTCCCTCCACCATTGGAGCTCGTCTAATTTTTATAGTTCACGTAACTATTCGACGCTCTGCAGAATTAGAATGCAATGTCTCACGTTCTACCAGCGAGACTTTTATTAATCCAGAACAGGGCGAAGGTTGTTCGAGACGAATCGAGAAGAGGAGATGCCATTCCATCGCGCTGAAACGCGATGGTCGATCAAGCAGACCTATAAGAGACACTTTGCAAATTAATGGCGCGCGCCGATCGTGAGTCGCGCGTATAATTGCAAGTTGCGTCGCTCGTATTATGTCATCATCACGTGCTGCCTCGCAGCTGTGAACCACGCGGGGAACAGCTGTATTTTTTCCTGTAATGCAAACAGATACCGCGATAGCACTGTTGATCCTCCTTCGTCAAATCGCTTCAATGTTCTCCCCGGATAAAAATTCGGTAGCGCAGCCTTGATGATCTCACCTTGACCCGCATGTATCCGGGGACGGTGTTTGTTTCACCCTGGTACAGTTGAATAAAAATTCCAGATTATTAATGTGGGATCGGGAAACTCCATCATAAGAGAGGACACGGGAATGACTACCATCGGGAAGTCGGCGGTAGCCGAGTTGGCTAAGGCGGCTGGCCAGCGCGCAGAGGATCGCGGGTTCGAGTCCCGCTCGAGGGGCTTTCCTTTTTTCCGTGATCCTACATTAATAAACTTCGTGCGCTGATTCCCAACGATCAACCCTTGCTACTGTTCTTCGCTTAGAACGATTTTACGACTCGAAGGAACTGTAATCTTAGGTGTTGAAGCTCCGCTTTACAGGGGAAAAGATGGAGAGCTAGTCCCTCCACGGTTGCGAGTAGAGTTAATCGAAGGACACCGATCGTGTGTGTTAGATGCAGTAGTATCGGAAATAATATCGAAATCGCGTGTCGGGATAAAGAGAGACTTATGCAGCAGCACGTGACGCAAATCAGTGGTAATGCGCTTCTTAAGGAAGGCGATAATTTATCTGGAGTATCGGAACCATTGCTCACCATTGTTGATATAATGTCCGTTGCATAATGGCTACATTATTGTAGTGCTATTACTGGCACGCTTGTCAACTTAAATAACGGCCGTGGGTGTATTGTTTTGTACGAAGTAGTGAAGTATGGGCTTGGAATATTACATTGTAATCGCAGGTGGTAAAGGGACATTGTTATTTTAATTATAAATTCGATTGTAGGTTGATTAATGGTGAAACGCTTTTGATGTTTTTATATCATTGTTTAATGTTTGCTCGTTTTAAGACACTTTCAATGCGAAAGCGAAAGATAACATTTGCCATGAGTAATTGATGATGTGTTTGATGATAAATACAATTATTCCGCATTAGTGGCGAAAATCGTGCGACAAATCCGCGGTGGAAAAACCTTCGAAACGTTGTCAGTGTATCGAATCTTATCTCCCCGGGTGGATTGCAAAATTCATTTTTTAAACATTTGTTATCGGCGATATTATCTTTAGCAACTCGGCACGTGACGGATCGTATCCTCACAAGTCTGGGGAACAGAATAAAGCAATTTCCATTTAATGTACCCGATAAAATTATCATCTAATCGTAGAATTTCCATTAATTTCGATGACGCGCGCCCGTTTTAATCGGTGGCCCGGTGATTCAAGAAACGGAAATCGAAGTCCCGAAGAGGGTGCGCGTCGAACATGATACGCGAGAACAATGTCGATGCTATCGTACACTTTCGCAATTCTATTTCATGTATTGAAACTTCTCGTGTTCGATTAGACGGCAGCTTGCATCGAGCAGGTATTAAATATTTATACACCGAATGATTATAGCATTATCATGCTCTGTTGCACTCGGAGTCACTTTAAATATCGTGGAAACTGGTTGCCTCGCAATGCAAATGATCCGCCAATTATTTATAGCCTTTGAGCACGTCACTATTTACGTTGAACTATCGGAATTAAATAAATCTCCGGGAGAATGTCGTTGTTTATCAGATAGCTTTTGTTACTCTTCGGACTTTAATCTGTGGAATTTGATCCTTGACCTTTGTACCCATCTTGGTCTAACTCTATTCTTTAGAATCTAATTAGAATTAAACTTTTTGAGAATCCTGTCTACTCTAACTACTCCATCTCTACCTCTTCCAAGAACTCGACAATTCAACTTTCACGCGCTCCAACTTTTACCTTCAGCAGCCGAAAGTGTCCAAGCAGGTGACTCGACTAAAATCAAGCAGAACTTTATGAATCGAGAGTGTCAGAATTGTGCTTCGGTGTTGACCAGTTGTTTTCCTTTTGTTGCAGGACCCAGCACGTGGGTGACGAAGTTCCCTATGGCGGCAGGTTCCAGGCAGAGTCCGGTGAACATCGAAACCGATCGGGTAGAATCCGACCACGAGGCTCTAAGTAGCAAGCCCCTGCGATGGAAATATCCGGCCACTGCTTCCCGGAAGCTCGTTAATCCGGGTTATTGCTGGCGCGTGGACACCGATGGCGAGGGCACATGTAAGTGTCCATGCTCGTTTCCCCTGGTCATTTCAATCCTCCATTCGAACAGCAATCAACCACGGCTAACTGTCTCGCTACCAATTGCAACCACTTCCCAGAATTTGCTGAAATTCAGCGTAATCGATATTGTCACTTCCTTCGTGGATTTAAATTCGAGCGAACCTAAACTAAGTAGCTTACTGATATCTCTCGATCTCTTAATCAGCACGAGTTTCATTGATATTAATGAAGATTTAGACTCATCCTAAACCACCCCTTTCCCCCTGCACATTCTATTAGAACCCTAAAACTCGATACAGGTAGACTGCTGCGAGTCTTCGCTGCAAAATTCACGTCCGTGATCACAGAGCAGACGAAGTGATCGATAATTAATTATATAGTGTCTGTTAACCATCTCGAGCAAGCTCGTTAATGGATTCGCGCCGGTGCAGAATGGTGGTTTGCACTGGTTGACCAAAAAGGCGAACTTATGATAGAGTTGCGCTCGTCAGCGGTGAAACAGAGGTCGATCGAATATTACTTAGCACCCGGGCGTGCAGGGCGGGGGAGGTTTCGGGGTTAAGAAACGCGGCGTGTCGTGTGCGGCAGGTTCGTGCATTTAAATGCGAAACTAAGAACTCGTTCGTTACCTGAAAGTCCGACGCGCATACCCTGGAGGAACGATTGCGATCGGCAGCATTGGAATTGCAGATCGACCGCGAATGCAAATACGTCCCCGGTCGGATTGGCTGCTCTCTCGGCAGTCTTCAACCCCTCGAGATTTCGTGGGAAGAGGGGCCCTTCCGCGAGGAATCACTACGCCGCTATAAATCATCGATCGTTAAATTCCAATCGATTTCACGCTGCTGAAAACAATTTGCAGCACCCTCGACGCGTCTATAAAGCTTCCCCAAAAGCTGCTCCCTAGTTAGGAGAAATAATAATTATTTGTGCAATGTCGTTTCGCTTTCAACGCGTCAGCTGCCAAGCATCTTGCCCCAAATGTTTCCTAGCGAAAAGCGACGGACTTAATCTCAACCGGTTCGAAGTGGATTTTAGTATTAACCGCGAGCTGAAGCTAATTGGTTGCACGAGCAGGGCACGAAACGCGCCTCTAATCGTCCATTTCCGACGCCGCGAGAGGCGGTTCGGTTTAACAGGAACTCGCTAGGAACAGGCAGACTTCGAGCTTCGCCGTTGGAAACGCGAGTCTAGTGGCTGTAAAAGTTTCCCCTCATCGCGACCATTATCAAGTGCTATTTAGAGGATTAGGGGCCGGCGCTGTTATGATCCACGCGATACGTAACGACACCGCGTTAAATCCTAATCTCGGAATAGATGTTACTGTACTGGTACTAATTAGTCGCAGGGGCCGTAAACTTTGTTAATTAGAAGTGGCCATGGATGTTTTTATCAGCGGGCTAGAGATAGCAGAGATCAGTAGGGGTACGTAAAGCACGGATTATCCGAACGTCATCGAGCGAAGGAAAGCAAACAATTTACGCATATATTATTCTGATTTGCGTGCTCGTTCAGATGTCGTTATCTTATCGCTCAGAATTTGTTGCTCCAATGAATATCGCAATGTTAATGAAATGTTGTAACGGTCGTGATGTAAGAGTGTAGCTTGAAAGTGATTAGAGTAAGGATTTAGTCGGTGAAGTAACATACGAGGGGTTATTTCAAACATAGTTGTTTAAGAACACTTGCACTACACTTATTCTTCATTACCAATTCACATCAGTGCTACGTTCACCCTCGATTACCACAGGGAACCACGTTTATACTCGATCATTGAATTATACAGCGAAGTAACTACGGTTTATAAGGACTGATAGCACACAGTGGTACCTACTCATCATCGTAACAACAGGCACAAAGTAGCAATACGTTTGATCAAGGAGGCTTTTCCTTCGAAGGCTTCGACAGCTGTTTCGTGACGCTTAAAAGGCGGCTTTCGCCTTCCAGTGCTCTCGAAACGAGGACGACCGTGCCGTGACGCATTATGCGTGCTCATATGTGGCAGGAACGAAACGTTTACATGACAGAAATAGAGCAGAATTTCAGGGAATCGATGGGACGATAACAAAGCAGCGCGATACCAACCGCTGCTCCATTTTTGTTAACGATGACAAATGGTAGGAGATGGCTGACAAATGCCGCTACCTGTCGCAGCCACTTCTCTGCCTTTGGTAAACACTGTTCAGCTGGTCGTTGACACTGCATCGGAAAAGGTCGTGGATCGTTGACTGGTTGGTAGAGGAAGTGCAGAAATATTTGGAGTACCAATTTGTTTAAAACGAATAAAAAAATACGGCACAGGATGGGAAGAAATAAAATCTGCATACAATCAACTTTTATATTTCAAACTCTCAGTAATAATAAAAAAAAAGTGGCTGAAACTTTGGTCTAAATGAAAAATGACAGGAAGTAACGAAGTGAGTAACAAAAATATTCGGACACTTTTCAAAATCGTATCATTTTTTTAAAATTCAAACGACTTGCGTGTTTTAGAAGCTAGAAGGATTACTTTGCTAAGTGACGTGTTTCGCCGTTTTGAGAAAAATGCACTTGGTCGGAATAGCAATAAAAATAGTAAAGGTCTTTTTTTATAACTTTCTTTTGTGAGCCTGTAATGAAAATTCAAACAACCCGTTTGTAAAATTTCATGAAAATCGGTTAACGTTGCTCTGAGCTATAAACGCTTAAAGATCGCAGAATAAGGTCGAAAATCGCTGATTTCGGGAATTTCGCGATTTTACTTACTTAAATCTACAAACGGGATTTTTAAATTTTCATTACAGGCTCAGATAAAAGAGTTGAAAAAACGTCGTTTACTATTTTTTTCGCTATTCCGACCAGTCGCAACTTTTTCAAAACGACGAATCACGTCACTTAGCAAACTAATTCTCCTAGCTTTAATAAAAAATCTCAAGTCGTTTTTATTAGTTTTAAAAAAGTTATGCGATTTTAAATAGTGTCCGAATATTTTCATTACTCACTAGGCTTTGGAAAAGAGTAGCCTCGGAGGATCGGCGCTGGTGGAGTTGATAACGCGGCTGGCCAGTAACGCGGAGGATCGCCGAAGATCTTGGGTTCGAGTCCCATCACCCGCGGCTCACTTTCTCCGCCTATAATTCCTTGTAACGAGCTGATCGACACTTCGAGGAAGAATTAAGGACACTGGACTTAGTTGATCCTCTAGCAATTTACCTATTTGGAGCACTGTTTATCTATTCTAATGCACCTTGCCTCCTATAAAAATCCCTCTGTAATAAAACCTCTCCCTTAAACTCCGTCTCGTTTCTTCCTTTGTACTGGCATACGGATGAACGAGCGTTCACCAGACCCCGGGAGCGGAGTATGTCGCTGATACCATTCCGGCCCCACCGTCATTCACACAATTCGGCTAATCAAGCGTATCCTGTAATCCGACGTGATCAAACGGTCTGCGTTCGCCCTATCTTTCTGCCATTCGTTTAAATTTAGAGTCCTTTCTCCTTGGTCACGTTCGCGTCGATAGAGTTCTCCGAAAATGGACGATGGTTGTAGCAGGTAAAGGTGGATGATGGAAGAACGATATGAGAATGACGGAAAGCCCCAGCTTGACCAAATAAGTGAATTTCAGTGTCGAGTACTTGCAGTGACTTGAGTGGGGTCGTTGAGAATCTCTGTTGATATCCGAGCACTTATGTCCCTAAACGGAATTGCAATGTTTGCTTGCAGTTTTGAGTGGTGGCCCCCTGATGGACGACGTCTACAAGCTCGAGCAGTACCATTGCCATTGGGGTTGCAGCGATTCTAGGGGATCCGAGCACACCGTGGATGGACAGGCGTTCGCGGGTGAGGTGTGTATGCTGACTAACTACTCTTGTACCCAGGACAGTAGAATGTCACTTCGTTGGGCCGTAATTAGACCGATCGTTTATCTTGGAACATATATTCTAGAAGCAATGATAAAACTTAAGCAGCCATAAAGTTAATCGAGGCAAAGTACTCCGGTCCCCATCTCCCGCGACTAACCAGGCTTCGCCCCAGCTGCTGGTCCCTTAGAAAAGCGTTTTCTTTGTACGGGAAGCTCGATTCCTCCGAGGAAACGCGCCCGCTATAGCGAGGTCCGCGCGGAACAATAGCGCCGAGAGTTCTGTAAGCTGTTGGGACGCGAAGAGCGCGCTGTTAAACGACTTTAAAAGAACGCACGTGGGATACGCGGTCAGCCGGGGTTCTCTGACATTCGTGGTCTCCGCCGACTGGCAGTGGATCGTTAATAATTCACTCTCGCGGAGCATGATTCGCGTCACGATCCATCCGTACTAACTTACGGCTGCTTCGACCTTGTTCGAACGCGCGCACTCCGTTGTCCGTGACTTCGAGAGTGACCAGGCCATCGGAAGATGAATGGTTTCCTATCGGAGACTCTGGAAACCCGATCATCTTTCCCGAGACCGGGGACACTTACTTACTTAACCCTGAGTTGCATGTAGAATCATAACCGATGGGCAATAAACTTCGGTAGTTCGAGTAGCAATCGTCCACTGGAGATTACTCGTTTAAACAATTCAATATTTATTCTGCGCAAGAAACAATCGAAGCTGTACTTATTTCAGTACAGTTGTATTTCTCGTAAAATTAGTCTCCAATGTATTTTGCATGCTTCGGACGTTTAAAAGACGCAGAACGCGAAGACAAACGATTACGATAATTGCCGTTCCCATTCAGGCGAGCATTCGTATGGAAATCGTAATCGAATTACGTAAGAGCCATCCGAAGCGTTCGTTCCCATCGCCATTGTCCTCGAGTCGCTCCCGAAGCAGCGTCTTCAGACACTTTCTAGGGCAAGGAACTTGCCCGGCAAACGTGCCTCGTCTTCCAGCTAGCTGTCTAAGGGATAAAAAAAAAGAGCGACGCTTCGACTGACAAGCTGTGATTGCATTCGAATTCATCGAGGAGACGTTCGCCGGTGCTCCTGCATTCAATTGCGACGCACGTTTGCCGATCCGCTTGCACCGCGTGCACAAGCACCCGAGAGAATGCACTTCCTTCTGAGCGTACAAGAAACGCGGCTTTCGCGGGAAAACTTAGAACAACGATTTTGCGATAGGCGTTGGGCGTGGTGCTCGGACGCGAGCGGTGTTAACCGGCTTGCGGACCTATATGGTGGCAGAATTCGAGATTTACTTCAAGGTTATATAATAGTTTTTGAGGATAGGGATTTCAAATTTTTGGTGATTGTTGCAAAAGCAGAAACTCAGTTTCACTTAAGTAAACCGAATTTTTCGAAATTTACGGCATTTAGAATTTTGCAACAATGACCAAGAACTCTTAAAGCTCAAGAACTCATAATGCTCAAGAATTCCAAAAGCTCAAGAATTCCTAAAGCTCAAGAATTCCTAACGCTCAAGAAGTCCTAAAGCTCAAGAATTCCTAAAGCTCAAGAACTCCTAACGCTCAAGAATTTCTAAAGCTCAAGAATTCGAAAAGCTGAAGAATTCCTAAAGCTGAAGAACTCCTAAAGCTCAAGAAGTCCTAAAGCTCAAGAACTCCTAAAGCCGAAGAGCTCCTAAAGCTCAAGAATTCCTAACGCTCAAGAACTCCTAAAGCTCAAGAACTCCTAAAGCTCAAGAATTCGAAAAGCTCAAGAATTCCTAAAGCTCAAGAACTCCTAAAGCTCAAGAACTCCTAAAGCTGAAGAGCTCCTAAAGCTCAAGAATTCCTAAAGCTCAAGAACTCCTAACGCTCAAGAACTCCTAAAGCTCAAGAATTCCTAAAGCTCAAGAACTCCTAAAGCTCAAGAACTCCTAAAGCTCAAGAAGTCCTAAAGCTCAAGAAGTCCTAAAGCTCAAGAATTCCTAAAGCTCAGGAATTCCTAAAGCTCAAGAACTCGTAAAGCTCAAGAATTCCTGAAGTTCAAGACGTGCCAAAACTCAAGAACTCCTAATGCTCAAGAATTCCTAAAGCTAAAAAACTCATAACGCTCAAGAATTCCTAAAGCTCAAGAACTCCTAAAATATAATTTTTACTTTCAATCTACATAACTACCTAAGTAGTGACAGCTTTTGCATTCTTCGTAGGTTTCAAAACATCACTTTCTTTTACAATATTTAGACGAGCAGGTGGTCCATTCTGATTTGGTTACCCCGACTCGGTTTAATCCGCAAGCCGGTTAAGCAACATCCACGGCGACGCGAAAATAGGCAACTCAAATTTCTATCTTATCTTACTTGTATTTGAATGGGTACTGCGACGGAAGCTTAGCGCGGCGGTCACATGTCGTTGCTGCACAAATATTTTACGTCACCTTACCACGGGATGCGCCACTTTCGACCTACACGATTATCTACCTGTTAATCAACAGTTTGCTCTGTCAGTGACGCCCTGGAACGCGAGCTTAACTAGCGAGAACCACGCGGAAATTTATCTCGCTGGTGTTTGAACAGCTCGCTGGCACAATACGAGGCTCGTTGGTATACGCGCGCTCCACTGATGTTTCCCGAGGCGTTCTAATAATTACACACCTGGACGGTTTAATGATTCACGGAGGCACGGACAATAAGCTTTCTTCCCGATCGCATGACTCTTTTAATGATCGCCGGGGTGTAGTTTCTCTGTCATTAGCGTTCGTTAAGTCTAGACGGTAATCACGGTGACGCAAGCGACAGTAGGAAGGATTTCGAAAAGTCTGGGGCTTTGATCGCTGAGAAAATTCCGAGAGCTAGATCGTCAGGGAATTGTGTACCGTTGGAGTCAAGCTTCGTGTTTATTATACGCAAAAATAGTAGATTACAGGTAATTACTTTGCTTGTTCTGTTGCAGCTGCATCTGGTGCACTGGAACACCAGCAAGTACAACACCTTCGCTGAGGCCGCTAAAGCATCTGATGGCCTCGCTGTTCTCGGTGTCTTTCTGAAGGTCAGTAATCATTTATCCATCACACCGTTTCCAGGAACTCGGATTTTCCTTCCTGCTTCATTCGGCTTCGCGTTAACCGCGCATTGAATCCAGTTTCCCTTTACACCGGCGGCGAAACGGACTCAAAGCGCGAGTCGCTCGCTCTCGGTGAATGATAATTGACCGATAACGGTGTTGCTGATGATGTGGGACACACATAACGCGATTGGAGCTAATTGAACGGTTAGAATTTTATGAAAGCTAACGTTACGACCAGGCAGACCTGTAATTAACTTATAAATGTAACGGCGGAGCTCCGTCGCGGCTTGTTGAGCACGTTTCCTCTGGACACTCCGATTTTGATTGTCTTTTTTTAAAGAACAAAGAATTGGATATTACTCATCGGCTAGAATGGACTTCCAGCGGGATTTCCAATTTCGAGTACGCAGAAATACAGCCGATTGGTATTGATCCGCGATTTCCTTCGCGTTGCCTCTTCCTTCGAATAGCTCTAAGCCGTCAGCAGCTTTCAGAGTTTGGTAAATTCGTTTACGTGCTGTTTATGCCGTTTGTACGGGTGCACCGTACCGATGCGCACACATTTATAGCCGCCCAAGTTTTTACATAAGCTGCTAAGCTCCGTAAGCAGAATCCGTAACAGTGACGCTGCTCGCTCTCCATCATCAGTCGATGGCGTTTCTTACGTAAGCGTCGAACGTGCATCATTACCCAACTCGTTCTAAGGCGAAGTGAAATTCTCATTTTTACCGCTTTGATACCGCGAGGACAAGGACGAGCGAAGATTGTGCACGCAATTCTCAAACGCTCGCTTACCTACCGCTGCCACGCTATGGCGACTACGTTCCCTTTGTGAAACCTTCCGCGACATCGAGCAGAGCAAACAGAGGCGCAGGAAGCTTCGATTGTAAAGTAAATTCGAAAAGCGTACAAGTCACGACGAAATAGATACAAAAACATGAAGAGCAAGGAACGGCAGGAGGTAAGACTATGTTGGGCAGCGTTGAAAAGAATTGCGCGATGTAGTTTTGAGTTAATTGCTTCCGTTTCGCGCGATCCACGCCTCGCGAGCATTCAGAGGTCGACTCGCAATCAAGTCGGAGATCACGGCGCGGTTTATTCTGTAGCAAGAGAATCTGAACGCTCCCGTTCAGAAAACTTGCAAGCGAAGTCGGATGGGATTTTCAATGAAATCGAGCAACTCGATTGCATAACCGCGGCCAGGCTTTTCCGAGCTCATTAAACTCGTTTGAACGCACCGAGGCCGCACGAGACGAGAGCAAACGGAATGCCACGCGTTGCAGTCTCCGCGGGCCAGCATAATGCCGGGCAAATTCGAGAAATATTATTGCGCAATCGATCGATTCCATTATGCCGATCCGGCGAGCATTTTCATTTAAGTCCATAGCAATCAAGAGACTGCTTGCGTCGCAAACGTCGCACGAACTCCGGTCACAACTGTTGCATTATGCACCGGAACGTCATGATGCCGTTTCGGTGCACGGAAGACGCGGTGTCGCGCAGTGCTGCGCGAGCAAAGTTCGTTGTGATCGCGGCCGCGCGTAGTAACACTTTTTACAATAATAATAACAACAACAATAATAATAATAATAATAATAATTATAATACGTCTTTATTACATTCCCAAACACACAAAGAGAAGAAATGGACGAGACTCAGAAATTCGCTGCTTTTAAGCCTAACCCGAAGACTGATGACAAAGTACAGTAATAATTCGAAAGAGAACATAAATGCAATATGTTACAAAATAAAATAAAACACAAGAATGCCAAATAGAAAATTGCGAAATACAAAACCAAACAAAAACAAACGAATTACGGTAGGCACGTTCAACTTTAGCTTTACCTTGAGTTAATAGCACTACTTAATCAATATAATTATACAACATATTTAGAGACTGAATAAAAGAAAAAAACAGAAAATGAATAATTTCCATAAATATAGTTCGAGGCATGCATCTTAAACACCGCGTAAGGACCAGCATCTCTAATACACTCGCGGAGTACATTATAGTAGTAGTTATCGCCAGTGTCTGATCACTTAGCGATGAAAAATAGCTTTTACTACTTAGAACCGACGGATAGCACGGTACCTAATACCTCTCATTCCAACTCGAAGCACGTAGCGGTACGTTTTACCCGCTCATTTCGGAGTGACACATGCCGCTGCGTCCCTTCGCCATCAAGCATCCCGCGTTTCGATTAGAAATGCCGCGACTGGAAAGGGAGCGTCGCGACCAGCACCTGCTGCATTAACAACCCGGACAAATTATAATCTGTACGCGCTCCCTTTGAGTGATGAGCACGGGGTGATCGTTAGATAACGCGCGGTCATTAATACCAGTCGCGCGGAACATTCGAGCGACCGCAATTCCCCGGGCTCTCTTACACAAGCCTATCTGCGCTGACTTTTTTCCTCCGGTCTCTCACAATCAAAACGACCATCGTCTTTCCAACGTCCGAGAGCCCCCCTTTCACCTCCGCGGTTGTAAAAGTCTCGAAGGCGCGCGACATTGCCTCTGCCAATTGCCGATAAGCGTCTCGGAATTTCAATTATTACTTTGCAACCGTTGCTTTCCGCGTAATGTTCACCTTTCCCCCGTGTCACGCGATCCTGGACATTCAGTCGCGCGCACTTAGCCTTTTCATTCATCCAGCTCGCTCGAAGCAACACGGTTGCGACCTTTCCTCGAGCACTCGTCGCGGATGCTTGAATGCGAGCGAAGGATCTCGGTTGAGTATAGAAGCCGGTGTGCTGGTTTCGGTTTCAGGTGGGCAAGACCCACGTCGAAATGGACAAGATCGCGCGCCTCTTGCCGTACGTGTCGCACAAGGACGAAGTCGTGGAAATCGCCGAGCCTATCGACCCTGCCAAACTTCTTCCCGGTAAGTACTTCGGACGCCTCGACTCTGTTTTTCCATCTGTCCTTTCGCGATTTCGTTGGATATTCCCTGTGTAACCGCGTCACCTTCGAACGTCATCGAATTACGTATGGAAGTGGCTGAAGAAGTTGCTTCGCTCTGTAACCGTTTGGAAAACATTGTTAACTTTTCAACGAGCGGTTAGATCGTGATCGTTCGAGTCTTAGAAGCAATGGGCATCATTCGTGTCACGCGACGGCTGGTTCAAGAGAATAAGGAATTAGAAGGAATTTTTTAAGCGTTACGCGAGTGGCTTGCTTGCTCCTTTGTAGCGTTCTCGCTGGCCACGAGGAAAGATTAGATCCATGTGATCTTTAATACATCAAAGAGCATGTCATTTTCCATTTAAGGTGTTTCCCCCGAGATCGGTATCGTTTGAGTAGAGGAGAGCGTAATTTCTAATTCGTGCAAAGGTCGCGAGGATAAATGGCCAGTCACGCGTTCCATTTAAATATGAAATTTCTCGCGCATTACGCTGATGAAGTTACGTAATTGTTTCCACCTTCTGTCGGCGAGCCCAGCGTTAATAAATTAACAGTCGGTTAAAACGCCAGTGGTAAAAACGTCAGTCCATCACGCGATTACGCTTTCTACTTCTTTTGGTGCTTGTAATTAATGGTGCGCCTTGATCGCCGGGAAAACTCCGGGGATAGTTTCCCCGATGGAATTTCTTTTCAATCAAGGCTCACTATCTCTCTGCATAATTCAACGTGGCTTTTCGTTTTCTTTGCCGGTCAATTCAGACGATTGCGGCTACTGGACGTACTTGGGCTCCCTCACCACGCCACCCTGCAACGAGAGCGTCACCTGGATCCTCTTCAAGAAGTACATCGAGGTATCACATCACCAGCTCAACATCTTCCGCAACCTGCGGAAATTCCCGCGCGGAGAAGAATGCCCTTGCCATGAGAATCACGGAGCGGTAATTAGATTTTGCTTTTTCTGTCGCATGGGTGTTCAACCTTTTGGCTTGCCTGGTTTCGCGTTAAGCGAAGAGAAATCAAATTGTCATGGGCCGCACATAAAATATAGTATAATATAGTTAATATGTAAAAAAAAACTTCCTTTATCTTTTTATATTTTTTATTATGACATTAAAGTATGTAAAAAAAAAATTATGTTAAACGATTTTATTAAAAATGCACTAAAAACTAAAAAATAATTATTTTCTTGTACTGCAATTTCGATGGTGTTTTTTTTCACTTTAAATAAAATCGTGGAGCAGGGTATCTCACAACAAATTCATTTCGACGCTTGATGCTGTATTAAATTGATTCATATTCTGTTATGAAAAATCCTGCTCCACGAATGTAATAACCAAATTCAATAAAATCGGTCTACGCATGGCAGAGATATCGTAACGCCACGCCAAGTATTTGACTTCCAGGCCGCGGACATGTGGGCAAATGTCCTAGATGTTATGTTTTATCTTCACATTATTAAAATGTCCGCGATATGAGTAATGGACTGTATGAACACAGCATTTTAGCTGTGCACATGTAGTTATGTCATCTTAAGCGCAGTTGGAAAGCACCTTTATGTACTTGCAGCTGATTTTGATTTCACATATTTTTTTTTATGTTCTAATTATTATTATCTTCTATTCTTTTGTGATTTATTGAATAATATTCTTTTCCGTCCCCGACTTTTTCATGTACTTGGCGTAATTTTTTTTTACTTTTTTGAAGTTCTTTATAGGGTCTCCCTTTCTTTCTTTACCTAAACGGAGCAACATTTGTAATTCACTTGAGCAAGAACTTTAAATCCTCTGTATCCCCCTCAAACATAACACCGCCCCCCCCCAGTCTTATCAAACTCCGCTGAATATACAACACCTCCTGGCAGCAATCGATTAAGGCGGAACGAAACAACGATCGGAACACCTTCTCGTCGGCTCGATTAATATCCATCCAGGTCGCCAGACAAGTTGCATAAAACACGAGCTCCCTTATTCTCCCTCTTCTCCTTCCTTCTTCCCCTATCCCCCAACCCCTGAGTTTTTTTTTCCCTACCTGAATATTCTTAGCCGACGTGCAGCGTCGAATGAATTTCAGATCGGCGGAATCACGGCCCCGTTTCCTAATTCCGGTCGCCTCTCTTCTGGTTGCAGGTAATCAACAACTTCCGTCCGCCGTTGCCGCTCGGGAATCGCGTGCTGCGCGAGTGCGGCAGCTTCTGAGGCTGTTTCGTTCCGATACGGGTTGGAACCAGTCGATGTCGGGCGAAAAACGACAGGAAGGAACCGGCCCCTAACCGATCCCTGCTCACGGCTGGCCAGGGGAGAGCCACGACGATTCCATGCAGTCCTGCGTCGACGGACCGTGTCGATGTTCAGCCCTCGTTCTGTACCGTGGAGCTTTCCCGTTGATCACCCGAGTGCCTTCGTCAACAAACACCGCTGGGGCAGACGGGTCCGGGACGATCTCTGAGCAAGAAGAAATGCGAACGGAGCGGACAGCGACTGGAACGAAGAGAACGAGATGTATAGATTTGAAAATATCCTGTATCCCCGTGGCTGAAATTCGAACGAACGGGGGGACGCAGCGGGTGACGCATCGAGCACCCGATAACTCGAGGCGTTGCGTTTTTTAAAATTCCTGGCTCCATGGAAGCTTCCTACTAATTTTTCTTTATTTAAGGACGTTGAAGAGGCTGAAACGTTGATAGTTGATTATCGATAACGGAGGCGTAAGCTTAGTAACAGGGAGCAAGTCAGATGTTCTCTGGCGGAGCAACTGGAAGGCACTATACCACAGGGCGTTTTATGAACATAGTCACGTAGAAATCGTGCATGAGTGTGCTTTTGGGTCGGTCAGTTTTATAAGGGCAGTAGACGCCGTGGTTGTTTCGCGACGGTGGCAACGACCCGACCGAGGCGGCGAGCATTTTACACTTCGATTCCAAGTGCAATTAAACGTAGTTGAGACGAGATTTCGCTTACAATTAACCGTAGACGTAGAGACTAGATTAGTTCGGAGACTTCTGCGACTGCTTGCTAATGGATCAAAACGAGAACGTGCCTATGCGAGTATATACATATACATATATATATATACACACATACTTATACTCATATACATAACACCGAAACAGGAAGACTTGTTCGCGTACACTTGAATTACTACGGTGTAGTCAGATTTCATGTAATGCAACGTTGTAGCAGGGTACGGAGAATTTCTGTGCGAAAGGAGATAATAGTTTATATGTTTGTTCGACACTAACGGATCCGTCCACTGTTGGCAGACCCCCAAAGGCTCTAACACGCCTTCCAGCGAGGAACAAACTCATGTATAAACATATATCATATACGTATATATACACTTACATGCATACATACTGTCCAGAATAGGTGTTCACAGTGATGTACTTGTTTGTGAATCTTTGCCTGGCTGTCGGATAGCGAGGATTAACTGGAAGATTGGTAGGGCGAGGCGAAATAGACACGAACATTGTGCTTGATTAGCTGCAGCAGAATGTTAATAAGAATAAGAGCAAGGATAATTCGCCCTACCAGTCCAGAGTTAACATTCCGAAAGACACAGAAGCTTTCCTTCTACGGAACTTGTATTTTTCTAAATTTAAGAGAAACGTCGCAGCAGAAGCCTGACCGGGCAAGCGTGTATAATAATATGCTGCTCTTAGCACCCACGCAGCACCGGCGAGGCTTCTTGCTGACAGGCGTGATTTTACAATAAACGAATATGCGGAATTGCTGATCCGACACGCCGCGGTCAAAGAGTTACTGACAGACTGTGCATCGGATTGCGCCTCTCTGTGCCTTTTAACCACCACGCGTGAAGTAACAATTGTATAATATTCTTATCGCGTTAACATATTCGTTGCTGGGATCGTCGGGGTATATTACCGGGAAGGCTCCAGCCGCGAATATGAATTGAATTACCGTTGCATATTGCAATTTCGTTTAAACGGATGCCTTGTTGTAATTTATTTTAATCGGAATTGGGCGGCGGAAGAGATGGAGAATGTAAGTGGCGGCGCGAGGGTGTGCTGGAAACGCTTGATACGATCTGTACGGCTGTAAAAGAAGCTGGGACGAGCTATTTACATGTTATTTGACCCGGTTCTGATTGGAGTACAGTCGCGTGACCGTCGCTCAGACTATAAAGAGCCTTCATTGTACCAGAATAGCGGGTGTCAGCTTGTAATATGCTAGTTTAACGCGTGCTGAAAGCTCCCACTCTTCCGCCCGCCCTCTCCTCTCCGAAACATGTATTTTACAGTTACTTGACTTTTACTTCTTACCGCTGCAGAATGAACAAAGCCGTGTTTTGGATGCATTTCGTTGGCTAGTAACGGCGACTTTCCGGGTTTCCTGTATTTATTCCTTGGACATGCGAAAAGTAATCTGTATTTGTATTTCGTAGCATCGACTGTGATACAAAAAGAAACGATGAAAATGGAAATAAAGGACCGTGGGATCCCTCACGGTGATACGTTTAATTGGCTCCGCCACGATCTTTTAAAATCCTTAGATAGTATATTAAGAGACTGTGAAATTGCCTGGAAGTTTTACATTTGCCACGCTGAAGGATCTTTTGATTGCGAAGAAGTATGGAAGAATTTAACGTGACTGGCGAGTGCGTTCTACGCAGCCAGTATGTAACTTCGTATATTTAGCATCGGTCATTCAAGTGTGTCTGGTTTCTACCGTTAATTCAATGGGTTCGGATTCCTCTTCCAAACCGGTCAGAGTGGACGATGCACTCTGGAGATTCCTGATTGAATCGTTACCAGAGACTCGGCAGCATTGCATCTCGATCTGCTGAAAAGTTTAAGGATAGTGGGAACTTATAAGTATTTATCGTTCCATGGGAAACATCATTAGAAATGATTGTTCTTTATAGAAATTTATCATATGTTCTTCTTCTGAGAGAATTGTTTCGCAGTTTATTCATCGCAGATACGTGTATTATGCAGCTCTTGTGTTCATTGATTTTGGCGCAATTAAAACGTTTCGTGATGAATGTTACATATGTATGTTAATCGTAAGAGTTATTATTTAAAATCGATTTCTTGATAGTTTCGAGTTGGATTAGTGTAATATAGACAGAGCTGGCATATTTTGGGGAATTTCTCCTTGTATTTTAATATATTGTAGCTCATTTTACTTAATATCGGGTAATAGTGTTCCTAATTCATTGGTTTTCAACGCTTTTTTAATATTTAAATGTTTCGTGACCACAGCAGGCTGTAGCCATCTAGCGGCGGAGCCTATGAACGAAATTGTCCGTTGAAACATGTAAATAGCTTATTTATTGATTTATTTGTTTATTTAACGACTCCTAGGCCCCGTCAAGGTCTATAGCATATCATTAGGCACAATATCGGTGCAAGAATATTGTTCATTTATTACTTTTTAAAAATGTTTTTAATCCATGAACATAGAAATAGAAAGATAGAACAAAGAAAGCGAGCGTCGCGTAGCGGTGGAACGTCGCGTAGCGTCGCCCAGCTGCCAGCCTTAGTAATACACACGATTTGCATTAACTTGGCATTGGGTTGTTTTGATGCCATTTCATTCAAGTTCTTAAATCACTTTTGTAGCACTAAATAAACAATTTCATTATTAACTATGATGACATAGTAATCAACCGTGACTCTCCAAATATGTCTAGCATTTCAGATTGCAAATAAATGAGGTCTTTCAATTTGGCAGCGTGATTTTGAGAGCGAATGTAACTCTTTTTGCCAAATCCAAAATCGAAGCTTTTCCAAAATTAATTTATTTACTTTGAGGGTTTCATCACAGACCAGATATAGGATAGACCTATCACGCAATGTAATTTTGTGTCACTTGCTCGAGGGGCTCGCGAGCCCTCTTACCATTTTCGTGTCACACCCAACATTATCGATTCAGTCTAAAATAAGATTACAATGCTACGAGTGGTAGGAATTGAAATTAAATCTTATCGGAAACAATTAAAATCTAAAATGGCCTGAACGTTACGAATAATTTCAAGAAACATGTTGCATAATTCCGTTTACTAATACACTTTGATAGAAGCATAATTTGCACTTATTTCCATAGATTTCGGTCAGAAATATTATATAAATACAACCGCGTAAAAAATATTGTACAGTCTCTTAGTTAGGTTATATTTTCTGTCACTTCGAACAATCCACATGACAATAAATGTTTATTAGTTACTTCGTTCTTTTACGTTACATTTGAGAACTTTTTATGACTTAACATCCTTTCAAAATATTATTGTTACCCCGTAACGGTATTTTTATGAAATCGAGAAATGTAATTATGCGTGGTGAGGAAATCAAAATTTCCAATCACACGAGAATAGGAATAGCGCTACATGTCAACTGTATCTAGTGATCCTCCAGGGAGTGATCGGTATAACCGCAGCCATTTTTCAAGATTTGGAGCAAAACCGGAAATAAACATAAACTAACCGTTCACTCTATCTCTTTCTATCAGTATTTCTGTCTCTTTCTTTTTTACAGTTTCTTTTTCTGTCTACTTCCGCTTTTGCTCCAAATCGCAGCAACCAATCAGCGACGATATACGTTGTTCCGATCACTCTCTAAATAGAGGATCACTAATTGTATCGATATGTCGTACCGATATTTATTTATCTCTTATGCGTGAAACGGAACAGTACCCGGGATAAGAATAAAATGCTGTGTATTTTGCAAATAAATATAATATTGAATAAGTTTGCTTTAAAGTAGTAAGAACTATCGAGTGTATTTAGTGTTCAATTAGCAATTATATTGAGGACTGGTTAATTAATTCGGAGCTTTCGTCTGTCATAGGTAAGCAATTCTTTCCTTTGGAAGCGTCGGTTCGTGTCAACTGGTCTAACGAAAACGCACTGGACGAGTACAGCATTTACAATACCTATATGGTTTTTAAGTGGAAGTTAAACTTAAGTAATTAGACAATGGAATTATTATAAGCACTCCTGTACGAAGTATCACTGTACATTATTCAAAGTATTTTAATAAACCACATTTAGAGAAAAACCGCATCTTTCAATTTAGAACAGCAACCTATAACTTCCATTTCCTAATTAAATCCCAAATTTGACAATCACAAGTAAAGTCTGCCTCTGCGTTGATTAGTTTTCCGCCTTAGATTCTCTCTACGAAGACGCTAACTTTGTGCCACTTCTCCCGACATCATGTTCTCCTGTTAGAAGATCAATTTTGGAGCGTTCAGAAAATTTTGGCCAGATTTCAGCAAATGTATCAGGAGAACATGATGCGAAAGGAGGTATCCCCTGAAATTCATCGTCGAAGGCCTTTCGTCAACTCTGCGCCTCTACGTCAAATAGTTCTCCGCTTTAGATTCTCTCTACGAAGACGCTAACTTTGTGCCACCTCTTTCGACATCATGTTCTCCTGTTACAATCTCAATTTTGGAGCGTTCAGAAAATTTTGGCCAGATTTTAGCAAATGTATCAGGAGAACATGAAGCGAAAGGAGGTACGCCCTGAATTTCATCGTCGAAGCCTTTCGAAGACGCTGCGCCTCTACGTCGAATAGTTCTCCGCCTTAGATTCTCTTTCCGAAGACGCTAACTTAGTGCCACCTCTTCCGACATCATGTTCTCCTGTTACAATCTCAATTTTGGAGCGTTCAGAAAATTTTGGCCAGATTTTAGCAAATGTATCAGGAGAACATGAAGCGAAAGGAGGTACGCCCTGAATTTCATCGTCGAAGCCTTTCGAAGACGCTGCGCCTCTACGTCGAATAGTTCTCCGCCTTAGATTCTCTTTCCGAAGACGCTAACTTAGTGCCACCTCTTCCGACATCATGTTCTCCTGTTACAATCTCAATTTTGGAGCGTTTAGAAAATTTTGGCCAGATTTTAGCAAATGTATCAGGAGAACATGAAGCGAAAGGAGGTATGCTCTGAATTTCATCGTCGAAGGCCTTTCGAAGATGCTGCGCCTCTACGTCGAATAGTTCTCCGCCTTAGATTCTCTCTCCAAAGACGCTAACTTTGTGCCAGCTCTTTCGACATCATGTTCTCCTGTTACAATCTCAATTTTGGAGCGTTCAGAAAATTTTGGCCAGATTTTGGAGCGATGTATCAGGAGAACATGAAGCGAAAGGAGGTACGCCCTGAATTTCATCGTCGAAGCTTTTCGAAGACGCTGCGCCTCTACGTCGAATAGTTCTCCGCCTTAGATTCTCTTTCCGAAGACGCTAACTTAGTGCCACCTCTTTCGACATCATGTTCTCCTGTTACAATCTCAATTTTGGAGCGTTCAGAAAATTTTGGCCAGATTTTGGAGCGATGTATCAGGAGAACATGAAGCGAAAGGAGGTACGCCCTGAATTTCATCGTCGAAGCTTTTCGAAGACGCTGCGCCTCTACGTCGAATAGTTCTCCGCCTTAGATTCTCTTTCCGAAGACGCTAACTTAGTGCCACCTCTTTCCACATCATGTTCTCCTGTTACAATCTCAATTTTGGAGCGTTCAGAAAATTTTGGCCAGATTTTGGAGCGATGTATCAGGAGAACATGAAGCGAAAGGAGGTATCGCCTGAATTTCATCGTCGAAGGCCTTTCGAAAACTCTGCCCCTCTCCGATTTTCCTCGATTGTTACCGATTTCTCAGTCACCCTGTATAGTAGGGCATTTTTCACCCCTTAGGAAAGTACTCGGTACGTGAAAGCGCATCCAAATAGTATAATAAAAGTAGCCTTTGATCGCCGATTTTCCTCGATCGTTACCGATTTCTCGGTCACCCTGTACAGTAGGGTATTTTTCACCCCTTAGGAAGGTACCCGGGGCGCGAAACCGCGTCTAAAGAGTACAATGAATGTACCCTTTGATTGCCGATTTTCCTCGACTGTTGCCGATTTCTGAGTCACCCTGTATAGTAGGGTATTTTTCACCCCTTAGGAAAGTAGTCGGGACGTGAAACTGCGTCCAAAGAGTACAATGAAAGTACCCTTTGATCGCCGATTTTCCGAGATCGTTGCCGATTTCTCTATCACCCTGTATAGTAGGGTACTTTTCACCCCTTAGGAAAGTACTTGGGACGTGAAACCGCGTGCAAAGAGTACAATGAAAATACCCTTTGATTGCCGATTTTCCTCGATTGTTGCCGATTTCTGAGTCACCCTGTATAGTAGGGTATTTTTCACCCCTTAGAAAAGTACTCGGGACGTGAAGCCGCGTCCAAAGAGTACAATGAAAGTACTCTTTGATTGCCGATTTTCCTCGATTGTTGCCGATTTCTGAGTCACCATGTATAGTAGGGAATTTTTCACCCCTTAGGAAAGTACTCGGGACGTGAAACCGCGTCCAAAGAGTACAATGAACGTACCCTTTGATGGCCGATTTTCCTCGATTGTTGCCGATTTCTCTATCACCCTGTATAGTATGGAATTTTTCACCCCTTATGAAAGTACTCGGGACGTGAAACCGCGTCCAAAGAGTACAATGAAAGTACCCTTCGATCGCCGATTTTCCGCGATCGTTGCCGATTTCTCTATCACCCTGTATAGTAGGGAATTTTTCACCCCTTATGAAAGTACTCGGGACGTGAAACCGCGTCCAAAGAGTACAATGAACGTACCCTTCGATCGCCGATTTTCCGCGATCGTTGCCGATTTCTCTATCACCCTGTATAGTATGGAATTTTTCACCCCTTATGAAAGTACTCGGGACGTGAAACCGCGTCCAAAGAGTACAATGAAAGTACCCTTCGAACGCCGATTTTCCGCGATCGTTGCCGATTTCTCTATCACCCTGTATAGTAGGGAATTTTTCACCCGTTATGAAAGTACTCGGGACGTGAAACCGCGTCCAAAGAGTACAATGAAAGTACCCTTTGATCGCCGATTTTCCGCGATCGTTGCCGATTTCCCAGTCACCCTGTATGTGAAACAGCTCAGAAAATTTTGGCCAGATTTTGGTGTGATGTATCCGGAGAACATGAAGCGAAAGGAGGTATCCTGAATTTCAGCGTCGAAGGGCTTTCGAAAACTCTGCGCCTCTACGTCGAATAGTTCTCCGCCTTAGATTCTCTCTCCAAAGACGCTAACTTTGTGCCAGCTCTTTCGACATCATGTTCTCCTGTTACAATCTCAATTTTGGAGCGTTCAGAAAATTTTGGCCAGATTTTGGAGCGATGTATCAGGAGAACATGAAGCGAAAGGAGGTACGCCCTGAATTTCATCGTCGAAGCTTTTCGAAGACGCTGCGCCTCTACGTCGAATAGTTCTCCGCCTTAGATTCTCTTTCCGAAGACGCTAACTTAGTGCCACCTCTTTCGACATCATGTTCTCCTGTTACAATCTCAATTTTGGAGCGTTCAGAAAATTTTGGCCAGATTTTGGAGCGATGTATCAGGAGAACATGAAGCGAAAGGAGGTACGCCCTGAATTTCATCGTCGAAGCTTTTCGAAGACGCTGCGCCTCTACGTCGAATAGTTCTCCGCCTTAGATTCTCTTTCCGAAGACGCTAACTTAGTGCCACCTCTTTCCACATCATGTTCTCCTGTTACAATCTCAATTTTGGAGCGTTCAGAAAATTTTGGCCAGATTTTGGAGCGATGTATCAGGAGAACATGAAGCGAAAGGAGGTATCGCCTGAATTTCATCGTCGAAGGCCTTTCGAAAACTCTGCCCCTCTCCGATTTTCCTCGATTGTTACCGATTTCTCAGTCACCCTGTATAGTAGGGCATTTTTCACCCCTTAGGAAAGTACTCGGTACGTGAAAGCGCATCCAAATAGTTTAATAAAAGTAGCCTTTGATCGCCGATTTTCCTCGATCGTTACCGATTTCTCGGTCACCCTTTACAGTAGGGTGTTTTTCACCCCTTAGGAAGGTACCCGGGGCGCGAAACCGCGTCTAAAGAGTACAATGAATGTACCCTTTGATTGCCGATTTTCCTCGACTGTTGCCGATTTCTGAGTCACCCTGTATAGTAGGGTATTTTTCACCCCTTAGGAAAGTAGTCGGGACGTGAAACTGCGTCCAAAGAGTACAATGAAAGTACCCTTTGATCGCCGATTTTCCGAGATCGTTGCCGATTTCTCTATCACCCTGTATAGTAGGGAATTTTTCACCCGTTATGAAAGTACTCGGGACGTGAAACCGCGTCCAAAGAGTACAATGAAAGTACCCTTTGATCGCCGATTTTCCGCGATCGTTGCCGATTTCTCTATCACCCTGTATAGTAGGGAATTTTTCACCCCTTATGAAAGTACTCGGAACGTGAAACCGCGTCCAAAGAGTACAATGAAAGTACCCTTGGATTACCGTTTTTCCTCTGTCGATGCCGATCTCTCTGTCACCCTGTATAGTAGGGAATTTTTCGCCCCTTAGGAAAGTACTCGGAACGCGAAACCGCGTCCAAAGAGTATAATGAAAGTACCCTTTGATCGCCGATTTTCCTCGATCGTTGCCGATTTCTTAGTCACTCTGTATAGTAGGGAATTTTTCGCCCCTTGGGAAAGTACTCGGAACGCGAAACCGCGTCCAAAAAGTATAATGAAAGTACCCTTTGATCGCCGATTTTCCTCAATCGTTGCCGATTTCTCAGTCACACTCTATAGTAGGGAATTTTTCACCCCTTATGAAAATACTCGGGACGTGAAACCGCGTCCAAAGAGTACAGTGAATGTACTCTTTGATCGCCGATTTTCCTCGATCGTTACTGATTTCCCAGTCACCCTGTATGTGAAACAGCTCAGAAAATTTTGGCCAGATTTTGGTGTGATGTATCCGGAGAACATGAAGCGAAAGGAGGTATCCTGAATTTCAGCGTCGAAGGGCTTTCGAAAACTCTGCGCCTCTACGTCGAATAGTTCTCCGCCTTAGATTCTCTCTCCAAAGACGCTAACTTTGTGCCAGCTCTTTCGACGTCATGTTCTCCTGTTACAAAACTCAATTTTAGAGCGTTCAGAAATTTTTGGGCAGATTTTGGAGCAATGTATCAGGAGAACATGAAGCGAAAGGAGGTATCCCCTGAATTTCATCGTCGAAGGCCTTTCGAAAACTCTGCGTCTCTACGTTGAATAGTTCTGCGCCTTAGAGTTTCCCTCCGAAGACGCTAACATTGTGCCACCTCTTTCGATGTCATGTTCTCCTGTTACGAAGCTCAACTTTAGAGCGTTCGGAAAATTTTGGCCAGATTCTAGCAAATGTATCAGGAGAACATGAAGCAAAAGGAGGTATCCCCTGAATTTCATCCTCGAAGGCCTTTCGAAAACTCTGCGTCGCTACGTCGAATAGTTCTCCGCCTTAGATTCTCTCTCCGAAGACGCTAACTTTGTGCCACCTCTTCCGATGTCATGTTCTCCTGTTACGAAGTGGATTTTAGAGCGTTCAGAAAATTTTGGCCAGATTCTCGCAAATGTATCAGGAGAACATGAAGCGAAAGGAGGTATCCCCTGAATTTCATCGGCTAAGGCCTTTCGAAAACTCTGCGTCTCTACGTTGAATAGTGCTCCGCCTTAGATTCTCTCTCCAAAGACACTAACTTTGTGCCACCTCTTTCGACGTCATGTTCTCCTGTTACGAAGTGGATTTTAGAGCGTTCAGATAATTTTGGCTAGGCTTTGGAACGATGTATCAGAAGAACATGAAGCGAAAGGGGGTATCTTGAAATTTCACCATTGAAGGCGTTGCCTTAAAGTAGTGGACAAGAGCTGCGCCTTCTAAAAAGGCCTTTTGCCATGGTATCGATTTCTTTTCAAGGAGAATCTATGGTATTCTTAGGGAAATACCATAAATATTTGAAATCACAGGTTTGGAATTGGGATAGGAATTTGTAAAAGATATTTCTAAATAATAATACAGTTCTTTTCCAGTTTTTTCCACTTTATTTGCATTAAAGGCGTTTACAGTGTTACAATAAATTAATATTAGCATGTAAACATGAATGTTGGTACAATATTGTATTATTATTATGTATAAAATATATAATTTCACTTCAGTTTATGTTCATTGTTGAGGTTGACAGCTTTCCATCATTTGTCTTATTTAATGTTCCTGTCCGCGGAGGAATGTTCCCAAGATTAATCTACAACAAGAAGAAAAATATTTTCATTAATTAATTATAAATTAATTATCTTCCCAATTTAACCTTTATTTCATGTAGAATACATTTAAACGCAGTCCAATCTGTCATATTACAGAAAACGTATGCAAATGATAACAGATAAGAAGAGTTAGGTACCCTTTTGTTTGGAAACAAAAGAACCGTATTTTTCTTCGCGCACAAAAAATTTAAAGACAAATTTGCGTGGCCGCCCCACTTTTATAGCTCGACGAATCGGAATGAATCTGAATCGAGCTGAACTGAAGTTAGCGACCATATAACAATTTATTTAACCTTACACGCAGCATAATTCTAATATTATATTAGTAAGGTACTCAAAAGACGCATACAACTTATGAAAGGAAAAGAAAAGATTAACGAAGAGAATGTTAAGTTATCACACGTATACACAAGACCGCACACACCTTTCAGCATTTCAACACATTTCAGAGTAGTTCCAGAGTTGGACGCTGTTCATGAACAGATGCCGCTAAATTCAGTCCTCGAGTTATGGGTCGGTAATACAGTTTGGGTGGTGTTACGCAGTCCCATAAGTTGGTAGGTCTATCCTATACTTCGTCGATGGTTTCATTTCTTTCTAATGAATTCCACCATGCATGCAGAAATAATAGACATCAAAACACGCCAATGCCGGTTTCTTGCAAATCGTGCCTCTCCTCAAGACTGGCAGCTGGACGTGTTTTAACGTCCATTTTAGTTCATACCTTTCACCACTATGCGGTGATAGTGTTTGATGAACTCCCTGGGGGACCGAAGATCCGCGAACCAATCAGCGAGGAGAACAGCGACATGGCGCTGGTGTCGCACGTTAGTTAGGCTTAAGGAATTGGTAGTTTCTCCGATTAGAGATTCGGGATTCCCTTTCTTCTACGCATTTCTGTTATTCTTCTTTTGTCGAAGGAAAAGGGACTGTACAAATATTAAGGATCTATATGAAAAAAGACCTTTTATATCGTGATCTCGAGTACTTATTTTGTGGATCTACCCCGGTAGCACAGAACCCAGCAGGAAAGTATCCCAGGAATCTATTGAATTGAAACAAATTGAAAAACGGGACTAAAATCACGGTCAATCACGATGTCGGAACAAGAATTCGATCATTGCGATCTCAGCGATGAAGATACTGAAAAGAATGAAGAACCCACGGATCAAACCATTCTGAAATCAATTCAGGAATCCTGTAAAAGACAAGAGCAGCTGCTGAATAAAGCTCTGGAGGAACTGGCATCTCAACGAACCCAAATGAACGAACTAGCGTTGAAGGTAACAGCCCTTCAACAAGCTCGCATGGAAGAAGCCACCCAAGCAACAATCAGCACAAATCAGCCAAAGCTATATATGGGGACAGCAGAAACAACATCAGCAATGATAGAAACAAAGGAAAATGGCATACAAATGACTAACAGCATCAGTATTGATGAACAGAAGAAACTTTTCTGGGTCAGGTATGCAATTATTGTAGAGCGGGATGGCAAGTCAGCATCTTATCCGCTTTTGCTCTGCTTAGGGCAATGTGAACGAATTGGTCCTCATTCCCGCAAATATCTCAGTCTGATGGAATATGACTTTGTCACAACAGAAACAACTGTCTTACTGGTCTTACAACCCTCTCCTATGATTCATAAAGGATTGAAACAAACCTATGGGTTGACGCTTAAGTCTCTTCAATCTTATGATCTGGCTAAGCAAGGATTAAAGTACTGGCAACTTATAGGAGATAAACAACTTTTATATCAAGAGGATTATCTAACTTATAACTCATTTATTTCTTCGGACCATGTTTCTCCGAACCAAGATTTATAGCCAAACTTGAGAAACATGGATGTATACCCACCCACTCAATCATTTATGGTACCAAGTCGGAGGGCCTTCAATGCCAGATTTCCCAGTTCACTCAAGTTTTAGAACAGTTATTAAGACTGTCAGAGTTAATGAAGAACTTGTAGAGGCCATCCATAGTTTGGACACCAGCCCATAATGATGAGGACTCCCTCCCCGATTGACAAAACGAAGATTAGACCACCCTACAGTTGGCTTTGCATGTGTTTTAAAAAAAAAAAACACTGAAGAGTGGCGCGTAAGATTGGAAATTCGTTATGTAGCAATGTATTTAAAAAGAAACTTAATTTTTAGTTCTTAATTAAAGCGTATTACATTATTGCGATTCATTTCTATTGAAAAATAATAATAAGCGAGTAAATAATGAACGCGGTTTAGTTCTATCGTAAATATTTATCAATTTATTTTTCCATTCATTTTCAACAATGCTTGCTACATGTTAACAATAATATAGACATTCGTAATTCTTTTATATCTTCGAAGTTTTTTTTAGTTTTACACACTGAGACGTGAATTAAACTGCAGATATTGTCAACATCACAGATACTTTTATTTTCTGTTTGTGCCACGCGTTAAATACAGTTTCGCATAGGCCTTGCATTTTATTTTCGAAAGGAAACTGAGCATACATTGCATTCAAACGATTTATTTACAAAACGATTAACAACCGATAGGAGATATATACCGTTTGAAAAGTGTATAAGTAAAAAAAGCGGAAGACCAATGGATTCATAGTTGATAAGATCTTTCGATCTCCGCTTCATTCTTCCCTCCTTTTACAAATAATTTAAAAAACCCGCCGGTATCAACATTAGCCAAGTAAAAAAGTCTAGTTTAAACGGAGGAGAGAATAAAGCGAAAATCGTGTTGGAATTAATGAGAGTCACCCTTCTTAGCACATACTCTTGAAAAGCATGCGTTATTTAACGAAACACGTGGACACAAACAACCTCGTTCAACAAATTGCTGATACAGCAAAATTAAGGAAATTATATTGCGATACAATCTGCGATTCTTAAGGACTCCATGACTTTGTACTTTACTGTCCGCGTTTGTCTCAATATTCCACTCAAGGCGAAGATATATCGATAAATTACTTGCTCTGTTAAAATATTTCATTTTCGAAACGACTGTTAAACTATTCATCGAATCTTCCTATCAAACCTTCTTCGTCAGAAGAAGGGATCTTTGATGGTCGACGACGAAACGTTTCTTGTCACGCAGATTATTATACAATAAAAATTCAACGCGCACCAACGGACAACGTGATATCGCCTTTACGTTACATAAAAATATAACTGTCGTTCACCGTACGCCTCAGCTGTTCAAAATTGTACTTCTCTCTATCGTTCGCGAATAATACACTGTAACGTCGTATACAGAAATATATATATATATATATCGTTCGATTCTCTGAAAATATACACATATCTATACACGCCTCTATAAACATTTAAACTTTTCAACATCATAGACTATGGGAGCTTTCGATTAATTGACTAACGCTCTTAACAGTTCCCTTTGGAATCTTCAAGAGAAGGAAATAATTACAAAATCTCGATTCTTGTGCGAGAAACCAAGAGCACAAGTCCGATTAATCTTTCTCTTTATTGAAATATTCGAAACGTTATCGGACTTGCACTCTTGTTCCCTCGTTACTGCATCAAAATATTTCGATGATAGAACTCTCTCGAAAGACAGACTCGTTTCTGTGCATGGCCCCACATGTCCAGGACACGTCGTAGACATTAATAATTAATAACAATCACGAGCAATACTCGACACACACGCGAACATAGAAATATTGCCGGTATTATCGACGCCATCGTTCTTCGCTAAAAATAAAGGCTATCTGAAGTACAGGAAGTTGTTGTGAAATTGAATTAATCGGTAGCCGAATCACGATAACGTTGATCCGCGATTAAAAAAGCAAAGTCTGCGAATTCTCACCTCGTCGAATAAACTTTCCTAAATTGGTCGCCGTGCACGTTTAACACGATTATCGCTTTTCCTCTACGATAAGCTCGCAAATGAAATTCCTGTGGTAATCCTATATTCCAGGCGTTTCTGGGTTATCGAATTATTGAAAATTGTTCGAGAAAATTGTGGTCCGTTAAATATGCCTGCCCCTCTACAAACGCGACCAGGCAGCAAAGAGTACTAAAAATTTTCTATTTCATTTTACCCTCGGTCCAATTACCTTTGATGTCGGTAATAATAACAATTTCAGCTCTTGTTTTCTTTTTTTTTTTTAATCACACGAGCAAACCAAAACGGGGAAGCGCGAACGTTTCCTGACAGCTAGACTTCTATTCTTCAAACAAAATCTTCGGTTTACGAAACCGACAGAAAATTAATTCAGCTTACCGAAGCTTTCGCGCGAGATATCTACTCTAAACCTCCAATCAAAACACTTTCGTAACGAGAATAAGCCGGACGCACAGCGCCCCGAGTCCCTTTGAAACACCTTGTTCGCTACAAGCATTATTATCGTCAATATCACCGTTTCTGTTCCTCCCTCCATGAAAGACTATCCTACAAACCTTCATCGCTTAGCTTGGTATTGGCGAGGCCCTTTCATCGCGATTCCAATTGTCCGAGGCGTTAATACGCCTCTACGCTAACGTTCCCTTGAGTAGCTTCATTGTAGCCAGAGTATACAGTAATACTGATGACGCTCACGGTGAAACAAGCTACCTTCAACGTGACTTACATTCGAAATCCTCGGACCGCGCGATTAACGCGAGGAAATTCTTGAAGCTCAGCGATTCCTACGCTCGACGTCTCGCTGACCATCCACACTCTCCCTGCGAGATCTCGCTTCCTTGGAGGTCTGGGGAATCGGCGAGGCCACTTGCAACATCCTTCGTCTTGATCCTTCAAACAAGGGAGCAGAAGATCCCGCCGCTTAGAACTTGGCGTTCTGCCTTCGCAGATCGTTCGGAATGATGGTGGTGAGGAAGGCGCCGAAGGCGAGGGTGGCGCAGAGGGCGATGTTCGACCAGAAGTCGCCCCACAGGTGGAAGAAGTAGCCGTAGAGCATCGTGAAAGCGATACCGAACACCTGGCAGACAGCGTTCAGCAGACCAGCGGACGTTCCCTCTGGTTCCGGGTACGTCAGCTCCGCGGCGAACTCGAAACCCACTGGCAGGTAGCCCGTCATGAAGAATCTGGGGACAATTGCGCGTGCGGAATTGACATTCAGCAGACTCAAGTGGTTTGATAACGTGGTCAGCTGTTCCTGTTACTTTCCAACGAGAATTCTTTCCTCCGTAGTTCCGAATAATTCTGAATGAAGTTTCACACTTACCCCAATAAACCAGCAGTCAGGTAGATGGTGTATATATAATTGGGGTTCAGGGTGAACGTGAAGATGATCATACCAAGAAAGGAAAGAAGATACACTCCGAGCGTCGTCTCCCTGTAAACACGTTCCAAAGAATATGCAGCTGAAAATTAGACGATTTGTCGTAAGGGGGTATACCCGTTTGAACCCTCGGAAAATGTGTACATTTTGTGGATTCTTTTACAAGTCAACGGTTTGATGCAGATTTCCCGTTTTTTTACTATCTTTACATAGTATTATGAACTACTTAAAAAAAAAGTTTCAGTTAAAAAACTCTCGATTTTAGACGGCTAAACGGTGGGCCTGAAAACATCTGTATGTCGTGTCTGAAATCAAAAACAATAAAATCTTATAAAGTATGTCAATAGCTATCGTCCAAGGAGCCGATTTTGAAAATTTTGAAAAATAAAGAAATGGTGGGAGATCAAAGGTAAAATTACATTTTTCTAAGAGAAAAGGCCACCTTTCTTTATAAATAATCAACGGGGAATCGGAATAAAAAAAACCCTCGTTGGACGATGTGGAATCTAATTACGATCCTGCATGCAAAATTGGAAGTGAATTGGTTGAACGTAGCGCGAGTTTTTAGGCCCACCGTTTAGCCGTCTAAAATCGAGAGGCTTTCGGATATGTATGCATAACTTCCGAAAAACAATAGTTTTTTAACTGAAATTTTTTTTTAAGTAGTTCATAATACTATGTAAAAATAGTAAAAAACCGGGAAATCTTCATCATGCCGTTGGCTTTTAAAAAAATCCACAAAATGTACACATTTTTCGAGGGTTCAAACGGGTATACCCCGTTAAGAAGATTTGTTCAGCAGAGACGTTCGCTCACTTGAATCTATGGGTCTTGTCGAGCACGATGCCACAAACCACGGAGCCCAACATACCAGCGCAAACGATGGTCAAACCGATCCTTCCAGCGTCTTTCTCGTGGTGCTGCGAAATGGTGGCAAACGTTAACAATAGTAATGTTCCGCGAAAGAGGCAGTTACGTCTCGGAGTACAGAGGCATTTGTATTCATACACCACAGGCAAGCACTCACTGGGAAATATTGAAGGACGATCTGGTTCAAAAGCGTGCTGATAGCGTAGAAGATGCCAACGTTGATACCATAGCTCAGCAGCAGCAACAAGTAGCCAGCATTGGTCACTAACTTTTTAACAGACTGGAAGAAACTCTCCGTCCCCTCTGTGTCCCTTTGCACAGCCTGTGCTGGGCTTGGAGGCAGCGGTGGCTCAGACTTGAAAACTGTAAAAAGACACTGCTCACTGAAATCAACGATCTAGAAGAATGTATCTTCCTGACCTGTCACACTTCGAATTAAAACGAAAACTGCGATTGTATCTACTTACAAGGAGAGTATTTTAGGTGTCCGCCTCCGATCATTTTGATTTTTTGATATGTTATAGAGGACCGAAAAATAAGAAATACGTGTTTTTTTATTTTTCCCCGTTTTCATATTTGGGGGGGGGGTGAAAACTGCGTTCAAAGTTAGGGTTGAAAAATCATTTTTGTGGAAAAAATGGACTTTTTGAAAATCTGGTGAGTCAGTCATATTTCGCATTCAAAGACACAAAATTCGTCCATTGACACTATTCCCCTATCTCTAATAGTTCCCGAGATATTCCACAAAAATGAATTTTCAACCCTAACTTTGAACGCAGTTCTCACCCCCCAAATATGAAAACGGGGAAAAATAAAAAAACACGTATTTCTTATTTTTCGGTCCTCTATAACATATCCAAAAATCGAAATGATCGGAGGCGGACACCTAAAATACTCTCCTTGTTAGTGACAGAGATCGGCGATTAACTCGTCAATCGGTTCGATATTCAATATGAAGGGTAAGGGGGAAAACAGGGAATGTCCATTTCTCGTGATTTTGTGATTTGTAGCATATTTCGTTCGTGGCAATTCGGACTACAAAACTGTCGAATCATAAATGATTATAAAATTTAAATACCTCCGTAAGATAACGTTACAGATTTGGTATACTGATTAAAAACAGGAAATGTCCACTTTATACTGGAACAAAGTACCTACGGAATATCCCCACTATTTCCCTAAGCATAAGCTTCTGAAGTCCAGGTAAAACAAAAAATTATTTAAGAAGAAAATTAAATTCATTGAACCTTGTTTCTTTACGGATATGTAGACAAAAGTATTAAGCTGTTTTGTGACGTTCCCTATTTTTTTCCCCTTCATATACAATTTACTATACCGATACGTACAGACAATAATGAGACCCAGAATGATCGTGGTGAAAGCCGCCACGATGTAAAACATGACTTGCATGCCTCGTCCGATAACGCTGGGATCATCGCTGTTTGGCACCAGCATCGGTGGAAAAAGGAAGCCAATAGCTATGCCCAGCTGTAAACAATAGCAAGAATGCGTTTCTATAAAAAAAATAAGGATGATGGAAGATAATGGTGGGTAAACGAGCGAAACACATTCTTTTTCATTGGAACTTGGCGTTGCCCCAAGAAACGAGAGATTACTTGAAAATTTCAATAAGAAAGGAATCACCGATATTTCTGTCCACGAGTTTATACAAATACAGTGAACTCGTGGCGAGATTGCTACTGGTGGACGGCGAAATGCGCGACGTCCATTATTGTTATTCCAAGGAAGCGAGAGATCATTATTCTTTTCAGCTCATCACGAGAGTTTCCGCTCTCGAAAGCTCGACAGAACCGCGGGCAAAGTTGCACGACACGTCGAAAACAACGCTTATGAACAAGGTCAAGAATCGTTCACGTCTATTTCGTGCTTCAAGCACCATAGAAAATAATCAAACAATGGCCATTCTAATTCAAATACTCGCGAACCACTCTCGGTCACTTCCCGAGTAGCTTTAAATAACAACGAATTTATCTATCAGTACAGATATTCTTTTCTACGAGTTAAATAGTTAAACAATCTCGAATGACGTCGCACAAGGGGCATTCTGTAATATTTAAACGTCAACTTGGGAATGAGGATAAACCAGTCTCGCGATTTCCAACGAGGCCCCTTTCACTTTTTATCGTTAAGAAAATAGTTGCCATCAATTTTCACGTCGGGTATCCAGACAGTCGCTAATTCCAGCATGATTCATGGGGCATGTGATCTCTGTTTGAAGTCGACGCGATTCAAAGGGGATTTTCTCGTTTTACTACTTTGCACAAACAATGCTGTTAGAGTGTCGGGTATTTCGAAGGAGGAAATGGAAAAGAAACTAATCGAGTGGAATTTGCACCTCGGGCAAACGGTATGGGGCGACGGGGGTGCGTTTAGAGTGGCACGCTCTCTGAAATACGACGGTTTAATTCGATGGCTGGGGAGGCCCGGTCCCCCAGTATCGCTGTTACGAAATTAAACGTGGGTGCACGGTTCGGCTTGCTTTCCCACCTAATCACGTAACAGCTTAACTCGCCACCGACCCTGTCCCACGAATTAGAATTTTGCCCTTCCACCCAGCAGGTAATACGCACTCGAGCTTCATTTACAGACCGTTGTCACTTGTTAACGCTTTAACAATGGGGATACCGAGATTCATTTATTCATTAACTGGACGGTGGACATCTGTTTGGTGTCCCTTGATGGAACAGAGTTCTGTTTCTTTTTCAATGTAATAGCTATTATAATTCCATTAGTTTGGTGCATGTATAATTTCAATTGTAATGAAAATATTCTATGCTTCTCAAGTATTGTATTTTTCTTTTAGCTCCTGTGACATTTCTTGAACCGTAAGCCATTGTTAGGAGTTGTATATCGAATGGGAAAAAGGTTGTGATAAGACTTGAAAACTTATACAAAGTATATTTATAGCTTTTCTTATTCTTTCTAAATACTAGAACGAAGTGTGAGGCAGCATTTTCATCCCACTTTCCGCGCAATGTCCCTAGGACGATAGAATTGTCCAGGAGCTCTACCATCTCACGATACGCGAAGCCGTAACGAGCAGGGGAAAAGGGAGGACACGTGGGCGTGCCACTGGAAAATCATTGAAAAGAAAGCTTGGGAGGATGCAGCTACTGACCTGATTTCCAAAAACCCCGATACTGCACGCGCTGCTGACCTGATCTGGACCGAACCAAACAGCAGCCAAACGGGCTGGTACCGATAAGACAAAGCTTTGGCTGACAGCGACCAGCGTTTGACCAATAAAAGTCACCCAGAACAGGTCCGGGCTGACGCTCAACACTTTGATCCAGGACCCAAGGGTGGTACCAATCGCTCCTGCCAGAGCAGCGAACCTGAGGCCCTGAAAAAAAAACCTCCCCCTATAAATCTCGAGGTCTAACAATCTCATTTCACCCTCCAGTGGTCTGTCTGACTTTTTTCGCTCACTACTACTACATCTACTGATGGATCAATTAACTGTAGAAGTCTTCGAGCCAACGTTCCCTCCTGTACTCACTCAAGAGAAGTACTTATCCAATAAAACTAAGAAGTTAAATAAATTACATCATATGTGAAGCTAACTTTGTGACCAAATTGACCACTGGACGATGGAGAAGTCTAGTCCTTGGAAAAATCTAAATGTCTCTTAAGGGGACATTCTCATCAAAACGCTAAAAAAATAGGTGATCCTGAGGATTTTTTTTGTTGAAAAAAGTGAACAACTTGCAGTAAAGAAATTTGTGGCCTTTACTTTTTTGTTATTTAGGATTAACGAGAATGTCCCCTTAAAGTGTGCAAACAGAAAATCTGAAACACCTTCGTCATCCTGGGTTATTCTATGCTGTTAGAAACTATTAAACTCGAAGAGTAAGGGATTGCAGTAAAGTTTATCGTTCACGGAACATCGTTTCCCCTTAACTTGTAAAATATCTCCTCGAGTTGATAAACTTGCAGCGTCCCGATCCATTAATTCTCCCTAACTCGGCCGCAGCTACAATCGAGCGTTTCGAAACTTCTCTCGGACCTTTAGCGACAGTAGATCGAATTAATTATCGAGTGATTAGAAGCTGCGTGCGCGGCGCGAGCAGCACGAGGAGCGTGATAAAGTCCAGACTGTGTTTTTGAAGTTGCGCTCGATTGTCCAGTTGAAGAGGCTGGATCAAAGGAAGTGTCAACAATGTCCAACGCAATCTGTTTGCCGACTGATACGTTTTAATTACTTTCTTTCCTTCTTCTTTTTCTTCGCCCGTTATCAATGGCCTTCTAACGTAAAAACATGCACACGTTTCTTACACGCATCCCACGTGACACGTCTGGATCCGAATGTAGATTAGATTATACGCGGAATGGAGTTTGATTAATTAGTTCGGGGTGCTCGCCGCTGTATTCTGATTAATAGTTAGCGCGCAAAGGACCATTGCATGGAACATTCTGCGCCAGCTTCTGGGATCTGAATCTGGGGGACACTGTTGTTTGGAAAGACTCGCTAAGCGGAGTAAAGAGATCGCTGTGATTGTTGTACTTACATATCTGTCGAGAAGATAACTGGCTGGGAATATGAACGGAATGTAGGTTATCATGTATATCATGCTGGTCATGTCCACCGAAAAGCTGCTCACGTTGTAATAGCTCATCACGATGTTCGCGATGATGCTGTATTGGATCCATTGCATCGCGTTGCTGGCGCTGTACAGCACGAAGATCACCAGCATCAGCCATCGCCTCTTGTAAACCTTTGTCTCGGTTACCTGAAATCGAGGAGGCAAGGGACACCTGTTACGCGAATCGTATTTCTTAGGTCTTAGGTCTCTCGGGACACAAGTGTCCTGGATCCCCAGTTCCCTCGAATCCAAGTTCCTTCCGAGCCTGAGTTCCTCACGAACCACTGATTCATTGCAAAGTGTTTCGAACTGGGAAGCAGTGGCGGATTCAGAGGGGAGGGGCAGGGGGCGCGCTTATTTTAATTTGCAAAATACTTGTTTCAACTTAGCAATATATGAGAAAATATGATAAATTGATACGAAAAAAGCACTTTTTCATTTAGCAGGAAAATATTATCGGTAAAAATCCCTGATGTATTTCTGAGAACTACGCTCTCCTCCTCAAGAAAATCTTGGATTCGCCCCTGCGCCCCCCCCCCCCTCCCAAAAATCCCAAATCCGCCGCTGCTGGAAAGGGAAACTCTTCTCGCTGGAGATATCAAAGAAAAACTTGTCTCGTTCACTTTAATCGCTAAAACGAAACATCAACACCCGAAAGTAATTACTTCCCTGTAACACCTGTTTTTTTAAACAAACTTTCGATTCGTGCCGTTTCGAAGCTCCCGTTCGATTCACGATACCGATGACTCGGGTTTCGAACGCGAAACGATGAGACTGTTTTCTTTCAAACGACTTTATTAACGTTTCATAGGGAGACAACATTTAAATGCATTCGATACTGGAATTGTCAGGCGTACGACTTAGTTCTAAGTGTCGTGTTTCGATCGACAAGGCTAACAGAAGCTTCCTAGCAGCCTTTCGTCCAGAAGCAATGTTCCCTTAGTCACCTGAGTCGGTTGCACGCCGCTTTCCACGGCCTTCACGTAGTCCGCGGTTGTTTTCGCCATTTTTGAGTCTGGTTCCATAATCCGCTCGAGAGAGCGGCTAACGTTGGACAGATTAGCCGGGACTAATTTCGCGACACTTTGGGATGCTTCGACCTCTAGCGCCGCTTGTCCTCCCCTTCAGAATTTCGAACCTTTCTGGACTTGGTGCTCTCCTTCCTCTGAAAACGAATTTTCGGCGCTGTTAGGCAGCAGCTGAGAAGCCCACGCCCTTGAGATTTCCCTCCATTAACTGGAGCTACAAAAATCTTAATGATTTCGCGGGGCTTTGAGTACCAATTAGTGGCGCGCAGACTTGCCTCTTCGAGCCGTGTACTTTAGGGACTGGGACAATGAATTCGGGTGTACCAAGTGGCGAAATATATCCAAGACAACTCTCAACCATTCTTCAAACTTGTCAGTGTTTTCTTCTTTTTTTTTTTGTATATCTTGTACTGGTTACTCAAGAAAGGAGACTTCTGAATTGTTAAGGAAAAAGTGGGTGTGATTTTGAGCTGGTGTACTATCACAGAGGTCGATCTGATAGTGTTAGAAAATCTGACGACTAGTCACGTAAGCGTTTTGGAAGTGCCCTCGGGGCATTGTCCTCCGTCGCTGATACTTAATTCACGTATGCCTCCGTACTTCTGACTGTGACCAAGTTGTGAATGCGACGTGAGACTTAACCAAACCAATTTTGAATCGATCTTATTAGAAGCAGTTTGCACAGAGATTTGAAGAAGGATTATGAAACTTATGTGGATTCACAGCGATCGCTTTAACTTAGATCAACTTGTTATCCTGCAGTGATTTGTTATCAGTATGAGAACTAAGTAGTAGAAGCGATCCAAGTATCGTAAACGCGAGACAGTCGCTACGTACAATTAATCCAAATAAAATATACAGAGCACGAACGTTTTCTTTCTTAATTAAGTCTACACACGATATCTTGTTAGGAATTCAGTAACCATCAACACATCTACCACCCAGTTCACTGAATATTAATTCCACACCAGACTCTCCTAAATGTTGGCGGTTTGAACCGCCTTGAAATTCCCTACCACGAAATTCCTCAGCGAATTCATCTCATCGTGCAACGTTTCCGAAGAGAGGAATAAAAATATCGAGCCGTGAGGATAATTGATAAAAATGCAGCCACGTCGCGCGATAACGATGGGCCTGATTGCGTATGACGCAGGTGTTAAACGTGAAGCAGACACTTATCGGCTGGCAATGAAATTGTGGCGATTGTTACGGAAGAAAAATCGTCTCCCTTGGAGATCCTGTTGAAACCCCTTTCATCGTTCCGGAGACGTGCAACGTTCGCGGGCCACGCGTGAAAGACACTCGCGTCCCTGGACCGAAGGATTTTTCAAAGGTCGGGCTTCCACGAACGTGCAGAATTTATAGGAAATCGATGGACCTTAGATCGCGAATTCAACGCGAGTTTCTCCTGGAATTCGAGGTTTTAAGGTCAAGGATCATGGGGTTGGAGGAATCATTTATGTGTCTGACACGAATATAGAAGGCTGCTGTGAAATTTCTAGCCCAATTTCGAATAGAGTTTATAGGAGGGAACGTCACTACTCGTGGAAAGCTCGAGTGAAATTATTACTGGAGTCTCCGCGATCCTTGATGATAGGTATTAGGTTTCATCAACCGTCAGGATTCTCTTCGTAGCTCCTTGAGGAGCATTTGATTCCTCGGTACGCGAAATCTACGGGTTCCCCTTGAAAAGAAATACCGATCGACCCGCTCGAGCAAATGTAGGTCTGAAGCTCTGTTGAATAGAGAAATTTTCAGGGCTCGATGAATCGCGTTCGCTTGACAGAATTTTGTCGAGGAAAACTGCGTCGTCTTCCCGGCTACAGGCTCCGTGAATCACCGTCCACACAAATGAATTTTAATAGAGAATTAATTAGCGCGTAAGCGTGCGACAACCTCGTTGTTATGAAGCTAAGGAAACAAAGCAATTTGGAAATGAATTCTCCTATGGAATGGTAAAGGAGATTTAATTTATAAAGCTAAATATTAATTAATAAAGCTTCACCGAAACGAACTCGCTGCAATTGCCTTGCTATTACCAGCGGAGTCGCTAGTTCAAATTACCGCGAACGGCTTTTGAAGGTGTTTCTCGCGCCACTAATTGGTTGCTGTACGAAGAACTCGAACAATAGAAGCGAAAGAATTTGATGAAACGTGAACGGGAAAAACAAATGCTCCGAACGACCAGTTTGGAGAACGAGTTCCCGTGCCTCGATCTTTTCGCGTGGCTGAAAATAATTTGAGCAAACGAGCGCTCCTTTAAGGGGGCAGACCACTTTTTAATGGTTCCAAACCAAAGTACAATTGCTCTATCACTGAAAAGATAGGGACAGCAAACAAAGTACAAACTAATATTTATAAAAAAAAGATCCTTTATTTTGTTTAAGTACGAGCGCTCGTGACAGACTTATAATTAGAATATGTTGTTATTGAAACGAGGTGCCAATTCGGCTGTGTGTATACCTATTAATCATTTATAAAACCGTTATGTATTCTTCATGGCAAAATAAACACATTTAAAAAAAAAAAAACACTTTAATGGTCTGAAAAGTAAGGATGTCTTCAGGAATTTTTTTCAACCAAACGACGCAAGTAAATCAATGTATTGCTTAGAATAGTTAATATGTACATACTGGAGGGTAAGACATTTTTTTTTCAATCAAATTCATAAATCCGTTTCCTGTATACTCTTCGTCAAAATCCTTCGCCAAAACTACCACAGATAGCCACATTCATATAGATTAAGAATCTCTTTTCCTTTTTGTGTTTCAGATAACCCTTACAGTACTTTCCGTCAACGCCAGAACCACCCGATTATTTATCAACGTTCTCTCTGTGTCTGCAATGTTTTTTTTTTTATTCACTGTCACAAAAATTCAGAACAATAGTTCAAGATACAGTAAAACAGCCTGGCAAGCCTGAAATTAATTTGTCCAACCGTTTTTATACAAAAAATTCACAAAGAAGCCCCGAGTCAGCCCTTAAAGTCAACAATGATTTCAAAACCATTCGTATTAATATTGATATCATTATCCAACCGCCCCTAATTAATTCCATCGGTAGAAAACGCTTTAATGTATCCACCCATTAAAATGCAAACTTTCCAAAACCGCCACTAAAACGCAGGATACTCAATGCCAATGACCAATAACAACAAGACTTACCTCGCAAGTAGTCCGCGTCGATCTCGATCCACCGATCTGTCGATCCCTCGATCCACTTCCCGCGGTATATCATACAGCGACGCGTTCTCGTCGGCGAAAAACTTTTCCACGAATTCAACGTTCCTCCTCGCTCTCCTGGAGGGAACGCGACGGAAACGGTCGCAGCCGACTCCACGTGGTTCGCGTGACTGATTTACGCCGGTGACACGTTCAAAACAGCGTCGTTTTGCTCGACCAGGCGCCACAAGAATCCCCGATCCGCGGTGTTTCTCGGCCGCGACGGTCGGGAGGGAAACTCGCGGCTCCCTACCCGCGGGATCGATCTGCCGATCGATAAGATTCAAGGCGGAAGTCTGCCGAGCGTCTGTCAACGTGGCATCGGTGTTCCGGCCGCTGAAAAGTTGCCGCCGTATGGGCAATTTCGAAGCGCGAGCGAACCAATCTGCCGCGAGATTTGCCGCTTTCTTCGGCCTGTCTGAACTGGAATATCGATCGGTCGCGGGGTTACAGGTCCCGACAGGACGTGCCTCGGTGGAAGAGCAACAGAGGGATTGCTGCGCGGATGGCTCAGCTGCGTGACAGCGTCTCTGTCATGGTTGGTTGGAGACGGTGCGACAACCGAGTCCACGGAGCGCTGGACATTAACTAAATCCGATGGATTCGGCGCGGGTCGCACCACCTACGTCCTTCGTCTGATAGCGGCTTGTCTCGCGCACCGTCCGACCCGCTCCATTGCTTCTGCGCGAGATCTCCGATGTGTCGAAGCCCGCCACCCGCGATTACGAGCCAAGCGATAACAGCCGCGATCGCTTCCCTCGCGATCCCCCGAGTCCCTGGCCCTCGCGACTCCTGCACCGATCTCCATGCTGCTGTTTGGGGCTGCGATACCTCCCTGGGGGTTTCTGGAGGTTGGCTGCTCTCTGATCGGGGGCGGCTGGTGGGTGGTGGTTTGAACGGCGCGCTTCTCTTGGTTTCGTTGAAACGAAAAGAGATCGTTGGACGTTGTGTGGTAGATTGGATCAGGATTTAGACGAAAAGGGTGTTCTTTCGCGAAGGTACAGGGGCGTTTGGAGGATCTTTAACCTCTCGTTACACGCGTCACATTTTGTAAAATGGTTACACGCGCGGGGTAGTTTTTACATCACGATTTTATAGTGTTTTTTTTTTTATTTCTACCTGTTTATTGTTTTATTTGGTATTCCAATTTTGTAAGTTAGTTTTACATTAAAAACTAAAAAGCAATGTAGCTGGGTTTGAAAAAGAAAAAAAAAGGAACAGAATAAACAAGTAATATTGTAAATAAATATTGTTTTATTCACTTCCATTGCTCTGGTAATACCTTGCACACGTTACTTCCAATTTGGAATCTGTTTTGGCAATGAACTTTTACACGCGCGTTGCACTTTCCTAGAAATGTGCGACTTTTTCTCTTCAACGCCTATACATCTAGATTGAAAAACTCGAGTGAAAAAGGCGGAGATTTTTCATACAGTGCAGAAGGCATCGCTGGAGGATTAGAAAAAGGTTCAAAGCCGATTGGTCGCTCTCAGGCAGAAAAGAATAATAATATAAAACGCAATTTAAGACTTGATTGAACATCAGGAGTTATACGCGGAGGCTTGTATTCTTTGAATCGACAGGGTTCCGATTTCCCCTCTATTTAGTTAAATCCGGCGACTTTAGATACATGTTTTGGGTACTGAGTTTCGTCAGTATCCGCTGATTGGAATAATTGATAGATGGATGATGGATTTCGTCTGCGCTCTACACGGTTCTTAACTTCCTCGATAAGAAGTGGAAATCTTTTCACAATCTGAATTCCTGAAATTTTAATCCCCTTTTCATTAACCACCACAAAGGGACAAAAGCAGTGTCCCGAAATAAAGAAAAGCTCGAAGCTTCTTGCAAGATTCAGAACGTTCCCCCGGGCAGGGCGTTCCGTCTGATTAAAGGCAGAATAATTCCACTTCGCCGCAGACACGTTACCGAGCGAGGGAAAACAGTAAAGCCGCCGGGAATAATTTTAATTGCCCGCACAAACAAACGTAAACATTGTTTTACCGATACGTTTCCTTTGTTTAAGCATGTCTCGCCCTAATGATCGGATTACGGATCACGATGGCCACTTAAGTGTTTCGGCGAAGATGTAGCGGCAATAAATGGGTTTCCAACTTTGACTTAGCGTCACTGTTTATCGTGATCGGACTTGTTAGTGAGAAATAACGTGCAACTGTTTCGTGTACGAAATGACGCCGGTACCGATTGCTCGGTTCGTGCTCAGAGCGTGATACTGTTCCGAGCAAACAGGATCTTCTGAGAATATCGCGGCTTAAGCTCGAAAATCCGATTTTATTGCGAACAAATACACCGGGTCTTCTATCACTCGGCACAGAACCATTATAATCATTATTGTACCGTGACTAATAGAATAAACAGAATTTAAAATGGCAATTTCGTGGCACAGGGGAAGAGTGAGGGAGCTTAATTTCGTCTAGGAAAAAGAAGCCAATGGATATTCTGTTAAACCAACAACCCAGTAGCAAGATAATACAATTTTTAACTAATCGGTGAGGCCATAAAGGTCGAATTCCCTTCTGATAATATTCCGGTTATGACATCGCCGATTTATTTCGGTTTCATCGAAATTCAGCTCGATCGATCTTTAATGCGCCTCGGACAATGGCCAGCCGAGATATTTCGAGAGGCGATGATAAGCAACGGGCAACTATTCACGGAGAATTTTCCACGGTGCCTTGTCTAGCGACAGATCTCTGACCTAAACTGTGCAACCAATCCTCTTCTTATCTCCGCGGCCGTTACGCCGATCAGGATGCGCGGAAGATTACCTCGCTACCGAGCCAGCGATTTCGGCGAACCGAAGTTATATCATTGGCGAGATAACGCGCGGAAAAGAATAGTCGAGGCGCCCGACGACGTGCTAGAAACCTCGTTAACTCTACGCTGAAATCCAAACAACGACTAATCTCTGGAGCAAACGTGAATGCTGACCTTGTTACGGGGCGCGAATCAATCCTATCTATAATCATAACTTTGCTGTATCGTAAATGAACAAACTTGTCCCCGAAGCAACTTCTCACCTCCAACTTCCCGATCGCTATTTTACGGAAGAACGCGTTCTTTAATATTGGCAGAATCTGTTTAAATAATTACGCGAACGGCCAGGCGACGCCAAACAAGCCGGGGCGACGCGGTAGCTCGCGTCATTGATGAAACATTTAGTGGCGATCAGCATTATCTGCATTATCTCCCTCGGTGTATTACACGATATAAATTATGATGCTCCCCGAGACTCGCGAGTCGAGCTACTAACGCGCGGCTATAAGTTATGCAACGTTTGTCTGCGAGTGCACGCGTAAACCGTGCACACAACATGCTCCATAAATAAATATTAAGCGGGAGGAGCGTTTAATCCTACGTCTGACGATTTCAAAAGAAGCTCGATGCGTCGTGTGCCCCTTATCTCCGTGCGGTCTCTTCGACGAAAGTGTGCAATTCGAGCACATTCTTTGTTTCGCGTATTTGCCTCGGGTGTTACGGTGCTTCTAGGTGTTTCTTAACCGCGCATTAAATCTTTTAATTTTTATAACGCAATTTCTGCGTAAAGCCGAAAGGGACATTTAGACGGAGCAGCAAAACCGAACGAAAGTTTTCTTAAAATAACGCTTGACAGCCGATGGATAAAAGTGCTTATTATCACCTGGCGATCGGCGATAAAAGTTACAAACAATAGGAAAGTGGCTCGCGCGAACATCTTCGCGCAGCGTTATCTAATCAAACCGCGGGATATGGGAACGGAAAGAATTCGTACCTCTGATAGCGGTCGATGAGCGCGTCGATTAGGGAACAGAAAGCTGCTCGATTCTTCTGGAAGATCTCCTTTCTCCGTCATATTTGCTCGCTGAATCGTATATACAGCCTCGGTCGATAAAGGATCCCTTGGAATTCCACGAAGCTTACTGCACTTTTTCGGTTCACTTCTCCTTCGCTCGTAGTCCACAGCTAGGTCTACGCGAAACACCGTTTCGAAGCTCGAGCACCGTGACTTCGAGCTGGGGAACTGCGTATTTTGTAGGTTTCACGAATTGATATGTCACTCGAGACGTCCTCTCTCATCCTATCGACCAGAGTTAACCCGTCGAAGTCAGAGGATCGTCTTTTACACCGGCGCGGCTGTCAGCGAAGCCACGGCGAAGTGGAATATTAATTTTACCAGAGGGAAACGTGTTTACCAATGATCGAAACGGACACGCGCGCACCGACTGATAGGAGGGTCCGCGATTACTTAGCGTATGGCGAACTTCGATGACGTTATATCGTCACGGTGACGAGTTTCCCTGAATAGGGACTTTTATCGAACGATGGTCCCGTGGCTAATCGCGGTTCGGCGCTCTGAGTCATGCACGGTAAACTGTATTCATAAATAGTGTCAGCGCTGTCAATAAGCAGAGAGATGAATATTCGGAATAGCGGAATGGAAATTTACGGCTGCTCAAAGTGGAAAGATTCCTTTCTGTCAAACTAGGGGAATAGTTTCAAAGACAATGACTCACGGAGACTCGCTCGCTCCGATTACTTCGTTATCTCTGTGTCTCTCGACTTCGAAAAAGTAAAAACTTATCTGGCCGTGTTTGTTTCCGTTCCACTTTCGGTACTCCCACGAATCAATTAAATCGAGACTGGCAGATAAAAGTGTTTCGAGTGCTACACGTAACGCAAACACGTGTCGGCGATGTAATCGATGGTATCTAATTTCGATAGGACATTATTGGGATACGTTTAGAATAATCGATGATTGATTTTAAACGCGGGAGCTGCGGATGCTTTATGCTGGCAGGTATTTGCGTTTCCTCTACGAATTTTGCATTTCTCAGGTGGACAACGGGAAGCTTGGCCGCGGCAGTCGAATTCTGCGCGGAAGACTCGTTAATCCATGTTGTAAATGTCGAAACTAGTGGCATCGCAGGGACGAAACAAGTGCCGGACGCTATTAAAACCCGAGTGTTTATTGAAGCGACGTCCGGCGGTCAGTTCGAACGTGCTTGATATGATAATGAGAGCGCGCCTGCATGAGCAAAATGTCTGTCCTTCGTTGTGGTTGTTCGCTCGCCTCTGATTCTCCCAACCTTAGCGAAATGTCCACTAACCTTCGTTGCGTGGCGCATGATAACACATGCCTCTCTCCGTTATATCATCATCGCCACATTTTACCGTGCCTATACACGGTTCGACGTCGACGAACTTGTACAACAAGGGAGCGCGAAATTGCGCAATGTTATCGGATCGCTTTAATTGCCGGGATACCCGATTAAAGGCTATCGCGGAAAATTGTACGTGTCAGAAGTTCGACTCTCTGTGATGACGAAGCAGTTCTGCGATTGGGTATTTGTTCCCGATAGTTCTTTCATTAGAGAGCACCTTTGTTGTTTTTGGTTTGTGATTAATCAAGGGCTTTGGGATCCTGCTAAAGTAGAATTCCGATAATCCGGTATGCTCGAGTGTTCGCCACTGCCGGATTTAACAAATATGCCGAATGATTGGATTATGAATGGGAACAAATTGGATTACATGGGGATTACATATTGGAAATAATTTTAAAGGCGGCCGTGGTTAATACAGTAATGTAATTTATTAACAAAAATAAAATACATATGTATAAAATATAGAGTATACTTAATTTAATTTACTTACCCTCTGCGGTCACACCTTATAATCACAAATTGGTCACATGCAGGGCCGGCGCGAGGATGGTTGGCGCCCTCATGCAAGAAAAGTTTTGGCGCCCCCAAATTTTTGCACCTGTTTTCTATTTAATATATTTTGCCTGTACGAGGTTCAAGAAAAAAAAAAATTACATTTACATATTGTTTATATGGGAGTTGGATTCCTTTATTATTAAGTCTGCGATATATTTTTTAGCGCCTCCTTCGGCTGGCGCCCTTATGCAACGCATTTTTTGTTACCATTTTCGTATTTTTGAATCTTTTAACTTTTCAGTGATAATTGCACATTCGTGATACTCATACAACCATGCTCTAATAGTCTTTTTCTTGAAACGTAAATTTTGATATGTTGAAATTTGTATTTGGAGAAATAGTTGTGGATAAAAGCGACTTTAATGTTAACCCTTCGTTGACACACCTCTTTCTTCGATCAACTTTTACATACTGGGTGACTCACACCCATAGCAATTTTTGAACGATTGCCATTCTCATCTGAAGAATCCCATCATTATGAAAAAAAAATATGAATCAATTTCAAGGTCTCTAGAATGTATTCCAATAGTTTTTTCATTGAGATTTTACCACAGTTTTTGTTAAAAAATTCTAGATTGCCATATGTCGAGAAAAACGAAGAAAATCTTCAAAAAATTTTAACTTTTACAAATTTCAATATTAAAAGCTAAAAATCTACAGAGTTGTTGTTCAGATAAAATGTTTTGAGAAAAAAAATAGTTTGTTAATCGGCTTTGGAAAAAAGGTATTTATTTTGCATATACAAGGTAGGCTATTTCGGTAATTGAAAAAAATAGAGATATTCCCCAAGTATCCTGGATATTCTACGTAGAATCTACGTATTGGAAAAGATACAGAGCGTAAAAATCATCTTATGGGTGACTCACACCCAGAGTGTCAACGAAGGGTTAAAATTCGCCAAATTTTTAAATTTTATCATTCAGATCTAAAAATTTACAGAAATATTGAGAAAGACATGGGGCATATCGCACCCTGTGTGACCACGTAGGGTTGAACGCCGCAGTAGAACATGAGGTAGTTTGACTATCGCACGAAGCCTTTAGTATTGGGGTGTCCGTCTTCTTCATAGACATAGCTTTGTTGTTGAAAAATCATTCCGGAGAATATGCGTGGCTTACTATCGCGTGTGTCGAAATATCTTTGGGCATTCTGATTTCTATTCGGCGGTAACTGCTGTCTGGCTTTAAATCGAATGTCTATAGTCAAGGTAGAATACGTTGACTTGTTGTATCCGTTTAGGAATATTTTACTACCACGTTACATCATACCTCGAGGTTAATTCGAAGAGGTAAAGGAACTTGTCTGACGTCTATGGGAAGTAGAAGTGGTTTGGACAGACAGTCTGTGGTAAGTGGTTACTGGCAGTGTTACACGGACGAGGTATAAGGTAGCCCGAACATCTAATGTAAATTTTTGTCACACAGCTCGGGGGTTTCAGAGCGACCATACCATTTTCCTGTCGCATGCAGTGTTACCGATTCGAGGAAGAAGATAATCACAACACCACTAGTAGGTAGGATTAATATTGAATATAACGAGATTTCCTGTACTTTCGTCACATAAGCTCGAGTTGTTTATTTTAATAAAAGCTCTTTGCTATCACAACTATTTTTTATCATGATTTACACACAACAATTCTCACTTCACACCTTATAAGGATACTTACCAAATTGTGCACGATCGTAAAACGACAAGTTCCTAAATTCAGAGCAGTGCGTAAGTATTGTGAAGCGTGAAATGAAATATGTGAAGAGTACAGGGTGAAGTGCGGAGTGTGATATGTGAAGTATAATGTGCGCAATGTGACGTGTGATGTCGCGACGTGTGCTACGTGCAGTGCAATGTAATATGTGATGTGTGAAGCATGAAATATGAAGTATGATGTGATGTGTGATGTTATGAATGGGGTGTAGAGTGTGTGAAGTGTTGGCTGCGAAGTATACCTAGTTTGTGAAGTGCGAATTGGCAACTTGTGATGTGAGCCAGACGCAACGTAAAAACACTGCACTGTTACTGACTTTACCGGCTTCTACAATTCTGTTGAATATAGCCGGCAGACTTGTTTAACGTCCATTGCGCAACAAAGCCATTGCTGTTCCACGAACCTGATATTTCAGTTCGCGTGAAACGAATTCCCATACTATATCAGGTCAATCTTATAACCACATCTTGTGGTGTTACTTATTGTTAGACGCGCCTGAGCTGCAGGCAACCGCACCGACGCGGCTGTAATTTGTACATACCATTCCCAGGCGCACAGAATGTCATTAAATGTTCTGAACTATCTCTTGAAAATGATAAAAAAGTATGAGAGGCACTCCAGTATTCTTTACATCAGCGATTCTAATCGTTACAACACGTAATCACTGGTGAAACTTGGCTAACCTATCTATCGACTTCCATCTTATACAATAGTAATTGCAATGCACGAAAATGCATAATGCATTACCTCAATTACTGTTCAGACATACATTGTGCAACAGAAACGTAACGTACTTGCAATAGAATTTCTTCCACGAACTTTAATCATATTTCATATGCAAAAGCAACATATTCTAAAGAATTGTAGCGTGCAAAGAGTCGTATTCCTTTACGTCAGACACACGCTCATTTTTATTTCTCTCAGAAGGAACACGTACCCAGAAAGCGCTGCAACGCAATGCCCCAGATAAAAGTGACATAATACTCGCGTAGATTTTTTTCCGCTGTCTGTCGTTTTCTCAGGCTCCTTCAAGCCTAGTCGCACAACCTTACTCTAATCGAGACACTCAAGTCCGTGAAACAAGATACTTCCTTTCCTCCACCATATTCTCTCTTCTCCAATCCTATTTTCCAATCCCATCACACGTATTCAATCAGATGTACACTTTCCTACAGTGGAACACAGTTGCGCACTCTCGACATTCTCTCCTTTTCTTCTTCAGGATTTCTTTCCCCGAATGCTAAATTAAGACCTGTTATCTGCGATTGCACAACCCGCTGCAATTTCTTACACAGAATTCCGCACGCAATCTTCATTTCTAAAGACTCGAAAAACTATCCCGGGACTATCCTAAGAATGATCTAACCGATTACTAATCTACATACTAATATTTCCAGCTTTCTTTCATTGCGTATTCAAATATCCTCGCTAGTCGATGTAACGCAGCTCTAGGGTACCTACTCTCCATTACACAAGGTTCATTTGAATGATATGTTTGGCAACGTATGCCAAAGCAGCTAGAGGGACCGAAACGAGCAGTTCGCGAACTGTTGCGAATCACGCGTTAAGGCGTGACGTTTCGCCCAATTGATTCCTAGACGAAACGAAGGAACGTGTGGCGGTATGACGTGCAATAACGCGTTAGTTGGTACGCGACGATGTCGAGAAGGTGCACGCGTGTCTACACGCGGAGACCTTAGCTTTGCTTCAGTTCAATCTTATCGCGCGGTCCGTTCACATCTCCCCAACACGCCAGATACAATTTTCATAACGGTACAGCCGCGTTCTCCTGGACCAATCGCCGCGAACATTCGGCTGGGAAAAGTGCGTGAAAGTGCTTAATCTTTCGGCGCGAATCAAATTTGGTGCCGCTCCAAAAGACTCGAGCGACTCGAGCCTCCTACAACACGCTCCACTTCGAACGACTGAAAAAATGACATTTCTACGCCTTCTGTTTATTAATTAGAAAGGAAAGGTAGCCTTTTTAAGGAAAGGTAACCAAAGATTCTCAGGAAAAGGGGAGTAGCGGTGGTGGAATTTAAAATCGTACGCGATCAGTGGGGAAAGTCAAAGAGTTCATGGAAATCTAGACCTAACTTCCCGAATCATTGAATCCCAAGCTTTGCCATTCAATTTTCCGATAAGTTAAAGCGTTCGTCAGGTTCAAAGAGCAAAGTCCATAGAACGAGCGGAAGGCTTCCAGCAACCGGGTCAACAATATTCAAATTGACGATGCTCGAGCCCGGGATTGATCGAGCAACGTGAACGTTACCCGAATTGAACGGAGAAGTCGTTATCGCGCGTATCAGATAAACGGGGCGCGTGGATATCGTCCACTGCCTATCGATCAAGCGGCAGAAATCAGTGATCGAAGTAGCCAGTCCGGTGACAGCGGGTGTCCGAAGTCCTCCTGCTAAGTTTACTCCGTGAGAACCGCGAGGATCGAGTTTCTCGAACGCTCTCGAGCTGACCACCGGGTCCACCCTTCGGAGGCGCCACCCCATCGACCCGGCCGACCCTTTCGACTCGGCGAGGGCCGGAAAAGATGGGACTGGAAGAGAGAAGCATCGGGCAGGAACGGACCGTTATATCCATCAGCTGTAATTAAATGCTCCGTCGTGCTCAGGGTATTTCGCGATCAATTAGCACGGCTTGGTGGCGACCAGCGAGCGGAAAAATGGTGGTGTCGCCTTGCCTGAGTCTAGTGGCCGCCGGAGTCGCTTCTGGGATCTGCTTTCTTATCTTCAGCAACGTTCTCAGGGGGTGAGTGGCGATCGAGCAATATACGGACGGGGTTTCTCGTTATCATTACCCTTTCAGGGGAAAGGAACTCGATCGATCGACCGATCGAAATCGAGGGTACGGTAGAAGGAAGTAGGTCGATCTGCTCTCCGATCGTGCAGCCTTGAATATCAATGCCCATCGATTTAATTGCCTTCTGGATGAAGTTCTCCGGGTCTCTTCTGACAGACGTACGAGCTCGTTTGGCTCGTCTCTGCGTGAAAAAAAAATCACTTTCGAGCCTCGACGATATCGCGGATAGGCGTTAATGACGCGTGACGTAGGCCGGCACATGCTACGTTTTGTTTGCGATGCGCTTTAAAGTCTCTCTCTCGCGCGGCCGGTCAGCTTCTTCGAGGAGTTCTTCGCGCTCTTGCTCTCCCGTCGCGACTTTTTTCCGCCGATTAGAGAACGTATCGGTATCAGCGCGGCTTCCCCGGGCTGTGAAATTTAGAAATCGCGTCTAATCGCTCGGGGATATTAATCCATTCGATTTCTTCTCCGGTCCGTCGGCGTTTCCAACTACTTCTTTAGCTCAGGTTTTTGCCCATCCACCTGATATAAACTATAATCGCCTTCGCAGAATCGCTTGGGTACATTCGTTCGAGACGGATTCAGATCGTCTATCGACGCTTTATCTCGCTATCACGAGATAATCTCGGAAGAATACCAATGTCCAATGCCGTTTTCTTGGCGGGAATCAGCGAACGATTGTTCCGATCGTCATTGAGATACGATCCCGATATGTGATTGAAAGTATCGAAACAGAGGAAAACAAGATAAACATGCAAAACAGCATTGCGTTTTGATTTTTAAAACGTACAGACTTTGTCAAGGTAAAGATACAAAGAAATGGGGATCGTTGCAGCGGAAACTAGATGGACAACAAAATCATTTCCCGGCCCTAAGATCACTCAATTTATACAAAATGCCTCTTGAAAAAAATTCCCCCGAAGGATATTCCCATCTCGAGAAAAATACAACACCGGCGAAATCTTTATTTCCGAGTTTCAAACAATTGCAATCTTGCGCCCCGTACGTGACATAAATTCGTAATATACCTATCTTTGTTGCAAACAAACAGGCCGCGTATCACGTCGACGAGTTTTTAAACTCGTTCTGCGTGTAAACAAGCGATTATCACAACGAACTTTCACGATTCATAATCCCGCGAACGATTAGAGCCTCGCGTCAAGATCTTCATTTTAGATCTCTCCTGGCACTGATACCGATACATTGATAGCAGGGAGAGGCCTGCCCGGCTTCTTAACGATCTCGTTGGAATTCCTCCGTTCTTGCCCGGCCATGAAACGAGGTTCACGCGTCATTTCAAGTCCGTGGCCAAAGTAGTCCGGGCAAAGGCCCACGAGAATCTTTGGCCGTTATGACCCGCGAGCTATATGTCCACGCACACGCGTTTCGCCGTGTATTTACACGTGTACGGCGACAATTAACCACGCTCAAGCAATGGAATTCCAGCAATTTTACTTTTAAATTCCTCCACTTACTATTCACTGTCCACTAACATCTTCCTCCTTCCTTTAAACAAGCGTTAAACGAGCGCCTCGGCGAAGAAAGCTTTCTTTGACAGCGCACCTTTCATTCACAGAATCTACATACTATATAAATCCGCTTCTCTGATGTTTGAGAAAAGAATTCTGAACCGATCTTAATTTCCCGTCACACCTGGTATACGCCTACACACGCGGCCGTGTTTATAAAAGAATATGCTCCGCCGGTGTACGCGTGCAACGAGCCACGGTATGCAGGTCTTGCTTTTATTTACTCTCTCTCGTTTCCGACCAGTCTGGCCGGTGTCGTTCGACATTCTCCTTCTTGCCCCGGGGCGTCGAGCAAACTTAACGTTTCGGTGATTTCCCCTGATACGTGGACGACGAAAATCAGGGCTGCCTGCCAAGGGCGGGAATCGATGTAACACGCGAAGCGAAAGGAATCGCGGGAACCTTCGGCGGTATTTCTACCGTCGCTGAATAGCGGCGCGGCTCGAGCGAGAGGAATACCCTGCTTCCGTTCAAATCATCTCGGACCGACCTCAGACTCGTGGTTCCCCCGAGAGTTTAACGGAGGCATAAATGTGCAACACTCACCGAATGCTCGGGCTTCTGAGTGACCCGTGGAACGCTCAACATCAGCACATGGTTACGCAAATACGCAACTAAAGTTGTTATGGGAAGTGTCTGCCGCCGCGTGCTCGCTTCCATCATCCGAAAATTCCCCGCGATCCGAGGAGTACTGTGTTCGAATAACGACACGTTCCACGGAACAGTTCGCACTCGTTTCCTTCGGTAAGTTCGCGGTCACGAAGGAATGCTGGTGTCTGTTAATTGTTGGATAATTATCTGACTCATACGGGGGAAGATAAGCGCGCACAACGTTCAATTTCCTTGTCTGCTTGCGTAATTGTAGAGTTCTGGGCGTGGAGATATAATGAGGTTTGCAGTGGAATCGCTTAAAAAAAGATACTTAAAAGAATAACAACCGACGCTAATTTCGCAACTGTGTTTCGAGTAATCTTCAAAAAGACTCGAAACTCCCAGATTAAGATTCTTTTTTTTAAGCACACGGTCAATCTAGAATGGCGGATGCTAGTTAGCCGGGTGGAAGTGTTGCGTCTCTTTCGTAAGAACGTTACGTGCCATTAATTTAACGAGAAGTTTCGCATTGCCGGCGCGGCTAATTCGCGGTTGCTTTGTTTCCAGCCTCAGCTCGCTTTAATAATTCAGAGCAGATCGATATCGGGTAGGGCTGTGTCGCGAGATAACGAGAGCACATTGTTTCGACGTAAGTTGACCCAGATGAAGAAGTAATTTCTTAACGAATGCGAAGCCTGTACGCGCGTGAACCCCGAACGAGTCCCTACTGGTGCCGGAGCTGCCGCGACTTGACCCAGGCGCACGGGAATAAACGACGCGGAAATACTTCCGATCGATCAGCGATCCCCCGATATTCTCCAATAATTCACGAGGCAAACGATAACTCGACGATAAAAGCATACACGGGGCTTGATTATTCACGAGGCAGATTCGCTGGGCGCGATTCCAGCCGATCTATTTCCTCTGATAATCGACTGCTTTTAGCTCTGACCCTGATGATGGATTTGGAAATGGAACCGAGTAATTCGTAATTTTTAAATATTGGAGAAAGCTTCTGTTGATATTGAATCGAGAATTTGTGTTAGAAGGAATTATGGGTTGTTTGGGGCGTGACGATAGCCAGCGTGTGGATGAAAGAGTTCCTACGGCGCACGATGAAGTGCAAAACACCGTGATTTCGCATCAGATCGGCGAACTGCGGACGGTGGAAGCGGTGCAGAAGGCGGAAAATGCGTCTGAGTGTTATGAAGGGAAGCGGGAATCTCGGGTACCGTTAATAATCACGATAATTTGCATTCGATACACGGTAAACGAACATCAAGCTGGAGCAGGTCTACATTAAATCGTGGCTCGTATAAAATAATACGCGCCGGTAAGCTTGCACCGTTTTAAACACCGCGAAGCATAGAAGGATCCTGCTTCATTTCGCGCGTTAAACTTTCTCTTAAATTAATTGCATCAAGTAAAAATGTAATTCTTTGCACACCTGAATGTCTCCCTACGACGTTACTTCAAAGGTTAAAATTTGCAGAATGACAGCATTTCGAAAGAAATATTCGATTCTTGCTAAAAATTTAGCGACAAGCATAATAAAGAAAATAAACCTTGGGTTTTCCATTTTTGATGACCATAACAGTCTCCGCGTCATCGCCCGTCGAAAATGATTTTTTTTTAAAAAGCTTGTGCGACCGACTATATCTAACTATACGCGCGATAAAAAAGCTCAACAAAATTTGGAGTATTATTTCAAACATACCTTAATACACGTGCAAAACGCCAGATAGTATAAACTTATAGTTTTCGTTAAATAAATTCCCGAAGACGGCGTTGAAAAGCGGGCAGTTACACTAGAGTACCTAGTCAGGCGACCGAAAAGAGGCGAAGGATTGTGAATTTTTTTTGAAAAAGCGGAAGCATATATTTTAACAGAACTTTTTGCACTTAAAAGAGCAACATTTAAAGAACATTTGGTGATTTTTTCGTACAAAAATATTCACGTTCATAATAAAGTAACAACCGGCATCCAAGAAGCCCTTTTAAAATTTGGTTTTGCGGTGAGCACTGTCATCCAGATTATCTAAAATCAAAAAACAAAAATGATTTCATTAGTATATTAATGTATCCTCAGATTAACGGAGGGAATTTCCGAAATATTAATTTAAAATAAAATGGCGGCTATTTAAAGGTGACATCCTGATTTTTTCGTGCAAAAATCAAGCGAAAAAATCCAGATTTCATATTTAAGTAGCCGCCATTTTATTTTAAATTACTATTTCGGAAATTTCCTTCGTTAAGCGGAAGATACATTAATATACTAATGAAATCTTTTTTGTTTTTTGATTTTAGATAATCTGGTTCCGATTTCCGAACGGCAGTGCTCACCGCAAAGCCAAATTGTTAAAAAGACTTCCTGAATCTCGGTTGTTACTTTACTATAAACGTGATTATTTTTCCGCAAGAAAATTACCAAATGTTCTTTAAATGTTACTCTTTTAAGTGCAAGAAGTTCTGTAAAAATATATGCATCTGCTTTTTAAAAAAAATTCACAAACATTCGGCTCTTTTCGACCGCCTGACTAGGTATAACCCCTTAATACACGAACATCTATGTGAAATTCGATAAGAATTCAACCAAAATGTCTCCAAACCTTCTCCCTCCATTGACTCTAAAATTCATCGATCTGAAATGCTTCTAGCGTCAGCAATATTTAAATGACACCTGTTGTTGTCCACGCTTGGGTCTCCCAGAGCGCCAAAATTACGGTCGTCGAAAATTTAACCCATGGGTGGTTCGTGACTCGGTTTCATCCGCGTTACGCAACCCTTATGCATCGCAAATGGATATTACGGTTCGCAGCACGGTAATCGTGCACGCGGAATCTCGTAATTAACGCGAAGAACGCACCGACGGGGGCCAGAGCGCGTGTTCCACGCGCGTTCCATCGGCTGCCATAATTTTCCAATGGCGCCGTGAAGCTCTCACGGTCCTCCCCATCCTTCACGTTCCTCTGACACACATCGCGAACAATTAAAAACCGTTTGCAACGCACTGCGTCTCAGGCGAACAGCCACGTCGAAGCGATGCACTCGAGTTTGAAAAGGATCGCGAGTTCCGTTCCTCGCGCACGAGACCCGAGAGGATTAATTACCATTTAGACTCGAGTATGAAACAGAGAGGTGTTTATGAATGCGGCCGATGTAACCTACGCCCACGCGGCATCGTAATGTACCTGCGGGCGGGGGTTCGTTGAAATTTGTCGGCCGTTACGAAAACAGTTATCCAACTCTCCGCTTCCTCGGCGTAATATAGGAGACGTTTTGGGAGAGCGCTGAGCCGGTTGAGAATATGAATTTTAACGGGCTCAATTCCACATTCTTGGAAGGTGTGCTTTAAGGCGGTATACCTGTTTGAACCCTCGGAAAATGTGTACATTTTGTGGATTTTTTTACAAGTCAACGGTTTGATGAAGATTTCCCGTTTTTTTACTATCTTTGGATAGTATTATGAACTACTTAAAAAAAAGTTTCAGTTAAAAAACTAATGTTTTTCGGAAGTTATGCACACATATCCGAAAGTCTCTCCATTTTAGACGGCTAAACGGTGGGCCTGAAAACAGCTGTATGTCGTGTCTAAAATCGAAACAATAAAATCTTCTTATAAAGTATGTCAATAGCTATCGTCCAACGGGGCCGATTTTGAAAATTTTGAAAAATAAAGAATTGGTGAGAGATCAAAGGTAAAGTTACATTTTTCTAAGAGAAAAGTCCACCTTTTTTCTTTATAAATAATAAACGGGGAATCTGAATAAAGAAAAGCCCTCGTTGGACGATGTGGAATCTTAATACGAACCTGCGTGCAAAGATTGGAAGTGAATTGGTTGAATATAGCGCGAGTTTTTAGGCCCACCGTTTAGCCGTCTAAAATCGAGAGACTTTCGGTTTTTTAACTGAAACTTTTTTTTTAAGTAGTTCATAATACTATCCAAAGATAGTAAAAAAACGGGAAATTTTCATCAAGCCGTTGACTTTTTAAAAATCCACAAAATGAACACATTTTCCGAGGGTCCCAAGGAAAGTGTAAAAGGATACTCGTTTGGAAATTCAGAGTGCTCTTAATTGCATTGAAAAGGCAAGAATATATCTGGGAACATGGACAGTCTTTCCATGAATAAAATTTCAAACCACCAAGCCACTTCTCGCAGAGAAATTGATGAAAGATCTGACTCAACGTTCCAGAAGTCTCCTCAATCGGAGCGCAACTCGACAATCACCAAATCTAAAATACATTCCACCTGAATACTCCAAGACCCTCGACCGACCAAAGGAACAACGCCCAAGGAAAGCCCTCTACAAGAACCACCCCGAGGATGAAGGCTTCCACCCCAGCAGAGCAGCCTTAATAAAGCACCCCAGTAGTCGCCTGTAGCATAGACCACCAAGCAGACAGGCGTGCCCACGTGTAACCTAGCCACGCACGTGAGGTCAAAAGCGGTCCGTGAGTCCGTGAGCAAGACCGGAAGCGTGCGTGCGGCTGGCGATTGGTCATGCGTGGCTGGACGGTAGGTTCAACAGCATCGGGCACCGTCGCAGCTGAGACCTGGACGAGACGAGGAGGAAAGACGCCGAGGAGGATCGGCAATTGGGATGCACGGGCTTGGGCCACGGCAACGGGTGTCGCTAATGGCAAAGCGTCGTTACACAATGGCCGACGTATCAAACCATATTAAACAATAGGTTCGAACGGCGCGTAGGGGGACCGGAAGCAGAGGAGGAACCGTACGGGGGAGCCGAACAACGGGCCCCCTCATTGTTGAGATGCTTCGTGTCGCGGATAGTCAGTCAGCCGGTGTATTCTGCCTCTCCTGTTGCCGTTACAGCGTGGTTTTTCTGACGTGAAACCAAGGATACCCGACGTCCATCGAGTTTGCTTCTGTTTCGAACGTTGCGCGTGACCGGGGAATCTTTGAGCGCCCTGCTCCCCAGAGAAGAACCAGGGCAGAGGAAGAACAGAAGAAGGGACGCGTGAAAGGGTCAGCATTCAATTCCCGATCATCGTCGTTGTCAGTGACACTGATAAACGGTGCTCGTTGAGAGGAAGCTCGTTGCAGCGAAGATCGTGTTCACCAATATTCGTTTGTGAGCCTTCTCTGATCTCAGTGCTCGTGGCCTGCATGAAAGGGCGCCGATAGGACGCGCAAGGGTTCTCGCTACCTTCATGAAATCGGCCGAGGCGAGGCGGCTGATCAAAATATTCCTGCTCAGGACCATCCTCTGTCGGAGGAAGCGCGAGAAACGGTAAGGGAGCTCTAGATCATTGGGAGATCGTTAAGCCGCTGGGAGCTTTTCGACCGCGCCAGCTCTAATCGACCAGGAACGCGCCCGTACTTTCCATCGATCGCCAGGAGATCGAGGTTAACGGTTTTATGCGATAGCACCGACTGTCCGAGCCAATTGGGACCGCACGCTGAGCTTTAAACCCTGATTCGTAATTTCAACGGTTCACCGAGCCGAGACTGTTAATTACGGATCTGCCGAGGCATTCGTGTTCGACTCAGTGGCTCGTTGCTTGGTTAGTTCTGAATTACAAAGCGACTTTGTTGGCCTTTTCGATTGGGAACGCGACGAGGAGGGGTTTCGGCGAAAGCTCGCCGAAGATGGTGTGTTTTTCTGTTGACTAATTGCAAAAAAGATATTTCTGAATATCTTAATCAACTTGCTTGAGAGTTGTAGTAAGGTGAAATAGATGGTGAGGGGACCTACCGTGAGGTAAAGGGCAGAGGCAAGGTGTATTACTTTATCAGAGGCTTGCTTTAGAGAAAGACGTGGGAGTTAAGGGTTAATTGGGGATTACTGAGGTGGAAGCATGGAAATGGGGTTTAAGCAAACGTCGGGGAGACACGGAAACCAGAGTATAATATACTAGATTCAGCTGCCTTAGTCTAAATTTTTATATCAGCGAGCAACATGTCTGATTGTACGAAGATTGTTTTAAAAATTCATAGATCTTTAAATTAAAGAGTAACTCTAGTCTTTGATTTAGATCCTGCGTTACATTATTCAGCTTCTTTTATCGCGGACCAGTGTTTCTTTTTCAGTACAACAGTTTCCTCTTATTTATTATTGGACTCCGACATTCATCGAGCACTATTTTCGTCATCGAAAAAAGTGCGAGCCATTTGAAGGACCCAATGAGCCATTAATACGTGGCAAGTTGACCGAAGTCCAGGAACGAGGGGGCCAATAAATTACGGATAATCGCGCGATTAATGGCATCTTACTTTCGCGAGTGAAACGCCTACGCGAAAGAACGACATTAATTACGAGCACGTGCGTGTACTTTCCACTTTCACGTTCAAACATTGGTCAATCCAACCCCTTTGTCACGAGCTTCAATCAATTTCGATCTAGTGTCGATCGATTTTCGTCGGTTTCGAGTGATCCTTCGACTTTAAAGGCATCTCGCTAAAGCATTGTGTTTATAATGCAACGGGGGAGCTGCAAGAGAGATAGCAGAAATTACAGGACCGTTATGTAACTGGATTACAGCAGGCACGTGGACTTATGAAACGTTGACAGTAGTTCGTACAGTGAAACAGGGAAATCCGAGAGACACGACGAAATATTGATTTATTTATTTATATTTATTACAACCATCTTTCTGTTGCACACAACGGGCTTGGGAAATATCTAAATTCCTATTTACGAATCAAATATTATCTGGCTTTGGAACTTTTAGCTTTCAAACGCCTTGTTCGCGTCATACCTTGGACACTTTACAAATTTATGGAAGGCAGCAGGAGCTCGTTTTACAAGATTGCAAAATCGACTTACGCCATCGGCTGATAGGGTATTAATAACGCTGGTAAATTAAAGCCGAAATGTGAATGAGAAGAACACGCGGAGATGAGGTCGGGCTGGATGCTCAGTGGGAGGAATTCGCGATAATGCTAATGGGAAGGCGGAATCGCGAAACCGCGCGGAAACGAAACGCGGAGACGGATCAATTTCCGGCGCGAACGGGAACGAGCTAACGCGACACGTATTATTATTTACCTGGCCTGTTATCCGTTCTTAATTGCTACGCTCCCACGGACCGCGGCATGCAATCGGCCAAGTTACGTCGCGTTATTTCCGAAACCGAGCGGGACTTGCCAGTCGCGCGCGCTAATTGCATTCGCGTCCTTTGGTTTTTCGAAGCAACTCGCGCTGGGAAGTTCTTCTGCGCGGAATAATTTTGTTAGATTAACTGCTTGCGGAACGCCAGAGCGCGAAATGAATGTAACTGTTGCTGAGAGGGGAAAGGATTTGGCCGTTTCCAAGAAACCAGGCTACTGGCCCCTGCTTTAGAAACATTTCACGAATATTTTTGTGCTTAACCAGTGCAAATCCTTTTAAGGGGTTTGACAGATTAATGAACGCCTTGAAATAAGGCAACTGACGGCTGTTTAAAGTGCAAGTTTTAGGAAGAATAGAAGACGGAATGACTGTGAACGAGGTGCACTCGTAGTGGGAGGTTTAGATGAGAAGAAAATTGGTTAGCAAGGATATCAATAATCCGCAAGTTAATTATGCATTGTAAAGTGAAGTAAAGCTGGTAAGAGGATTGGGGACAGCCGAGCGCGAATTGTTAATAAACAGCTTGCATCACGCGTCGATATTTCCTTGGATTGTAATCGCGGTTTCACAATATGGGCGAGGAGGCATGTTCCACGCGGTCCGTCCATGTAATCTTCCTACCGTCCGCGATTACCGTGGGCATCAGAAGCACCGTCGGCGACATTAATCGTAGGTTGGAGAGTGAAATCTGCAGAGAGTGACGCAAGCAATCCTCTTATCCGAACACCTAAACGCTCGGGAATAATCGATTAAGAGCCGCGTCTTGAAAATCGCCGCGCCGAGTCGAAGCGTCAAGTAGCACGTAATCAGGGCAAATATTTTATGAGACCATCGTGACAGTGGAAGCTTAGCACTCTGTTCACGCTAGACGGTTGGTTCAACGTGTGATCGTGGTCTGATTAAGTTGTAGCGAGCGGTATTCCAACCATTCACGTCTTGATTACGTTTCTATGAATCGAACGGAACTGGAACGCAGTGTGTCCAGATCACGATTAACTTATGGACAATTTGAAATTCGGGGGTGGAGGTTCTCCGTGGAGTAATATACTATTCCCCGGTCTACATGGTGGTGCAACTGAGGCGGCTCCTTTTGTTGCATGTATAAAGGTGCTGGACGAAAACACTCCACGAGTGCAATAAAACGGATCCACCTGGATGCGAAGACACTTTCTCCTTAAAATTCGGAGCAAATGGAGACGAAAGCGACCAAGGTAACAGTGCGCTCTGGTGAAAGGTTGATGGACCACGTAACAATCGCCAGGCGCTTTCGAAGTTACGTCACGGCTCGCGTCCTTTTCGATTTCGACCTAGAACGAGCGAACCGATCGGCGCCGATTTCGTCAATCGACTCGGAGGACTGACCACGTTCGATTCGTCTCCCGTTTTCCGTGGCGCGACGCGCGGCATTCGCAAAACGGCACGCTCGAAATCCAGTGAAAGTTTCCATTAATTGGCAGGCCAGGGGTGCTCAGCCGGGTCCCGGGGAAATGATCGTGGCTGCGGCCTGGACAGAAATCTCCTACCATCGAGAGGCTCTCGTGTGCATAACGCCGAGTTTCCCCGGCCAACCAGTCCACTGTCACTTTCAAACCGGCAGTCCGACACAAAGGAACGAGCAACCGGCACCGCGACCACGGTGTCCATGAAAATGGTCCTCGAGTGACGGGTCTAGAGGAATCTTGCGCGAACCAGTGACCTTTGGGAACAAGTGGGGTCCACTTCCAAGTGGATCAATTTTGATAGGACTGGGAGATTTGAGTCTGCAGATCGTGCTTGGTCCTCCGAAGAATGGAAGAACCGGGGAAATTTCGATTGTGACTTTGAAGAGCAAGGGTTCGCGTCGGCCAAGTTGTGCCGAGGTTTGCGAAACATTGTGTGACATTCTTCAGGTGGTTAGTGAGGAATATCGTTAAGGAAGGTGTATTTGTTGAAGCTTTCGATCTTGAAAGGACTCTGGAACGCAATTTGGCCATTTCGAAGTTGAACTTTTTATAGAATCGGGGTGGAAGGATCCGGTGGACCTCGAGTAATTAAGGGATTCCGTGGTTGAAACTTGGTCCAGTCGATTGGAGCCTTCGCAATTAGCTTCAGTGTTGAATTGCCAGAGAGAAAGAGGAAGGCTCGAGTGCTACGCGTGGGTGGAAGAAAAGGGGGACACTGCGCGCGAGGACACTGCGCGACTGCTTTTGAAAGTGATGCGCAAAAAGATCATTAAAAATAACTCGGATACAGTGGGACGAATTCATTGCAGAGTGGAGAAGCTACCTTCGAGCAGAGAAGCTTCGATAAATTACAGGGACTGTGAAGGATCGCTACGCCGTGGAGCAACTTACGTAACACTTCTGTAACCCGATCTAGTAACATTTCCATGTGTGCGAAAGGAAAGGAGCAGAGGGACGTGTGATAAATATCGTTTGTGAGAAGGCTCTGAAAAAGTGGCAAAAAACCAGGTGACTTCTCTAAGGAAATCTAACTGACAACGTGAGTGGACGATCGTAACGATTCCAAAAGCAATCGCGTTACGACACGCGAGACAACCAGTTGAATAACATCAATTCTCTCAACCCCGCGTTCGAAACGCTATCCCGATTGAGTAATTCACTTGCGCGTGCATCACTTTCTTCGCTCCCTGCACTTCCTCTTGACCTATAGAACGGAACACCAGGAACTGAACCAAAATCAGGACACTCAATCAAGTCGAGTCCTTCCACTGACGCGCGCGTACAAAGGAGAGCATCTCTTTGATTCACAAGGGCCTCCACTTCGCGAAGCTGCAGGTGAAAAGGTGTAATTGCACGTAAATAGGGAAACCCGCCACGAGTTCCCCAGTTAATTAACGACGATCCCAGTGTTGGACAGCGCGTTTTTCCACGGAGGATCGTGATTCTTTTTCTTCATCCGTGACGACAGCGTTGCTGGAGCGAAGCTCGTGAAAGGAAGACCGAGGTGAATGAAGCGGACGTCCGAGGGATCGAAAGTGAAAATCGGCCAGCATGTTGGCGTGCGTTTCGAGCATCCTCTCCACGCTGCTGCTGGAGGGCGAGAAGGTGGTGACGGGTCAGGAGAAGTATAATATGGCCACCTTTATGGTGCTGTTCCTGCTCATCACCATCGAGGTGGTGGTGGTGAAGGTGGTCACCACCGACATGGAACGGGACGAGGACAGCCATTCCGGCTTGAGGGCTGCTGCGACCTTCTTCGATCGCGAAGACTGATCCTAGACTTTTGTATCAACATCTTGTGCTGACAGTGACACAGTGTCTCTTTTTCATTCCTTTATTAAAATGTACCTACTCATTAGTGTTGGCGATTCTCCGTCCAACTTGATTCAAATTACATCGATTAGCTAGTCCCTTCACTCCGAATTTGCATATTCGAATTAAATTGCTTGTCACTAGACGCGATTCTTAATTACGCCGAATGAGTCCCATCCGAGTTCATTCCGACACACGACGAACGAAAGACAAGTGCGCGATATCGGTTCGATTACAGTGCAAATGGTGCGAGTGGAGTGCCTGTAATCCTATAAAAATGACGGTAACTGATATTCAAAAATAGCCTCCCCTGATCCTGTTAAGCTTCTTGAATTAACGAAACGATGTAAGTATATTGGACACTGCACCGTCGAGTGGCTAAATTAAACAGACCTCCAAGGCGTAAAAATATGTAGTCACTGAGTGTATCGTAAAAAAAGCCATTTATATTCGATTCTTTGCGACGATCGATACACTTTTTCTGCTGTCCAAGGCGCGATCAGGCGACGCCGTTGCGAATGACAAAAACTCAGGCCGTCGTTAGCGATGTAATTTATCCAATACACGTGTGCATAATTAATGAACAAGTTGCGCGGGGCGTGTGCTAGAGAAACAATGAACAAACGTCGGCGTGCCAAGAATGGAAGACGCATCGTTTCGCAACAGCGGCGGAAATACGGGGAATTATTGGCGTTTGTGCGAGTAAATTCGTGGAATAAACGGTGGTTCATTATCCGAAACCCGCTGCCCCGTTCATTTTGTAATTTCGCCCCTCCACTCTGTCACATAGATTCTGAATTATTACCGAAACAGCCACTCGAGAACTCGGATATTCATGAGCGGTTCAAGGAGCTTCACCGTTCCGATCGAACCTCCGATTTACATCGTCCCTAGTTTTCACAGATCAACCCGAATAAAAACGTCTTTTGAATAGTCTATTACGCAATGCAGGCGCCTGTCGAGGAAAGTTACGTGGACCTGATACAAGAAAGCATTTCGAAAGTATATTTATTTAAACCCGTTATTGCGTAACGGCGCGTTACGCGCGCTCTGTTACACGCAGCGAAGTTACCGAGCGTGTAGCGTTCAACTTCTCCGCGGAGCGATGTCTATTAATCGAGCCGAGATGTGGATGTAATTAATCCGTGGATACTGATCGCGTATCTGGATATTTAATATCCACAATGTAGTCGTTCGTGAAACGATTGTAAATAGTTATAAGCACACCTGTGGATCATTGTACAATCTGTAATAAACTCAGCTTCTTTTGGCACACGATAGTGTTTCAGCGTTTTTCAGACCATTCCATGCTCGCTGCTCCTAAAATTGTCGAGGTAATATAATTACTCCCCTTGCGTGTTGCATAAGCTTGCGTCATTGATCTCTACAGGTTACAAAATTGTGTGAACGCTGTTGTCCACTTCTGTAGGTCACTTTCCTTTCAAATTCATTTTCCTAAATCTATGTCTCCGAGCTTAGTACACTATTCGGTGTAAAACTGCATCAGGAGAATCTACTAACCGGAATGGTTAGTCGTGACAAGTGAAGAACAAATAGCGAGCAATAAGTATTGCACGCTTACCTCAATAAGTGGTAAAAAGGCAGTAGAATATAATGAGTCTTAGTGGCAAATTGACTAACAATAAGTAGTGATTACCAGATTAGAAAATACTGACAAGGGAACACCGCGAACCCGGACTCACTGATTGGAACGCAACTTTGTGGGATTTTAGAGTGACTCAAAACAAGAACAACGGTGTTTTTCATTTGGGCCCTATCGTCCGTTAAGGGGATGAAAACTAACCTCAAAGTCAAATTGGCACATCCACTTTTTCGCGTATAACTCTCAAAGTACAATAGACAGAAAAAAATGTTTCAAACAAAAGTTTAATGGTGCAATAAGCTCTACAAACTTGCGTTAACAAAATTTTGAAAAGTGTATAAAAGAAAATACCTTAACGAAAAAACCTGTTTTCAAAATTTTATTAACGCAAGTTTGCAGCGCTTATTGCACCATTAAACTTTTGTTTGAAACATATTTTTCTGTCTGTTGTACTTTGCGAGTTATACGCGAAAAAGTGGAAGTGCCAATTTGACTTTGAGGTTAGTTTTCACCCCCTTAAAGGGCGATAGGGCCCAAATGAAACACACCGTTGCTCTTGTTTTCAGTCACTCTAAAAACCGACAAAGTTGCGTTCCAATCGGTGAGTCCGGGTTCGCGGTGTTCCCTTGTGAGTAGTAAAATGTTTCACCGCACTGATGCGTAGGTAATTACAGAGTTCTAAGCGCGCGTACACACACACACACCATATTCACTCCGTTTTCCTTAAATTGCAGGAAGCCTGGGGACTCGAAACAGGGCGGGAAGCAGATTCCCGTGGACGAAAACCGTTGCGCCTGCTGTTTGAAACCGTTTTTCGTGAGTCGTGGGGTACGATGCAACGATTGCGGAGCGAGATCCTGTAGGAAAGGCTGTTCGCGTTGGGACACGACAGATAACGCCTGGCATTGCCTCTTCTGCCGTCAGCAAAGGTTCCCACAACGATATGTTAATTCATTTCGCAATTCCAACCGTTCCTTAATCGCCCAAAAGTTCCCTCATTCAATTTTACCAAATTTCCACGCGAACTCCCTACAACATAGCCCTCGATTATCGTCTTATAATGGAAAATAATTTTTACAGGCACTGGTTAAATAACACCAGGCTCGCGAGTTCCACTGGACCAATCGACGAGAAAGATCTCCACCGACACTTCAATACGGCCAAATCACGAGTCTACGTCGCAGGTTTGATATCCTTTTATAATTTAATGGTTTAACAAACTCCTCAGACGAATTCATTCGAAAAGCAAGGAAACTGAACGTACACTGCGGTTGACATCAATTACGCGTGCTTCCTACGACACTTTCTCCGTCGATAGGAGTACTGCGCCTCGCTGCGATCATTTCCGGAAACGAGTCTGATTGATAACGTACAGGGTATTCGTAAGAACCAGGGACATTTGTCCAGACTCGGCTCTGCACATCAAGATAACGACACCACGTTCGTTTAGTTCTTGTATCCTAAGGAAATACCGGACAAGCGCCTGTAGAAGAGGCAACCGTCCTTTACATTCGCGCACGTCGGTCGGCCTAACATTCGCGTTCAAGCGTTCCACCGAAGTGGCTTTAACCCTTACACATAGAAACGCTCTATCGCGACATTGAGCCAGAGTAATTTCCTCGGGGTTTGACGTCACGACCATCGACCTCACGGCCATCGCGAAAGGACACATGAAATATTCAACGCGACGTAACACACCCCGATAAATCGAAAGTGGGGAAGGCGAATCCAGGGAAAGATGGGAAAAAGCGCAGCGCCGAGCTCGCGGGAACGTGCGTAGCGTGGATGAAATCAATTCGACGATCCCTTATAAATAATGCAGTTTTCAAGGCGACGCAGGGCGGAGCATTCCTGCGGGCTCCTCTCTAATGCAGTTCTGAAGAAACGGCTGCGAATGCTTTGTCCGCGAGCCGAGCGACGCGGGGACGGTGTTTGTCGGCGAGGTATGGTCAATTGTTCGCCCCCTTCGAGAGAATTGATTTGCAGGTAGGAGTATGTGGGCGCGGTGAACGATCGGCGAATCGATTCGCGGTGCGCATACAGAGGAAAGGGAATTAATTGCATCGAGGGACACTGGCGAGCAACGACCGAGAAATGCGCTCGAGAGCCTCCACGATTCGGAGACGGGACCAGATTGGGACGAACAGCTCCTTCATTTCGAAGGAATGTAAGAAGCTTCCTGCTTACACCTTGCAGTTGAGCTTGCACAAAATTCAGTCAGCAAGTTGCTAAATTAATACACGATTTACTCTGGTTTAGATCTATAGCACCGCTTGGATCTATTGTCCGACTTATCTCCAACTAACGGTGTGCCCGAGATAAACGTTTTTATCGCCAGCGCTGGCAATCTAACAGATAATAGGCGGTAGCTCTCGAAAGCTGACTTAGGCGAAGTAGAAAAACCAGATCCGTCGAGGAGCCTCAGAATGATTCGTGAAATGTTTTAAACGGAGCCTAAGCGATTCCTGGGAGCCAGGGGATCCGCGACGAGGTCGGGATAAAAAAGGGAAGTAAAATTGGCCCGGATGGCGGGCTGAGAAAGTCGCCAGTGAAATGTTAATTGACGGTGATTCCATTTTGAACCGTGCCTCGGCGGCCATTGTGCCATCCGCAGCGGGAGGACGTTCGTCCTTGTTCCGCGGCAGAAAAGTCGCGTAACGGAAGAGCAACAATGAGAACGGGTCGAAAATTGTCTCACGCTGGATTCCCCGCAATGCTCATTGTTCGCTGGGCAAGCCTACGATCTTTCCCCCCGTGAATCGTATCAGAGCGTTTGATCAGGAACGAGTGCATCTAAACAGATCGGCTAGATACGGGGCTCCCGTGGAAACTAGCTTTTCTTAGCGCGGTCGAAAAATCCGCCAGCCCCGGCAGGATCTACGATCCCCCTCCCCGTTACAAACGGTCGCCTTCGGTGAAGTCGTAATGCAGGTCGCTCGTGCCAAAACGAAAAGAAAAAAAGGGAACGAGCTGCGAAGGAACTTGGCTCGCCACGAGACTCGATGGCGCTTGAATAACTGTTTTTTCTTCCTCCTGTTTTTACCTGTTCCCTGCTTGATTCCACGAGAGAAGAATTTTTGGCTTGGGGGGTGGTTGAATGCCTGGCGGAATTCGTGACAGAGGAGGAATTAAGGGAAAACTTGTTAGACAGGATTGCAAAGTGTTGTTTGCTGCTTGAGAATGTTTTCTGTATAAAACTCTGAAAGTTGGAGAATTCATTTTTTCGTTCCTGCGAACAGCTCGATCAAGTACACTTGAGTGAAGTGGAATTTCGATTAGGTAGCAAGGCATGATGTGACTTGGATAGGTCTAACGAATAGCTTGTGAGGATTGGTGGAGATTTGCATCAGGAGGAACGTTTGCTTGGGTGCAAGTGTCAGGATTCAATTAGGCAGGATTTAAAGGTCGGATGAAATGTGTGCGTCGCTGTCGGATGAAGGAATTATGGATCACTCGGCTGGCTGAGGAGTATCCTCCAAATGAAGACGCATTCTTTATACAAGAGTGCGCATCAGGTTTCTCCGTTTATACTAACCGCAGCCTATTCCAAGGTTCAGTTCTTTCGCCAAACATGGTCAGACTGCATCGTGCCGAACACTTTTGTCCCTGTTCTTCGTTTTTCGCGAGCCGAAACATCCACGCTCGTTATTTCTTCTAGGAAACGCGCGGGGACCTCGGGACGCTCGCCGCATTCCTCGTGGCAAAATTTCAGAAAACCAGCTCACGCTGAATCCGAGGGCCACAGCATCCAGCAGCGGTCGAACGGGAGTGTCAGTTACAAACGATTCATAAAAGAAGTAAAAACTTTAGGAAGCTTATCGAACACGTTCAGCTTGCGCAGAATTTTAGGCATCCCACAGATCAAGCTTCGTGCTAGCATAATCATTGACCCCAATCACTTATAGGAGTATTTAAAATTTAAATTCTCTTTAACTTCCCCATTGCAACTAAACTCTCGCAAAACTCCACCCTCGTCAGTTAACTTCTGACTTCCATTCGTCCCCTCCACTCTTCGCTGCGCCTCTCCATCGAGCTCTCGAAAAGAATCAACCCACTGGTTCCCTCGGTTATGTAAAAAAAGACAGCTCGATCGAGGTCAACGTCTCCGCTGGAACGCCGTGGAATGCAAACGCTATTCCGCATTTTCCATCGCGCAGCGCGGTTCCGAGGGGGGGGGGGGGCGAAAAGCGCAGCGGGAGGGCCGCGATCGCGAAACGCCGGGGGAAATCGATTAGAGGCCCCCGGGGTCCGAATTCCGATCGGTTTTCGGCCCCCTTGGTTGCTGCGACTCCCTCACGCTCATCGCTCTTATTGTCTCCAGGGGCCCCAGAGGTGGCGAACCTCAGTTCTGCTCCAGTACTCATGGGAGTAACATCGCGCACCTCCTCTTAATCCTCCTTTTCTCTCCTTCACCTGCTCCGTTACTCTCAGGATCAACCTCCTTCCTCGTCGAACAGGCCGTGGCCATCAATGGCCGATTATCAGTTTCGCCAACGATCGGGCACGGTGAACGACACGTTTTCACGGTCCTAAGCAGCTACAAGTGGTTCCCCGGCCACCAGGCCGAATCAACAGACACGCGTGAAGTTTGTTATGGCAAGGTGATCACTGTGGACCATCAGGGAAGCTGCCATCGATAATCGCAAAGGGCATACGAACGACGAAACTCGAAAGTTGGTCAGTTGCTTGCACACGTGTGACAGTGTGTGAGAGAGGACAGTGTTAAATTTCTTCTTTTCTGCGATGGTGAATGGGGTGGTTAGCGCCCCGATCTTTGGGAGTTTCTGCCGAACAAGTGGCGATTTTATGCGACAACCGACCCGCGCGCACTGTAATGGGAAATAAGCGACAAGGGCGTCGGTAGCGCGCGAGAGACGCGCGAAAGTTGCGATACCTAATCAAGACTGAAAACGAACATCGGTAAAAGAAAAAAACCGTCGAGGCCAGTTCGCGATGAGGGGAAAAAGTGGCTCGACGGGTGGAACACAGTCGCGAAATTCTTAGGGACTCTCCAGAAATCTTGCAAAGAAATCTGTGCTAATAATAAACACAGATTAGAAGAAATTTGATGTCGATTAATCGTAATCATCAGCAATTCGCTACCAACGATATTTAATAGTAACCAGACATTCCAAGGAGTGGAAATAAGAAAAGCAAACAGTTACTGCTCACAGAGCCCCGATTCTTAACAGAAAAGGTCCATCTTAATCGCTCTGAAGTGCATCGAAGAGAGAAGTTAAGTGATCTAACGTAGCCTGGATGAAAATAGGCCAAGACCCTTCAAGGAGATTCAAAATGCGGAGCTCAATATTCGCTGATCCCAGGATCGCGAAATTCTGCGAGTGTTCTCATCGAGTTCCCAAGAACATAGGAATTTAACAGAGAGTGGTCCTGAAGCGCAGTGTCAATAGAGCTTGAAGACTGGGCTGACACGAAAAGGGACTTAAAGAAGCCACTGCAGAAATATTATCAGCGACCCGCTGGAGGTAGAGCCTTGGCGACGAGCGAACGGGTATACGAAATTCGGGGAACAGACAGATCCCGTTCTATTCTCGATCCTCCGGTGTTTAGCGAAACGAACGGGTTTAACACCTCCGGGAGGGGGACCCGGAGCGTGGATCGACGTCTGGCCTCCGCGAGCACCGTGATAACTGATAAATATACCGGTCTTGCGGTACTCGCTAAGAGAATGCGGTTACAATCGCGATGGAAAAAAGGACTACGCCGGTAGATCTTTAATGGTTGTCGATACTTTCGTTTAGAAAGCGCTCGGCCGTGTCAGTTGGACAGGGATTCGCGATCGCGGTGCATCGTGTCCCCTTGGATCGTCACACCGATACGCGAATTCGGGGCTCGGCGAACGAATCCAGGCGACGTTTCGAGAAAAAAACGATGAAACGCAGACCGCAGCGTGGCTCGTGCAGGAACAAACGTCCACCGCGAGCGGAGAAAGTTTTTGTCGCGTGAATGAGTAAGTTCTGTCTCATACTTTTCTTCCAATTTCACACCGTAATTGGTATAATTGATCGGGGGGTGGGGGGGGGGGGGGGGAGGGAGGAATTCTTGGAGGAATGCGTAGAATTTCTTTGAAGGTTTTGGCCCTTCGTAGCGGAAGATTTCGGTGGTTAATTAACGCGATGAGGACAGATTGAATTCTGGTGGTATCGGTTAGTTTAGGGTTTAGTGCGAGGTGTCCTCCCATTCTGCAGTTCTAGCTTGGTTGTTTTTGCTAGGAACGTTCCTGTGCGGGTATTGATAAGGTAAAAGTTATGGTAATGTCACCGGTCTCGTGTCCGATGACCCACTTTAAAATGACAACGTATGAACAGGTGCTCTTCACCGTATCGGGTCGCCCCGCCTCTTGAAATTCACGAGAACTTCTTTCGTGTATTCTTGCGTGGAAAATTGGAGCGCGGTTAATGGAAATTGAATATGGTACATTCTTCTGGAAGAGCGATTTCTCGCGAAGGTAACGTCACGCCGATGTTCCCTCTGCTTTTAGTTGAAGTACTTTTGAGACTGATCGACGCGGTGTCGTTTCCGCGGATTCTCCGTTCCCCTGGGGTGTTATAATATTTAAATAATTGAGCAATGCGGGGGAACTATAAGGGCCATTTCATTTCAGGAGTGGAAAATGCAGCAGCCAGTTCAGGAGTGGCTTCGGCCGGCGAGAAAGAAGAGACGTACACGATGGAAACAATTCGAGACTTCGTTGAAAAGCTAGTGGAGGGTTTAATCGGGAACGTGGATGACGCACCGATCAATCGATTGTACGATCACCCAGCATGTAAGTTAAAATGTACGCCTCGTTCATCACTTATTACTTCTCAGTGCCTTCCTACTCGAGAATTGATCAGAATCGTGATCGATCCCACGCTCGATTTTAAGTCTCGAATAAAATCTAGCAAGGAGACGCGTAGACTCTTCCTTTATTGATTGGTGCAGTTTAATTGCGAAGCTGCTACGAGCTTGCCGCTCACGCACCAACAAATGCTGCCATCTGCTGAAGAGGCTCGAACGTTTTCAAACGTGAAGACCGACGTGCCGCGAGAGTCTCGAATTCCTTTCTCGATTGCACCAGCAGTATTTCTACCTGCCGCGTATCTTACCTACTTAACAATTAATTCTCGAGCCTCTCGATTACTTTTTTCACCCCCCCCCCCCCTCCCCATAAAACACGCTGTTACCAACGCGGCAATTAACTCTCTATCGTGATTGCTTCTTTGACGCTTTGACGCTTCGCACAGAGCAAAGCGTCCTTCCCATGAATTTCAAGAGACCGATGTTTTGAGATAATTACTAGACACGCAGGATGCTCTACTTTCGTCCATTAAACGAACACGTACGAACATTGAGTCAAGGAAGCAATCCCAAAATCAACACCAACCTCCCATTCCGTACATTAACCGCTTGACTAACGCTAATTAACAGATGACAAACTTTTGGAAAAAAATATTTTACCCCTGACCGATGCTCTCACACGTTTGGCCGTGGCTCTGCAAATGTCCGTGACAAGTAAGTGTCTTTTTTTATTTCGCCAACGATAAACCACTAATCCGTTTACACGCCTTTTAACTTTTACTTGGCAAATATTTTGAGCACGTAACAAAATCTGGTATACCGCCAGTGACACCGCGGTGAAGCACGGGTTGCTCGCCACAGGCGGTTCCTGACACCTCGACATCAGCAGCAAAATTATTCCGCGGCCAAGAGTATGCTCCAGGAACCCTAACTTAATTGATAATTTTCGGTAGACTCTTGTACACCTTCTGGTTAACGAGTTCCACGAGTTGAAAAATAATTTATATGATTGTATCGATCGCTGACTGTTGCAAAGATTATATCCTCCGAGTGTCGCCTTAGTGCCGCGATCGTCCATGATCTAACGCTTTATTCACAACCAATAACCTCGAGCCTTTAAACAGGATTATCATATTAAACACCAAAAAAAGAGGAAGACTTTGTCGTGGACTTTGTGTATCCATTCTCATCGCAGGAATTTAATTATGCTCGCGAGTGCCAGCCTCGTGGGTTGCATAAGCGACATAGAAATTATAATTGTCGCCCATGATCTCTGTTCGACCATTCTGCATGTGACTCTTCGTTCCCACGGGAAGGGACCTTGCAAAAAGTCGATACGAATGTATATGGTTCGTCGAAAGTTCTACGACTCTCATGAAATAAGACGAATGCTCGCGAAGTTTCTTTGGCCTGAAGAATTCTCCTGATCGCGCAGAATCGCGCCATCACGGCGTAGTTAATAATGGGAACAGCGAGATGGTCAAATTGAAATCATGGAACTTGATGAATAGCTGAATGCTCCGGAGAAAACGTCGGGGCGAACTTGTCGGGGGACGAGAAACCGAGGCGAAGCTTTCTCGAGCTTCCACTGGATTTCTGGATCGCCGAAATTGCAGTTTCATCGACACAAATTCGTTCGGCAGATTTTTCTCGGGTCGGTGAAAAAAAATTCGGGTCGAGCAGGATGACTTGCAGCTCGGGGAACTCGAAGAACGGCGCAAGAAGGAAGTTCAGCTGGGAGGACGCGATTCAATGGCGACGAAAAAAATCGATACAAAAATGATGAACTTTATGAGAATAGCCCGAAGAACTGGGTCAAGACTAGTTACTAGTTCCACTTCTTGTAGCGCCACGGTACATTATTCGAAATATTCTTTTAACCAAGTTTGCCACGAAGAAACGCAAACTCTGACAAATATTGAACAGTGAAAACCAACAAAGGACTGCATAAGAAATATACACATTTGCATGCAACTAGGTATATGTGTTCTAAACGCGCATGTAAAAGTTGTATGCGCAATGCATCTGTTCCACCGTTTTGCATACCTACACTTGCATGGCCCCTCGAGGAACGGTCCATTAAATGGCATAAGCGGAGTCTTTTCTAAACTCGCGTGTCCTAAATTTCTGAAACACTGGCCGCTGAGATCGATCCTCGTAACGAATCGGATTGCGCTTTGCGATATCCGCGCGTATCATCCTTCGCGAAATGAATCACTGGCGGTTCATCGAAGGACGAGTCTACGATTTAATGGCGAACAATGGAGGATGTAACAATCTGAGGACAATAATCTTTAAGTGGGCACACTCGGCTCGTTTGCTGATTATGTAAGCCGTGAGTCAGTCAACATCTAGAGGAAAGTCCGTACCTTGTTATTATTCCAAGACGGATCATTTCTTCCTTTTGCTCCACCGAAAAGTCCCCGCGATCAATATTCGCTGAAAGTCATTTAGCTCGCGGCCATATTCGTCGCGAATTTACTTAAACCAACCGAATTTTCCACGGCTCGAAAATATTCGGTTTTTTTCTTCGCTGCAGTTTTATTGGGAGCTCGCGCAGAATTGCGCAACTGGCGTGTAACCTTCGATTTCTGTCTCCCGCGACAAAGCACTTTGCGATAACGTTACGACCTCCCTGTACTTTTTTCGGTCTATTTCCCAGTGAAAATTGCGATCCTATCGCAGTGAATATAGAGGAAAGACGCGCGAAATGAATTTTGAATGTTAAATAGATAGGCACTATTTCCGTGCGTCGAAGGTCGCGAACGAAATTCATACGTATATCCGATAAATATTTATCGCTCTTAAGCTCGCCGGTGTTTTCCATACAATGGCGTGTATCGCCTCGTGGTTTATTACAAGTTTATTCTATCGGTTTGCGTGGAATTCAAATGGAGGTCGAACTGTCGCGAGACCTACGGCCCCAGCAGCCATTGAATCATATTCAACGCCATAGACCTTTGCTCTTGAACGATTTGCAATGACGAGGTATTATCAGGAGGCAACTATTTTAACCAGTAAGTAAGTACGTTACGTCAAGCTAGTGGAAACGGGCTAGTACCTACACGCCGCGCGAATGAAAATTTTCCATCTTCCGATATGGAAGGAAACTTTCGATTGGCAGATACAGAGTTTGTAATCTATTTCGTCCAAACTCCGTTTCACAATAGCAGAAAAATGCTGGTATATTAGTGTATTTTACGGCAAAGCGCCGGGCGTGCCTAATTGGCTTTGTAATAACTAGTATCGGAGGAAGAAAAGTTGCGTCAAAGCTGGTGCTGGGAACGGAGTCTAGCGAGCATCGTGAGTCTCTTCAGAATATTTTTAAGGAACTTCTGACTCCTTCTCGAGAAATCAATTTCTTGTAACTATTCGTGTTGGATCTGACATCCAACCTCAATGTAAATATTGACATTTCATACTCAATTAATCTCTCATAGCACATCAAAAGCCATATTAATCTACCCCCAGCAATTTCACAACAAAAATCAGTGAATGAACATTTTTTGTTAAAGCGAGTAAAATATGTTATTAAAATAAGCAACTAATTAATTAGAGCATTTTTTGCAGCACGTGGAACCAATCGCGCTGCAAGCGAAATTTTATGATAGTGTTCGTTCATTACCGTTAAGTGTTCATTTATTGGCGCGTTTCCCTGCCTCCGCGTCGAGATCAGTGTCCACCTACTTAGCATTGTGACAGAATCGATACTCGTTCGTTCATCCGGAATACGGAGCCGAGAATAGCATTTGACAAAAAGCAACGTTGCAGATTTGAAAACGCTTCTTCGGACGTCGTCGGGTTTTCCTCGTTCCACGGGTGAACGTGTCGGAGGCGTCTGGGGATTTTAGAAAATGTAGGTTCCCTTGCAAAAGTATCCCCCACTAAAAAGAAGCCGTACAGCGGCGTATGTGGGGTACGTAGCTCGCGTATCAGGCCGCTTTAGCAAAGGCTCAGTCTCGAGCGGGGCAAGCCTGCGATTACACACGCGGTGTCGGTGATTTCGCCGGTTCCACCGTTCTCCCGATTCCTGTTGCCCGCGATAACGAACTGAACCAGTCAAGGATCCCGCTTACGCGCACCTGAACGCCAGAGAATCTTCGTTGCCACCGGTGGAAATAAATTTCCAAAAGGGTCCGCAGTGGCGAGTGACATCCAAGTGCGCACAAAGTGTATTTACCGAGGCTAATGAAAACTAGAAGGACTCGCAGAAACGTTTGCACCTCGATCTTTCTTGTCTCTAACGATTGGAATCGACGAGGAAGTCTGCCAAGGTGTCATCGCGATAAAGCAGTGCTCGTTTATCCACGCTCGCGGAGGATACTCGTAATGATTGGCTGGCGTGGCTAATTGCTTGTTAATCGCGCCCTTGGAAGATAAGACAGCGAGAAATAGGAAACGGGAGGAAATAGAAGCTGGCTTATTTAGGGGCCTGGGGATCAATCTGCTAGCCCTGTCGCTTTCTATCGGCTGCTTTTAATCGCGTGGCGCAAACCCCCGCCTTCGATCGGTCTCACCGATGTAAACAATGTACGCAAGCGATGTAACGCGAACGGTATCTCTTTTACGACGGTGGCAATCAATCGGAAGTGTTTTGTTCGAGCGTAATAGCTAGTACCTTGCGCAGGTATCGATAGGGCTTGTGGAGTGGTGCTGGTGGAGCGATAATTGGCTTTTATGAAGGGGGAACTGACTCGCAGAGCTCGAGGTAGTTGTCAGTCTTCCGAATTGACTTTTCGTGCATCTATTGGGATTTTCCGATACCCATTCCCTTACACTTTCGAGCCGATTTCCTCGGTCCACGAAGCAGAGTCAGGGAGCATTAAAATTGCAGTCCCCCACCGATCCGCGGTTTAAATATCAAAGCGATCGTTACGCAACCAGTCGCGGTAATTACGATTGCCAGCATTAGCAGCACCGGTAGAAATTCACGCGAGTCGCGAAAAAGGAAGGCAGAAAAAGCGATCACGGAGAAGGCGAGTGGAAGCTGATATCGTGGCCGATTTCTTTCGCGTCTTCTTTTTTTTCGCGGAAGAAGAAACTTGTCGGGTGTATAAATATCCTCGATATCGATATTATGTATTCGGGAAATAAACACCCCGGCTAGCAGTGCCACGTAACACTGGGAAAGGGAACAACAAAAAAACGTTAATCGATCTTCCGCGGAAAACTGCGAGTTGTTATCAATGACGACAGCTACACGCCGCTGACAGTTGCTGGCAAAAAAGCGCGCAGTGTCGAGCGAGAAACTTCAAAGTTCAGACGTACTGTCGTCGGGCGACTATTCAAATGAGGGTTTAAAGGCCGTTCTCAGCGGCTCGCGCCTTCGTGTGGGTTGGTCCGCGCGGGTCTGTACGTCGCACGCATCCTTAGGCCACTGCGCCACGGTGTATACAAGTGTGTACAAGTGTATACAGGTGTTAGTAATTGATCGGGTTCGCGAGCGTGTGACAGCGTTCACGAAGATTCCTCGCCGCTTTGGTAGAGAAGCGTAGACTTCCAGCGGAGATTGGCACGGTTACCGATGTGGGAAGTTAACGAGACAGGGAAGAGCGGCGGGTTTTCGGTAATTAACGGCGGAGAGAGTAATTATCGGGGAAGAAAGTAAGCGAATCGATATCGGGACGTTCGAGAACGCGGAGAGCGACGATTCCCGCGAGCCGAATTCACCGTGTCGGGCAGCTTTTTCCTTAATAAACAGAAATTGCCCGCCGTTAACCGCAACGACGAGGATGCTCGCTGAAACCTTCCGGTATTAGCCGATCAGCGAGAGAACGAGAAAGTTACGAGGCGGCGTCGCTAAATAACGCGAATCGAAGCGTTCCCAGATGATCGTTCGAGGCTCCCGTGTGCCGAATCGTCGCGCATAGCTTTGTAGAAATTTCGCTGGGAGAGGAAACGTTTCTAGTGACACCGGCGGGGGGCTATTAGCATACTCGTGGATCACCGTCAACACAGAAATCGGAGGAGTTCAAGTGGTTCGGTCATTTTTCAGAGATCCCGGGCTCAAGGGGATTTAGATATCTCTTTATCGATTTAATAATCGAACAGACTGCTCCAAATAAGTGATCGTCGGAGGTGCGAGATGTTAATTGTCAGTGTGAACTCTCGTCGCCCAGAAAAGTGGAAAGTGTGAAGGTTCGTCGGCTTATCAGAGGAAGGGTACGATGTGAAACGAGTGATAAATGTTGCTGGAATTCGTCGTGGAGATGCTGACGCTGATAGGCGGCCTGCTCGTCGCCTATTTCGTCTATGTCCTGATCACTAAGCGAGATGGTAAATATCCTCAACTATTGTCACTGAAAATCTAGATCCAACGAAGCCGAATCCAAATCTCAATTAAAAAATAGGACGACGAAACGTGCCAGTATGCTAAAAAAATCGATCATTCCTGGATCGTTTCTAGCAAGGATAATAATATTTCTCCCACGAAGCGGAGAAGTTACAAAATCGCGATCCAGATAGCAGCGTGAAAGCACCGTCATCGGCACAGATTCATCGCGATTATTGTAAATTGTCAGCGGTGAACTATTTGCGCGTCCCTGGCACGGTTCTCTGTATTGCGCTGCGACAATTTGTCGCGAGAAAATCACGCTGCTACCATCCTTTCCCTCCTCTTTGTCCACGCCGACTCCTTTTACGGTTCCGCAGGCCACTCCGTAATAATAGTTACTCGCATTTCGATAAAGAACGAGTCTGAACGGGAGGGTACACTTCGGGACGTTCCACTATTCCTCTTCGTCGTTACCTTGCAATTCTGATATTTCTGCCAAGCCTGTATCGCGGCTATCTGCATCGACGCGTCGTATCGTTCGCGCCAAGCACCTTTACAATCGCTGCATTATTGTCGCACCGTTTCGATTATTCGATTGTAATCGGCTCGGTGGAATAACGGCGCAGCTGCCGTCGCGATAACACCGGTCGACTTGAATGGTGTCGCGAGATTATCGGGAATCATGGCGAAATAAACAAATCGTACGATTCTACCATCTTTTCGCCGTGCTTGCTCGATAAAGCACGCCTTTTATCTTCTAAGAATTCACGGAGCCTATGTGAGATAGATTGCCTCTCGTCATATCTTCTAATTCAGACTGACTCCTGATGAGTTTGTAAATTAATACAGCTCTAGGAAATCTGGATAATTGACGGAGTAATGAGCCAAGTTTCGAGGAGATCTTTGGTTGCAATTAAAATGGAAGAATGAAAGCAAAGCCTCGCCAGTTTCAGCCATTAAATTCAGTATTCTTGAGCAACCGAGCTGCTGTAGCTCCGCAATCGCGGCGCGTCACCTATCTTATCAGTGGACAAAAGACTTATCGCCTTCGGAAAACAGGTGCAGAGGCGGTATCTTTTTTTTTCCAGAAAGATATCGAAGTGTCATCGAACAGTAAGAAACTCCTCTCGCTGAAGGGATTACCGAACAATATACGTAACGTGTGTGTAACATCGAATTCATCAATCAACGGCTGTAAAGCCCAGCGACTTTGTTATTAAATTAAACGTGCCGGAAGATTCTTCCTGGATAACGTCTCTCCGAGGGATGTCACTGATGTCAATTTGATACAGAGAAACCTTTGCGCGGCGGCGATTACGCGCGCACCTCGATAATCACTATAATTTCGTTACATCAGAACGTTTACCCTCGCGGATCAAGTGTACCGCGGGCTGTCTCGCGCGCTGCTTTAATTCCTCCTCGCCCCAGCCTTGTCGCCATCTTGATTTCACTCGATTACGCCTAAACGAAGAGGAGCAGAGCAGAGCATTTCGCCGGCGGAGCGCTCGTTCGATTTCCAAATCGGCGCGCAAAACGGCGTCTAATTTGCTTTTAGAAAGTGCGGGAAAAAGAGCAGGCTTACCGAACCGAAGTTTCAGCCAGGCTATAAATATTTATAATCGATTATCAATGTAATGATCTTCCGCGAAAGAGCGCTCGCTTTCAAGTACAAAGCTATTAGAGCCGTGCTTCTTACGCGTTTAATTGCGAGGATAAACTGGCGTCTAGCGTTTGCGTCAGTCCATGAATAAGCGAGGCGATTAATCGAAAGTGAAAAAAAAAACCTCGCGAAGGACATTTAGATCTGACGCGATGCTTTGCGAAAAAAAAAAAGTGGCTGAAAGGTTAACGTAATGACGAGTCTTCTCTTAGAATTCGCTGTCGATATTCGAATAAAATCGTAAAGCGATACTTCCTGCGAAAGCTTGTTATTCTCATCAAACTTGAATTTAATATCATAAATTTATGGCACATGAATATTCTATGTGGAGTGTGGTTTAAGAGACCACGGCTGCGGGGCAATTCAAGTCCGATAAAACTATTTAAATCTATCAGAAAGCGATTAGGAAGCGCATCGGCGGCGTTTAAGAATGGAACTCGGCTACCGAGCGCGATGAAAAGGGGCAGCAATTAATCGAGGGGCGATCGCGCGTTCGGCGTGACTAATGAATAGCCGCGGAGACAGTCAGGCGGGCTTAGATCGCCAGGAGGAAATAAATGCTGGCGACCTTCACCTTCTGGCGGGAAGATCAGGGTTAGAAAGCCCATCGACCGATCGAATCTGTGTGCCCGGTACACGGACGCGGCGAAAAGTCGTCTTTCTAATCGAACGGGAGGAATGCGAATTAGCATACGTTCTAAACTTGCCGTGTGCCCGAGCGCCGCTGAAAAGCAGATGGAATTTAAACTGCCCACGGAAATGGCAGACGGCGAATCGATTCGTCGGTTATGAAACGTTAATGGACCAAGGTTCTGTGCTCGATTTTTAATTAAACAGCCGGACGAGCGCTGACGTGCGGATCCAGGTCCCTCGGATGAGCTGGTATCGGAGGATTGTAATGGATAAATCGAGAAGATCGCTATTAACTACGCGAATCATCGGGACCGAAGGTCAACAACATTGTCCCCCGATGTTTTCACTATTTTTACCAGCGTAAATGAAATTTCTCCGACGGCCATAAGTGTCTGGGTTCCGAGAAACCTCGATGCCGAGAGTTATTACCCACGTCCACGCAACAAACGAGCCATTAAGCTAACCGTTTAAGACGCTCGGCTCGCCGTCCCCGCTGGACAGCTGCACCTCGGGCATTTTCACGTGTGTACGTACATACATGCGTTAGCGAGGCTTCGAGTTTCCCGCGGAAAGAGTTCACCAGGTCGAATTTCACCCGATGGTCGAACATGAGCGAACAGGAGCGAGGAGGCAGAAGGAGGATGAGGAATCGCTGACAAGGCCGTGCAGGTGAAATTACCCTGATGCGTTCGAACGAGTAGCGAGGAGGTTCGATCCATTACCGATACCCTGGCTATCGGCTCGAAGAAAGTGCGCCGGCGACCGTTGATTCTCCTGTCTCTTCGAGCCATTTAGCGGCTTCTCCATTGAGGTTTCACTTTGCACCATTCTGGCATTGAGATTGGAGCCATTTTAAGGGAGCGTTGAACACGGTGATACTTTTCGGGAGGATCGCAAAATTTGTTGAATGACCAACAGATCTTTTCGTTGTATAGTAGACAGCTGTCATCGATCCCATGCTTTCATTATTCATGAAATCTGCTTCAATAAAACTTGCAGACAAACCCAGCACAGACTCGCCGACGATGGCGCACACGGCGCTCCGTGACATCGTCGAGCGCGCCGTGGAGGAGGCAAGGAAGCTGCCGGGCCTCGGCGGAAGCTGCAGCGAGACCGGAAGGCCCCAGGAAGCGAGGGACATCGCGGAGCACAGCTACGAGGACCTGCTCGCCACCGCGATACTTAACAAGGTCACATATTAATTCCACCGCGTGCCGCTCGGGCTTCTCGAGGACCCGAACGTCCTCGGGGATCGTCACCGTTCGCGGAATTCCGAATATCGGGCCTCGATCGCGCGACGAATCGATGATCGAGCGCGCTGCATTTTCTAGGTCATCGAGAAATACCAAAAGGAGCAGGTGGACGGTAACAGCAACGTTCTGAACGGGAAACCGGTGTCGGCGGCCAAGTGCACGTTGAGTAAGCGTCCCTCGATCTTTCCGTCGATAATTACGACTCGGGAACCTCGGTAAAAGGGGGTGAAAGCGAGTCGGTGGTCTTTCAATCGGTTATTTCCAGGCGAAAGCGAGATGGGCTTCGACGAGGGCGTCGAAGAAGGCTGCAGCAGCCTGGAGCCTTTGTCGCAGGACGAATGCGGCAGCGAATGCAGCGCGTCCTGCTCCAGACACCTTCGAGACCAGCCAGAGCCATTATCCTTAACGGTGGGTAATTCGTTTACGTCGATAGTTCCTTGGGATTTAATAAATCCAGTCGAATGTGTTTCGGAAATGCTCGATGTGTCTCGTAAAATAAAACGAATCCCTGTTCGTAACATGGGAAGCTGATAAGACAGACATGCGAACCCGGTGGGAACCAGAGTGACTCTTGTTAAGACAGTAGGACGAATGTCCTGTTCCTCGGCTTGCTCGAGTTCAACAACCTATCACGAGGTTACCCAAGGTCACGAAGGCGACCTTGATAGCTGTAACCCGATTGCGTGAATGGGTCTGTAGGCTGGCCGGTTCCAGAGACGGCGTTTTGATAAGAAACGGATGTGGAACCGTTGCTCCACGCATCGTAGGCTAATAAAAGGAGTTGTATCGATCGCTGCTCGGTATAATTTACAAAGACACGGTACGTTTTATCGTTACAGATAGAGGAACGAATAGAGGAAGTGACCACTACGTACGCGTCCGACGAGTACCCCAGAGATAACGATGTGCTGGCCATTAGGAACGCTCATCGAGTGCCATTTCCTGAACTTGGAATGGACATCATCGATCGTAAGTGTCTACCACTTCGCAACGTTCGATCGCGAGTAATTACGATCTGTATTATTCACTTGGCTCGACTGCGCTTCTATCGTTGACGATGGGCTTGGTTGTTGTAGTTCGAGCGAAGCATGAAACGAACGCTCTTCAACTTTTGTCTAATTGATTCAAAGAATTCGATACATCTGCAGGTGGTGGCGCGAGTGATGCTTTTGTTGACAGTAGAATAGTGTCCACAAGTAGTCCACCCACGTACAAACAGTGATCGGTTTAATTCTTAATGCAATTAATGACGCGATGTGACATTGACGGTGGAAACTCTCCCCACTGGAAGAGCCTCATAATTTGACTAATTGGATTGACTCATTAGCGTTCACATATGCTGTAGCGGTTAGCTCCTGGAATCTTTGCGGTGCATCGGAGTAAATCGCGTGCTTTCAAGCAGTAGTTGGCAGTTTCCTTTTAATTCGAAATTTACCGATGATCTTTCGTATCCAGCTTCGCAGGAATCGTCGGAGGACAGCCAGGACGAGCCAGACACGCCAACGCCTCACATAGGCCTGATTTCCCCCATTGAGTCATGGGAAGAGAACTGGCTGTTCCAGAAGAAGAGGGTCCAGACCCAGGCCGACCCCGTGGCCATGTTGGTACCGAACCCCAGCGCCGATTTCAAGGCTCTGATAGGCGACAAAGACGCAGAGGACACGTCTGACCTATCCGAGTGCTCCTCGGCGCAATCTGACGAGGAAATCGAGAAGGAACTGATGGAGGCCATAATCAACGTCGTACCGCGGTCCCCGAAGGAATCGCAATTCGAGAATGGCTTAGACAGCTGTTTGGAAGCGTCCAGCGACGTTTCGATGAAGGGAAACCACGCAGAAGCACTTTCCAATAATGCATGCGCGGTCAATCAGAAAGCTGACGGCTCGGAAAATACCGACGCTCGGGTTCCCATGCACACGTGCGCCGAGCAGAATAAAAGCGAAGGATACAGCGAAGGAATCGATCGGGTGCATCGGGCGGTGGTACGAAAGCAGGATATTGAGCAGAAAGTAGAAGTCAATGAAGCCAAAGAAGTTGAAAAACCGAGCAGCCCGGACTGTAGAATGGACACTGAAGGAAACTCAGTGAAAGTTGATACAAAGCAAGAGAAACCAGTTGCAGAGTCGATGAGTGTAATCAACAACGAGGTAAAAATGATTGAACTGGAACGTCGAGTAGCCCACGAGAAATCCGAAGAGGACGCTGCAGGAAATGCAACGAACGTGGACGATCCGACGAACGCATCTCAACCAGGAGAGCAGGAAGATGCTGTTGAGAATAATTCATCGAATTCCAACGAGTCAGTGAGATCGCCAACGGTCCCTCTGTTGGAAAGAAATGCTTCGAATGTGCCAAAGACGCCCACCTCGACGCCGACGGGGACTTCCATGACGGAAGCCAATCTCGAGAGTGAAAATGACGCGGAGGTCGTCACTCTGAGGGATGAGCGTGTCCTCAGCTCGCTGGAATGCGCCAAGATGAAGCTGATGGCCGTCGATCGTGATGCCGCAGAACCGATCAAGGATGACACCAAGTGTATTCAGCTCAGGGCTGACTTTCATGGTAAATCTCTTAGCGGTGTGGTCACCGACCGCAAGGATCGCTTCAGAAATCTGTCTCACTACTTATCTAGGGATGTTTAGATGGATTGTTATTGTTGCAGCTGAGGATATTCAGCAAGAAAGCGAGTACACCGAGCACTACGACATCGCCACCCAGAGGCACTTGGACAGTCTGACGAAGACTGATACTTCTGTCGTGGAAAATGGCACGACTGATGACGAGAACGTGGAAAGGTAAAAGATTCAGAAATTCTATGTTAAAAGAAGTAATTGAAGATTAGAAATGATCTGAGATTCAATGAAAGAAAAACACAATTTAAATTTCATATCTTGTGTGCTCGCGTGAAATCGAGATTTCTGGCTCCAATGAAAGTGCATGATGTTTGAGACGAGCTGTACAGAATTCTCGAGTTATTTCTCGGTTGTTTCGATGCGGAGAGTCTCGTGGCGACGTTCGTTTCGTTACGTGAACGCCAACGTCCCTTGGCAAAAACGGCCCCGAGGGCCTATCTTTTCGTCGGATGGTATTATAACTCGGCTTCACCATTTCACTGTGCAGCAAGTGCCAAGCGACTGCGGCGCTGGCCGACGCTGAATCAGTCTCCCAACTGTCCCTGCGGAACAGGAAATCGGAGGAAGAGGTTCAGCTGGCCACTCCTCCGAGACCAGGTGATCAGCTTTCCTAATCATCCCCGCTTAGTATATCTACTTTCTTGTAAGACTCTTCCTTTTATTGCTTATCCATCATTCAGCACGCTCGTCCACGCTAATCCACGCGGTCAACGTTTTGGTATTCAATTATAAAATGTATCGCTGCAGATAAGAAACTTTCTTCTCCACCGAGATTTCTAATTTCCACGATTTTCTCCCGAGGTTACCTTTCCTTAATTAACTCCTAATTCTGTTCGCATCCTCGGGCAGGCACGATCGCCGAGCGCGAGCACAAGAAGTGGGAAAATGCCGCGCCGATCGAGAACAACCCCTACAGCGAGGAGAACATCCAGAAGAGGCTGTGGGAGAGGCAGTACTCCAGAAGATCGTCCGACATTCCTGGGTAAGTGCCACGCCAATTGTTAAGTACGCTTAGTGAAACTGACCTCTTGCAATGACGAGCATCGTTTTGCCCAGAATTCACACCGAATTGCCGAAAAGCAACGGGGCGGATTTGGAAGTAGTTCTGGCCCACCAAGAACCGGACATCAAAAGGTACAAACGATTCGCCCATTTGGATCTCACGATATGCGTGCTTTTGCTTCTGCGGTTTTTTTATTTTTATAATTGAATCGGTGAAACGTCCAGGTTCGGCAGGGACTACTACATCAACGATTCACGAGCGTCGAGCAACGAGAAGGGACGAAGGTCGGCAGCGTCCACCTCCAGCAGACCCAGCAGCTCGTTGTCCCAACGATCGAGCTCGACAGGTGCTGACCAGGAACATCAGGTGAGTTACCAACTCGAAAAATTCGAGGCGGCCTCCCTGCGCGGCAGTCTTTCTAGATGGACCTATCGCGATCCGTACTCCAGTCCTCACTTCGCGATCAACCCTCTTCTGCGCATGGATCTCGATGATAGGGAGCCAACCAGGCCTACCGAACGGTCTAACGATCGCGTCGAAAGCGACGACGCCCCTGACGGGAGGCCATTGCCCGTGGAACGTCACAGGATCGCTGGAAAGGCGAAGCTTCCGACGAGAATCACGGAAGACGGGAGAGAAACGGTGGGAAGCGGAGGAACGATGGATAGAAATAGTGCGAGTGACCGTTCTATCGTTCAGGGAGCAGCTTCTAACGAATCTCTGCGAGTTAATAATGATTTCGCGGCGATGCTGCCAGAAAACAGTTGCTTCGCGTTGAACGGCTCCGCTGAGAAGGTGGCTTACAACCCGCTTTACATCGCCGAGGAGAATGTACCCGCGGCAGCGGATAGATGCAATCCAGACGGAGATTCGGGAATGTATTCCATCGACCAGCGCGATGTGGAAGATAGCAAGAAGCAAGATCAGGATCGTTATAAGAGGCTTTGGGTCAACGAGTTGGACAGGAATGCGAAAGAGAATCAGATTCTCTCGTCTAACGGGAGGAGATACTGGAGCTTCGATGGCTACAAGTATCACACGTTTGGGGGAATAAAGAATACCGGTAACAGATCCGTGGAAGACTCCGACGAGGACAACTCGAAGCCAGGCACGCCTGATGAACCCTCCAGTTTCGACCTCGCAGATTTCGCTAAGTTGAAGTTTCAGACCTTTGGAGGCATAAAGGGGGGCAAGAAGACCGATGGGAAGGGAATACCCACTTACAGAAAGGCCAAATTGAGATGTTCCTCGAGAAGTGGCAAAAGTAAAAGTACAAGACACTCTTCGAACGAATCCATTGTACAAAATGAGAACGGAGTAAGTGATACAGAAAATGAAGGAAAGGACATTCTGTACGAGAATTTCGAACCACGACCTGGTAGACAAGCAGATAGGCAAGTAGAGAATTCCAAAAGGTTCCAAAGTGGACAAGCTCCGAGACACGTGCGGTCCTCATCTTATCGGTCATCTTCTGATGACGACTGGCAAGACGAAGTCCTCAGCGCTCCCGGCAAGATGATGTCGAAATTCCTCAAGGATGCCTCCAGGAAGGCAAGATTACGCCCTCGTTCGGAGGATTCCGTGTATTTCCTGAACACGTCCAGGAAAAAAGTGTTCGACGACGGTCCTAAGAGACTCGGGTCGCAAAGCAAGCCTCGTACCTCCGACGACAATGAAAGTTTGAAGCTGGAACCGCCTATAGTGCCAGAGGTGGTCGTGAGAACATTCGAGACTCTGCGGGACCTTAGAGTCAATGGCAGGAAGAAGAAACAAAAATGCTGCGAGCAAACGTCCAGCAAAAAGCTGGGAGTGAGGAGTCTGAGCGACGTAACGATATGGTGAATGGTTAATCGAATCGGAGGACATCGCTGTTCTCAGGTGGAACTACGGGTCTGCATTGTTCCTCCCTTCTCTTTAAATGACACGCAGTGCCATATTGTTAACGAAGTTCCTCGAAGGTGTCCTAAACGAATCTTATGTAGCAACGAAGATAAGTCTTTTTTTACTTGTTGAAGTAGTGCGCTGTTGTACGTAAATGGTTAGGCAGTAAAGTAAGCTACGGCCGCAGCACTCGTGAACATGTATACTGTAATTACTTTAAATATATATTATTTATGAATAATTCGATTCTACTTGAAGCGCATGACACTGTTGTGGTGTAGGTTCTCGTTCCCACTTTAATCCTCCCAGAATCTTACTTTAACTTTGATCGGTGTCCGACTCACTCGTAACGCATAGGAGGGCAGCAAATCAAATGGGGTTAGTATCGACCGATCTAAGAACTGTATATAAATCTTCCTTGACTCTTTCTTGTAGATAGATGCACGAGTAATATCAGCCTTGTACAAACAGAAAAGCGACTCTTACATGTACATATAGAACACGTAGATCGTACAAAAGCGCTGTCGAAGCGTGATCGAACGTGCGTATTGCATGAACTCTGCGAAATGTCGATCCTGCGATCGGTAAGTACCGTTTACGATACGATGCATTGGTGACTAACAAATAATCCTGTGACGCTGCATGCACGAGCATTTCTGGAGGAATTCGAGGACAGAACCGTCCCGGTGTTGTATCGATGGGAATCGAACATGGCGCGGAAAATGTGTGCTCTCATCTTCCACAATCGAATGTCACTAACAGTACTCAAGATATCTCCTCGCATCTACTTACGCACGATCATGATGCACGAGTAAATCGATGCAAAACGCTTGACCATGCGCCAGACTAATATTGCCTGGGAGACTGACCTTATTAACAATCCCGAATGCTCCCCCCGGGGAACTGCGAATCCAGGCTGGCGGTCGACGTTTAACTCTATCTGGGATTAATTTCTGTTCCAGGAGGAGGCGCGGTACAAGGAGACCGAGTTCCTGCTGAACCGTAGCAACGACGTGAAGTCGAAAGTGGCGAGATGGCAGAAGAATAATAGCGTGGACAGCAAAGGCCAATCACCGGCCCGACCTAGCGAGGCCATCAACGACGTGGAGAAGGGCGAGGAGAAGTACTTGAAGAGGAGCGACAGCCAGAAAGCGTGGGAGGAGCAGAGGATGGAGGAGATCCTGGAGAACGAGAGGAAGAACAGTAAGAACGAGGTGAACGCGAAGTTGAACAACCAGGAGAATTACGACGTTATAGAAACGAAGAAATCCAACGCTGATGACAGCCAACGGAAGATCAAGAGGATCGACTTGAAAGCTTACGGGTTCGAGAACGATTTCTTCTTGAATGAGAACAGGACCAAGTCCTCCGCCCCGAGGGTGGTGAATAAACTGGACTTGAAGTCGTTCGGCTACGACGGTGGGATTCGACGGACGCAGTCGAACATTCATTTAAATACTATGCACGACAGTGAGTTGAAGCGCAGGCTCACGAGCAAGTCGAACCTGACGCGCCACCATGACTTCCAGCACGATAGCAACGTCGCGGAGACTCGAGCTTCTGGCGATAACGACTTGACGCGAAGCACGGAAGCTCTGAACAAGTTTCGAAATGACACTTACAATGGCTTCGGGCTGAAGTCTGCCAAGTCGGTGCCCAACATCGCGAGGTGCTACTCGAACGCGAGCAGCAGCCACGAGGACGAGGAAGTCGAGGGTTACAGTCAGAACTCGTACAACGGGCTGGGGATGATCAGGAACAGGTCTGCCAAGAATGTGACTAATAATTACACCGTGGACAAGTGTACCGTCAGATGCAGCGAATCTTCGATCGACGAGTCGGGGAATGAGACGGATAACTCCTCCGAGAAAGAGCAATCCCATCAGTCGATTACCAATGGCGAGAAGAACACTTCAAACGATAACGATCCAGACAAAAAGCTGCTGCCTATGCCGTCGGTTAGGAGGCTTGCTCAAACGTTTAACAAACAACCCGAACCTGCTCCTGTACCCGTCTCCAAGGTAAGGGAGAGAGCTTATTTCTGTCACGGGCTGTAACTCGTGCAATAGAATGTAATTTCGTTTACCACTTTGACTCCCTCGATTTCACTTCCATCGAGGAGTAATACACATTACACCTTCCGCTACTCCACGTCTTACTATACATCTAAGGTATCCGGCTTTTCTTTTCCAGGCAACCAAGCCAAGCAACCTGTCCAAAGACAGATCGTCGACGCCGGAGATACAAATAGTCGAGACACCTAGGCAGATGCACAGTTTGACCGCCAGGTCGCTTTCGAAGCAGTTTCGCGAGGGTCTCAGGCAAATCCCGAACAAGGTGACTTCTCCGCCAGCCAGCCATGTGACCATGGAGCAGAGAATACCGGAGAACCAGGCGGAAGTGGTGCAGGCGAAGAGCGACGTCATTGCGAACGACACGAACGTGATTCTGCCTGGGAAATTGAAGTCGAATATAATATTCTGGGAACAGATGCAGAGGAAGAGTTGAATTGCTTGAAATTTCTCTGTCCACAGAAATTGTAACCAACTGTCGAAGGTTTCGCAAGGGAGGGGGGATAGAGAGAAGGCTAAAGTAGATTTAAGCTAATCGTAAGCTTAAGAATCGGATCGAAACTTAAATCGAGGTACAGAGTGAAGTGTCTGCAGTCGAAGGACGAAAGAAATTTTTGTGACTCGCACGGTTTCTTTACAATTCGTACGGGTAACAATGACATTTTTTTATCCTCTTTCCTTTCTTAAAAAGATGACCCACGAAATTGTATCGATGGAGTAGATTAAAGAGGTTTGTGTAACCAGTTGCCATCCTTGCTGAACGTAAGAATGTACAACACTGTTTAAAGCAGAGTCAATCGTCTTGTACGAAACACTACATGCTTGGCGATTAATCGATGGATTCTCGTCGTACAAGGTAATTGCATTAAACGCGATTCCATTCGTGCCAAGTGCAGACTCGTGATCAGCCAAAGAAGATATTTTCGCATGAGGCAATAACGTCGCGGAATTTATTGCGACCCTTGAGTCGTGAATTCCTCTCGAATCGACATGTTTCTGCGAAGTAATTGACCAAATTCTACGCGCGCCTTGCAATCGACTTGTACATATAATTGAATCATTCAAATTGCTTAGTGTACATAAAGGGGAACACAAAGTACTTATAGCCTCGATTTGTATAAATTTCTATAAATTTCTACCGTGGAACTTATACTAATTTATATGGGCTTCTGTCGAGCAAGATGTAGAAATAACCGTACTATAATTTATTTATTAACATCCAAAATTTATATCGATGTATGTATATATACGAACTATTATAATTCCGTGGAGCAGCGAGGAGCTCTCCTTTTATAAAAATAACAAAATTTGTATCGATTTAACGTTACGTCTTCTGTATACTAAAACTGTGCTATAACGATATTATATAAATATATATATTGTCCATGATAGAAGACTATCACGCTTCCCTTAACATCATTTTCCGTCTGACACTCTTGAGCTCGTGAGATAGGAGACAGAAAAGGATAAGGGTTTGTGGAGAACAAATCAGAGTCGCTCGTAAAAATGTTCCGCTTTATTCGAACAATCGAGAATACATGAGTGCGTCCAGAATCATGGTTTTCGAGTATCTGTTTCTTCATAAAAATACTTCGTCTCCCTAATTACTCGTAAAACGTGATCACAGTATATACGTCGTCGTATGGTACATTATATAAAATCCGTTGTCCGTGCATCGACGCATACATCCGTTTGGAGCTAGTCTATAGAAGTGTCGACCATCCCCCTTGGCTTCACATCAAAGTGCATCGATGCTTCTCGAGAAACTTTGAATAGGGCGAGGAGCACTGGTATCCTCTCAGTAATATATGCATCTGGTTTTGTGGAACGGTACCTGCTCTAATTGAGCGGCGTGCTCCCGCCGATAATCCCACAGGAAGTGATCTATCAATATAGCGTTGACATCCGCTTTGTTCAACTCTAAGTTCGGATAGCGTTCGATCAAAGATCGAACCTCGTCCTTGACCCTCTCGACAGCCTCTATCGAGCAACCACGAATCTCTATTTCGTCGTCACTACCGTTCTCTAACTCTACATCTGTAAATATCACGGATAACACCGTCCAGTAACCACCATCACCAAGCTTTAGGCTCACGCCGGCTATAGTTTGCCAATTATTGTCATTTTAGTATGTCCAGAACCGCGGGAGTTGGAAACTAATTCTTTTGGGAAATGTCTAAATCTAAAAGTCGATTTTTTTTTCATTTTTCGAATGTTCAACCTTTTAGGAACACGTGTTTAAAAGGCTTTGTTGAAATTCGTAAAATTCCCGAAGTTATAGGCATTTGATTAGCGGCAAATGCATGGGCGACAACCGGCCACTCGGCGCTCACGTAAAACTTTAAACGCGTTTTTATCGGAACAGTGTTCACAAAACGGTGGAACCTGTATCTCTATAAGTTATTATCCGATTCGACTGAAACTTTTTTTATTTTGAAGAATATACCTGCTTCTGGCTAGGGGGAAACCAGAAAAATTACAAAAATAGAAAATTTATAATTTTCAAAGGCTTTGAAAGGTCGAAAAATATAGGGGAAAAGTGGTTTCAAACTTCAACTGTCGTTATTTTCTAAAAAAAATGCCATTTTTGTATTTTGTCTGCCCCAGCCCCCCCCCCCCCCCCCAGCCAGAAGTATATTCTTCAAAATAAAAAAAGTTTCTGTCGAATCGGATAATAACTTTTGGAGATACAGGACCCACCGATTTGGATCAATTTTTTGACGCCTTGACTTTAACGACTCCCCAGTGCCGTCTGCAATGATTAATTATAAAACAAAAAATATATTTCTGTAATTTAAGATATCCTTAATACAATGCAAAAAGTCAGTTTAACTTATATATAGTAGTTTGCCTTTAATTAATTCCTAAAGATCACCAATTTTTTTGGGCTCTACACCAGAACTTCCCCTTAACTTTGCACTACGGGACTGAGTTAGGTCTAAATTAGAGTCAATTTATGTCCCAAAAGTGAACTGAAACTGTATTAAGGTGAAATTGGATTTGGACTAGGAATTATATCTTCTTAATATATAAAGCAGAAAGCTTCTATATGTTTGTGTGTTTGTCTGTCGCCAAAAAACTTTCCAACGACAAATTCTGGGATCACAAAATGTGCCTCAGCTCATTATGCCCGACGAATCCAGACGAATGTGACCATTTTCAGAAAAAAAACTAAAAAAAAATTTTTTTCTTATAAGATCAGAATCTAAATTTCGGGAGAAGCCGAGTAGTAAAGCTAGTTAGAAATAACTAAACTAAGTCTGATTAGACTTGAGTAGACAGCTGTCGATTCTTATACTCTTCCAAAGAGTTGATACCGCGTAATAAACAAGGCAATACATTCCATTTATCAACCGCAAAGATGACCGTCATACCTCACTTAAATCAGCTCCTTTTGAGCAGTGCAGCCTTCATTGCGAACCTCCCTCCAACTCCCACAGTGTAGGAGATACTTAGGTGACAATTTATCTACCTAAGAAGCAAATAGTTCGTTCAGACTTACCACACTGAAGCCTGCTTAGAAGGGGATTGCTATAACGCATCGCGCCGAAATGCACAAGAACTTGAGGGACACGGTAATCGGCGAACATGGTGATATAGTCTATATCGCGCAACTCGCCTATTCCTTCTCCTCTGAAGCACGCCCAAATATCGCCCACCAGTATCTGGGCCCTTTTATAAAAGCTGACTGAAAGGAAATTCATTCGTTCCACATTTACTACCCGAAATCCGCGGATAACACGCGAATATTTATAAGCTTAACGCTGGCACACCTACCTCTATGGCCATCGTACTCTGCCTCGTCTTGGTAGGATTCAAATTCGTTCACGATAAGCTTGAGCAATTTCTCGGCCGAGCATGAACACGACTTGATGCATTCCGTGAAAGTACCTGAGATCGAATAAATTTTCATAATCCACCCCAGCCGTATAATAAAGTGATCTAACATCTAGCGAACCGATCTCGTAAACTGGACCCGCATGAATGCGTTTGAACGCGTATTTACAAAGCGTCTCGTTCCCCCAGTGTATAACTTTACAGCCTGAATTGGATGATCCGCGGGTGTTTGGTACTCGGCAGAGAAACAAATTACGTTCCGTAGACTTTGGCAACGGGCGGTAAAGTTCTACACCGCTTTCTCGGGACTTAAAATGTATAAAGCGATGTCAGGAAGCGATTCCAAGCCAGTACCTTGATATTTCTCTAACAATATCTTCCCGGCCTCTCGCAAGGACTTCACCCTTTCGTCTAAAAGTGGAATACTAGTGTGATTATCGCCCCGAAATATTTGTTCGGCGTCGCACCTCGTTATATGAGCGTAATACTTGGGGTCGACTATAGGTTTCCCCTCCTGTTCAGAGCAAATGAAAAGAAAATACATGATGTATGTACCCGCGTGGCATTTCGACAATGATAGTTTATTGGAGCAACGCATACAGAAGCGTCGTGGACGGAACAACTCGCGGACAAAAGAAGGTAGACGTACAGGAGCACGACATCTTACGTGAAATTTTCCTTTAACCATTGTCTAAAATGTTATTAACGATCAAATTTCTCAAGGAAACTGTACCCAAAGACGTAGCTTGTTAGCCAATACAATGGCATTAAAGTGTGATAAGTATGCAATTGATATAATTAATCTCAGAAGGCCTACGTGAGTATTTGAAACTTACAAAGGAACATCCCGAATCCGGAAATTCAAAAAATTCTGAAACTTTATGAATGTGTAGGGAATTTCCTCCTGATTACAACGCAATTTTTGTTTGCTGCCCAAATTCACTCTAAGGTGGTGTAATTGAGCCCTCAAGATCCGGTTATTTTCCGATTTTGTGTTATAACTCGCGAACTGTAAAATAATTTTTTTTTTTACCAAATGATAGATCTAATTAAAAGAAGTAACTTTTGTCTTGAAACTTTTTTTCTATCTCTTACAGTTTGCGAGTTATAACACAAAATCGGAATATTGCCGAATTTTCAGGGGTTAATTTCACCCCATTCGAGTGAATTTGGGCAACAAACAAAAATTGCGTTGTAATCGGGAAGAAATCCCGTACATATTCACAAAGTTTCAGAATTTTTTTAATTTTCGGGTTTGGGATCTTCCCTTGTTAGAGGATAAAAGTTTAGTCTAATAGTTCACTCCGTTGATGTTTCCCATGTAAATCAGACCTTTAGAAAAGCTCGCGGATGAAATCCCTAAACCTGAAGGCGCAATTCCAAATTTTGGCCTGCCGAAATGGAAGGAAATGCCATTAGAATCGAAGATCCCAATGGTCCCCGGACCAGAAGGAGCTTACAACTTCACGCGTACTAAACTTGGGAAGAGGCTATGGATTTCTGTGCCGGATGCAGAATTTAATTTGACCGATCCGTATAGCTATGAAATGGAAATGCCTTACGACTCCCTCCACGATAAGCATTTACTCCCTTACTTCTCTAGACCGAATAATATCCGACATTTGTTGAAAGCCGGACTTATCACAAAGAATTTGGATGCGAAGTGTTCCTTGCGGGATTACAATATGTATAGGAAATATCTACGAAAGTTACACTCCGACAGTATAAAGGAAGAACTGAGCAACAGAGCCAAATGGTCCAACGAGGAAAGGGCTATCCAATACGCGCAGGAACAAGCACAGAAGGAAGTGAATAAGTAATGCCACCAAACCACGTACAGTTATATACGTGAAATAATGTACATAATTTTGTCAGATTGAAAGAACGAGAGAAGTTCACGGAAAGGAGGAGAGCGATTATCAGAGATCGCGAGCTGGCTGAGAAACTGAAGCGTCAGGAACAGGAAGATAACCAACGGAAAATAGCAGAAAGATTACGAGACTTACTACAGAAGAGACGAGACGCCCAACATTTGCAACTTATTCAGAGTAGAGCACGAGCCGATATGATTGAACAGAAGCAAAAGGCAGCGGCAGATATTGAACGGGAAAAGATAATTCACACGCTGCTAGACTGGAGCAGGAAGGAGCGTATACGCAAGAGAACTAGAGAGAAACGGATGGCATTCGAGCAGGAAGAAAAGCACAGAACAATAGAACAGAAGTACGTGCAAGGGTAACATGATAAATATTAAATAATTAACATTGTCCACAATATTCCAGGTGGCAAGAAAGACACGAATTTCAAGAGAAAGAAATTGAAAAGAAGCAATTCTTGATTCAGTGCATAGAAACTCGACGTACAAAGTTTGTAGAAGAATATAATGAAAAAGTAAATAAAGAACAGGAACGAATGAAAAGTACGTGTTACGAAATACTTAAAAATTTACATGAGTTGATTGGGTGGTTTTTTTTTTACAGAACTATTCAGAGACGTGAGAATGTTTATAAAATGCTACTTGACTAGATACGTGACTGGGAGTAAGGAACGTATTTGTTGCAAGAAATATTGGCACGACGATGACGACGATGACGATGCTACGGTACCTTCTCCAAACTTAAAAATACACAGGTATTTATGTAGATATATAAAACTAATTGTTATTTCATATTGTAGAAAGAGAAAAAAGCTATTCAATTACTATCTAGAAAACCCAGTAAAAAGACTTCAACAGCTGCGCGGCATTCTTATCGAACTTCGACGATACAAGATAGAGATAAGGTAATACAATTTCACATCTTTTGCCAAGAATATAGATTATGTAACCAGCTATGGGTGATTTGATAACAACGTTAACTCTCAACAACTGCACGATCATGATAGCGAACAGTCAAAAGAAAGAAGAAAAAGGTGGAAGACAAAGGAGACATGACTGTAAAGGAACTGAAGGAATTAAAGAAGAAAATGAAAACGACACATTCGAAGATAAAGAAACGGAAAAGAATTACTGGGCAAGATCAAGAAGCTGGTGAGAAAGGGAGAAAGAGAAAGCGAGGGGGAAGGAAGAAGAGAAGGTTGAAGAGAAGGGCAGGCGAAGAAGAAAAATTTGAATTGGGAACAGAAGAATCTGGATCCACAGCAAAAGAGGCAGAAGCTTCTGACGCATCGGACGACACATTCAAAGAAGAATGTAGATGCGAATTGATTCAAAAGCTTCCTGCGATTTAGCATCACCGATTCAAGATTGTTGAAAGTAATCTATTATAATGTTACGAGTGATATAGTGTACAGATAGATTAAAAAAAGTATTGTAGTGCCTAAACTCACGTCTATGGCCCTCTTAACAGCAGCGCACAATGCAAAATATCCCGTCTGACCGTCAACAGTCCACTTGGGCGAATCCTTTCTACTCCAAAAGGAATAATTCAATGTGTCCAAGACAAATATCCAATCAACAGCCCTCGGATCATCGGGTGAAGGATGAAGCTGAAGTTGCGAAAAATTGTTCACGCTTATCGTGCGATCCTTCAGGCCTTCTAAAATCTGTAAAAAAAAAGAAGAAAAACCACAGCTAATTGCGATGAAATTTTCCGTCTTATCTTTAAGTAGATCTAAACGCGAAACGAGCTAATTAACATCTACGATGTAACTCTAAAAACGAGCAGGAAATTTCTATGTGAAAGAACGCAGCTTCGAAGTAACGAATAAAACTGAGAAAAAAAAAACACCGAGAAGTTACGTACCACGCAGGCAAGGTTCTTGACGCCTTCTTCTTCGATGAAAACGTTCTTAGACAGCCTCGCTATCAGCTTCGCGGACTCCCTCGGCATTACAGCCATCGTTAGAAAAGTATCACAATATGTTCGCTTAACAATTAAAAGTAATTAATCACTAAGGGAAAGTTTCAGCCGGGTGCGTCCTCGCGTACTACCGTCAACCGACTACATCCTCCCGCAATCAAGCCACTGGTCACGTGACCGCCGAACATGGCGCCTTAGCAACCACCGTCTTGATAAACAAACATGGCTGTGGACGTCAAAATCGGTGGTATCGTTTCCCGAATCATCTGTTAATTATGCGGGCAAATGATCCGCTCGGCGCGATCGTATTTAACGCTTCAGAATCGTGTAGCGGGTCGAGGCGAGGTAAGAATTTCGATTTCTCGAATCACGTAGCTGGCACATGTGCACCGCTACTGTTTACATTCAGCACCGTAGTGGAGAAGATCATAAATTTTCTAACACCGATCGCAGCAAAGTAATCTCGAAGTACATTGTCGCGTTACACGCGATTTCTTCCTTTCCATCACATTTGCAATATTAAAATGTTGAAGCTGTTCTCGATTACAACGCAATTTTGTGCGCGGATCTCTTCGTCCGCGGTTAACGGTTTACGTTACATAAACTATGGAAATAAAGTCTGTTTAATGTAGTTTTTATGCGTTTCTTTTTTCACCTCAAATAATGTCCATAATCGTATTACCTACATTCATTGACATACAATAATATAACTTTGAGTCACTTATATTAAAGGTAACATAAAATAAAATCTATTTCCTATGCCGAACGGAACGTGTGTAACTTTGAGAGTTGATAGTCAAAGTATAAAGTGTCATGTCACTTTATTTAATCAATAGTAACATTTAATAATACATAATTTAACTGATAAATGTATTCTGTGTTTAAGTTTTTACATAAGGACATGCGTTTTCTTTATTTTACGATACACTCGATTGTAGGTAATACCTAGTTGTTTTTATTATCATAGGCAACTATTTTCTGTAAAGTTTGATAAGATTCGAAACTTCAACGCTTCATTTGTAATTTACATACGTAACACAAATCACAATGTTCAAATAATACGCACATTCATATTTACATATAAAATTTCATTATTGCGATATTTAGTATACTAATTTCTTGTATCCATATCCCTGCACATCTCTTCTTTTTTTTTTAACTGTTTCCACCTTTTTCTCTTGTAACTAATAAAACGATTTTATGGTCTTATATTTAAATTGTTATGCGTGTACTTTGCCGTGGCAAAGATGTCTTCGAAAAGTTATCAAATGGCATGGCGAAATGAAATATTTTGAATTACGATGTAACTTACAAAATATGAATAATATTACAAACACGTTTCGAATCCTTAAGTCTGAAAAGTCAACTGGTAGTGTGCTCCGTCGCATTCATTCATTCAAATAACATATGTACATAATACCCCCTCAACGTAAAAGTGAACAGATTAAGGCTCCAGCAGGCTATAGGCTACGTTCTACAATGTACAATGCATTATGTACTTTGTTAGTTTCCGTTTCCGCGTACATGTCTGGTTGTGTAATGTGTGGTAAGCGATAGCACCAAAAGATCTTCCGACATCATTGTCCGATACAAATGATCCGTACGACTACGATACGATTAACACAGAAATCAAGTTGCAATGATTAACATTTATTTTATTCAGTATTATTAAACTTTGCAACGTATCTGCCATAATAGACATACTTATCGTAAAACAATACATCTTAACAAAAGTGTATAAATTTATACTTTATGAAATATAAAGTTGGACAAAAATAGTAGGCCTTGCCCACCGACATTTGTTAAGAATTATGTTCTCCTTTGTATATTTTGTGTACTGAATGGTATGAACACGTAATGGCATTCTGTACCAGATTGGTGAATCCAACATATAGACATACCCATTCCGTTTGATATTACATATTTTGACATCACCCGTGGCCCCAGCATGCTATATGTATACATAGCACGAAACCAGTACGGCAATATTCATTTGAAGATATACAAGGTGTGTTATTGTGCTTTTTTAGGTGTTACAAGGCTTAAGTGTTAGAAAGAATTGTATTATTGTGCAGCTAATGAATTGAAATTTTAATCCTCACTGTTTCAAGTTATTTTAACTCGATGATTTCATTAGGCTGACCGAACATGCACATGTTAAGACAGCTATTTCCTCCCTGCTGTGCAACACTTTTTTCATTATGCTATACTTTGACTACTAACACCACGATATCGATATTACTTAAAATAAAGGCAGTTTTCTTTTTACCTTTTTTAGTATAAAGCTTCGACTCCAAACTGCGAACATAATAAATTGCATAGTACAGAATTTGTGGAGTAGAATGGTACCATTCATCCAAATTATCAATAAGACAGCAATCCATATAATTAATCGTAATGGAGGAATTCAGTAAATGCAATCCAGCAGAAAATGTCGTTTACATTAAAAGTTAATTATTGCACGAGATCAGTGAGAATATAAATTATACAATTTACATTTCTTCGATGCTAACAGCCTAGATTACTATCTAACTGATAAACTTTGAATGAATCCATTAAATGCATTAACGAATTACAATATCCCACTCCAGGTTTCTGATCCATATTTGATTTTGGCTATTAATTACAGATTTCACGTGGTTTGATTCACTAAATATAATTCTAATTAAAATGCTTACAAAAAAAATGTAAGACCAAGGATCCCCGTTACCCCGAACAGTGTAAGTTTATTAAATACTAATAATTTCATAAGCAAATGTTAACACTCATCCATCGAACGAAATTTAATGCGTAAATCAATATGACCCTAGATACCGTAAAATAATGGACGCTTTTATGATACAGGATGAGTGTTCTCTAAACAGCGTATAAACTTTATTATATACGAAATCAAGGTAATATCAAAGCATTTGCTGATAAAATTCATTAAAAATAAAACACAATGCAGTAAATATATACGCTTTGAGGAGTTAGCAATTGTTAATATAGAATTTATAAACACGAGTAGAAAAAAAAACGAAGATATCTTGTTATAATGAAAAGTGTCTATTGTTTCTTCTCTATTCAAGCAACCAATGATTATGTTTCTCCCTTTTTATTGCTTTTGTTCTGTTAACAAGATGTATTAAAGGGGTCCAGAGGAACCTTGAGTGGCATGCATGAGTTTCAGTCAAACACCTTTAACCAAACTTTGTATAGCACTTTTACATTTGCTCCCATGCACATCACACCTCCAGACTTCACCCATGCAGCAAATGCGCTTTTTAATTATTTCTCTTAATATTATATAAAAAAATCTATTTCTATTGACTTTTAAGCTCTTTGCCAATACTGTACGATACAATTTTGTTCCAGTCAATTTTCGTTCGCATAACGGGTAATTGCCTTCGCAAGGCCTTAAAGGTCGTGTCAGACATCGTTTGATAGTTTTCCGAAATGGCGGTCTGATAGTCGTTCTCAGATTCTTCGACCAGCCGTATCAACTCCTTCGCTGTTTGCTTTTCGTTAGAAATCGGTAAGCTTTCTTTTACTTCTTTGCTACTGACCAGCTGTACATTTCCATCTTCGTAGTAATGAACTTGTACTTTAAGGCTACCCCTTAACTCCGCATTTCCGGAGCTCGGGCTAAAACTTACGGTCCAAACTGAACGCCAACGGCCGTTCCAAAAGTTTTTAGGTTGAAATTGATGATCTTCTATGCAAGCCGTTAATGTAATGTTACCTAGACAAGCAGAAACACCGGTTGTTGTTTGCGATCCATCTTTTCGAAATACATAAAGTTTAGCTCTGTATATACGAGAATGGAATAATACCTCCTTGGCTCTTCCCGAAAACTGAACATGCACCGTGTCTGTAATGACTCTGAGTGTAAGTCGTTATTTCGTCTTGAAGAGCCGACCTCCACGGTTCGGCTACAGGATCTGGTTCGTACGGCTCATAATCCTGCGCCTCCTTTCTAAGATGATCGTATTTAAAGCTTTGCTTGCTGCGAGCATCGTAGAACCTTTGCCCACCTAAATCATTGTGTTCCGTTATGAGCGCAGGATATTCGCTCCCTTCGATCTGAAGTCAAACGATGAACGGATTAATAAACACGACAGCCCCGAAATAATCTTCCAGCTGCGTTGCGAAAATTCTGTCGTCGAATGCCCTTATTCCAGATCAATATCTAACCTTAACTGAACTTTACCATCCGAATCATACGTGGAAAATATCATCTCGACATTGGAAAACAGGGGCGCGAGTGAACGAACGAGAGGAGCGTGAAAATCAATCCAGCAGATTTTCTGTTAAAACTAAGCCAGAACCGTGACTAAAATTAACCCTACAACCGCACACGGTCCCGATCGGGAGCTCGCGATGCTTTTCGCGTAGTAGCTGCCGCGTACCGACTGGACGATATTTTACGTAAACAATCACATCGGCCAGGTGAACATTATCGCGCTCCAATTTCACTGTAAAGTCAACGTCACCTGTCGAAATCCCGGACGCGTGTCGCCCGATTAAGAACGCTACTGGACGTTGAAATACGATGCCGCCGCGCTGCTAGGGGCAGCGTGACCCGCGATCACCACAGATATCGAACGACACCGCGGATAATGTGATAAAAAATCGTGGAAGTATCGCCAGAGAGGTCGATTGATGTACCTTAACAGGCGTGAGCTGATCCTTGTTGTATTGAGCAAATGCCCCGGACGCACCCTCCTTCAACAGGTTGTCGTTGTTCAACAAGACCCTCACATCATTGAAAACCTCGTTGAATTCGCCCGGCGGCGAGTGCAGTATAAAGTCCGAAACTATTCGTACTTTTTCTTGATCGGGAATCACATCTCCGTCCGCCGCCATCTTACCTTTCCCACTGGCACGCACACTCCGCGATGTCAAACCAAGGTTAGTGCAGTGCAGGTTGTACCGGCGTATCGAAGCACTGCCCTATATACCCGGTGACGCATCACGAACGAGACACGTAATTCGTGATCGACTCCATGAAACACATATTTTCCCTTATCCTCTTGCCACGAACTTCGCCTACTTCGCAGACACAGGTATCAACCGTGTGCTTCCCTTACAATCAATCGGAATCGATCGATCCTACGGTCTTCTTCCCAGTGGCATAAACACATAATCGCACACCTACGTTTGGGTACTTTCTTGCACTCAAGTTTACAAATTGCGTACGGGATTCATTTTGAAACTTTTTATCCTGTGGCATCGTAATATATAATCGTACCGTATACATGTGTAATAACGCATTTATACGTGTATATTATTCTCGCTGCGGATATTCATAGATCGTCTTTACGATTGAATTCAATATAACGGTATTTCATGAGCCATTGCGAGTGGTTTTACTTAATTTATTTTAGAAGGATTGCGAAAGAGAAGGCTTGAAAATCAGTAGAAACGTGAAGATAACTCGAGGTGAATCTCGATGGCGATTATCGCGTTCGAGACAAGCACTGTGTTCAACGAACCTTGGCAAGCATAACCCTCGAATAGCATTCGTAGCCTCCCGTATATACACGCCCGCGGACAGGCGTGGTTCTGCCGCCGGACGATATCGCGTTTTATCAGGATATTTCTGTCCGTTCGCGTCAAGTTTCGGCTGCACCGGGGAATCGTACGCTCGATTGAAAGATCACCGCCGGATATCTCTGTTCGCCCGCCAAAATTCAAACCGGGCTCCCAAAACGAGAGTAAAAAAGGCTTTCGAGTGCGAGGCGCAGCTTACCGCGCATTCGCGCCCGAGTCACACGGACTTCCATATATGGCAATCTAACCGTGTTCCCTCAACTTCCAAATCAAAACGCTGTTATCACTTTTAATTATTTCGCCTCTTGTATTCCCATACATTCGCCTCGATGGTTAATAGTTGAAAATATTTGTAGTGATGATACAGTTAGATATTAATCGATTCAGTCGAAATCAACAGTTTAATTTAAACGAATGGTCACGCGCAGGCAATAAAGCGGGATTTTGAAATTATGGCGGACGATCCAAATCGAGACATGCTGCCTGTGAGGGACAGTTCCTTGTGCTTGGAAACTTGTCGCAGTAGCATAGGTGTGTATTCTATAAATTCGACGATAAAGCTGTTTTCTATTATTTATAACCTTACAAGTATTTTAATCTCCATTCAAACGGGGAGTAATGTAATAAGTTTGGAAAGTATACGATCCGTTTTATGCAAGGAATATGTTCACTGTTTAACATAATAAATTAAAGACCCCAGGGAGCGGCATCTGGTGTGTAAGCTGGACCGTTACGAGTTGGAGGACAAGTATTTACGACTGCTCGAGGAGGCGAGCAACCTGAAGAAAATGTCAAACTGTCAGGAGGACAAGATCAAACGATTGGCGACGAAGCTGATGAGAGTGACTGCGAATCCAAGGGCGTGCATGGTTGCTTTCGACATTTACGACGATAAAAAGAAAGTAGTCCGCCTTGAACTGGAAAACGCCAAGGTAGTCGGAGCATCGTTGAAGATAATTTAAAATCGAACCTTTTCTTTTTTAAAATCGTTCGGATACGATTATGAACGAGAGTATGTTCCCCTCTATTTTCCAGCTGAAGGATAAAATCGCCGTGCTGAGGAATCAACTGTTGAGTCACACGATAACCGGTAGATCGTCATCGAGAAGCCGCAATACCCAGGCGAGGCCGTCGTCCGGGCGCATGTGAGTGCAATAGCGTCGTATTACAAGCGATCCGAGACGATCTATGATTCACACTCGGCGCATCGCGATAGATCACTGACGAGGCCCGCGATCCTTGTTTTAGATCGTGTCGAAGCGAGAACAGCCGCACCAAGATACCGTCTTGTCACTGCATCGGCGACGACGACAACGACGAGCGAAATAATGTCTCTAAGATCGAGGTAATGGCAACGGATGGGCTTCCCGTGGGTAATTTTCTTTCTACGAAATGTCGTTGCAACACCGAGAGAAATAAATGTTTAAGAATTCCTCTACCCCTCTTTCTATTCTACACTTGTTCGCGCTGATCTAATCACAATGATACTTACGCAACTGTGCGGTAATACAGAGCTTGTATTGGTCCCTCGCGTAGAAACTGGAGGCACAGAAATCCCAGCTGGAGAAAGAGCTGTCGACTTACACGGCAGCTAGCCAGCGGGAGAAAGCCGCCGAGAATGTCGAGTACATAAAAGTCTGGCGACAAATGAAGCAGCTGAACGATAAATTAATAGCCGCTCAGACCACGAACGAGTCGTTGAATGCGCAAATCAACGATCTGAAGAGGACGCTCGAGGAGACAAGCAAGTATGCTCGACGCCCCTCGCGCTTTGCTTGTGCACCGCTCGGTTGGACTTAATAGCCTGCATTCGCTCGTTGCACTGTAAATTTTTCCTGTCTCTCTTTCAAAATTTCCTTGTTGAAAGGCCTGCAGGTGTTCAAGCAGAGCTTAAGCGAAGGTGTTCAGGCGTTCTTTTCGCAAGTAAAATCGTCGCGATTAATTTAATCAGGAACAACAAGGAGGTATCGACAGCCCTGCTGGCGGAGAAGAAACGGGTGGCGGAGGTCGACGGGAAGATGCTGAAGGCGGTGGACTCTCGGCTCTCGTTGTGGGAGAAGGACGAGCAGATAAAGGATCTGACGAACGAGAAGCAGATACTGCAGCAGCACAACTCGGAGCTGGTCGCCCTCAGCTCTAAATACGGAGGGGTCGAGCTGGAGAACAAGGAGCTGAAGAGGAGGGTCGCCGAGCAGCTTCGCGATCAGGAGACACTGAAGACCGTGTTCAGCAGCGAGCAGGCTAGCATCGCGGGCGTGCAGGCCTCCAACGAACAACTTCTTGGCAAGCTCCAAGACCTTCAGAGCAACATAGACAGTTTAACGGTGCAGATGTCGGTCAGTTCGAAGCTCTTTTCCTAAATCTAGTTATCGTCGGCAAGCGTAATAACACTCGCTTTATTTCGCAGTCTTTCCAGACCCAGACTGACAGACAGGAAGCATCGAAGGCAGGGCAGATAGCAGCGGCGCAGCCCGATAAGAAGGTGAGAATAGCGAGCGACAACGATGAGCGGCACGAAGACACTAGCTACCAAGGGACTAAGTGCAAGAAATGCAAGGCTTACGAGAAAATAGTGCAGTTAGAGGAGACCGTGTACATATCGCGAGGGACCGGCAAATTCACAGACAAATCCGTGCAAATGGAGTGCGCGGTCCAAGTGTCGATGAACACGAAGGACCAAGGGACGTCAGCCATGACGCCCGTCAAGGAGAAGCCGAAGGAAAAGGAGTTGCTCGTTGTCCGACAGGACGTGGAGCTGACGACAAGAGAGAATCCTCTCACGCCAGAGAATATGCTGAAGCTGTTGGAGCAGGCGCAAATCAGTACCCCTTTGGACGCGGCAAGGTTCTCCCACAAGGATATAGCCAACAACGCCGATTTCAACGACATCCTGGACCTAAACCAGAGGCACAGGCAAGTCGTCTCCCTCGAAAAACTGCTCTTCGGCGATTCTAACTGCTGACAGAGACTGCTCGATCACTGGTTGGCGAGGTGTTTAGAATGTTTAGATTCATGTGTGCAGTCAGCTTCCGATCGATACCGAACGGGGTATTTAGCGTTGTTCTTCCTCGGGAAATAGATAGGGATGGTAATTATACCGGCATCAGAATCTTGGAGCATCCAGATTCACGAGAGACCGCGTAAATTTCTAGGACTTCATGTACTTTCAGCGCAGGATAAGATTATATTTTAATAAGACTTAGATAAGGTTTAGAGTAACTAGATTATGTAACGAAGTGCTGCTTCAGTAATTTCATTCATCTCTGTGTACAGTTTTGTACCGCTGTACACTCTCAGGTAACGCTCGACGCTCTTGTCGCGTCCCTTGCGCTCGCCTTCTTGTACAACGAATGTGTATGATATCAATTATATACTTTATGTTCTATTCCTTATGTACTGTGGCATATTTCAACGTCGCAATAATAACAGCCAGCGGAAATTCTAAGCCCACGAGTAGTTTCCCAGAACGTCCGAAACACCGCTCGCAAACATTATCGTCAGATTATGTTACAGCGATACAAGGACAGCCACTCAAGCCTCCCAAGGAACCCCTGCTCCCCAACTCACTCACCAGCTACAGAACAGCGAGAAAAGTGCAAGTCCTCTTCAGCCTTTGCAGAACCAGATAACCAATCTCAGTAACATGTTGTTTTTCCTATTTAACGTTCTTCGAGAACATCCCGTGGATTGTGCACTGCCTTGCGAAGTGGCCAGCTTGTACCGTCCGAAGACACCGAACGATCAGCAATTCGCGAATGATATCAATAACAATGTCGACGTAAAGGATACTCGAGTCACGAAGAAGACCGCCAATGCCGCCTCTGGTCCTCCCAAGGTAGACGCTTTCGATGAAAATAATACAAGCTCAAGGTCCGCGACCAACGTCGCGCAGATTGGTTGTAGCACAAGGAAGACCTGTGCGGTGGATTACAACGGGTTACGCCATGGGAATCTGACGAGGAGGGTGCTGCCGAGCCATAAGAATCACAACCAGGTGATCGGGTTCGTCGAATGCGAAAAATGCACCTGCGAGGACTCGCTGACTTGTCGTGTCAACTCCGATTGCAACGATCGTTGCTGCAGCAGCGGTTCCGCGAGCATGCAACCGGCGATGACAGCCTGCGCTGGGGACGACTGGTACGATTCTTCCGTTCAGAATTACGCGCAGAACGTTGGCATGGTGTGCATGACATGGTAAAGAATCTTCGTGGCCGCGGAGAAGTTAATCAGATAAAAACTCGTGTCCGCTTCTTCCGAAGTAAGGTGCAGGACGAAGGTGGCACAAGGCCCTACAGACGACTGGAGAATAATACGTCCCCGGAGGAGAAAAAGGACGTGGCTGACAATAGCAAGTCATTGCACGAGTACGTCAAGCAGCTGGACACGTGTAGAGAGCTTTTGAGCTGCAAGCCTGCGATCATTAATGCAACTGGATCACCAGTAAGTGCCAGAGCGTTACTACAGTTCTGCGCGAATGTTTGAAACGTAGAAATTAACGTAGATATATATGTGAAGGAGATCATAGACCCAATGAGATCCTGTATAAATAAAGAGCCGGTGCCTGAAACGCGGAAAGTAGAATCCGTCTGTAGCCTGGACTGTCCCAACGAGTGCACAGACGCTTTAAGTTCCGTGTCCGATTCGTTCCCTTTGATGATAGCGGATGGCCAGGGTCTGATGGAGATTCATATTCTGTCCCTGCAACTCTCAACATCTGTTAGTATGACTGGAATGCCCCTGGACGATAGAATTCCTCGAGACAGCTTTGAGAAAGGGACTGAATCGTTTGTTGACCGTTGATAGGCCAAGCAGATCCTGTCCCAAGAGAAGGATATTAGCAACGTGTCGTTGTTCATAAGCTGGAACATCTGGAACCAGGAGACAGCATTCACGCCAACGCTCAAGTGTCCCAAGTTGAACTTCAATTCATCCTTCGTGTACCGAATCACGAACCTCTCCTCCTTCTTCAGCTACGTCCTCCTAGAGTATATAATCTTCAAAGTGCACGTCTACCACGAGGAAAACAGCTACATGGTGTCCACGGGAAAGCTCTCCATCAAGGACATACTAGACTATCCCCAGAACAAGCTGCACTACATCGCCCCTGTGAACAGCGTGCTTTCTTGCTCGCTTGGCGACAATTTTGGGCAGTTATCCTTGTGGGTCAGGCTGAGTTGCGACATCGACAAGGTGGAAGCTTACAAGAGGAAACGTGGTTTGCACCTCCAAACAGAATCCTCTAGGGAATGCTCTAAAAGGTCCTTTGCGGAGGTCCGTTTAGATCGTTCTGAGGCGAACCATTTAAGAGCTGTGATCGACGAGATCTCCAAGGAAACTGCTTCACCGCCTGCCAATGACTTGAGCCATTATTTTACTTACGATAGGTCCACGGATCAGCTCTCCCCGTTCAAGACCCCTGTCCTCTTATCCAAGTCAAGTAAACAATAATTCTGCCCTGTTAATTCGAAAGGGTGGCCAAAGGTGGTTCTGAGATACATCACTTTTAGTATCTTCTGCTATGCCACCGGGATTTTATATAAATCGGATTAGGTTAAATATTAAATCTGGAGAAAAAGGTACCTAAATATTTGTAACAAACCCGTATAAATATTTCATAAACTCCGAAGGAGACTTTGGTAGATATGTACGCCCAAAATCAAGCATCGATTTCACACACGTCCGAAATATAAACTGTTTTATCTTCAGTTTCAATGCAGAGATGGCTTGGTTATTTCATATACATGTGGACAAACTATTCTCGCGCTACCAGGCAGCAGTAACTGAATTTAAGCGAAAGTTTCAGATACGCTCTTTCGAATTAACACGGTAGAATTAAATATTGAGTATCCGCAGAAATGTAGGAGAGCAGAGAAGATTTCATCGTTAACATTATACAAAGGTCATTCGTCCGAGGACTCGCCAGATAGTTATTTTGCCAACCCTGGTGCGAGTGATCTCAACGTGATGAGGGAGAGCACAAAAGAGATCCATAATTCTGACCGCAGTCTCAGGATGCTGAGTAATTCTAGTTCGCCACTCGCGGCGGTGAAGGAAGAAGAGGTTCCCCAAAATGTCACGGAAGAATCCCTTAACAGCAAGTAGTTGATCGTCCATTTATCACAACCGCCCATTTTATCATCAGTTAAGGGGGGAACCCTATTTAGGACGCTAGGAACAAGGCGATTTTTGGGATTTTTTTTTCTAAGGAACTGTTAAGCGGATCCTTTCCAAACTTTCAGGGTATTTTGGTTCATATTTAAGCAATGAAAATTAATTTTCACGTTATAAAGTGTTCGGTAGAAATGAAAATATATGAACACGTTCGTTAGGACTCGCGCGCCGGAGTTGCAAATTGGCAATTGTAATGGTGGCGTCATTTCTTCCATGAAATAAAAAAAACAAGGATTTTCTTATTTCTAGTATAATTACATTGCCAATGAACCTAAGACATTGATAAATAAATTGAATTGAACAACTCTTTTTCCATAAATAGTACCAAATATCTTGGGGCAGAATCGTAACTTTTTCTTTCAAGTCCCAACAATTTGCCAACTTTGAACTTTTTTTTCGTTTGTTAGGTTCATCGACAATGTAGTATATCTCGACTTGTACCGAAACACTTTGTAACGAAAAAATTAATTTTCAGTATTGGAACGTGATCTGAAATACCCTGTAAGTTTGGAAAAGATCCGCTCAACAGTTTCTTAGAAAAAAATCCCAAGAATCACCTTACATCCTAGCGTCCTAAATAGGGCTCACCGCTTAAAAGACACGTTTTCGATTAAGCGCAACGCCAGAAGCAACGGCAGTGAACGAAACGGAGACGAATGGGGATGTGCAGTCAGAGAGTACGAGCTTGATAGAGTTCAGAGCTATGCTCACGAACGTAAGGATCGAGAGGATTCAAACTTTCCTACGTTCGAAATGATTGTTCTAACGTCAGGATCGCGATAACCCCCAGGACAAACCCGACACGGCCGTCCAGCAGGATTCCGACGACTCGATCCACGAGGTGACCGACGTTTTCTCGGAGAACAATTGGCAGAAGTACAGGCAGCGCAGCATGCACACCTTCGTCAACTCGCAGAGTAATTAGACGTCGAGCGTCTCGATCTCGAGGATTACTTATGATAGCGAATTGCAGGGCAGCCCGGCGAAGCCGCCCAGCCTTACGGCGATGAGATTTCCACGAACAACGAGGTACGTCGAAGCTTGAAAGAAGCTTACAGTCTCCTATCGGATTGGAAACGCAGAGAGATCCCCTGCTTCTTGTAGATAGCAGAGGAGGAGACGGTCGTCGTCGAGATCGTGAACATGGTTCTCTTCCCAAAGAGCTCTCTGATGGAGGACAAAGAGATACAGCTGCTCTACATCGAGTATTCGTTTCTCGGCCACTGCGGCGCTGATATGGAGACGGTCTCGATGAGAAAGCCGAAGTCTCCCAATCAGAAGCTGACGTTCAATTTTCGAAAAAGTAAATCGGGAAGTTCGTGCACTCTTTGTGTACGAAATAAGAAGAGAAACGGGAAAGGACCTTCCCAGTTTCCTTCTCGTTTCGAAGGGGCAGCCTATTCCCTCTTAGATTCGAGGTAATAAATAAAACCAGAGACACTTCGATTGCAGAGTTTCGAGTACACTCACAGAAGCATTCAGTGGAGCACAATGTGTTACGCTCGATGCTCCATGATTCCATGGACCCAAACATCAAGTTCATCATCGTTTGCGAGCCCATCCCCGAAGAAACCGACACGAAAGAGTGCATGGAAGTTGGGTAAGGCTATCGTACACTAAGGGCAGTGGTGGATTTAAGAAAAAAGGCCCAGGTGGCAAACTTTCTGAGGGGCCCATTGTGGGGGAAAATGAAGAGGTAGTTTACTCAAAACGGGCCAAGTGTAGTAGTACGAAAAAAATTGTAATGTTTGGATGCCTGTACCTAATCATATTTTTTTGGAGACGGGGCCCTGCGGGGCCTTCTGTGCAGGGGCCCAGGCGGCAACTGCTCATCAGCCGCCCTGTTAAATCCGCCACTGACTAAGGGAATCATTCGTAATGTAAAAGATTCCGAATCATTCGGGGTGTAATGGGTCTGTAACATGAAACTCAGGTACTCTTACTTCAATATAAGAGAATACGCGCTAGCAGATACGGAGAGTATTCTATCGTTGCCGATATACAACGCAGACGAGTCTGAAAATGTCGGTTTGCTGAAGGTAGTGCGATAATTGCTCATTGCATAAAGCCGGGGATTCACCTGGTAGCTAAGCTAAACTATGCTATGCTAGAAAACATAAAGAAACACAGTACAGTTTAGCTTAGCTTCCGTAGAAACGGTTGCATTTTTAAAGCTTAGCATAGCATAACTTTCAGGTGGATCCTCGGCTGTACAGTAGGCTGTACTTAATTCGATTAAACGATTGCAGATTAGCGTGCTGGGTCTCGAGACGATACGTCAGCGTCTGGTAAGGCGCGGCGCTAGTTTGTAAACAAATTGTCAACGTTTTCGTCCGCGTATCTTTCACGCGTACGATATAAAAATCGTGTGTCCGCGAGCGTCTCGCCTAGAGTGATGTCCGCTTTAGTGTAAAATATATTGATTTGAATGTTCCATTACACAAAAGTCCGAGTTTATTAGAAACTACTTACACGTTAATACAAAATACTTTATAGCTCCTTATATATTCGTTACATTTCCCTATATTCCCCATAGAAATCGGTAATACAAGCTCGAATTAGCCTCCGTTCGTTCTTCGTGGCTGCAGCTCTCGAATTCCAACCCGCTCTTTAAATTTTCAATCAACTTCTCCGCGTCATACGGATTCGCATCGACAACGAACTGCTTTCTAACTCCTCTTCTTCTCTTTCTTCGCCGCCGCGCTGCCCGTCGCGCTCTGCTTTTCCTTCAAGCTGGACAGCTTCGTTTTGCGAAATATATCGTTGAAGACACTGGTGGCGACCTGGAAGTCCCTGCAGTCCTTCGGCTGTCTGGCGACGGACCAGACCCCTGCGATCGTGTCGATGCCCTGGCACACTCTGCAGGAACCTGCGCATTATCTTCACGATAAGTTATCTATCCACCGTGAACGCACCTTTGTGTCGGCGTTCTATTTACATCCAGCCAGATCGTTGACGTAATTCTCACTCTTCGGCAACGACCGATCGGACAATATTACCCGCAACACAGAAGCTAAAACCCCCGCCGTGTCAGATACACACGCGGGATCCCGAAACGTGGTGATTGTAAATAGAAATACATAGATGGTCGAAACTCTTCCCTCGACAATCTGACTTGTAAATAGAAAACTGGCCTCGAGGGTGGAATCCCTATATAAAAGCACGGATAGTGTACCGACGAACACCGCTATCGAGTTCGTGCGATTGTCGGTGCCGATTAACGTGAAGGGCGAGCCACGTTTGAACGGCGCGTGGCCAGAGACGTTCCACGTTCCATTTAGCAGGCTTTCGTGAAAGTGCGGGGTCGCGAGATCCGACACCGTCACGACGATAGAACGATTCACGACCTTCATGTCCAGCTTCATCCCCGCCTGGGCCGTTGACCAGGACCCTGACAAACGGCAAGGTAAGCCTAAAAATATCGCTCGTTTCACATGTCAGGTGGGTAGCCGAGATTGCGTGCTGAGAAGCATCGGTGCACGTTCTCAACGCGCATTATTTCTATAGAATCAACGTGGGCAGCGAACGTTACCTTCTCTCCCGTTGTTCTTCGCGGGATTGAATTTCAGATCTTCCAGCTCGTCCATTATAGTGTCGAGTATTTGGCTGGCGACCTCCTTGGTGTCTTGCACTGCTAGCGAAATATTCATACGATTACCATCGTTGTTTCCTTCATCCATCAACGGATTATCGTTCGTCGGGCCATTTTCAATGGACTTGGCCTGGCCGTCCCACAGATTGGAATTCTCGTTCCTGGGCTTTAGAGCTTGATGGTCCGGTCCTCTGACGCTACCTTCTCCGTAAACTCTATTTAAATCTTCCTTAGGGCTTTTTCTAATGTAACTAGGGCTTAAAATGTGCTCCAATGGCCGACCGAGGCTTTCAGAGACTGGGACTGGATTATTATTCTTCTCCATCGCGTTATTCGCGAAGCTGAGCTCCTTCGAATTCGAATTGCTCGATTCTGTGGTGATACTGATCCCCAGAGACTCTAGAACCTGCCCCAGAGGCAGGTCCATCGCGCTCCCCGAAGGCGGATCGTTCGCATTGTCGTGGTAATTGCCTTTCAGCTGCACCGGGAAACTGTCCAAGCTGTGATCCCTGAAGTTGAATTGCGGATGAGCAACGGCGTTTTCCTCGTTCACGCTCGAAGGCCTCAGACCTCCCATTCGAGCTCGATTTATCACACTCAGCTCCAAGTCATTCAAATGCTGCGTATTCGTCCCTGCTCGTCGATAATTGTACAAACTTTGCGCCTCTGGGACAGCGTACTTATTAGAAAACTGAGGATCATCCGCGATAGGATACCTGCTTTGCGAAAACCTTGCGTTCTCCATTTCAGGCTCCCTACCATAGTTGAAATTGTAATTCGGAAGCTCGTGCGCGTCGAAGTTGCTCGGGTACTGTGGTACGTCGTATCGATTTAAGTAACCGAACTGATCAGAATCTTGCGGTTGAACCTCGTTGTTCCCGTTGCTCGGATCAGGTACATCCAGGCTGTTCTGTGCGTCAGAAACATCCGGGCTCTGTTCAGGAATCTCCGGTTGCCCCGCGACTTCTTCTGCGCTAACGGGATACGCCGCGTCGAAATTCTCCATTCGATCGTCCAACGGGCTGTAATTTGGCAAGTAGCCGACCGAGGCGTCGTCTGCTTCGAGAAGCCGAGGATCCCGGTTGAATCCCGTGTGCTCGAGGGTAGGAGAGTTCTGAAAGTTGTCGAGCGTATCGTCGTTGTACCGCAAGCCTTTACCACCAGCCCCGTAGTCCTGGTAATAAGGCTGAACGTTCCTGTCCATCAGATCGCCGTTGTAATAGGACGTGGAGTTCTGAGTCTGCCGCGTGAACCGATCGTTAGGATTTCTGGTTTCAGCAACACCCACCGGAATTTTGTTGGCAACGATGTCCTGGAGGACATCGTCCTCGCTGTAGTAATCCGAATACTCGATCCCCTGGTCGCCGGGTCTCTTTTTCGAAGGATCCCTGGTGGTGGTCCTCATCAGACGCTCCACCATATTTTCACCCTCGCGCAATTTCCCCGGACCCCTCGTTCTGTGAGACTTGGTCGAGCGCACTGGGAGTTCGGTGGTCAACGGCGAGGAGAAGTCGACGTAATCACTGTCCTCTACTTTAACGGCGGTAATTTTCTCGTGCGGTTTCGAAAGGGAAGGTTTGTGGCGCGATTTGTGATCGATCGCGGCCTGGTGGCGTTTAATGATCGAATTCTCGTTTCCGTGCAGCTTCTTCGCGGGCGCGTTAATGTCTCCTCTTGTGTTCAGCGGTCTCTGAGTAAAGGGGCATTTTTCAGACGTTTATCTAACGGGTGGTGGAAGGTAACAGGCGCTCGGGAGGCACGAGTTCTCGTGGAATGCAGAACGAAGCTTACCTACCTTGGCAGATCCCCTCTTCAGCCCTGCGGAGTGCTGATTTCTGTATCGTCGGTGGTGCCTGAAAGGGAATTTCGCATCGCAGAGTTAAAAGAAAATGCTATATGAAAGCGACAAACCCTTCGGAGAAGCTCCCACGAAGCTGTACCTTTTCCTCTTCTTCTGCTTCGGTCCCTTGCGCCTGACAAGTTTCCCGTGCGCCTTCGCGCCGTGGGCCAGCTTCGCGTTGCCCCTCGCCGGGAGCTTCACAGTGGCGTGAAGGCTCTTCCGAGGCGCTCCTTGAGTGAGCTTGTGTATTGTCTGCTGCATCCTCGGGGACTTGAGTGCCTCTTTGGCCATCTTATGCGCTAAATTTCCACCGCCCGACCTGGCCACTCTGTTTTCCATTGAATCAACGCTACGTATCCTCGAGTCGTGTTGATCGGAGTGCCCATTGTTCCTGGTCGATTGTCGCTTTCGCAGGGGAGACTCCTCGTCGAGGTTATCTACAGATCTAGCATCACGTCTTCGAAAAGCATTGCTCTCGCGAGGTATTTCAACCAGTGCCTTGTCCTTTCCCGAGGGACCGAAGGGCAATTTCTCACTGTTGGCTTCGATGCGAACTGCGCTGAGTAGTAGCGGAACGATCATGGTCAATCTGTTTGGTTAAGGACAGTTCGAGTATGGAATTTCCTTCTCCTCCTTCCTTTGCGCGATTTATGTTTAGAACGATACGTTTACCTGAATAAACTTAGCAGCATTCCTCTACGAGGTCGGTCGATCGAAGGATTGGCGCTGGTGCCATTGAATCGGCTTACGCTGATGGATATTCGAACTTGTACCTCACTTGTCACCGTGCAGGCTCATCTCAGTTATCATCCCCTCGTTTCTTAACTCCGTGTTCCTCGGCTTTTCGAACCTATAAAAATCAGCACGCGGAGCACAGATCTTTACGGATAATTCTCCCTGCACGTTGGCACACCCTCGATAAAGGTTCGCAACAGGCTCGATGCTCGTTTCTCGACGACCAACTTTTGTCTCGTCCAATTAACGAGCCTCGATTCACACGTACCCCGTGGGGCTTTCTTTCCGTCCAGGGCACTAGAGATGAATGCATATCTGGCTTGTTCCCACCCCATTCTTCAAAGCGGAGCGCCGCACAAGTGGCCTTTGAGGGCCGCGAAAAGGCTACGAAGAAAACGGTCCATTTGCTCGTTCTGGAAATCGCACAAGCGGCTGCTTAAATCTAGGGGAAACGTGTGCCAATGCCGGTGCACGCGTGCACACGTATGTCGCTGGCGTAGGGTCGATCCCCGTCGCGATCAAAGTGACTTGGATCATCGCCAAGTACACGCGTCGGCCTCAATTAGTCAGATATTACGTATGAATGTCCTACGCGCGGCCACTCTGCATTAATAATACGGAAATGAACTTATAGCCGTCTGTTGCGCGGCTAACACGTCGTCCTTTAATCTTTTTTCAGAGTCTGGCCTGGATAATGTAGGGTGCCATTGGATATTCTGCAATGGTCTCGATCAGTCCTCCTCATTCGTTAAGCTCTGGCCACCTCGCTGCCTTGAATCAATTTCTTATGAATGCCTAGTTTCGTTTAGTTCGACCCAGCAAGGGGGCCTTTCAGCTTGTTTGCGAAAATAATAGCGGGGGAGAGGTGTCGGGGCATATTTCGTCTATCGTAAAAGTGCATCGGCGGTGAAGTCGCCCAGTGCGGGGTATTAAAACCAAGTCAGAACACAAATAGACTCCCAACGATCCGTCGAAGTACCATCGGCGCCGGACAGAAGCCGGCTGTTGAGCAGCGGGGAAAAAGGACAAGTCACGGCCGGCTAGCTGACGGTGAAATTATGGTCTGTAGTCTATACAACGCATTGCGGGACCCGCTACGTACATATCGGCGTGGACCAGCGAGTGAAATCCCTGGAGACCCGCAGGCATTGATTATTATTAGAACCAGCCAAAAGTACAACCGATTCTACGGTCTGTCTGGGGAACGATAATGCAAGTGCATCCAAAGGTATTTCGACTCCTTGTTCTCTATCACGCGGGAGATGCTTCCCTCGTGGCGAACTTTTGTGGCAAAGATATTTGGACTCTGCTCTCAATCATACTTTCCTCGTGACAAACTTTTCTGCAACTCGATCGCGGGAGCATCCAAAGATATTTTCACTCTACGCTACGCTCTCAATCATATTTTCCACGTGACAAACTTTTCTGCAACTCGGCCGCAAGAGCATCCAAAGATTTTTTCACTCTACGTTCTCCATCACACTTTCCTTATGACGAGCTTTTTTTATATATTTCGACTCTATGTTCTGGTTCACGATATTTTTCGTCTGACGGATGAAGGATAAATGTGCCGAGGATATGGGGTTTTTGGAGGACTATAAGATATTCTAAGGGGCGTCTGTTTTATTTCAGTGATAAGTCGACGTCTCCGAGAAGTCAGAGGACACACGCCAATGCAGTGGAACGAATTCTGTGCACACCACGTCGATGACAGAGCGCCCGTCACTCCGGAAGAATTCTGTTTACGAACAGTATGCACGGTTTACGATACACGATCGTAAGAGAATCACGCCGAATGCTCGTGAATCCGAATCACGATTTATTATTGCGAGATCGCCAGTATTTTTAAACGATCGATGCCTCCCGATTGCGTAATCGAGCGTTTCCGATTGTTTAACTGAAGCTTGGCGCGCGTACAGCCACCGCTTCGACGAACGCGAATCGGGACGCAGGACCATCAGAAATTAATCCTTGGGGGGCGATAGGAAGCCGATATTTATCGCGGAGAAGGGCATCTACTGGCTCTAATGGTACCGATAATTCACAATTGTGTAACGATCTAGCGGTAATTGCCTGGGTAACCCTTGGCGCGAGCGCAAAGGTGAGAGAGAATACCAAAGGTCGCGGTTCTTGCACTCGCCGAGTCGATTAATTAAAAAATGACATCGGCAATCTATCAAACCACAAGCACACAGGTAGAAACAGCTACCAAGAGAATTTCCAATCCTTCCGAAGCTCTTCGTCAACATCCCTCCACCCATACTCCAAAGACCGCGTAAAACAATGGACTTGCTAAAAAAATTTCCACGATTCTGCGTGAGGATGAAGGAATTGAAAATTGAGCCGGTGCTTGGACAACAGGTGCGTCGTTCCCCGTGCATCGTCATCGACTCTAGGGGTAGACGACGCCCCTCGGCAGAGCGCCGCTGCCGCAGCCGAACGGTGGAGACGCGAGCGAAAGAAGCGAAGAAAGGAAAGAAGACGACGGCGATGAAGAAGACCACGAGCACGACCACGACGACGACGACGGCGAAGAAGACGAAGAGGCAGAAGAGAAGCGTGGAGGGTGTCGGGACGCGTTGCGGCTGGCATTGGTAGCAGTCTCGAGATAGCCGCCGGCTGGCTTCCTCACCGCCTCGGGGGATATATTCGGGGATTCCGAGGGCAAAGTGGTGAAACGATCTAATCCAGTGGCCGATCCATCGATCGCGCACAGAGTGGTGAGCGACCGAGCAGCGGGCTCGCCTCGAATCGGTGGCGAATCCAATCGAAAACCGACCGCAACCGTGTGCTTCCCTGGAGGTGAGTCTCTATTTCTCATTAATCCCTTCCTTCCCTCTCTCACTCTGTCTCTCTTTCTCTCTCTCTCTCTCTCTCTCTCTCTCTCTCTCTCTCTCTCTCTCTCTCTCTCTCTCTCTCTCTCTCTCTATCCGCTTTAAAGTTTCTTTTCGTCGGTTCGCTCGTTCTCTCCTGTTCCGCTCGCCGTCACCGTGTCAGCTCTTCGTCGTGCTATTTTCGTGAGTGTTGTGCAAGTGTCGAACGCATTCAGGCGGCATTCGAACAGCGCGCTGGGCTCCGTTCTGCTGGTATCGAACGATCGTGCCCTGTCCCGCGGCTTCCTCGATCGTTCTCTCTCTTCTGGACGGTGAGACAGTAACCCCCGCCCGTCCGCGGGCAGATTTTGCGTTCTCCGATTGTCGCGTTGCCCTTGGATCCGATGCCCGGAGTGCGTGAATTTCGCGCTGATTATTTCGGGACGCGCCGCGGACGAGCTGTCTCCCCCGAGCGGGTAACGCGATGCTCGCTGTCGGACCACCGTGTCATGTGCGATTGAAAAATAATAGACGATTACGTGGACGGGACGGTATGCCCGGTCGCTCGCGTGCTCGGCCTTGCCGCCAGCGTTCTCCGCGACGCGGAACATCGGGCGCGAGGTCCTCTTAAATCTGTAGTAATTCGTTAGCTTCGTCGCAAATCATGCGCTCGCGACGGCATCTGACAATGATTCGAGAAGCCGGAGGATCTCTGCGCGAGGTTGATAGAGAGGGATGCATAAAGGGACCAATTCTCGGTGTCCACGATCGCCGAGCAAACGAGGAGAACAGAACAATCGCTTCGTTTACGCGTAATACAGTGTCCATCCTCTGCTCGTCGAGCTGTCGCCCCGGTGACAGATATGGAATGCTGTCAACGTGCCATGCGGAAGCGCACGGGCAGGCCGTTGCAAATCTTCTAGTGATTATCGCTCGTCCAGCGCGAACGCTTCTGTGATTAATAACTATCTACAGCGTCAAAGTGACTGACCACACTCTCCAAAACATCCACTCGGAGCTACCATTAGTTTTCCCGAAAACCACAACGACAAGACGAACCTTCGCCTGAAGCCCGCACCCCTAACTTTTCGTTTAGCTGATCGCGACAAGCAGCTGCATTAATTCTGAAAACAAGCGGGAGGCTCGACGATCAGAGGATTTTGGTAGACGGCGGGGCGAGCGTCTTTCTCGAAGGGGAAACGCGTTGTTCGGAGGAGCGAGGCAAGGTTGCGCGGTGGCCGTAATCAACTGGGCCCGGCCTTTGCAGCCGACGATGACAGTGTCCCGTCTAATAAACGCATCGTGGAGCACGGTGCCGAAATGAAATTCTGTGTTACGTGCTCAAGGCGCCTCGTGAAATAGCCGTGCCATTTTACTGGCACAGTTTCCGCGCGCGGTCGGGGGAGGAGTCCAGTGAATCAAACCGTCGGGTCCAGTACGAAGGCCAAGTTTTTAGGTTCGCGGAAAGATGATTAAACGAGCCTTGACTCTCTGCGAAGAAAGCGCCGCGCGCCACGATCTGCCACTTAAAATACCGCTGCCTCGGCGAGTTACAGCGCAAACCAGAAGCTGAGAAAATTCATACTACAAATTAGCTGAAACTCTTTCCGCCAGCTGTACCGATTCCATTGGTTACTTTCAATCACAGTCCATTTGTATCATAACCAATCCCAAACTCCTGCTGGTGTGTTTTGAAAAAATAACTAATCCAAGCGTCGCCGAAAATTGTGCAAATGAGTCCAAGCTAAATCCAATCTATGATATTAGGATTAGGGTGGCCGAGTGAATTGGGTTTGCGGGGCGAGTATATTTTCGTTGGGTGGCATCAAAGCCAGGGGGCTCCAGGGTGTTTATGAAAGTTTCTTAAACGATATGTACTTCCTCGATCTTGTTCGAGGTGCAGGGATCGCGCGCGGCGAAACTGCAGCTCGCCCGGCGGGCCATTTATTTGTTCGTGACTTTACGTTGGATCCGCGTGTACCACGGCGTCGAAATCAATGGCGGAAGTGACCCGATTAGAGGCGAAATACAAGAAAATGCGGCCAACCCCGCGCGGTGCTAGCGGGCCAGCCAATCAGACGAACGAATACGGGTGCCGCGTGTCGGAAATAGATTTCGCTTAAACTAAAGGTTGATCCACCGACGCCACATTGACCATCTACGTGTAACGTTCGATTTATCCGCCCCACGAATTCGATCGAGCCCCGATGGGGCGCCCGTCACTCTACCCCACAAAATATTTCAATCCGCCGCGCGAGTGGGGAAACCGGCGGCGACGTCTGCGTCGTTTCTGGCGGGGGGGGGGGAGGGGGGGGCAGCTCGCGATACTTTTATTCTTGAAAAGATGTAAGGCAGGTTGCCTGAGGCGGGCAACTGCGCGAGATCTACCGCACATGCGCGGTCCGCGAATTGATATTTCCCATTCGATCTGTACGTGGAAGCTTGAAGGTCTTTGAAGGAGGAAGCACGATGATCTTTTATGGACAGGTTGCTTTAACTACAACGGAACAGTTTACCGAAGATTCGGGTAAATTTCGCGAGTGGAGGTCCGCTTTCTCGAGCTTCCACGTCGATAAGTTACCAGCCGACCGAACAAGAGTTTACCTCTTTACTGAAATCCGATATTCGAGCCCGCGTCGGTTATCTTGGGGCGGCAGCACTGCCACGAGTAGGCGCGGGTGGCGATTTGAATTCAAATCGGTTTAGTGGAACGAGCTTAACAGAGTTTCACAAGATCCCCGTTGTTTCTCTGTTGCAGAATGACGGTGTAATGTGGAGTTCAGCACAATGGCTTCCAACATTTCGATCACATCCAAAACGAAACAAGGCAAGTCCTGCAGACATTAACACCCGTTCCGAGCCAGTGTCCCTCGACTGTTTAAGCTAACAGCGTGTGAAAATCTTCTCTGTACAGAATCTTCGGCGGAGGTAACTCGGGTCACCAGGAGAGAGGGGGTCACGACCAAGTCATCGTGCACGGTGAGTTGCACCTTCCACTTTATTGCATTAAGAAAGGCGCACAAGCAATCGATACTGCGCAGTGGCCATCGAACGATCCCACGTTAAAGCAAGCATCCCATTCTCGATTAAGAATCCCCGTTCCCTGCCGCGGCGAAACTGGGCTAGCCGCTGTTAACGAGCGCGACGGCGGCTTGCAGCGCTCATTACCGCGGCCGCTCCGCAAAGGGAACGGCCGCGGAATAAAGGGCGCGCCGCATCAAACGTTTTTGAGTAATTGGCTAAACGGCAACTAACAAGACATCAATGCCTCCGCGTTAAATACGTTACGTCACGATACCACCATCTAAATTAAACTAAAAGCAAGGCGCACCACGAGAAGGTAGATAGAATATCTGGTTCGATGCCAAAGCCTGAAGGCAACCAAGAACTCACCGCCATTCCAACTACTCCCGCAATGCACGAACACGTCTCTCATTCTTCTCGGGCGATCTCCGCGCCCGTTACCTCTCCTCCTCTCGCGCACCAGCACGCTCCCTTTCGCCTGGCTCTCTCACCCCTTAATTCACTACCGGGCGGATTCTTTTTCTCCATTTTCCCCGATGCCCCGACATGATTTATACCGGAACGCATTCTGCCGGTGTTTCACGCTTCCTGGAAGAACGGCCCCCGTTAGCGTGCGTCGCGGGCGACGCCGGCGCATGCCACCCGATCCCGAGACGTCTCGTTTCCATCGTTAATTAGGCCTTAATTAATTGCAAAATGCCTGGCGCGCTTCGGTACGCCGATCGGAAGAAAGGCTTTTGCCAGCCGCGCCGCCGTTCCGGCGATACACCTCCAACGAGAATAGTCCGGGCTCGTTTCGCGGCGTTGATCGTGGTAGCGGATTACGGGGAGACAGGCGAGCGGAGGAATGATCGGTTTACGAGATGCGCAGGGATTTGGGCGTTAGTATCGAATGACTGTGTACGAGGATTATTAAGGGTGCTTGCGGAAGCTGCGGGGGTAAAGTAGGGTTTCTCTTTAAATGTTTATTGACGTACAATTGTACAATAATATATATGATAAAGTCTCAATAAACTACGGCTGAAAAACAGTGTTTCCCGCTGTACTACAGACTGGACGGCTTACAAAAGGCACTCGCAGTCGCGCTATCACGGACTTATGTCATGAATATATCACTAAGTGATTGTTACATATAATATTTCTTATTTCAGTAATACTGATGATAAACGAGGTTTACAGTAAATTTCTATTACCAGTAAAATGGCTAGTAAAAAAAGAAAATTGGCTAACAGGGTGAAGTTGGGGTGGATGGGAGGAGGATTTCAATTGCAAGTGGTAACCCAGACCCTGGAGATCGTTTAAAATAAGGTTTCTGTTGTTTCAGCTTCTCTATTGTGAAATTAATTTTCTTAACTCTTTCGCGGTGAAATTATTGTTATGCTTGGAATCCTGACAGTTCGTGCGCTCGAGAGTACCGGAAGCAATGCCTTGGTTTCGGCTGCCTGGCACAGTGTTCTCCTTGAAACAATCTCACCTTGACCACAACGCCGCGGGTGTTTTATAGTATCCTCAGTTTTTCATTGTTCCGATAGCGCCGGGCAATCAAAGATGCTTTTGGCAGTATATCAAAGTACAGGGATTCTGGTGGCGAGAAAGTGTCGGGCATTTACTAATACTTCTGACAGGTGACAAAGAGCAGGGCTTATGGATACCGTGTTTTGAGAAAACATTGTAAACCTTTCCTCCGTGCAACAATGATATTAATTCATCGTTTCGTATGAAAACAAATTGCACTGGGATGATTCCATACATCTGCAATTCAGGCTATCAATATTGATGATCGAGCATGTGGGTCCCATCACTGACCTTCCAGTTGTTCAGCTGACAGCTCTGGCTGCTTTACTACTTGTGGAATGTTATTCTGTTGAATTGAATCGGGCTCGCGATTGAGAACTCGAAAACATCCAACCCTAGGACTTTGAAGCTGAAAATTCCATGAGTCCCATGGCCTTGGAATCTTAAGCATCCATAATTCATAAATTATGATTCCCTATTCCCAGTTTTCTCCACTTCAAAGGCATCTATATTACTTATACTTTTTAAGTCAGAGATCCTTAGTATCAAAGCCCTCAACGATCGTCACGATTAGTCCTCCCAAGCATAGATTTCAAGGAAGTACCTTCACAACAGCTTTTTAACTAAATCAATTTCGATCCAAACGATCTTCTACTTCATCCCACCTTCTACTTCACTAAATCTAGATCTTCTACTTCATCCCACCTTCTACCTAACTAAATCTAGATCTTCTACTTCATCCCACCTTCTACTTTAACTAAATCAATTTCGATCCAAACGATCTTCTACTTCACCCCACAAGGAGTCAAATCACCCAATTACCACTCGAACCTCCCAAATCGAGTCAATCGACGTGTCCCCGACCAACGCGACAGCGCGGACAACGTGGTCGCGAGTTATGTTTAGAATTGGCTTTCATTTAATCATAAATCACCAGTTAAATTGGTGGTTTGTACAAAGTACGCGCGAACGGTGGTACATGCGACCGTCCCGCGTAAATAAAACCGTAGAAATAGCATTCCATCTATTATTGCATCGGGCGTGCTGCAACCGTTTTCAAGGTGACTCGATTTATATTTCACTTAACGTTGAATAACTCTATCGAGCCCGCCGTCCCCCGACGACTTAATTAATTTATCGTCACCTCTTTGCGCGCAGGACACACCGTCAAATGATTTACACGCGGGTCCGAATCGCGGCTTCCGCTGCTCCATCATAAAAGAGCGATTTACGAGAGTGGGATCTAATATTCGCCACGACTCGCATTATCGATAGCTCGGTACCGCTGCTACTGACTCACAGGGGTGGCGTTGACACGTTAAGCTCCCTCCGCGAGGCGTTTTCAGGGTCCCTGGCAGCCCGTCAAAGATCGCGGATTTAGGAGACGCGTCGAAGTGGGCATCGATAGCGAAACGCTAGCGTTTCGCGTGGAAACTAGGCGTCCACGCGCATTCGCGAAATCATGGCCTGTCAGGCGGATGTTTGGCAAGTTAAAAACCGGCGAGCGATCCTCTGCCAGCAGTGAAAACAACGTTCTCGGGACGGGTCATCGTTTTTCGTTCATCGCGGCGGTATGAAAGACAGTTTACGATCCTCCTGAATTCTCCCACGAATCGAGGCACGTTCCCGTGTGCGTGACGGAATTTATAAAACGAAGGAAAGCGCGAGAGCGTGCACCAGTTTTTACCTCGTGCCACGAGGTGGACGTTCCTTCGCGGTTTCATGAGTTATCGCCGCGGCGCTGGCCAAAACGCGGCGGCAGAAACAATTCGAGATAAATCAGCAGAAGCCTTGGGCCGTCTAGCAATTATTGTCTGGCCATAAGTCGAACAATTATCGTAAATCACAGCGCACAGCCTGGGGAACGAAACAGCTTCTCTGGGAGAGTCCATTTTGGTTGCACGAAGTGTTTCTTCAACGTCGTTGTCTTTAGTTACTAGAAGATATGGAAACAATTAGATATCATTCCTATGGTAGGAGTGAATCCAGGAGAATAAATTCCTCTATAAGGAAAATAACAAGAACAAGCCTGAATAAAATCATTCATCCCTTCAGTCATCTCCGAGCTGCTGAGCGCTCACGTTGAAGCGAGGAACGATCTCTCCGTTTTCTGAAATAAATATATTATTACCTACATACCCGCGATAGAGTTGCCAGCGTCGCGGCGCTCAGCGAGTCGTCATGAAATTAACAACCGGAACGAACCAAATCCCACTTCACTGCAGTCACTTTGTCGTAGCGCTTCTAATGCATCCTCCTTCCTCGCCTATATTCCACGCCGTCAACGTAGGCACACATTAGACGCAGGGCGACGCACGGTGACGCAGAGCAGTGTTTCGTAAATTAACGCAGCACGATATGTGCAGCTGTGTTGGGTTTCTAAAGAAAACGCAGTTTTCCTGCGTTCAATCCGCGCCTACGCTTACAGCATCGAATCTATCCACTACCGATTCCTAACCAATTGACCGCGACAGATTGCCCGTCGAAGCCCACGGTGGCAAAGTAGCAATCCTCGATTCAAAGCCAATCATAATTCTGCAACGTTCCGAGGCAACGTACGCGTCGCATCTGTTGGCACCGTCCGATCTGTTCGCGGCCATTGAAATTTACTGGCATTTCGAAAACGTGGAAACCGAACCGATAACCGTCCCCTGTGCTGCGCGACTGAAAAATGGTAACAGGTGTCCCATTCGTCTTTCGTGAATTGCGAATAGTGACACGCGTACTGGGCTGATTTATCGCGCACTCCATCACTTGTGTCGCTCGATGGGCATCGAGATAAATAAACCAGCTTGTCCACGGCATCAGTTATCCCGGCGATACCGATTCCCATCGCCATTTATCTCGACGCTGGGTTTCTCCTAACATTTTTCCTTGCGGAGAACCCTTCCTTCCCTTTCACCGCGGAATCGAGGGGCGAGCGCGAGGTTCGATAATTTTAGATGATCAGAATCAGGCGCGATATCTCATATCGCGGTCGGAACTGGGTCGAGAATAGTTCCCCCGCGCATACAGCCCGGAAAGCCGCGCGATTTATATCAAATAATGACGCAACGCGTCCTAAAGAAAGAAAATGGGCCTGCGGTAGGCGGTCGTGGCAACAATCGGGACGCTTTAAATAGAACCGCCTGTCAACATTGCCTTTTTCCATCGTTGTTTCATAAATAATTGATGCAACCGCGTGCGGGGTTATTGACGTCCAACCGTGCCATTTCCAATCTTATTGCTGTGCCGTTCGAAAACGGATCTAGCCTCGTTTCCACGAGCTTCCTTAGTCAGGACTTGAATCTCCCCATTTCAAGCACACGTGCGAAATAATTCTCCAGCCCACATTTAACTTAAACTTCACAGCTATCTATCACCCCTATTTGACACCCTTAACAATACAATACTCCAATAAAACCTCCGTGTAATTCTGAAATACTCTTCAAGTACCTATTTAGAACCAAGCATTCAATCTTTCCCCTTAAATTGGAAATGAATGTGAATTAAGCACCAACCAGTCCCAGTTTCGGTCACACGCCAGTCCCCAAGGGGGTGTTCCCCGCGTGACGGTGAAAAATCTCTCCTCCTGGCCTGCATCCGCGGAGCACGGCTGTGCGTGTGTACACCCTTAGCGCGCGCGACCAGCGCGGTACAGGCCTGGGGCCCGTGCACCACGTTTCTAAAGATGTATTGGAGAAGTGTAAGAAGGGTAGCTATTTCTGGTCGCGGGGAGCCGAGAGACTCGTCGCGCAAACGGCTCTTAGCCACTTCGTACATCGAGTAGTCTGGCGTTCGCCGCGTATCGCAATACGCATTTCGGTGGGAATCGTGCGCGACATGACGCGCGCTCCGACGCGATTCTCCTCCCAGTGATTCGAGCAACTCGCCGACACCAGCGACGACCCTGCTGAACCGAGAGAACCGGACGCGAATCGACATAGTAGCCGCGGAACCGTGGTGGCCTCCTGTTCCATCTTCATCCAGCAGATCGAACAACGTCGCGCGATCATGCTCGGCGAGCGACGAGAGAGCCCGTTGCAATTTCAATATAGATCGTTGGAAAGAGTGTACTCGACTGCTGGCTAATCTGGGATGCAGATTTCCACCGTTCTCTGTGATTAATTCTGAGGGGTCCGCGATCGTGGATCTCGAAGAGCTTCTCGACGATCTTGGAATAAAGTGACACCCCGGATCTCTGTCTTCTTCCTATGAAGAGGGTAAAAGTATCGAAGCGAACAGGTGATCCGCACTGTGTACAAGCTATATGCCCCCTCGAGTTTCCCTGTTAATTGATCGTGTTCCGCGAAACGGCGGCCCCTGACACGGCAGTGCAGTGCACCGGCGTGAAAATAGATGGTTGGTGGTGGTTGGTGAGGATCGGTGAAAGTGACGAGGTGGAAACCGTCGCCACGTTCGATCTCCCTTGGGAAGACGAATAGGGATCTGCCGCTGGCGATTATCGGGTTATCAACACCGAACGGGGATAATTTATCGGTTAAAACTACGATCGACGTGGCCCCACGATTAGCTAAACGATCAGCTACATACTTCAACGTTAGACCCTTGAGGATTGCACGAGTGTAAACTGAGGCCACCATCGAAACTCTAAACTCTAAACGAGTGCGTAGAATGGATAGCGACCTCGTGGAGCGAGACAGGCGACAGGAAGAATTGAGAGGTGTCGTTTGACAATGGTGGTGAGGAAATATGTCAAGCTAACGTCTGTCGTTGCTCGGTGCGCGCTGCCAATCGAGGAACGTAGCCTCGAAGGGGCCAAGAATCCGCGGGATCAGGCGGCAAATTAGCCAGGAAGGGGTCAGTTTGCTGCTGCTTGGGAGCAACAGCCACGGGGGAAAAAAGGAGGGCTCTTTTCTACGACGAGGAAATCGCCGAATTGGCCGGCTACCAGGGGCCGAACGAAGAAGAGCACCCACGGAATCCTCGCAGGCATCCCGCACGTAAAAATAAACCTTGCCTCTCGGGCCGGCACGAGGCGGCCGCGGGTTCGACGAAAACTTTTTTAACGAGCCGCGCGATGAAAACGACGGCGGCGGAACCGCCCGGAAGAAGAATTGCGCTTCGAATGAGTCGGCTGGCGCGCGAGCGGAGCTTCTTCTAATTGGAGCCGCGCCGCCGGCGGAAAAGGAATCGGTGAACGTTCATCTGGAGCTGCTTCAAGCACGAAATAACGCCGTATATCGGGAGATTAAGAGGCCGGTGGACCTCGAGGTGGTTCGAGTCCACTTCTTTATTTTAAGCAGACGGGATGGCCTTCCGAGAAGACCGTGACGAATAGCGACGGTACATTTGTTATCTCTCGCTGACAGGGGAACGACACGTGGAGGTGGGTGTCAGAGTGTCGGCAATCTTAGTCCCCCGGTAAGCCTGCATTCATGAAGTTTGCCAATTGTGTAGTAGATAGAATACGGTCAGAAGGGATATCGTTGGTCCCCATGTGGACAAATTATGGCGAGGGGGGAACAATGTGAGTTGTTGACACTGGACGTGTTTACTGACAGCGCGGCGAACGCCAAGAGGAAGTTACGACTGAGTGGTGAGGAACAAGGATCCGTGGTTCTGGTGGCCGGGATGCCAAACTTCTAGCAACGCGTGTCTGCAAGGTTTCCTTCGATGCAAACTTGACCACCCGAGGGGGCCGTTGATCAACGACAGTGAACCTGATCGGGGATCGCCCACGAGGTACGCGGAGAATAGGAGCGTCGAGGAAGGTGGTGCGAAGTGAAGGGGGTTTATCGATGATTCTTTAAGGATCTGATCGCGGAGACGAACAATGTCTTTCTGCAGGATAACAGGAAGGAGCAGGGGCCTCCCCAAGCCGAATTACTTCCCTCTGCTGCCACCGATCAGCCCAGCGGACGCGAAGCGTTTCTGCCGCATCACAGGGAAGTCCTACGGCCTGCCCACTCATCATTACATTCCAGTTCTGTTGGGCGTGCACACCCACGACAAATCGAAATGCAAGATCACGAACGCCTCGGGCCTGGGGCCGCACCATTTCACAGCTGGCTTCGTCCTGGGGGAGAAGAAGAAGCACGTGATCCTCAAGGACTACCGTTATGTCTTCCCGATCCTCGAAGGGGAGGGCGAGCAGCAGCGAGCCCTTCGCGATCTGCTCGACTCCAAGCATCCACCAGCTGAAGAAGAAGCTTCGAGGTTCGTCTACACCGTGGAGGAACGACGATGCAGTCTGGTGTTTCCTTCGAGGCTGGAAGCAGCGGTCAGAGATGGAGACGTGAGGGACGTGATGCTCTCCAGAGACTGCGACACTGTCCTCTTCCGGTTGAAACAGGGCAAAAACGTCTCCGTGGACTTCAGGAACCTGGAGGACTTCGAGAACCTGTACGACGGGCTTGGCCCTCGCGAGGATGTGCTGAAGGAGAGGGAGAAGCAGGAAGCAGAGGCTAGGAAGAGGAAGAGGAAGAGGCAGGCTGGACTTAGTTACGCCAAGAGAATCTTCGAAGAGAAGGAGAAGGCTGCCGAGGAGGAGGAGCTTAAAAGGACGAAGCAGCTGAGGCTGAGGAGCGTCAAGGAGGAGGCTAAAGAAGAGAAAGTCGAGAACTGGAAGCAGATCGATCTGGAGCAAGCTAGAATCAGAGCCTGCGAGCTCATCTCCGTAACGAGCTCGTTGAAAGACGCAGCCAAGTCACTGCCAGAGACGTTAGACTGGAACTCGTTCCAGGGAACTGGGAACGCCGCAAAACCACCCCTGCAGCCAGTGATAAGCAAACTACCCTCGCCGATCAATGTTCAGCCTCAGATCGTGGAGCAGAGCGCCACGTCCTCGTGCACCAGCCCCGTCTCGGAGAGGACCGGTGGATTCGAGGCGATATCAATCGTGAAGCCACTGACACCTCTGAAGATAGAGCCCGACGCAGCCCTCCAGTCAGCCATACAGAATATCCCAGCCAGCGATTTGAAGGAAGTGTCGAACGTGAACGTGAAGCTGTTGCAAGCAGGCGAGCAGGCGCTGGAGGAGCTGCCTCGGGTGGAGGAGATACCTGAGCTGGTGCAGGGCATGGCGAAGGGTAAGGAGACAACGGCGCACAACATCAAGGGTCTGAAATTAGACATAAAGACCGCGCAGAGATTTATCACCGGCCAGACAGTGGAGACGCCGATGGGACCAATTTTCGTGCCTGGCCAGACTCTACAGACACCCCAGGGCCTCGCCTTTGTACCTGGCCTGACCGTCAACACCCCCGACGGCCCCGTCCTCGTTCCTGGCCAGATCTTCAACGCGAAGGAGCAGGACGACAAAGAGACGCCTGTCTTCGTGGCTGGGCAGACCCTACCCACTGAGCAGGGTCATCGATTCCTCCAAGGACAGACCTTCCACACGAACGAAGGAGCTAGGTTCGTTCAAGGTCAGACCGTGCTCACAGAGGAGGGTCCCAAGTTCGTCGCTGGCCAAGTGATCGGGGACGGAAGCTTCGTCCCTGGTCAGACAATCCACACTTCCGACGGGCCTCGGTTCATGCCGGGCCAGACGGTCACCGATCATCGCGGGGAGCAGGTTTTCGTCCCGGGACAGAGCGTGCAAGTCGCCGAGTCCTGGGAATTCGTGCCTGGACAGTGTATCGAGTCTCCAACTGGGGAGCCTAAGTTCGTTCCTGGTCAGACGATCTCAACGACGCAGGGGGCACAGTTCGTACCTGGACAGTACGTCACTACCAGCTCTGGGGATGGCCGCTTCGTTCCTGGCATCGTGAAGGACACCGAGCAAGGGGTCGCGTTCCTACCGGGGATGACACTGGACACCCCGAAGGGTCAGAAGTTCGTGGAAGGTCAGATGATGAAAACGCCTGACGGCGAGAGGTTCTTCCCCGGGAAGACGAGGATCACGGAGGAGGGTTTCGAGTTCGCTGCAGCTAGAAAGTTCGACGAGGTGGTGTTCCACGATGCTGGACCTGTTGGAATACCGGTCGATCCCAAGACGGCCAACGTGTCGTCCCAGCAGAGTGAGATCTTCGGCCACATGGTGCAAACGGAGCGCGGCGTTGAGTTCGTCCCTGAGCACGCGAACAAGCTGCCCGAGGGGAAGAGGATCGTCCCGGGGCAGCTGGTGCGAGGTGGGAAGGACGGTCCGAGGTTCGTGCCCGGTGTGATGACGGAGGATGGCTTCCTGCCTGGCCAGATAGTGATGACGGAGAAGGGAGAGCAGTTCGTGCCTGGCCAGGTGATCGACACCAGCAGTGGGCCAAAGTTCGTCCCTGGACAGATGGTGGAGACTCGAACCGGCTCCAAGTTCGTTCCCGGCCAGACAGTAGAGACTGCGGACGGGCCGCGCTTCGTGCCTGGGCAAATCGTGGAAACGAAGGTGGGCCCCACGTTCATCCCTGGCCAAGTGATCTCCACGGAGGATGAAGGATCTCGATTCGTGCCTGGCCAAGTGGTGGACACTCCAGACGGGCCGAGATTCGTTCCAGGTCGCGTGGTGGAGTCCGGGGAGCTGGGCGTCACCTTCGTCCCTGGTCAGATCGTTCAAACGGAGGAGGGACCGCGCTTCGTTGCCCCAGATCTGACGGACACGCCCGAAGGGGAAGTGGAGTTCTCTGTGCAGGGCTTCGAGGTCACCCCCGAGGAGCTGAGGCTGCTGAGGCCGCAGCACGTGCACTACAATCCTCATGTACAGCACCACGGAGAGACCAGCATCGACGCCAGGATGCTCAGGCAATTATCAGAGGCGGGATTGTCCGTTGGAAGAAAAGTAGCCACGGATCTACCGGCAGTGGACGTTGACGTGGACCCAAAAGCTGTGGCTCTGGAACACGCGCTGGTGATGGCGGAGAAGCTTGGCCTGCATGGCACCACGGCGGTGAAAATGGCGCAGATCGTATCCACCGTTGCTCAGCTGGCAAAGAACATCGCTGTTCAACAGGAACAGCAGCTGGAAGAGAATCACGTGACTTCCAAGCTGATGAATGGTACCAAGCCCCCTGTCCCTTTAAACGCTAGGAAGAATGGGGAGGAAGGAAACGCGGGTGGTGAAAGTGACGATTGGCTAAGAGACGCGGTGAAAACAGCAATGTCCAGCGCTGTCCTGGCGATCTCGACTCGATCTATCGAGGAAGGCAACGACGACAAGCAGGATTTCGTGTACTCTTGCATCAGCGAGGCTTTCAACGTCCTCCTGCGCCAGAGGAACATTAGCATCGAGCAGTCCGTGGAGGAAATCCTGCAGATCCTGTTGGTCCCTCAAAACCGAAGCAGCCTCTGTCAGTCGGCTCTCATAGAGTTGCTACATAGCAGGCGCAACAAGATCGACATCCTGAAATCCACCGTGGTCAATCAGTCTCTGAAAGACGAAGTGGTCCTCGACAGACTCTCCATGGTTCTCGAGGAGGAGCACGGAACGGACTTAGTGGGACCTGCCTTCAGAACAATCTCCAGAAACGATTCGGAATTAGTGTCCAGAGTGCTTCAGAAGGTGTCCGAAGAAGTGTCCACGATCGCTACCGAGAAGGAGGCAGTTGAGACCGTCCACAAGGCGATCGTCCAAGCTGTCAGGGAATCCAGCGAGATTCGCTTGCAGGAATTGCTGAACGACGAGGGGGAGAACGTTCGGGAGATGCTTCTTCAAGCTGTCGGCCTGGCGAGGGCTCTAGGCATGTCCGGCATCGCCAGCAGCCTCCTAGCCGTGATCAGCGACGAGAAATCGACGCGCGCTTTAGCCAGCGACAGAGTGACCTTGGACGTTCTGAAAAGGCTGACCGTGATGAGGAAGCTGGCCGAGGAGAGGCCACCGTTCCTGAGCGCCCTTGGCCAGCTGTACAGCGATCCAGAGATGGCGAGAACCGATCCACGTCTGAGGACCCTCGTGCGAGAGAGCGCTGCCCTGATGATCGTGCCTGAAGAAGCACCGTTGCAGTCCTCCGCGGACGTGCCCACCGTTCTGCTTCACTCTGACAACAGCCTAGCGATGGAGGAGTTCCTTCTCAGAAGAAGCCACAGGCCGTCAGCTATTTTTATGATCCTCAAGCAGGGTCTGCAGGCAGTCGTGCCCAGGGAAGCTTCCCGATCGGTGCTCACGGGTCAGGTGGCTTACACTGTCCTCGACGAAGATGGTATACATCATTTCGAGCCTCTGCACGTTTTCTCGGCGCTGAGACTCAACCGTCCCACCGCCCATCGCTTCTCCATGTACTGTTGCCCCGTCGCGAAGGAAGAGGACGTGGACGCCGAGATGCTGTCCACATTCACTGGGACCACCTCGATCGCCAGCAGCCTCGACGGATCGGCCAACGGGACCTATCAGAAGCAGGAAGGGAATGGAGTGATAATGTCGAGGTCAGATAGGTCCTTCGGCTGCTCCGGTAGCAGGGAGAACACGCCTAGCCTGAGGAGACTGAGCAGCATCCAGCTGGACAGTAACTGCGAGAGGGTAATGTTGGGGCAAGGGAAATGATTGCTGATGATGAAATGATCTCTGTGACTCCTTGAAATATAATTTTTATTACTCTCGATCTTCTCAATTGACCATAAGCCCAGAAAATAGTGGTAATTTTGCAGTATACACAGTGAGAAAACGTAGAACACTTCTTTTTTTTCTCCGTTGCAGAAATCCTTGGACAACTACATCGTCGTGAAGGATTTCAAGAGCGAGACCGATGGTTTCACCGTGAACGTCGGCGACATCGTCGAGGCCCTCGAATACGCCGATCTAGCCAAGTAAGATCACCAGCATCCTGCTGTCGCTTCATAAAAACCAAGGAAAAGCAAATAATTCCCGACATCGGCTCCTGCCATCCCCCCTTTCTTTTTGGATCGTTGACTCGGCGTGTCTGAGCATTCGCGCGCGTTAAAATCTATTTCCGTGTGCGTGCAACGTGTGCCTGGCCAGAAATAAGCTCCACCACTGGCCGTATATAGTCTACGCCGGTGTATGGGTGAAGGATAGCGGGCTGTGGGCCGCGATCCATCACTTTCCCAAAAGTTCTTTGCTCCGCGGCCGAGCAAATTGCGATTTCGCGGCTTCCTGAGTAATGGTAGGCGCTTTCGTTAACACTCCGCTCGGGTTACATTGTTCTAACCGGTGGGACGGGGCGGGGACGAGGGGAACACGTTGCTACTGTAACGCGTCAGCGATGCACGCGCCTTGTGATCATCAATCAACGCGGCGACGGTAACTGCTAATAACTATCCTTGATCCTAGGAACAGAGGATCAAAGAGGAGGCTCCGACACGGTCACTCCACGCGCGTCTCTTCGGAAATTCCCCGAGCGGGCCACGTAGAAAGTATTAACCACGTGCATATAACCAGAATGTATTAATAGAGAGGGAAGTTAAAGTTCGAATGATCGGATGTTGCAGACCGCGGAGTCGCGAGAGGGAGACCCGTGGCGCGGTCAATCCGCGTGTCAAACGGTGAGGGATGGCCGCGTGGGAGCCTCCCCTTTGCTTATTTTCGCGGCGATATTTTTACGGCGGAACGACGTTTCGCCGGCGCTGCTCGCGGCCCGCGTTTATAAAATACGCCGACAGCACTCGCGCGAGTGCCGCGGCAGATGGAAAATATCGCGGGGGCCACGCACCCCGCCGAATCCACCGCCGAACCGTCACTTTCACTGGCCTCTCCCGCGATCTCGCTCGACGCGCTCCTCGTCGGTGCACGGAAGCCGAATAATCGCGTTACCTGTCAAGGACGCCTGGAGAAGCGACCCTTTCAAAAACGCCACTAACCGCTGCGAATAGAGTAGCGCCAGCCGTAAGCACGCCCGCCCAGCGAGTAACAAAGAAGTGAGAAGGCCTGGGCGGGTCGAGGAAGCTTGAAAGCATTGCGCCTCGCTCATTCCCATTTAACGAACCCCGCTACCTCGCTTCGATTCACGGGGGAGTGATGTTTAGTCTGCATGCGGCTCAACTAAAAAGGCAACGGCGAGCACGGCTGCGGGGTGTGGGCCCCACTGGCATCTATTCTGGACGTTTCACCGTGTTGTAGGAAGATGAAGCTGGATCCGGATCTGGAGATCGGCGAGATCGGCGACACCCTGGACAACTCGGCCGCCTGGCACAAATTGTCCGTTCGACCACGAAGAAAGCACGCGGATCCCCGTGCGAGAAGCATCTCCAGGTCGAGCTCGGACAACAGCATCCATAGGTAAAGTATAGTGCCCCTCAGTGGGAGAGATCAAGCAGTGTTTGTACTGGAAAGTCTTGGTACACCTGGAAATAACGGAGAAGCGTTGGAAGCACAACTACAGTTGCAGATACTATGGCAAGCCAGGCTTCATCGCCATCGATAAAAGTACCTACGCCGAAGTTCATCCAAGCGAGTCACGTTGAACCCCGAAGACTTCGCCAAGGGCGCGTCATCGTTAAGCATCAAGGCTGTGCTGGTGACTGATATATACCCCGAGCAGCTGCTGCCTTCACGATAAATTACGTTTCATCGACCGTTGCTCATTAGATCCTCGCCGCTATTGCTTCTTAATTTCTTAGTATCCTCTTCAAGACGGAATATGTCTGACAATGCAAACTTACTGACGAATCCACGTTGTCTCAATGCAAATCTCGGTCCTACGATCGCGCGTACAAAAGCAGAAGCGGAATGACGACGCGGGCAAAGTCCTCTGTCGAAGATGAGTGGCTGGAGACGAAACTGCGTTTAAGTGGACGCGCTCGATTAAATCCGTGCAGGAAATATAGAAGCGACAGGTGTCCCGGTGAAACAGTAGCCCGGAGACATTATGTTAACTACGAAGCCAATGAACTCGCCGTATTTCAAGATTTCAAACCCCCGAGATTATTCAAGAACGGCTGTCTTAGCGTTACCATATCGCAGTGCACGAGTTGTTTGATTTGCCCAGCGGACACGCGTCGCCTCGCCCGTTTATTAGACGATTCCGTGACTTTACTATCACCAGACCCCCACCCGAGAACCCCCGATTCCCGTTTTATCGCTGACAGAGGAATATTCGCGACGCGATCTTCGCTATTAGCGCTGCCACGTTCCCTGAAACGCGAGCCACCTTGTTGACTCTTCCACGCGGGGTGAACCCGGGACAGAAAGGAATAACATTGCTCGTCGCAAATGATGCTTCAGCTTAGTTGACTCCAAGGGAAAACTGACGGAGTGTAATTTACCGCGACGTTAATGAAGATGAAGCGTTTATTAGTCAGATTAAACGTCTCTATGGATAATGTCCTCTGGGGCGCTACTTTGCCTGATTGGCTGTCAGCCAGAATATATTCGAAGTCGATAATACGTTAATGATAATGAAATATCTGAATGATTGGGATAGTTGTGGGAAAAGTCCCCGTGGAGTTGGACGAAATGGAGAACGCGAGCTCCCGCCAACCATTCTGTGATTCCTTCCCCTCTGGTTCGCCCAAGATGTTTGGTTAACGTTTTCATGACTGAATTTCGAAGAAGTTTTAAACGTCGCGTCTAAATAAATTTCAGTTGCGCAATGCGCGTGAATAATGAGTCGTTCCGTTGGCTCGGGAGCAGCCGACTCCGGGGAAGGCGAAATATCAGCCAGTTCTGAAAATAAGCTCGAGTAAAGGTGAGGTTCAAGCCGAAAACTTTGATTCGGTGCTTTGGCATCGGCGACGTTCAATGGATCGCTAGCTATTTACTATTTACTACATCGTGATGCGCTGGTCGAGGAATCTGGATCGCATCGCTTCTTCAGGCTCTCGAGAAGTCAATGTTGCAATATCTGAAACACAGCTTAGTACTTCGTGCCGAACAGTGCACGAAGGATGCGGAAATTGCTGATGGAAAATGCACATATGAAGTGTCTAAAATAATTTTATTCGTGTAGTAGTGGAACCAGCGTTTCGCCAGTATTGACGCAAGTGTTGCAGATTTCTCTTACCAACGGACAGGAAATAGCCCGGGATATGCACAATTACGCGAAAGCACGAGGTGGAAATACGTTTCCCTCGTTATATTAGAAAGAATAGATAGGTACGCAAGCTTGTGTGGGCGTTCGAAAGTTATATTTAAGTTTAGTGACTAATGCAACAGACCTTCCCTGATCCTCGTGTCTGTCGTTCATTCAGCAGAACGCAAAATTTGTTGGCGGTCTGTTCGGCTCATTGGGCCTTGAATTTGTCAGTACCGTTTCTAGTGGACGTGCTATATACGCGACGAAACTGTAAGTCCGCGAAGTTTCGTGTGGGGAATTTCAGCACGATTAGAATCTCAACAATCTGGCCTCGTTTTCGAGGTAGTGTCTTCACAAAGCATCCATCTTGAACTTAAGTAAAAGCCTCTAGACAGTCTAGACACTTTTTCCATCAAACAGTAAATCCTCCAATTACTTTGAGCACTATATTAAAATTAAGTGCCTACCCTTTCTTTCTTCACCTAAAATAAGCATTCTTACACTACCTACAATTTGGGACCTGTTTGTGCAGAGTGTACGTTCGTACAGTCGATTCAAGGGAAGGATGGCTGCCCATGTCGATCCTGATGCAGACCGCCCTCAGCGAGGACACGGCGATTGGACATGGACCCGAAGACTCGCATTATCGAAGGGAGTAAGTTGTCCAACGCAGAGATTCTCCTTATCATGTCGCTTATTTTTAACCAACCGATTTTCGTAGGGCGGTAGTGAAGGAATTGGTCGAAACCGAGGAGGAATTTGGCAGGGACCTTCAGCTGGTCGTCGAACGTTACTTGAAGCCGCTCGACAACCCGGATGTGCCACGGATCGTGCGCGACAACAAAGACATCATCTTCACGAACCTCAAGCAGATCGCCGATTTTCACAATACGTACGTATAATCGAGGAGCGGGTTGGCTAGGGGAACAACTTCACTGCGACACATTCAACACGAGAGACTCACACGAACCTCATTATCCACAACAGTTGATATCCATTCGTACGAATCAGTGACCAGTCTCACTCGTAACTCGATACAGAACAATCATGATTTTAATCATTATCGAAATGTAAAAGAAACACGTGCACACACGGTACATACCACACACGCTCGCCAATACGTTTCTTCTTCTTCAGCGAAGCAAAGTGTGCGCGACGTAAGTTATTCTGTGTGATCGTGTGTTTCGTGGCAGTTAATATTGTTCGATATTTAATAATTTCATGTATTCGTGTGGTTTCGGAATTGTGGCTTTCTCGAACGTTTGAATGCACACCCCTTTGGTCATACGAGCACGCTTCGATTCACTCTGCACCATGAGTTCATTTAATCAACGAAAACGACTGTTAGGGGTCGTCCTTAAATTACGTAAGGCTTTTTTTGGAGGGGGGAGGGATTCGCGAATTTCTTACGTTTTCTTACAAGGGGTTAGGGGGGAGTCAGGTAGCGTCTTACGTAATATTTTTTAACTTTCCAAAAAAATTTAATAACTGAAAAAATTCAATGTAAAAAATATTACGTAAGAATGGGGTTGCAATATCAAATCTTACGAATTCTTATACTGAGGGAGGGAGGGGGTAAGAAATCGCCAAAATTACCCTTACGTAATTTAAGGACGGCCCCTTATTTGATTTTAAGTTTTACATGTCACTTGAATATTCAAGATTAATATTGCCAAAATTCATGGCTGCTCGCAATCACGTCGTTGCTCGTTGAAAACCATTTAGTTTCTCCCCTCATTGTCCCCCATTGAAGGATGAAGTATACTTTAATTGAAACTCTAAGGTGAAGTATACTTCAATTGAGACTCCACTTTAATTGAAACTCGCCGGAACACCCCAGTATGAATTAATAGCAATTCGATAACTATTCCTCGACGTAACTCTTCGTGACTTAATCAGCGCACAAGAGATTGCAACAGCGTGACAAATTATAAAAGATTAACGCCCCTGGTTTACTGTAAGCGTTCCCATTGTGCCCTAAATGTCGCATTGAAAATATGAGGTCCTGACCTTCAGCACGTAGGCGTGGTGTGTTTTTGGCGTGAAAATTAATTCGCTCCTTACTTAGATCGTTCGGCAGGGTGTTGATCGAGGGCGTCAAGTACTACGCGGATCAGCCACGCATGCTGGGCAAGACTTTCCTTCGACTGGTGAGTCCTTCCAACACATTTCCTCACGTCTCTAGTGTTCTTATTCACCTAGACAAAAATACTTGCACAGTAACTCGCGAATCTATTCGCGAAGAACTGCAGCTTTCGTACATCTTGATTATACATATATGTATGGGTAGTTTCACTTTTGGTAGCAGGTTTAGAAGAACAATACGACAGTCAGATATAAATCTGAAGATGACAATAAGAGAGCTTTTTTGGGACAGTTACTCATAAGTTGCTCATAAATACACAGTGCCGTGATTATGTTGCTCATTGTTCCAGGAAAGGGACTTCGACAAGCACGTGGCCTACTGCAGGGATGAACCAGTTGCACAAGAGTTCCTGCAGATGAACGACGCTGTACGAGAATACTTTGAGGTCAGTGTGTTCAACTGTCGAGTACGCGGCCATAAATCACTAATAATAGAGACAACAAGTAGAGACAAATAGCAAAATGCAGTCAAAGCTTCCTCCGTCTGTGACACGAATCCGCAAGGTGGTAAGAAAGGTTTCTGTCCACCTCCTCTGTAGTTTGGCGTCCCGACGCCAGCGTCCATAATAACGCGGCAGCTCTGCGCCAAATTGAAAGCACATTTGTCTAAGAAATGTAAATCTTGTCCTATGATTTACTTCTTCTCGAGAACACTTGACATTCAAACGCGTAGACGTGCAGGACCTACACGACCCTGTGCCATATCATCTTTAGATGAAAATAATTCGTTGTATTCTTTACCACACTTTTCTACTCGAGCGGTTGCAATATCCATAGAATGAAACTCGTTCCAGGCCGTTCCACAGTCGAGTCTGTTGTCCATACGAATCGGTGGGAATTTCGCGATTACGTAACAAGCGGGGGTAAGCGGGCGTCTGTCCAGCCCCCGAAATAGCTTGGTTTATTCTTAACGTGCGGAACATCTTTCGCTTTCCTCTCGCTTATGCACGGCAGTCTCGCGGCCGAGACGCGCGCCCCGAAAAGAAAAGGAAGAAAGTGGTGTCGTTATCGGCCGGTGATGTCACTGGTTCCTGTCACTACGCGATGACAGAAGCTGCGCGATCCTTGTCTAGAAAGAAACCCCAGCGTTCACTGCCCCCCAACGTCACAACATCAACGTGTGCAAACGTAGGGGAGACCGTGTAGTTTTTAAACTACGTCTTTGTTAATTTTTAGCCTATAGTATTGTTTGAACGTTAAGTAGATTAAAATTTTATTTTTCAAATTTGTTGGTTAGTCATTAAACGGATATTTTACAGATGTATCAACTTGCCCCGCAGTGGGGTAAATCGATACACTTTCCTTACATCCAAATAACATTTTTTCATTTATTTTGTGTGTAGTTTCTCAAGTTTTCATTTATAATATATTAAAGAGGAAGGACCAAAGTATATTTTAGCATATTTGTTATGAGGTAATTAATTCAAATTAAAATGACAAGAATTTAAAACTGAAGAACGTATCAACTTGATCCGGTCTCCTCTACCTCTTTCACTTTTTAATTTCAATAATACCTAACTTAAAAATACTCACTGTCCCGCCTTCGTCGCACCTTAAACTCGCAAAACAAGTTCATCCCTGTCGCCGGGATGCCTTCAGGACAATCGGATTCCGCGCCGCGTGCACGCAGCAGCGTGGGTGGCTAGGACACCGCCGCGTCACGCTGCTTCCTCACATCGAAATTGTTGCTCGCTTTTTTCCCCGCGATTCGACCCGTTATTTCGGGAACTTGACTCAAGATCGACGAAATTTTCACACGCGTCGCCGTATCTATCTTAATGGCGCGAAATCAAAATTAGATTGCGCGATTACTACTTTACCCCGCCGAACGTGTCCGGTTTCAAAGCGTGGCGCATTAGGGGCGCATTAGGGTTCTCGTAGATTATCAGTATTTACGAGAGACACCTCTGCCCGTGCATTTTATTTATACTTATTCGATTCGCGGTTATTTTTGTCGCGTTCGAGCCGATTCGACATGGAAAGGGTGTGTGCCCGTTGCGCCACAGAAGCAATGAGAACCGAGGGGCCATGGCGTGACGCCGATAGGGAGGTCTTCCCGCTCCAGACCACCCGTCAGAACGGGGCCAGGCCGACGAATTAAAAGTAAAAGTCGCCCGCGATCCTGGCGTTCTTTGCGAGGCTCCGCGTCCCTCCTCCACGTTCGTCCCTCTGTTTCGTCCAGGAACTTGTTCAGCTCGTTCGATCTTTCACCTCTTTCGACCAGAAACAGTATAATCTATTCCAAGTTTTCATACAAAGGAGGGTTCACTCACAAAAGGAAAGAAAAGCTCGCGCAAAAATATCTTACTCCACATTTTCAATCCACTTTGTCAAAATTATACGTCGAAGTCCATTGAATTAATTGTAACGATTCCGGAGGTGATTTTATCGGCTCGTCGTGTCAGGACACTCACTGGTCCAGAGGTCCTCCAGGCTCCTCCTCGAATCTGGAGGAAGAGGTGCCCGCGATTCGGAGACGGTTCGTGTTGTTTTTGTGCGTGGTCAGTCCACGAGTTCGTCCGGCGTCTAAGTATAGCCGTGGCCGTATTGGTCTGCTGGCGGGTGATTTTCGGTAACCACCGACTGTGGATCCCCCGTCGAGGAGAATCGACGGAAGAGCAGGGGCTTGGTCCAGTCTGCGATCAGCCACGGTAACTTCTTCGAACCAACGACTCCACACACGAACAACGGTGTTTACCTCCCTTGACCTCCGCTAAGGTGCGTCTGCCCTTCCACCCGAGCCGTTCCTCCATCGTCATCCACGTTCACCATCGGTCCCTCTTCCTATCCAACCACACTTCCAACGAATTCAAGCTCGTTCGGCAGTGCCCTTTTCGTCCAAAGAAATCTCTTCGGTGTTTAATCTGTCGTTCGACTCTCGTTTTTCAAACGTTTTGTGCTTTGGAAACGCTTCGTGGGAATCTCTTCTGGGTTACAAAATTTTGTGAAATTAAGTCGGGAGGAGTTAAAGGGGGGGCGCGGGATAAGGGTGTTTTAATCGAGCTGGTGAACTGACAGTGCGAAGGTGGTGACAGTTGACTTGGATATTTGGATAAACGGAGGCTTGTAAGTTTTGAGACACTTGGGGAGGTGTCGAAGGGGTGTCTTTCGTGGTAAAGATTCTGTTAATTAAGAATATGTTAGTTCCCAGACACATGGCTTCTTGTTCCTCCAAAGCGACGATAGTAACGTTACACCGCGGTGAGATTTATTGCAAATAGTCTGGTGGAAAGTCCAGTCACATCCAAAAATACGCGGCTCTTCATCCTGGTGTCGAATTACAGTGACGAACAATTCGCTGTTCCACAGTGAGAGATCTCAGCCGTTCATATCCGAAAAACAACGCACTCCCTCCAAATACAGGTTTATGATAATAATATAGAAATCAACTCGAGGATACATCACAGAAATAGTGTCAAGGAACAGTTTCCCATTTATTGAAATCTCCACAAGCCTAGATACATTATTTTAAGGATTCCCTTTCCCAAGACTATAACCGACCAAGATCTTCCGCACGCCGCTGCTCGAGACGCGTGGCTTAAGCCTGAAGAAACTTTAATTGTTTGCAGGAGCTGAGCCAGACTCTCCGTGACGACAAGAGCCTATCGGAGCACTTGAAGCTTCCGATACAACGCATAAACGACTACCAGCTCCTGCTCAAGGTAACGTTAACCAGAATTCGTTCTTCCTTCGACGGCCCACCCCCTTTCCTCCCTCCGTCCCGCGCGAGATCGTTAACGCCGTCGCGAATGCAAAATACGTTTCAAGGGTGTTTGACAGAAATACAGCGTGCCCAGTATATCTTTTGAAAGCATTCCAGAGGTTGTGCATGCACCACCCGCATAACTAATCGTCGCACGAAGATGCTGCTGAAATTTGATACCACGTCGCTCGACAACCCATCGCGCCGATTCTTTCGCGACATTTTTTCACAGTGCCTTCAAGGTGTAATACTGAGCGTTCCTTCGATGTTAGACGCGGCGACCTGTAAAACCCGCACGTGGCCTATATACGAGGCCGAATTTCGTTCTGTCAGACAAAAATAGCGCGGCGCTAAAATACTTCCCCGTTCGCCTTGAAAACGCATTCCCGAAGGGTTTAATTGTATTCCCAAACTCAAGTTGTCGCTCGAAGCTCCGGGATTCATTGGATCCTCAAATCTCAATGGATCTGTGAAAAGATCCACTCGTTGATACATTAGTCGTAGGTATGAATATCAAAGAAAATCGATTTACTTTCGTTTCGTTTAATCGGTAAATAATCTGATTTCGTTGCTAGTACACCTCCGGCTTAACCAGTGGATCAGTTTGATTAAAATCCGGGCCGGTTGCCCAGAAAACTGAGGCGCTGAAAGCAATTCGAATTCGCGTAACCGTTCTTTATATTCTCATTAAGCTTCTCCAAATATTCTTGGCGTCGCTTGAAATCACCGACCTTTCCTCGTTTTACTTAATCGAATCGGAAAGGAACGGAGGATATGCTCGAGGTGGGAAGAATAAAGTGCGAGGAATAATACTTGGCTGGCCTCGGACTGTCCCATGACGTCCATCCTGAATTCGATTGCCTGGATTTGCATCGTTACCACCGTTTTATTCCCATGATACCCGCGGTAGATATAGATCAAGGAAAGCCACAAAGTCGGAGGTGGTGTGTTTGTGATGCCGCGACAGAGCGTTTGGTTGGTGGTGTGCGAACGAGTGGGCGCCGTACGGATTTAGCGAGCTAAAAACGGGTCATCTTCGCGACGCGTTATCCTCCCTCCTGTTGCCCCTCAGCTGTCGTAGATAAACCATAGCCGATGTCCATTCAGATGGAAAGGAAAGCATATTAAAATTCTGCGAAATAACAGGAGCTGGTGAAGTATTCGACCCGACTAGGCGAAAACTGCGACGACCTCCAAAAGGCTTTGGAGTTGATGCTAGGTATCCCACACAGGGCAACGGATAACAAGTTCATCAGCAATATCGAAGGATACAAAGGGAATATCCACAAGCTTGGCAGATTGCTCACACACGTCAGTATAGGTTGATTGGATTGATTTTTCTGACAGTTGTTGGGTAGAGTTGATACGAGCATGTGATCATTGGTCAACAGGAGTGGTATACGGCGATTGACAAGGACGGTAAGAACAAGGAAAGGTACCTGTTTCTTTTTAAAGCTCGCATACTCGTCTGCAAGGTCAGACGAATATCTGAAGACAGATCTGTCTTCGTTCTGAAAGATATAATACGAGTGAGTATGGTTAATCCTCCTTTTCATCGATCAGCTACTTTATTCGATTACGAGGCTCGGTGTTCAGTGCCAGTTTAATTGTTAGCTACCAGAAGTAGAGGTGAAGGATCATCCAGAGGATATAAGGTCCTTTGAGTTGCACAATCCAGCGAGCCCAGCTTACCCCATCACTTTAGTGGCTCACAAGGATCCCGTGAAGGCTTGCTGGCTGAAGGAGATTCGACAGTACGCGAGCGATGTGGTAGCGCTCGCTGAACACGCTGCAGACGATCTACAATTGACAGAGGTGCCGGAAACGAAGGAGGAGGTCAAAGGCAACCCAGGAAATCTAGGGAACCCAGGTCCTCCGAAGGCAGAAGGAAACCCAGGTCCTCCGAAGGCAGAAGGAAACCCAGGACCTGAGAAGGTACAAGGAAACCCAGGACCTGAGAAGGTACAAGGAAACCCAGGACCTGAGAAGGCGGTGGAGAAGAGGAACAATCCAGGGAATCCAGGGAACCCAGGAGATCCAGACATTAAGAAAGCCAAGGTTGAAGAAGAAGGAGCAGACATGTCTCGAAGATACTCTTCGAGCCGATACAGCAGCTCCTCCCAGGTTGTGGAAGGTGAGGGATGAATAGAAGATTCTCGCATTTCCATTCAAAGCTACTTACCTATTTTGTTCGCCTCTTTGACAAATTGTTTAGAGTATGCCTCGGTGTCGAGCAGCCGCAATGTCGTGGAGTCGTCCAGCACCGCGATGCGGATGGAGAGCAGCTCGAGCTCCTACCAAGCTGGCAATGTCAGTTCGGTGGAAACCAACGCGAACACAGCGAAGATCACCCAGGGTGGCAGCGGAATTGGAAAACCCGTGTTCGTCAAGACGATACAAGGCAGCAGCGTGGAACGTAAGTGATGAAACTCCACCTCCAATCAGAATATTATAGAAACTGTTGTCCCATGACTCTTGGTACAACCGATAAACGTCAAGGCGACAATCAACTTTATCATTATACCACGAATTGTGAAATACATTCTGTAAACGATCGTTAACAGAAGGACACGGTGAAAACAGGAAAATCATCGATTCTAAATACCTCTTACCACAATTTATACTATGCTACCGTGAAAACAACAACACATTGGCCGAACACGTGACATAAGATACGTTTTTACTGTTCTAGCGATACCAGAAAATAACGTGGAATTGATACACGCCGTAGGTAAAGTGACACGCAATTTGTCTACTTTCTGATCATCCACTGTACTGCGCACTTTTCTGTCAGTCTACTGTCGTACTGTATCGTCGATATATCTCTACGTTCTTCTCACATTTTTTTCGTTTCTAGCCAGCTGAGTAAAACGCTTCTACACGTTCCACTAGGCGGTTCGTTGAGCTTCATTGCTAATCCTAGATGTTGTCAATCTGTATCATTCGCACAGACATAAACACACCATTACACACACGTTACATTTCACGATATACATTCGATGTTGTACCTACCTGTTTTTTACTACACATTCCACCATCTCGCACACTCATCGACTTAACACGATTTCGCTTTGTCGTCCTCTATCTATATGTATTTTTCAAGTAGCCACACTTTTTTCGAATGAATGTTTTACTTTCTCCTTTTTGCGAGTACTTTATCAGCTCCCCCCCGATTTTACGTAGGAAAATACACAGTTGCACCCCTAGTTTGTAAACGTCAGCACTTTGTTTAGCTGTAGCACGCTTCTTATCGCCAGTCGAGTGAATTGAAACACTTCAGCTATTGTTGTACATCAGACTTGTAGATCAAACACGAGTTACTTCAGTTTTGGTCGCTGCTGTTACGTTCAATTTACCCCATTTTCAAACTCTCGTAGATGAATCAAGTACTCTTGTATATAAATTCTTAAATGCTCTATCGTCAGGCAAATGGCTTATTTGCCTTGCAACTGTAAACGACACTATTCTGCATTAACTTTCCACCGTTTCTTCGCACAGCTGGAGAAACGACCAGTTTCGAGTGCACCCTGTTGCAAACCGACTCAAACACGAGGGTGCAATGGTTGAAGGACAACAAACCACTGGAAGACAGATTGGCTGATCGTCTGATAGCCTCTGCCACTGGGAAAACCTTCAAGCTCCAAATTCAGAATGTGCTGGAATCGGATTCTGGTATTTATATAGCTAGAGCTATGACCAACGAGGGCCAGTCCACTTGCACGGCACAACTTATTGTACAGAAACGTGAGTCTATTAAATTTCTTCGAAAATTTCATGATTCTCTAAAGGATGTCTATAGGCAGTATTTGAACTTTGAAAAAGTCTTTGTCGGAGACCTAAAACTGTTCCTCTTGCACCTACGTTTCCGGAAATTTAAAAAATTATGAAACTTTGGGAATATGTACATTACGCAATTTTTTTCGCAGCTCAAATCCACTCTACAGGGGTGAAATTAACCCCTGAAAATCCGGCTATTTTCCAATTTCGTGTTATAACTCTCGTATCACTTTTACCAAATAATAATCCTAATGAAATGAAGTAACTTCCGTCTGAAAACTTTTGTTCCATTTCTTACAATTCTCGAGTTACAAAATAAAATCGGAAAATAGCTGAAATTTCAGGGGTCAATTTCATCCCCTTTCAGTGAATTTGGATAGCGAAAAAAATTACGGAATAAATACCTATATATCTTCTACATATCCCCAAAGTTTCATAAAATTTTTAATTTCCGGCTGGGGATCTTCCCTTGTCGGTACCATGATAAATAAAGAGTGTCTTAAAAACGAAATCTTCCACAAAAACCATGCAGTTACCCCCGAGGAGAAGAAAGCGAGGGCGGAAGCGAACGCGCCCATCTTCTTGGTGCGCCTCAAGGACACGGAGCTCCTGGAGAACACCTATTTGCGTTTCATGGTGAAAGTGAAGGGGGACCCAAATCCTGAGATGAAATTGTAAGCTGACAGTCAACCGAAACACAGAACTAAACTAAACCGTCACACATAAATCAATTCCAATACAGCTACAAGGATGACGTGCTGATCGACTCGAGCAATGCGCGCGTGAACATCGTGACCGATCAATCAGAGACTGGTTTCTACGAGCTGGTGATCGGCGACGTGCAGAAGCAGGATGCTGGCAAGTACTCCTGTACCGCGAAGAATCGATACGGCGAGGCCACCTGCGAAGGGCAGGTCACTGTGACCGACGAGAAGATGCTGTACCTCCCCGAGGGCTTCCTCGAGCCAGGATCGGAATCCCAGTTTACCTGGTTGCGCGACGGGAAACCGTTCGACCCCGAAGAACGATTCAAAGTCCTCTTCCAGGACAACGAGGACACGTTGGCGCTGGTGTTCCAGCACGTGAGGCCCGAGGACGCTGGACTCTACACGTGTGTTGCTCAAACTAGCACAGGTAATCCTGCGACTGTTCAAAGTATAATTTCTCAGTGATGTTAGCTTAAATTTCCATCGAGTCACTCGTCTGTTGGGACTTCGAAATCGCAGGGAACATCAGCTGTAGCGCGGAACTGACTGTCCAGGGAGCGGTGAACCAATTGCTGAAGGACCCAGAGAAGCCGAAGCTCGGCTCGGAGTCCAGGCATTCAGAGGTGAGCGCCGGTGGCTCGGCGATGCTGGAGCTACAGATCCGAGGATACCCGAAGCCAGACATAAAATGGACGAAGGATGGGAAAGACATCGTTGCTGGTGGACGGTACAAGTACCTGTGGGAGGACGAGGAATCCATGTCTCTGGTGATCAAGAACGTGACCGCGAAGGACGCCGGTGTCTACACGATCAGGGCGAAGAACGAGCTAGGGGAGGACACCACGCAGATCGAGCTGATCGTCAAGTCCGCGCCGAAAGTGATCAAGAAGCAGGCAGACATGACGGTGGTCGTCGAGGAGTCGGCCACCATGACCGTGCAGATCGAAGCCACCCCTGCGCCCGAGGTGAAGTGGTACAAGGACGGCCAGGAGATTCGAGAGAACGATCGTATAAGGATCGTGAAGGAAGACAGCGATAGTTACAAGCTGATAATAAAGGAGTCTCGATTGGACGATGCTGGATCTTACTCGATCGTCGCCCGCAACGAGGTGAACCAGACGACGGAGATCTGGACGGTGAAAGTGATCAGTCCACCGAAGATCAGGAAGAGCCTGGGCGAGCCTCAGGTCCTTGACGAGGGTGCCACTCTCACGCTGCTCGTGGAGGTGGACTCGAAAGTGCCAACCAGCGTCAAGTGGTACAGGGATGGGGAGACTATAAGGCAGGATAGTCGAGTGAAAATGATTCAGGAGGGCAATAGGTTTATATTGAAGATCATGGACGCAGTGGGCGAGGACGCGGGGATGTACAAAGCGGAAGTGACCTCTGATCATGGCGTGGTGTCGGACCAAACGAAAGTTCAGGTAAGAAAACGGTAGAAACTATAATGGAGACCAGTGAAAATCAAGCGGTACAAGGGAATAAAGATTTTCAATTTTCAAAAGAGAAGCTTTCATCCCTTATGACTTCGATAATTCTGCCGCTCTAAATCTACGAACAGTTTCCTAGGTCTTTAACCACTCTAACTCACAGTTCACTCTTAACCCCGCCAGGTACGAGGCTTGCCAAGGTTCAAAACGAAGATGACCGACGTGACGGTGAACGAGGGCGCGACGAACATCGAGTTCCAAGTGGAAGTGGACGGCTTCCCGAAGCCGAGCGTGCAGTGGTACATCGGCGGCGTGGAGATCACGGAGAAGCGTAAAGAGTTCACTCGCACGGAGGAGGGCGACTCCTACAAGCTGGTGATCGCGGAAGCGAAGTCCGAGGTGAAAGGAACGTACAGTTGCGTGGTGAAGAACGAGTACGGCGAGACGAAGAGCAGCTCCAAGCTGACGGTGAACACCAGGCCGAAGTTGTTGAAGAAGCTCGCCGATCAGAGAGTGAAGGAAGGGGACACCATGAAGCTGGTGTTCGAAGTGGCTGGCACGCCGGATCCCGAGGTGAAGTGGTTCAAGGACGGCCAGGAAGTCTCGGCGGACGCCAGGATCAAGATCACGAGGGACAGCAAGCGCGAGGAGAGCTACGACCTGACGGTGACGTTGCTCAAAGGTTCCGACGGAGGTGTCTACGAGGTCAGGGCCGAGAACGAGCTCGGCTACGTCACCAGCAAGAGCAAAGTCATCGTGATGAGTAAGGATACCATTGCTACTATCTATTCCACGAAACGGGGTTCAATTGTTGCGCTGCTCCATCGGCCACGTTCCACTCGATTAGAAGAAACTGATACGAGAGATCAGCCGAGACATTGTTGCAGAGTTTAGGGAACCGATGGGGCAGCTCTCCAAATACCTAACGTGCCCTTACACAGTCTTAACTTTTTTGAGATACTCCCCAGCGATTCGTCACGCTTTTATCAACGTTCAGTAAGTACTGAGGCAAAAGGTACGGTGTTTTCGGTTTGCTTTTTCGTCGTTCCCGTTCTAAGGACATAACGAAAGATTTTTCAAGACTCCTGTTGGCGAGCTTTCCAACAGAACTTCAACCGATCGCGTCGCAGACCCGACATCGGCGTGAACCTCTTTTTCCGTGTCTCTATCAGCCTTTTTTCTGTCTGTGTCTCTATCTGTACGTGTCCACATACTCGTTCTTCGTGTCTATTACTCTTGAGAACCATTCTTACGACGTACTTGTACCTCTATGTGTTCACCCCCCGTGTTCCTCCACGCGTAACCATACACGTCGAACCGATCCACGCGCGGCTCTATTTGGACCCAGCCCCAAAAACTGTGTGTGTGTGTACATTCTATAGCGAGAACGGAGGAGAGCGTCGAGGGGAAGTCGGAATTGACGAAGGAGACCGTGGAGAAGATAACGGTCGAGGAAGAGGAGGTGAAGTCGCAGGAAGTCGGGGAGGAGGAAGTGGACGCGAAGCCGCAGCAGGCGGAGGAATCGGGACCCGAAGGTAACCCTACGATCCTACGATCGAACGATCGTATTAGACGCGTAAATGGGAGTGTCATAGAGTGAGCTGTATATTGAGAGATTTCAGTACGCTGTAGAAACGCTTCCAAGCCATTAAACCGTGCCCCACGATCGGCACGAGGTCGCAAGTTTTTGGTAAGAGCAGCTCGAAGCTTATCGAGCCCATGTGCCATGTTCTTTTTCACACTCTTGGGAACATTCATTCGTTTCTCTAATTAAAATACTGATAACGATTTATCATTAAGTGCACAAGCTTGAGTTCAGGTTTTTATTTATTTTTTTTTTAACGTTTGATGTTGACGAGCATACTTTTTGAAATTCACCGAAATCCTCGCGATACGATGTTAAGATTGTTAACATTGCCAGTATCGTTAAAAGCCAGGATAGATGTGTAACGAGTAGGGTAGCGTTTGTTGGATAGCTGATAGAAGTTTGTTGAGAGAGGGATGGTTGAGCGTAGAGCTAGATCGTAGCCCAAACAACTCTGTCTGATAAATCTCAGGTCGGGTGAAACTGGAGACACAAAACGTCCAAGTATTGCGGGGCCAGGGTGACACGATCACGATCTCCGTGGCCTCCACGACGACCCACGAAGCTATACTCACAGGTAATATCGCACACGCTCAAACAGTCACGATTTACACGTTAACAACGTCGTGAGCGCGTTTCCTGCGACTGGCGTCGCTGAGAATACGAGGTTAATTACCGGAAAGAAGGTTTGTATCTTTGCCTGACGAGCAAACCTTTGTAATTTGACATTTCGGTCGGGGCAAGCAATGAGAAACTGAAAAGGCAGTGGACCCTGTCGCAGGAATCGCCAGCACCCGAGCAAATAACGCCACACCGAACATAGCTTTCACGAACCTCAGACGGAGTAAAAGCAGTTACGTGAGTGGCTACAGCTTCGGTCGAACACGAGTATCGCGGTGAACGACGACGGAGGTGTTACCTCGCTGCGCCCGCGGCAAAGGTCGCCATCCTCTCTAGTAGCGTTTTTAAATGGTGTTGTGACGAGCCAGACCGTTCGCAGGTCCCGACGAGAGCCACACGATCAGCAAGATGACCGCGACAAAGGTCGAGTGCCAGGAGTTGAACTCCGACGGGCCTCGGGTCGAGGAGATCGCCTCCTACAGTTACACCGTCCAGGAGGACACCGTTCAGAAGCCTCAGAACGGTGTCCTGATCGAGGAGTTCTCGGACGCCAGCGAGGATAACAGGACGAGGCTGCGAGTGAACCGGGGCGTCTCCATCGCGTCCATCTCTGACGACGAGTCGACCCTCAAGGCAATTTCCAGAGACGTCAGCACCGAGGATATGCAGTGCGGCGAGCTGTCGGACGAGCCGAAGCTGACGAACGGATCCTACGAGGAACTGAACGGGAGCTTCGCGGAGGAGAGAGCCTTCGACGACGCGAGGCTTTACAAAGGCACGCTGCTCGCGGAGACAATCGTCGAGGAACGATCCCTGGAGGAGGCACCGTCAGAGAAATCGATCGAGCAAACGTTGCAGCAGCCCCGGAAAGGTGTCATGGAAGGTGCTTCCAAGCAGACCTTGAAAATGGAGAGATTCTCGCCAGAGAAGATGGTGGAGAAGACGCTGGAGCAACCACAGACGCCCACCGTGGAGAAAAGTAAATTGGAGAAGCAAGATCTGAAATTGGAACGAGTGGACTCGGTGGCAGAGAAGGTTGTTGAAGAGAACCTGGGGGAACGTCGACAGTCCCTTCAGAATGGACTGTCGAGGCAGAGCTCGAAGATAGAGAGAATGGACTCCAGGGAATCGTTGAAGGCTGTGGAGAAGCCGGTGTCGAGGCAGAACTCCTTGAAAGCTACGCTTATCCCTGACGAAGAGGTGGACGAAGAGCTCGAGGCGCTTCTGAATCGCGTTAAACGGCAACGCAGTGTTCTAGATGATATTCTTGAGAAGGAATCTAGCAGAGACTCAGGTACGAGAGGATTGCTCCATCAGCTGCTCGAACGGATCGATGAGCCCTGGATCGATCCCGCCGCATTCTTGTACTCGCTTTTGTCGACCACTAGCTTCAATAGCGATACTGTTCTGTTTTCCTACAAAATCTTCCTCTCTTCTGTCTCCTAACTGCTTCGATACTTCATTCTAACACTGTGCGATCTTCTTTATCCCCCTGCATGGTCGAATCGAATTTCATTTGTGCTTCTGTGTCCCATCCAAACACTCGCTTGCTTGCATCAAAGATCAGTCGAACATGGCCATATAGCCCTCGTCGTTCTCTACAAGGTAAGCTGGTACCGAAGATGCTGGACAATTGCTAAGTGGCCGTGCTACCTTCGTCGATATTCAGTGAACGCTCGATTTAAACACTATGGAATTGTCCAGCGTACGAGTAATCACGCGTCGAATAACAAAGCAGCACGTGGCAAGCGCAACGAACGCATTAGATGCACGGCAAAGAGAATTTTTATTAGCCAGATCCGAGAACCCGAGACTTCATCTTGCACCCTTTACTAGCTGGAAGGAGTCTTATTCATAAATTTCTTATTCAGCGCCTCCCCACATCATCAGCTCGACTATAAGCGACAAGACCATCTACGAGACACAGACAGTCGTGTTCGAGATCAAGGCGACTGGTCTTCCGAGGGCAGACGCGAAATGGTTCAAGGATGGCAAGCCTCTGCGGTCTAGCGACCGTATCAGGATCACCAGCAGCGCAGAAACCTTCACCATGCAGCTGAACAAGGCTATCCTCGACGATGAAGGTGTCTATTCGTGCATGTTCAGCAACAAGCTTGGCGAGGACAGTGCCGAGGGCTACCTGACTGTTGAAACCGTTGACGAGCTTCGAAGACCCAAGTTCACCGAGCCTTTGAACGACGTGGACGTGGCTGATGGAAAAACCGGGACATTCAAAGCCACGTTCACTGCTGATCCTGTTCCTGAAATGACATGGTACGTGGAAGGTTCAGTGATTTCTTCTCCTGCTTTGACTCTCCTTCATTCCTCTTCCCAATAATCAAATACGAGTTTGGACGATGCTTATCGTATTGTTCTGTTTATTGCATTACGCACCGTGGGCCACTGGGTACGTTGTAGACTTTAAGCTCTATTAGACGTTTCTTTAATCGCACTCGTTGCCTGAACAGGTACTCCAAAGGCGAAGAAATCCCAGCGGACGACCGTCGACTGAAGTTCACCGTCGAGAATAAACCGGCCAACGACAAACTCACCGAAACCACCGTGACCTTGAAAGTGCCAAAGTGCTCCAAAGACGACACTGGGGAGTACACGTTGAAATTGAAGAATAAATATGGCGAAGCCGAAGGCAGCGTCAGTACTCCAGAAAACAGAATTCCTGTATTGCGATTTTACAATTTTTTTATAATTAAGCTTCTACTAACACCAGGCTTTCCTGAATCTCCTGCTACGACCCAGCATCGAAGAGTTCAAAGACATGACCACGGACGTCGGAGAGTCTCTTGAATGGGAGGCCATTATCAAAGGGAATCCGAAGCCTGACATCACGTGGACGAGGAATGGCGAGGTTCTCGAGAAAGGGGACAGATACAAGTTCGAGGAGGACAAACGGAACAACAGGTTCAAGCTTATCGTTAACAGCGTCCAGGTGGAGGACAAGGGAGTGTATAAACTCATCGCTAAGAACTATCTTGGAGAATCGACAGCTGAGGCGACGCTGACACCGCACAGTACGTGTCGCGATACTCCCATGTAATTATGCTAATTACTGCATCCAACGTTGGTTGAAATGTCGAATTTTCAGCCGAAACGCCGACCTTCATGAAGGAGCTGGCCGACATCGAATGCAGGGACCGCGACGACCTAGAGCTGAAGATTCGCGTGACTGGTATCCCGAAACCGACGGTCACCTGGCTGAAGGACGACGTGGTGATCAGGGAAGACGATCGTCACCAGATATCCACTCACCTGGACGGTATCGTCGACAGCACCTACTCCATCGCAACATTCTCCCACAACGACGTCGGGACCATCAAGTGCCAGGCGACCAACGTCGCTGGAAGCTCCCAGACTACCTGCCAATTAAAGATGAAGCTGATCACACCAACCTTCGCGCAATCTCTGCCAAGGTCGGCGGAGGTGGACGAAGGCGCGCCTCTGGAATTGAAGGTGAAGGTGGACGGCAGCCCTATCCCCGACGTAGCCTGGTTCAAGGACGGGGAGAAGATCGTTCCAGACGAACACGTGAACATCGAGACCCTTCCCGATGGCACTACCAAGCTGACCATCGATCGCGTGAAACCCACGGACTGTGGAGCTTATAAACTCATCATCTCCAACTCGACTGGTGAACACACATCCCTGTGCGCTGTCGCCATTAAACGTAAGCGGGGATTTTATTAAGTCTTATTGTTAGATATTCTTCAGACATGTTTCCTTTCTGATGTGCAATGCAATTGCAGCTGAAAGAAGGAGACCATCCTTCTCGAAACCGCTGGAGGACACCAAGGCAGTCGTGGGGCAACCGTTGAAGCTCGAGGCCCAAGTGGTCGCCTTCCCTAATCCAGAAGTGCAGTGGTTCAAGGACGGAATCCCATTGCGACACGCCAAGGAAATATACTTCATGAACGAGCCGAACGGATTGATTGGCCTGAGGATCGACAACGTCCGCCCAGAGGATGCTGGCACGTATTCGTTGGTTGTCTCCAATTCCCTGGGCGAGACCACTGGCACCGCTAAAGTAGAAGTCGAGGAGAAGGAGAAGCGACCGGAATTCGTGGCGACTCTTCAGCCGCTGAACGTAGTCGAGGGCTTCCCTGTGAAGATGGTGGTGAAGGTGCTGGGGAAACCGCCTCCGCAGCTTCAGTGGTTCAAGCACGGAGAGGAGGTTCGTTTAGGGACAATGTCTTTTCGTGCCATTCTTAGAAATTCCAGATCACTGCTGAAGGGCTTTTTTATTCTTGCAGATCATACCAGATGGAAAGCGCGTGAAGGTAGTGAGCCTTCCCGACGGAAGCCAGGCGTTGGTCATCGACAAAGCGACGCCAGAAGACGCAGGCGAGTACCAGGTGATAGCAGGGAACGCGGAAGGCACAGCTTCCTGCAAAGGTACCATCAGCATCATGAGCAAGCTTCAGCCGGAGACTCCGGAAGAGAAGCCTGGCTTCGTGAACCCGATGAGGGACGTGTACGTGGAGGAAGGCCAGCCGCTGAGCCTCGCCGCCTCTTTCGTCGGCAATCCCATCCCGGAAGTGAGTTGGACCAAGGACGGCGCTCCGCTGCACTCGTCTGACCGCCTCACCGTAACGTGCGACGGAAAGAAGACGGAACTGGAGATCAATCCTTGCGAACCGAAGGATGCTGGTGTCTACCAGTGCCGGGTGACGAATCCGCTCGGCGAGGACACCACCAAATCGACAGCGAACGTCCGGAAGATCTACCAGTCGCCGAGCTTCACGCAGAAATTCACGGACCTCCAGCAACTGCCCACGTTCGACGCCAAGTTCCCGGCACGAGTCAGCGGTGTGCCGCATCCAGAGATCACCTGGTACTTCAACGACAAGCCCATCCTGAAGGACGACGACAAGTACAAGATCAAGAGGGACGGCGACGCCTGCTGCCTGTACGTCAAGGACTGCACCTACGACGACGCAGGAGCTTACAAGTGCAAAGCGGTGAACAGATGCGGCGAAGCTGACTGCGCTGCTAATCTGGCTGTTGTCGACAAGATGTAAGTGTGCGGGAGTAATTGCAGACGTTCTCGTTTCTTCTCAGTATAATTTGCATCCTTCGTGTTTAGAGGAAAGATGCAGAGGGTCGAGCCACCGTCGTTCCTGAAGAGGATCGGCGACTGTGAAGTTTACAGAGGCATGCCAGCGAAATTCACCGCCTGCGTCACAGGCAACCCTGAGCCGGACTTCGAGTGGTACCGTAATGGCGACAGGCTGTGGCAGACCGACAGGATCAGAATGGACCAGGAAGGCAGCCTGCTGCGTCTCACGATAGCCAACATCGACGAACTGGACGCTGGAAAGTACGAATTGAAGATAGTCAATCCTCATGGCGAAGATTCCTGCGTCGCGGAGTTAATTTACGAGTGTAAGTACCTCGGCATTCTCTCTCCTGAGTGCGAACTAGATTGTAAATTAACGTTTAATTATTTCTCCAACAGCCCTGGAGCCACGCCCGAAGAAATCTCTAGGAGACCAATACGCAGACTTCGACAAGTATCAGAAGTCTGGGGTCCCCTTGCCGCTGGCCGACCGTCCCATCATCAGCAGGATGATGGATCGCCATTTAACGTTATCCTGGAAACCATCGATCCCTATAGGTCCCCGTATTCCCGTGACTTACCAGGTGGAGATGTGCGAGTCGCCCGACGGCGATTGGTTCACCGCGCGCTCAGGGATCCGCAGCTGCGTCTGCGACATTCGCAACCTGGAGCCGTTCAGGGACTACAAGTTCCGCATCCGCGTGGAGAACAAGTACGGGATCAGCGAGCCTTCGCCGTTCGCGCAGACGTACCGCGCAAAACTCGAACCTGATCCCCCGAAATTCTTCCCCTACCTGCCACCTGGCATCGACTTCCGCCCGGAGACCAGCCCATACTTCCCCAAGGACTTCGACATCGAGAGGCCGCCCCATGACGGCTACGCCCAGTCGCCCAGGTTCCTTCGCCAGGAGCACGACACCCAGTACGGCGTGAAGAACCACAACTGCAGCCTCTTCTGGTTCGTCTATGGCTACCCGAAGCCGAGGATGGCGTACTACTTCAACGACCACCTGATAGAGTCTGGAGGCAGATACGACCAGAGCTACACCAGGAACGGACAAGCTACCTTGTTCATCAACAGGATGCTGGAGAGGGACGAAGGTGTGTACGAGGCCGTGGCCACCAACGAGCACGGTGAAGCCAGGCAGAGAGTTTGCCTGAAGATCGCCGAGTATCCTACGTTCATCCAGAGGCCGGAGGAGGTGATCGTGATGATTCGAAGGACTGGACAGCTGACGGCTCGCGTCACTGGTGTCCCTTACCCGGAGATCAAGTGGTACAAGGACTGGAAGCCTCTTACCACTTCGTCGAGAATCAGGGTTGGTTCGCTGGCAGTTCTCGCGCGTTCCATTAGTTCATTGTGCTTCCTCTAACGTTCTGCATGTTTAATTAGATCGAGTTCTCGGAACCCGACACCTCGACCATAACCGTCAGCGACGTGATCGTCAAGGACGAGGGCCTCTACTCGATCAGCGCCAGGAACGTGGCTGGATCGATCTCATGTTCCGTGATGCTGCACGTGGAAGAGAACGAGCACGAGTATGGGTTCAGGACGTACAAGAGGAAGACCGACATCAGGACGCGTCACGATAGACCTTACGCAGAGTTCTACGATCTCGGGGACGAGCTGGGCCGTGGTACTCAAGGCGTCACCTATCACGCCGTGGAGAGGTGCTCTGGAAGGAACTACGCGGCCAAGGTCATGCATGGAAGAGGAGAGCTCAGGCCGTACATGTACAACGAGATGGAGATCATGAATCACTTGAACCACAGGAAGCTGCTTCGCCTGCACGACGCGTACGAGACTGATCGATCTGTCACGCTGATCATGGAACTGTATCCTTTAACAGAAACGTTTTCGTTCTTCTATTTATCCTTCCGATGCGCGCCGAGGCTAGCGAAGCCTCCACACACAGTTCTTGCAATCTGTGGAATACGAACGTTGCGACGGGTAGAAGTTTCTTAACCAAACGACAGAGCCGCTGGTGGCGAGCTGGTGGACACTCTGACCAAACAGGCGTTCTACACCGAAGTAGAAATTTCTGGCTACATTCGACAGCTGCTGTGGGGACTGGAGTACATGCACGATAACCACTTCGCTCATCTTGGACTAACGGTTCAGTTTTGTTTCATTATATCTCTTTATTAAGAGGGTGACAATGTGGTTAATACAGTTGAATCATGGTAAATTTTGCGGAGCCCTATGGTATTTATTATTATAGAACTTAGAAGTGTATATAAATGGGTTCTTTTTTGGCCCCGCACAATTTTGCAACCAGGCCCCGCAAAAGTTCACGCCCTGTGAATTGGTAACAAGAATGAAACCAGAAGAATGTAATTGAAGACTTCAGTCTTCGGATCTCCGTTTATATAACGTTTCTTGCAGCTGGGCGACCTGTTGATCTCGCACACGGGAGGCGACGACCTGAAGATCTGCGACTTCGGCCTCTCGAGGAGGATCTCGCACACGAGGCTGATGATCCTGGCTTACGGGATGCCCGAGTACGTGGCGCCGGAAGTGACGAACAACGAGGGAGTGACGTTCAGCACGGACATGTGGTCCGTGGGTATCATCACGTTCATCCTGCTCTCTGGAATCTCGCCGTTCAGAGGCTTCAACGACAAAGAGACATTGATGAGGATCAGGGAAGGGAAGTGGGAGTTCGACGATCGCTGGACCAACATCTCAGAGGACGCGAGGGACTTCATTCGATCGTTGCTCATGTACAATGCCGAGAGGAGGCTCGACGTGAAGGCTGCCCTAGCTCATCCTTGGCTAGCGTACGTCGACAGATCGCCGACGGACTTCTACAAGATCCCGTCCGAGAACCTGAAGAATTACTATAAACTGTATCGGTATGTACTCTCCCGAATAGCGTGCAGGTTTGTTCGTGCTGCTTACCGTGAATGTGAATATGTGTTTCAGCGACTGGTACAACAACGCCTCCTGTCGCACCTGGTTCCGCAGACGCAAGCTGAACACAGCCTTCGAGCATCCATCCAAAATGGTCTATCCACCCGGCCAGAAGTATACGCCCGAGCCCAGCGACGATAGAACGTACAGTCCAACGAAGAAACCTCTAGCCAAACCCTGGGACACTCAGACACCTACGAGGGATCCAATTGATACTGAGATCGGGATTATTAAGAGCGAGAGCCAGTGAGTGATACGCGTAGACCGGCGCTATGTGTTCTTTGCTACTTAGTTAACGAAACAGGGATGTATAAATATGGTTTTATAGTTACCAGAATGGACCAGACACCTATCTCCTTCAGCTTCGCGACACCAGTTTCCCCGTGCGTTTGCGCGAGTACATGAAAGTCGCGTGCAATCGTAGCCCAGGATTCTCTCGCACGATCGCCGACGAGAACTTCGACTGGAGGGTAATTAGAAGCTCCTAGATCTACAGCTTCGAGCTGGCGTACAAGTGTAACCGCGTGTGTTTCTTATTCAGACGCCCATCATTCGCGAGCGTCGTCGTTTCACGGACATCATGGACGAGGAGATCGACGACGAGAGGCGAGCAAGGATCAGTAGATACGGATCGGACAATTTTACCTTGAGGCGCTTGAAGCACGAATTGGGTACGCGGTTGGACAGCTACGCCGAGGCTGAGGCGATGTTGGAGTCGAAGAAAGAGGGGCACCCGCCGTTCTTCCGCGAGAAGCCCCAGGTTCGACCGATCGAGGAGGGGAAGCCAGCTCAGTTGGTCTGCCTGGCGGTGGGAAGTCCCAAGCCAATGATCCAGTGGTACAAGAACGATATAATGATCCAGGAGACCAAGAGGGTAAGCGTCACCGAGGACAAGGACGGCAGATCCATACTGAGCTTCAATCCAACGAAGGAGCACGACGTGGGCAGCTATAAGGTTGTCGCTAGGAACACTTTGGGGCAGACTGTGGTCAGGTGCAGGCTGGTGGAGGCGTTGGTACCTTCGGGTCCTGACTCCCCCGAGGTAACGCTGAATGTCTATAAATGGGCCATTTAGGGGTCAATCCGATTTCTTACAGATCTTTACCTTGCAGAGCGCCGATGTCTCGGACACGGAAATACTGCTGCGATGGAAACAGCCCAAGTACGACGGCAACTCTCCGGTGCTCTGCTACAACCTCCAGATCAGAGACGGGGACGCGATCGAGTGGGTAGACCTCGGCTCGAACATCGACCACGAATTCTATCTGGTGAGGGACCTGCAGCCAGACACGAGCTACAACTTCCGGCTAGCGGCGCGCAACCGCATCGGCTGGAGCGAGAAGGGCATCCCCTCGAAGTTGATCAAGACCAGGCCGACCGGCTGCCCGAAGGTTCAGATAACGAGGGCGATGAGGCATCTGCAAGAGCTGACGGAGGCTGGGCAGGAGATCGTGCTGGAGGAAGACATGCCCCACATGGATTACTCGGTCGAGGAGCGGCCCATCGAATGGTCCACCGAGACCAACCTCTCGAGCAAGTACAGCTTCATCTCGGAGATCCACAGGGGCCAGTTCGCCGCTGTCGTGAAGGGGGTTGACAAGGCCACCGACCGCGTCATAGTCGCGAAGATCATGGAGCTGAACGCTGATATGGAGAAGCAGGTGAACAGGGAGTTCGAGGCGCTTCGCTCGTTGAGACACGAGAGGATAGCGATACTGGAGGCCGCGTACAAGGCGCAGGGCTCGCCCGTGGCGGTCTTCGTCCTGGAGAAGCTTCAGGGTGCCGACATCCTCACCTACTTCTCCAGCAGGCACGAGTACACGGAGAACTGCGTGGCCACCGCTATACTGCAGGTGTTGGACGGCCTGCAGTACCTGCACTGGCGAGGGTACAGTCACCTGGACATCCAACCTGACAACGTGGTCATGTCCACCGTCAGATCGGTCCAGGTGAAGCTGGTGGACATGGGCTCGGCTCGGTTCGTCAGCAAATTGGGTACCCCTGTGCCGAAACTCGGCCATCCTGAGTACAGAGCGCCGGAAGTGTACAACGAGGAACCCGCTCATCCTCAGACGGACGTCTGGATGGTCGGCGTGCTGATGTACGTACTGCTGTCCGGCATCTCGCCGTTCCGTGGCAAGGACCCTGAGGAGACCAGGCAAAATATACTGTTCGTCAGGTACAGATTCGAGTATCTGTTCAAGGAATTGAGCCAGGAGGCGACCAGGTTCCTTATGTTGGTCTTTAAACGGGCACCAAGGTTTGTAGCGACCAGTGATTCACGGGTATATAGAGTAAAGCTGTATGCGTGGAAGATGTTTATTTGGGGAGTAATAATAACGGCGTTATGTTTGTTTCAGCAAACGACCACTGGTAGAGGAGTGCCACGAGCACAGGTGGCTGCAGCCGACTGACTACATGATCAAGAAACGCGAGAGGGCCGTGTTCTTAGGAAACAGGCTGAAAGAATACAACGAAGAGTACCACGCGGAGAAGTCCAAGGTGGCGTGCGAGAGCCAAAGTCTGGCGAGCGAGTGCCTGCTGGGCTCGAAGCAGAAGCTGATCAGATCGACCAGCATACAGGAGGAACTGCTCACCACCTTCTAACGACTAAGCTAACGATTAAGTTGCGGTTTCATTTTCCAATTTTCTTTACCTTGCGTCACTGTAAAATCTCACGCACGTATCTAGTCAGTGTCTTGTGGAGAGCGCAAGGAAACGCGAGCCGAATGGGAAGGCCAATCGAGGCGCAAGAGAGCTTTCCTTTCTTGTTCTCTTTTTTTGTTATTATTTATTTGTTACAACGTTTAATTATTTTAACGGATACCACCGTCTGCTCATACGTTACTCTACAGATCCACGAGTAAGAGAGAGAAGGAATCGATCGAATCGGTATTTGGAACGTAACGTCAAGTTACGCCACGTTTTAACGAATCAACGTACAAACCGGACCCTTTGAAATTGTACAAAACTGATGATTATATTCTAATCTTATATTCTAAGATCACCAATAAATGCTAAACAATGAAAAGGAAAGAATGGATCATTCAAGTTCGAACGTTCTCCTACGATATCTACGGGTGTGCTTATACCGATACTATACACTGGCATAAAGTTTTATTACTGAATATGGAGTTTATTTACAAATTATCTTCCATCATTACAATGCTCTATCATGAATTATTTTATTTAATTACACATTAATTACACGTAAATTGTAATCGTAACCGCAATGAAGTATCGTAACAATCGAAAGCTGCGTAAGAATAACAGAACCGAAGACAACAAATATGATCTCCCTAAAATGAGAAGACTAGTAGCAAAATATTAAATACATATCACTTCGAAAAAGAACCCTTTTTAATCGAGATTTTTGAATTCGGGCCGAAACACGGAAAGTTCCACGAATGTACAATTACATTATCATAGCCTTACACTCTAACGCGAATCATCTCTTCGCGTATTGCATAACGTAATCTTTGACCTTTCTTCGGAATGATTCCTCATTTTTTATAAATAGATCAGCCGCATCTCTATTTAAAGGATCATCAAAATTTAAAAGATCCTGAGAAGAATATTGCAAGATGTGAGTGATAAAACGTAGATCGTGCACAATATTACTTTGTCGAGACTCACTGTGAAAAGGGAGTTCAAACCCCACACAACGTCCTTAAGCTTACGAGTTGGTGCCCATCCCATTCCATCTATACTATTCTGTCTTAACAACGAAAGGCAAACGTCGCCGTCCTCGCTTATATTAGGATGCCACAGTTTTGTTAAACAATTCACTTTTGGAGGCTGAAAAGATGCTTTTGTAGTAACTGTTTAACAGAGATATCAACGTTAACAGTGATATAATTACAGCCATATTATAATCGTCTGGTATATATATCTGAAAGTAAAACTTTCCCCCGGTCCAATACCCTTCCTCAGGAACAATTAAAAGTGTAAATTCGTGAAGGCGATGTGGATCGTTAAATGTTATTTGACACGTAGTGGGTAAAGTCTGTTCCATTTCCTGAACCTGAATAAACAGGGAACATTATAAAACTTTGAGAAGGCCCCGATGTACTGTTGTTAGTTACCATTAATCTGAAATTCTCAAATAACTTCAAACGTTCCTACATAGCACTGTACCTCTTTGATTAACAATTTATCACGGACTGAAATGCGTTTGTTATAATCTCTGCTTTTCGAGATTGCTATATCAGCCTCCTTTTTCAATTTTCCCCTTAAAGTAATCATATTTTGTGCAGCAATCTGAAAATAGATAAATCGACGGCGAAAATTATCAAAAACTAACGGGAACATAATCCGCGATAATAAAAAGAACTGCGTGAACGAGAACAGCATTATTTCCAATCTAATGCTAACCCTACTTTGATCGAAATTGAAGAAAATCAGAAGATTATAGCTTTAAAATAAAGAAATGCAATGCGCCACAGTACAGATTATAATCATCAGAATATCTTCCACGTAAAGATCTCAAAATATGTTGTCAAATATCATTTATGACATTCGTTATTGAAAAGAACGAATTTAAGGTTAAAATTCTTCGATGCAAAAACTTACGAGGAATCGTACCTTATAAACAAAGAAATATCGTTGTACGGTGACATATACCGATTTATGCGTGCCGTTCAATAAATCCGCATTTTATTTATTCCCCGTGTCAAATTTTTCACCTATCAAACATTTAAAAGAAAAACGGTAAATATTTAAGAGAACCGAAAGTTTGTTTTACTTGCTGCAGATGGCAACACCAGTTGAAATCCGAAGTGATAGGTATTCTATTGATGTAATCATAATCACAGACCAGAGAAGTAGATAGGTATATTTAGGCACAGACAAAGTATAGGATAGATCCCTATCACCTTAAGGGTGTCGTGTCGTCACAGTCGAGGTATAGGATAGACCTATCACCTTATGGATGTTCGTATCGCCAGCCAAACTGTGTTACCGACCCATAATTTGAGGACTGAATGTAGTGGCATATGCTCATGAACAGCGTCCAACTCAGCAACTACTCTGAAATGTGAGAATTGCTGAAAGGTGTGTACGTGCTTTTATACGTGGGACTTGTTTAGAGGGCGATTCAGTCACGCACACATGTGCACAGCTCCTGTAGGTGTTTCCCCCTCCATCAGTGCAGCAGAATCGCTCCGAACACTGGAAACATAAGGGGTGCGTTCCACTTACGCCCAAATCGCCCGCAACGCGCGTGATTTCCATTACATATCGCGACCGTGCGGGCGATTTGGGCGTAAGTGGAACGCACCCAAGGCAATGAAACCTCCAGTAGTATATGTATACTGGACCTGTTACTTAACCTAACCGCGGGAACGTTATTCAAAAAAGGGCACCGTAATACGGACAACGCACTTTTCAGGGCACAACAATTGGGACAAAAACATGGATTTTTATTTCAGTTAAAAAAATATGAAAAATTAACATTTTTAACCCGAAAAAGTGCCTTCATAAACAAAAAGGTTAAAAAAAACAAATATAAATTTTCACCAAGTAAAATTAAGTCTATCCTCTACTTTGTCGATGGTTTCGTTTCCCATCTCTGACATTTAACTTTGAATTCAATCATTTATTTTTTAGCCTATTTTTAATGCTATCAGCTAAGGTTTCCTGCGTATTTAAACAACTTTCCTTGTAGTTTCATAAAAGGAAATACAAATATCGGAAAGGCGTAATAATTGATAGTAACACGATTCATTGGGCATTCTGGACACATTGATCGATATTGTTGAATATTGTTAGCAATGGCAGAGATCGAGTGGCCGTGGCAATATAGTTTTCCTCCTTTTTTTACGTGAGTATCAACGGGTTTCAGTAATCACATATGCTATATTATAATTTAACCATAATTTGTATATTTCAATATCTAAACATCCGAAAGAAAATCTCTGTAGAAAGTCATAATGATAATACTAACATACACAATAACAAATATTGAGGTTAAATAACTCATGGATAAAGTAGTGCTATACACAAATCCCTTAAATGTCATATAACACTACTCAAAGATTAAACGATTATCCAATACAATTTGTTTGTTTCATCAACTTTTCCAGTCTCCAACCTCACACAAACACTAAAGCTAAACAAATAGCAGCATGGAAAAGTTTAATATTGGAATATTATCGTGTCACGAAGCAGTCCGTTATAGATATACGAGAAGTACATTCGAGCCCATTATTTAACAACACTGCAATCAATCGTATCCTTTGTAAAAAAGACAATCGGCAACTGAAACTAGGAATCTAATAACTGTGAATGTTAATGGCTTTACCGGCAATGTTACTCCTTAATCTACATAATAGGAAAGTTGCCATCGGACGTTGTTTTATTAATATTGGAAGAATTAGGAAAATCAGGGAATGGAAGTCCGTTAGATAAATCTAGACAACGATGGTTGGTTTATTGGCACACTTTGGAAGAATGGGGTGAAATTATCTATAATTGGGCACAAGAGAATGGATTTATCGGATCTGTGTGTACTCTGTTCGAATTAACGCAAGGGGAAGTTACAGTTGATCAAGGTATGCGCTCAGAGTTGCTTACTACTATTTAATATAGCTTTAATAAAATTCTGTTGTTGTTTGTAGTCATTACATTGTCTTTTTAGAATTCTATGGGCTTGATACTTTGATCTTAATCAAAGCACTTAAAACACTAGAAGCGAACAAAAAAGCAGAATTGATTTTATCTGACGATAGTCAAGGTGTTAAGTTCTTTTAAACACATAACTGCGCAGAAAGCTATCTTAAGAAATGTAAGTACCAAGAGTAGCTATTATTGAGTGATATGCTTGTATTAACGAAGTATCAAACGAATCGATAAGTTGAATTATGTGCAAATTTTAATCATAAAAGGGATTAAAAAAGTACATTTATATGTATATTTATAAAGTGATTATCTCTTAGAACTTATATTAATAAGACTGTATAATAAATACTATATATGTACAGAAATGGAATATGCAGAAACAGAAAAGTATTGAGTATAATTTTTTATAATAGCCGCATTTAATAAATATATGGAATCTTTTATTATGAATTATATAATACTTTGATTTTATCTATAAGAAAACTGGAATAAAACGTTATAACAAACGAAGACAAACGGATAAAATCCATTGGACATATTTGTGATGGTTGAAATGGACGAAGATTAAAGTTTTTAAAGTACACTAGTGCTCAACCTTTTCGCTTTAAATCATCTATATAAGTATCTTGCTAATAACAACATTTAGAAATTATATAAATATATATAGATTACCAAATAAAATTAGATTTGCGCCCAGCTTGAGTATACATTAGTACAATTAATTGACTATGCAGTATACAGAAAAAGAAATGACAAACACAGTAAAATTGTGTTTAATCAATATCATGGCAAAAATTGTGGTAAGAAGAAAGACGAGCATAACATTATGCTTCCGTTTTCCTTACTCTGGCTAGTTCGATCGATTCTTCCGGGATATTTGCAGCTGCTTCGAGTTCTTTCTTGCTCATATGTTCAACAACATACGCTCCAAGTGCGTCGCATATAACATTTACCGTTGTCCGGAAACGGTCCCTATAAAAGGATCGAACAGTAATTACAAATACTTTATTTGGAGCGCTCGTAACTGGTGGGAGTCTGCAATAGCAGCGGCACTTACAAGAGCCAGTCTACTGCGATAATAAGCGTTACATCTTCAGCGGGGAGGCCTACAGTGTCCAAGACCATGACCATTGTAACAAGGCCAGCTTGTGGAATACCAGCAGCCCCTATACTTGCCGCAGTAGCTGTTATACTGTATAAAAGTATCATCATTAGAGATATCACGTTTTTAACACTGTTCCTAAATAATTGTTTACCTCGACAACTTACCTAACACCGATAACCCTACTGAGAGTCATCGGGACTCTTCTGACTTGAGCTATAAAAATTGCGGCAACAGCCTCGTACAATGCAGTTCCGTCCATATTAATGGTGGCACCAATTGGAACGACGAATCTTGTAACTCTAGGATCTACGCCAATATTATCCAAGCACTGTATCGTCACTGGCAATGTGGCCGTGCTATATTCGTAAACATATAGTTCTCGTAAGCTTTAAGTGTATCGTGATCCTTAATGGGTAATTATCATATACATCGTGTACGATTCACCTCGACGAAGTACCAAATGCAGTGGCCAAGACTTGGCCCATTTTTCCGATAAGTTTAAACGGCAGTTGTCTGGTGCAGATGAAAAATATGATGGAAAGGGTTCCGCATCCGTGAATAGTCAGACCTAGTAACACCGTGACGAAATATAAACCCAACTGCCCGACGATAGCGCCGAGATCTTCGATTTCCAAGAGCTTTGAAGTAACAAGGAAAAGTACACCGATTGGGGAGATCCTGTAACGAAGAGGAACGTTAGAACAGAAATTACGTGGAGACTCGTTGAATAGTGCAGCTTTTAATTGTATACCAAATAACCCATTTAGTGATGAGCATTGATGCTTCGGCTAAGGTGTCGAAGAAAGTTAGAAGAGGTTTCCCAAGCTCTCCCATTTTACTAACAGCTATTCCAAAGACAATTCCAAACACGACTAAACCTAACGTATTTGTACCATCCCCGTACTGATGAGATATATCCCAGTCCTGTATATTCTTCGCTGAAAATTCAAAATAGGATTACTTTTACATGCTCGTTACTAATGTAGCAGCGATCGACAAGTATTGAAATTTAACACTTACCTAATGTTGCATTTTTAGGCTCTACTAATATTGTACGATACTGAAATGGAATAACAATTTAAGTGATCATAGTAAACTACTATGAATGTAAGATTATATTACATAAGGACGGGTTTCTCGAAGCGCCGAAATCACAAGAAAGTTTCGAGTTTCGAAAATTGGAAACTTTGCACATTTACATTTTTCCTGATTCGAAACTCTTGAAAGCCAGATAAGGAAAATCAGAAAATCAATGAGCAAAGAATCGTTCGCAGAATGCTTCGAGAATTTATGTATTGTTATATTTTTCTTGGCAGTTTGAGATTTATGCAAAAATGTTAATGACTCGAGATCTTAAAACAAGATATTCCACTTATAAAACAGAATCATGATTTCAATTTTCAAGAGTTTCGAAGCCTTACATAATTCCGGGTTCGAGTTTCGAGAATTTAAAAATCGGCCTCGAACCCACCCCTAATCTTAATATACAAAGCAGAAAGCTTCTATATGTTTGTGCGCTTGCCTGTCGCCAAAAATCTTTCAACCGCTAAACTCTGGGGTCACGAAATGTGTCTCAGCTCATTATGCCTGGCTAATCCAGATTTTTTTTTTTATAAAATCGGAATCTGAATTTCGGGCGCAGCCGAGTAGTAAAGCTAGTATTACATATATACGTACTTGAGCAATGCAAGCTTGTACAAGATTCGGAGGGAACACATTTCTGAAAGCCAAACAGAAAGAATTTCGTGAAAAGGGGAGACCAATAATTCGTTACAGCAGAGGAGGATACATTTATAAATATACCTTATTAAATCTAACAGGGTATCTACAGTTGTAACATTTCTAGGTGCCTTTGTCTCATCTGTTGCAAGTCCACCTTGAGAGTGGAACTCTCCAGGTCTGATAATTAAGACCAATATTATACCAAGAATCACAGCAGATACCGTCGTCGACGCATAATAATAAATCGACCTTATACCGATTTTTCCTATAAACAAAATATATATTAACATATATTACACTGCCGTCGCTAACATTAATACCTTCGCGTTACTTAAATAGTACATTTTATTATGCTATTGCTAATTCCATAAAAAAAAGGCACAAAAATTCACGAGCGGCTCGCAAAGTCGTTATCGCGACGCAGAAGAGCCGCTTGCTATGTATGTCACGCTGATTCTTGATATTCAAACAAGAACGAACAATCCCGATCTGCAGACACTCGTTCCAAAAGAGATACAACTCCGCCGGCACCCATTAATCATCGCGGCACCAACGCGTGCAAATCGGTAATTCGAAAATATGCATAGACGCTGAGAATTCGTTATCTGAATAATTCACGTCGGGAAGTCGAATCATTCCAGAAAATACTGGTAATCTAAGTTCTGTCAAAGCATCGCCGCGTAAACAAGTTTGCGCGCCTACGCGGTTTGTTCATCAGAAGTAATCAGGATTTCTACGGTGTTCCCGCTAAGCGCGCGTATACATATTTATTACTTTACCAGACAAGCCCAGATCTAATCCGCCGATAGCGCTGATAATGCTAGACACAATCAGTGGTAAAATCAGCGCTTTTAGCATTCGAAGGAAAAGGTCTCCTGGGAACTGGATGTACATGATCTCGCGCTTCGTCCATGGCTCGTCTCTGGAGTTCCTTAGAATGAAACCAAGAATAACACCGGCCACGACACCGAGTACCGTCAGCATTGTTAACATATTCTCCGACATGAAATTCCTGAATCTCTTTGGGTGCGCCATGTCGCCGCCGTTTATTTTCTCCTGAAAAAGAAAATGGAATTAGGTTATCTGCATCATTCTGGCCCTCCCCGATGATGCAAATTCAAATTCTCCGAATGGAGCGTCAAGAGTCTTGTGATTCGCAGAAAATCGTTGCGTAAACTTTTCCTCCCGGTATGATAACGACCCGTTGCCTCGAGGAAGATTATGAAGTAATAAATTACACATATTATAGCCTGGGGAGTTGTCACTGTATTAATTTCATTATCTTTTTGTGTCGGCCAGTCGAGACACGCGCCATTCATATATGATTGCGGACGGTATTAAAATATTTACACATGTTGTACATGGAGGGCTATGATAAGATCGGCGTGCGGGAGTCAAGTCCAAAGAAGCATATCGACTAGTATCGGTTAACGTAAGGATTCGTCCGCAATTAGTATACATAAATAATCTGACTAATTACACTGACGAAGATCTCCAGGCGAGAGACAGTGGTGAATGGTGCCCAATTGCAACAATTACGTTCCTGACTTTCCACGAATATTGCGACTATAAAATTCTTGACGATTACCGGAATGTTTGAAAATATTTCTGCGATTTTCGTGACGTGTTCTTGGTCTCGAGAAAGGGATTTCGTGTTGGAATGCATGTAACTACAGATAATATAGTTATCCGCATAATTACAAAAGCAGGCAGGAAAAACAATCTGAATGGTATGTTGCTGCGAGACTCATTGGTCCCGCATTCTAATCGACAATGACACGGTGCATAATATAAATGTATTATATAACACAATATAACGATGAAATATTCATAGATGTTAATTGTTTGTTTGGACACCGCCCGTAACAACCGTCGCACGTGTTCTCGTTCATCATCTTGCTCAATTAGCGCGAGAATAGTGTATGGTGTTAAATTCAGCGCTGCTTCCTAATTTAAACAACATCCGGCGCAAAGATACTTTACAAACCGGTACTACGAAAATTGTATTCTGTGGACCATCGATGTCACTTCGATAAGGAAAAGAGCTAAAAAATATTCGCGGGCTAAACACGTCCGATTTATTGGTATAATGAAGTATCGGGATAAATCAGCGGCTTGTGGCATAGAATAAACGTCATGGCAAATATTCTTGCCCATACTATGTATATCTCGAAGAAACTGGTATTAACCGGTTCGAACTGTCCTGGAAATCTGGCTATCGTTTCTTCCGCCCACAAAATTGTATACCGCAGAAAAATTTATTATTGGCCTTGTTCAGGCGCGAAATGATTTTTAGTAGCGATTCAGTTCCGTGAAAGTTAGACAGTAGGGGGGACGTGCGACTCGGTTTGCAATCGACGATCTTTAGGTTACCATCGTTTTTATTGCGGCGCGATTGCAGGACCTGACTTACAGATGCCTCTCCGCGAGGGCAAATGAAAGTAGAGTTAAATAAGAGGCAGCCAAACACACGTGCCCCTCCTGTCCAGACCGTCGAGGGCAAAAGTATTCCGCTTGATTAAGAACGCGCAGAATCTTGAACATTCTTAATACGGTGGTTCAGTTACTTATTCGATCACAATTCAAGAACTTACGATTCCTCGTTACGCTAATAAAGTAACGTAATAGGCTGCCCCATTGCCGGAGATGCAGTTTTCCTTGGAGAGAACCTGGATTCTATGTACAAGAACTTTGAGCAGTTTGAATTTCTCTCTCGTGCTTGCATTTGTTGGCACCCAATCAACACAAGATACGCAGCCCGTTATACCGTTTCGTTTGACTATTCTTGCCACCGCTAATAATGAATACACAATAAGAAAACTGGTAATAGCGCCCCGGGGTAAAAGAGCAGAATTATCGACGGGGCAAGAATGGGAATGCGATGGCAGATGATCTTATTTACCGTCCGGTATAGATCATCCCTTATCAACGTCCAGTCAATTAGAACTACGTCGAAAGGATAACCGACGCGAACAATCACTTTTCCGCGGAACTGTGCGTCGAACACACCCTTATCCTCGTACAGTTTCATTCATACATTCGCGAAAGATGGAAGTCGCGCGTGATTGATTACGGAAGAAGTAAGCTTACCTGTTGCTGCGGATGTATTCACGATTCACTGGCGACAGATGAAACCTCCTGTGCAACAATGCGATTCCCTCTCGATCGAGTCACGTCGTACACGCGTGCCGATCGTCGCGATCAGGATGCTGGACACGTCCCGTTTCGGTATAAGGTATAAGCGATCGCGAAAAGTCGTTGTTCCCGCGAACGCGATCGTCGTACTGTCGGCAATGTCGGCGTGCTCCGTTCTCGCGAAGTGCCGGCTTGCCCATGGGAATTGATGAGAACGGAGCCCTTCGTCGCGTGGATACGACACGTGAACACGTGTGCGTCAGAGATCAACCTATCTCCTTCTCTCTCCGTCACCCTTCCCCGAATATCATTCTGCCTCTCCGTGCCCCCTTTCACCGAACTCTCTCCTCGCGCGTAGTTTTTCCTCTACCTTTGCACATGTAGTCGAAGATCCTACATAACAATGCCCACGTATTATTTGCTGCGCGCGCGCGCGCCACATATACGCGGTTTCGTAAACGAAAAAATTTACGCGTTTAAAATTCGTTTACGAAATCCACCCGACGGCAATCGATTAGCACGCATTCGAAACTTGAATGAAATGCTTATACCATATACGGCGGCCACTTCGGCGAACGGCGTATACGTATATCTTTGTATCGTAATCGTTGCAAAATAACAGCCGCCTTCATCAAAAAGCTATTGATAAAAGCACGCGCGGTATCGTTAGCAGATATCACTTCCCTTCCATATCATGGACAGATTAAAATGAACGCGTTATTTTTTTAATTAGATTAGGATTATTTAAATTTTGCTCGATGTACGAACACTATCTATGGACTTTGATAGTTTCTAGCTGGATGGTATTCAACATTACATTTTTCTAATTTTAATCAATTTCGCTGATTACTTATTTCCTTGTTAGAAGCTGCTGTTAACGAAATTATGTAATAAAAGCGAAACGAACTGTGTACGCAACATACGTCAGTCTATAAACGATGATTTAATTAATGTACAATTTGCAAAAATTGGTGTGAGAATTACTTGACCGCTAGGGACAATGTTTGTATAATTGAATTGAGGTCAGTCACGTGGTTGTTTTTAATTATTCAGGCCCGTCTGCCCCCCCCCCCCCCCCCCCCTCTTCTCTGTATGTATATTCGGCTGAATTTGCTTCACTCAGTTTGTCGTGCGAGAATAAAATAAAGAAACACATAAATGCTCCTGGGATCAACGCGGTTTTGTTACGCTTACGCGGCTTACGCTCAATGTTTCTCCAGTTCCCTCAGCCCTATGTAATCATATAAATCAATTAATTTCTTTTCATGTAATTTCCCAGCGTAGTTTTAAATAATTAAAGTACCGGAAAAGAAGTACGTGGAGTAGGGCGGAGCGAAACTATATAGGCAAAAATTCAATTTTGAATTTTCAGTCGGCCTGGGTGCGGTTGATAGTTGTCTTTTGATTAACTAAACACACCTGTAAAAAAATTTGGAAAAATATTCATGTCTGCAGGTTCTTTTTGTTCTCTTAAAAATCTAAAAAATAACATCGTGAATTTTATTTTTTACATTTTTAAGAGAAAACGGAACCTGCAGACATGAATATTTTTCCAATTTTTTTTTACAGTTTCAGAAAATTAAATTTAAAATTTTCGCTTATATAGTTTCGCTCCGCCCTAACGCGAAGTACTATAAAGCGACAAATAAAATGGGCACAAATTATTTTAGTACACAAACATTTATTTAAGAATTGACACTACGTACTTTATTTATTAAACATAAATCAAAGTCAACTAATACTAAGACATACGAAAGTTTTTTGAGAAATACTGATAAAATAATGTCGCGAAAATTATAATTAGAGAGCAGAGTCTGAATGAAGTCACTCGTAAAACAAATGCAACGCATGATGTAATGCTGATTAATGTATAAATCTTATGGCAAGGTACACGATAAACGCAAAATTTAACGCCTAGCTAACAGTTAATGGAATCTCGAATGAATATCTATATCGTTAATGAACTTAGAACTTAACGTCATACTTCTCCTTAACGTATCATTCTTGTTAAACATAAGAAATGATTACCCTAAGTGTAGTATTAAAGTATACCTTAATAATAAATAAAGATCAGCACGTTTGTGCAAGGCACTGTAATCACAAAGTCACGAGGATTTTTTTTCCTACTCAAGAAGTTCACGACGGAATGGCCGTTCCGCTGCCGAACTCTGATTTTCAGAAAACAACTAGAATATTTCAATGCCTCTATTACATTGAATTAAATACCAAGCTGTTATGGTAATTCCAGAATTAACAACTATGTAAATGGCAGTTAAGAACTAGGGTGCTCTATAGACATATATACAGAATACTTTGCTTCTATGAATAATTCATTAACGAATGTCGCAGCGAAGAATTTGGAAACGAACACTTCTCGTATCTTCTAGACTTGGTGGATTTGGAAACGCGCATGGCATATGATAATTCTTTCCGGTATCGATTGGATTTTGAAGCCGACAAGATGGTTTGCTACGATAGTCAACGTTTTCGATGGAATATTAACAATGATCTGAAGCATATTATTACAGAGACGTTAAAGATATTGATTATCCGGTGGCGGAGATGTTATTTTCCGCTTGAACAGCAGAATGTGTGGTTCTGAAACATATACAAATGGTTTAATTTAAAATATCCCTTTGAATCAAACTCTGAAAGATAGTTTTAACTTTAGTACTCTCTACGAGAAGCACGTTTCGACTAGACGACCGAGACGCGACAGCAGAATTTGAATAACGTTAAAGGAGTTACAGAAGTTGGCGTACCTGGCTTGTGAATCATGTAATGCACCCATCCCTGACTTTGTTGGACGCCAATGGCTCTCCATTCTTGTTCAGAGAGTAGATGGGTACTCGGGACTAACTTCACCATTTCCTTTGGCAGTACCACGTGTCTGATAAAACAATACATGTTTAGATTATCAACAGCCGAATAGCCATTTCAAACTTTTTCAACCACCATCCAAAATGAGGACTTTCATGTTTGAATTTCAAACTATGTAATAACATTTATGTGGGGCATTTAAGGGGATATATTTCGAAACTTAAATAGTGCTATAAAATTATGCATGTATTTAGCATTATTCGGCGCTATCTCCCGTTTATTCTTCGTTGCATGGTTATTGTTAGGATGCTGCAAACTACGTACTCTCCATTTAATCGTAATGTGCAACAGGAAACATCATGTTTGAATTACTTTCAGATTAGCGTATCACTGAAAGAAATCGATTGTATCGTGCCGGTTAGGATTGAACGGGTTAGCTAAGAACACAAAAGAGTGTGTTAGACGGCCATTTAAATGGTATGTTACGCCCGTGTCCAAAAATTGAACAAAGAAGTTAGAAATAAAACGCTTAAAATACGTGGGAATTGATTTCTCGTTAGCGGAAGATTGCTTGCCAGGGCCATCGGCGAAATATCCAGATGAGCATCTGTTCGAGAAGTCATGCATACACGTCTATGGGAACGGTACAAAATGGCACAATGCACGAAAATCGAAATCTAAATGGAACATTCGACGTCGCCGTTGATTTCTACCAACCTGTATTCGTATTTGTCGTCGTAGTACTTGCCCGAGTAGTAGATTTTGTGCGCCATCGTCGTTCACTAAACTTAATTAATCAGAAACTTGAGAAACTAATCGTATATATTCGCTGAACGCGACAAAAATCGCCCATGAACTTTCGAAAACCTTCCTCCTCCAACGCATGCTCTCCAATTTGAAAGTTTAACGGATGTAGCGTCAGGAGGAGTGGAGGGAAAGTACTCGCTAGTCGTTAACGGTCAGTTTAGAATACTTCCCACGCGAGGCAGAAGCGAGTGAAAATGTAATTTTCACAGATTTATTATTCCCTTCCGAGGATATTTAAATATTCAATGTTCATTCTGTCGAATTATTTTATTAAACGTAAACGGAAATTGGCACGTAGTAAACCGGAATCAGCTGTCGAGAACTCAACAATGGCGGACGTTTGGACGTTATTGCGTCGAGCATTCCCTTTGTGAGGTTAAACGTCATAATAGTAAAGTTAAATTGTACAGAATACATTGTCCGGGGAAGTAGTTACAATAATAATGGAGAAGTACTCTCATAGAAGAGATAAGTATTCTCATAAACACTCTAGTTCTAATGAAAAATACAAGAAATCCAGGCACAGAGATTCCTCGGAATCCCGTGATGCCCGTAAAAAGCCATCAAAACACAAGAGCAAAAAGAGGTGAGTGATCGTAAGTATCTTCGGGATTGCGATTTAATTATTCTTTATCACAGAAACACGTGCTTCGCATTAGATCGCCCTCGTCGTCCTCGTCGTCATCGGTGTCATCGAGTTCAAGCAAATCTAGCAGCTCGTCCGAATCTTCGTCGGATTCTACAAAACTGTTAGAGAAACTGCAGAAGCAACGTCAGAAGCAAATCGAGGAAAGGAAGCGTCAGAAGGAATTAATGAAAGCTACGGAGACACCGGAAGAAAAGAGGTTGCGCCGTTTAAAGAAGAAGGAAGCTAAAGAGCGCAAGCGTAAAGAAAGAATGGGATGGGATAACGATTACTTGCATTACACTAATACGGATAACCCGTTCGGCGATGGAAATCTGTTGTCCACGTTCGTGTGGTCTAAGAAACTTGAGAAAGAAGGATTGCTCGGCGTCAGTAGAGAAGAGTTAGAAGTTAGAAACAGGCATAAACAGGAGGAGAACAAACGGGAGCTGGAGAAAGTTAAGAAAAGGAGGCAGGAAAGGGAATTAGAAAGGCAACAGAGGGAAGAGGAAATGACAATGTTACAAAGGGGAAAGGAAGCCGCTCAGTTGGAACAGTGGGCAAGGCAGGAGGATCAATTTCACTTGGAACAAGCAAGGCTGAGATCTCGGATCAGGATACAAGATGGTCGCGCAAAACCGATCGATCTGCTCGCGAAATATATTAGCGCGGAGGAAGAAGTCGATGCTGTAGAAATGCACGAGCCATATACATATTTACGTGGACTGCACGTAAAGGATTTGGAAGATCTTATCGAGGACATCAAAGTGTACAAAGAATTGGAGCGTGGTAAAAATTTAGATTACTGGAATGATATTACTGTAATTGTTGAAGATGAATTACACAAATTGAGGAAGTTAGAAAGATCGGAGTACGAAGTTGGTAAGTAATTGATTACTGCGAATGTATAAAGCGCACCATGAAATTATTCTTCGTAGGATGTGCTAATGAATGTATTATTTTAGCCGTGGGTCGAAGAGAAGGTATACACGAATCAGTAGCTAAAGATGTAACTGCCATTTTCAAAGGAAAGACAGCGGCGCAACTGGAAGCACTGCAGTTACAAATTGAAGCAAAGATTACAGGAAAACCTGAAGGTGTCGACATAGGCTATTGGGAAAGCCTTCTATCTCAATTGAAAGGTAAATTTTAGAGACTATCCATGCGTATCCATTGTTAATATACACATTCACATAAACCATTTATCCTCCTCAGCGCACATGGCGAGAGCTCGATTAAGAGATCGACACCAAGAAAATTTGCGCAAGAAGTTGGAAGTCTTGATCGCTGAACAGGGTGTAGCAAGAACGGAAAATGAAGCTGAGAGTTCACAAGCGCAAGCTGAGGCTGCCGATGAACAGTCGGAGAAACCAGACGAACCATCTACTGCTGCGGTTGCGGAAAAAAGCGAAGAGAGTCAGTCAGAGTACGTATCCATTTCGACGCATGCTTATATTTACCATCAAAGGATAACGAGCAATGTTTAAGTACATCTGTTTTGTGCATTTGCAGTGATGATCAAGAAGTGACCAATGCGGCCGACGACCTTTTGTCAGAGTCTTTCTGCGAATACGAATCGGGAGGGTATTCCCCAAAGTATATACCTTATTCGCAACTTGAGCCAGGGACGATAGTTACATTGGAGGAGGACGATACTCAACGGTTAGAATATGCGAGGAACCAAGTGCTTAGTACTGGGCGGAAGATTCAGAACGTAATGACCGCCGAGGAACAAGCGATGCACAGGGAAGCCCGTAAAAATATGGGTTCCGACGAGGCACAATTTAGTGTCGAATCGTCCTTGGAAGCGCAGATCTATTTGTGGTCTGATAAGTACAGACCTCGAAAGCCGAGATACTTCAATCGGGTGCATACTGGTTTTGAATGGAATAAATACAATCAAACGCATTACGACATGGATAATCCACCGCCAAAGATTGTTCAAGGCTACAAGTTTAACATATTTTATCCTGATCTCATAGACAAAAACACAACCCCGGAGTATTTTTTGGTAAGTCGCAGCTTTTAATGATCTTTGTATTACACGCAACGATTGTTAAGAAATTGATTGCTAACGAACATTTTTTAATTATCAGACACCCTGTGCCGACAACAAAGACTTCGCTATTCTTCGATTTCACGCTGGACCGCCTTACGAAGACATTGCATTTAAAATCGTCAACAGGGAATGGGAGTACTCGTATAAACGTGGATTTAGATGCCAATTCCATAACAATATTTTTCAGCTGTGGTTTCATTTCAAACGCTACCGTTATCGCCGATAATTTTCTGTTATTATGTACACTATACATACATTTCTGTAAATACTATTATAAATGTGCGGATTATTTAATTTTTATAGTAACTTGCTTCATCTGAACAGCAATATTTTTAATGACGTATATGAATAAAATTGCGCGAACGCATAAGACTGTTTCGCCGTCTAAAACACACCCACAGGTTTCGGAGTATCGCGCGACATTGTCGAATTGAAACCGTTTCGCAACAAGGAAGTACTTTCGACGTGTCATTCTACCACCTACATACATAATTCAGTAATAAATTCGATAAGGTCAGAATGCAGCGTATATAAAATCGAAGACTAGGAGCGCGGTAGGTAAATATGCCAGCGCAATGGATAAAGTGTAAATCAATGAAAGTAATAATATTCCAAGTGATTGCCGAAAAATCTTGTCATCGCAGCATTGTTCCGCGTGAAATTTATTTATTAGTATAACCATATCGAGGTACTAGGAAATAGCCCGTGGCACAGTTCCCCCACCCCTTCAAAATAATGTAATACCTTCTTGCATGCTCACGCGTGATGACGGGAACGTACACAAACGAGCCGCCGATATGGTTGTTTAATAGTAGTCGCTGGATCGATTCCCCTGGCCACCTGTATTCTTCGCACAGTCAACCACAATGGGAAAGGTAAACGCTATATGTAGCCAATGGCAAGGTAAACCGAGGCTCAGTGCACCGGGTGTTTCGCTGACAAGGGGCTACGCGTTTAAAATCCCGTTTCTTCTTCAATCTCGCGCACAATTCAAATCGATACGACGAAGCTTGTCGATCGAAATGATCGAGACACGCGTTGTTTCGCGTGATCCAGTATTTTTATCCATTGTTAGAAGATATAAATAGATCTCACTTGCACCTCGCATAGTGTTTGCGGAAGGAAAGCGCGTATACGTGTGTTTCTCTGGTTCGAGAGATTCACGATTTTACATGAGTGGTGTTACCGTCCCTAATAATAATTAGCGCATCGCGTATTTATTGGTTATGATCCAGTCGATCGTTCAGAAACGGTGAAAATGTATCAGTGACGTGGTTGTAGTTGCAAATATTGTGTGGTAATTTACATGTTTTAAACATCATCGAGTGAAACGAGTAAATGTCGAAAGAAATTACGGAACGAACGAAGTGCATACGAACGTTCTGAATGGAGCCAAATTCGGCGAGCTGTCAACGGGAATTGGAACGACTCGGAAGTTGAATACTTAAACGGAAATCTGTTTGTTCATCACGATAACCAGAAATGTTGCAGAATCAACGATTCCCACTAACAATCGATCGAAGGGACGATGAAATTTAAGCGTGTCTAATTACACTCGGCCGTTTGATGTTTCATTTCGGCACACGATAAATCCTATCCGTGGAAAAAACCACATATGAATCCATCGAAACACGGGTATTGTGAAATAAACATCTCGTGTCTTTTATCCTGTTGATTTCACAAATTCGAAGTGGCAAACTGTTGCAATCACGGGGTCTACACCGGAAGTCATGAAATGGAAAAAGGGACCTACAGAGTTCCTGTCCGAGAAGACGTTCCTAGTGATCAAGGATGATGTGGGTATGTTGACAAGTAAGTAAACAACACCGCGTAGTATTCTTTCATTAGCGACGAGCAAATCGTCGCAACAGAATTTATCCATTTTAACATCATATATACTTCCCTTGTTACAACGAAAGCTTTGGTTGCTATACTGGCCAATTACAATTGCGATCTGCGCGCATCCGTTCCGCGCGTTTGTTCAAAGTGACGAATTTCAAAATCAAACGCATCTTTGCCCCCGCGAGCGTAATTTGTTATACAATGAATTAGAAGAGGGGAAGCAACGCGTGAAATCGAAGACGCCGGACACGGGCACCTGGCCGCCGAAGATGAAACGCGATGTAACCATCTACGAGGACCTAGAGAGGCCGAAGACCGCGAATCTGGAAAAGCCGAGCGTCCTGGACCCGGGGCTGGTGGACAAGCTAGACATGTCCCTGCTGAGCAAAGAGCTCCTCAGCGACTCCATGACACGGTTCCGTCACTCGAAAACAATTAGTGGGGGTGCGTCGTCGTTCCCGTCGTCGTCAAGGTACCGGCGAGACGTCACCGTGGTCGAACGACGGCAACAACAACAGAGCCCCAGAGCGACGACGAACGGCGGGGCGACGTGGAGCAACGGTTCTACCACGGTGCGCCACAAGCGACGGAGCTTCGAGCAGCTCCTGGACACGAGGCTCGGGCACACCGACGTCACCGCGGAATCGCCTAGGATGCAGAAACAGGCGCGCATCGCGGGCCAGGATGCCCCGGCGACGAAGAAGGGCCCGGACGGTAGGAGGCTGGACGACAATAACAATAGGTTCGTGGCTATTTTCATTTTCGTATTTCGGAGTTCGCGAATTCGGATGAAACGTAAGATGGTAATCGAGCTTAACGATCATGCTGCAATTAGAAACGGAGCGACGGGTAACAAGGTTCCCTCCCTGGCCATGCTGAGGAAGAAGGCCTCGCGACCGACCATACAAAGCGACCTGGAGGTATTCACAGCATCTTCGGCGAAGAGCGCCCCGGAGCCCTGTAAAAGTTGCGGGAAGCCGGATCAGCCGGAACGGTTTCACAGTCACCCGAAGGGTAGCCAGAAGGCGAAGGAGATCTCCACGAATTCGAAGTCGAAGACAACGGTGCCGAAATCTATTCAGAAGCCCGTCGCCTTAAACTTTCGCAGCGACAGGAGCAAGAACAAGTCCGAGGAGACGGTGGTTCAAGAGGCGAAGGCTAAATCGAGTGGCCCTCAAGAGAGGCTTAGTCCGTCGCGCAGACCATCCTCGGCGCCTACCAAGAAAGGGCCAAGGACGATCACTTGTTACATATGCGGCCGCGAATTTGGCACCGCCAGCTTTCCCATTCACGAGCCCAGATGCATGCAGGTAAGTTCCTTGCCGAGGATTCCCCGATTCTGCTATCGTTTCCCACGATCACCTTTGATGACCTTGGGCGACCTTGGGCGACCTTGACCGATAGACGACGAGTAAAGATATACGGGTGGCTCTCGGTTATAATTTTAACAATATTCCCGCGAGTCCAGTTGCATGTCACTGGGCAGAATAATTGACGCAAGATAGCTTCCCATTGAACTTGAACTGTATTATTCATACGTCGGATGGTATTGGACGGTGATGCATGAATATTATTGAATGTCTCTGCCTGGAGGCACGTAATACGTCAAGGCCCTTCGTAAAATCGATACGAATATATGTACGCGCGGCGTAATTCGTCCGATCTGATATCAGCAACATTTATATACTATACCACGTGAACTGACACCTCGCGCTATCTCACCTATAGCTGAGCTTATACGAGCTGTGATCAGTGCTATGCACTTTGCACGTGAGTCGCGGTTTCTACATGTACGAGCGGCTCGATTGCATCCATACGTGACCTCGACTTTCCATGTTTCCATTTATGCGCTACTCGCGAGGAAGCAGTAATTGTACCTCGCGTGCATGTATGTGTCTCAATAACGTTCGTTGAGCCGTTCTACTGTGACTCGCTGTGCAAGTACATTTTCAGTATCAAGTTTATGTAACTGCATCCCGCGCTATCTATTCTCCTTCTTTCATTCAAATTTGCAAAGGGCTATTAGCTTCGCGCTTACTATTCGTGTCTTGGTGGTCCCCATTGGCAGTGCACGATGTGTACGCGTTAGACTTTAATGGACTGTTGTCGTCGCAGAAATGGGAACGAGAGAATAATTCTTTACCCGCGAACCAAAGACGCCCGACACCTCAAAGGCCCGACGTTACGATCGATCATTCGGAATGGAATACAGCTGCATGGGAAGAAAGCCAGGTATTTCATTTAAACGTCTCTTCAAGCATGCAAATTGCGCCTATAGCCATTGATAGCCGAGGGCAGCTTTCTGAAACTGACCTCTTATCTTCGAGGAATACCGCGCTGGCTACGAACAATCGCACTTTCGTATTTATCGATGTGGACGAACGTATTCTAATTAGCATGGAGTGAGTCATTCTGCCAAGTTCAACAGAGCAGGCGAAGATCTCTATTAGGCGGTGATGTAATGGAATTAAGTCACTGGTGGATTCGGTTTTCAACAGCGCGCACTGGAGTCGAATACGTGCATTTGGCATTCATAAGATTTTTAATCGCCTGCTAGGAATAAATTGAAGATTCAAAGTTCTCTCCATGGGATTGCAATTTGATATGTGCAAGCCTGTCGAATCGATTAGTAGATATCGTTAGAGGTTGCGAGCCCTTCTACGCGTAATGGTAACGTGACTCGTCGAAGCTCACCCTTGCACGCGCCGTATGCAAACGAAGGAATTGCAAATAGGAATAACAAGTAGGAGCCGTTTATTAGGTCTCTGGTTCCACATGGAGAACACGTCACGCACTATAATCCACTAGCCCTATCGTGTTCAAGGTGCTGCCCTACATTTATCGCACGGCCTTTGCTTTCCCAGTGTGGTGGCATGCTTGATCTAAAAAAGTTCAGAACCGCATTGCGACTCATTAAGTTCGAGATTAAAGAGAAGCTTTCTTTTTTCGCGGATTCCTTCCTTACACTCGTAACGCTCACCCACGACCGGTGAACTGAAGGACAAAGTGCTTCAAATCCTCAGCAGTCATATATCTAATTATAATAAATACAGTTCACCTCGCTAATCGAGGGTTAACGCATAATCCAGGTATAGGTGAATCTAACGGTTCGAAATCTCACATTTTTCAGGCTCAATTGGTCCCGTGCTCCAAATGCGGAAGGACGTTTCTACCGGAGCGCCTGCCGATACATCAGAAGAGTTGCAAAGCTTCGCCAAAGGTACAACTGTTTCGTGAGATTTATAGCTTCAAATTAGGGCTGGGACTATTTGTCGAATTTTTCGGTATTCGAATATTCGAATACTTCAGTTGCTCCAAGTATTCGAATACTATTCGAATATTTAAGTATTCGAATACTATTCGAGTATTTAAGTATTCGAATACTGGGGTATTCGAATAGTATGGTGTGAATAATAAATCAAGTTCTTTACGTTCATTTTTTTACAAGAGTAGTATTCGAATCCTGAAATATTCGAGTAGAATTCGAATATTGGGGTATTCGAATAGTATGGTGTGAATTATAAATCAAGTTCTTTGCGTTCATTTTTTTACAAGAATAGTATTCGGATCCTGAAATATTCGAGTAGTATTCGAATACTTAAATACTCGAATCCTGAAATATTCTATTAGTATTTGAATACTTAAATATTCGAATAGTATTCGAATACTTAAATATTCGAATAATAACATTCGAATACTCAAATATTCGAAGTTTATTCGTAACATTCGAATACTTGTAAAATATTCGAATAGACCCAGCTCTACTTCAAATACAGTAGCCTGCCGATTTAATCTAGTAAATCATCTCTACCACATTCGCTTGATCGACGGTACCATCGATTGATATCTAAACAAGTAGCGCTATTCTGTGCTCTTCTCGTGCAAAGTAATACGTATTCCTCTTATCCATAATCGATAGAATCCTGACTCAGAGAAGTCGGAAAATCCTATTTCGGAGAAATCAGTGAGCACATCGCGAGTGGGGCCGCCCACGGTCCCATGCCAGAGTTGCGGCAGAAAATTTGGCACGAAGAGTATCAAGATACACGAGCCGCAATGCATCAAGCGGTCCCAAATCGAGAATGACAGGGAGCCGGCTCACGAGCGACGAAAGGTGTCGAGCAGCCAGCAAAAATTAGAAACATCGAGCGTGCAAGATCTTTTGACCAGCCCAACGGGGGTGAGTGGTGTTCGAAGGCACGCTTATATCATCCACTTTGTATAGATCGTTATCCTTGGTCCATACTTTTGAGAGATACTCGCAGTGTACAAGCTTGTTCTCATTGATATTCGTCTATCTAAATATTCTAAATTGTTCGCGCGAGGTCGTTCGCGATCGCACTATTGTACGCGTCGGAGGGCGATATAAATTTCTGTGCAGAATGAAAATCAACGTGAATCGTTTATGTGCAATAAACATGTGTCGTTCATGCTTGAGTGTTGTCAATGGGGGGATGCAGGATCAGTGATTCGGAGGCAATTGGTTTTAGGACACTCAGCAGAAGAGGACGGTCACGTGCTATATATGCGGTAGAGACTTTGGATCTAGAAGTGTAGCTATTCACGAGCCACAGTGTTTGAAAAAGTGGCACGCGGAGAACGACAAATTGCCACCGGGTCAGAGGAGGAAGGAACCGCAGAAACCTGAAGTGATCTATACTCGTAAGTCGATATCATTAAAAAGAAAGGAATAATGAAACAAGCCCGATCGAAGAAGCGCCTTTGTTATGTGTAATATATCCGCGATATCAAGCATCGGACAATTCCAGCGAAGCGGCTTAATTGATGTCAGGAGTTGAACAACCTCGTTGATCGATTTACTCGAATACTTTCATTCGGCATACTTCTGGTTTAAAAACGCGAGTAGAATGTTCCGTTCCCCCTTTACATTTATAATCGATGCTGATCCTGTCGATCTTCTTATCGCCGGGGTAGCCGCGATGGGATCATTGTGCAAGGAAATTAAGTGTCGGTCGCGTGTCCTCGCGGTCAACCGATGAACTTAAGGTCAGCGTAATTATATCGATCGGAGGGCATCATTGCAGACAGGAAGCGACATACATATTAGCCGAGCCGTATCAAATACTTGAGATAATCTTTACCGATCTAGATAAAGTGACATTGTCACTTTATTGAATGAAATTGAACTGAAATTAAATTAATTTAAAAATTCAAATTCTGACCACCCCCACTTTAAAGTAACCACCTAATTAAAAAATAACCGAAATTCTATCATTTCATTCATCCTCCAAAGAACAAATTTCTAGAATTTCAATAAATTCAAATTCTGACCACCCCCACTTTAAAGTAACCACCTAATTAAAAAATAACCGAAATTCTATCATTTCATTCATCCTCCAAAGAACAAATTTCTAGAATTTCAATAAATTCAAATTCTGACCACCTCCAGCGAGTTGAATGAGTTGAAGGAAAGCATTTGCTTTTATTTAAATTTGTGAACAGGTGATCCAGAAACAGGAAACGCGGTTCAAGTCGACACGACGGCGATGGCCGAGGCCAGCTGGAAGTCGCATTTGAGGCAACTGATCCCGTGCAAGCATTGCGGAAGGACCTTTAATCCTGATCGCGTGAACATCCACGAACGGAGCTGCAAGGGGAACCATTGAAATTCCATTTTTTTTTTTTTCAAAACAATTAGTGGATCGCGCCCGACGACGATCAAGGGAATAGCGTGATCTTTATATCTTTCTATCCTATAGATACAAATGCTAGTGCACGTGTATACATATACATCTAGATTATTATTTGTCATTTCTATTTTCGAGAATCTATAATCTGATAGCAGCAAGATATCTTAACACGATATGTACATAGTATACGGTTGTACTGTACATTGCACTCCAGGGTATCTCTAAGAATAAGTGTTTTACAAGGAAACGCACAATCGTTACTATTTGCATAGTCTCTACGTAATTAATGTCTTTTGTACACGCGCCCTATGTATAGTAGATATAGAGTCGTGAATGTCGAATAACATAGTATTTTGTATGAATACGTATCATCGAATGGAGAACAAGAACGTAATGTTCAGCGATAAATATATCTATATCTAACCAGTGTCCCTTTCGTAACCTTTTTAACTTTATCTCAGACGTGCCTATCCTCTTCGCCTCCCCCCTATATATAATCGAAGACGATAATTTTCATATTAAATGAGATCGTCCACGAGAGTCAAACTATGGTTTACAACGAAAAGTAAGAGCAAAGGAAGAGCTATAATTCTTTTTCTTTATATCTTAATTCGAACCGTGCAGGTGGCAGCACCACATGCAACAGTTGCCACAATACGGCACCGCTACAGATTAACGGGATTGCATTTAAAAGTCACAAAACGAGATCACCTGCAGCCTGCGCGCGCAGGTTTAGCCACGTGGTAGGGATCAGGAAATTCCAATTGGTCCTGTGCACGACACGGAATAAGCGTGACAGTGGGCGCCCTCTATCGTGCATGAAACGTTCGTCCCTTTCACGAAACTCGTGTTCTTTCCCAGGGAGTCCGCCATTGTTGGTGCACGTATATTTTGGACCAGGGCAACGGAAATCGGACAACATCCAAGATGGTACGTATGATCGTCGCGAATTATCGTAAGCCTGCGAAACTATACTGTGCGTGGAGTGCAGGGGTGCGAATATTTTTCAAGACCGAGTGTCACCTGGTTTCGGGCAGTATTGCAAACTAGCCGATTACTTGGGATTGCGCAACTATTTTCGAGGACGGATTTCGAGGCTCGCGATGGATATACCGGGGCAAAGATCTCCTATAGCTCTGCAAATATTGCGGCGGAACATTCCTGCATATTTTATGCGGCGAGGGCCCACAGTTGTCGGCGTTCGAAGTTCAAATATGTTTCGCCCGTTGTTCGGAAGACAACGTGTCATGGAGCTTTTCTTGATACGAGTCAGCATGCTTTCGGGAGCATCGTGAGCCCGAGAGATGCTCGTAACGGTCTCTATTGAATTCGGAAATCTCACGAAAATCATCCGCAAACATTATCGTGCGAAAAAATACATCGAACACGATGTGCGTACATAACGAAGGGGTCCCAACGCTATATGCTTGGAAGTCACTTCGGCACGAAACGCACGGACGCTGTGTAGAAAAAAATGTCTACATAGAAGGATGCTATTTCCTTTTCATGTGCATTATAATCTTTAACTGTGATATTTACCAAGATTTCTGAGGCTTTAATTCCAATATGGTCAGTACTAAGATCACCGGGTTATATTTTTCCGTGAAAATAAGAATTATCTTTTGAATTCCATATTTCAGGATAATATTTAGCGTAAGAGAACGCGAAGTAATCAGTTTGTTGGATAGGAGAGATTTCAGTTCATTTCATTATTGCATTTCATTGCATCACATCGTTCAAAATGTTCTTTGCTCCAGGTGAACTTCACGGTGGACGAGATACGTACCATGATGGACAAAAAGAAAAACATCAGAAATATGTCCGTCATTGCACACGTCGATCATGGAAAGTCAACTTTGACCGACTCCCTTGTGTCCAAGGCCGGTATTATTGCTGGTGCCAAAGCTGGCGAGACCCGATTCACCGACACACGTAAGGACGAGCAGGAACGTTGCATTACGATTAAATCCACGTAAGTTTACTGCAACTTCGCACGATCTTCTCCGTCTTCGTCGATCCGACTTTCTGCAATTAATATTTTCAAATCGCTTTATAGGGCTATTTCTATGTTCTTCGCCCTCGACGAGAAAGATTTAGTTTTTATCACAAACCCCGATCAACGTGACAAAGAGGAGAAGGGTTTCTTAATCAATCTGATCGACTCTCCTGGCCACGTAGATTTCTCTAGTGAAGTAACTGCTGCTCTCCGTGTAACTGACGGAGCTCTCGTAGTTGTTGATTGTGTATCTGGTAAGAATCCAACCTTAATATATTAAAATCGTAAAGTTCGGTTCGCACTCGACTCCCTTCCAGCACAAAAAGTGTTACTCTGTAGTGCATCAGCTGGTTTAACTGGCTGATACACATGGACAGTGCTGATGGTGCATTAATGGAAGGAGATTAAACAGAAGCAACTGTGTTTAAACGCTGTTAGTGGACCTCTATCCCTATGTCCGTTACTAACATGCTACGACACAATTCCTACAATTTTACAATTTATTCTCCATTATTATTAACACATTCCTTCAAATTCTAACCGATTCCTTTGGTTTCGTTAGGTGTGTGCGTACAGACAGAAACTGTACTTCGTCAAGCTATTGCCGAACGTATCAAGCCTGTACTGTTCATGAACAAAATGGACAGAGCTTTGTTGGAACTTCAGCTCGATAGCGAAGATCTCTATCAAACTTTCCAGCGTATTGTTGAAAACGTTAACGTTATTATTGCAACGTACTCTGACGATGATGGTCCCATGGGCGAAGTCAGAGTAAGCGAATAGCTTTCCCCCTTGTTTATAATATCACTTCGCTTCGATACTGATTCCACGCTTCTCATAAATAGGTAGATCCCAGCAAAGGATCAGTCGGTTTCGGCTCTGGTCTTCATGGTTGGGCGTTTACGCTAAAACAATTCTCTGAAATGTACGCCGAGAAATTCAAAATTGACGTGGTGAAACTCATGAACAGACTGTGGGGAGAGTCGTTCTTTAATCCCAAAACCAAAAAGTGGAACAAGCAGAAGGAGACAGATAACAAACGATCCTTCTGCATGTACGTCTTAGACCCAATTTATAAGGTATTTTATAAACCAATTTGCTTTTCTGCCGATCAGATAATTTCTTTTCGACGGTACTAATACAGAATTAATTCATAGGTGTTCGATTGTATCATGAACTACAAGAAAGATGAAGCAGACAATCTGATGCAAAAGTTGGGAATTGTTCTGAAACCAGAAGACAAAGATAAGGATGGCAAGGCCCTCCTTAAGGTAAGATCATTTAGTTAACCAATTGAATATCACTGTGCTAGCACGATTTTAAAGTGTTCATGATGATTGTTCTAAAATTTTCTGACACCTCTTCTGAATATTATTGAGTGAAAGTCCGAACGTGATCTGACGATACTCCAATCTTAAATATATAATTAATTGCTAGTGCACGCTCGTACATTACTATTCTTTCACGCTTCAGGTTGTCATGAGAACATGGTTACCAGCTGGAGAGGCTTTACTTCAGATGATTGCTATTCACTTACCGTCTCCGGTAACTGCTCAGAAATATCGTATGGAAATGTTGTACGAAGGTCCACTCGACGATGAGGCTGCTATTGGTATTAAGGTACTTATAGTCTTATTATTTCAGAATATTATTAATCTAGTCTTACCACATATGATGATATTATACACAGACCTGTACTGAGATAAATGATCGATATTACTATATTTTTAACTGATTAAAGTCTAGCATGTATATGAAATTCATATACAGTAGCTGATAAGTTTGCGCTAAATAATGTTTTATTCCGTAGAACTGTGATCCAAATGGGCCGCTCATGATGTACGTTTCGAAAATGGTACCGACTTCTGACAAAGGTCGCTTCTACGCTTTCGGTCGTGTATTCTCCGGAAAAGTGTGCACTGGCATGAAAGCTCGTATCATGGGACCCAACTTCCAACCGGGCAAAAAAGAAGACCTGTACGAGAAAGCTATTCAGCGTACAATCTTGATGATGGGTCGTTACGTTGAGGCGATTGAAGATGTGCCTTCTGGTTAGTAAAGCTCCCACTCGCGAATATCCGCTCATTTACGAATTTCAAATTCGCGCCACTTCAAACTCAAATGATGAATGTTCTCACAGACCTGTACCGATATTTCCTGAGTGACAATAGAACGGCCAACTGATGTTATAAATAAATTATGATAATGTTATTCGTAGTTCGTATACATGCAACTATAGATTATTTCTTTGTTTAATATAGGTAATATTTGCGGTCTTGTCGGTGTCGATCAGTTCTTAGTGAAGACTGGAACTATTACAACGTACAAGGACGCGCACAACATGAAAGTTATGAAGTTCTCAGTCTCGCCTGTGGTGCGTGTCGCTGTTGAACCCAAGAATCCAGCTGATTTGCCTAAATTGGTGGAAGGTGCGTTCACAGATATATACATTCGATTAACTATAACTATAACGAAGTTTATTAAATGATTAATGATGAAACTACATTTAGAGCATTGGGTTATGATGAACCGTGATTTTTTGTTGACACCTGAAGATGCATTTTTACTTAACCTGTAGTTAAATAGTAGAAACGTTATTCTACAACAAATTGTTCGTGTTCAGGTCTGAAACGTTTGGCGAAATCTGATCCTATGGTGCAGTGTATCATCGAAGAATCCGGAGAGCATATTATCGCGGGTGCTGGAGAACTTCATCTTGAAATCTGCTTGAAGGATTTGGAAGAAGACCATGCTTGCATACCCATTAAGAAATCGGACCCCGTTGTTTCTTACAGAGAAACGATTTCAGAACAATCGAATCAAATGTGTCTTTCAAAATCACCCAACAAGCACAATCGTCTGTTCATGATGGCGTGTCCTATGCCCGATGGTCTTGCTGAAGATATCGACAGCGTACGTTTCATGTTTCAATATGCTGAGAAAGGATACGAAGTAACTTGTCGCTTCTTTTGCTTATCATTTATTAATTTTACAGGGTGACGTTAACCCCAGGGATGACTTCAAAGTGCGCGCTCGTTATTTGAACGAGAAATACGACTACGATGTAACCGAAGCTAGGAAGATCTGGTGCTTTGGACCCGACGGAACTGGACCCAACATCTTGGTAGACTGCTCTAAAGGAGTGCAGTATCTTAACGAAATTAAGGATTCTGTAGTGGCTGGATTCCAATGGGCGACGAAAGAGGTAAAGTATATTTCGAGAGTAACCGCGGAAAATTCTGTCAGCTTGATCTATGATAGGTAACAATTATTTCAGGGTGTCCTTTCAGAAGAAAACTTGAGAGGTGTACGTTTCAACATTCATGATGTAACGTTACATGCTGACGCTATTCACAGAGGCGGTGGACAGATCATCCCTACCACAAGACGTTGCCTTTACGCTTGTCTGCTTACTGCCTCTCCTCGACTAATGGAACCAGTCTACTTGTGTGAAATTCAGGTAAGCCCAAGTTCCGTTATTCCCTACAGAATTATTTCTTCCATATTGATTCCCCGTACACCGCTTGACTGGAACGATCCTCTCTTCGCAGTGCCCGGAAATAGCCGTCGGTGGTATCTACGGAGTGCTTAATCGCAGAAGAGGTCACGTATTCGAAGAGCAACAAGTCGCTGGCACACCCATGTTCGTAGTTAAAGCATATCTTCCAGTCAACGAGTCCTTTGGCTTTACTGCCGACTTGCGTTCCAACACCGGAGGACAGGCTTTCCCACAGTGTGTATTCGACCATTGGCAGGTTTTGCCCGGCGATCCAATGGAACCTAGCACCAGACCGTACCAAGTTGTGCAGGTAAACATACATTATTTTCTTAAGTTGGCGCACAATGCTAGGAAACGATCCACGATCATAACTGATGGTAACGGATGAATGCAACTACGTTACCATTTTTAATCTCGTGGAAAAGCAACTGTTTTTTGTTTTGGTGTTCCAGTAGTATAAATCCTGGTTTGCCTGAATAGGGAAACATACAGGACACTGCCTTTTGCAACATTGTTGCGCGCGCGCGCGCGCGTGTGTTCCGAACGCTTGTTAATTCACAACTGTTTTTTGTATTTATAGGACACGCGTAAGAGGAAGGGGTTGAAGGAAGGTCTCCCAGATTTGAATGCATACCTTGACAAATTGTAACCATAGACATGCGTACCATATTTAAATATCTATTTAAATATTGTAATTCAATTAATATCGCTGGAGCCGTATACAACTGCATCGGTTTATTATGAACTTTGTTTTGCGCAAAGAACCGTGAGAAATACACAATTATAAATATTGAAAAGGAAAGATAATAAATTGTAATTATAACGGAAAGTATGTAATGCTAGCGCAGGGGAGGAATATTTTGTACATTTATTTAAGTGAACACGCCACATCGTCGAGATCCTCGTGGCTTTACGTTTTTTAGCGTATAATCAGCATCATATGGAAGACTCGATTGTTATTTTTATTGTGGCAACGGCCGTTGTCGATTTCGTATAAAAAGGAACAGAAAAGGGGAAAAACTAAGTTTTTTACATTGCTTTTTTTTACTACAATTAGCCTGTTATCTTTTGTTGATGTTCTTGAACGATTGGATGAACTTTCGGAGTTATTAATAACAGAAAAAGAAATCACAGCAATGTACTCAAACAGAAAAAACACCAGGAAATTAAAGATGAAATGAAAAAAGAAATGCCTTTTTTATTCCATCGATTTGATAAAATTATCCAATCATTACAAATAAATGCTCGTCGAAGGAACTAGAATTCTGTGTTTGCAACAAATATTCCAGTAATATACCTACCGACACGTTAAACTACGATAAAATGATCATTCAGTGTACCAAATCTATTTTTCCATATATTTTACCTTAGTTTCATTGATTTGTTTTGTACATGTTACGAGACATAATTAAAATACACTTTTCAATTTACGAATAGTAGTTTACTAAATACGTCACATTCATTTAAACTAAATCGAACTCATCGCTTTAATAATGCGTCCAAGTATTAGACGTGTGTTAGAACTACCAGCCTAACGAATGAATTTTGATAAATCTCTTTGCGAGCATAGTATAAATTAGTAAAGTTGTATTTACAAAAATGCAATACAGCGACAAATTGCGTCGACAATACTGTTGCGGGAATTTACACAGGATTAATCGTGTTCTTGTAGATTCCTGCCAACGATTGAACTGCTAAAAGTATAATGTCCCTTCTGGAAACTCCAGTAAGCGCATGGTACCATTCATTGTGAGGAACCTTTGAACAAAGATTCTTATATTCCCAGAAAGCTTACTATAATCTGTATTGTTTTGTTTAATACGAACCTGTAAACTGCTTGCCATTAAGCTGCCGACGGTAACTGCTAATCCAGACCATTTAAGGGGATAATCTTCGGGCGTTGCTTCCTGTGCCATTGTTACTATTTGGCTTGGCACAGGTATCATTTGTGTGAACGTTTGTAAATTCACGTTACGCTTGGGATCGTTCAGAAGTATCACTCCTAAATCATACCACTTGTCTTCGCCAACTTCTAACAAAAAGTTCTCCACAGCAATTATGGGTACGTCTCTTGGAAGGGATGGATTATTTCTCGCAGAGTTGATCCTCTCCTCTGCCCCTTTTACTCCAGCAGCGAAACCAACCGGTTGAACAGCGACGGCTGAACTGTCAACCGCCACGCCACTGAAAAGTCACCCGGTATCTCGTTGAAATTACAGTAACATAAAATCCACTATCACGTAAACCAGACCGGATCGGTGATTTTACATTATTACTTACGTCACTGTTGCTTTCCCGAATACCGATTGAAAAGCCTGACGTACGGGACTGACTTTGACATCCTTGTTCGAAGCCACCACAACCTCCATATCGCCACCGGAATCTGGAATGTACATGTTTAACAGAGCCCGCATGTATGTTTGCACATTAACTAGCATATTGCACAGCCACTGTGTAACGCTTTGACTCTAAATTCGTATACAAATGGCGCGAGACATGGTCTATTGGTAACAAGGGCTAAGTCGTTCCTGTCTTCGTTTACAATAACTTATTGGTTTTCGTGTCGATTCACTTTTTCATACGCAATGTTTACATAAATATCACATATATAAAAACGTTTACACGGCACGAACACGGATTATATCACTCGATAATTGACAGACTTTCAAGGCTGAAGTTCTTTCTATCAAAAGCATTCAATATTTTGTATTGCAAATGACAGTTGAAGCAGTGTGCAGCACAGTTCAATGAATTACATTTGGCTTGCAGTTAGTCCAGAAATAACACAGTCTCATATATACATCTCCTTCAGATATGACGCAATAACATAATTACACACACGCATGCGACGTGTCAGGCATACTGACACACATGTCAACGCGAAATTGACGAAACGAAAATGTCAGTAAGTTTGTGAAATAAAGTATATTCGGGTTGCTTTTACTTGCATGTCAGTATTAGTAGTATTCTTACTTACAAATGAACTCACGCATCTGGGGATCTAATGTTGTGATCATAGTATTAACGCTATTCTTCGCCTTCTCCGCCACTTTGCTCAGGACATTACTGTTCACCACTGTCTCCTTAACCCACGATAGTAAACCGCCGCCGACTATCCCCGAATCTTGCACCAGGCTATCCGGTTGTACCATAGTTTGAACATTTTGCACGGACGGAGTTGCGGTAGCAGTCGAAGCTACCTGATGTGTTTTTGGCTGCAAAGGCTTGGACTGAACGGGAGCATTTAACATTGATTTAACAGGTTCATATTTCATTTGGGCGACTGGTTCCTGATTGTGAGAAGGCCTCTCTGATAAAAGCATTCCTGAATTGGAAACAAAGCTAGGCAGCGCGCTGGGCGGCGCTACGTTTGATAACAAATTTCCTGTAGACGTTGAAGAGAGGCTGCTAAAGGAATCTGAAAATTACATTCCGTTTGTTGCCCGTGCCGACTATATACACACATCGCGATACCTTAAATGCCTTAATCTACGGAAACTAAGCTGTCAATCATCGAATTGCTTCACTTTCGCTTATCATGTCTTTCGGACAACATATCGTAGCTTCGCAAGGATGTTTGACAGCCATGGAGGTGTTTGTTTTCCTTTTCAATATCTCACCTGTTTTGACAATTTCTCCGGATGTGGATGATTCATCCGTCTTTCTTTCGACGAATTCGAATGTGGATTCCCCATTGGAATCGTCGGTCATTGCTAACTAACTTCTCTAAATTCACGCGAAAAACACGTTCAAACCTATATTGCGAATTTTCTGTATGCAAATATGTATATATGCAAAAGACAATACTTCGACTACATATAATTATGGCACACCAGTGGCTAACTTCATGATCGTCTCGCGTCCGTGTCACTCGAACCAGCTTGAACGTAGCAACTGATCTTGACACGTAGTTCCCTCATTTCTGTATATGTAGCTTGTTCTGTTTTCCCATTTATTTTAATTCTTAATAAAAAGAACATTTATTACCTTACAAAGCAATATGTTTTATATAAGTTGAGAGATTTATTCTTATACCAATGCCTATTTCCTAATCAATATATGCATTCTACTTGTATAGTTACAGTAGGATTTATAAATACAAAATAAGATGGACACGTTTACTTAACATGGAATGTATTTATAAACATAAAAGCATTTACATCGAGTAGTACACATCATTCATACAGCGCCGAGTACGGAGCGTGGATATGCGGCTGCATCCGTGCAGATGAAAACATTTCCTGACGCAGCTTCAGGTTATATTCGTGATCAATGCGTTACCACCTCATTTTGAGTAATTTGCGTTTATGTAGTGAAAGAGGAATACTAAGCAAAATAACGTCGCTCCGAGAATGTTGCAAAAAACTGCCAGCTGCACGTCTGTGATCATCTGAAATGTTGCAGAGTTAACCTAGCCACTTAGTTCTATATTCAATTATGAGAGCGATCTTGAATAAGTAGGAACGGCGAAGTATTTTCAATATGAATTAATCAAAGAATGAGTATAGGTACCTACCTTAATGAATTATTTTATGGTGTTCTATTCGATAAACTTGAATTAAAAGTGCGTGGTCTGACACGTAACACGCTATAGCTCAGTGACGATCTGTCACGAAACTATCTGGATTATCTTGTTCAACCGTTGGCAGCAGCTTCTAGAAACTTTCTTTTCCCGTAAAATAAAAGCGAGTACCTAGCTGGAATTAACAATTGTAAGGGGTTAAAAATTACAAAATTATAACGTATTTAAACGTGCATTAATTAATGAAAATGAGGGCTTCCATTATTGGAAGATTTTAATTTAGGGTAATCGTGTCGCTAGGGATATGGAAATATAACTATATAGTAGTAGCGTGCTTTGAACCGGTTTATTGAAATGCGTTCGAATGCCGTATTTAAAATTCAAGATTTAAAGAACAAAGGAACATTTGATTAATAAGACATCGGTGATTTTACTTAAGAATGTTAAATAGATGCTTTATTCCTCGAATTAACGATAAAGAATGCTAGTTAAATCAGTTGTATTCTACAGTATTTTTTCTACTACTTAACAATACGAAAGTTTCGAGTAAATATCAGAGAAGGAAAGTGATAGGAATTGCGACGATTATTTTGTACGTTTTATTGCGTTATTTAGAGCTTTCAGCATTCTAACATTATGCTCTACCTCGTGTAAAAACTTTTTGGTGGCATTACTTAACCTGTACATGTACTACATCAACACGCGCGCAATCGTAGCGAAAGTTCGCCTTGTATTTCGCTATTCGAATAATCATTAAGGATGTTTGAAGCACACAGTATTAATGCTGAGCACAAAGACTTGATCCATGACATCGCTTACGATTTTTATGGGCAGCGAATGGCAACATGTTCCAGTGACCAATTTGTGAAAGTAAGCCAGCGTACAGTTGACACATTGCCCTCCAAAGATCTGCTGTCGTACACATGCGTGAAGATTGTCAAATTTAAATAGGTCTGGGACGAAGACGAGCACGGGAACTGGCACTTAACCGCGTCATGGAAAGCCCACAGTGGATCTGTGTGGAAAGTTACTTGGGCCCATCCGGAGTTCGGTCAAGTTCTAGCGACGTGTTCTTTTGACAGGACCGCGGCTGTATGGGAAGAAATAGGTAGAATTACGATCGACCCTTAACTCTTTGGCCTCTCTTCTAATTAGCTAATCGATAGTTCTACGCGTCGTTAATAGTCGGAGAAGGATCAGGCCCGGGTGAATGCGGCATGAGACATTGGGTCAGACGAACGAATTTAGTAGACTCTCGAAAGTCTGTTACAGACGTGAAATTCGCACCCAAAACTCTAGGTCTGCTGTTAGCTACTTGCAGCGAGGACGGGGTAATTCGAATATATGAAGCTCCCGATGTTATGAATCTGAGTCAATGGACTCTGCAACATGATATCGGCTGTAAGCTTCAATGTAGTTGCCTTTCGTGGAACCCGTCGCTCTCGAGGTAAAGAAATACTGAAACCTTCCTAGGAGTACGCTTGATTTAGAGTTATTAATTTATTATTATGTGTATTAGACTACACCCTCCCATGATAGCGGTTGGAAGCGACGATACGAATCCGTCGTCTGGGGGAAAAGTGTTTATATACGAATATTCTGAAAGTAGTAGAAGATGGGCGAAAACAGAGACATTGGCGATCGTCGACCCTGTGCACGATATTGCTTTCGCTCCGAATTTAGGCAGAAGCTTTCATACATTGGCTGTTGCGACGAAAGATGTACGAATCATTTCATTGAAACCTATACTGTGAGTATAAATTCTGAAATTTGTACGAACGATCGGCGGACAAGAAGTTACAGAAGGTTGGTTTCCTTTGTACAGAGATAGCGTGCAAAGCGGTGTGCCACGCTTCGAAATCACTACGGCGGCACAGTTTTTCGATCACGATTTTACTGTATGGCGAGTGTGCTGGAACATTATGGGCACCATTTTAGCAAGCTCAGGGGACGACGGTTGCGTTCGGTTATGGAAAGACAATTACATTAATAATTGGAAGTGTGTTGCTGTTTTGAAAGGTGATGGCACTTCTGCTCAGAGCGCAGAAACCCCTACAGCAGCAACACCGCCGAACCACTCGACAGGAACACAGCAAACGCCTTCTACAACAAGGTACTACAAATTGGGTTCCATCAGTCACCCGAATCAAGTGCCCTGGCACTAGAGAGAACGATTTCTTTGTTAATATTTAATGATTTTCATGCTCTTTGTTATCCCACGCAACTGTGCACTGCTTGTGTGACAACTAGTGGACTTACGATTATATAATAAAGACATTGGTTATTCTTATTTTCCAACAGAATTATATACTTTCTATTTTTCGTAGCGCTAAGCCGATTTACATGAATTATAAGTTTGTAGTAGCTGCACTATCTCCTATTATTTTAGTAGCTTGTACCGTTTGTTAAATAAGATAGGCACGAAATGTATGTCTCATTAGAAACTTTTTGTAATAAATTCTGTGTTAATGTACGGTCGCTTGATGATTTTGGCGAATTAGTAAATTTACTGTTCAATCGTTTCGGTCTCAAACGAAGTGGTCACCTCGAAGTATGAATTAAAAAAGAGAAAATTTTGTTGGAAGCTTGCTACATTGTAAACATTAGGTATGCTAATAAATTAAGTAATATATTTCTCTTACTGTTAAAACAATTGTAAATATTCCATTACGATGTGTGTACACTTGAATACATTGTCTTTATAGTTTGGAAATTATTCGAATGGAAACAGATTTTTCAGTCAATTTGTAATATAATTTTTTTTAACTAATAAATGCTTTGTTGTATTACAACACACTCTTTTATTTTTGTCCTACCTTAAGACGTTAAGTAACACGATTTATTTAGGAACTATGCTACTCTATCATCACAGCTAAGTTCTATATTACTTTTATAGCGCACGACCGTCGATTCTATAATCTAACTAATTTCTATTTCACTTTCAGAGCAGTAACTATAGCAACTGTCACTGCAGAGAAGCCTACGGTGACAGTAATGTGCATTAACCAATGGCAGGCACCTGTTACGAAAGGTCGCTTTCGTAATTCTGTGTGGCTGGGAAATCCTAGCGAGGCAACGCCGCCATGACTCCCGATGTTCGAGTGTCCGAAAGCAAAAAAGTAACTACACCTGACACAATTATTCAGTTTACATTCAAGAGTGTTTTTGTTATTAGACAGGCGAAGAAAAATCAAATATCTCCTACACGTACTTATCAGTATTGCACGAGCGCAATACATGGCAATAATTAATGCATCAATCAGTACTATAACAACAAATTTAGGCGGTAATTATTAGCGTTCTGTACATAAATGTAAAGATCATTATTTTATACAGTTGTTTTGACCAACGTTTCTGAATGGGTTCTTCGTAATTGTACGTATATTACTTTTTATTTCCATAGGACAGTTGTATCCAATTAAAATAAAATATATATCTAAACAAAAAGCGCGTTTACATCGTTCATTTATACATAGTTGATCAAACGAGGCAGGGAACCCTTTGTTTTAAATGTATTTGAAATTTTAAACCGGAAACGAAGCTGTACACTGTGTTAGACAAACTGCGAGTAGATGTTTTTACAAAATTTGTTAAAACATATCTGGAATGCATTAAAAATGTTGTTTAATAATATTGATATGAGTCTCTAACAAAATGACTGATTATAGAATAATAATAACTCAATTGCACTTGCATGACTAACGTAGTAACACGCAACCGCTGCTAGTTCCGTCAGTTGATTTCGAAATGTTTGATCGTTCGTCCGTTAGGTCTGTAATATCGCAGGAATTTTATCGATTAAAAACTGCTTTTACGTGCGCGATGGAATAGTGGCACTCTTCTATTGTGCATGGAGAATGGAAAACTGCGATAGGAAAGCCGTAAATCATGAAACGAGTAGTGGAGCCTGCGAGGAGGAGCTTGCTGGACGTAGTAAGACATAATCTGCGTGCAGCCACCAGGGTAAAAACAATTCATTTTCATTACTGTTTGTTTCATTCGTTTTCTTTCTTCTTGTCGCGAATATCGTAACGTAATGTCTTCGCGTAGAAAGTTAGTGTAATCGGATATAAGTTGTCTGCCGTTTTCCGTTGTGGCGGCAACGCCACCTAACGCTAGAGCACTAAAGAGGTGAGTATGCGCATCCGCCATATTGGGTCCTCTGGAGAGAGAAAATTATTGTGTATCCGCCTTTTTGAGTATGCTCAGATTCACTTTATAAACAAAAATATGCGTTGCTGATATTGATATATTGTAGCACGACACATTATTAGAGTATTTTATTACATTTAAGCTTATATTTGGTTTATAAAGCAAATTTGACAATACTGAAAAAGGCGGGTTCTCAATAATCATCTCTCTCCAGAGGACCCAATATGGCGGATGCGCATACTCACCTCTTTAGTGCTCTAAACGCCTCCGACAACAACGCCAGCAGCAAGAAGACGGCGCAAGCAGATGCTTGTTCCTAGAAACGAGGCTTAAGGCGAGCGATCGCTCTAGAAAAAAAAATATATAAAATAAAATTTTGATGTTAAACGATTTTATTGAAAATGCACTAAAAACTAAAAAATAATTCTTGTCTTGTACTGCAATTTTGATGGTGTTTTTTCATATTAAATAAAATCGTGGAGCAGAATTTTTCATAACAGAATTTAATACAGCATCAAGCGTCGAAATGAATTTGAGATACCCTGCTCCACGATTTTATTTAATGTGAAAAAACACCATCGAAATTGCAGTACAAGAAAAGAATTATTTTTTAGTTTTTAGTGCATTTTTAATAAAATCGTTTAACATACATTTTTTTTGATATATTTTTTTGTTTTCTAGTTTTTAGTGTCTGGATTTTTAAATGCTTTTTTTATTTTATATAATTATTTCATTTAATTTCAAATCGCGATGCGACTATCGACCAGAACGCAGCGGCTTTTTGTCGTTTTCGTAAAGAAAACGGTTATATTTATTGAGGACTGGGTAATTTTTTCACCCGCTCGGGGTTTATTATTTTTTAAAATATTGTATTGTCATCCAAAGTACGCACGCCTGCAAAGTTTCAAGACAATTGGATAGTTGGAAGTGGGTTAAATTTGAGTTGTCAGATTTGAACCATACAAACCCCAAACTAACCTCCCACTGTAACATCTCGTGCGCATCATCGGCGCGCATCATCGACGCGAATCCCGCGCATAGTTCGAACTTGCCCGCCAGTTTTTAAATTCCGCGTTGCAAAGAAATCAATTTCCCTCAACGCACTTAGGTACATATCTGTGCGTTTTATTTGTAGGTTACACATATAACGCGTATCGTGTATATTGGGGAATATGATGGCAGGCATTCGGAAGTAGAAAAGGTATCAATCATAAGTTAATTACGGGCAATAATTGTATACAAAATAGAGACTGTTATGAAAACTAAGGAACACGATTTGCAGAAAATGGAATCTATCATCAATGATTTGCAAGCAGATTATGCCGATGTTCCCATAAGTGGGCTTTTCCTAGTGTATCCTCAATACTACATCCATGTGTTAGAGGTGCGTAATCGCGGATTCTCACCTTCAAATTCGATTACAATACATTTCTCCTTTCGTAAATGAAAAATCGACCCATTAATATAGGCGTCGGAGGACATTATTTACAAGCATTTGAAAGCTCTGTACGATGACAAAAGCGAGGACTGCAAATTTGGAAAATTGATATTCCTTCCATCTTACCATCACGTCCGTCAAGTAAGCTCCACGTTAAAACAAAGCCTGCCTTTCGTGGCGCTAAATGGAAATATTTCGTTTCCGAACGTTTAGACATTTTTCACGGAATGGTTTAGCGTGTACACGGTGCCGCCTACGCTGTTAGATAAATTGGAGTCGTACGAATTGACTGAGATCCAGAAGCAAGTTGCCAATTGTTTGGAGAAAGTGTACTCTTTGTGCGAGAGTATCACGAACACAGCCCGCGATTATGTAAGTTTCGCTACACTCATAAGAAATATTGATGACCATTCAAGATCGCCTCTATTGCAAATCAGTTTGCAAATCGTGACCCCGTATTTTAAATACGTAAACTGGCTAATAGTGTCAGCCACAAGATTTAATTCTTCACTCACAACTCTACCGTCTCCTTTAAAAGACAAGCTACGACTCTGTCTGTACCTTATAACTCTATTAGTCTATTATAATTATATCATAGCTTATAACTTCGCTCTTCCAAGTTATAATAATAATAATAATAATGATAATGATAATAATAACACACAACCGTCCAATATTTTCCTCGTCGAGTGCAGCAAACGATTAAAGCTTCTTATATTCGATTTAAAACTATCCCCCGAAAAGTCAGTGTCCATAAAGGACGTCGTGCAGAACTTGAGCGACAAGATTTCACGAATGTTCCCTGAGAGCACGGTGCTGGAGTACTTGCTGAACGCGAAGAGTCCCGTATTTCTAACTGTGGAAGACTATATCAAAATACACGCCACAGTGCCGTTTATTCATTTGTATCAAGGTAACAGCACTGCACTTACGACTAACTTCTCCTCGAGAAACCTAAAGCTAAGATCTCTGGATGCCTCTCTCGATCGAAAGAGATCGATAATGGGGCAAAGTTAATAGATGGTCGTTGAATAAAAACGATTATTTATTTCAGAGTATTTACAATATCAAAAAAACGTCTCCTTTTTGTTTTACGGGGTACATGAAATTTGTGTCGGATGTCGCTAAACTAATTACATATACAAATTCCATTCGAATGGTTTTGTTTCTCGCGAAAGCAGCTGGTCAGACTCGTTCGTTCAGACGTAACAGGCGGTATACGGCTGAGACGGTGCTTCCATGTACTTCTTAGATCTAAAAAGATTTCTTTTGGCTCTTATCCCTGGCTACTCTAAAGATACATAGTAACGAAGCGAATTGGTGTGCAACTGCTGGTCGGTAGATCGGCTCTTGTGGTCGTTGCGCGAGTTGGCGAGAATCCCTTCGAAGGGCGGCAATTCTCTACGTAGAAATCAGTCGAGATTATGCAACGGAATTCTACCTTCATGGCACATCGCTTTCGTGAAAGATGAAAAGCTTGAAGGTTCGTCGAGTACGCGTGCAATCGACTTTGGAACTCCTCTATTACATCGGCGTTACAATTCCTCGGGTGCACCTACACTAGAGTTGAAAGCTCCTCTAGTGTACGTACACTCGGCACCGCAATTCGTCAAGTACACGCACGCGGGCTCGACCAAGTGATCGGACTTATCGTTAAATGGTTCTGTTCGAGAAGGCGCAGTGAGTTGGCGCGCAAAGACCACAAGATGCTCCGCATGGACAGACCAAATGATTCTGCACTACAAGAGTAACTTCGCTCTGAAGATGAAGGAACGTCTTTACGTTGACGGTGAAACGGTTCATAACGGATGGCGATTATCTTGCAGACAGCACCTGGCCGCCGCCCAGCGACTTCATGTTCCGCGGAGCTTTCGAGGCGGACAATCGGCCGAACCATGGCTCGACAAAAGAAGCCAAAGCTTCCCCGGCGATGCACGGTGGACACCACTAGAAGCAACGATCTACCGCGGACTTCCCTGCGCCTCCAAAGATGCTGATCCGTTCGGAGAAATGGCCACCCATTCGTGGCGTTCTGTCTCCCCCAAGAATGCTCGGGACTCTGTCGACGAAATGAATTGCGAACGGCGTCGGCACGCGTTTAGACCGTTCCGCAGTTGCCGGGAAGGATCGTACGAATGAGCTATGAAAAGTTGTTGGCAGTTTGTGTGTCGAGATTGATCGTCTGGAATCGTAGAAGCCGTTTTTTTATCGCGCGTCTTCCGCTGTCGCGACTCTTCCACCCTGTCAGCTCGCGTGTACGCTAATGCAAGAAGAAATAGGCGTTTCTTTTTTTGTTTGTAACAACGATTAGTAAAGTTCCTCTTAGTACACTGGCTATGTACCGACATCAATTCCATCAATGGCAATAATAAACAACGATTCGCGCCCATACTCTTCTCTTTACGCGTGCTCGAACGCTATTAGACACGCTCATCTTCCTTCCCCCCCTCCCCCCTCTCGCCGAGGATAAAACTTAACGACTAGCGATCGAAAGAACACATTCATCTAGAGGACTCGAAAGAACGTCTAACCCTTTCACTCACCCTTTCTCCCTTGATATATTACACGATCGACTCGCCGCGAAAACACCGTTCATTTTTCTACAACCATAATTACATCGAGCTATCTATTGTGCATCCACGTCTTTCCACGCGTCTGCTGTCCTTCCTCTTCTCTCCACCATCTGCTTCTTAATCCCTCTTTCAACACACGTACACTTTAATCGTGCCACGGAAAGATAGAGGCATTTACAGAGCGAAGCGAAATCCAAATACGCTCGTCGATTTGCTTCGCGAACAGCCCACCGTCGTTCAACATGCTGCACGTGCCAAAGGGGAACTCAACCTCCCCGATGCACTCGATACAATCGCTTAGGAAACGTTCCTTTTACACATTGCACAAGATGCTTAACCCTTACGATAGAATCCAGAAGTACTGCGCACTGGCGAAAGTGATGGGGGATCTTTTTTAGCGTTCCTGCTGCCTTCTTCCTTCGTCTTCGTCCGATTCACTTTCCCGACGTTCCCCTCCCTCTCTGCTTAATTTTGATTTTCGATATGTCTCTGCGTCCTCGTTCTTCGCCACCTCGCTTACTCGCGAACATTCTTGTTCCCATTGACTCTCTCTCCTTCTCGTTGCCACGGCTGTCCGTTGCTGGTGAAGGCTGGCTTCCGATTCAATGCACGTTAGTCCGGCTGCTCGATCGACCATTTACGCATGTACACAATTATTTATAGGGTTTCCTTACATCGACTAGACGAATTGTACAGTGTACCATAGTAAAAGTGGGAATAAACCTCTTTCTGTTCATTTGTTTTCTCTCTTTTTTTTATATATATATATATATGTATATATATATATATACTAGCAATCTGTATAAAATATCCTCCGTATTTCAAGTGTATTATGTACAGCACGCGCGATCACCCGTGCGTGTATGTATATAAGTTTCGTATTTATTTATATATATATATATATTTATATACCAACAAAACTCAATCTCGCGCACACGCAGAATTTTTTACAACTTTGCAAACGCACGGTGGCTCGAGCAATCGCGTCCGTTCAATGCGAAAAGGGCACTTGATCGAACAGAGAAACGTAAACGCGACAATGGCTATAGTGCTGGGAGGAAAACTGAATTCGCTTCGAACTAAAAACGCCTGCTTTGTTCTCGACCCCCTGCGGATCGTGTCCCATCGACTTCTCACTCGCGTTCGTTTCGTAGAACGCCGCAGTGAAACCGTCCCGGACGCGTACGACGTTTGAAAAAATATACAGGGTGTCCAGTGGGAGCATAAACGAGTTTAGTAACTGTATTAATACCCTGAAGAAAAGTGGTCGCACGAAACTTATGAATGCCCACGAATCAACCAACTCCCACACACCATTCCTTTTCCAGTCTACGAACAGGTAGCTGCAAACTCGCATCGGACGCTCCAATGAAACAGCAATAAACGTATGGGGGTAACAAGAATCTCCCGGATCTCACGGTTCACTCGCACGCCTCCGCGAAAGCGGAGTACGAACGCCTCGGAGACGGTTCGCCGTTGATCGGTGCGCGTCCCGGGATGCCTTGGCGAAGGGGCGCCAGGCCTGATACGTACTTCGAGAAACAATACGCGTCGAACTGTTCATACATGACTGGTCTGCACGCGACGGCAGCGTCACACGGAGCTCTCCCTTTTCGCCATCACGATCGGCGTGCTCATTTTCCCGTCCTTCTGCGACTGGATGCAACACTGGCCAGGGATCCTCGCCTCCACGTCCTTGGCCAGCAGCGTGCCGCTCGGGCAAGCCCTGCTGACCACCCCCAGGCTGGTGTACAGCATCGGAGGGCTCATCGTCATCGACATCGACTGCACGCTCTGGCTGGGCCAGTGCTGCCTTGGAAGAGTGCAGACGCCGCTCTCGTACACGTCGCTAACTATTGGCTGAAACTGAAATTCAGGTGTGAGGAACCGGGAGTGCTTGAACCAGATTGCTTGGGCTAAGCGCGGATGTGAATATCGAACGTGCGACGATTTTATGAACGAATGGGGGATGTGTGTCTAACGAGAGTTTAGATTGATTCTTGGCCGGGAAGGGGATGGTGACATGTTTCGGGGTAGTGGGAAGTTTGGTCTGGATAGTTGGCGTGTAGCGCGAGACGCGTAATGGTGGATAATGATGGGACGCATTAGCGGAAGTTGCAGCTTACGCTTTTATGTTTCGCCGTCAGATTCGTGAACTCGTGGAGCGGCATGCCGTTGCGAATGGTGCAATAACCGACGTAACTGCCGTGACCGCTGACGGAAGTGGCCGTCGAGTGTTCCAGCAAACTTCTCGACGGGGATGTTTCGATGGTCGAGACGAGTCGCCTCTTCCTCAGATACTCGGACGGCTCGTCGCCTGCTCCAACAAAGACAGGGGATTAAACAAAACATTCTTACAATCGGACCAATATAAGCCTACATCTAGACATTGAGGAGATCAAAGAGATTTTGAAAGATTGTAAACGCGTCCCAAGAATCTTAGAATTTCAAAAGTCTCCAATTCGACAGGGTTTAAAAAATCTGACAAGCCTCTGTGGATTTGAGGCTTCAGGTGGTTAGTTGAACTTTGAGGAATCCCAGAAGGTTTCTAGAAGTCCCAAGTGATCTCGAGATCTGTTGAAACCCCCAATCAATCTAGTCGAATAGAACACATTTTCGAACCCTCTTTTACCATGTTTGAATCACCCTCTCTAAAAGTCGCTACGATTCGGGAAGCATAGAACGGCATTCGAGTCGCGTAGCGTTCAATGAATTACGAAAACAGACGAACCGGTGATTTGCTGAGGTATGATGTCCGGATTCTTCTCGTCGTTTTCGCTTATGTCACCGCTGCTCTCGAGCTTCCTGAAGGGGCTGGTGGGGTGTTTCTCGTCCGAGAGCAGGCTGCTCCCCTCGCGGAACCTCAGCTCCCTTTGGATAGGGACCGCCTTGGTCTGTTTACCGTGATCCTCCATTTGCGACTTGCTCTGCTCGTCCACTTGCGTGTGCTGAATTCTGAGCACGACCATCACGATCCCCGCGACTATGATCAGCGCGGTCACCACGCCGATCATCACGCTCAGCATCGGCATCAGTCTGATATTCTGCCTCGGTCTCTCTGAAATGAACGTTGAACGACAATAAGTAACAAGCTCGAGGCACAGTGTGCTCTTCGCGTTCCTATCGAACCCGCGATTCAGAATATTCGAAACACCCGCTCTTCATAGTATATGTATTCTGTAAAGCACGTCGAGGGAAAGGTGTGCCGGCCACGCGTAATTAAAGTAACATCGTCGATTTCAATGCCGCCACCGCCGCTCGAAAATCCATATCCCTTTGATACCGCAACCTTCTCTTTCTTAAACCCCGGTACGCTGAACTTTTCCGACTCAACGTACGATTCGGAACGCATCCATCGCCCGGGGGGCAGGACGAACGGCCGTTTGTTCTTCCAGTCTCCCGGCGTCAAAGGGCGCCGCGGGGGAGGGTCGCGATTAATTGGAACAAATGTAGAGTTCCTTTCGCCGATACTGGAGGGGATGACCAGGAGTTAATTACTTTATCGGTACAATGGAACAAATTTCGTTGCAACGGGGAAGGATGAATTGTTTCGCAAACAAAGATCTCGTGACAATTGCGAATCAGAATATCCCAACCTCTTCGCCGTAACCACTCTACCCTCCCCCTCTCTCCTCTGTCCTTTTAGGTAATGAAATTGGTTGAAAGCTCGTTTCGCGGTTACAGGTGCTCGTTCGCTCGTCTCTGTGGTACTTGTTTCCAGGTGGCAAAGAGAGATATAGAGAGATAGAGGAACGCGCATTTACCTGACTCGGATGTTAATTGTTTTTCCGGCAGCCTGAGGGTTCCAGCTAGCACCACCATCGCCTCGCTACGCCCTTTATCGTTGTAGGCGTAGATGCAAGCCTGGTAAAGGGCACCAGAGTCCAGGTGACTGACGCTGAAACGCGGGACCGGGGACGTCAGGTTCGCACGCAGTTCCTGGCTGTTGCTCTCCCTCACCTCCAGCAGGAAGGACTGTGGTAAACCGCCGTTGAACCCTTCCGCGCATCGCACTGAGAACGAGTTCGTCGACGTGTTCGAGGTGGTGCAGTTGTGAACCATGTCCGGTCGACCTGCCGCCGCAATGGTAAGTTGACGATTCGAATAGTGCAAGTAGTGACCGCGATAAGGGGCTTTTGTGCAAACAGGGCTTTGAAAATGCAATTGAACATCGGGGGGTATCTCTGTCGGAGACCACCGTGCAGGGAGAACTTGGACATTCGGATTAGAAGGGGTGGTATTATCAGGGGCAACTGGAGATTTCTTGTCAGTGGGATAGATTAAAGTTGAAGTTTCTCTGCTGTGGAAATTCGAGCCGAGGTCGGTTTTGGTAAAGTTAAGGATCGTTTTCGAGGGAAGTTTTGGTCACTCTGATCTCCGTTGTCGGTTTTATGTTCTTGTAAATAATGGTAAACCGTGATAATGGAGAATCCAAAGAAATTCCGACCCGTTTATTCGCGACCCCGTTCTTTGTATTTAATTCCTTTTTCTCCACTTGGCCCGGCAATAATAATCGTCCGCGATCGTCAAGCAATAATTCCGAGCAAGCTTCTCCAAAATAACTGGAATGCCATTTAACAATTTACAGAAGCGAAAGGACGAAGGATGAAAGCATTACTAACGCAATAAAAAGCTGCCGCGTTAAAGATACTTCGTACCGGTAAGTTGGATGAAGGAAGAGATACACTCTTCTGTAATGGAAAACAATTGAAAGTAAAAAAAGGCGCAGCTCGTGTACCGGCGCCGTAACGAGGAATAATTTCGTTTCCATTAAAACAGCAAAGAGGAGAGCGATTTAAGTTTCGCCCGCTGGGGGTGCAACTAGAAACGCGTTTTGTTTCAGTGGGAGCGCGGCCGAGGGGGCGGAGAGCCTCCCCTTTAAACTTGTTCGGCCGGGCTTTCGGCGTTTGTCCTTTAAAATTGCCGAGTAATATAAATGACTGGCGGTAATAAAGTCACAGTGTGCAACGAGAAATAAAAAGTTTTTCCGCAACTACTTTATTAATATCCCTACACTTTCCACCGTGCTTCGCGAAGTGAAACTTCCAAGCGCTGAAACTTTTCAATTTCACGTCTCATCAGCGATACCAATGGACACCCAAAAGAACCCCCCCGTCGCGAATGAATTTCGAATCTGAATGCATATGTACCACGGATAGAACGCGAATTCTCATCCAGAGCCAGCATTCAGCGGCACACGCCGCTTCGTCCTCGTTGAAGAGTAATTAGAATGCTAAAGAAAAGAAGGCACGCCGCGGCATTTTACACGCGAATGACAACAACTGCGTCAAAGGGGGATGCGAGAAACATCTACTGCGTTCGTAACCGCCGACGAGCGCTTGCCTTAATCAGCCATTGATGATTTTTCGTTTCATCATTCCTAGCCTTTGATTCTCCAAAATTCCTCACAAATGCAGGATTTGCTCGTTGATATTACGCTCCGACGACAGTAGCTAAATTCCCATTCGAATTTCGAAGTAAATGGCAAATGGGTTCTTCGTGGGAAGCTCGCGAACGTCTTCGTTTGTGGATGCAACGTAGGTACGCGAGCGTCACCGAAGCCCCGTTATGAATTTTCATTGCGTAATTGAAATTGCGTGAACGGTTGTTAAGTTGTTCGATTATCGAGTACTTTACGAACAATGAAAATTCCGGAGTTTCGAGCGGGCTTTCGCGTGGCTTTGGAATGTCCCAGCCCTTTGCCACTGCAACAATTGGATCGTTTCGGTGGATCAATGGGGATGCTTGTTACTGAAAAAGGGCCGCCGACGCGCGCGAGAATGTAGGCATACACGTATATGTCCTAACGAATTTCCGTTTTATTCCCCGAACTCCACGATTCGGAAAAGTCAGCACACCGCGAACAACTCTGGATTAACGTACCGCGAGAATCTCCTTTTTGTAAATTGCAATTAATTCTTTCCTACTGTCGATGTTTCGCGTGTGTAATTTCCAGCTGTAGCTTATCCAAAATAACCGTGCCTTAGTTTGCCCTAAATTCTAGGGTTGGCGTGTCCCGAGGGGAATTATTTATAAAATCGTATATATAATTTCAGTGTCACTCTCCTCTCTTCGTGCAGAAAGTCGCGTTGGTGATTTTATCAAGTCTGTGGGCAGTGGCTCAGGGGTACACCAAACGCTAGTAGTACGAGTCAACGATTTGTCAGACGCGGTAGAATACAATGTAGTAGAGGAAGACTATGATTATCCGTAGAACAATACATTGATTAGGTAGACTAGAATAGACCTGTACCTGGTCAGTCAAGTAGAACAGACATGCATCTGGTCAGCCAAGTAGAGCAGAACGAGTTAATCCCGTCGCAATGAACCGACTGAAGAACCAATCGCTACTCGATCATTTCCCGAAATCTCTGAATAAGTTCACTTCCAAAATGAACAAACACGTTAACAGTCTCAATATTAATCGGGGAATTGGAAGGGTACCGGGAAGTGATAGAAATTTCTAGCCGCGACGGAGAATGTTCCATCGTGCTCGCCAGACTACGATCTGGTCGCGCGGAGTATTATACGAGCACGAGGTTTCACGGTCGACAGGAATTTCCATGATCGAATTACCACCATAAAGATACCTCACCGGCCGGTATGATGTGATAGACGCAGGGCACTTGTTGATCTCCAATTTGATTGGTCGCCCAGCACAGCAACGTGCCGTAATCCAATTCAGTCATGGGCGTGTATGAGACGATCGAGGATGTGCCAGCCCTGGCGATATGACCGGCGGCCACGTCGATACTCTCGGCGGAATTGTTGAAGGTCCATCGGAACTTCACCTCCGGCGGGTTCGCGTCCACTTGGCACGATATGTTTGCCTTTTCTTGCTTCGCCACCCCGTGGACCTTCGTCTGGTTCAATTTGCAGGTGGGCGCGACTGCAATCACGATTCGAGTCGTACGAGTTTCATTCGAGCGAAGGGATAATACTCAGCGAGTGTCTTGTTCGAGTTCTTTTTAAAGAAATTTCTAATTCTGCGAGGGAAAGGCAGGGGAATGTAATTGCTGTGGAATATAGCGATAAAGATCTGTGCTTCATGTTTCTTTCGAGTGTTCTGATTTTATAGTGGTTGTTCTTCGCGAGTAAAGCGAAGGTATTCCGCGTGAAACTTGAATAAAGTTACTTGAAGAGCCAATGCACCCGATGGAGTCGCTTCAGGGAGCGTAGGAGGAGAGTGTCTGATCATTTATTCAAAGCGGTGACACGTACACATCACGTTTAAGTAGAACGGTGAGCTCTCGCCGTCGCCTTCCGTGTTGTACCCGACGCAAGTGTAATTGCCTGCGCTTTTACGGTCGACGCCTTGCAGCACTAGGCTCTGATTGCTGATTATGATGCCCTGCGTGATGTTGTGATGGAGGGTTTTGCTCTGGAACAGAGGGCAATCAATGCGCCTTTGAATACATTCGCCCCATTTGGAATCGTCTTCAGTTTCCTCGTAAACATCGCCGCTGAAATATGTTTTTCTTAGGATTATCTTGAAATCCCGTTTTCGTGCAAGCGCGGAGCGTTGCTGGTGAATTCTGTAGCCCTTGGGAAATATGTACACACGTCTATGTACAAGTGCATGTACAGCCTTTCATTCTGCCTGTACGAAGGTGCAGCAAGATAAAGGGACTTCGCCTACACGATCGAACTTATTACGAAACTTTGAATACCTTGTTCGCTGGAAGTTTGTTTGCCTTTTTATACTAATACACGGCCGGCACCGCGTTCTCTTGGTTTCTTTCTAACACACTCGCCAATGCAGCACGCAGCCTCGTAACCGGTGAACTTTTCGGGATCTGGTACACCTTGGAAGCGGGCCACTTTGGAAACTTCTTGATCCACAGGAAACAAGCTTCTTTTAAATTGGTTGCGGACATGAAAGGGCGTGCTTCGATGCGAAGTCACTTTGTCAGCTTTTGTCAAGCCAGGTGATCAAGGGAAGGGAATTATCGAAGTATTGAGTTGTAGTGGTCCTGGGCTATCTACATTCTAAGCTGTGCCATGATTGAGTTATTCCGGTTCTGAACAATTCACAATTCTGAGCTATTTAAGTTCTAAGCGGTCTCAATTTTAAGCAATTTTGAGATATTGAAATTCTAAGCTATCCAGATTCTGAGCTATTGAAGTTTTGAGTTATTGAGATTCTAAGCTATACAGACTTTAAACTATCCAACTTTTAAGCTATCGAAATTCTAAGCCATCGAAATTCTAAGCTATCCAGATTTTGAACTATCGAAATTCTAAGCTATCGAAATTCTAAGCTATTCATATTCTGGGCTATTGAAGTTTTGAGTTATCGAAATTCTAAGCTATCCAGATTCTAAGCTATCCAAATTCTAAGCTATCGAAATTCTAAGCCATCGAAATTCTAAGCTATCCAGATTTTGAACTATCCAAATTCTAAGCTATCGAAATTCTAAGCTATTCAGATTCTGAGCTATTGAAGTTTTGAGTTATCGAGATACTAAGCTATCCAGATTCTAAGCCATCGAAATTCTAAGCTATCCAGATGTTGAACTATTCAAATTCTAAGCTATCCGAGTTCTGAGCTACCTAAATTCTAGCCTACCCAAGCCGCGAGTTATCCCTCTTCTGTGGCCAATTCTCTGCGCTAGAAAATTACTGTATACTCACCAAATGTCGCCACTCCACCTTGTAGACAGTAGGCTCAGCATGAATCAAACAGTCAAAGTACACATCTGTGCCCTCGCGTATCTCGTTGGGATTCAACGACGTGCCCAGCTGTATCCGTGTTTCCGGCGTGTCTGTAAATCGAAAACGCCAATAAGTCGCGGAGCGGCGAATAATCGTGACAGATCGATCGGTCATTTGTCCAGTAAGAGGCTCCCGACTGTGTATTTAATACGCTTACACTGTATCTCGAGGATCCAGCCGTCCTCAATCGGCTCGGTTCCCATGATTGGATTTTCAGCCCGACACGACAAGTGTCTGCCAGCATCTGCCTTGGTCGCCATGAAAGACAGGATACTCGTGGTCGTGTTCTCATCGCTGGAAGTCTGTAACAAAATTACGACGACTTCGCCTCCAGTTTTCCCGGCTATCTTTCTCCTTTCACTTTCGATCTTACAAACTCGATATAAAAATACTGGCTCCCGCGTATCTCGTGGCTAAACATACCCAACCCCGACCACAACTTACTCCCTCATCCTATACATTCTTTACACTCCTCCGCCAATATCATCCCTTCACAATTCTCATAAACAGAAAGAGAAATACTCTCTCCAACGAATGCGAGTTCACGTTCAACTCCTCTAATTGGTTCCATTAGCAGCGAGCTTTCATACGAGCAACGTCCAGAAGAAGAGTAAATCCCGCGATTTATCGCTAAGAGAAACTACGAAACTTCCCTCACCGTTTCTTCCCATTACCGTTTCCGACGATAATACAGCGATATGTTACCATTAACCATGGATGTATCGAAGGGCGAGTTTCCACAGGGATCTCAGCGAAATTGCCAAGTTTCTCCCTGACGCCCCGGCGATGCTCCCTACCAAGAAAGCAAACGTCCCTTCGCTCTCTTTTTTTTCCCTCCAACCCTCCCCTCGATATCTGAATTACGCGGCTTCCCACTTAGGTTATCCCGTTCGCCCGCCTCGGTAAGCAAACCGTTAATTCCACCACGGTTCCGCATTAACCCCTCTGTTGGCTCGCTTGTAAATTATAAATTTTAATACCTACGCGGGCGGCTTTCTTTCACGTTAGCGCGTTACTTAATCAAGATATAAATATTTGAGCCGGGCGGAGATTGAGACAGCGGGGGGTGGGGGTAGGGGGGGGGGGGAGAGGAGACAGAGAAAATATTGTTCCCGTAGCCGATACGCCTCATTCCGTAAGACTTTGCCCAGCCGCTTATATAAGAAAGTTAAACAAAAGAGGATGAGGCGCAAGGAGAAATACGGCAGGCGAACTATAATCTATAGGGGAACGTCGGAGGAAACGAGATCGTTCTTCTTCTTCGTCTGCTTCTTTTTCCTCTTCCTGTAATCTTGCAGTTTGGAAAGTTTCCTTTCTCCCCGTCACGCTTCCGCCCTCGCACGCTCGCCCCCTACCCCCCCCCCCCAATCCGCGAATGCTCTCCGCCCGAATCGACAACCGTTCCCGAGAAATATTGTCGACGTGAATTTTTCAGAAGCCCTTCATCTGCTGCGTCGATATACCAGCCACGAGCCGACAGCTCTCTTCTATTACCAGACCCCGTCCCATTGGCGAGAGGCTTAAACACCGTTCAAACTTTTAATTACCACGTTCAGCGCGAAATTTAGGCTTCACGATCGTCACAGAGCTACCGGCGAATTCCGGCAGCCCCGTTACAGCCGCTCGGCGAAAAATCCCCGACGATCATCGGTAAATTAAACGGGCGATTAGGGAGCTTCTTAACATTCCAATTACCGTTGATCAACATTCCCAAACTTCGCTGCGGAAGCTCGAATCGCCGATCCAACTACTTCGATACCGCTAACTGCTCTTTAAACCCTCGGATCCCCTCGATCTCGTCAATGTTTTTCCCGCCGCAGGGCCACTCGTCCTGGCCCCGATTAATCGCGTCGTATCGCCGAGGATACGCACAAATTAGCCTTAATTACGGCCGAGTAACGAGAGCGCGCGCCTGGTCACGTCGGCCGGGGGCAGCGTTATCACGTCACTGGGTTGCTTCGATTTAAATTATTCGCCGTCTAATGGCGCTTTCAGCGTGGCTTAAGCCTTGATAACGATATCCTGGCACGCTATCGCCAGCGGAGCACGAGGACGGGCACGATGCTCGCGTCGCAACACGCACGCAACTGCGGGGGTTAGCTGGTTTTACGGCTCCTTCAAGGGGCCACGCTGACCTAGGATTACGAATTATCGAATCTCTTTGGCACCTTCGTTACCTTCCACGCGATCGGCCGGGAGAAACAACACACTACCGTTAAGGAACTAGTTCTCGATCAGGCACGAATTTTTTATCAGTTCATGAAATAAATCGTTCTTCTAAGTTTATGCCAATAAATGATTGTTTGAAATAATTACTAACATAAAAATTGATAATTCAAAAATATATGTGTTGTCTGTGAAAGCAGGTAAGATTGTTAGTTTTCGTGAAAATAAATGTGTAAGGTAGCCCATTTGAAGGAAGCTTTTTACTGTTCTTTTACTGTTCGAAGTATCACCATCAACGCCACAGTCGATTTCTTTGCTGGATGTTGCGGTATTAAATATGATTTTCATACATTCTGCTTACAATAGTTTACTTTACAAAGTAGCGCAAGAATTTTAGTATTATATGTATCATTTTGCTTTAAAAGTCAGTGGTCATTATTTAGTTCCAATTTTTTCATGTGGAACTAATTTTTGATCACCTGAATAAAAAATAGGTCAGGACAGTATGAAATTATAAAAAAATTAAAGTTAGATGGAATAATACTAAGAACAAGTTTATTTGGTACTTTCTTTTTAATTAGTATTAGTATCTGATCAAATATTAGTTCCTTACCTGAAAAGAAATGAGTTCCCATGTATTTCAAATGATCATAAACTAGTTCCTCACCTGATCAAAAATTAGTTCCCATGTATTTTAGTTGATCAAAAACTAGTTCCTAGTCACCTTATTATTCCGTACCTTATAAATAATTAAATTATATTTATTTTCAACTTTTTACAATTTTTCCTTAAAGTTTAAACATTAATTCATCTTTTATTATAAAAAAGTCTATGGTTTAAAGTTTTATTAGGTTAAAAATAAATATTAAAGCAGGAAGCCCTCTAAACTGATCAGAAACTAGTTCCTTAACGGTACTTAGTCTCTGATTCTCGTGGATCTGATTCCTTCAGCAAATTCCTCGATTCACCCCATTTATAAATATTAGAATACCTGCTATATTCCTAGGAAATGTGATATTTGGTACAGATTGGATACTCTTCACTGATTTTAATTTAAAACACCAAATAAAGTAAAGTTTCTTAGAGTTCTTTAATCCCACGTTTCTCAGAATTGTTGAGCACAGAGTAGCTGCTCTAATACTCGTGAGCCACGGTGTACATTTTAGCCACGAGATATTTCGCTGGTTTAAAGCGACTTCGATTCACGCTCGGCTAGGGAACAGCCAGAGCAATGTCCTCCCGCCACTGGATGGCTCGTATAGTATTCGTTCTGAAGTGTCTACTTACGGTCTCCTTGGACTCCACCAAACGTTGGCTGTTCCTCCACCAGGTTACCGTGGCTGAAGGCCTGGAGCCAGATGTGGTGCAGACCAGGTCGTACCTCTTGCCCGCTGACAGAGGCTGGTTCGACCCGATTATCTTCACGTCCAGCGGGCTAACTGCAAGTTTATTTGTGGCGTCAGTCTGCTGTTGGTTGTGAGAGGTGGGTAGGAGATTCGGGGGATGGATTCATGGCCTCTGTGTTGACCGGTTAAGTAAGAACATGATTAAGGAGCTTTGTTTCTGATGACTGCGTGAGCGGAGGAAGTAGAGTAGATCAGTGTCTGGGTGGACAAGGAGAATGGGACAGTATGTGGATGAGCGTGGAGTGGTTGGACAGACACGTGGATTAATGCAGCGTATGATTGAGAAAAGTAGTGTCGAAATGGACACGAAGAACGGGGCAGTAATTAATCAGATGAGAGGGAGTGGGGTAGATATTACACGGACAAGGGGAATGGGAAAGTGGTGGATCAGATAAAGGGAATGGGAGAGTAAGTAATTAGAAAAGAGAACGCGATGGTGGTTGGGTTAAAGTGTAAAGTAGATCTGTAAGTGATGTTTAGTTAATCAAGTAGAATAATACAGAATATGGTAGGGCGGGTAATATGGGAGTAATGGATGATCAGGAAAAGTCGACTGGGGCCGTGCTTGATCAGACCAAACGAATTTAAGTAACAGGATATTTTGACGTAGCCCGATGATTTCGCAGATTTTCCATCTTTCACTTATTAATACCTGATTGGAGACCTGTATCGTTTGATTTCCCTCGAGATATCTCTGCTTCTATATTAGATCGTACATTGCCCTTTGCGTTGTTGTTGTTTTCATGTTAAATGGATAATTATTTGCGCTCCCAAGGCTGAGCCATCGATTATCCTGAACCCTCGTCCTAAATTATTTTTCCTCCGCTACAAACCTCTTCGTCATGCTCTACATATCATCTCACGAGACGTTGCCCCTGATGCAACACAACAACGTTATACACCGCTATACAACAACACTTATACTTGATTCTAGCCAGTCTTTGCACCCAATTATTCCATAAAACTTCTCTGTACAATCCCTCCTTGCGATGCAAAGCTCCTCCAAAAAGCACGATGCCACCTTTGGCACGGATTTAACAGGATTCTCTTTTAACCAAATTCGAGAGTGTCCGGACTTCGCCGCTACTTCTCGCTTACACGACTCGCTAAAGCATTCAACCTAACAAAGCCAATGTTAAAAGCAACGACTCCGCGCGAGAGTTCTTTCGTTGCGCGATCGTTGTAATTACGCCCGGTTACAAAGGAAACGCCACGCACCGGCGCGATGGGAAATCCTTTCCAGTCACGGACGGCACGGAACGATTTAATTCCGCCCTGCATTTACATATATACGCGGGCAAAGAACGCAACGATACAAGCGCCTGTTCGTAACAAAACGGGGGTGGGGCGGGGAGGGGGGCGGGTGGGGGGTGGGGGATTCCATAATTAATCCTCGTCCCGTTGTGTCGTCGCTGCAAATGAACGATATAGCCGTCGACCCGGCGAAAATTAAACGTCCGCCGACGTTCCTCCCCGTTCTTTCCCCAGCGCGGCTCCTTCTTTCCGCGCGACTGTTTTAGGGTCGTGTAGTATCCAACGCGGCAAAATTGACATTGAAAAATTCCCTTTGTTATAAAGCGATACATCATCGGCGCCGGGTTGCGGGTATAGTCGGGCACGGGAGAATCGAGTTATTCAGAAAATTCTCCATCCCCCACTTTTCCCCTCTTCAACCCATTCTCCACCTCCCGGAACCTTTCTGCTGCTCGTCTTTGGGACGTCGACTCGTGTTTCGAGGGATCTGGTAACCCTCCATTTAGCGTACAGGGAACGTTGCGGGTCCACATGGCAGTCTGTTCACATTTATCCGAGACAACGAGCAGCCGCCCGATCTATGCGCGTAAAACTGCAGGACCTTTGATCACGCGGCCGTGTGGCTGGCTCCTGATAGAGCACCCCGGCGAAACGGAATATATCTCGCGTACGCCGCAGTGAAATGTAAAAGGCTCGCCTGGCCGGGCGATCTCTTTTGACGAGTGGATTCTTTGCCGTGGGGCGATCGGTCACGCGGAAGCTTCTGAGATGGAAATGCGGCCGATACGTGTAGCGTCGCCCGCAAATTGGCTTTTGGTTTGAGTATTCGAGGCGAGTTGGTTGAGACGCAGACCGTGTTGATTCTTCATCGAGGTAGGGTATGGTCGGGGCGAGCAGCGCCGCCGCGTGGTCAGATGAAAAGGGGAGAGGGAGCAGTGTGATGCGAGAAATAGGGCAGACCAGCGCGTGGCTAGGTAAGTAGGCTAGACTGGTATGTGGCCTGGCAAGTAGGACGCAACCCTGTCTAATGCAAACAGAATGGGACGTTTCTCAGTTCTTTTCTCAGGCAAGTGGAACAACCCTGTATCTTATCGGACACTTGTATTGTCCCACTGGAGAAGTAGGGCTGTGCGTATCTAGACAATATTTGTTCAGACGAGAGGAACGCGTCAAGCAAAATGAAGACTTTTCAATGTTTCAAATCTTTACTCACACGAATTGAAGGGTTGGATGCGATAAGGGGACTAGCGCTTGGAAATTGGAAAAAATATTGTCCAAACGCAAAGAAAGATTGGTAAATTAAATGTTATTAAATTGAATTTCTAAAAATATAGTGTTGTACAGCTCGTCACGACACACATTTTTTCTATTTACAGTTTGTTTATCCAATCATTACTATTCGAGCTAAAAATTATAAACAAAAAATTTTTCATCGCCCGAAATCATTATTTCTTTAAACATAAATTGCGATAACTTGAGTAAATATTAAGGGATCGTTATGAGACTTGAAACATAACTTCAGAAAACTCTAGCGAAGCCGTAAAATGTATGCACAAAAACCATATGTTAAAAAATGTAATAATATTTAATTAAAAAGTAATACTGGACATAACCCATGTTTTTCAACGTTCGCCGTTAAAAAGTATCGAGGCAATTTTGAGGTACGTACAACTTGCAGCGACAAAGTTTTTCCTTGATGTACAAGAAAAAATTTCACCAATTTTCACACTGATTAATGAATAATTGTAGAAGATATGACGATATATGTAAATCTCGCACGCCACCAGCAGTCGGTAGCCGCGTGTAATGCGCTATTTAGCAGTTTTAGCACTCGCGTTGACTGTTGGTGCCGCGCGGGATTTATACATATCGCCGTATCTTCTACCATTATTTATTAATCAGCGTGAAAATTGGTGAAATTCTTCCTTGTATATTTTTTAACATATGGTTTTTGTGCATACATTTTATGGCTTCGCTAGTTTTCTGAAGTTATGTTTCAAGTCTCACAACGATCCCTTAATATTTACTCAAGTTACCGCAATTTATGTTTAAAGAAATAATGATTTCGGGCGATGAAAAATTTTTTGTTTATAATTTTTAGCTCGAATAGTAATGATTGGATACACAAACTGTAAAGAGAAAAAATGTGTGTCGTGACCAGCTATACAACACTATATTTTTAAAAATTCTGTTTAACAACATTTAATTTTCCAATCTTTCTTAGCGTTTGGACAATAATTTTTCCTATTTCCAAGCGCTAGTCCCCTTATTCTAAGTAATTTATCTCAGAGATAAATTACTTCAATTCCATACAAATTTCTCTGAACCTTCCCGTTTGAAATAACCAAGAAAACCTTTCGCCCTAAATTACAATCTCCGGTGAGTCGCGTTCCCCTTGCAATCGCAACCCTTTCGCCGAGCCGGGGGACTTCTTGCCTGGATCCCTCGATGGTGCAAGAAAGCAGTCGAAATCGCGGGAGAAGTCGACCTGGCGAGCTGGCAGCACAAGCGTGGCTCGTTCGACTTTGACAAAGGGGTGAAGCTGGCTTGCCACGTTCTCGTGCCACCCCCGACTACGTGAGAATTCACGCAGCCTCCAGAGGCGTGCACACAGCCGAGGAGTCCACAAAAGGAAAAGTTGAGCGCGAAATGTCGCGGGCCAACCGCGCGTTGCGAATTTCCTCGACTCTGCCCGCGCGATACGGCCTTTATGGTGGCTAGGCGGGGACAATGGCGCGTTACATCCCGATTTCGCTGCTTGGTCGGCGAGCACTGGTCGCGCGCTGATGGGGCACCTCCGTGGAAAAGCGTAGATAGAGTTGTTACGCTTTACGATGCTTGTCATCGCAGGGGAGCGCGCGCTGGACGCCCCTCGTGGCTCTGAACGGCGATTGGAATCGGAACCACTCCGGGGACGTTGAATCTTGAGCAAAGAGGAGGGTTTCTGTGGGATAACTTCAGTTTGCAGTTTGGAGTTTTGAAAGTTCGATTTTAGATCTCTTAATATTGGGAAACTCGCCCTTTGCTCTCTGTCGCCTCTAATGAGATCGGCGAAAGATCCTTAGTAAAGCTGTTCAGTGAATCCACAGAGTTTTGCATAATTGGGAAAAATCTGTCCCATTCTGTGGAGTCACTGAGAATTCACGCCGCAAGATTCAGCCGCGGTCGCGTTTAAAAGAGTCGCAGGGCGACTTCTAATGTAACTTCCGCCTCGCCCTAGTCGATAATGGGATCCCTGGGGCGATCGCATAATAAAGTAAACATCGCTTTAACCCTCTGGTAGTCTGTGCCATCGACCGCGGTCGGAATTAGCCCGCTGCAAGTCATGCAAATTAGTCCCAGCCGCAAGTCAGAAGGGACGCTGGCCTCGGTTGTGGCTGCTAGTGGCAACGGAATGGAATATTTGAAATATTGACTGGTCGATCGTCCGCAGCCACGGTTAACCCCTTTTTTACCTCATCCACCCGCGTATCCAATCACCACTTACCACTTACAACGCGCGGGACATATTCGTAGCTCACAACCGGTGCATCTCAAACACCGGCAAACCCTCTTACAACCTCCCTTCTACGCCCGGTTCCACCCTCGCGACAAAGAAGAAAGAAGCAGCAGAATCTCGTGTACTATCCACGAGAACGAGGCACCATATAGAACACCGAACTGGCCAGACATGCCATTGCCCTTAATAGCCATTCGAGCCGCGTGCAGGTCGATATATCCCACTCTCAGTGGAAAATGACGGAGACACTCTCGACCTCTCCAAGTCCCAACGACGATCTGGTCCAGCGATCGTTCGTGATTCTTCGACGCTGGCCACGATAAAAGTCCACCGTTAATTTCATTTCGCGCGACGATGCCGCCCTGAAGAACTCGCCGTTGATGCTTCTGATAGGAGAAGGGTGATCGCGATAGACGCGGAAGAAAATCAGTCGCGATTGATCTAGTGGGCCAGGATGGCGGAGCACGATCGACCTCGAGGCCTATGAGGCCTGTTGGAGGCCTACGACGAGTCTCGTGGGTGCTGGAGCCGTTAGAAGGCGAGCACTTGAATTCAAGTGGCGGTTGCCAGTGGTGGATGGAGCTCCCTTCGAGACAGGGGGAAATTGGATGAAAGCCGTCCTGGCCAACGATGGCTGGCGTGGCAGCCAAGAGGAGACGGAGGAAGAAGGAGAACGTTTTTCCAAGGGCGTATTCTTCGTGCTCGCTGTGAGGGAAGGCGTTACGCGAAATTGCGCTGTAACGTGGCCACTTACATGCTCCTTCCGTGGGAATCGAGCTGAAGGAAGTGTGTCAGGGCGATCGAGCCACAATGAATCTCTGGGATGTCGGTCAGTCGTTAGGTTGGTGGAGAATTAACGACGGCAGGTGGCTGGGAATATGTTTGGCCTGGTGATAGGAACGGGCTGGTTAAATTGCTATTTGAGAATCCCTCTGTATTCAGCAATTGAATTTCTCGCCAACGTTCGGTAATTATTCTGAATGGAGAGGAGGGAGGGTGGTCTTTTTATTGGGACGGCGAGAAGTTAATTCGATCTTAATCGGTTTGAAACACACGGAGGAGCTCCTGGTCGAGAAATTACCCAGTGGATAGGTTAATTGAGGCTTCTTCCCTGTCGAGGTTGTCAATTTGGTGGCTAGGGGCTGGAAATTGCGTTAGAGGTGGTAATTGTAGGGATTCTTGCGGAAACCGAGCTTCCCCAATTTCAGGAACTCGGCTGCACTTTTCCTTAAAGATTCGGTCCGAATTCTACACCTTTCTCACCCTCTGCGGTGTAGTTACTTACGGATAAATTGATCGGCGCGTCTTCAGCGCGTCTTACTTTAGATTTAAATTGCAATATCACTCGGGAGCATGGTTGTCTTTCACTCGCGGCAGCTGTGAGAAGGGATGATCGCCATTTCCCACGCGTTTACGATTATCAATCTTCAGCGTAGCGTCGCTGATAGAACGGTCGAAGATAAACAAGGGCCAGGCATCGATCGTACAACAGGCTCGCTGGTTAATCCGCGATCCAGCGAGGGGGATTTATCACGTACATTATGCAAACATTAGCTAGGGATCCGCGGGAAAAACGTGACACTTCGGGGAAATGTTTGTACGAGAAACAGGATTTACATGGCGGGCGGAGACGCCATTCCACTGCGTCGCCGGAGGATCAGACGCTGCTACACGCTTTTAGGAAACTTTTCTTCAGAGATCTTCTGGGGGACGTGCTTGATAACACGTCGACGTATGCGTAACGATGTATCAGCATTCCCTGTGACATCGATTTGCTTTCTCCTTACCTCGTTCCCTGTTCGACGATACCAGCTGCGCAACTCTGCGTTGTACCATCAACCCATCACTCTCCACTCACGTGTAACAACAAAAACCATAGTTCAATGGAGGATCTCAAGCCGCAAGCACACTTTATCCAATCTCACACCGTAGCATGAAAAAAAAAAAAAGAGAAGCTACATCCAGCGCCAAATCGAAAATACATAACCTTAAAACTCTTCCACCACTTCTCACCCTGTGTAACCCCGAAAATCAAGGTACACAAACATCTCCACAGAGCGTAATGATTCCTTTCATCGCGTGGCCAATCCTCTGTCGCCCGTTGCTCGCCAAACACGGGCGCAAGCTTTCGGGGCGGAGAAGGGTTCACGAGGGTGAAAAGGGCCGTCGATAGACAGTCCGTTGCCGGAGGGGCTGCGAGAGTATTCTGGCGTGTGCTGGCGTGCACGCGCACGCGAAAGTCTCCGTGCAGAGGGATGAAGAGCAACGTCGAACCTAAGACCTTCTGTCGCCCGGGGCGAATGGCTGTTTCGCCCAGCAGAGCGACCCTGACGCCAGGCCCACGACTTCTGCTGGCCGTTGACGTGACGACGTGACGTTTTAAAGAGCAGCGCGAACGCTCGTCGCCCGCGGAATAAAGGAAACGTTATTTCGCCTGCCTCCGAAGCGCGTCATAAACAGGGATCGATCTCGGCGCGCGTCAAACGTCCGTTAACGTTGACACGGCAAAAGGATAACGTATATACGAAACGTCGCGAATAGAACGCCCCGGTGTATCGCTTTGTATGCAGCTTTCGTACGTAAAAGAATACTTAATGCAGCCGCGAAAACACGGCCGCGGCTTGGGATCCATTGTTCGCGCGTCTAGTTTCGCCAGCCGTACGCGCGTCACTTGCCCGGAAATGGATAGGAGCTCTTTTAAGAATTGCTACGGCACGGATCTGAAGCCCCACGTTCAAGCAAGACGAATGCCCGCAGAGACGCTGAGAAACGAGGATTCAAGTCCTGAAGACCGACTCTGTTCCTCAAAGTCTCGTCATACCGCTCCCTGCTTACGTTCCCATCGAGCTCTGGTTTTTAGCTTGCTTCGCGGGTGGAATGTTGGAGGAGTCTTAGGGAACGTCGAACAGTCTTCTGTAATTTGTGGAATCTTGTAAGTTGAATCGTGTAACGAGGGAGAGGAATTCCTGGCGGAGCGATGAATTCATAAGCTTCTCTATTCAGTATATTTCTCCGAGACTCATGGGAATCAGCTTAAAAAAGCCTACGTTGTGAAAAGGGTCTAAGAATCATTGTCACCCTAAAAATCTATCTTTCTCGGAACTGGGTGAAGTAGATATCTCTAAGACGTCGTCCTTCAACACGTTCAATTCGAGACGCTGCCGCGTCTCATCGAACCGCAAAGCAATTGTCTCGCGTTCGAAACCGAGGTTACCCGCTACCAGACATCGAATCCACCAAAATTAGCGTACTCCGGGGCGTCATACGTGCGAATAACGGCTCTGGGGTGCCTCGGGAATCATTAATTCTATGCCCGTAGGCGCGCCAGTATAACTCCAAATGTCACGATTTTGAACACCGGGAATACGGGCTTGCGGTCGTCGAATAGACGAAGGTACTGAACGATCCAAAAGGGGCGCTACACCAGGCGAGAATACATCGCGGGATGCGACAAATCGAATTGCAAAGCGAGAGAAAAGCAAATCCCATGGATGAGAAGCTGAGGGTGTTACTTTCCCACCTTCCTTCACCCATTCTTCAAGGTCAGTTTCCCACTTTCCCACCCTCCTTAGCCACAATTTCATTGAGTGTCCCTGGAGACTCTGGACAAACAGGACGATAGCATGTTCCGCTTAGCGATACACCTTCGGTACCTGTTACAAGCTAATTTCCAATTCATCCGCCAGGTACACCCTGCGCGTCCTTTCATCTTTCTCTCGTTCCATCTCCGCTCGGGAGACGCTCTCCAAACGGATCGTTCCACGGGCAGGAAAACACTCGACGGGTCGACAAAACATTCAGCTCCGCGGAGCTGGCGTCTGGAATGGAGCGTGCACGGCTTTTGTGCGAGGATGCGGGAGGATGCGGGAGGATGCACGGCTGCAGGCTGGCGGAGATTTTCGTGGAACCGAGGGAACGTGCGCTAATCGGCCGTGAGGACCGCTCCAGCGATCGTTGGTTCGCTCGCGAGAACGTCTCGGCTCTCCTCAGTCGGATAATTGATCGGCGGGATCCAATTTCGCTCGTATAATGAAATTCAGCGGAGAGAACGGGACGATTCACCGGCGTATGATCGCTCTTATTCCATTTTGGTACGTCTTACTCGGGGATCCGCGTCCCTTGTTCGCTGCACCAGCGACGGCCCCTTTGATGAGACGCTACGAAATAACGAGACGCGAGTTTCAACGATGATTGGGTAGATCCCCGGGCTGCTGCTGAGCCAGGAACTCCTGAAGCTGACTTTGAAATTCCAAGTGGGCTACCGAGGAATCCTCCGCGTCCTTTTCATGTTCCTCCCTTCCTTTCGCCAGTCCCACCCTTTTATGTGCACAGTTTAGAATTCTGTTTAGGTAATAAGGATTTATGAGGGTCTTCGATGTTGTATCCTGGATTGTTGTAGGTACTTGAGGAGCAGAGCCTTATCGATGTTTATTTTTATTCGTATTTATTTCTGACGATTCATTTTCTAGAGGAAAGTTTTCTATCTTCAGATTTGTGTAGAGTAAACTTGATCTCTCTCGCGCCCTCACAATGCTGTTTCGAAAGTGAAAGTGGGCAGCTTTCTCGCGTTCGCGATCACTGCTGGAAACAAATGTGGTATTACGTTGGATGTACATAAGCGCTCGCGCTTCTGTAAACCGCGATAAATGGATGCACTTATGTATAGTCTAAGCGTGAATCTATTACGAGCAACCGGGCTGGTATAACTGAAAACAAAGGGTCGCATAATTTCTCGGCGGGTGGATATTCAGTCGCGACCGGCCGGCATAGTCCATTTACCCTATTATCACGGGTACGAGAGGGGGGGGGGGACGGCGCGGATTAAATGCAGTTTTAGCTTTCCGTCTTTCGCCACTGTTATTGTCTTCGAGTAATAAACGCGTCGCCTGAAAGCCTGCCTCCGTGTTCGGTTGTATAATACAATGCTATACACTAAAGGCTATTATACAATTTACGACGGATAGCAAGTTGAGCCCCATTAAACGGAGGTCATCAAAAGCAGCTTCTTCAGTTACCACAGCACAAAAACAACAGCTACTTCCTAGTATCTCGCAGTACTGCCTATCTGTCACCAGCGCGAGGTAAATTTCATGTAACAATAGTCAGGCAAATGTTGAAAGAGACTAGGGCGTAGCGCGCGATCGAGTGGCGCACGCGTGCCCCGTTACGCCGTAAAAGTGGAGAGAAAAATAAGCCATCGCGTCTCTATACGCGCTCCTCTGTGCGCCCCCGGCCTCAGAAAAGTTGGCGCCCCGGAATCGAGTCTCAGCAGCTAGTATTCAGGGCAAGCTTGACACTCGCCGTGTTAATAATACGTTTCCGGTGTTTTTCACGCGTCGCGACGCTGCTCGCCAAAGCCGGGGGTAGCCAGGTCTCAGTAGCGTCCAGAGGAGCATTCTTATTTGCATCCGGCCAGAGCGATACCCGGCCATTCGGCCAGACGGATTTCCCGCTGATATATCTACCCTTTCGCGTATATTCTCGTCCTCTATTCCGCGCGATTCCTGCCGCGGGAACCGTGGCACGCTCCGTTACGTTCTTGCCAATTGTTTAGCAGGGCGAACAACTGGAGCATCGAACGACGAACGTTTTCCAGAACGGTCGTGAAGAAAGTGCTCGACGATCGCTTCTTAAGAACACTCGTTCGCCAGCAGGCAGGGCTTTGGAATGGTGGTGGTTTAAATTGTGGGATAGGGGGCGTACGTAGTTGTGCGTGTTTCGTCGTGTGGAAGTGTGGAGATGTTGAAATGTTGTCTGCCGGGGTAGAAGGGCTTTGGAAAGACAGGGAGGAAGGAAAAGTTTGTTGGGATGGTATACTTGCGATAGAGGATAGGTATTGGTTACTCTGCTATAGCGAGAATCCCAGCTGGAGGAACCTGACGAACTTCAACGAGCCATCACTTTAGCCCTTCCTCAAAATATTCCTTCCAAATCACCTCCGCACATACTCGCGATCGTAAACACATCGTGTCACAAGGTGTTTCAATTTAAAGCCTCCTTGCTCAATGGTCCCTCCTTTTATCCCTCAGTATCGATAGGAACCACCGTAATTGAGAACGACTCGCGTATTCCATTGCCCCGCGCGTGGAACTTGGTCCCCCTTTTTCCCCGGCGATACGCATAATTACCCGATAATTCAGCGTTATCGGGAATAATTAGCTATTAACTCGCGTCGCGTGTTACAGCGGAATCTACTCTGCTATTTCGAGATCGTTGGTTCCGAGAGACCGCAGATACCGTGTGAAATATAGAAATCGCTGGCCCCGAGTCCGTGCGAAGTACTTTTTACGAAGTGCAATCGCGTAATCTCCGCGATTGCAATATCGCCTCGGACGTGAAATGCTCCCTTCTGTGCCGACCATTCCTTTCGCCGTTGCTGATCAATATTTTATTTTCCATGCATTACTATCGATGCATCCGAACTACGATCACCCAAGCCGAGGACTAGCGCAGCAAAAAATTTGAAGGTCAATCTGAAAACCTCGATCCAAACCTCGCTGAAAGCCTGGATTAGAAGCGGCCCGATCGTGGCGATGATTCACTACGGTGACAAGGTAATAATGCGCTCTATCAGTGACGTTATGATAATTCAACGACGCGCTCCAGCCGAAAGTTTGCTCGGTAGACGGAGTTTCGGTGGCCGTCTTCTTATCGCTGGCCCTCGAAAATTTGATACTTTTTTTCCCTCCCTTCGCTCGGGATAAATTTCGGCTTATCTGGGCTCTCGTGACCGCTCGCCGATCTAACGAGACCGTACCCATAGCGCATGGACAAGATTAAAGCTGGTAAAACTTTTTACGACCCGCCGCGATAAACGAGAAGACGCTCGAACGGTCAGCCTCCACGCCGGCCGAATTCTGTGCGACGCCTGGCGCTACATTCGCAATCCCCATGGGATAATTTCAGGGCAGATAGCCCTCGGGTGATAAAAAGTAACGAACGCACGACGGCCTACGCCGTTATTAACGTCTGCTCTATAGACGATCCTGTGAAGGGGAATTGCGTGAACTCGAGCATAAGGCACTTCCACCTACGCAACGCGTATACATGGAAATTAATTACAACGTTCCACCGAGAATTTGCGGCAGGGACGTCGAGGCGTGTTCACATTGACGCTGGAACGGCGTTAACACTGATACCGTATCAGCAGATGTCTGGCGAGCTCTCCGTGGCTAACGACGATACGCGCGAAGGAGTGGCTAATAGTTTCAAGGGAACTTACGCAAAGGAGCCGATATTCTCTTGAGGGATCAATATCAAGGAGACAATAACCAAACACCCTATATATCTTCCAGAACGAGTGGGTCCTAAATTAACGTTCAGATCTGTGGGCATCAGTCAGCCGGGTCCATTCATTTTTACACCCCGTACAAATCCCAGGGAAGTGGCGTTCTATCTGGGAAAACCGAGGCAGTCAGACATTTTTCAATTCAACCTAGGCTGGCGTAAATCCTAACAGGACCATAAATGTCGGGACGCCTCCCTCGGAAGTCGCAGCGACCGCTCTGATTCAAGCCCGTGACTGGAAAGATGTCAAGCACCCTCCTCGCCAGCGTCCACTCGTGACACCTGTCCCTACTCGACGCACTGAACCCGGTCACCGTGCTCCACCCCCCCCCCCCCTCCGACAGGGAACTTTAAATAATTCACCAGGCTCGTAATTCCCAGAAGTGGCGCGAGAAGCGCGCGGCGTCTCGCATTGTCGTGGAAGCGACTTAACGCGACCGGATGTCCCTGTCCCTGCGGGATGTGTCGTTTGCGACAGCAGCGTGATGGCTCTGCCCTCCGCGCGCCCTTTTTCACCGGCTTCCTGCTCGTTCCTCGCGGCAAGGAATACAGTGGCGGCGAGGATAATGGGTGAACTTTGAGTTGCTGTTTTATCTTCGTGACTGATCGCCGTTTCCTGCATCAGTGGTGGCCTCGCGGGTGCGTTAGGATGACGGTGTTTACCCTGGCACGTCCAAGTCACGGTGATTAGCTGCGCCAGCTTTGGGAATTAAGGGCTGTCGTGGTAGTTTCTTGACTTTGCTAGATGAGTTCTCTTTTATTCAGTTCAGTGCGGATCAGCTGCGTTTTCTCCGGCGGGAGGCAGCTTTGCTGGGTAACTGCTACGTTGTCGAAGATAGTAGCTTCATCGCGCATCGGCCAAACCCTTATCGCCGTTCCGGGAATAGCGGAACAATCGGGCCGAAGGCGTGCAATTCTGAGACGGAATGCTGGGGAGAAACGGCAGCCTGGTAGCCATCTGCAACGGCCGTGGAACTTTGTTTAAGAAATACCGCGACGCGAAACGGGGCTATCAAGCGGAACTTCGCCATCCTTACTAAATTGCACGACAATGCTGCGCAAGTTGGAGGGAGCGGGGACAAGACAGCACAGCCTGCTCGAGTGATCTGGCGCGCATCGACCGTGTCGCCGGAGAACGCTCAGGCTATCGACGGAACTACCGAATTGCATCGATCAAGTTGCCCAAGGGCATTATGGCTAAGTAGAGCAATCGTTACTATTGTTATTGCCGCAGCGCGCGTACCTACAAAGGGAGCCGCGCTGCGAGCTGCCGGCTGCTCAGATGCCTGCCAACCCCCTGACAAATTGAACAGTTAATTGCCGACTCTTTTGTGAAAGGCGAGGACGCTGGAACTTTCAAATTGGAGGGCGGCATCCTAATTGGAGAACATTCAGAAAGCATTACGGCGGCTTCCTATTACCTACACGACTTTTTCCATGCAGCGGAGCAAGGAACAAGGGTAGACGGCTTGAAGCGTGAAACGAACGTTGCTCAGAGATACCTTTAGCCTGGAATAGTCCTCGGTATCTCCCTACTCCTTCACGCGTTCCATATCCCACGCAAGGTTTCTTCAGAAACAACTGTAATCGACGCGTGCTCCCTCGAGGCCCTCTCGCTTGTCCTTCCAGAAATATGTAACAGTATCTGTCCCTCCGATCTCATCGACCATCCCCCTTAACCAATCTCGATGCCCTCCTAAGTAGCCCCTGAACGACGTAAAGGTACATAAACGGGGTATATAAGTTCTCGCTTCGTTTCCAGCACGCTGAAAGCTGTTCCCGGATCCGCGAATGTTATCGGGAATATTTTAAATCACTGTATAGATAATCGAATCCCTTTCCACGGGGAAGGGCAGCAACGATCCCCAAGGACGTTATTCACCCTGTAATGGCCGCTATCGATGACCACTTCACCTCCATTTCCTTCGCGCATCGCGGCTGGAAAATGGCTCTGGTCTCTGGAAGAGTATAAGGGAATCCCTCGGGGAAATCCACGGGCTTCCATTTTCGTGCTTCCTTCCCATGGATCGTATCATTCATCTTGATTCCACCGTGACGTGTACACTTATTATCTCTGGTTACTTCCCCTTACGGAGCCAGCCTCGATAATTTATATTAGGGACGTGGTTGTAATTGCAATCGTGTGTCCCAGGAAATAGAATTCACCGGCGACTCACTGCCGCGTGCCAGAGAAGGGCCCCGTTTCTCTTGTTGTTTATAAGGTCCTCGAGGATCAATCGGGTTCCTGTGCGGTTCGGATCGGTATTGGATCGAAGCCCGTGCAAACTTCGTTGCCCAGCGGGTGGAAACTTCATCTCTGAGCGTCGACACGGTGTTTTGTTCGGGTCCCGAATCGTGGCCTGGAAACGGAGCTAGAAAAATGGGCATTGGGTTTCCTATTATCCCGATAAACATCTCGCAGCGATGGCTTGTCGATAACAAAACGCTATCGCGAAGACGTAGAACGTTCGCGCGAGTGCGCCGCAGCCGTGCATTTATTGCATCGATATCCGTGCCGAAAATCAAATTGTATGCCAATCCTATTCAACACGGATGACGGACGTTTACTTCGGAAGCTATTCGGTATTCCATCACTCGGTTCCCTCACAAATCAATGAAGCGAATCAGGAAAATTTACAAGCATTCACAGTCGACGTATAAATGCAAGCTCCTTATATCCAGCGTGCACGTTCCATTTCTCTTCTTGAAAAAGTCCAGTGAATAACGCCGGGGAAATCAAGCACAGAGAAATCATCGTTTGTCTTTCGTCGTCGATAGGGAAGCAGAAGGAAATGGAAGAGGCTGGGACAAGTACGAGGGATTGTATCGTAACAGCCTAAGAATATGATACTCACAATTCATGTTCACGTGAACAGACGAGGAGAGCGGGATCGATCTATTGTTGTTCGTTGCGTTGCAGGTCAGCACGGAACGGATGTCGTCACGTCCTAAATTTTTAATAACGAGCTCGCTGCGCATCACGCCGCTCCGTATCGTTACGGTTTTGTTGCTGACGAGCTTGTCATTACGGTGCCAGGAGACCGTCGGCGACGGCTTACCTGCGGAGAACGCATTTCGAATCCCATTTCCAGACACCAACACACACATCGCGACGCAGCGCGAGCACGTGTTACCGTCCACGAAGGAGAGAGAATCGGGGCCGTCTCACCCGCGCGGAAATATGAATTTTTTTTTTTCAACCGTCGAATTCCATGCCCGAGCGGCGAAAGAATTGTTCTGCCAGGCCGCAGAGTCATTAAATTTTCTCTCCTCTCGCGTCGAAAGGCGGAATATGAATTTTCAGGTCGGTTCGATCGCGAGCGATTCGCTAAGCCCGCTTTTCTCTCCCGCGTGATGAAGCAACTCAACTTGGAACAATGGGGAGTAGCGAACGGGTGGAAAAATGTCCTCCCCAGAGTACGGAAAGGCTCGTTTCGGACGGCTTGCGAAACGAGTGGGTCAGTGAGTGAATTTAATAGACTAGTTAACATCCCTGTGTTTACCCAAGTGCCCAACTAGGGATTTCAAATTTACCAACTTATTTAATTACCGGTAATTCGGTAACGTTTTCAATCAAAACAAGGTATTTTTTAAGGTATTGAAAATATAAGAGTAAACATTACAAAAAAAACACTTTTTTTAAACTCTAATCGAGGATTATAATAAATATATGCAAATAAAACTATTCTGAACATAAAATATAAAATGAGATAACACAAAATAGATATATTTGTATAACTATTGACAATACTTATTAATATGTATCTTCATCACGAAAACAATGAAAAGAATCTTAACTTACATACATAATTAAATATCTTTTATTTAACAATTCTTTTTAACAAATAAACACGCAAAAAAACATAATTTGTCTAAACTTTGGTCTCCTGATCGCGACCTAATTTTTGTACAAAATAATCCAGCCACGGATAAAACTCTATCAGCTTCTACACTTGTTGGTCGGATAGTCAGTAAGAAATCATATGCCATTTGTACCTATATACATTCTCGTTACTTTTTCTACTTGAAAATAAATACGTCCATTTTTTTGATGACTTGATTCAGATTTTTAGTTTTCTTTTGGATCAGATTTGGTTCTTCATGAGATACTTCGGTTTTCGTCTTTATTAGTAACTGGACAGAATTAATGAACGCATATATGCGCTCTATTACTATACGAAATTCATCGAATTACCGGTAAAAATTTGGCGAATTACCGACAAAAATTTCAGGGTATTTCTCGGGATTTATCGGGAAACCGGTTTACCTGTATTGCAATCCCTATGCCCAACGACATTTGGTATAACATAATAGTAAATGGATGAAGTTAGTAATCGATCCAGGAGAGTTGAGTCCCTTTTTGGAATTGCTTCGGACAGTGGCTGCCCGAGAACTCCTCTCGAACAGACCGCTGTTACAGCAGCCGCGTAATATTACATCGTACTCACCGCCGTACACGTCGCAGTAGAGCCGCAGAGTATCGCCCTCCACGAAGGGGCCCACCATCGAGTTCCGGGCGGTCTTAGAGTCATCGACGATCACGATTTTGTGTGGCGGAACTGGAACATGGAAGCAGAAGCGACGATACGTTTAGTGAGAGGACATCATTTCGGAGGTAGAAGGTGAGGACAAAAAGTTGTCGAAAGGGCGTCGCTCGCAGCAGAATCCTGCACACGTGCGCGCTTATGTCTGTGAACAGTGATCAAAAGGGAAGACGATGCAATCTGGAAGCCGTGATGCCAAGCTCCGCGAGCCCTCACTCCGGGCACAATTCCAATCTCAAGCTCAAGGCCTCGAAGAACTCGAGGCAGCAATTCGTACAGATGTCTCGTTGAAGCTGCGTCAAGTCGCGGTTCGACGTGTCCCGGGGAAGACGGAAGCCGTCGTCGTCGGCCAGAGGCCGATAACGGGAGATTGGTATTGGAGGATCGTGGCTGAGATTCCGCGACCGGCATTAAATTGGAATCTGAAATCGATAAGGCGCATCGGCGCGAGCACGCTGAACGCTGGGGCCACGAGAAGGTGTCCATGGGAACGTAATCGAAAGATTACCGTCGCGGGGGTGGCACGAAGCTCGCGGCGAAGGCCGACGTTATGTCTCCTTTCCGTTCCCGACGAGCCCTTGCGCGCCGTCGCCCTTCTGCTGCATCAGAAGCCCCGTGCCCCGTGCCACGCCGAGCCACCCCCCTGATCCTGACAAATGGCGCGGGGAAGGGCACCATTTATCGGTATTAGCCTTTGTAGTATTTGCGGCATCGCGGCCAGTCGTGTAATACATTATATATCTGCAAGGGAGGAGGGAGCGGATGCCCCTCGAGGAAATATGACGCGACTGTGTCGATAACGGTCCCCAGCAAGCTCCCAGGGCACACGTAATGCATGTGCACGCTGATAGCACTGTCTGGCGACTTTTATCGTAGCACCGATGCTTCCACGACGCTGGCGGAATTCTGGAACTGCGGAGCGACATCGGTTCGACTGGTTCGTATGTACAATTTTATTCGATGCCTGCTACGACGCTGGAAAAACGTGGAAGGAGCGCTGAATGGTATCGAACTGACGGAAAGTAGTGTTGCGCTTAATATAGTCAGGCATGGTTGTGTATTTATAAGGGATCGAATTATAGCGCGTGGAGTTTACATTGTATCACGAATGTGATACTAAGTGTCTCTGTGTTATGGTTTGAAGCCTCCCTTCTACCTTCCCCTTCCTCTAATGATCGACGACCTATTTCACGGACAGCAAATAACATTAGAGGGATCGATTAGCCGTACCATGTAACTTAGACTATTTGAACGTGTATCGGCGGTGCTCCACCGACAATCGCGGCGAGCCCAGCAAGCCCAGTGAGCCAATATTTGGTTGTTTGAGTTTGGTTAAAGAGTATGTGAGACGGAATCGGTAGCCCACTGTGTGCGAGATCTGCGAGATGAGCGCAATATCCTTGGGATCCAATAATTTGCATCGCGCGGGAGAATGGTATTCGGTTCCCATCGTGCCCCTCGTGTCTTTGTGCACCGGTGGAGTGTGTTTCAATATCTCCGTCAAATATTGCCGCCTATTAAGCCCGAGTGAAATCGACAACTCTTTCGCGCCTTTCCCGCGAGAAATCGATACCTGCTGGTCCACTCCTCCCGCGCGAACGGCCGTGTACGAATTCTCAAAGAGCACACGGCTTCGTTTCGGATTTTTGCCGACTCAGCGTGGATGAATACCGTGATCCAATTCGTTTCTAGTTTCCCCGTTTCGATCCCGGACTCAGCCTGCCGTCCCACTTTCCCTCACCTTTGCCGTTTGTTTCGTCGCTTTCTTGCGCCGCGCCGTTCGTTTATTCGGTCGGCCCGTGCGGCGCGTTCGTTAATCCCGCCGCAGAAAGATCTATCTCCGCGACAGATGCACTCGGGCTCCCGCGTCGGAATGTCGTTAACCGTGTTTTATGCCCCCCGCGGTATAGTAATTCAAGCGATCCGCGGTTAGCCGTTCGTCCCATTCTCTGAAATTCGCGGCCCCCCGTTTTTCTTCCGTGGCCGATGGAACGCTGATCCCCAGGCGATTTCTTTCATTTCTCCATGAAACTACTATCCGCGTACCACGGCTCCTGAGAAGAATGATTATTTGTCGCTCTCAGACTTTGATTAAACTCCCACCGGCCGGCAGGCACGGAGACTTTCGCACAATTCGATCAGTCACCTAATTCCCAAAGCAAATAGTCCTCGGCTCCAAATCCCAAGCCTCGAACGCCTTCGATGTTCACATTACCAAAGAATGGAAAGCTATCCCTCCATTCATCCAATCATTCCGCAAGACCATAGCTAAATCACTACCCTCCTGTTCGCCACACCCCCTCTTCAAACTCCAGCAAGCATGATCCGAGCCATAAGAATCTACAACCACTGTCTGTTCAATCATCCCTCATACCGTCACAACGTTCCACCCCGCGTATCTCTCAAAAACCTCTAATGGCTTCGATCTGCACGCGTAAACCGCGGGAAACGAAGCGTCCCTGTCGCAACCATCTCTTCCACCCCCGTTTCGTGGCTACACCAAGACGTCTCGAAGACAGCAGCTGAGTCAGGCAGCGGCTGTCTCGTTCCCCAATGGTTTCCCGGCCGCCATCCATCCTGTCCTTTTCGCCCGACGATCTCATTACAATAATTGCTTCGGCAGCTTCCGTTTTCTCCCCATTTCGAGACCGTCCCCTGGACGCGTCAGCCGTCCACCCCCCGCGAGTCGGTGTGGAATTCCGGCGTGCAGCCGCGACGCGTACGCGGTGGGATAGGAAAAATTGCATAACGCGAATACCTCGTCGCGGGGTGGCACGGTAATATTTGCCCGTGTACAGTGTACATACGGCCGGTACACACGGGGCTTTGCTACGGTACGTGCCTGGGCCCCGATGCATGTACATACCGTGGATACACATCCGGTATAATCCGAACGGTTACCGTGCAACGAAACAACGTGCTCGTTGAAACGCGTTCGACGACTACCCCATCCTTTGTCTCTGTGCCACCCCGTCCTTCCGTGTGCACCTTCTTCACCGGCTGTCCAATATCGAATCGTACCCCTTTTGGTGCCTCACGTTCCTTCATGCCACTATTTCTTCCACCATTGTTCCTTCATCGACGAGATTCGTGCTTTTGCGTGTGCAAGGTAAATATCGTTTAGGGAATCATTTCCTTTGGGGATGTACTTAGCTTTTATGGAGGTCAGGGTTATTTAAGATACAGGTTGAAGGTAGCTTGATGGATTGGTAAAGGAATGTTGGCATGTTTAGAGTAGATGTCAGTTGAATTACCTATGTATCTGCAAAAGGTTTGTAGACTTACAAGGAAACATATCGAACTCGCATACGCGGATTTTGTTGTGACTCTGCAGATTTGCAGAATAGCGAATAATATTTGACACGTATTTTTTGTTACCGGTAACCGTCCATGTTGAAGGGATAAAAACAGCCCCTAAAGTTGAGAGTCGAAAACATATTTCCTGGAGTATCTCGAGAACTATTAGGCGTGGGCTTGAATACGTTTGAATTGTGAGTTTTTTAATGAGGAATCCAGCCCCCCACCGTTCAATTTTTAGAAAATTTCAGAAAATAGGTTTCCGACCCCCAGTTTTTGGGGCTCTTTTCACCCCTTCAACGTAGACAAGTGTCGGAAACAAAAATTACGGGTCAAATATTTTTCCTTATACCTATTCTGTAAATCTGCAGAATCTCATCAAAATCGCCGTTCAATATGTTCCCTTGTTAGAGATTTGGAGACGGTGTTCTCTGGATTCTCGAAAATCTTGTCCTTCCATTTCCCTTGAAATTTCCTAGCAGGCTATACTTCTTCGGGCTATTTCCCTGCTAATACGGCCGCGCCGTCTAACACCGTCCTTTCCCGTAATCTCTTACGTTTCGATGCCCTGTGACAGAGGGTTTCTCGAAGATCAGGACACGCGATTCGACTCCCCTGTCGTCCTCTCCCCCCCCTGCCTGTTCTTGGCTGCACTTTAAAAATAGAATCGATCTGGAAAGGTCTCGATAGCGGGGTGTTCTCGTGTTGGTTCAGACGTCGGACGAGACTGCTGGAGATCCTTCCATCGTGAAAGGGAAATAGGGTGTGAACGAATTCTCGGTGAAATGGGACGCCGCTTCGAGGAGCTACGCGCTCTTTGGGGCTTCAAGGGGGAAGAAGTTAATTCAACGGGATCGTGTAAATTCCGCGGGGCGGCCCAGGCCCCTTTGTGAGGGTGAATTGCACCCCGAGCGCAGAAAATCATTGGCCCGTCCTAAATTTCGGACACCGTAATATTCTTAATCGACTGCGCGTCGTGTGGTTGTTAAATTGTGAAAGATCATTGAATATTCATTGCATCTATGAAAAATCGCTTCATTTCATTGAAGTATTCCACGGTAATAACGTGGCACGGATTCTCTGCCCATTGGAATTCCCTGATTCGAATTCGACGCGTGGTTAGCGATCGACTCGTAATGGTAATGGTGATTGGAGCAAAATGGAAGTGCATAATAAATGGCACCTGAAATTAACGAGCTCTAATTACTTATGATCTCGCGTTCATTAACTGATTACCATTCGATAAAATGATGAATATTTACTAATATAATGATGGATTACTGCGGTGACGAGGTACTTTACTAGAATTTTCAATTAGCGCGTTGAACGGTTCCCTCACCGAGGAATCACTGTGCTCAGAGTTCCAGCGCGCGCAGAATACTATAATGCAGCCGTCACAAAGGGATCAGCGTTGTAGTGTTCTCGGTCCAACCTTTATTTCGTGGAGAATCCATCGTTCGTCCTCGGGGAACGACGCGCCCTCGTCCCCGAATTAATTTATTCACGCAACGCACGGGACATCAATATCGATATTGCTTTCGCAGCTTCCTCTCTCGCGGCACGTTTTTTCGTGACAATTCAGAGCACGTCCCAACATTTCCAGAAACGTGGAACGAAAAAATAAGAAGAGCATCGATCGCGTCGTGCACGGTTGATTCGCCTGCGCTTAGGGATCCCATTCGATGCTCAGGGAACCAAACATAATATTAGATTATAGTAATTAATAACCATTCAACCATACAGCTACGATCAAATCTGATGAAACATAGAATACGAAGATTGGGGGATTTATTTAGGGATTTGCAGTAATTAAATCCACGCGTGACCAATTTCAGTTCAAAGAATTACCGAATATCGAGTCCAGCTGATGGACAGTTGAAGGCTTCGGTTATCACGAAATTTTCTACCGTAAATCCATGGTGATTTCGTTCTGACGAATTTGACTACGTAGAGGTAATACAGAGGGACCACCATTCATTTTCGTAAATTCTGCTGTCAAAGCGAGGAAATACAGTCGTGGAGGTGGCGACCTTCTCGTGGATCAGGCGGGTCCCGCATTCAGGGTCTCGAAGGTGTGTCCTTTCTTTCCTCGTCAGCCTCGTCGACGCGATAAGATTGTCCTAGCGTGTCGAGAGACCCACTTTTCGATTCCGCTGGCTTGGATAGAGAGGCCGTCACGAAGATTCCCATCCGTGAAAGGAATACGGGCCGGATTCGCGTGTAATGGAATTCACTCGGAGCAAAGGGATGCGGTCGCTTTTGCTTCCACGCGAAACGCCTGGCAGTCACTATTTCCCCCCCTTTTTTTTTTCAAAGTCTACCTTCGGCCTGCTTTATTGATATTAAATGGGAAAATGTTATACGCCCGACACGCGGGTGTATTCCGGAACCCAAGAGTGTATGCCTGTTTGCCAATTCAAGTGGGTATGCAGAACGTTGCAGGGTGATGGGTTTAGAGCTAATCGAGGTCATTGCATTTTGCAGGAATTAGTGAATCCATTTTTTACGAGTGAAATATCAAAGTCACAGTTGGGAAACTGTGGAGGGTTGTCAGGTGCCCCAGTTTTGCAAGAAAAAGCCGGCAAGGGGGGTTTCGAAAATGAATTCCTAATATTGTGTTTAATATTCAAGTAGTCTTCTTAGCGGTGTCGCGTTTGTAACCTTCGTAGCGTGAATGTGTGTCTGACCACTCATTGGGCGTTTCTACTCGAACAGGCGAAGGGGATCGAAAAAGGTTTCTTCCATAGAATTTTGCCTGGTGACAGGATTTACGATAACAGCAGGGGGTTCCTCTATCCCCCATGGTTGAACGTTAACGATGCCTGTTTATTATCGTCAACGTTTCCACTCGCGATTGTTCCCAAGAGTATTACAAAACCTTGCCTATCATAACTTCTTTTATCCCCTGTTGCCCCACTAATTACATGGAGAAGCTCGCGAAGAAAGAACTAAAAGCAATATTCTGTCGTAAACTTATTCTCAGCTTATTGTTGCGGGTTCACGGCAGCTCTCTAATTAATCAGCGCGGGTGGAAGTGAAACACGAATAAAGAATACTAAACTCAGACTTCCCATTAAATCCTGCTTGAAATTTCAAAGTGGAAGCATACCTCGAAACACAAATCATTTAATCCCGCATTACAATATACATTACGAATCATCCCGCGTAATTCTCTGAGCAGTTCTTCCCAGAAAGTTGCGTGCGATATCCCGATGAGTTCTACGGTGAATTATGCCACGAATACCTCTCCTGACACTCAGAGGGAAGCCAGCAGCGCAAGCCAGCTTAATATTTGACGGGGAAACACGGGGCCAACACGGGGCGCGTGTACGTCGTCTATCGTGTGCTCGCGTATATGCAAATCTCGTTGCCTCGTGTTGCGTAATAGTACGCCGAGAGTGGGGGCGATAAGTCTCATAACCAATCAGCCGGATTAGATTATAATCCGTCCTTCGGTATCGTTTAAGTAAATCCAGCCCGACGATGAATTGGATTCCTCCTTGAATCCAATCGCGTCGACGGGGAGGATGATCCGACGATGGAAGTCGAATCGCGCGAAATTCATCCCGTTTGTACAGGTTGCGCCCCGAGAGAAGACTCTGGAAATAGGAATCCTAATCTGTCCCAGGATGAAACACGATCCACCGATAACGGGATGGAACTTGTCCTCTATTTTTTTTTCTGCACCTCCTAAGGTTTCCTCCATTTAATTTTACACCTTAGGGAATCCTGGTTGAGTAATGGTATTCGTTACAGCAAGGATCTCTGTGAAACTTGTTTTACTTTCTCGATCGTAGAATGCACTTCTGTTTATTTGGATTTGACATTGTTGCGCTGTTGTTGCGAGTCGAAATTATTATTTGCCGCGAAGGGGGACGGAATGTGCGTTGGTTAAATTGCGACGCCGCGGAATGGCTGGTCGCTGTAAGAGTCGAGGACGGGCTACAGTTGCCAGGACTGAAATTAGGACGATGAAAGCGCCTTACTCGCCGGCGGTTCTTTAAAAATTGTTTGCCCGAAGTTAGAGAAGTTTCGAGTAGTTTCCATACACAGCGGGTACCCCGGCCAACCATCGAGACGACTCTATACCGGCGAAAACGCTTCGAACTTGAAGGAAAATTGCTTTTTCTTCGACCAAAGGGCCCTGGCTTGGGGAGATTGACTAAAAGTTGTTTACAGTTTATCGCTCGGGCAAGAAAGATTTTCCCTGGGTTCTCCCGGCGTGCCTAGCCGACGAGGCAAGATGAAAATTTCGGAGGCATCGGAGCAGGAAATGGAGCCGGCGTGATGTAGCTAGTGGCGCAGAAAAGAAGAAGAACAGCTGTCCAAATTAAATGAGATTTCAAATTACATAGTGGTAGAGGAAGACTGATTGTGCAGTTCCAATTTCAGTCCTCCCTTAATCTTCAAGAGTTCGCGCGAGCGATAATTATCAAGAAGAATGATGAGTCCGAAGGTATTAGTCCGAAATTAATTGTGGCGGAATGGAGACACTTTTGGTTGTCGGACTAGCAGAAGCACGCAATATCGCCAAGTAGGATTTACGATGAAAAGCTGCTCCTCGTTTTATTACGTGTTTCGAATGCACGGTAACCGTCAAGTGTAAATTCAAAGTGAAACATTTGCTTTCCGAATATCCTCGTAAAAAGCGAGCTCGTTCACGGTTCTCTCGTTCATCCTGGCCGACGCGAGTCATCGGAATGTGTTTCCTTGACACAATCTGAGCATCGGGCGGTGAAACATAGCCTCTGTGTTTGCAGTTCGCCGTTTGCAACAAGTAACTTATGCAGCGACTGCAAACGCTGCAGATCTATGGGATTACAATCCCAAAACGAACGGTCCACCGAAATCTACGCATGAAAAGCTACGCGATCCATACCCGCGAGGCGTATTTTTACCCCAGCGATGAACAGAGACGAAAAATAAATACCTTGCAAGTGATAGGATACAGGCAGGCGAGAAGAACAGATCGATAGGCGGTTAGGCAAGGGAAATAGGTCATGCTTTGGTCAGACAAGGGTGTATAATCCCCGGGTACATGGCCAGACAAGTGGAATAACTCGCTATATGGCCAGATAAGTGGAATAACGCGGGGATACACGGTCAAAATAAGTAGTATGGGCCGGTACGTAGCCAGACAAGTAATACCGGCACGGTACATGGCCAGGAAAAGTAGCGTGGTCCTGAAATATGGTCATGGCAGTGGTATAGCCCTGGTGTATAGTCAGGCAGGGTAGCACGCCTGGTAATTTCAGTACTATACGTCGCACGGAAAGTAGTATAACCTAGTATGTAATCAGACGACCGAAGCATCCTTGTATCTTGATCGAACGATGGGAAGTAACGACACCAATTTGTTTAATTCTTCTCAAGTCTCCTATGCAACTATAGACAGAATTTCCACGAACCACGCACTGTCGAATTTCACTTGAAATTTCACTTGATAAGATTGGGAAGAACAGACCCAACGATCTGCTGCTCACGACCACGAATTCCGGTCGACTTCTGGGGTCAAGAAAGCTCGGTTCCGATATTAACATAGTTGCTGATCGAGACTAACAAAGACCCCGGTCCGACCAACTCTTCTCCTTGGAATTCTTGATCCGTGAAAGGCGATCCTCGAGGAGACAAGGGTGGAGAGCGAGCACCTGCATCGCACGCCCTAAATTGCTGACAGCGAGACTCACTCCTCTTTGCGGTCGTTCGCGATGGACGTCCCGACGCTCGTATCTTTGTTCGCCTGCTGCCCGCCAATAGGATGCCGGCCTAGATTCCAGCGGGATGTCCCGATAGCTTTGTAGCCGTGGACCGCGGATAGGTCCAGGGAAACTCATCAGCAACGGCGGCAAGTTTTGCGCAAGTTTTGATGGATTCGTAGGTCGAGGCACGTGGACGGCTGCAAACTCGTAAGCTCGCGGTCCAACGGAAATACTGCATTCTGCGGGTGGGAAGCCGGTTACTTCAGCTAGCTCACTTCGTGAATACTTTATACGAGGAACCTTAATGCGCTAGCGTGAAGCTGGAATTGCTCTGAGATTCCTATCTTCCGCACTTCATCTAACTGTCACTGTTCCGCGCTATAGTGGAAGCTTGCCCTGAACACCAGAAAGGATGGGATACTATAACGGGCACTCGACGCGGGGCAACAATACCCCGTAATTGGGGTAAACGTTTCTCCATCGAGGTAACTCATTAACGAACGGGATTCAGAGGGGTAACACCGTTAAGCCGTTATTTCATTGATCGCTGCAGCCAGGTGCAGTCGAATAGTGCGATTCCTCGAGCTTGGTTTACTACTTCCTTCTTCTCCCTTTGTTTAAAATTCGCATCGCGGCACTCGTTCGATCGCCAGTCTTCTATTTCTCCCGTTTCCCCCTGCTTAATCCCGTCTTCGTGTGTCGATTAGCAGCCGTGGAACTCGACTCTGACCCAGTAAGCTACTCGGAATAATCGAGGAGGAGGATGAGGGAGTAAGGAACGAGCAGTCGAAACCAATTATATCCTCCTCCTCTGCCCTCCCCTAGAACGGAGCAATTCGATAGGGCCATCGTCACGTTTTCGAGGGGCGTTTCACGCTGATTTTCGAGCCACCGGATCGGACACCCTCCTCCGCCGGAAGTTGAGGGCAGAACGGATTATCTCTATCGACGTGGTCCAGATACGTGTCTTCGGTCAATGTTTAGAGTGGAGGCTGCCGATCCCTTTTACGGGTCCATCGATTGTAGCCTTTCCATCCTCTTCCAAGGCTCCATTACCCGTTCATTCCATGGCGTTATTGGCTTGGCACGAAGTCCCAGGCTGCCTCGTCACGTCGCTCTGGAAAAACTTATTCGATGGAGGACACGGTCGTGTCTAGGATGCAGTGGTCAGTGCATCGATTCTTACTGACTCTCAGCCATTCTCACGCCGAATTCCATCTCGATATCCCCTGCGATCATCTGGGATACTTTCAGAGAAATCACATTCTTCTTCAGTGGAAGTGTTGGTTAATTAATCCACGCAGTATCTCTCCACGTTTACACAATCTAGTCTACCTTATTGCATTTTACTTACTCATGATACACGCCCCGTGCAACATCTGTGATCCAGGAAACAGTGTAACGTTACATCGAAGGTTCATTCAGCGTTCGTTACAGCCCCATTGTTGTCTTAACGAAAGGGTGCTCTAATTATATACCGTCATCGTTGCACCAGATTATTCTCCACGTTCCTCTACCACCGTTCCCTCTACTTTGAGCACCTGAAAGCCCGAGACATCGAATTATTCACCGCCCTCCGTGTTTTCGCTGGAATACCAGGATGGGGCGCAAAGCGTGGAATAAACAGCTTCTTTCCGCAGTTCGAGGGTCCTTCCTGGCGGATTTCGCGCGTGCCCGTGACGCGCGGAGACAAAACCAGCTTATAATTGTGACTGGAATTTCGTGGGACGCGCAAGAACGTCTGCGATCAGAATTTCCACTGTCTCCGCGACGAGCCGGGGGACGTTTCAGTTATTGCATTCCGCGCGCCGCGAAATAAATCGTCGCCAGGTAAAACCGAGGCAATTAACCGTATCTGCTTCCCCGTTCCACATTTCGCGGGGCGACGTGATTATTTAGCGCGCACCACTCGACGGCAAGAACACGAATCTGTCTGTGTTTGTCGCGAAATATAGCAGTAACTCCCGTTAGGTTGCAGCGAATTGTCGCTACATTCCATAATGCTTTTATTCCACTGGAGCGTTGGGTGCCGTCCATTTCCGCGCTGTAGATTGAACGGAGGAAATTCCGCCTCCCTCTCGAGCTGCTCAATCTTCTTTTTACCGATAGAATATCTGACGAACGCTAGAAGATTGCCGATTAGAACAGAGGCTAACAGAATTAGGAGGTTAGAGGCTAAGGGATTGAGGAAGAAAATGCGGATGATAGAAAACAGAAAGGAAGAACCGACGGCTTCATCGACGAGCGCTGCTTCGAAAATCAAGTTCCCAAGTCCTGCTCGTGCAGTCCCGTCGCGTTCAAGATCGATTTCCTCCACTGATCGTATCCGAAACAGACTCGAAAAACGTGCCCTGGATGCACAGGGGTACGCACGCTCGTAACCAAACTCTCGACCCTCTGTGGACCATCGGGCCGAGCGCCGGTAATCTCGTCAACTTTCGTAAAGCATCAGCTTTTCTTCGCGCGGGGAATAAGGAAGAATAGCTCGAAATCCGTGGACTCGATCGAGTAAATTTGCCGGGCCCGCGTCTGGCTGCGCTGTCGATAGCGACGCGAACCGTGTTCCCGACTGAAATACTATTAAAAGTTGGCGGAAAAGGCGCGAGCGAGGGAAAATCCAGATCAATTACCCTTTTCGGGGGAACAATTCGGCTTCGCAAGGGCTGGACGGCGAAAACTTCGGGGGCAGGGGGGACGGCGTGGATTTCATCCGGCGAGGAACTTTCGTCGGAGCAAATGGAAGTCATTCGCTTGGCGCGAATCAGATATTTTATCTTCAACGTGATAATACCATATAAAACGCCCTGGTTCGATTCCACAGGAGACATAATATTGGCGGGGAATTCGAAGACGTGTGACTAGGGTAAATGACCCAATTACTGACATATTAAGCGTTGACGCTGACATTATCTTATAGTTATTTATATACTAAAATTATATGTTGTTCTTGTTATTTATTATCGTTTAATATGTTTAGTTGATGAAACAAATTTGGTGGATCTTAAAACATCGATTTTTATGTATAAATTCATTAATTTCAAATATATATTTGGGGATCCATTACTGACACCGTTCAAATGTATTTGATTGAATTACTGACACCCCAATTACTGCCAGCTAACCTAATACTGTTTATGTCATTTTAAGGTTACTTCGTGTCATGTACATGAGCAACTACTGCTATTACAGTAATACCAAAATGCTTGAAACACTTGTACCAATCACTGTCACCCAATTAATAAGTAAAAAGACTTAATGAATCGTTGAATTCGGATCTTTATTACTTTCTATGATGCTTATATTATTTAAAACATTATATTTTGTTATGTCAATAGCTTAAATATTACAATTACAGCATTTTCTTTAACGCCCTGTTCTCTCTTTCGCTAGTAAGGAAGTCATCGTTTCCATTCTCCTAATATTCGCTTAAAATTTTTTCTCTTTTTATTCAAATTAACGAAGAAAAAATTAAGTACTGTTTTTTGTATCGTATAAATAACAGTTTCAATTGTGTGATAAATTTTTTTATGCATAATTTTATAAGATTTATTCGTTATTTTACGTAAAACAGCTTAGGGTGAGTGACAGTAATTGGGTAGGTGACAGTAATTGGGTGCTTTACCCTATTGGAGTCTTGTATAAATAGACTCTTTGATTGGGATTAAGTGGAAGGACGTATAAAGTGAAGGTTTCTTATGACAGAACAGGGGCAAGAGGTATAGTCTTCGCTCAATAAGGAAGGATATCAGAGTACGTAAGAAAACATAGGCTGCAGTTGCTGTGCTGCACAAGTTACACGGGTATCGCTGTAAAAGATTCTGATCGGGTTACATATGGAAGTTGAAGTTCCGAGCAGAGGGATGCAAAGCGTATTTATTCAAGTAATTATCTCCGACGAAAGTGGAACGCGCGCGGCAGAGCCATAATTTCCCTTAATCCGCTTTATCGTTACTGTCTCAGTAGTCTTTAACATCCTGGCTAATTTTTATTCCAATCGGTCCGGCTAAACGTGCGCGTGTACGTACGTTTTTGCCGAGAGTTTGCTCGCATCCATTTAGGGGCGAGATTACGAGAACGAGGACGCGGCGAGGAACATCTTAAGCGTCATTGTTTTCCTACGAAAAACAGTCTCCAACGTGGGAGATCTTAATCTAGTTTAATCCCGGCGGCCTCTTCGAACCTGGTAAACTCTGAGCTCGATTGTTTCAGAACGGGGGGATAAAGGTGTTATCGTGGTGTTTTAAGCGATGAAGCGTGGATGTAACACCGATGCACTCATTCCCCCCCCCCCCCCCCCCCTGCAAAATGGTACAGCGACGACGCGAGAGGTCCCGATCCTTTTGTTCACTGAAAACGAAAGCGCAATATAAGAGCAGAAATAGCAGAGAAGAAGAACCCCACTATCGTGTACACCTATAAATCTACTCCCCAATATGTCAGATTAAACGGGAGAAATTCGGAAAAACGGAGAGTGTCGAGGCTGCCTCGCTGTTGTTGATCGAGCAGAGTCACCGAGTAGAGTAATCAAGCACATCCCCGAGCAGACACGTCCGATCGCCTCTACCCTCTGGTCAATTGCAGGGGTTTACCCAGAGCGTCCAATAAAGTGCTGCCTTAGAGCGAATTTACACAGTCGCGTGTGGACCTGCGAGTCGTTCGGTTGTTTTAACTGGGAACTCTCTCGGCGCCGGCAGCAAGAAGAATCATAGTGCTGCGCCGATATTGGAAGCATTCCCGATAGGATTCGCGTCGGAGGGACAGGGAGCGCGGAACGTTTGCCACGGTTATGTTCGGCCGCGGTTTCAGTCCATATCGAGGGAAATTTACATTTCCACTGAATATCAACAGCGGGAGAGCACGTGTGCCATTGGTCGCGTCGAATCGGTCCTAAAAGCGGGCTATTTTCGTTACTTAGCCGTCCCCCGCCCCCCCCCCCCCCCCCGCCCCCCCCCCTCGACGTCTCGCCATGAAGGTTTTCATGCATGCGAGCGGACCATTGAAAAATCGACGAGCAATATTCGGGAAAGTTGACAAGGAGCGACTGCAAACCCGGGGAAAAATTCTCGAATACGTGGAAATTGTTTGGTACGATTCTACACTCTGGAAATACATAGTCAGTGCATAGTGCTAACTACAGTAGGTGCTGAATACATATGTAGATGATATATGGTACTAACTCAATCTCCTTTTGGAGAGAGGGACGCATTATTCGGTGCACATTCATGGTCGTTTGATTAAATTCTTCGTCGCAGCGCGCCGAGCGTATACAACAATACGCCCGACAGAAATTTCGCCGGAGTATTTCCCCCAGTTTGCCGAAAACCGAGCTGTGGCCTTCTCTTTCCCTGCTGAGGGGATCCATTTTAGAAGACAAATAGCGCCTGCCGCTCGAAATGCACGTAGTTCTGGCTGCAGGACGTTTCGCTTCCTCCCGCACCCTTTCTTTTCACGCCACTCCCCCCCTCTATCGGATCGCGAAGCTTCGAACCGGCTATGAAGCCTTATTCGTGGGTTACACTGCTTGTCTGACTGAGCCCCGGACTGCTCCACTTGCTTCGCCGGTCCCGGGTCTACACTCGCCTGAAGAATTTCTGGCTCGCACTACTTGCTCAAACATCTTTCCGATTATTCTCTTGTGTCGCACTGTATTATGCGATATAATGACTCTCCCTAGTCGCAACCTTTTGCCGCGCGAGTGCCTCGATGCTGCAGGAACCCGCTGTCAGATAATTCACTATTGGAAGTGGTAGTATCGACCCGGCCGCGAAATTTATTCGTCGACTGAGAAGCTCCCTGCCAACTTCGTCCCGCCAATGTATTTAGCCCACGTCCGACTAAATACGTTTCACCTTTTATCGAATTCAAGGGGAACGCCGGCCGCCGAAACAGGCAGAGGAAAGTTCTTCCTCTGTTCTTGTTCCACTCTCTCCCTCGATGCTATCGTTAACCGCGGCGTGCACGCCTCGTTTCATCGGGTCGAAAGACCCCTCGGCCGGTTAAAGCGATATTGAATCCTGTGGCCCTGGCCCGGAAGGAAAGGAAACAGCCGAGAGGGCGGCCAACCTCTTCGCGGAGCCTCGAACTTTGGCGCAAAATCCTCCGCGAGGAGCAGATAACGCTCAGCTCCGCCTTTTCTCTCTCTCTCTCTCTCTTTTCTTCTTCTGCAAGGTAGAATAAATTGCGCCATTGCGGCGATACTCGGAGGGGCAAGGGAGGAAGTGGGAATGTCGAATCGGGGGCACGAAAGAGTCTGTTGGAAACGATTGCTCTAAGAGCAAAGGAAATTTGCCGAAGTGTCCTTTCGAGCCTTTGAACCTCCGGCTTTCTTCTTTCCTTTACCAGCTCCTCGAGCGAAAATGTCGTCTGGAGCAGCGACTTTACACGCTCCTCGAATAATGTCGCGGAGTTGTCTGAGGAAATATTCTGGGGAATGATGGCGGCCTAACAAAAATATGAATATACGCCGGGAATCTTGATCCACCGAGAAATGTATGCGAATGTACTCGAAGGTCTCCAGCACCGATGCGTCAATGGGACATATACATCATTCACGTAGCGATCAGTGCTCCTCGAAGCACCGTGGGGTGAGCGACGATCAAAAAATTCTGTTAAAGGGATCGAGGCTATTTTGTCTCTCGCCGAGTCGCTGCTCCCCTTCGAGCCAGCCGGGCATCGATCGGACGAAAGCGACAATTCGTAGCGACAAATGGCGTCTTGTAGCGAAGTTCCACAGCTTCCAGTGGGGAGGTTCGTTCTCGCGGAATCTCCACTTACCGTCTACTTTTTCCCCTCATGCTCCACCGCCCGTCCGTTGAAACTCCGAAGAAATAACTTTAATTCACTCCTCGAGCTGGGGAATCTATTAAAGCGAGATCTCCTTTCGTCCTTTCACAAGAACGTTTGTCCTGGCGACGGCGATTCCTCTTTTTTTTTTTATACGCCCTTCTCCCCTTTATACTTTCTTGGCTTTGAGCTTCATCGTGATGCGAAGTTTTATACCGATCGTTCCGCGGGAATAGATTCCTTCGAGTTCCGGAACGAACCTGCACGATTCGGAGGGGCGGGAGGGTGTATCTCGAAATTTCAGCGATGAAACGCTGTATGAAATATGGCGCGGTGATTCCCACCCCTCCCCTCAGCTTGTGATTTCGCCTGGAATCTCTGCAGTCGATCGTTACGTCGATATCGGAATGACTATCGGAATGATATCGGCGCCGGTATTCCCAACAGAAATCACGGCTTGAACGCCCGGTGATATTCAGTCCGCGTGCTCCATGAAAAATTCGTGAAACGCATTCGTATCTCTCCTCCTATCCCGGCCGCGAAAGCAATCTGCGCTCGAAAAAGCAGTCTCGAGACAATATTCTTTTCCGCTATCAGAATCTTTTTTTCATGTCGATCTTCATCGAGCAATTGCTGACGAGGATCGATCAAACTCTGTTCTGATGCTTCGCGACCAGCAACCCTGTTCTCATTTACTTCTCTTCCGCTACACTTTCTCCAGAATGGAGTAACATCTGTACCCTTATATCATCGTCTGTTACTTTACCCTTATTCCACTGGTGCTTGGCCTTTCACGCATCACGCACCGTGCACAGAGCCACCGTACTGCGAAGTTTAATCAAAATTCATGCCCCACGGGACCAGACCTCTGTGAAACGTCTTATACACTTCCTTTCCCCCGTTTAAAAGTTGCCGGCCGGATTCATCAAAAGCTTCTTTGCCCGTTTTCTCGTTTGATAGACGTCGGTGTATCGGGCTGGAATCTACAAGCCCCGTCTGCGTTCCGCCTCCGTCATCCCCGTCGCCGGTCTTCGCTCCGCCGGTTTCTTTTTGTTCGCGAAGGGAACGATCGGGCCAAAGTCGACGCGGAGCACAGGCTAAAGGACTTCTAGATTTAAATTTCTCGCGTGCGCAGCGTTTAACACCTTCCTTCTTCCTCTGCCGCGAAGCGGTTACGCCGTAGCGGACAGCCAGGCACGTTGTGTGCGTCCGATGTCTCGCTACCTGCACCGTTTGAACTTGGCCAACCGGCGGATCACAAAGGGATGCGTGCCACAGAGGGAGCCGCGCAGAAGGAGTTTCAGAGAAACGTTCGCGCAACTTAGATCCCAAAGGTATGCGCGCACAAAGGGCTCCGTCGGCTTAAACTCGCGACAAAGGTCACTGGCAGCGATCGGAATCTTGGGGAAATTAATCTAGCCGCGTCTCCTCTAATTACTTTACCGCTGTGGCGAGCACATGTTCCCGCCGATAGAGGAACTATGAATAACTATTGTTAAACCTGTGGTTATACTAGGGTAGGGTGGGGCTAAAAATCCGGCGGGTAAAAAGTCCCGAATTCAAAATCTCTATTCCTAAACAATTTATTGAGTTTCGTAGTATATCTCGGTCTGAAAATATATATTTTATTATTTGATTTCATAATAAGATGGCCAAACTATAAAGAAATGATGCCAAAATGTTTAAATAGTGTTTTTGTTTTAGTTGAGCGATTTTTTTTTGTTTTTAGTTCAAAGTGAGCCTCTGACTTGTATTTTTATTTTTTGGTAAAGAAATCATGCTTTCCTTTCAATATTGTATACCAAAAAGAATTGCTTTAATAAATATTTGTTGATTTGAATAGAGTTTTTTACTTATTTAGTTTAATAATACACGAAAAGACATTAGGAACTTTCTACCCTATGCAATGGACTTGTTGCCCCGTGCGTGGGGCAACAAGTCCATTTTGCATTGACAAACATTTTGTGATATAACTCAACAGAAAATAACAGTATCAACAGACGAACTTCGTGAACGTAAAGCATAATAGTTATAGTTTATACAAAATAACACCACATATCTCTAGATTGTTGGTACTAAATTTTACATAGGTTTATACGAAAGACGGGACTTTTAGCCCCACCCTACCCTACTTGTCCGATCAAGCACGGACCTCTGTAACCTGACTGACCCTCTACAGGCCTTCTCCCCCTACACCATTTACCTGATCAGGATCGAGTAATTTATTTATTTATTTATTTATTTATTTATTTATTTATTTACTTATTTATTTATGTATTTATTTCTTTATTTAGTTATTTATTTCCATGGGTAAAGACCCTTTAGTTTACAACGAACAGTTCATAATATTAACAAATAAATACTACCTGTCCAACCAAACACCTGTATCACCACTTTAATCGGACCATGGCACACGATCTCCCTACATCGTCTGTCCGACGAGACTCTGGTTTACATCACTAGTCGCGGCTCGTCAAATCTCAGTCCCCCCCGGGAGCGCCAATCCACCGTCTCCATCGCAATCCATCAGAACGGGGCACGGTTGGAAATCTAATTATCACCGCTCGCGTCTGTGGCCTGTGCTTGCTGGGAACGACAGGCGGAAATTGCAAGGGGCGCGCCTCATTGACCAGCGCGTTAGCGGAGCGTTCCCCCGAAAAATTCTCGGCGGTGTAGCGTGCGCCGGAAACGCCCGGGTATTGCGGTGTCCGGTCCTGGCGTACGTGGGGCCGGAAACGACACGTCGCGAAGGAGGGGCGCGCCCGTCCGTGGAAAATAGGGGAAAAAGAGGAGCAAGACCGTCGGGGCAACTGGCAATTTCCACAGGATCCAGGCGGAAGAAAGGGGGCGAGGCGGCGGGAGGACGTTAATTGGCGTTCATCTGGGAAAGGTTTACCAACGCGACTGACTACGAGTCCGGGGTAGCGGGGAGCTAGAGGGACAGGGGATGATCGCGCGAAATGGCCGGCCGAAGGGGAACGGGGTAGCTAATTATCCCGCGAGAAAAATTCCTCGAGGCGCGAGCACGGAGAACGATACGGCGCAACCAGGTCCCAACGTTCGCCGGCATCTCCATAACTCTTCAACGGGATTGTTAATTGGATTTTTTCCCTTCCCGCGGACCCACGGCGTCGTTTCATTATAACGTGCCCTCCTGCCTCGACCTTTCGCGTTTAACCTATCCCTACCACGGCCGCCTCACCTAGGAATTGTTTCGCCCTATTTGTCCGACGTTCCTCCTCTTTCTTACGCCGCGTCCCAAGGTCTGTCTCGTTTCTCATTGGTCCTCCTCGCCGCCTCTCCTCTGGCTCTCTCGTCTTGACCTATTTGTCTGCCGTTGCCGCAGTTTTTCCCCCCCCCCCCCTCCTTCCCGGCTGCATCCAAGCCACGGTTCCACTTGATAGTGGTTTCCCCCGACTATTTCCTTTTAACAGCCGCTCTTTTTCGCTCCTTTTATTTATCTCCTCCCACCCGGCCGACCGCCGTCGCTGCTCCTCCACTCCAACTTCCTGCGCTTTTATTTCCCGTGTCCCGAGCGTACAGACGCTTTCTCGGGGCGTCGTTATTTCCTCCTGCCCACCACCACCCCCCCTCCCGCGACTGCCCCGTCGTCGCGCAGAAACGTTAAGTGGAATACAGTGACGACGTTCAGCCGGAAGCTCGTCAGGAACTCGAGCGAGAGCATCGGGTAAGGTGAGCCGAGGAACAGCAGTGAAACTTTTACCGGCGTTTCGCACCTCCTCGTTATGTTCGTCTTCTCGAATGTCCTGTCGGCGTTTCTCCTGCTGGGGATCTTAAAGGGGGGGCATCCCCTCGGCTCTGCAGCGAGGAGGCGTCTGAGAATTATTCAGGCTCTTATGATGGCAACCGGCGTCAGTTGTAATCGTCTAGCCAGTATGCGCATCGTGGAAATTGCCAGTTAACGAAAAAGAGGGATGCTCTTGTTGCGATGCTTCACAATTTATTCCCCCCCCCCCCCCCCTTTCACGGACAGTCGCGATCCCATCGATAGGGCTGAAGCGATTAACTGAAAGCTCACGTTTATTTATCGCGCGAAACGTCGCGCTGATCGCAGCGAAAATGCGTATTACCGCGTGATCCGCGATACCCGTTTATTACCCGAGATCATTTTAAGCAATAATTTTCAGCGTGATTCGGAGCGAGCCGCGGCGGCGTCGATGGGAAAAATTATAATCAGAAGTGTGATCCAACGGGGCTTATCCAGGATAAAACCCTGCCACCCGATTGTTTTTTTTTACATTTGATTACTCGTGCTCGCGTCGAGCGAGAATTTTAATATCCAAATGGACGCCCGTCGCGATATATTTTCCCCTCGTAATTCACCCAAGCGGGACCATAAATATCGCGTTCACTTTTAATGATCATCGGAGCAGGACAAGCCGCGTCAGCTTCGCTCCTCTCGAAAAAGTAGCGCGTCATCACGTTCGGCGCAATCCGTCCGTGCATTTTTCTGATTTCATTTTTATGGCGCACGTTACAATCGGCTCTATTGCATCGCGTTCCATACAAATGGGCCTCCTTCGTTACGCGAGTAGCATGTCGCAAAGTTCGCGGTCTGCAATGAATGAAAAGCCTGGCAACAGTAGATAACTCATATTTCCTTTCCTATTTCACGCTGATGTGGCAGAAGATTAATTGACCCGTTCCGGTTTTCATGGAAAACGGAAATGCGACGTGCGTGGACGTGGAAGCGCGAGTGAAACTGAAAAATTCCGGCAGATGGAGGTAAAGTAACAGGCACATTTCGCGGCTGACATGTTGATGAATATTTAAATGAGAAATGGGAAGCTTTGGACGTGGTAGAGATCAGCGTTTCCTCAGGCAAGTATAGCAAGTCGCGACACTATGTTCCGTAAGTGGTAGAGATCAGCCATTCGCAGGTCAAGGCCTTGTTCTCCAAACAGTATAAATGCGATACATCTGGCTCCGGGTAGGGAAGCATTGTTGCCTGATACAATATACGTAGCTTAACATTATTCTCCACCGAAATGTCAGAGGAAAATTCGCGTAATTTGCCGGAGCGTGCGTCGAAAATTTCGTCGTACACCGCAGCTGCAGCCTCCCCTTTGTGAATTCCTCCCGGATAAATCGCGCTGCGCAAGGAAGGGCTGTTAAAACCTTCAAGCCTGGAGATCCGCCGACCAGATAAAACACATGCAGTCTCTGGAGAATGCTCAGTACGCGGGCCATGCCAGTGCAGTATTCCGCCGACGCTTTCCAGCTGGCATAGTTCACATCTTGATGTATATTTCCTCGTTCTGTGTCATTGCGTGTACTTCGCGGAAACGCTTGAAAAACGCCTCCCCCTATAGCCAGGCACCGGGCCGATAGCGGTCTGAAACTATTTTTCGGAGGCATCTCGCGCTGCGAAGGCTGAAAAGGAATCCAAAGCGCGGAGCTCGCGTAAACGCCGACCCAGGTTGCATCATAAATTTCATAAACAGCGAGAACAAGGCTAGCAGCATGGAATTCTCGATAGATTTATGCTGTAGGCTCGGAACTCCGGCTGTACCAGCACGATAAACGTTTTATAGAGCCGATATCGACGACGAGAAGGTGGGGTTAGTGTGGATTTTTCGCGGCTTTCCAATTCAAGCCACTGTTCCCGCGGAGGCTGTATGGATTTCGTTACTGTGTACCAGAGGGTGGTTCCTTGTGTGCGAACAATATTTCCGAGGCGAATCATGGGGCAGAAAGTATGCCGTGCATGGCTGACTTGGTGGAAGAGACTGATTTTCTATTTTATTTCCCTTCGCCGAGAATGGTACGCGGCTTGGCTCCGATAACACGATACGGAACAGGGTTTGGGAGTGGAGCGTGCAAGTTCCCCGATTAACTTACCTATCACCGTTAAATTGACTTTGGAGTTTCGTGTCTGGCCGATCTGGAAATCGACGCGGCACCTGTAGATGCCCGCGTCCTCCTCCCTTATGTGGTCGACGCCTAGCTCGGCTGGCTGCTTGTCTGGCATGAAGTATGCCCGATTCGAGAACACCGTGTCGTGCGACCATCGCTCGGCGATGCGGAAATCTCGATCCCTGGCATCGACACTGAAACAATTGTTGCTTGAGTACACTAACGGTCAAGTCAACAGGACTTCTACTATCTTCGCAAGCAAAGTGCTATCTCGTATCTTTCGCACACGAAGCGCGCCGAATTCTATCGTAAGTATTTTAATTAACGCCACGGTGGTCGCCGCCGCTAGCGACCAGACGCGTATCTCGTGCACCACGGTGAATGAATTAAATTCCCGGGAAGGAATACGAATAAATCGGGCGGATTTCAAATGCCAAAGTCCTCCAATTTGTGGCGGGACTACCGCAAACTTTCGTTTTGGCGTAAAGGGTGTTTCTATTTGAGAAGCGTTTAAACGCTGGCAAAGATTGATGAACACCTCTCGCGCGAAACGCATAATATCAGCGCAAACACGTGTTTACCTTTACCGCATTATACACCGAGCCGAGGAAAAATTTCAGTCGCGCGGAAAATGACGAAAAAATTATTTGACAAGCCAGTGGAGCTTGAATAAATTTTCCGGCGGCCGGAAGTGAACTGGCCATAGCTAACCAGGCCACCAATGTTGCGTTACGGCGCCGACGGCCTGTTTGCGGGCCTGTCCGTGGACCGATAGAGGAACGGGCGTCGGCAGTTTGCGCAGACACATAGGGGCGGCTGGCCACCGTTACACCGTGTGTGCGCGGATTGATTTGCATCTCACCTGTAAACCGATGTGCCGAGATCCTCGCGATACCACAGCACAAGATGCACCGAGTCCCCTTCGTGGGTGGTTGATATGTCGCAGGGAAGATACGTGTGATCCCCGGCCAGCGCCACGATGTGCGATATAGGTACTGTAACAGAGGCACACAGAGAGAACGTGAGACCGGGTGTAATGGAGCGGGACGTGGCGTTACGTCGGTGGCTGGTTAATGTTCTATTGATATCCCTGAGTGTTTGAGCTTTGTGACGGCTCAGTTTAGAGTGGGCAACGACGATGGTACTCGGGATCCGGGGACGAAGGTTAGACAAGGAAAATCGTACCGCGGATGTTGAGGTGTTTGTATGCTGGTGGTTGTTTCTCGGTTCTCCATTAAACAGCTCTGAAAGAAATACGTGGAGAGTGTGGAATAAGGAAAGGTCTCCCTCCGATATCCATTCTTCCAGCGTCAATGAGAACGGTTACGTTCGAACGATCTGCACCGAGAGAGTAAAGAGGAACGAGGTGGCTGGTAACCTAGTGAGCAGACCTCGGATCGTCCTCGAGTGACCCAGATGCGACCGTTCTAAGGTTAGAGACGACACCGGAGAAAAGGGGATCGTGCTCGCGGCACCGTGCAAAAGGACAATGCAGGGTGCCTGCGTTCGCGACGCCGAAAACGTCGTTCTTCTGTTCGCCCGTTATCTTCGGAATAAATGGATATTGTGTGTTGGAGCAACGCGGGGACAGGCAGGAGAACAAAAGGCCATTGTTGGCTCTCGCCGGGCCGAACGGACGTTCGCGTGCTGTTCGTTACGTAAATGGTTTTAATCGCGCCGAGTCTTGCTTGCTGTTTGCGTCGAAAGCAATTTTCTGATTAACTGGAACGAACCTTATTAAAGACGCTGAATCGAACCAAGTCTCTGTTTCGATACGTTATTAGAGAATATAGGTTTCCGTCTTCGGCGCTAGTGAACAGGGGCCCTCAACTCGGTCCACAAGCCTCCGCGAGACTTTACGCGCGCCTCCGCCGTCGTGTAAACCGAGGAAAGAGCACGGAATTCCGCAGCTAGTTTCCTGCAAAGTAAACCCCGAGGTAACATAATACGCTTAGCGCGGTCCTGTCGGCCGATGCAGACTTCTGACGCAACATTCCCAGCCAGCTGCTCAGATTCTTCAGAGATTTTCTTGTGTCGGACTCCACCGTGCTCCCCTCGCGTAACCGAATCGCAGGAAGAAAAAACGCACTGTAGAAACGATAAACTATGCCTGCGCGCACGGTATTTTCTGGGCCAGGAAACGAAGTAGGCGTATTCCAGCAAAATTAAGTAGTAGAAGCCAGTGCATGATCAGCCCGCGTGCTCGCATCTCGGATATACAGATTCAGTAGTACAGGTCGGTATTTAGCCTGGCGATGCGATCGTGTTGGTAATATCAAGATCAAGTGGTACGAGTAATTGTTATACGGATGATTTAATGGGTATAATATCAAGATCCGATTACAAGGGAATATTAAGTAATGCGAGTCGATGATTAGCGACACGCGCCTATCCTTAATACAGAGATCAAGTAATGTTGCAGCAACAAGATTAGGTGATATAATTATAAAAGTTTCCATTGATTAAAGATTCTAAATTTTGATATTAAACAGTACAAATTTATCTTCCCTTAATATCTCCAGCGCTCTAGCCGTCTAAAATCGAGAGACTTTCGGATATGTATGCATAACTCCCGAAAAACAATAGTTTTTTAACTGAAACTTTTTTTTGAAGTAGTTCATAATACTATGTAAAGATAGTAAAAAAACGGGAAATCTTCATCAAGCCGTTGACTTGTAAAAAAATCCACAAAATGTACACATTTTTCGAGGGTTCAAACGGGTATACCCCCTTAAGGGAAGAAGGCCGTATAAATCAAACGAAAAATAGAAACAAAAATTTTTCCATAAATCGCTTCTGAAACATTTCAAAAATATATTCTCGAAGTTATAGGCCGAAATTCAACTCCGCATTGATAATTAGCCTGGTGAGTCAGCGCGCCTCCGAGCGCCCAGCACATCTAAATCGCACTTTAAGAAGAAAACACTTTATAAAGCAACCGAAACATTATTATAATGTTAAATAAAGTACCATTAAACTTACGAAAGGGTTAGCGCATTGGTATATTAGTAAAAAATTCCTAAAAATTGATACAAAAATAAGCCGTTTATACGGAGCTCCTCCCCTTAACCGTCGATCGAGCAGAATCCAGGCCGCCCAGTTTATCGCGACTGTTCGCAATCAAAGTTACTAGAGATCCCCAGACAGCCTGTACGAAACACCCGCCCAACAGGGTCCAATAAAGTCCTCGAAAACGTGGATACCTCGTTATGGTCGCGTACTCAGGACCTCTCCATGCCAGAATTAAATGACGACCCTTCTCCTACACCCCCGTGTCTTGGGCGGTTCCGTCGAATACAGGTGTTCCGGGGCAATTCCTTCTGAGTGTGGGAATGGGAGGGGGAAATTCGAAACATTCGCCGGGGAAATTGGCGTGCCGCGTCCTCCATCGACCTTCTCCCCGTTGATTTTCCATCGGCGCCGTTGCTCCTTTCCCAGTCTGGCACTTTCAGGCCCGATCCTCGTCAGAACGCGGCATCGCGTCGGGGATATCGGGAAAGAGACTGCGCTCCGCCAGCGAACGGCATTATCGAGTCGACGTCTATCATCCGCGCGTGATTTTCGCCGGATTTCAAAGTAGGAAAATGAATAGGGGGATGTACACGCGAGGGGTCGGCGGGGCGGAGCGGCAGTAGATCCTGGGTCGTCTATTCGAATGCGTTCCTCCTGTCGCGAGTGAAATACGATCATGGTCCGCCCGCTGCTTTATTGATATTCGAACTTGTCCCGATGTATCCCCGGTAACGTTCGACACGCGGACCTCCGACCGTTTATCTCTCTCTTTTTATTCACTGCAGGGGACGAAGATGATGGAGCGCGGTTCCGAAGCGTCCTTGTTAAAATTCGCGGTCTCGTTGGCTGGAAATGTGGATCAGAGTGTGGGAATTGAACGACTCCTTTGTCGCGCACCCTTCCTCCCACATTTTCAAAATATCTCGCCGTCCCCTTGACCACGAGGGAGAGTATTGTAGGGCTTTGATTAAGTGGTTCAGGAGTGAAGAAATGTGTACTCCGAAACCCGTTAAAAACATTCCACGTGATTTTGGCAAAATGAGCCGCGTAATAATTGCTAGTAGGAGACTGTAAAAATAGGGTGGAGTTACGAAATTACGCATTTCAATTAGTTTCAAGTGCACCTCGACAGGATTACGTTTTTCTGGTTAAGCGATGAGTCCCGTTTCATCAACGGCGTTTCCCTTTGCCTCTTCTCTTTTTGTATATCAAACACCGGAGTTCCAGTGATGCAGTTTTAATTTTCTCTGTAATAGACGTTAAGTCCGTTTCGATGAATCATAATTACTGCTCGAGGGACGGGACTTAATCGAAGAGCCTGGTACGGGGATCGCTACCTTTCTTTGATCCCTCCTCGATTCAGAGTCGGTCGAAGCGGTTCAGACATTCTGGTATCGACACCCGTCCCTTTCGCCACGAAGAGGCAAATTAAAAAATTGGAACTACCGTAACTTGTGTCTCCGGGGGAGGCAAACCATTCCACTTGGAAATGAATATGCATTCTCTTCCGCGGGACGCTTATGGGACAAAAGAGATTGAAAAAAGTACAGAATGATTCGATAGTAGCGGTCGTACAGCCGTTAATATTTTCCATGCCATTGAATTGCAGATTTACAGCCACCGTAGCACGAACTTCCCCGCGCGAAATAATCGCGTTGAAATATCCACGGAATATTACGGGCCCTTCCTGAAATCGTCAAATAATTCTCTCGTATGAATAACAACTCTACAGTCACCGGCGCGAAACCCTCCATGCAAAATAATTCCATCACAGCGGCGCCGCGCAACAAACGATCAGCTTCCACCCACAACGCGATCCTGCACCCTGACACTCACGTTCCTGCCTTCCATTCTCACCCTCCTTCTCATTTCGCATCAAACTTTTTTTCATAAAAAAGTGGCAAATGTTAATACCTTGGGGCGATATGTTAACTTAATTGGCTTTTAATCATTTTCAAACACACAGAGGACGTTTCTAACGGAGTAAGTACGTTTCTCTCCAGCAATAGGGAATCTGTCACACTATGGACCCCATGGATTAGAACTACCCCCCTGGAATACTGCAGCCAGAGCAGTCTATAACAATAAAACAGGTCAATGGAATTCTCCGTCATAAAGCACCAAGTCCCTTCGAGCAATTCATGACAGCGTTAAATTTCCCTCTACGTCTCCTTCTATCGCCGTCCCGTTTTCGTGACCCTCGCCACCCTTACGTTCACTTCTGAAATTGAATCGCCAATCACGAACCGAGACCACTTCCGATTCCGCCCCACTCGGCGCACCGACCCTAAAAAAGGCTCGGGAGCTAAATTCAAAGGGTAGACAGACATCATGGAAGAATGATGTAGTCGCAGAGGACACGTTTCACGTTCAACCGAACGAAGCGCGCTGAGTACCCCGTGCAAGCTGCGGCCATTACTCCGAAATACCCTCTATTCCTTCGGTGCTAGGCTATACACCGGGCTCGGGGTCTTAAACTATTTGGAGAAGAAGCTAGGTCCCAAGTAAAATCTATTCTCCACCCATTCACCGAGCTCCGTCTGACCCACGCGCGGACAAAGAACCCCTCCTCCGTTTCCAACCTCTGAAACAGCGTCCGAGGGGTCTCGGGAGAAAGTTCGAACGTCTTGTTCCATCGAGCGACGTCGCTTCCTGGAGGGGCCATTTTTCTCCGCACGGAGAGGTGTCTGGGACGTAATTCTCCCGACGTCGTCCAAGCACGGCCACCTCGCTCCAGCAGGCTACAGTCCACCGAAAAGCCTCCCCGTAACGTTTCACGGCGTATCAACGACCGCCGCGGTTGTTATATTCAGAGGGTGGACCGAGCGTCGCCCCGGCATCAAGCTGTTTGTCATATCGCGGGGAACGCGTGCCTAAACGGCTGTCGTCCGAGCAACGGGGGGTCCAGGAGCACACGCTCCACGCTCCACTTGTAACGATCGATAATATCAGCGGAAAGAGGGAGCTCGGGCCACCAACCCTTAGTTGCCTTGATTTTCCCCGAACGGCGATGTTTTCTGAAATGCGATCTTCACCTGTGCGCGACCCATGGTCAAAAGTTAGAGAGAGAGTGCAAGTGGAGGATCTTCTTCCGCGTATAGGTAGTCGGCTTTGGTCAGTTTTTGGGGATCGATAGTGGTTCGTTTGATGTATCGACAAGGGTTGAGGAAGTCCCCTGGGTGATGTTTTATAAATTATTAATGCCCATCGAGGATTAAGTGCGCACCCTGCGAATGGAAGTTTAAGGGTGGATGATGGAAGAGATCGGTGATCGATCGTTATGAAAATGTCATCTATAGAAAGTAAGTACAAAATCGTGTGTGGTAGGAAACTTATATACTTACCTTACTGCTTGCGCGAGAATTTTAGATACGAAATATCAGATTCCACAAGTATTTATACGTAGTGCGGGAAAGAAACCCTCGCGGTCTTTGACGATTGGGGGCTGAGCCGAGTTGATCAGCCGCGGAATATCGTCGATTTATCAGCGAACTTTCGAAAGTGGATTCGCGTGTTCAAAAGGAAATTTCCAGCCGGTCGCTTTTTAACCGACAAACGAACTAATTGTGCAAAAACGGTAGGAGCGCATTATTCGGTGATTCGAGGCAACACAATTAACCGAGCGGATTCCATCGAGAGCATTACCGTGATCTAGTTCCGCGCGAGAGTCGGGAGTTTCGGTCGCGATAACTCCAATCCCTTATATCGCCCAATAAAACGCGATATCATTCACCGTTGTCCCCATATTCATTATAAATGTATCCGTGGATGGTATGGGGATCGGAGCCTGCAGTGTTTCGTATTATACGACTGTCACCGATGACAGTTGTGTTTCAAATTCAGCCATTTTAATGAACGCGTTGGTGACATTCCATTCGGCCTCGAAATAAAAATTTCATAAATACCTCAGCGATGTTTATTGGAACGTATGACGCCATTGCGTCGGTAATGGCCGTCCGGATTTCGAAGAATGCATTGGAAAGTGTTTTTAATGCGGTGTACAGTAAAACGAAATAATACTCGTTTCGGAGATTATTATTCGCGAGACTGTTATGAGTTTCCGTTCGAGATTCCAGCGCAATTTCCCTGGTAAAAGTTTCTAGAATTCCGGCCGGGCGAATTTCTTGGAAGACGAACAAAACCGGGAACAACCTTGGTAGGTTGCACGGTTTATACGCGGCCAGTAACTGATTTAGGTACTTACAATTTCGCTCGATTCGACAAGTTTCAAGTAACTGTTAAGCTCGCGGAGACGATCGTTTCGCAAGTGGCGGGGAACGCCGGCGACAACTATGGAATTTATTAAACGACACAGCAATCGCAGAGAGTAACAATGTTCACGGGAAGATAGTCGAGTGGGTTGTTGGAAGTTCCCGATTCGGGAAAGTTCGGAATCCTTTGAAGTTGTACAACTTCGACAAGATCAACAAGTTTTAAGAGTTCCAAGAGACTCCCCGAGTGGACGAAATTCGAGGTTCTAATCTTGACGTCGATCTCGTTCGCGACCGAGGGCCTTTCTTCCTCTGAAATGTTCTTCGCGAGACCGAGTTCTTTTCAGCGACTTTGTGAATTACTCCCGAGATTGCTTAACGTTGAACAAGTTTCTAAATTTTGTAGCTTCCGAGCTTCGTTCGCCCTGTCACTGCTCGAATATACACCTGTTCCAGTCTTTCAGCCGCAATTTATTTATAAATTTCGTCCAGCCGTCCAGTTATTTTAATGAATTTTAATGGAACAGAGACTACGCGAAACAAGCGAAACGCCGTTCTTTGCTCCGCGCAGGTTATTCATTGTCATTTAACGAGGAAATTCGCGAACGATAATTTATCTGAAGGTCTCGCGGCAGATCGGATCATTTAATTAAATCGTTCGCGACTGGGAGCCCCGTATTTGGCCAGGCTGCACGGGAATTATGAAATATTTACATAATAATAGGGACATGCTGGCGTGTATTGTGCAAACGTTGCACACAGCCGTGCTTACATCCACAAGACTATCGATGTACATTTGTGGCCGTAATATAATAACAATATTAACGCTCTAAAGGGAGATCCGTAATGCTGCGTCGTCGTTAAATAACTGAATTCACGGAACCTTGATTATCGGTGGACGTTCGAACTCATTTGGCTAATGAAACTTACCAAGCTCGTAAATTCAAGCCACTGTACTCCATTGTCAAAGAAAGGAGAATAAATTTCATCGATATATTCGTTCCGCTATATTGGAACGACTATCCTTTGCATATTATTCTACTTTAAAGATCCAAGATTTTACAAAAAACAGTCGATCGTTAAAATGAAAATTTCGGATACAAGATATTTTATTAGAAGGCTCCCAAAGCACAGATGGGCAAAACTTTTATTTAAATATAATTTCGAATAACGAATAAAAGTTATAAACATTATTCGGGTTAACGAACGAATGACAAACAATGTTTCTGACTTTTATTCGTCATTGGAAATTTCAATTAAATAAAAATTCTTCTCATCTCTGTCCCAAAGTCCATCGAGATCTAGAAACTTATGGTAGCCCACAGAATTTCAGTCTCGTCCAAATTCCAGCACCCGTTCGACAACCCGCGGTCCGGAGAACGGTGAAATTATCGTGGTTCGCAGGGGTAGCGAGGTTATCATCCCAGCTTACGTCGGGCTGAGCCTCGTGTGCCCGCGCGATACAAATAAAAACGAAAGAAAGGAAATAAGCCCCGATGCATCGGACACATTGGACCCGCGGAGCGTGCTGAATCTGATCCCCTTCGAATGATATTTGCGCTTCCGGGTATTTCTCTTCTGACATGGCCACGATACGCGCGCAATCGGATTTAAAACGATAGCGGGGGATTTTCCAGCTCATGGAAATGCGCGGTTGTTGCTCATATCCGGGCGAAACCGGCGGCGGCTTTCTACCGGCGATTCGCGTGCTGTGATCGGTGCACTTTGTGCCTTACGATCTGACTGTCGTCGACCTCGTTTGCTCGTGCGGCTTGGCATGCCGTCAATGGAAGGAATTATTCATAAAAATACAAGGAAGACGTGAGCTCCGCTAGAAAATAACATTTCCCGGCGAGGATCGATCGCCGCGCAGAATTTCTACCGAAAAATCGCGTGACGATCGTTGGCGTTGCTGGAATCAAGCTGGCGTCCGCCAGTGTTTCGTTTGACGCATTGTCGGCCCCGCTAATTAGCCCAATAATTGATATGTCGAACATAATTGTGCCACTGGGTTGGCCGACTATTATTTCGGAAATTGCACGGGTCCCAAGTTTGAATTGGTGCATCACGATACCGACGACCGATGGTTGGTGGGGAAATCGGCCGCGGGGCTCGGTATCGATTGGTCGTCCCTGTGTTCTTTCCTCGATACCCCGATGTAACAGCCCCCTCATATTTCTCCGAATGAAACTAATTTCGCGGGACACCGTTGCTAGAGCGCGCATCCCTTCCAGGCGTTCTTCGACAGATGATTTCTTCCAAGCACGCCACGTTCCTCCATCCGTCATTTTTCCAAGGCGTCTCCTCTCCGATCTTAGCAGGCATGGAACACGAATGCACGCATCTGCTGGAAAATCGCCATCGGCGTAGAATAATCCCGAATTCTTTTTGATCGAGGAATTCGATTTCCGTGACACATGTTTGTGCGAAAAGCCGCGTCCCAACGACACAGCCAAGCGATACCGTTCGCCAGGAAACGTGAAATAATATTCTAGGCTCGTATTTCACCCGCCCCCTCGCGTTTCTCTATCCGCGGATTGGCATTTGCTGGGAATTTGTCGACTCGCTTCGCTGCAGATTTATTTCTTGCAATATTGATGCGCGCTTTTAAAATACTGGCCGCGCATCACGGTCGCGCTGCGTGTTTGATAAGCGAACTCATATAAAACACTCGCCCGCGGAATACTTTATGCGAATTTTCGAGTGCACTCGTTCGGTATTGCGAAACAGACGGCGCGAATATTCTGCCAGACCCTGTTAAAAGCACCGGGAAACATATTTCGGGATGTTCGTTCCAGCGGCCGGGCGCTGCTTTCGTTTTAATCATATCCGTTTCGCAGGCTATTCCGCCCAAGACCGTGCTCGCGATTATAAATATTACGATTCAGGTATTCCGAGTGTACGCAGAATTATAGGAATGCAAGCGTATATGTATAATTGCTAATTAGCGTGGCCAAATGCGCATCAACTCTCACCTGCATACTGTATTTCTACTCTGAGCGGTTTAAATTTTTCTCGTGCTTAAGAAGCCCTCGACATCACATTATTACCCGAAAGTCAGATTGTTTTTAATTTTACGCTTTTACGGGCAGAACTTCTATCGCCCTAAGCTTTCAATGTCCGACTTGCACTTTTCAAAGAGAATGTAATAGCTTTATCGTCTATTCTATACCATCCCTTAATGACTCCCCATGCGAGTACCCGCAGGAGAATTACCAGCACATATCACTTAGATAAGTTTACACGAGGCACACCCAACTGAAAGCAATTTATGTCGGGTTTTTGCCGACGTTCCCGGGCGTCGTTTCATCGTGGATCATTGTGTCCCCGCATCGAGCACCCATTTCTTGCACACGGCGCCGTTTCTAAGTACTAACGGGCTGCGGTTCAAGGGCCTCGGCGTCCCGTGAAAGTGGATGTAAAATCTAATTCACGTTTCCCTCTGTTTTACACCGCTGCAAATAGTAATATCGTTCCCAGGTAATCCGGGGCTAAGGAGCGTCTTGGGGTAAAGGGTTGAAGGAGCTATCGGTGCAGAGGGCGGAGGATCGAGGGGCTGATCGAGTTAAAGCGAGAAGGGCCAATCAGAGCCGACGGTGATTGGAGAACGCACGGAGCAATAGCAACGGCGTTCTTCTTTTCTTATTAATCGTTCCCAATTAAACTACAAAAGAGGTACGATAATGATTTTGTCTTGAGAATGACAGTTCCTCGTTTTATGAACGCGGGAGGGCGACGACCGCTGGAGGATCCCTATTAATCGGGCCTAGACCGACCGGATGTTTCTGCCGATTCAGTGGCTCGAGGGTAAATGTTTCCCCCGCCTCCCCTTAAGACAGTGACTGGAGGAGGCTGACAGAGACAGAGGAGAGCGCTGGTCCTCGGCTGCTCTCCCTGGGCTCCTTTGTGCAGAAACGTCCCTTTGTTCTGCCGTTCGTACGATGCAATGAAGTTCAAAAGGGGGATTCTCGCGACTCGACCATGCGATTCATTGTGCACGGAATAATTCCGCCCCTGTGAAGACGCTCTCTTGCCATCCCTCCTCACCCCCCCCCCCCCCACCACCCACGATTCAACCACCGCTCCTGGCCCCCCCCCCGTTGATATGGAATTTATATTTCATGGGAAGCAGCGTCCGCGATCTCGATGTTTCATCAACTCCCATTAATTTGCGAACTAGCCGGAGCCAAACGATTGTTCCTCCGGCGGCCCGCGACACGTTTCACGGCCGCGTTCTTCGTTGCCGCGATCCGCGCCCGTCCGTGACAATGCATACGGCGATGTATGAAAACGCGAGGCAGAGAGAAGCCGATCCTAAGCCAACACCCGGCCGTGTCCATGGAAACAGGGCCGTTTCCTGTTTCATTCGAGTTCTCCTGGCCGCGTTAAGCCCGACTCGTAACGGGGCTGGCCATGGTCGCGTCGCATTAACGAGCACTCCGCGACTCCATGATGTCGTGTCGGCTGATTTATTCTAACGGCCTTGGTCACCGGCGCTGGCCACCATCGGGCACCCCGCCGGGGGGTGGGTGGGGGTTGTTCGATGTTTTAAAATGGATCGGGAGGGAGCTGGGTGGTGATTTAAACACTTTTGTCAGGCATTTCTGGCCCCGTTCCGCGCGATGTCGCTGTGTGGAGCAATCATTCGCGGACTGGGTCCCGTGTAATTGTATTACACGGCGGCGGCATCAGTATTAATTTGAATAAAGCAAATGAGGGAAGGAGGACGAGTGGAAGGGGCTCGTAAGGGCAGCGAAATAATCATTTACTTGCCGTAGAACGAGGCAGGCGCACGTTACCTCGCGCTTTGAATATCGCCGGGGGAACACGCACGTTCGAACCGGGCACGCTGGGGAAAAAACCCCGAGACCTCCGTGCCCGTTTTAATTATGAAAATTGCTTGCGCGAATAAAATATAAAAAAGGAAATAGGAGAAACGCCGGCGGTTTTTTTTCGCGGTCTCGTAACGAGAACCCGTGCACGCGCATACGTTCATCCGATTTTATCAGCTGGCACCGGTTTAATCGTACCTGCGCGTAATTGTTCGGATACGTGACGGTTTACGGACGCCCTTGCAACTGAATAGTTTTTCGCTTGCGCCGTGAATTCTAATTTCCCGGCACGCGTGCTTCCATTCTTTATTCGACTCTCGGTACGCCGATATGTTGACGCCTCGATAATTTAATATCCTCGTGGTCTAATACCCGTTGCTACCGATATATCGATGCGCTAACACGTTGATATCAAGCTACCCGTATACCTCGGTGCTCCAATAACGGAGCACTCCAGTATGCGGAGCCTCGGTACACAGATTTTCTAGACCAATGATCCACAGAGGTCAGCTGGTTCTATGGGATGGAACCGGCGGAATCGTAGACCCTACTAAACTCATTTGGAATGCCCGATTTGTCAGACAGGCTGCCGTCGAGGAGGCTCCACGCGGCTCGATCAAACCCCGCGCAGTTATCGGAGCCAGTGGCCACGATCGGCGGCCGGGATTCCCGAAAAAGATGAACGGCCGATCGCCATTGATTGCGCGGTAATAGGCACTTCGTGCTTTCTGGACAGCGTATTTACGGGTTCCCCTCGGCCATAAAAGTGCTCGGGAAACGTGTCACCGCGGAATGGTCGGGCCCTGTAAATTATATAAGCGCTCCACGCCCATTCCCCGCGAACTCGTGGAGCCGTTTTTCCTTCCGGGGCTCGCAATAACGTAAAATGAAAGTGGCCAGACGGCGAGACCGCGGCTGGGCCAATGTACACCGTGCGTCTTCTTTCTGCGGTTTTTGCCCGATGCTTCTCGAGTTTCTTCTCGGCGGGATCTCGAGACAATTTCGAAATCGCACGGAGGGTTGAAATATTCAGCCATCCATTACCGGCAAGAAAATTCTTGAATCTCTCAAGCGTTTTATACCGCTCTTCTGTAATAATAAGTAGCCCAGAATGTAAGATTACGGTTCGTTCGTTTAAATTTCTTCTAATTTTCCCAATTACATTTGACCCGCGCTCCTCTCCTCGGCGACGACTTATCGCAGCGTGGGAGTTCATTGTCGATGTTTGCAGTAGGCTGAGCGTTCGTCGCGAGTCAATACCATGGCCACGTGATACACAGCGGCCTGACGATCATAGCTGGGGAACGTTATTATCATCGTGTCGTGTGATGGGGCAGAAAAATGTCTCGGCACACTATCGACTCGCTTGTCGGTCCAATATTGACGTTTGCCCGGTGCAATTCCCTTTGACTATCTGGCTGGACTATGGGGGAACGGGGAGAGCGTCAACGCGATTCAGCACCGCAAACCTGTTCGTAGAATTTGCTAAGTCGGTCTCGCAGCCAGATTCGCGGCTGTTGAAGCGAGCCCCGAGACCGTGGAACACTGAGGCGGGAATAAAGGAGGAGAGGAGAGAAGACGTCCCATTTCCATGGTAACCCGTGTCCTCTCCGTCCAGAGACCGCGTTCCAACTTTGATCTCGAGTCGGATGTTCCACTACAATGGCCATCTTTCCGTTTCCCCGGCCGAGGAAGCGTCCACTTGATTACATTACACGAAACGCTCGGCCTTTCTCTGCACGCTGCTTGAGGGGCCTGTTTCGCGGCACTTTCGCCACCCCCAGGACGCTTTCGAGGGGCTGATCGGCAGTTTAGCGTTGCTCACTGCTCAGTTAATTTAGCTTCTGTGACGTCCTGACGCAGGATATTAGGGGTGGACTGCAACGGCGAGTCGCGACGCGACCCCATTGCGGAGCTGTGATCGCAGTGTTGGGCGCCGAGGTTGGTGTATTGAATTCAGTTTGTGTAGTGGAATACTTCATTCTTAATTAGGTACTTAAATTTAGGTTAGTCATATACTTGGAACGAAGGGGTCTGTTTTCAGCAGCTTAGGTGGTTAGGTTTTAATTGAATTCGTTGATGAGGTTACTTTTGATAGTGAATCGAAAATAAATCGCGCAGAGGGGCTGTTCAGGGCTTGAATAGGTTCCGAAAATAACTGTTTCAAACTGTTATATAAAGGTTCTGACTGAAAGAGTTATGAAGAACCTTTATTCTGGATAACTGTTATATAGAACCTAAATATCAGACTACCTATATAAGTTTAAGTTACGGTTCCTATATAGCTCTATAACTTTTATTTTTTAGGTTCTATATGTTCCAAACCGGTTATAGAACCGATTTAATAACTTTTATTTTTTAGGTTCTACATAAGCTCCAAAGCGGCTAATTAATAGCAATTCCGCCAACACGTGTGGAACGCTTATTTTTGGCGTTAAAGTTTATCTTGTCCCCCGATCGTTCGTCAATGAAGCTGGTCATTATAGAAGACATTTTATTAATCCGCCTAAATATACCAAAGCTACCACAAGCAGGCACTTAAAAAGTGCAATAAATATTTAATACCATAGGTCGAAACTTTTATTTGTCAAGTTCATTTTTTCAATTAGGAGTCACCTCACCATCAGGACCATAATTCTGACAACATCATTGAAATCGGTGAGCTAGACCTTCATCAGTATAACAACCAAACATTTATATTAACGAATACTTCATATTACAAGATAATTGTATATGTATGTACAAATGTGTACATAATATATATTTACTTACTTGTTTATAATAATTTTTAAACAATTTGGTTATACACAGTAGTCTATAGTTGTAATATGTTGCAATTTCATTTTCTATAAAATTCTGTACAATCGTTACAAGAATCGGTTCTATAACCGCTTTGGAACTTAAGTAGAACCTAAAAAATAAAAGTTATTAAATCGGTTCTATAACTGTTTTCGAACTTATATAGAACCTAAAAAATAAAAGTTATAGAGCTATATAGGAACCGTAACTTAAACTTATATAATCTGATATTTAGTTTCTTTATAACGGTTATTTAGAATAAAGGTTCTTCATAACTCTTTCAAGAACCTAAATCTTTATAATAACGGTTTCGAGCCCTGCCCCTGTTGCTTAAGGATTCAGAATCAACTTGTTATCTATGCTGTATGCACCACGCTTAGAGTCTGCTCTCTCGTTGGTGTCTCTTCCATTGTGCTCTCATTTGTGTAGATACTAAATCCAAATTATATCCATAGAAACCTCACCCCTGATTTTAGAATATGAATGCAGGGATTTGCGGAAGCAGTGGGCGAATCCTTTGGAATTTAAGCTTCATCTTCGTTGAAAGTAATGCCACCCCTTTCTCCCATTCTCACCGTGTTCATTCTAGTTCGTGCTTCCTATAGAAACTGCTCCCAATCCGACAATATGTAGCAGCATCCATGAAAGGAGAAAATCCAATAAGAAAGAGCCTACTTGCCGAGTTCCAGGATTCGGACTTCCTGATTTACAAACACTGCTGTTATCAATGTACACGTGGATTCCCTTCTTTCTTCCGGCTACTATCCAACCAACTTTCCTACTTCTACAGAAAATCTCGCGTGAAAAAGAAACCACGGGAAATCTCACAATTTTTCTATGCTGATCCATCGAACCTTTAGATTAAATTACGAAAACCTTGGATTAATCGTTCAGGAAAGAGTACGACTCTCACGAAAAAGTTCCGTCCGGAATTTTCGTCGACTTTACCGACTGGTCCATGTAGTACTAACGCGCAGTAGTAAGGATCAACGACTCGGGTCGGAATCTCGATCACCAGGGAATTTCGTTCGCGGACTAAGCTCGGGGAAGCGATCGTCGTAACGAGCGAAAAACTTTGGATGAGCGTCGGCGTAAGTTCGGATCATCTGGATGGGTCCAATTTCAATACAATGGTTTCGCCGGCACTTAATGCCCCTCCCGACGGGCTCGAACTTTCGCTGCCCTCCTTCCAGCGGAACCGGAATGGAAACGCGGAGATTATTGCCAGCATCTTTTTCCACTCGAAAATACGCGCTGGTGAAAACGATTACCGGATAATCCGTGCTCCCGTTTATCGAGCAACTTCCACCGAGGAAAGACGCTCGAGCTGCGCTTCTGCTTTAACCGGGCTATATACCTCCATTGACAAACTGTTACAGCTGAACTCCTGATCCGCAGGTGACTTTGAACACGGAAATCGATAGTAATTTCTTTGTAATTGAAGATAGAAGAGGGAAATCGCGAAGCAGTTTCAACGCGTCTGTGAATATACTAAATCTAAGGATCAATGCTTCATACAGATCTTGATCAATGAAAACGAGGGATTCCCATTGATTCCCTTCAGCTGCTTGATGGTGAATTGTGCAGGTGATTCGTGGAGATCTGACGATCCCTCCATACCTCCCAACAAGATCTCCCAGCTGCGACGAAGATCATCTAGTTGCAGTTACCACAAACTACCTCAATCTGTACCACTCCATCTAGGTAATTGATATTCACCCAAGAAACTAACCGAAGTCCGAATACGTTACTTATCAAGTACCTACCTATTCTCTGGCGTTTGGAAGCACCGTGTACACGCCTCGGTCTCCTAGCAATTCCAAATCTTGCTTACTCGAACGTGTGTACAGCTTTAGCCATTCATCCATTACGTGTTCGAAGGTTGCCGAGGACACGTTTACGTTCCTAGCTCGCAGGCTACAAACCAACGAGCAGATCGTTGTCAGGCTGCGAGCCCGGTGCGCACACAACTCCCCATGATGGCAGGCAACGCGACAGACGGACATATTGCACCGATGCGCGCACGTACGTAGTGCGGGAAGGAATTCGAGAGCGTGTAGGCTCCCGTGGCCACCTACACGTCGTCGTGACGATCGATCAGGGCGAACGAAAAGCCCCGGATGTACAGGTTGGCCGGCCAGCCCGTTTCGTTTCGCCTATCGAGCCAGCTGGTCTGGCCAGCCACCGCATTTAATTTATTTCCGTGGCTTCCTTTTCCCTCACGAGCTCGCCGCCGAATCCCGGGATCGATGCGCCCTGGCTTCTGTTCCGTCTGCACGCGGTAATCTTCGCCGTGGTGGCTGCGACGCGCGGAGCGCGCGTGCAGGCATTTAGAACGAAAGTGGCGAGGCTCGGCCTCCAGGCACCGGATACCGAATAATTGGAATTGGGAGAGTGTGTTTGTCGTGGCGAGGGTGGGAATATTTGTTGGAATGCAGGTGTGAGCCAAGAGGGTGGAATTGGGTGGACCGAGGTTTAATGAACTATTCAGCTTTAAGAGATTCCTTGGACAGAGGGATTCATTTCCTTTCCTTTAAAACATTTGTACTCGGTGATTTCCCAGCGGATTCCTGTATTCTTCGAGGAAACACGCCGGATGATCTTTTGATTCGACTTGTCATAATGGAAGATTCCTGCGGAATTACCTTTTAACCGGAGCTTCAGAAATACTCAGAAGGTGCGCGCGAATTTTTTCGATTATTCACATTAACGGCCACCACTTCTCGATATCAGCTCCATCGATCCCTTAACGATTCGTGCAGACCACTTTTTCCTTCACTTCTGCCCACGATTGCTCCGTTACTTGCGCGTAACAACTTAGCCCTCTGGCGATTAGACAAACGAGCTCAATACAGCCGGAAACAGCGACAAATCGCAGCTCTTCCGGTGCACCGATTCGAACCGTTCCCCTCGTTTCTGCACGCCACTCGCAATACCCTCGCATCCACGATATCTAATAGATCTCAGTATCGAAATTCCATCGTTATCTCCCAGCTGGGAATTGCTGTAACTTCGGGAATTCGATTTCCGCCCCTTGTTCCATACGAAAATGAGAATATCTCCGGGTGTAATACGGCCTCGTTCCGCTGAATTTTTGTGACGGGGAGAGGGGCAATTTTCGTTGCAAGTTCTCATGAAATTTCCGCCGGGATTTTCCTTCCCATTTTTACCTTTCACAGCCCCAACTTTCCTCGTTTCATGGCGACCTGTATTTAGCGAAAGAAACTCACGTTTTGAGTAGACCGCGCCGAAAGTTGCAGTAAGGTCATTTCTTTATACGCACCTAATTAAAATCTAATTTCAACCGAGTTTAACAAAGTTCCTCTATTTTTTAACGGAGCTTGTACTGCCGTGGTACATCGAATCAGAGGTAAAAAGAAACTCGCAGCTAATTTGATAACGGAGCAGTTGCGATAGCTGCGAGGGATGGAAAGATTTCTTGGAAACCAGCGAAAGAAAATTCTGTGCCTGAGTAAAATATCGAGTGGCAGATTTATAGCGGTTGCACCAGTTTCGAGGGAACATAGGAAATTAGGTGGTGCTGGAATCGGCGACCGATATTGCAGTGGAGAATGTCCCCGACACGTCTGTCCCGCTATTAGTAGAACAGGACCTAATTGTTTCCGTGTGCCTGTTACGAGTAACCCAATTAAGAAATGCCCGTATAAACGTCCAATGCACCACGGACACCTAATAATGCCGTTGATGTTTGTACCCAGTAAGAACACGTACCGCACGATGTTTCCATTAAACGCTTCGTTCTCAGGCAAGAAACACTCATACGATGAAATGAAAATTCGCTGTAGACTCAGTTCCCCTGTATACCAAACGTTGGGCTATCCTCAACGCTCTATCTCCATTCCAGCAGCCAGCAAAAATCGAGAGGGAATCAGAACGATCGGAAATTTCAAAACACACACGGCAATCCGCTTAAATCTCCAATCGTGGGATTTACTGAAATTGCCGAAAAATGGAGCAAACAGGGGGCTGGCCTTTTCATCCCCTTAGCTTGATATTTCGCATAATTTGCGCGAATTAATCTGATTTCAGCACGCGCACACGCCCCGGGGGAACGCGTCGAGGTCCATATTCATTGATTTAGCAATTTCTGCGTTCCGTTTAGCATTGCGAGGGTCAGATATTTTGGAAAATCTATTTCGAGATGGATTATAAATTTGTCGCGAAGCTTGTTCCGCTGGGGAGATTCTAAAGTTTTCGAGGGGAAAAATAAATTCTGTCTTAGCGGTGGGGTGAATTTTTTTCCGTCGAAACGGCCAAGCACTGTGGCCGAGAGCGTTAATTTACGTAAAACGTCGAGGGAAGCCGAACTGTCTAAACCGAGAGGGGATTAGCAAATGAGCGTAAAGCCTGGAAACGACGGCTCGATCGCAGCGGACCGTGGCTTTTGAGAGGCATCGCCCCGATGTCTTCGACCAACCTCCGTTTATCGTATGTACACAGCAGTCAGCTTGCCCCGAAGGTCTCGCGATATCCGGTTCACCCTCTCGATAAATCCTAAATCCTTTCTTCTTGTCGTGTTTGTTCAGCGGGAAACTGCCGGAGTCGCTGCTACCCCAATTGGCAAACCCTCTGCTTTCAACCTAGCAATATTCCTTCGTTTTATAAAAACCTTCAAATCACTGCCATTTTTTTACTTCCAATCCGACATTCCTTGAGTACGACCGCGTCACTGTTTCGTCTTCCAGTTGGCTAACGAAACGATCTAACACGCCTAAGCGAGATTACCAATTGCTTGTGGTTCACACTTCCACCCACGTCCCAATTATCGACACAGCCATGCACAATCGAGCGAATATCGTTCGGCAGGTTCGCGGTGATCCCCATCCGCCGTCAATTTCATTTCTGTTCCAGTATAATTCCCTCGGAACGCGAACGTACGGCGATAACAAGAAACGACCAGTTGCTAATCGTCCAACAAAATGTTTACTCTTCCCAGGCATTCGCGAAGTTCCCTTATTATCCAAAGAATGCGCGTCGGAGGAACCCTCGGGCCCTTCGTTCGCCGCCAAGCAGCCCGTGACTCGGGGGACACACAAGCAAAGCACGCTTCAACTATTCAGGGCTGATGCCACGTCACCGTCAGGGTGACGGTGCCGTTAAACGCGCATCGACCGTGTAAATGTAACGCTGCAATCCTGGTTCCAAGCGGGCGTTAACCCCCGGCGTTACGTTCGAACAACAGCGGCCGAAACGGCCCCTGATGCGAAATGATTCGCTCGTTAGGGCAAACGGCAAAGCCAAGGATATTCGTAATATTTGAACGGGTCGGCTGGTGATCTCGTTACCACGGGATTACTGCCAATATTACGAATGTCCATATTACCGTAACGCCGCCCTCGAATGCCTGCCGCGCTAATTGTTACGCGCCGGCGTTACGCTCTTCTACTCGCGATATTGCGCATACACTATTGTGCTACACTAACGCGTAATCCTAGAGAGAGGGAGAGGGAGGGGGGGGGGGGGGGCTCACGATAAATCTCTGGGATAATTCTCCCCCTCTGTCCTTCCCCCTTCTTTTGCCACGCGATACCTTTACCTCTGGTTTTCTTGTTCCTCGGCGGCTGTAAATTCTCTATTCTCCTTTTCTTGGCTCCGTTTTATTTCCTCTGTTCGCACGGTGACTATTTTCCCCGTTTCCCTGTGCAGGCTCCTCTATCTCCTCACCATTTCTTCTGGCTTCTCTTGGTAGATCGGGGAATACAGTTGCGAGAGAATTGATCCTGATTCACGGGCGCCAAAGATTTGGCGAAGTTTACGACGATCGCTGTTCGTAGTTCATAATGATAATTCGAGGTTCAAGCGTGAGCGAAGGTGACTCGAATAGCTAGCCGAGTTCGTGGGCGTAGCTGGTCATTATACGCTGCACTACGAGTAAAAGAAATATACTATTTGCTCGGCCGAGATCTCGCCGCTGGGTTCCTGTTTTTCCAGCTGCTTCGTCTGTTTGGATCCATTATCGTTGTAGGTGGTGCTTGTAACTTCGTGTTACGAACTCCGAGGTCGCGTAAAAGCGGATGTGCTGGTAGAAACTTGCCGGCGCTTCGAGCCTGGACCCGAATCTCACGCCCCTGTATAAACGAGGGCATTATCTGTTATACCATTGGGCCCTTCCTTCGTGTTTCTTGGCATTCCATACGTTTTTTCTGCGCCAACCAGTTCTCCCTGCCTCTTAATATTGTATTTAAATTGCTTCGATTCCATTATCCATATTACCAACCACCGATTATTTTATCCACAGTGTTCAAATTATAAATACTACTTAAAATCACGAATTTATATACGTTCGCACTTCGTTCGACTGATCGAACGATGGCTCACAGTGGCTTCGTCGAATTCCCTTGATTAACCCTCTGCTATCCATCCCAGCCAGGACGTGAACAGTAACCAGACCCTTTAAACCACCTCAAATTGCCAACGTGAACCACAGCCGATTGGGTATTGCTCTTTCAAAGACGAAGCCTATCAGCAGCCTGGCCAGCTTCCCTAGTTATACAAGAGGGGCCAGACCACTGCGATTTAGCAAACGGCGCGATCAATCCAACCCGGTCGAGCGACCGGATCGTCCTCTTTTTGCCGCGGAACAGTTTGCCAGTCCCTCGGCGAAATTGCGTGCTCCGCGAGAAAATTCCGCTTACCGAAGGGAACGGTGCGCTTCGATCGCGGCTGGCCGCAGTTCCTAAGCTCGGGATTAGACAAACGAGGCCAGAGTCCGTAGAATGGCGGCCCGATTGCCGGGAATCGCATCTTTCCCCGGCCACCAGGCTTCTGTGGTCCTGCACGGGCCGTGTGTGCAACGGCTGGCTCTCTGCAGGGCGATACCCGGATTCCCCATCGCCGCAGCCGTTCACGGGGAAATTCAATCGTCCCGTTCCGACCTGGAGGAAGCTCGTTTCGGCTCATTCGACGGCCAGATACCGAGGCGCTAGAAACATTGCAGCAGAGCGCATCGTGTCAATCGACTACCTGTGGATACGCAATTCTTCAACCTCCGCCCTTCATCTTGATACGCGGCTGTCTGAGGAGCCGATGGATTTCCAAGAGATCCTCCGTGACTTTCGTATGCAACGGCACTCTCGACGCGCGCCGTTCTTTCTGCTTCTCGGAGCTCCATCGTATCACGAGTTATGCTGATGGAATCGTGGACGGGAACGCTTGGATGGTGGTTCCTTAGCTTCATTCGAATCCCGCGGAGTTCCTCTGAATCTTCAGGTAGAATCCCGAGGACTAGTGATAGAGAATCAAGTAGGGCCGAGCTGTTCCCGAAGAATCTTGTACTCGGAGACTCGCGGACTATCAGAACTCGAGATTGAGGGACCCATCTGTGCGGTGGACAGGGAGGGCTCATTGATATTCCGTAAAATGGTAGCTTCCCCAAGACATGCCCAATTTCGAATGACTTTCACGTACCGACGCCAGTAAAGTTCATCCAGCAACAATTTAGCCGTGCACGCGATCCGAATAGCGCCCCGATTTGCATCCCTAATCGCGCCTTATTTCATTACACGAAATATCCGCTGACGTTCGATTCCCCGCAGTGCATCCGTACACGTGTTCTACAGATGTTTCGCCCATCGAGAATCCCGAATGACAGACGCAGAGCTATTGACGCATGGCCCCCGACCATCTGCACATCGACGATCTGCAGAAACCTAATGCATGTTCGATACAGTCCCAGAACCAGTCAATTTACGCCTTTCCTTATTCAATTCTCTGTTTCGCTTTCCCTAATTCTCCGCCATCCTCCAAGATTACCTCGCAAATCTTCGTGGACCTTGGGAAACCTGTAATACTCTCTTTCCACCGGAGGAATTAATCAGTGTGTCCTATCTATTCCTTGCGTTTGCCGGGTTTCGCGATATCCGTGCGATACTCGTACAAATTGTGGCGTAACAGAGGCTTAAAACGAGAAAGACTGGAATGAATCGGTGTGCACGCTGGACGCATTTACGTGACCAACAGGTGCGATGGCGACAGAATTTTTCCCTTCTCGAGGATTTAGTTACGAATTTTGAAACAAGCCCAGCTGGTATCGATAAATTCGCCGATACACGTAGGTATTCCTTTTTCCAACAGCCTGGATTTAGCTGGCAACTCGATCGGCGTGCTCGTCAGCCCGAACGGTGCTTGAAGAAAAACAGGACATCGGTAATGATTAAACGGTGGTAGGGAAAATCTGGGAGCTCCGTGCGGTTTCCAACTTTTTCCGTGGACCTTTTTCTGGACTTGGTAATCGAATTGATGTTACAGGGAATGCAGAGTTATTTAAATAATGGGAGATTTTGCATTGGAAGTGGAAAGGAGTGATTGTGTGGTTGTTTAGTTGATCCCCCAGGGTGTAGCGATTATTCTGAATACTCTTTCGAGCATTCAGGACAAGTCGACTGTGATTTCTGTTTGAAATGCTTCTTGAGATGATTTTTATTCTATTTGCAGTGCGGTTTGATTAAACGCTGACGACTTTGTACATCTCTCTTCATTAAAACAGTGTCTGTATTTTCATCGTGGTGGCAGTTGAATATTGCGAGAAGAGAATGCAACAATGAATTTTAAACGCGAGCCGTAGCAGTTAGCTGAACACATCAATTCCCTTAAAGTACACACGCCTAAGAGCGCATAATTCCTGCAGCCGGCAGATTTAATTCATTGCAAGTACTGGGGCTCACCCGCGTGTTACAAAAATTTACATTTCGCTCGCTCAGCAATTACTAGAATCTACTTACTTGCGTGTTACGAAATCAATATTCCGGCCCACCTCTGCAGCCGAATAAGAAGTACAGAATACATGCATGCATATGGCCCGTCGCACAGTGGAACGACGTAAGGACAATAACTGGACACGGCAATTACTTCCAAACGGTTTGAACTTCCGTTGTGAAAATTTGCACACTTTCAATTCATGTTAAGTAGAACAACTGAGATTTAGAGAAAAAAAATTGCAATACTTTTGGGCTTTCTGCAAATAACGAGGGAATATCCCGAACCCGGAAATTCAAAATATTCTGAAACTTTGTGAATATGTGGGGAATTTCCCCCTGATTACAACGCAATTTTTGTTATTGTTACTAAAATTCACTCTCAGGGCGTGTAATTCATTCCTGAAAATCCGGTTATTTTCCGATTTTGTGTTATAAATCGTGAACTGTAAAATAGATTTATTTTATTAATCGCAGCTAGTAGCTGGTAATTTTTCTACTTTTTAAAACCTTACCATTAAAGGATTAAATTCGGGTACTTTAGACCTTGGGCGACTTTGAGCAAAACTTTAAATCACTATGTTGAAATATTATAGTATTGAGTGCAACGCATTTTTATTTTATACAATTGTTTAGCGATGAAATCCAAGTTAATTCGGAATGTTTTTTGTACAAAGTCAGTAATAATAAGATACTCAGTAGTATGTAAAATATTGAGAACTTATGAAGCAATAGGATTTAGGCAATAATTGAAAAACAAATAAAATCATTAAATTTTGTGTTTTCTCACATAAACTTCTTAACAATCAACCCCAATGTGTAGTATGATGGTAGAATTTTTTTTCATTATTCGAATATTAATTATTTACATTCATATGACAGCCATCTGCAGAAGTGAACGTATTTACTGTTAAAAATTCGGGATTTAAAATGTTTAAAAAGTTTATTCTTTCATAATTTCGTATCCATTAGTACTCAAGGATAATGCTCATATAATTGTATGAATAAAAAAAGGTACTTCATATATTCGCCAATGTCCGGAAAATTGTACGCGTCGTCCCACTGTGCGTCGTACAGTATGACTTTAAAAGGGAAGAAAAATAGCGACTCCGTGACCAACCCACTTGTTATTCTTATCACATTTCAGCTCACACCAACTGTCCGCGACGAACACTGTCCACAACCCTTTCAAACACCTTTCCTGCTCATTCACGGACCCAGAAGCTCTTCCCCAAATTCCACCTGACTACCTTCACCACACGCTTCCGCCCGCGTACCTTTATTCACCGTTCCCGAGCCTCTCCCTTAAGTTTTCCCATCCACTGGAAAACAACCGGGCATTCGGTGGAATTACGTACCGCGAAACTGCCCCGTATACGACGCACTTTTAACAGAGACAGAGGGAGATAGGAGTTCACGAGACATCGCAGAGGCCCATCTCCAGCCAATAGTGGGAGAGCTGTTTGGTAATCTGGTTACAACACTGCGCCTCGATCTTCGCGGATCTGTGGGAGGCGTGGAGAGTCGAGCGGGCATGCTTTTCCGCTAAACCGTTCCACATTGTCCTGGAAGCAAGTTTCTTGGCTCGTCGGACAAAAAAGGGTCGGAAAAGGGCGGGGGTATTAATAATCACAGAAGGAAGGGTGAATTCGCGCGGGAAAGGATAGCCCCGATTCGAGGGGCAACTCGTTAAAAAGTTCCTCCCCTTCGCGGGGGCTGCTAATTCCTCTGGGTGGAAGAGGAATCGAAGTCTGCGGAATGATTAGCCCCGCGATATTCTGGATGCTGTCGAGCGGGGAGCAGATCGTTCAGCCACTTCCGGGTACGGGTTCGGTGACACGGGCTGCCCGGTCGATCGATCCTCACCCTGGCTGTTTATTAACTTTTCCCGAGGTGACCAAGTGGCCGCCGTTGAAATGATTATCGATTTGTCAGCTGTTAACCGCGACTGGTTAATTGTACTTCGGGGAGACCCGTCAAGGGCCATTTTGGGTTTCTCTTTCTGATTTCTGAAGCATTTGTGGGTGCCTAGGATGGTTAGATAGCGGTGGAATATCGTCGGAGAGGCTAGGTTTTCGTTGCGTACACGTTCGAGGGCTGCCCGAGTAATACAATAATTGGGATATATTAAATGTGGGAAGTTAGAATAGTTCTACTTTGCAACACACAGTTTTGGTGTGGCTGGTGGATATTGTAATTGGCTTTTCTCGAGTATTCCAGTTTAAGGTACTTACGTAATAAAATCTCATTAACGTTAACCTCAGAGTCCTATTAAGCACGTGAGTTTGAAGTAGATGTTTGAATCGTTCGACTACTGGTAACAAAAGTAATTGCTGAGAATATCAATGTATTAAAGTGATGTTGCAGTAGCTACCGAAAATGGCGAGTACCTGAATCAAAATCAGCCATCTGGTTCTATTAACCGTGCGTACAGAAATCGGCAGTTCGAATCCCATAAATGTCGAAATTAAAGGTACCAACTGTTCCCCCGGTATATGAGCGTTTTAAGCTTTTACAGCAGATGAAAAGCAAGTCTTTCAGCAGCAGTAAAAGCCTGCTCCATGCCAATCGATATTCAAGGCAGCCAATTTTCGCTGTAATCGGCTGGCCAACGTTCAGCTAGTCAACATTTCGTTCCTCATAAATTTCGCGTCCAACTGCACTTCCAAACGTTGGTGGGATTTATTAACAGCTCCCGCTAAATCCGAACTCTATCTGCTCACCCTGCTATCAATCATTCCTGTTCCTTCGCCCTCTGCTACTTCGCCATTTTATCTCGCCAAGATAACACCTCTCCGTAAAATCCACGCGAAACTTCTTCGAGAATTGCTCCCCTCTTGAATTTCAATATCCTCCTCTTCTTCCCCAATTAACTGTCAGCAACTCGACTAAATGCTCAACAACTTTCGCGTACGTTGAAATTATTTCTCATTGAAACTCCCTTTAAACGCCCAGCAACTGTTTAATTTCAGCGGTAAAAACGGTTCCCGGTAAAAGAGCGGAGGGCAGAACTGAAATTCACCAGATTGCAAATATCAATTTTGCAGTGGCCGTGGCCAGGGAACATTACCGATTTGCATGTACACTTGCTGTCAGCGCGGTGTTTTTACGTGCCCGCGATACACGCGCCCGTTTCCGCGCGAAATCGAAAATCGATCTCACCAATTGTTGCGCAATCTGGATCGGCGCACGGAAAGTATGCATAATTGCCGTTCCCGTCGGTTGCACGCGAGCCTTTTTCGCGATACCATATTTCAATTAATGACCTGCTTCTTCCGCAGGTCCCTTCTTCCTCATCAATCGATCGTTCTTGCACCGTGCTCGGCGTAATTAATGCAATTCCGCGGCAACGGGACGCGCGTCTGTGTACTAGAGTCGACGATTTCCAAAAAACTGCCTTCCGATTATTGCTATTCGTCGAGCCAGCGAACAGCTGCAGTACCTTTCACTGTAAAATTCGAGAAAAACAAAAGCGACGGGCACGGAATCATCAATACTTGAACATATGAATTATATGCTAATAAGTTTCAACGATGCCTGAAGCAGTATCTCACATTCTCGTTTACCGACCAATCGAGCGTGACCCAAATTCCCTGAAAGATTCGAAATTTTTTACTCGTATTCCGAACTCCTGGTCCCGCGATCAGTGGAATCCATATTCCATCTGCAATTTCGCCGAAAAGTGCATTCCCTTTGTTCATCGAGCGTTCCTCGCCCGAATCGAGCGCACGTGCAAGCGTATTTCCTGCTCGTTGACGGAATCTCTCGAATTGTCCCGTCGTGGGACGACATACCAGTGATATCAAGCCTGAATGTCAGGGGTGGACGACAGTGGGTTGGTCACGTGATCGTAAGAGTGCCACGTACCCCACGAAATATCATAATATCTCGGGTTGGTCGATATCCCCGCGTACAGCTCGCACCCAGAGCTAGAATGCCCTTCCGCCATCCAGCTCCCAGCAAGTATCAGTACATCAAAGTCCCAACAATTCCATTTCAGTCAATCTTCCAATGATCGATCCCACATAAGCTCGATCACCGAGTTTTCCAGTTGCCAGAGACACTCGCGATCCATTCTTCCGAGCTGAACATTTATTTCCCTGCCGCTTGAACCTACCACCTCAATAGACGATTCAGCAGAGGATACCACCATATCTCGCGGCATTTCGATTTCATTAATATCACCGCGGATGAAGGGGCTAGTATAAAATTGAGGGGGAGTCTGATATCACAAGAATTTCGTTACTGTTTCCAGCCAGCGCTCTCGACACCCCCCCAGCCGTGGCGTTTCGCTAAGCGTCGACGAAGCTGAAGTGTGCATCCACCGTTCCCCAGGCCCGGCGGAGCGTGCACGGACGAAAGAAGCCGATCGATCCCCTGGCCTGTATTTGTGCGCCACGAGTGCACTGGTCGAGAGGAAGCCACGAAGTGGGATGCACACCGCGAGTAATGCTGCTGACTAGCAAATGCATAGCCCCCTATGGATGTTGGGGTCAAGATGGTATCCTCGACACGGTCCCAGTGGCTTCATCCATCAAGAGACTCCATCCCCTAAACCGGCGTGTATCGAGTGTGTAATAACTGCCGCGCTTCCTGCCAAGGGCTGCATGGCCCCCGAAAGTGGTCAATTTTGGCACGTTAATGATCCAGCCATTCCCACATTCGTCGTCCCTTGATTGCTAGATCCTTCCGCCAGGAACGCCGGGACTCAAGTCCCTTCGTCAGCATCCAATGTAACTAACAAGGAGAGTATTTTAGGTGTCCGCCTCCGATCATTTCGATTTTTGGATATGTTATAGAGGACCGAAAAATAAGAAATACGTGTTTTTTTATTTTTCCCCGTTTTCATATTTGGGGGGTGAAAACTGCGTTCAAAGTTAGGGTTGAAAAATCATTTTTGTGGAATACCTCGAGAACTATTAGAGATAGGGGAATAGTGTCAATGGACGAATTTTGTGTCTTTGAATGCGAAATATGACTGACTCACCAGATTTTCAAAAAGTCCATTTTTTCCACAAAAATGATTTTTCAACCCTAACTTTGAACGCAGTTTTCACCCCCCCAAATATGAAAACGGGGAAAAATAAAAAAACACGTATTTCTTATTTTTCGACCCTCTATAAGATATCCAAAAATCAAAATGATCGGAGGCGGACACCTAAAATACTCTCCTTGTAAGTAGTGATAATTTATGGACGAACAGGTGAATCGCGGCAAATGTTTCATTTCGGGCCATCACTCGTTCGCGATACTTTTATGCAAAAACTACTCGACCGACAGCGCAGATGTTACTGACGTTTCGTAGGTACATATGAAAGTTTTGGAAACTTTATTTTCCCTGCAGGCGAGTTTAGTTTCGCACGAGTGGTGGGCGACTTTACTGCTTTTTCCTGGGCACGCTTCGCTTTTGTATCTTCCCCGAAACTTCGGTTTATCAATTTTCTACTGACTGGGACACGTGACGGCGTCGGCTGAGGGATATCCTGTCGAAAGCAAGTGGTCCATTGTCCTATATCTGTGATTAAGAGTAGTCGCACCTCGGAGTGTCCTCGGAAAAGAAACTTCCCATGATTTTCAGAAGAAGGCGACGATGCTCCAAGGCTAGCGAACGTCTCAGTTACGTTGCGAGCAGCAGCGTACCGCTGGGCGCGTCGAATTAACTGCATTCTGGAGTCACGATGTTGGAAACGATGTTGGAAATCGCGCGCAGTTAATACGGCCGGAGGATGTTTGCGCGTGTATGCTACGATAAAATCCTTGTTTGCGCTCTAAAGCGGATTAAATATCCCTGCAGGGCGACGGAAGCATGCGCTTGCGTGCATTATGTGCCGTTCCCATATAGAAATATCCTCCGGTTGCTCCGTGCAGACACTTTGCGCGCAATGTATCACGGCTCCCGTACAACGGATTAGCCGTATCCAGTTTCTGTATGGTTCTGCATTATGTTCCAGCGGTTGAACGTTGCTGCGTAATTTACTCGGAACGCTCCATTAGTAATTCCACTTTATCTCCTATTTGATTAAGCGCGCCTCCCCTCTCAATGAGGCCGCAGATTTTTCCCACCGGCAGGCGCAACGATCCCGAACTTTACACGAAGCTTACGACGTTCGTTAGAGGAGTTAAAATATCACCGTCCGCAGACTAGCTGCGTCGAAAACGACTCCCGGCAGTCTCGATTGAAGCCGTCTAACCAGGAGTCGGCTATACCCGGCCCTCGAAGGCGCAAGAATTTTATTAAAAGAACAGCTCGTAACTCGGCTCCCTGGGACAAAATAGCGCCCCGGCGCCAATAAAACGTGCAACTCTTGTGCGACTCCAGCGGCCACAGAGGGGCAGAGGGAAAAAGGGGGGGGGGGGGGGAAAAGCGAACGTAGAAATGAAGTTCGAGGGAACTTTGTACGCCGCGAACTTTCCAAGGCGATCGCTCGCGGCGACGAAAACCAGCGAGCAACTCGCAAGAACCCGATAACGTGTTTCCTCAAAGACACTCTGATAATCCTCTGGCGGCCTCGGCAGATAGTCCGATACACAAGTCGTCGAATCATCCGCCATCGAACGAGTCGATGGGGGTAAATACTTGCCGCTCCTCTCGCAGAGCTATCTACCTGAATATTCGGGCAGATATGTGTAGTTTGAGAAAGTCGATTTCTGAAGTTGGATATAGTTGCTCCTTTCCTCACACTGACGGCGTGATTAAGTTCCGCGGTAGTGAGTGTGCCTGAAGTTGAATTTTCCACCGTGGACGGTAAGTATTATACCCTCTCGTGAGAGACAGGGGGGTTTCGGCGGGGAAGATCGATCCCTCAGCGTGGCCAAACATCTTTTGCCCGTTAGAAAGCAGCTCTCCCGTGAGATGCGGGGCACGCCATTAGGGTAGGAGGGTTTAATCGCATAATTTTCGTGGCGGTGATTGCGCGGCCGTAATCTGGCCGGCCGTTTAGCGAATCGCCGGCGAAAATATAGTGGGAACGGCAACGGGGCCGTGATCTAGATCGCGTCATTAGCAACTACAAATGACTCGTTTGTGCTGCCTTAAGGACAGGCGTGATTTAACGGGCTCGATCCCACGCGTAATTGCCTGGAAGCCTTCCGTTTAACGTTTTCGAGAGGATTCTACACCGCGGGGGTAAATATTTGCGGAAGCTGGGGATCGTAGTCTCGGTGCTCGCGCAACAAAGGCACCTTTCATTCCCACGTACCCCGATGGACGGCAAGCTCGTCGACACTTTCGCTGAATCTACTTGATCGAATTTCCGCGGGGAGATGTCTGGATTAGAACCGGCGCTTACGTATCGGAAGGCATGCTTCTCGCTACGTTTTATCTGAGAACAGCCGGGGATCGACACTGCAGAAATGACTGGGAGCAGATTGCACGATGGAACGCGTTGCCCGCGGTTCGATCCTGCTGGCGACAAAAGTTATAGGGAAAGTTTCCCCATCGACATCGGGATTTATACCGGCTCGTAAATCCCGAAATATTTCCCGAGCAATATGGACAGGGCACTGAAATCGAGTATCGTCGCGCCAAGACCGAGCCGCGCGAGACTTTAACTCCGCGTGCTCGACTCCGGATCATGATTCTGATCGTACATGGAGGGGAAACACGATGGCGAGTACATTTAGAGACTGATAAGATTTTATCGCCAGCCATCCAGCCAGTCCTAACGTCCTAATTCGAGGCTACAGCGTTTCCCTGCTTGCCTCCCCGCCGCGGCGTAACAGCGAACGTCGGGGTGGATCGGGGGCAAGTAAAAATCCTTGGAGACCCTGCGTTCGTAATTACGGACATTCGGCGCGAATAGGGAAGCCGTTCCGAGATTCTTGGCGAATCGTAACGGGGACATTGCGAGAGATTAGAATCATTTAAATATCGATTTCTTTTAGATTGCACGGCGGTAACGAAGGTTCTGCTGATATCGGTCGCTGCTAGTTATCTTTTAACGTCCTCGACTTGGACTTCTCAGGGGAATAAAGAGGTATAGGCTTGTAAATAATATTGCCTCCGCGAAGTATCTTTTTAACGCGACGCATTTCCGACGGCCTCGCGTTACGAAGCTCGCGTCAAAACGTGCCCGGCGCAGCCCTCGTAAACTGCGGATCTCCAAGGTGAATCGGGTCGCAAAATTCGCGATAAAGCTGGGTGCATTGGGGTCGCAGAATTCCATAGAATCTCGACAGCCGCTCAAAAATCCCCGGCACTCGACGATATCCCTTGAAAGCATTTTCAATTCGAGGCCGCCATTCAATCGAGGCGTTCACCCCGGGGGTTACATAAACACCGCTTCTTACGCGTTCTTCGATCGAAAAAAAAAAAGATTTGCTGCAACTGGGGTGACTCTGCCCGTACAAAAGGGACACGTTTGCTAGAAACGATCCGCCTGCTTTTAAGGAATATGCACCACTCTTTCCGCAAATGCATGCGACAGCTCTTAGAAATCGAAAAACGTTATTTCAGATTCTGCGTGTTCGTAATGTTCGTTTATGAAGCTTTCCAAGCGATTCTAATTACTAAACTAACAGTAGCAAGTCATGCAGATTCATTATCAACGTCCCGAGCCCTCTTGCGCCATCTCTCCCCCCAAGTGACCACCCCTTTTCGGAAGTCTGAGCTAGAGAAACCTAGTTTCCCCGAGCTCCCCATACAATATTCACGTCTTTGCCGGTGCACGAATCAATTAACGAGGGAGGGGGGCACTGAAAGCCGTCGAACAGAAAGTTCTCAGTGCCTTTAATCAACCGCGAGGTGCAGAGAAGGAGGAGTTGCTTCGTGGGTGCTTGGGTCCCATCATTCGTGCCCGCGTTTCGCGCAGCTTTACGCTGCTGTTTTCCATTGCGTAACTTCGCAGACAGTACAGTCGCAAGGTAATACTTCCGAAGTCGAATAATCAAACCGCCAGGCCGTTGCATAATCCTGGCCCGTCTTTGAATCGGCATCCACGGCCGCCTTTACGATCCGAGCATATTCGCGAGCACGTTCCCTTCATTCGCCTATCTGGCTGTCTCCGCGAATTTATCGCTCGCTCCGCCGGCACTCTGTATAATTCAAAACGAAGTTACTCGGGTGTCCATCGCCTACCGTCTTTTTATCGCTCGTCCATTTCCACCGAGGACGAGCGACTTTACTCGAGGAAATCGGCTTCGTCGTTTCAAGGGGGACCCTTTGTCGTTTCGAGTGGAAACCGGAGCAATAAGGATTGTTTTAACATCGAGCTAACTTTGCTCGACTCTCTACGTGAAGAGGCTTATCGCAAACAGCATTTCTTGCCCCCCCCCCCCCTCTCCCATTCCAATCATTCCATACCTCGGTCCTTTATCATTCGATTCAACTCATCGCGTAATGTTATTGAATTATTTAACAGCCCCTGTTAAAAAGCACACCTCGATTACTCCCCATAATCGCTGAAGAGGATCTCCTTTGATCGTGGTGAGAGGTAAATGAATCTCCCCGGATTCCCAAGCGCGCGGCGGCGGAAGGATCAGGTGGATGCAAATGGACTTAATTTCCTGCAATCTTCCGGCTTTCCTCGCGATGTATGGATGTTGCACTTTTCTAAACGCTGATGGAGCAAAGGATCGTCGAATTAAGTTAAGATTCGCGCAGTTTCTGCCACGTTCCTCTGCACGGTCCGCCCTCGCCTGCATAAACAGACGATTATTTTCTACCTAAGTCCCGTCGCTCCGCTGGCAGCCTTTTCATTAATTTTACCGACAAAGACACCCGGGTAATGCCTCCATTTAATGTCCCCCATTAAAATCTCGCACGGTACTCGCTGAATACAAATGCGCCTCCAAATGGAACGCAGCGTGCCATTTATTTCGGCAGAATGGCCGCGATTCTACGCACCTAGTACGTTCTGCACGTACCTAGGCAACTAGAAATGCGATACGTTTTATAAATATCGAATTCAAAGGGGATCACTCGAGGCGCTGTAAAAATCTTTATCGCCTGAAATTCCTTGTAACGAAAGTGGATAAAGCACATGGAAACTATTGGCGAAGACACTCCGCGGGTACTCAACATTCGCGGAAATGCCTGCTGCTTGTGTCGAGACCGTTCCACACTAAATAAACCGAAATTCCCGAGGAAGTTGGCAGCCTGATAACCAGAACGAAGTCGAGGAAGGATCGATTTTCGACGAGCAACTCGCGAAGCAGAATCCCCGACCTTGCATCCGCGGTTGCATCGAGATTGAACGAAACTTCATGCCAAGAATCATTTTTGTTTGCTCGATGAATCTCGACTTCTCCCGGGCAAAGTGAAAAGCTCACGGCTTCGCCGCGAGTGAGTCGAGTAGTTCGAGGCCAGCCACGTCTCTCTTCCTCCTGGTGGATTACTTGAAGGAGTTCTTTTTTGTACTGTGATTATTCTAGCGAAAATTGGCCCCGAGGAAGCGTCTTGGGAAAGAGGTTTATCGTCTTTCCCTTAATGAGGCTTTTAATGTTTCGGTTCCGTCTTTGAAACTTGAAAAGTACGGCGGGGTAATGGCAGTGAGATTCTCGAAACTGGGGCGATCTGTAATTTTTTCCTTCCGAACGGGGACAAAGCGAAGTTCTGGGAGGAAAGCCGAAGCATACGATTTTTTGGCAGGCAGCAAGTGCACTTTTGTAAATAAAAGAACGCTTCTTGTCCGTTTTCTTTTTCAAGGGGACCTACCTATGTGAAATATAAAGTATAAAAATATTCTCAGCGTAATGGAAGCTTCTGGAGAATTACTAGAAGGGTAGGTATCTTCTTTAAGCTATTAAGGAATATCTTTTACCACCATTTCTGTAAAAAATGGCTCCTGGCAAACGTTTTGGGAATAGCTTATCGTGCTTCTAATAGGAATCACCATCCCATTCCGCGTTCGTGTGCGGGGCATTGTGGTAATACCAGGATGCATTATTGTAAATCCTCCTTCTGCTCGCAATTTCGAACACTCTTATCCGTACTTTCATAAAAGAAGCAAGGGTGCAACATATTGTAAATCTGGAGTCCGGTGCGCGGTATTTTTATGGCGAGTGGGTATCGATAACGCTGACTGTGCTGCATTTTCATGGGAAACCCATATCGTGGATTAGTGTAAGTATCCCATTATTAGACATTGGCCGAAATGCGTTTCATATAAAAGAGAAAACTCACAAACTTTAGTTCAGAAAGAGAATAAATTTCTCCATACTCTTAGAAATACGTGGACGGAAGACAGGAGATCAATGTCCCACACAATCGTGTTCTAAATCTATTCAACCCCACCGCCAGTCTATGTAAAATAGAATACAGTCGAGGATACCATCAACCTCGCGTGCTTAATTTCTGTAAAAATAGAGACACCACACTCGTGCAACCATCTAAATATCGTTGCGAGCACGAGTTCGCCATAAAAACAGCTGGCTGATGAAAGAACAGAGCGTTTGGAATGGATTCGCATGGCTCGTGGTGTCGTAGGAAAACGCCACAAGTTAACGAAACTGTTATTTACGCCTCGGTGAGCGCTAGGCTACACAGTCGCGATATATTCATATTAGCTTTTTTCCTGATCTATCACGCCTCTGCGTGGCAGCCTCTAATGCACTCTCGTAAGTCAAACATTATTTTTCCCTATTTTTACACGGGCCGAGGCTCCTGGGCTTTTACCCAACCGGATTAAAGAACTTGGCGAGGGGATGTTTTTGCTGCCGCGCTGGTACCGGGCCGACCAAATGGTTCCTGGCTTTGCGAATCTCAAATAGTGCGGGACTTTTCGCGGTTTTCCCAATTCTCTGTGATTTTTATTTCCAAGCTGGGCTCGCAATTTAATTGGATATTATTTCCAAACGAGACTCTCGTCGCGCCTGAAGCCGCGGGGAAAACAATCTATAGCAATCGTGAATTTGAAAAACAAGTAGAATGATCAAAATTAAACGGAAGCACGTTTTTTAAGTACATCTCTTTCTAGATTCATCGTTCCCATTTCACCCTTTTCCGCCGAAATTCGTTTATCAATCGACAAGCAGTAATAGAAAGCATTTTACCAATACCATCCACCATGATGTGGATACTAAAACGAGAGAGGGACAGCGTATCCAATTGGAAGCGCCGAAAAACCTCGATAAATCAACGGTCACGCAGCGGCGTTCACGATCGGGGCTTGCAATCGCGCGATTCGCAGGGCAGAGCTCATTTCGCCGCGGTCCCGTTGCGCAGTTTGTTACGCGCTCCATCGGAAAATGAAATTCGGCCTGTCGAAGCGAATGGACCACCGCGAGAACAGTCCACTGCGAAACAAACCCTCCCGCGTCCCGTTATTGTCCGCGCTGGTCACGCGACGTGGGAAATTATATTGCCTATGGCCAGCCGTGAATCTCTCGCCAAACTGAATCCAGGAATTAAGACGTCGAGAACGACTGAGTTAGCGATGGAAGTCGCGGAGCTTGGGGACGTGCGAAAATACGCCGGACGGAGTTAAGTTAAAGCCGAAGCCCGACAAGGGGCGGGCGCGAAAGGGGGCGGAGGAGAGGGCAAGTGGTGGCTTTCAGGAGACAACGTACTCTCTGCACGGACAAAACAATCTTGCTGTTCCGGGCTGAAAGTTTTCGGGGCCGTGCGGCTCTCTGCGGCCATGCGCCCCGCCTATCGATCCGCCATCCACCCCCTCGGCCGCCACGGTCACCCTTGGCCTCGGTAACCGGCGATAGCCGCGCGAATAACAGCGTGGAGCTATTTTGTTCCGTGGAACTGGAACCGGCACACTGGAGCGAGCCGGGTCTGCTCTAAACGCATGAAAGGGGGTGAAGTGTGTTGAGGGGAGGGGCGAGGCGTGAGGGGTGAGGAGTGAGGGGTGAGGCTGAAGGTTCCTCAGGATTGCAAACGTCACGGATGTCCGATGATTGAACGTCCCATACCCCTTTTCCGTGACCCCGTCGCGCGCGTTCCTGCGGCCCCCTTTCCACCCCCTTGGTTTCTCGGGGGATGATGGAGACGCGCGGCAGGCATCGTTGCTCGTTCCATGCTGGATACGAAACCGACGGCTGTGTAATGGCAGGCATGCGGGGCAGTTGCCTGTTGGGTGAGGGACAGCGGGAGTGACGGTACGATGATGAAACGGGCAAGAGCGAATTACTGAATGCATGGATAACAGGGAAAGAGTGGGCGAAGGTTTGGTAGAAGGGGAAAGTTAGTGAGTTGTTGCGGGGCTGAATTAAGCAGTTGTGGAACTGGCGTGTCAGTCGCTTGGTAACTCAGTGACTGAGTAAGAGGTCGATCGAAGAATTATGTAGGTCCGTCATCCCTCGAGCGGGGAGCATCGTGACGCTTCTGATTGCTACTGGAACGTACATCTTCGCCGAAGCAGCTCGCTCTTCTCCGCGCGCTTGCACTCTAGCGTGTATCTCTCAGGCCACGCACTAGTTAAGGGAGTGATGGAGCACGAGGAGATCGATGAAAAACGCAGTGCAAAACCGGCGTTCTGTACCACGAGCGACGGTTTTATGCAGCAATTATTCCTCGGAGTGGCCCGGCGTTGCGAAATTTCCTAATTTCCGGGGACTTAACTACTTTTTCCCTGTTCCGCCATTGGGCAGCTTAACCGTATCTCTTGTCCTTTAGTTCGAGATTAACGAGTACTTTAATCGGAACAGAGCTGGATGAAACAACCGCTGCATCTTTCCCCGGAGATAATTTATGGCCCGCCGGAAAAATCGAGCAAATTTTGCTCTACGGCACGCTGGCAGTGGGTCCGTGCTCCATCGTTACTTAACTCACATTTCTGCAATTCATATTCCATCGTTAGTTACCGGTGGAACACATAAAAGAAACGGAGCCTCCTCGTTATTACACAGAATCGTTTCGCTATGTTTCGTTTCCTCGTCTCCCGCGATTCAATATGCCGCGGAATCTCAGCAAATTATTTATCCCCTTCTCCATTTCACGTGCGTTTAAATGCAACGTGGAACGGTGAATAGGGCCGGTTATGTGTCGTCGTAAGGGGCGCCGGTTTAAACCGCTTGGTAATTTGAAGTGCGCTCGCACGGAGATGGAGGAAACCGAGCGAACTCCAGGAAACTTTAAATAAGGTGCCACCACCTATTTTCCGAACATGTTAACCAGTAAGTGGTAAACTCGAATTCCGAAGCGTCGAAGAAACAGTTATCCCACTTGCGGCATCGAAGCAACTTCCTTTATAGACTTTACGTTTCTCCAAGTAGTACGACCCAATGATTGTGAGGGCGAATTAGTTGGGGACTACAGTTCTGCGAGAATGGGATCGAACTTTTGATTCCTCGAGCCTGGAGAGCTTTTTAGGATTTACCTGATAGTTGGTACCTTGTATTTTATTGCAAAAGGAGAAAGGAGTAGAGATGGAGTGCAAAATCACTAACAGTGATTTATCACAGTGATCGCAGATTCACGATCACGGTCGTGATTTAACTTCAATCACGACAGTGATTGTGATTTTTTTAACTTGAGTGAATTGTGTACTGTGATCGTAATTCTTGATCTTGATTGAATTATTTTTTATAAAATACTTTCATAGAGCTTGTGTTACAGTCAAAGCGTGAAGAATATTCATTCATAAATAGTGAATGTATGCACGCACTGATTTGATTGGTTAAAGTATTCACATATACATTATACGTTTTAACTAAAGTGAAAAAATATTCGTTAATTTAAATAGATCGAGAATGATTACATTGGTTCAAAATATTCAACTGAGATTCTATAAGAACAGTGAGGACTTGAGAATGTTTCGAGAGGAAGTAGAAATTGGGGTTATGTGGCGCGTGCAAAGAGCAGTTATGCTCTCCACCAATCAGAAGCGATCACTATTCTGCCTGCACCAATCAGAGGCGATCACGGATCACCGTTCTGCCTGCACCAATCAGAAGCGATCACGGATCACTGTTCTGCCTGCACCAATCACATACGATCATGAAAATCACGGATCACTGTGAAAAATCACCGTGATTGGGAACGAACGTGATCGGATCACTCGTGATTCACAAATCACGGTTCTAGCCAACACTAGAAAGGAGAGCTTAATTATTATTAGGAGTTTTTTTTTTATAGAGATATGGAGGTGTCTCGAAGCCTTTATTTTTCACACCTACTCCTCATTTCCTAAGTGGAAATTGCATAAAGGCTCACATAGAAATTCGTCACTATCGGGTATATAATAGCGACATATATCTCCGTCGCAAGTTCGATCGTCGGACGGCCAGCGTTACGCCATGAAATATTTGCCCCGTGTACATCGGAGAATCCGACCAGCGATAAATCACCAGCTTCTTTGGTTATTGGAACGTCCCCTGAAACCTTTTATGGATCTTTCCCTCGGAGAACGACGGGGCAACCAACCTCTTTAGTGTCAAGTCTACCAAGACTTTCCCAATGACCTACGACCGGCAAATGGTCCCGCGCGCACGTTCCATTAAGCGATAAATTAAAATTTCCAAGGGTGAAAGGCGCGTCACAAATTGAAGGCGATAGTCGTAACACTTTCCGCAAGATAACAACGCTCATTCGTCCAAGCTTGGAAATCAAATGCGCTAAATTGTGCCCACCTTTCACTCCCATCCATCAAATGAAACATTGGCTGGCGATCGTGGGATTTAGGCCAGATCTGTGCGAAAAACCGGATGAAGCTCATCGGTCCGGGCAGAATCGAAACGCGCGGGAAAGATGCACTCGTTCGGACCGTTGCCTCGAAAAACCTGACAAATTCATTCGGTCCCGTTCACCAAGCTTTCGTGTTTCTGTAATTCATTTTTGTTATCCCCGTTATACTTCATATTACTAAAATATTTGGCTACACGGCTCAGGATTCATCCCAGGAACAAACATCGACCTTCGCGTAGCAGAAAGGCTGCCATACTTTCTACACTCTACAGCTGACTACAAAACACGAGGACACGAATTGCTCAAACCACTGTAATCACTTGTACCATAAGAAGAAAGAGTCACAGAGGAGGTAATCTCGTATTGGCCCTTGCTTTTCGATCGAACCGTACTGTTTACACGAAGATTCCATCATTCTTTTGCTCGATGCGTGGCTCTTTGTGACAACATCCCATCGAAAGGTATCCGTCTTCCTTACCCCGCGCCATTTCCGAGCGATTCCATTTCCTCGGGCCTTTGTTTGCATACGAAAATAGCTGCGCATCCGAACGTCGGTTTTTGTCGAAAATCCACGCTCCCCGCGTTCGAGACAGCCACCCCCTCGCGTGCACCTTCCACCCTTGCTCCTTTCCTAACCCCCCGCGGCAGCTGCGATTGATTGGGGCTTCTTTGTTTTGTTATTTTCCGCCCCCGTTCCCGTTCCTTTTACCTTCGTCGACGTCCCGTTCGTTCGAATGCCCCCGGGCGCCGATTCGATTCGAAATTCGAATCGTGCCGCGTGACTCCCGGCACGCTGCTCGATGGACTGTGATTTACTTCCCCCGCAGCTGATGGCTCCCAATCGACGGCGATTCTTGGAATTATTTTCCAAATTACTTCGAGCATGGGTGGAAAATTGATCGAGGGACGTGTTACGATAAGTTTCCCCACCCACCGTGGAATTTTATTAGCATTATTCACTCGACGATGGAAAGTAGTGTGTAGCTAGTTTGTTTGTTTCAGGCAGTTTTTAGGAAATTAAATTGTCCAGGATTGAAGCGCACCTTGCATTTCGAGAGTTTCTCGTAACACGATATCGAGGACATGGTAACTGGTTCGTAGTCTGATTGTGGTTACCTGCATTGGTCATCAATTGTTGTTAGGAATTCGAGCATCCATAGCGGAGATGTTGATCCTCCGCAGAAATGTCAGGTGTTTAAAGGGGTGAGCACAGTTCCAGAGGGAGACCCTTCGTTTTCATTAAATCGGGTAACCGTGCGCCCCATTGGTGCAGCAGCCAGATCGATCTTCGTTCGACGCTCTGCTTGTCGCGATTTTGTTTTTCACCCGAAGCACCGTTCGAGTTCTTCGCGCGGCTCTCGCTTCACAGATTCGTGTAAAAATCGCTCGAGCCCGCGCCAATACATGTTTCATGATTCCCCGTTTCAACAAACCCATCCTTGTTCGCAGTTTTTTCCCATTTCCTCTTCCCGTGCGTTTTATTTCGTTTTGTTGATCAGCTACAACAACGCGAAACATTTCGTCGTTTAATAAAAACGCGAATAATATTTACATGCAACGTATGAATCAGACGGGCGAAATATCTGGTTCGTTTAGTAAAAAAGTTCGTGAAAAACCGTGGGCTATCAAATTCCGAAAAGTTGACGATATCACGTTACACTCACCATATTTCTCTGGCGGAATAATTTTCGTTACTTTTCACAGTGACAATGCTTGGGTAAAAAGTTATAAAAATTAACGGGTCTCATTATAATCGGAATTTCATTTTACAGTACCTAACAGACTTCAGGCGCGCATAATTTCTCTGCCATTAATTACTTTCCATTCGATTCTGTATTAATTACAGAAATCGTATCAGATCCCCCTGTAATTCCACAATTAACGTGTTAAGCTCCGCGCAATCTTCGTGCTTATCAAAAAATTAAATCTGCAAATCCATGTAATTGTACGGGACTCCAATTAAACTTCCCCTTATCGAAAATTACGAATTCCCATCTTTCCTTTTGCTTCAACAGAATCGTCTGGCTTGCTACCACCGACGCGAAATAAAAATTCTCTTTATATTCCAACCAGGTAGGAAATTTACGAGCCAGGTTAACAACTCTCCCCGAAATCGCCAGACATCCGGATTTTCCGCGTTCGTTTGATTCGCGTCGCCTTTTTTCCCCTGTTGAAATATCACGCGACAGGGACGTATACAGCCGTGAAAAACGCCCACGAGCCTGGGGCTAAGCTTTTTTCGACTTTGGCCGCGGTCCAGGGAGGCCGAAAATCGCGCAACCCTCTCGTCTTCCTTGAATCATCGTGCACGTCAGCGTTCAACGATCGATCCGCCGTTTTCATCGTCTGAATTCGACGATGAAAGCAGGAAAACCAGCTCGACGTTGCATTTAATTGTCCCCATAGTGCAACGACGTTTGAATTTCGCACAATGCAGAAACAGTTCCTTCACAAGTTACTTGCAATCATACAGGGCCGGCTTTCTCTATAAAAGGGCCCGGATGCGGAAAATATTTTAGGGTCTGAAACAATTTCTCAACGGTAAAAAGTAATAAAATAAAAAATAAAGAAAGTAAAAATTAAAATAAAATTATATTAGAAATTGCGTTATAATTTAATTTGTCACAGTCCTCGCATACAATGATATGGTTATCACAACCGCAATTGCGGTGTGTCCGTAGTATTTTCAGTTTTCTGTTTAAAACGTGATATTCAAGTCGGTTTATAAAATTAAATTAATTTTAATCTAGTAAAAAAGAATTCTCTCCCATTTTTTTCTTTTCTTCTTTTATCCTTTTTCTTTCCGTGCTTGAACGTCTGCCTTTTTCCGTAACTGAAATCGAATTAACGCTGTGTCATAGGTAGATTAGGGAGGTCGAAGTCTGGAGACAAGTTGGGTTGTAGGTGTCGTTTTTAGGTGACTTTCCCTCGAAGAAGAGGCTCGAGAGTTGCTCGGGAAGAAGCAAGGTGTAGCTCGAGCCATTTCACGGTTCGCCGTCTTCTGATTTTAATTGCATAACCCGTGAAAGCAAACAGCGGCGAAGTTTACGGACTGTTTCAAAGTTCGTCTAAACAGGAAGGGTAACATGTAAATAGACGGCGCAACCGTGTCAGGTGTTGAAACAAATAAGTTTCCGGCGCTGAATTTTCCGCCAGCTCGAGGCAACCGTTTTCCACCGAGCAGGTCGACTGCGCTGATGACAATCGTGCGGGCGAATTCTGCTTCTATGGTCGCTCGTTGGCATTAATTCTTAACAGACCAGCTCTTCGCGTATCCGTATCAGACACCTCTGCGCCAAATTTTCCTTTCTTTCTTATTTCAGCGAATTCTCGTCCACGAGTTGCGAAGAGAGTGCTCGCGACGCTACATTCGGTCGAAATACAGTCATTTCCATAACGAACTTGTATATTTTTACATGTTCATAGAGAAATCCGGTCCTCGATATTTTGTGTCATTTTTAACGAATGTTTGTAATAACGAGGTGGAATATAAACATCTATCTTTGATTCTAAGAACGTTACAATTGATTTAACAACGATCACTTTACATTTTCCTAGAGCATCAAATGTATTTACTCAAATAGAATTTGAGTGCAGTTCACAGACGCACCTGTTTACGGCAAGCCCGACTCCGCCTGCATCTGCACGCGGAGTACTCGCCTCGCCAATGTCCAATAATCAATTTTGCAGCTGAATAGACTTAACCGGAACCGTAGAAATTCTTGCCCCAGAGGGAAAGGAAAAATTAACTTTACAAACGCGGTCGATCGAGAGGATCGCTTTATTCGCACGCGCCAAGCCCCCCGACCGGTCCGAATCGCAACAAATATCCTATTCACCGCGAGTTTCGTTGGACTCTCATCGTCCACTTTCCCCTATCCATCTCCCCCCCTCTCTCTCTATTTCCCTCTGCGTTTTCTGTTTTCGAAACGAAGTTTCCCGCTCGATCTCGATTCACGGGTCGCGCAGTTCCGACGCAATTCCCGTTTATCCAGTGGCTCGGAGCGGGCAACCGAGTTTTCGTGTTCGAATGCTCGGCCAGTTTAAATAGATGCGGATCCGTCATCCGCAACGGCTGATTAATTGAAGCCTCAAGCATGACGCGGCGCTTACCTTTCCCAGTGAAATGGTCCACCTGAAATCGATTCATCTTGTGTTCTTAAAAACACGAATAATTTCCGAATTAAACAGCACTCGAATCGGGCCTAATACTACCCATTAACTAATCACGTTTCCTCCATCTTCATCGCCAACACTCGCTACACAGACTTCTTCCGCTATCTATTCCCCGGCAAAGTACCTCGGAGCCTGCACAGTGCGAGTCAGATTCGCAGAATGAATCCACGACCCAGTTTCCTTCAATATCCACACAGCCCCCCCCCCACCCCGCGGCGTGAAGTATTATCGTACTTGAAAAATCTCTGGTACATTCGATACATGCATATGCACATGGTGCGTATGCATCGTGAATATAGTCGTCCAGTGTGCTGCATTAATGCTTGTTCCAATGCGCTGAAAGAGTGATCGGATAGGTCGAATAGTTTAATTAAATTAGGGAACGAGTCACTCGGTTCAATCAAGCCGTTCTTCTCCTTCCTCGAGGCGTTATGGCCCCGTTCTAAAACCCACGAACACTTGATCCGTTTCGAAGATGTTGCGTTGAAGCTCGTTTCGCGAAAGGGATGAGAGAACTAGATTCATTTAAAGCGATTGATGATGGAACTTCAGTTTGAAAGGGCGAAGAGGGAGTTGGTTCTTGGGGCGATTAACAAGTTTCGGTTTCGTGCGTGGCGTCCAAGAAATGGCAAGTTCTATGCAGCAAGAACGATCATCAGGGAAGTTCACAGGAAGTTCTGTTTCGGGGTACACGAGGCGGCTGAACTTTTTCCCTGGCTTTTATTCTCACTGTTTTTTTCATTCCTCTCTTCTTCGTGCCCCTCGACTCGCACCCTGCAGCAACTTCGACCCCGCCACTTTCGCCCGACTTATAATTTCATCGCGCCTCTAGTACTTTCACGTGTTATTTCTGTTACGACTGTGCACGATTTAAATGTGGCTTCACCGGGCCAGGTTGCTATGGTTGCTTTGGACCCAGTTAAGGGGGTTGGGCCGCTTGTTTGCGAATAATTTTCTGCTACCCTTGGCATGTCCACCGCCTTTCTCTGGGGGTAACGCTGGTAAAGCTAGCGGAGCGCTTTGAAATTTAAAATGCCATAGGTTCCCGGTTTCCTTGTTGCCTGGATCCTTCAACCTCGGATTCTTGATACCTCACTTGGTGACTCTGACAAGGGAATAACGCGAACCCGGACTCACCAACTGGAACGCAACTTTGAGGGTTTTTAGAGTGACTCAGAATAAGAAGAACGATGTGTTTCATTTGGGCCCTATCGCCCTTTAAGGGGGTGAAAACTAACCTCAAAGTCAAATTGGCACTTCCACTTTTTCGCGTATAATTCTCAAAGTACAACACACAGAAATAAATGTTTCAAACAAAAGATTAATGGTGCAACAAGCGCTGCAAACTTGCGTTAACAAAATTTTGAAAAGAGTTTAAAAAAAATACCTGAACGAAAAAAAACTTTTTTCAAAATTTTGTTAACGCAATTTTGCAGCGCTTATTGCACCATTAAACTTTTGTTTGAAACATTCTTTCTGTCTATTGTACTTTGAGAGTTATACGCGAAAAAGTGGAAGTGCCAATTTGACTTTGAGGTTAGTTTTCACCCCCTTAAAGGGCGATAGGGCCAAAATGAAACGCACCGTTGTTCTTGTTTTGAGTCACTCTAAAAATTCACAATGTTGCGTTCCAATCGGTGAGTCCGGGTTCGCGGTGTTCCCTTGTGAGATCTTGGATTCTTGTGCCTCGAATTTTATATACTTCTCAATCACGAACACTTTTTGATCTTTAGTTCTTGAGAATGTGGATGCACAACTTTTGTATCCTTGACCCTTGAGTTCCGATCCCACTGATTATGTCCTTAATTTATGGTTCAAGCAAATAACGTCACAGCATCTTCCTTTTCCCATCGATTAGTGACAACGATTGATACCCGTCGTCAAGTTACGGACCTCTTAAACGTCAATCTCGAATTTCTTCGCTGATGTATCTCTAGAGTAAGGTTCGATACTGCAGCTTCGCCGTAAATCCGGCTATTCGACTCGAGGTTTATATTTATGGGGGCACTAAGTTGGCTACCATGTGACCTCCATCTATCGTATCGACGTTACAAGAGAGACGACTCAAGGGCGAAGCCCAACGACTCGATAGTATCGAATTTTGAGAGAAAGGTCTCGCCCTCGGTGCACGGAGGATGTTTTAAATCCTCTCGTGGCGTTTCAATCTTGTCGTGGCTGGGATTCCGTGTAAACACCCGGTTATCGAGTCGCTCTGGTATCTTTCGAAACCTCTCCATACTATGTGTTCTTGGATACTACACAACCCAGCTTTATTAAAGCTGAAGCTTAATTCAGATGCATCGCGAAAATCTGCTTCTCCTGCTCCCGAGCCGTGCGACTAAAATTCACAGTATTGTCTATCCTATGCCACGTCTGCGAAGCCACGGACGCAGAATTTCGTTCAAAGATTTACAAATTCCCTTGTACAGATACTCCCAATTACCGACTCAGGTGAGCAGCCTTCTCTCGCCACCCTTCGCAAGCAAATTCCACCCTCGCGTGAACATCTAGACAAAACGACTCGCCAGCCTTTATTTACGAACCCTCTGAGAGGACAATTTCGAGTCGTTCGGTTTTTAGGCTCCCAGTGATTAGCTGCCCCCCCCCCCCCCCCGTGCTCGAATTCCAAAAGCCGAGGAGTCTAGGTCCCTGGTTCGATTCTCGCCACCTCTTCGTTCAACTGGCAGAGCTTGCCCCTCGACCCTGCCGATGTAATTGCCGCGCGTTTCGAGATAATTGCCGTGACAGCTTTGTCATTCAGGCGCCTACTCGTTCGCGGATAGAGCGGGTCCCTCAATTACGGGAAGAAGAGGGTCACGGAATGGGGATGGCAAGACGCGTGGCAGTGCGGGGGCGTAACAGAGCCTTCTGCAGCGCAGAGGGTGCGAAACTGTCGAGTGGCCTTCGAACAAACGGTTTATTTCGAAAGCAGGCTAATGTATGAGGCCCACGACGATGCAGTTTTACGGTGGAAGAGTGGTCTTCTTAGTTTAAGGGCTCTCCTTACCTTGACGGACGAAAAATCATGCGAACTTTGGGAATTTCTTAAAACAAAAACATTAAGTATATTTACTTCTAGCTTTGTGCCTTCATTTGTCGGTCTTTAGAGAATATGAGAAAAAAAATTGTATGCAAAAATAGTGGTTATATCCGGAGTTATAGTGCTTCAAATAGAGCGCCTTACAAAAATCATATGCGCATTGTTAGCATAAAATGAGCCGTTGTAGTTGTCTGAAATAGAAAATTTAAAAATTTGTGGAATCTGTATGAGTGTGAAATATTGAAAATTAAAGAAAAATCACAGCGTTTAAATACAGACATCGATTTTTGCAAAAAAATTCGCTATTTTTTTAAGTCGCAAAAGTCTAATTTTGCAAAAACCGATTTAATTTTAGTATCGGCGAGAATGGGACATCTACTGAAGATATATGCCAAGTTTGAAGTAAATCGGGAGATTGGTTTTTGAGATATCATGTTAACAAATTCGAAAAACATCGTTTTGAGAAAAACGCGTTTAAAGTTTCAGGTACCGTCTTTCTTAATTATTATTTTTTTAAATGTTGCCTAAATATGTACAAATATAGGCATAAAGTTTTCAATTAATATATTTTGAGGGTTTCTCTTAAAAGAATCCCAAATATCGCGCTCCTTTTCAGGCCGTCAAAGTAGGGAAACCCCTTAAGTCGGTTAATTTCGAGGAAGTTTGACGAGCATCGAGGATTCATCTGTGGTACGACGATTACTTCCTCCAGTTTCATTTTACACTAATAGAAGCTTTGAACTTAGCTTCTGATTCGAGTCAAGATTAAATCCCCATCAAGCCCGGAGTAGATCTGAATGCATCCAATAAATTAAGTAAAATAGAATTCCAGTTAATGAAACCTCTGTATTTACCTTCATCGATCTACAGCTGAAAAAAATTCTATTACGTAACGTCTGCAAGGTTCGATTGACCTCACTCTGTAGCTGCGATATTACGCAACTCTTCCATAGCCGGTGACACCGCCTCGGTGCCTACAACATCTGTGTTTTCATCATCCACGCTTTCCCTAGTTCATTCCCCTTGTTTTCGAAGCCACTACTCGTTAAGGTGAGAGACGTATCACGTTTACGGCAACCGAAACTTCCCTTACCTTATTCAACGCCTGCCTGTTCCTCGATGCCTGCAGACATTTCGTTCTCGGATCAGACTTCCCTGTGCACTATCGACTATTATAAGTTCTTGAATCTGTCATTGTTCGGTCATATATCGGGATTAAGCCGAGCGAAGACCGGGCTTGTGGAACCACAGCCGTTCGCTCGCTTTACCTTCACGCTGCTGCGGATCATCGTTGAACAACAAGAAGAATAATAAGAAGAAGAAGTGGAGAGAGCTAATCGTAGAACTTTTTCGAGCTTTGGACCTAACTCTTCCTTCTATCTGCGCCATCATTCCATGGTTATATTAGGTACTCGTAGAAATCCAGTTATCTCTCGGTCAGGCGACACTCCTGATTCTACGATCTAAGCACAAGGTCCACGGAAGAAGAGGCGCAGAGAGTCTGGAGGAGTCCTCCGGGACCGGAATGTGGTTCCGTTTCATCACTGGCGCAGAGCGCTGTCCATTCCAGCCTCCCCTCCGCTATATTCTTTCACTTTTCTGTATATTGCACTTCCGCCAGCCCATTATCCGCGCGGAATGAACTTCCGTATCGCGCGGCGCGCACGTGCAACCAACACGGAGGAAAGAAAACTCGAGGAAATTCGACTTTAACCCCGTTTCGTTGGGCGCGGACACTTCGATTCCCTGCCCTTCTGCTTCTCTAAAATTTCCCTAAGACTCTCCGTTGTTATGGATTGTTCGGAGTTCGCGGATGGCTACTCTACATGCTAACGCGAACGCGGGATCAGAGAAAAAGCGGAGTGCTGCGGGATCTCTTCTGGGATTCGAAAATCTGGCACACTTCGCGGTAGACAAGAGCGCGAGTCCCGCGAAAAAGAGACCTCCTCGTTGGTATTCTACATGTTTCTATGTATTACTTGCGCGAAAAATCCACGTTCCGTATAAGAAGCGCTTCTGTATTCCACGGTACACGCGTAGGGTGCATGGAAAAATGAGGAGCTCCGAGGATGTCATTAGAATTCTAATCTCCACACCTCCTTCGCATCCCCTGACGCCCATTGCACATTCATCCACCGAAGATTCCTCCTCCAATACTGATAATCTGGCGACGATGCAATCCTGATCGAATTCTAGTAACGGATTACCCCGGAATTCGCTAAGCCTCGTCAACTGCCCTGCTCGCTAAGTCCCATTCACCTTTCTCAGATTACAATCCCGTCCTGAATCTTCCTGTTCCTCGAAATATCTCGATCCTACGTCAGAACACGGAGCAAGCAGCAACATGCTCGCGCTGCCATTAAATCCCAGAATTATTTACATGGCGTTAATTTTGCTAGAGCAGCTAACTCGGACGAATTAAGCGTGCGTAGGTACACGCACGTAGCCACAGAGTTCGAACAGCCTCCAGTTATGTGTATCGCGTACATTACACGCTATTTTATGCCGTACTTTAAAAGTTAACGCTGACTCGGAAGTTGGAAACTACGGGGCGCGCATAGTTGCGCCCAAGTATTTCACAAGTGTCTGCAGACTCTGTGAATTCTTGAAATATCCGGATTAAAGCCTGCGCCGATGTATTAAGTTCAGGCTGGCCGAGTTCTATTTGCGGTCGTCGCGATAGATTTACGAGGACCCCGCTCGAAAACTTCCGCGCGGGGGAGGAAACAAATTTGAATAATACGCTCGCCACGCGTTCGCCATTAACCAGGGCCGCGAGTGTTCCTCGAAATTTCCGCGCAACTTCCGGGAGCGCAATTTCGGACGTTCGACGAATATCCGCGAATTTGTCCAATTTTCAGCTCGCTGCAAAATTACGGCGCCCTTAATTGCTAGATTCTGTTGCGTGCATTCGGTTACAGTTCTGTTTCCCTTTAATGGCTGCTTCTAATACCGATAGTCGCTATTAAACGATAATCCCTTTGTCACTTTGGCAGAGCTACCCGATGAAAAATTCTTTTAATACCGTTGGTAGTGACATTACACACATGCACTCTCCGACAGCCGTGCTTCCATAGAACTACTCTTGTCCCCTGGAGCTACTTTCTACTCAACGAGCCGATTCCCCGTAAATCTTTGATCTTCAGCCTCCATCTCCAAGTAGCACGTAAAAATGCACTTTCAACGACTCCAACTCGGACGAATTTATCTTTGATCCCCGCTCCAAAGCCCGCCGCGACGTCTTCTGCTCCGTCTTCGAAAGTCCGACTCCTGACGGATCCAATTTTGACATCAAACAACCCGAAAGTGGCCCATTCTTTCTCGCCCCTTTGCCAATTCCATACGAATTTCGACCCGCTCCCTGGTTCCTCGTCATGAACCACGTCGCAAGATCTACCAAGGGGCAATATAAATTAGTTTAGCTCTCTGGCTACTGCAGCGATTGCACCCGAGCTACTCTGCCTCCGTTCGAACCGTCAACGACGTCGTTTTTCACGGCCACCGGCGAGCTTTCCCCCTCGTTTTTTTTTTTCGCAGCTTCTCCTCGCCCGTCGCCACCTACCCTGCGACCGCGCTGCTCATTTTTCATTCCATCGTTTCTTCGCCCCCGTTCACGGAGCGGAAGCGAATTCCTCGCTGAGGGGGTACCGCGCGCGGATGTGATTTCAGCGCGGAGTCACGGGGCGAGAACCAAGGGGGAGAATAATGCAGAACGTTTTATTACCGGCTTGGGCTTCGAACTTTCGCGCAGACTTGCCGAGATTACCGTGGAGGAACGTGTGGAACTCGAAGCTCGAAGGCTCCCTTCGAGCCTTCCTCTGCTCATCGAGGAGTGGTAGATGGATGAGTTGAGAGCCGATGATTTTATTTATCGCGCGACTGTCGAATACATTTCACTTTCGAGTTTGGAAGTTCCAAGTTTTCTTGTGAAGAATCTTATCTTAGTTTATGTCTAATTAGAACTTTGCCTCATAAATCCCGCTGTCTGTATATTTTATGATAATAAGGTAATACAGCGCTGGGATTAGGCAGCTGTTGGCTTAATTATTTGGAGAATTTACAAGGGAGCCCCGCAGCCCGTTTGTTCCGAGGCGATTTGGAAGTGTGCCGATCTGGATACGAAAGGCGGTTCACCAAGAAGTTGGTGAGCTGGCCCGTTAAGTGGCTGATAGGGATTTTCCAATTAATTCGCATCGCAAACTCGCTGTCCTCTCCAGAATGAATCATTTGCATATCGAGGAGGTCCTCGCCGAAGGGAAACATGAAATAAAAACTAGTAGTGGACAGCCCTCGATAACCCGAGGTATTTCTATCGAAAACAATGCGCACGGCAATGCACGCACTAAAAGCTACAGGAAGAAGCGCGAAGTGGAGAGAGAGAGAGAGAGAGAGAGCAGCGTGCAAGTGACAGTAGACTGGCTATAGTCAGACATATTTTGCACCCGCCGTGACAGGCGCTACATCACTCTGCAACATCTGTTGCCTACATTATTTCGAAAGCTGCTTTGAGAAAATGTTATTCAAATTATCCGAAACTTTCACAATATGTCTACTCCTGCCAGCAATGCCATTCAAAGCCCCCGTAGCAGGGATCCCCTGCACGACCCTTAGGATTCAGAATCCTCCCTTCCACACGATCAACAGTATCGCTGACACACTCAGCCCCGAGCTCCCTCTAACGAGCTTAATAACCTTGTCTTACGTTTTTCCAACTTTTGCAGCGATTAGTGCCCTGCTTGATCCATAAGAAACCAGGGCCACCCTTTTGTCCCGCGATAATCCCTTCGTTAGAGGGCAAGCCGAGAATCACGAGCAGCTGATCCAGCTCGAAACCGCGACAAGGCCACAAAGAGGAAGCCCCGAGCGTGTTGGTTTTCCAGCGAGGAACTTGCGGGGGATGGTTCGATGCAGGGCGTTCGTAGCCTGTCGTAAAAATCACTGGTCGTGAGATTTAACGGCCGAGTGGGAAGAAGGTCGTTAGGAAGTTCCAGCGGCGAGTTTCTGCGAATTCTTTCTTTATTAGTTCTTCGCTGGGATCGCTCCTGCCTCTCCATACCGATCGACGCGCAATTCCAGGCAACCCCAGTTTTCCCAGCGTGCCTGAGAGAAATAGAATCGACACTGTTTTAGTCTGCCGCTTAGACTAACCGTCGTTGATATCGATCTTGGCTATTAGCGAGAGGGTACAAGGCACGATTGGCCGCGACGTTCGAATAGATAAGGGGAAATATGGGCGAGTCTGGCAGGGGGTATTAATGCTTGATGATTATGGGATCGAGGAAGCCCTCTAATTCACTCCACAGAGATTCCAAGGGGCTGGATTTTGGAAATTTATAGAAAGAGGGAATTATAGACTCTATTATTCTTTCTCTTGCCGATGGAGTCGAACGACTCGTACCTATATTGTTCTTTTTTCCCATTAAGATTCAGAGGTATGTGGGTGAAGTCTCCGTGACATGATTCGAGTCGCGAAGGGAAGAATCCACGGTGCAATTTTCCAGTAAATTACACGCGGCGATGTTTCGTAAAAAATTTCGTAATTGAACGTGTATTTGCATTTCAATCTTTTCCCTCTGCCCGTTTTGAATGGAACCGCGGGTGGCTAGAATTTTAATATACCCCCTCCCGTCGGCTAAAATCAACTTCCATTGCCGAGTGACGTTTTTCATTGGCTCGCTGTTTCACGTGGAATTTCAAAAGAGAACCGCAAACAGACTACGATGAAATGCGGCTTATAGCCATCCCGCGACTATTTGCGAAGCATTCTACTGATTTCTATTTCGCCAGAGGGCTGAGGATTATTATAAGACGAGTTGAAAATGAAATTAGACCGCGGGGTAACGCATTGTATATTCTAAGTCTGAGTAAAGGTTAAAGTTGCGGGTACACGGTGTTTCGAGTCGCGTCCGCGATATTGGAAAGCCGTCGCTCGCGTGAAATTCCGTAACAGATCGCGCGGCCAGTTAGGAACTATAATTAAACGAGCGAGCTAATATCGTCGCAAAGTTTAGGTTATGATCTCGATACGCGTTGCTGCCGTTCCACTAGAATAAATTTATTATCGAGTTAACCGGCCCGAATGGCCGCGTTTAGAGGCGGGCAGCTTTCATGGTTAAGAATAACGAGGCATAATCACTCTAATCCTAACGACACAGCTGCTCGGAACGACCAAGTTCAAAGTCTCAACCTAATGTATCCCAAGTGATCATTAAAAGACGTGTAATCACTTGCGTTCTTCATAACACCAAAACAGACAACTCAAATATCGATTCTATTTGTCACACGTTCAAACAGGTAGACGAATAACGCCAAAGAAACATCCTAAATGAAATCACGAATCGACCACACCCCCCATGGTTTGCCCGAGGGTAAACCGTAGATCGTGATATCTGCGAATATTATGAGCAGGGATATAACTCTGCCCGCGCCACGAGGGGATGCCACGAGGGGATGTATCGAGGATAAAGCGGGATCGTGGACGAGCATTATCCACCAGCGCAATAATTCCCATTGGAATTCGCCCATGGCGAAACAACGAACTCTCGCGAGCAAGCCCGAGGTTCTTCCCGCTAGAAAAAGTTTAATTGGCCGTTCCGCGTTCGTTGTCGCGGGGCAGGGATAAAGCGGCAGTTTCCCCCGTGAAACCGTTATTTCGAGGAAGTTCGATTATAAATCTTGAACCGCTGATAAATCATCGGACGTTCGACTTCACGGCGGGGGAGGGGGGGGGGGGGCAAAGTTGCGGGAGTCGTGGAAAACTGGGGGCGAACTTTGGCCGCGGCCGGTTGCGTCGTTTCTGAATAGATTCGTGGTTGGGGCAGGTTATGGTGACTCGAGCTTCGATTTCCAGCGTAACAGTTGAATCTTGATGGTTGTTTCATTGTCAACGTGTCTTCTGACTTGTATTTACAAATTAATCTATAGATTAATATACAGCTTGAGGTAAGTAGATGCTTTACAGGTGCTTGTTAGAAATTAGAAGTGCTATTTAAAGGGATAGCGTGATGAGCCAGGTTTGTGGTAGGAAACGAGCGGACTGAAATATCACGCGTCGCTGGCTCCATAAATTACCATTCATTAGCGGTAAATTGCCGCGAAGCTTTAACAGGAGATTACGTTCGCGCGTACTAATTGATTATTATCGAGATTAGATCGACGAGTTCTTTCTCCTCCCCAGAGACCGATTCACACGCGTCGACGTATGCAAAAGCTCGCGTTCCGGGAACGGAAAGCGGTGCCACGCGTGACCCGTGCTAGAGGCGCGAGGGCGACGATGCTGCATATCCACTTTCTAGTTAGCGGTTTTGTTTTCGCGAATCGATACTGGGCTGTTTGGAATACCAGTTGAACTATTTTCCACTATTTTCTATCTCCCGGGAAGTCGAAATGGAATGAGGAGCCTTTAATGAAGTTTCTGAAGTTACGAAGGAAATTGTATAAAGTAGAACAACTCAATAATGATACTTTCGCTCAAGCAGAGTGGAAAAAACAGAAAAATTCTATCCAAATTGCCGGCATCCCATTTTCTTGCGTTTTCCAAGTAGAACAAGTCAATAATAACAGCTCCAATAAAAAATACCACGTATTCTTTTTGAAAAGAGAGCCTCCCACTTTTCATAACATTGAAACTTCTTACTCCCTACCGTCCAATCATCTTATCTACAAAAAATAGCGGCGCAAAGTGTGTTTATCATTGAGAGAAACTTTTGGTTGTGGCAGACGCAGAGACGTAGAAATTCATTGCCTCGCGCGCGCGATGTAAAGCAGCGAAAGCGCCGGTGTCATACATTTTCCAAAGTTTCCCCATCGTTCCACGGCTAACTCGGTTATATATTGTCGGTATTTAGTTCGCGCTTGTTTGCACAATTAACTTGGCCGTCACCAGTTCAAAGATGGCCGTAGAAAGGACGGGGGCGGGAGTCAGTTTGTTTTGCCGAGTTTTTCGTTTGCTCGGAGAATCGACGAGTACTCAAGCCTGGGCCCGCACCGTCAGCTTATGAATCGGCTGGCTGTCGTAATAAACACGGCGGAATGAGTACGGCGCGTTACTCGTTTTGCCGCGCTATCCGTTGTACAAATTCCGACTAATACGATTGCGTAATGAAAACGCGCTGCTACTAGAATAATGAAGCCTGTTTCCCTGGAATTGTTTCCTGGAATTTGTGTTCAGCATAAATTCAACTGGTTCTGCATATAAAATCAGATCGCGCAAGCACGTTGAACACATTTGAATTAAAAATGCTGTCGAGACAGTGGAACGTTTAGGAAATGCACCATTATTCATAAATAATAAATGTCTATAAGACTAAAGAGTTATAGAGAAATCTGAGGTGCTTGACAAAAGGTGCCTCGCGAAGAAACTCCCCACTTCTCTACCCAAGATTCTGCAAATATGTGAAATTTCAAAAATTTCCAACCCCAAAATTGGGTGCCCAATTTTTCCGGCGTATTGCTCGAAAGCTTGCCTGTAATTCGGAGGAGGACAATAATCTTGAAGAGCAGTTAATATGAGGGACGAGGTCAGGGCTGAGACCATTTGTCGAATTTTTCAGTATTCGAATATTCGAATACTTCAGTTGCTCAATTATTTGGCGAATATAATTCGAATATCCAAGCATTCGAATACTATTCGAATATTAAAGTATTCGAATACTGATGTATTCGAATAGTATGGAATGAAATATAAATCAAGTTCTTTAGGTGTAGTTGTCAGGATGAAATCTTGTAAGATAATTTTGACCCACTTCACACCATACTATTCGAATACATCAGTATTCGAATAGAGCAGTATTCGAATAGTATTCGAATATAGCAGTATTCGAATAGTATTCGAATAATAACATTCGAATACTCAAATATTCGAAGTTTATTCGTAGCATTCGAATACTTGTAAAATATTCGAATATTAAATTATTCGAATAGTCCCAGCCCTAGTCAGGATAATCAGCTCGAAGCTCGTGAAGCGCCGGTGGTGGCCGTGTCGGGGGTGGCGAGCGCGGAAGATCAGAAATAAGACACGGATTACTCGCGGCCAGCAAACAGGAAGTCCATTTAATCTCTTTCCCGCGACGGGGACGTAAAATAGAGCAAGGATGCTGGTGTGCGTCGACCCGACACCGCTGCCCCAGTAAATCGACGTCGAACCGGGCGAGAAACTTTTTGCTCATTGCCACCCCCTGGAAGGGGGCGGTTATACACGCGTGCACGCGCGCCGAGGGTGTGGAGCCGTGCGTATTAAAAGAAAATCGATCTCGTTCGGGCCACAATTCGGCTGCACGCTCGGTACTCTCCACCCCCGGCTCACACCTACCCTTGTGGAAGGAGAAGATACAATCCACGAAAACGTATTGGGAAAGTTCGAGCCACAGCCGAAATTCTGGGTCGAGCAGAGATTTCACAGGCACGAGGACAAATTTGTGGGGACCAATAAAATCATCCGGGAGGGGAGGGTGGGTCCTTGAGCCCTCGTAATGTAACTGGAGCTTTACGTTTGGGGGATAAACAGTCGCGTGTGCAATGGATTCTCCTTCGCTTTCCAGCATTTCCAGATTTTATCAATTTTGTTCCCTCTGTTTTCTTGTAATTTTCATCCGACACAGGCAGGTGCGAAAGGTTCTGTCAGTCGAGAAATCTCGAAGGGACGAAATTACGTGCACGCCCTCGATGGGAGAAGAAATATTGAAAGAGCTGGCAAATCTCGTTAAAAGGTGGTTCGAAAGGGGAACGTGCTGGAAGGCTAGCCCGATTTCGCCTTTCGTCGAGGGCTTCGCCGGAAGCCGACGATCCTTTAACGCGGTCGAGAGCAAATGGAACGCTTCTTACCGCGATGCTTGGAAAGCTAACGAGCTTAGGGTACGCGCATCGCGTGCTCCCAGACGCTGCTGGCAGTCCCGAGCCGAGTGAAAAATTGTGGGGTGTTCGGAGGTGTTCAGGGGTGATTAGGGGAACGGCTGTTATTGGGGTGGAAACGACAAGTGTTTCCCTAATCGTTTACGAAAGCCATCCCATTCAAGTGCGACTTGCGCCCCGTCACACGTTTGCAAAACCAATTAATGCTGAAAAGGATCGAAATTCATCGTCGTCCAATTAATCAGACGAATTGATCTTTTGAATCTTTGGCAAGCATTTGAAACTTTAAAAACTCTTTGTGTACACGATGTTGTTCCTTTAGCTACTTCCTGCAGGCCCCTCTCTAGAAATCTTAGAAATTAATCCAGTGATTCTCAACCGGTGGGTCGCGAGGTGCTTTCTAAGGGGTCTCCACGGTTTATAGGTGTTATTTTTTTTTTTAATATTATTAAGTTAGAATTATATTCTGAAATACCAATTTTCAATGCGTTTTCCTTACCTTATTAAATTTACTTTACTTTATAAAACGGAATCGCGAATTAATCATAATGCAATCGTAAACAGTCAGACCCAGATTGTCCACTGGACAGTCGCGAAATGTTTTCTCACCGGTCTTTAAAGTGGAACATTGCACGTGAATCGTCCGCTAGCAGCAGAGGGGACTCCCATTGTTCATTTCGAGCGATTGTCCAGCACTCTTGAAAGGTTAATCGTACGTGGTATTTGTACAGCAATCCGTTCGTTTGCGAATGGTGTTGCACGACGAATTACGCGATCATATTTCCACGCCGATAGGAACACGATAATCCACGTTCGACAAGTATTCATGAACCCACTCGAACGTCATGTTCAATTTCCATCGAGTATTCTCCAGAGCACACTCCAGAGACTATTTTTATTCGTTATTTGGCTAAATGCGAGCGTGTTCCGACGCGCAGCCCAGGTCTTCGTAATGGTAGACGGATTCCTGCGCTTAGGAACTCGCGAACTATGCCGCTCGCATATACTGTCACGTGTTTGAGGACGACGTGGCGATAGAATGAGCTCTTCGATGCACAACGAACCTCTCGACGCGCTGAATCCCCTTCGAAATAAATTGGAACGAACGGCGCGACGCGACACGCAGGAAACGCGTTCGAGCCTCTCCAGTTAATTAGTATCGAAACGCCCCGCGGAAGTCTCGTTTCTGTTTGGATCTCCCGTTCGTTCCTGTTCCATTCCGCGTACCCTCGTTATCCCGACGCTCCAGCGGAGGAGATGTCGCGGAATCGCCGAAGAGGTGGCCGACTGTTTTAACGAATTTCGTGAAAAACTCGCCTCGTTAATTGCGTCGCGAAACGCCGCCCGTTCGGTCCAATGGAACTTCAAATTTCCGTTAACGATTCGGCCGGGTTGCCGCGTGGATTTCTTCAAACGATACAGTTCTGGTCGGCACGATAGGGGTTTAAAAAATTCAGGTTTAGAGGAGGGGTCGCGTGTCGCGACGCGCGCGTTCCATGTTAATGAAGCTAAAGCTCGGGGGGTACGCGAACGCGTGAAAACGGAATCGACGGGACTCGATGAATAAAATATTCGCGCGGATCGCGAGGAATGTCGAATGCGCGCGATAACTTCCACTCGCGAAGCCCAAGGCAAACGTCGGCGCCTCGAAAATGCGGATCGAGCTGCGATCTTCGAGGAGGCTGGTGAACTGGCTCCAGTTTCATGTGGAGCACTGAAACCAGGCAGAACTCTCGGGTGCATTGCGAGAACAGTGGAGCGATAATCGAGACGCGATGATTGGCTAAAGTTAAGGTAGAAATGAAACGAGAAGAAAATTTAAAAGCTGCAGTACACATTACTGTATAAAAGAAAAAGGAATCCATAAAAAACATTTTCAGGCTCCAATAGCAATCGAGGACTTATCGATTACCGGAAAAAATAGACCACGTATTAAACTATGCTTCAACGGCGTAAAAGCAATTTTGATGCAACGGGTAAACAGGAATTAAAACGTTCTCTTCGTTCCACGATCTAATCTAAGAAACCTAGATCTCCTTCATCTTACGAACACTTGCCACGCAGTCTGGAAGAGAGTCACTGGGTCTCGATGAACGAAACCAATCCCATTTCGCTCAGTAAACCGGCTTGCGCTAACAGAGGCAACAAACTCGAGAGTAGACAGTCCACTTTGTCGTTGAGCCACGCTACTTTTTGTAGCGCGCTGGACGTTGCGCCTTTTCCCTCGGTGCTCCTCTGAGTGTCCACGCGTGAACGCTCCCCGCGAACGATTCCGTCCAATTACTCGAGCCGGCTCTTACATAATGGAGGAGTATAAAATGAATTACAGGCATGTTTCAGGGCCCGCGTAGCCCGCCGGAGCGTGCCGAGAGCCGGCTAAGGCGACTAAGGCGACTGACGAAATCGTTTCCCTCGCTCGTAAAGCTTCCGCCGAGGAAATTTGCTGGGGAATGCGTTAGCGGGATGCTCGGCGTCTCCGTTCCCTTTCATTGGATCGATTTGCGTAATAAGAGATACTCGGCGATTTATTATCCCCCCTGCTCGGCTAACACCCCAGGAATGCCAATAATGCTGCTCGTAGATTGCCCCCGGGGGGTCCCCGCGATTCATCGAAACTCCCCCGCCGTATTCGCGTGAAATTTTCAGCGGAACGTTTCGCGCCGTCGTGACTCCCAAGGAAACAGAGATGCAGAAGACTACGGTGCACCAACGGAGCATGAAATTGCGGCACTCCAGCGCCGAGGAAACAAAACCGCAAACAATCCGCGGCTCGTTCGCTCCCGTCTTTCGCTTGGGAAATTAAAAAGTCCGACGTGTAGCGGGCAACGGCTAAGTGGAAATGGCTAAGCTCGTTTCTCGGGGAAATGTCCTTGGGAGAAGGCGGCACGTCGATAACGAAGCGTTCTCTGCTGGAATTCTTCGCGGGGTACGTTTCGAGGGAATCGCGCGAGGCTTTTCATTACGCGCTCGTTAAGATTAATAGAACTTGGGGGATACGTGATAGAAATCGGATAGAAGTCTATCAACGCTTCGCTACCTGTTCTCTAATCACTGGAATAGACACTGAGACATTTCAATAATTGGATCTCAATTGAGGATCTTACAGCAAGATGGGTGCAGTTGCATTTTTTTTACAGTTTTTGAGTTGTGACGTGTAATATACGTGAAAAAAATCTACATCGTTTGGTGGACGTTTGATACAAATCCGATAACAAGTGAGTGATTTATTGCGAATAAATAAAAATAGAAATATTAATATTTTTATAGGGTAAGTCCGGTATAGTTCGACCACCGGGAGACTCTGGCCAGTGTTGATATTTTAAGACTGACGCAAGGGAGGACACTGTGTGTCATTGACACAAAAGAAATGAATGCGCTTGTTGTTGATCTTGCATTGGCCATTGTCAAAAATCCATATTTAAATTATAAGAAACACTTAAGACTTTATGCGAGTCTAAAAGTTTTTAGACCAAGTTACAGTGCTGGTGATATTTGAAAGACAGGTAAGTTTAATATAATATGCATAAAACTACAGTGTCACCCCAACAATACGTATGTATTCCTTTTTAATTAATTTTGACAAGGTGATCGATCACTACCTTGATTATGGGATAGTCCGGCCATATTAATGTGGGACAGTCCGACCACATTAGTTAAATATACAGTATGTCCGTTGTATCTGAAAAAGTGCAACTATCTCGAAAAATATGAATGGTACGAAAACTTCTTTCAGACGAAAGTTGCAGGATGTCGAGGGAGACATAGCATGCTCGTATTTTTTATTTCATATTCTTGTAATTGATATTGAAACGTTTTCTAAACACTACCTACATGTGTCTTTTTTATTGTAAACCCATATTCAGATTCAGCGTACGAAAGTTTCATCCTATAAGATAATGATATGTCGTTAAAAGAGTGGGACGAAAATAAATGCGTGGGATGCGGAGAAAACTATTTTGAAACCTCGAAAAGCGACGATTGGATTAAATGTATGCGCTGCAGCCGTTGGTTGCATGATAGATGCTCTAAACACGAGAATTTTTGTGATTTATGTGGAAAACTAAAGAAGAAATAAAATAGCAATTAATTTACTCGTGTATTATACTTTTTATAAGCTACACTTATTTTCTTTTTCAAGGTCGGTCTCGCCCGTAGTGGACGGTCTAATCCCGACATACGGGTGAGACCGACCAGTTGCAGTGCCAATGTTTTTCGTTGAAAATGAAAATAAATTCATATATACCCTAAATTGCTTGGGCTTTGCTTTAACGTGCACAAAACGACAAAAATGTGAAAAACAACGACGCTACAATTTCTTTTCCAAAAAGTGGTCGAACTCTCCCGGACTTACAATAATACAATATTTGTTCAGCGTATATTAGGAAGCTCGAAGGTAGCTGCTGAGTAAACCGCCCACGAATCGCGGAAGGTGCACTATTCCGAAGTCACGCGACGGATAGTTGAGAATCTAGAGCGTTTCTTAAATATTTATGACGGCCACGCGCGATGGGAACAGCCACGAGGAAGCGTTGCCGCGGGAAACGATGATTTATGTAGAGTACGTAGGACGTACGTATTATCACGTTGCACACGGAGGAAGGAAAGGTCCGTTTTCACGTGCTAGTCGCGCCTTACGCAATAACGTCGCTGGCTGAATTATTCCGCGTCAACTCGAGACCCAATCTGCTGATAATCAACCATGATCCGCGGCAAGTTTTAATCGCCTGCGTACGTTCCCTTACAATTAGCAATCGAACATAAGCGTGGCGGTTATCGTCGATTGAACGTTCCAGCGGGGATGCACGCGTTGCACAACTAAATTCTGGGTACGCTGGAAATTTGCAAACAGTAATCAACATGATAATAGGGCGCAGCGTTATCGCTCGCCGCCTCTTCAAACATTAAACGCAGCGCGCTCGCGTCTGACATATTGAGTGGGCCTGTAACAAAACTGGGGATAGCTTCTGCTGCTCTCATAGCCGTTTATACGAGAATGAAATACATAGCTTCGACATTATAATGCGTGGATGATCAATGAGATTTCGATCCAATGCAAATCAGGCGGCTCGACCGAACCAGTCGCGTTTTGTGTTCCTTGAAACGGATTCAATGGATCTTGCCATTGTACAATGATTTCGCGGATCCGCAGGTTCAGAAATGATTATTCTGTTCGCTAACGGTCCAGCGGAATCTGCAGACTGCACGTAAACCAAGTGATTAGTTCTGATTGAATCGTACCGGGTAGGTATGCGCTCCGTGGCCAAACTGAATTTTAGCTGTGCATTTACGATGCACCGCACCGCGGTGACTAATTGCCGTTTACGCGCAACTGTAAAATTCGATTAGCCCGTCTGTTTGTTAAGTCACGCTGAATTGGGAGTCGGCGCTAACTGACGGCATAACTGGTTCTGTCGCGTTCCTGACAAACCTAAAGGGGCTTGGTCACGTGGCATTACTTTCGGGAACATAAGAAATTAATTAACGAGAAATGAGCGAGGAAAGGAAACGTTACGTTGTGTCCTTAGTACTTGAAACTAGTCGTGAAATATTTTAAGAAACATTTCCAGATACAGGCTGATCTTGGAACACCTCAGATGGGACACTGTGGCTCTGGGCTACTGCTTTCGACATTATTATTAAACACTTTGCACAGGTTTAAGCCACTACTGTCTCTGCCAAGTAGATGAATTCGAAATATTAATCATAAACCGCGACACCGTTCACTCTAAGGAAATCCACAGTCACCCAGCCGTGTCTGACCCAATCAAGGCACCATCTACTTCCCCGAGAGAAACCACGTCTCGCTAATCCAGAAGCCCTTGGCATATTTTTATTGCTCAAGGAAACGAGGGCAAGTTTACTGCCACTTTTCATTAAGCAACGCACTATTACCCGAACGCCGAAGTGGGCCATCAAAAAGGTCGCTTAATTTTCAAAAAATATTCCGAGAAGCTGAAACCCTCGGTATAATCTAGCCGAGAGGGATTATAGGGGCAGAGTTTACGCCGTCCCATAAACTGCTACTGACCCGTGTTTCTAGCAGTCACGTGAAAATTGCTACTCTTTATGAAGGCAGGGTTCGCAGGGGTGCGTTGATTAGACGGAATTGCCGCAGAGCAGCTCGGTTTTGTGAAATGAACCGCGTCGTTGGACCGCAATTAACGTTCACACCGCAAATTTCATTCGCGCCCGGTATAAAGTACACATCTCGTTGTTATGGGCGATGAAGAAAGACGGTTGTTAATGTTTCCACGGGCGGAGCTGTGATTTTTCGTCAACTTTTGTACGCTGCAGCAGGGCTTGTCGTCGCGACAAGCTCGCCGTTCAGTCGCGGTAAAAATTAACGCTGCCCGACGTTTAATCAACGAACGAAATCAGCTGAATGTAAACGAAGTAATCAGCGGCGATTGAAGTGGCCCGAGCCGGCCGCTGCAACGCGGCTCGTTTAACGCGAAATCCAATAACCGTCCTGTATCCGGCACCATAAATTTCCATTAGACTGTTTGCTGGGTTATTTTCCGCGCGCCACGCGTTTCCACTGGCTGACAAAATTGTTTGTGCCAGTGAAAGAAGAGTGAGGACAAACGGTTCCCCGCGTTGATTTGTCTATGAACGAAGGGTAGGATTTAGATTGTACTCAGGCAGCATCAGTTATCGTTGTCCTCTGGTACGTTCCATGCAATTCAGAGCTACGAAGCTAATTTGTTCAGTTTCTACGATGGCACGTGTATGCAGTTATAAATGAATTACGAGGAAAGTCACATCGCTTGACGGAGAATTATTATTGAACGTGTACTGGAATATTAAATGGCCACGGAAGAAATTTCGAAGCAGGAAAGATTATGTAAATGCACATTTACCAAAGGCAACGTAAAAATGTCTGAATGTCTCTGTAACTGTATTCGAGTTTCCAGTGTTTCCGGTTGAGTGCTCTAGGAAATGTCGTATATATTTTATGCGTGATTTTATAAAGGCGACCGCAGTTCGTAAGCACGAGCTTTAACCCAACATTCATAAATATTCGTTTATGAGGCGCTCCCTCCTTCGTACTCGAGTTACATTTTATCAGTTGACAGCATCGTACGAAAGGTTTCGGTGGGTGCTGTTTGCGAAAGGGTCTATTCAAATAAAATCAGCTAGTAGAAAATGCAGCATGGGCAGAAGTTCAACATTGAATTTAACATTCTTTCAACCTGTTAAATGAGTAATATGAAATTGTACCTAGTCCGAGAGCTGGGATAGGATTTCATTTGGTTAGATAAATACAACTTTACGGTGCCTAGGTAACCAAGTAGAATAGAACCATGCTTCGCCAGACGGGCGGACTGTGGCAGCGTCTAGTTACGCAAGTAGAATAACAGCGTGTCGCGTCAGACACGTAGAATAGGATAATGACTAAGCAATTAACTGGATCCGGGTGACTTCCAGTCACAGACTGTAGGGGACATTGTGTGATATTCTATAAGCACCGTGAAGTCGAATCTATCTGGACAAGTAGCATTCGAGTGATTCTAGAAATTCCTGAAGATCAATTCATCCTCCATCAAGTCTTCTCCAAACCAAATTTCCGTTCCCTCTCAGAGGGGGTACCTCAAATCCTCAGGATCACCAGAGAAATTTCAGACGCCAACTCCACTCGAAAGAAAAGGAAACAGGATCAAAGGATAGTCACGCAGAATCCAACAGTTTACATACCGAGGCGGCAGCGTAATTCTTGTTTGCGCGTCAGCCACGTCGTAAAGATCGGCTCGACGACTCGGAACGAATCCAGGGAGCCGTTATTATGGACCTGAATCGGCCTTACCCTCGAGGCGGAGGCAGTAAAACGAGGAGAATTACGGGCGGATCAAGGCGATGCAACGTCACACCGTAAAATTTTAATGCCATCAACGTTTCCACCGTCCTCGGGTAACCCGGCTCTACGACTTCCTCGCAGCGTTTCCGAGGGATCCGGAGCGACGTTTCATTAGACAAGTGGCATCGGGATGATGCAGGGCAATGGGATGCTCGATCAAACCGGCCGTAACCGGCGAGCCAGCGGGTTAATTGCTAGCAAAACTGACTCGAAGGGTGAAACGAAGTGGCGAATAAACCGCGCCGCGATTGAAATTACCGGGCCAGAGCAATTACGCGATATAACGCGCTGGGTAAACGGTAGTGGACGCTGCATGCACAGGGATCCAATAGTTTCTATCCTGTCCCGACCGTATCGCGAAATCCACGATCCAGTGTTTTCAGTCGCGCGGGCGCAAGTGGCTAGTGCAATTCTTTTAATTGAAATCCGATCGTTCCGACTGCTTCTATGTTGAACTGTGAGCAGGATGATGCTGTAGGTGTAGGTGTTGGTGAATGGGGATCCTGGTGGATTATTTTCTACTAGGAATTGTGATATAATAAATTCATTCGAGTCTCTGCTTTGAATGTATATATACATGATCATATATGTAGATGGCTCAGTGCACAAATATTTTATGTCCACAAATATTTTATGTTTTCGGGAAAAACAAAAATATTATTTTTGACAAATTTATGAAATAGATATAAATGTGATTTTTATACAGCTTAAATAAACTGTGAAGAACTATCTGTTGCATATCAAAACTCGAATTTTAGAAAAGGTGGACATACAATATTGTGCACGAAGCCATCGATATGTCAAAATTCAGAAGATCGTTATTCTAAGTCATTGTGAAGTGTTATTGTATTTTTTTTTCATCGTCAGCAAAGTAACATCAACAAGTGCTACTGTTTCAATCGACATTCCACGACTTTTACGTGATTAACAATGTGATCACGATATTCGGTTTAAACAACTCTGTAAGATTTTACGAATCGAGGTAACTAACGGTGATCGATTTGTAACAATAATGCGGACTGTTCGAAACGCGGCAAATACCGCTTTGTTTCTTGGGGAATTGCAGGAGACGATGGCTCCCATTTGTTTGATTATGAGCCACGACGAAGCTCGGCGAAACTCGGTGAACAGCATCGACAGCGTTCGGCTGTTCGGCCCTAAAGATGCTTGCAAACAAACGCGGAAATGCGAGAACCGACGCGACGCGTTTACGCGAGGCGGTTTGTTGCGCTTGTATTTGCCTCGACGGCTGCGGAAAGATTTTTCTGATCGGAGGACTCGGCGCTACGACGCGGTAAATTGAAGTCGTTGAGCGTGGATCGCATTCCACGGTGGCTGGAATTTCAAGCATTTTGCCGAGGCACCGTCGAGTCCCTCGAAACAGTAAATAGCGCGGATATTTGTCAACGCGGCTGCATTTCGTTAAACGGCAATGCTAAGCACACTTCCTAAGCAGCGAGGAAGTGTGTCACCCCAAAACGAACGGAACCTCACAGAAAACTCAAGTGCCCAAGAAATTTCAAGTGGATACATGCTTCCAATTTATGCGATTCCAACTTCCCCGTGCATCTTATTCCTCCGCGTATTCCGTGTCGCAATTTTCCCTTTCGAAACGATGGATTCGAATCGCTTGCTGCAGCCAAGCATAGGGGCGCACAAGTTTCGCTCGGCTTCGACTGCGACGGCGCTTGAATTTATGAGCCTGTCGGCGCTCCGAGTGGGTAGGGGGTCACGTTAATGAACAATGGGGGACGCAGTTGCGCCGTAACGCAAATATCGAGCCGCTACACGGTTTCGGAGGTGCAACTTTCTAAGTGGAATTCGCGATTAGCTAATCAGTAGGGGGCAACGAGCACGGGAACATAAACGAAGTTGCTAGCGCCGGCACGAATCCGAAGGCGCAACGTGTACCGAACAACTTTGACCAGCAAATATGCATGTCCACGGCGTGCACGATACACAACGACAGTGTCGTAACGGTCGTACGCTGGTCGGGCACCCAACCGTCCGTCGTAAATCGATCGTGGGACGTATGGGGAAGTTACGTTGGAACCGTACTTTCGCATTTCATTATTATTCCAGGGTCGAAGCAAGAGTTTGGTGACTCTGCCAATCATCTTGTCGAGGGGCACGTCCCCTTGGACTAATAGCTGGGTTTTAACCAGTGATGGGTTCGAGCGCTTCGCGAGTATTTTTGTTTGATTGGCCACTACTCGACTCGACTCGACAAAATCTACCTGAATTACTGTGAGGAAATAAGTGATTTCTATGTAAGAATATATACCACGTTTGAAACCACGCGAACCAGTAATCGGCGCCGTTGGAAACTCGAGGCACTCGGAAAATTCCAAGCCCGATGCATCGCTGTTCAATCCCCTCGACTCTTTACGAGCACGACGATTCGGCGTTCGTCGATTTAATCAAAATACTCTATAGCCGATAAGCCGCGGCGATAGAAGGCTTGAAAGGTGGATGGAACGAAGCGCGTTTTACCGACTCGAATGAAAACGGAGAGGCGAACTCGTAAAGCCTGGAGATAGCACGTAGTTCAAACTGTTCCAGGTACACGAGCAAATTCGACGACCGCCCAGGCCTCGCTGGCGGATAAGATGTATTTAATGAATTAATAAAATTCCACGGTGGCTGCCGCGTAAATTGTGCGACTCTCAGAGTCCGTACCTATATTCGCCCCGCCGTTATTTCGAATTTTATTGAGCTACGCGCGCGGGCCCTCGCTTGAAATTCAAATTAATTTAAAGCAAGGGTAGAGGTCGGGGGAGGGGGCGGGAGCAGAAAGGCCGCCATTCATTGTCGTTCTCGGCTGGAAAAATTCCCGAATATAAAATTCTCAGCACGCTCCTTTGATCGATGCGAAAGTCGGCTGGGTGGTCGTCCCTCCCCCTTGTTTCTTTTTAAATAAATGACGAAATTGTAGGTCTATTAAGACTCAAAGAAGCACCGTCATCTGTGCTTGAGAATTTCAAGATCCTTTTTCACCCCGTCCTCAGATATCTCACGTGGGGTGGTGATACTTTTACCCAAGAGAAGAAGTTCAGAAAGCAAGCATATTGGGGCACGACCCATCGATTCGACGGTGGTCGAAGTAGCAAAGGAGAGCATCCCTTTTCTCAGATAAGCAGCCTGTCCACTAACTCATCCACCCCACTCAGCCCCAGGTGGAAAGTCCTTGATGACCTCCTGGCCAACGTACGGGATGGAAGTTTGATCGTGGTAGCGGGCGTCACGCAATCCCGAGCAGACAAAGTCCCGTCGTGGTTAATGCAGCGCGTCATCGTGTGCATGCACCAGGGCGCAGCCAGCTCCCGCGGGTGCATCGCCACTTCTCCACGGTTTCTGGGAGCTCTCGTTCCGCTGAAACTTGGACCCGAATCGACGCCGCGCTGCGGCGGCCACTTGGCCGTTTGTTCGGCCTGGCACCTCGGTGACGAGGAAACGAGCTCGAACCAGACTCCGCCACCCTTCTTTTCCCTTCCATCCACCTCTAAGCGACCTTTCTATCTTTTCATCTTTCCATCTTTCCATCTTTCCATCTTTCCATCTTTCCGTCATCCTTCCCCGGAGCTGGCTTATCCTGGCCCCGTCGATCATCCTCTGAAAGATTCTACGACGCCGACTTTCCCGCGGATACGGTTGCAACTTTGATGAAGCTCGCACAGCAGCTGGTACTTTTGATCGGGCCACCTCACTGGGGATTCGAGGGACCTTTTCGACGGTGCCGCGGTCGCGAGGGGTGAAACGCCACTCGAGCAAAGGGAACTGTATTAAGCTGTTCAGACTGTGAGTGTTATTTGCCCGTAGCGACTTGCACTCTTTCGTGTCTCCTCTACTGAGAACGAGAGGTAGATAGTGGAGGCTTTCGTTGTTCGTTTTCAATTGTATAATTACTAAGCTGATTATCATTGTAGGGTAGACCGGGGGCGATAGTAACAGGGGGGCGATTGTAACACGTTAAATATCTCAAAACATATGATAAATATTAACCTAAATTTTGGATATATGATGAAGAATGGCATTTGGAATACACACATCCATGTTCTAGCAGTATAGATACACAATAGACATGTATAGCGTAGGAAATAACTTTTCGATACCCTAAAGTAAGTAACTTATTCTAACTGATTTAAAATTGTAATGTAAATACTTTCTTTGCAAGTACGTGTTTTTTCTTTTTTTTAATACGTAATCGGACCATTTTTAAAGTAATACTGATCGTTACTTATCACTTTTGCGCGTCTCGTTAATTAAAATTTATAATTTAAGTTCAAAAGTCTAGTCGGGGGCGATTCTAACATCGGCAGTAGGAATCGGTTGTACCGCGACAGAACCGAATAGTGACGAAGAAAATTAATAATATCGTCGTGTTTGCATTGCGTTCTATAGCACAGCACAAGCAAAACGAATAAAAAATGGGTGCAACGTACTGAATGTAAGGATTGATCACAGGAAGAATGCACCAGCCAAAACGTTTTCTATTTCTGCCACAATTGCGATACCGCATAATTGCTTATAAATTTTACTTTTTTCATATATTAATATAATTAAAATCAATCAATTTTTCAATTTTATAAAGTTAAATTTGTGCTACTATCGACTCCATGCAGTGTTACAACTTTTTATTAATAACCTGGATGTTACTTGACATACAGCGAAACTGTTGTGTCTCAATAATGTCAAATAAGTAAGTAACATTTTCCTATAAGAACTTTTGTTCTAACTGTGATAGTTCTTGCGTGATTGTATTCCAAAGTCAAAGTGTTACTATCGCCCCCGGTCTACCCTACATATTGCGCATTTTTCGAACATGGCATGAGATTATAGGAACTAATCACTTTAACTTACAGCTTCTGCTTCTTTGTTCAAGAGAAGCCTGCAGAAACTTTTATTCTTCTTGCCTTCTAGCGTCTCCTTGCTTCTGAATTTCGCTTAGCCTGTATTCATCTGTCGCTGAAGCTTGTTCTTCTACTTCCTTGGATGTTTACCTGCATTTGTTTTCTATTCCGTGACTACGAATTCCCTTACTACCTTCGACTACCCTCTCCAGTTCGTGAACTGTTGCATAAAGCCAGTGGATCTAGAAGTTACAGGCTCGAGGTGGGAAATAGCTCGTTGCACCGATAATAAAATCACGAGAAGTGGATTGTGTACAATTTTACATATTCCCGAGAATCGAACGAAATTCCGAACGTTATTGAGAACAAACTGTTTCCCATGTTCGCGGAATCGGCAAACGGAAACAGGGAGGTAGTATTAACAGTGGAAAATGAAATAATTGAGAAGTTTATTGGCCGAGTGGTAGCCTGTTAATTAATTATAGCTCGTTGCGTCGCTGGTAATCGGGCGCAGTGGCTTGTACAGTATTTACGAGTTACTTTTGTCCATTCTGCACGCTCAGAATTGTTCACGGTAATATGGTGCTCGTCGAATAACGCGCTGCAAATAAAACAATAAGGGAAACCGATATACACCAGCGTAAAAGATTTTCAATTGGAAGTGCCGTTTAAAAAATAAGACAGAATGAACCGTGGCAGAATCGCAAAGCCGTTTTTCTTCCTCGGCTTTCATTTAATACACTCACTCCAAAGAGCCCAACCTGACTACCTCTGTTGCATAGACTGAGAGAACGTTACACGTCACGAGAGAACTTGATTGTGATCGATTAAAATTGCGCGAATGGGACAAGCTAGACATTTCGAGGCGGAATTCCTCCATCGCGCAGAGTGAAAAGTTCTCTGATACCAATGAAAACCACCGCGACACGAGGTGCAACGAGAAACGTTAGTATCAGTGATTAGATCTTTTGTGAGGGGTTGCAGGGGGATAAAGACGCAGTTGGAGTCGAATTAAACGTGGATGTAAGTTGCGAATCTAATGAGAGTTTCTTAACTAGCAACCCAGTGGAATCCTAATGTTTCTTCGAGGGTTGTTGAGAATTCGGTGAGAAAGCTCCAGGGAACTGTGGCGAGGGCGGGGGGGGGGGGGGGGGTGCATTGGGGTCTCTTTCGAAGGAATCGATTTTTTAAGAACCTTTGTAACAGTGGCGTGGTTTCACTGAGACACACTGAGGATTTCGGCGTTCCAGAAGCTAGCAACAAGTATTCGGCGAGATTACTAGACGACACCCCCCATAAATCCATCAGCCTCGAAGCTTTATCCGACAAGGGTTGCTCAGGTTCGCGTTGGGCGCCTCTCGGACGTTCCGCGATCACAGTTTCCCCGTCACTTTCTCAACAATCTCCCGAGCATCGTTAGCTGGGAATTATACGTAGCGAACTTGGGAGACAGAGCCGTTAGTGGATCGAAAGTCCGATAAATCTTGCACTCCAGGTGACCAAGGGACTCTGGCTCGCCCTCCATCACCTACTACAGCCCTTAAACACCGTCCAATCATCCGTTCAACAACCCACGTGTCTACAACACTTAAACATTACTTTCCCACGAAACAAACACCTGTGAACAAAACCCATCTAATCTACCTGGCACCCTCCCTTCCAACATCCTCGTGACAAGCGTAAGTTTCGAGCAGGAGAATCGTACCAGGGTAACACTGTACTATAGAGGAGCTCTGTCTTCGAATTTGCACTCTCGACTTTTCCCTATACCGACGAATAGCGCGACAGGGGCTCGGGGCAGATGACTCTGGAGCCGAAAAATGCCCAGCAGGTCTCTCCGGAGCTGTGCGAAACGTGGGGAGCTTTGCACGCAGGGAAACAGAACGACGTTGGCGCGCACGGAGGATCTATTCAGAGGCACGGCAGCGTCGAGCCACGAGGCGCACGAAACGGAAACTGAGTTGGCGTCCGGAGATTAATTACCGAGTTTCAAGGGGATGGATCCGGTACGTCCTGGGAAACGGTGTAACACCTCGTTAGGGCTCGCCGCGGCTTTGCGTCCCGCGCCATACTCGTCCAGGAGTGGCTTCCAAGTGCACCAGGCAACGAACGAATCCGGCAACTCGACGGATTAGGGGCTCCTGAACGTGTCACCTGCTTCCACCAACACTCGACGAAACGGCTGCGAGGCGGCTGTATATCGGGACGAAGCACCCTTGCTGCTCTGCGTCACGCGTCGGGTTAATATCGAGCGAGTGGTTCGAACAGATACGAATAATTTAATGGGACTTCGTCGGGCGCTATGGGGCCACTGGAGGTGTCTTCAGCATTTCCCCCCGCAATGCAGATTTTACTGTGCTTCGATGTTCAATTTGCTGGTATGTGGAGGCCTTGCGTGGACGTATTGTTTGAGCGATCTTGCAGGGGATGTTCCGGATGTTTCCTCTTACCGAGGAAAAGTCGAATCACGGTGGAAATTACATGTACCTATACAGATTTAATCAACCATAATGGAGCACCTCTGTGAAATTACCTGTTGCCTGATGTGGTAGCAGAGGTATGTGGGTGATGAAATATTTTGCAGACTCACCTTTTGATGGAGGGCCGACTAATTGGCGGATACTCTACTTAGAGATTGTAATTTGTGGTTTCAAACGGCTAGTCGTTACACGTTATACAATTCCTCCTACAAGTGCGGTCTTTGAACACTAAGAAATCTACAGATTGGAAATATTTCTGCGAAGTCGGGACACCGAGCCTCGTAATTCACTAACTAACATTTACGGACGACCTCCATCAGTTCTCCGCAGCCGTCACGTTGCGTTGCACATTCTTGCGTTTCGGGTGTTCCGAACAAAAAAGGAAACGGAAGAAAAAAGGATTCGCTTGTCAGGTTGGGAGCGTCGAGATTTATGCCCCGTATCTCCGAAAAAACACGCGCGTTTGTTGGATAGATTTATATGTTTCCTCCGTCCGTTTTTTGCCGGGAACGAATCCGTGACCCGGGCAGACGTTCTGTCAAAAGTTCAAACGATCGGTCTTCCTAGACCCACGGAGTCTGCAGATCCGCGAATAACACGCACGACGATGCAACATCACTCCATTACGTTATAAAGCGTCAGAATCGAATTATTATCCTGGGGACACCGAACTCAAGCGTTTCTAAAAACAGAAAGCCCCAGAAAATCATAGCTATCTAGCAGTTGAGCCCGTCGAGGGCTCCAAGATGAGATATTGGGTACATGGAGATTCCTGCTCCAAATTTTCAAGCTTCTGCGGCGAACTTCTTCCGCATCCTGCCTTTCCAGCGAGTCGCTCGCCGAACGCTCAAAGCGTTCGTTCCGTCTCGAGAATCCGTTTCCCGTTCACTCTAGAAACCCGTGGCCGAAAAAAAACTCCCCACGATGGCACGACGGGAAGGGTGAAAAGACCGTGATGGGTGAGAAAGGGGCGGAAGGAAGGTGGCTGGCGTGAGGGGTGGTGGGATGCGCGGGAGAAGAGTCACCGGTGCAATTTCGGCGGTGAGCTGCGTCGGGACGGGGATCTCCCTGACGCTTCGCCGGAAAGCTATTCCCTGGAGCGAGTGAGCGGGCGTGTACGTGGCGGAACAGAAGCCTACACAAGGGGGGTGAAACTTTTGTTTTCGCGGCGGCAGTGCAGCCGAGGTCGGGCACAATGCACACGGACATGCTTCGTTCTCGTTCGCTTCTTTCCCCCAGCCCCCTCTCTCCCTCTTCCTTTCTTTTTTTCCCCTCTTTTTCTCGTTTGCGCCCGCCATTTTTACGCCGTGTTCCAGTGCGATCGAACTTCATAGCCAGCCACCCCCCCCTCGAGGTGGGAACCAGCGCAGACGATCGCTGTCGAGTCCCCTTTCTCGCGGCTTTGTCGCGGCTCGCGAAGATTCTGCATTCTAATTCGGACGCGTCCCTTTGTCGTTGAGGATTATCGTTTACCTTGTGCACAGACACGGCCGGAATACCTTTTACTAATGAGGTGACTTATTCTGGGCGCTGGGGGTGGCTTCCGTGTGTGCTCGGAGCTCGAAGGGATGAGGGAGCGAGTGATCCTCGCGCGGAATCTACAATTTGGGGATGTAAAAGAATTCTCTGTCTGGTGAGCTTAATGAAAGCACTTTGCTATGGTGATTGGTGTTTCTGACTCTGGCTTTGTTTAGGAATCTTTGTAGGGAAGCTGCGAAGAAGATCTCGCTGGATTTCGATGCTGAACAAGCTTGAAATTTATTTCACGTTCCGCAAACCCTTCTCCGGCGCGACGGAACTGATGACGCGGCCGAAACGCGACGTAACAGAACCCGCATCGAGCTTCCGCGCGCAGCAGATCGCCCGTGTCCCGTTCACGAAGCTTATTTCCTGTCGCTTATGATCTATCTGCCATCGTACGCGGGTTCCTCGTATTTCGAGATGTCGGACGGGCCGTCGCGCGGCCAGTAAACGTCACGTCGGGACTTTATATCGACATTTTATTTTTCCCTTAAACGCCCGGCGGGTGCGGCGGCCCGCTACAACCGACGCCCTGGAAACCGATACGCTATTTTGCGGTGCAGTCGATAGTCTCGATAGGTCGTTGCACGGGATTCCCGAAAACGGCTGCCTCGTTTCAGTTGCCATGTAACTGTCGAAAATTTTACTCGGGGATGCAGTGACGCGAGCTGGTTACGCGCAAACTATCCGGCGCATTTCGCAAAATCTGCAGCAGAATGCTCGACAAATGGATTAGGCACTTTGAAAAGTGCGACCTATTTTGAAAACGATATTGACTCTTATCATCAGTTCTAACGCGAAAACGATGCGCGAGCTGCCATCGGCGATCTGATCTCCATTAAAGAAGGGAATGAAAACGTTTCGATGTAGCAAGATAAATCTGTTTGCTGCCGGGCGACTGCCCAAAACGACGGGTTCACGCAGCAAGGAACATCGAGAACATTCAGTTATTTACATTCGCGCAAAGCGCTGTTGGGCGTAGATTACCGGTCGTATAACTAATGCACAGTAATGCGGCGATAATTGATTCATCGATCGCGCCGTGGATCACCAGGGATGCGATTATTTGTACATCCAATTGACGCCGGTGGTGAATAATTTAAATATGTCGCGCCGTGAAACGGCCGATTAATTAAGTTAGGATGACAGAGGATCGGCCACACGCGTGGCTAACTAGCCATTGCCCGATGACGCGGTCCCATCGCTCGATCGTCAGCTTCTGAACGGGACATCCTGTCGTTATTCTTAGCTCGCTTCGAACGATTTCATTGTCCGAGGGTATTCGCCAAATTTGTGGGCCACCGAACAATTAAAAGATGGGGATTCTGGGTCCTCAAGTTCGTGGACGATAATTAGCCCGTGCAAATAATTGCACGGGGTTGACGGGGTGGAGTAAGGAAGCTCGAACCCTTAGCTTCGAGGATCCTTGTTGGGCTGCTTGGACTCGATAATAATTTGGGCACCAAAATTTGTGTAACCGTGAAGCCGATGGGAAAACGTTATTAGAATAACGTAGCTAATCAAATATTAGAGCCCCGCTGAATTCCTTAATGGAGTCCAGCCCGGCTTTCTCGTGGAAGCTGAAAGTGCGAGCAAATATTAAATCCAGGAGTCAAGTGTTTGGAGGGTTAACCAGCGAAATTTACGCCCCCTGGCGCTTTTATCGCGCGAGGGCAAACAAAATGGCCATTTGAACTTGGTCCTGGCCAACTGGGCGTCGATTAAATCGGTCCGAACGTTGCGCGGCAATTTCGATTACGTTTCTCCGTGAAAACTATCGCAAGCTCTCGGCACCTATCCCGTGGCGGCGCAATCAATTTAACTCGACCGAAGAACGCGAGCATTACAAGCTGAAAAAGCAAACGGGAGGACAAGTGCGCACTCGATCGCGGCTGAACGTTGTGGGAACGGAAGAGGGATGCAACTACAACGGGGAAGCAATAACAATCGGGCTTGCGCGCTTTCGATCCCATCTCCGAAACATTTTTCCATCGTTCGTTAACGAATGCATTCGACCCTGTCGCGAGTCCTTCACTCCGCCGGCTAATTCCGGCTCGAGTGGATATTAAATGGCGCATTCGAGGCCGTTTTCAATCATGGTTTCGAAACTAAAATTTTCCACGCACCGTGTCGGCTTTTCCCGAGGGCATGAACCGCGCAAACTAGCTGGGGATAAAAAGCTCTTGAATTCTCTTGGACGACAGTTTACCTAACCGTGCAACAGAGTTTCCGGGTTTTCAGCTAATAAAGAAACAGCGCGAGCTCACACAACAGAGTCTTTGCTCAGGGGAGGCCTAACGAAGGAGTTCTGGAAGTTCCAAGGACCCCAAGTTCCACGCGATACGCGAAAAATCAAGTGCGAAGTTCTACGAGTTCCATCCTCGACTATATCGACGTCCCAGGAGAAAGGAACCGCCAGTGTCGAACTTTCTCCAGTCAGAACTCACCGAAGAATTAGTCTACCCTCTCCCAAGGGACGAGCAAGTGATGCCAACAGTTCCAAGTTAGGATAACCAGAAAATGAAGGAGATCTTGATTCATGATCCGTTCACCTCGCAACCCAACAAACTTTCCCGCCGAATCCATCTTTCCAACACTCTCGTTTCCGAATTCAGCATTAAGCTACCGAGACGTAAGAGGCCAGCTGTCATTCAGGTTGCAGAGAAGTCGTACTTGAGCTCGTTACTCGAGAGAGCGGCTCGTCACGGCCCGCCAGACAATAATTAGCTAAGCCAAATAATCGGCGTAGGTTCGCGCGTCGCGTCAGGCATCTTTGACTGGCGCGCAGCCGTGATCCCGTTATTTGCATACAGTCTCATTAGCTGGCAGTACTGGGTCCGGGATAATTTGAATATTGCGCGTTACTCGCGCTGATGAGACGTAATTCGAGCGGCGGCCCCTCGCGGAACAATTCCTCCTACCGGCGTAGCGGGGACACTTGGCGCGCTGGGGGTGCTTCGGGAATCCTGGATGCGTTCCCGCGAGTAGGCAAATCACTCGACGAGGCCACCCTCCGTATTATCAACAGCCCTGCATAACTTCCGATCTCGTAAGCATCATTTACCCGTCTCGTTACACCCTCCGTCGCTAGTGAAACGAAGGAAGCGTCGGGGATGGTTTGATGAATTCGTAACAGATGAAATCGAAAGGGTTGATCAGCATTCCTAGAAGTTTATCGCAAGCTAAGACGCTAGGACACTTTTCTGTCCTGCAATCAGCGATGTGTTTTCGGTGTCTCGCTAGAAGTCCATCGCCTTCTGTCAGTTTGTGCCCGAATTTCTGTGACAGGTTCCGTTCATCCCTCGACGAGCGGCACCGCAACCGAGGAAATTGTTCGGCGAGTCAGTTCTTCTTTTCGAAGCAGGGCGGATCGCTGGCTACGCCGAGGGCAGATTTTAGCAGCGCTGTTCCAATGAATTGCGGTTATTCGAGCATCGTAGCCGTTGCGTGCGATAGGAACTGACGAGTTCGAGGGCAGACCGCGATACTGCGGCGATATCACGGTTACTGCGTCAGCGGTTCGCCGTTCATATTACAGATAGGTATGCCAGTAAAATCGTCGAACACAGCGCATACGCAATAGTACACGTCTATTAGCGCTCCGCGCTCTGGTTGTTAGCAACTGTGAAATAGTCATTCCAGAGGTGATAACGAGTGAAAGCCATAAAACGGGGAACGTAGGAATAACGACCGGTTGTCGCCACGTCGCCATGGATGTCGTCCCAATTGTGCGCTGAACTTCGAAATACGCTAATTTCCATTCCAAATCTACTGAGCAGCGTTGTTCTGTTTGGGATATTGGGTTAGGCAGTTATTTGACCTAGCGATTATTGAGCCATTGGGGTACCAATACACTTAGACTTACTGATGTGTCGATTCACTTTGTCGGTCACTTTGATTCCGAGGCACCGATACACCGAAGTTTTGTATCTACATTCGGGCGTCCAGGTTGTGGGAAAGAGATTCCAACACGAACTGTTATTCCCGGAGCAACGTTTCAGGCCACAAGATAATTTTTCCGTGGTATTTTCGTCGAAACGCGGACTGATTCTATCGAGGGTCTCGTTGGATTTTAATCGGTTTACGATTAAAATTTTATCGCTGCTTCCGTGGCCAGCTGAATATTTAAACTCCCAGCAGCGCCAGGCAACGCGATCAACGGCCGGATAACGAGTGGCGTGAATCAACAGGGGGGTAATTTATGGAAACAAGTGTCCTAGAAGGGGGTCAACACCCTCCCCCCCGACTTCGATGCAAAGAATACTTCTGCGAGAATAAATGCCTCCACCCACCCTACGCCTATTTATTTGCTGCGCTCGCAGCTCGTGTCGTTCTTGGTGAACAAATTGCGCGATTATCGTGCAACATTGTCTGAATAAATAACTGTGAATAAATAACGAGTCCATTTGTCACAGTTACAGAATCACTGCACTGTAACAACGATCTTGCCGCGATACTTCGTCAAATTCTCGCCATTCCCATCTGTCTGACTCGCGTCATGTTCGATCTGTCGTCGCCGAGCGCGTGGAAGCGAGCCGAACGAGGCATCGACGGTGCCGAGGCTGGAGCGGAAGCTTCGTCGAGCAGCGGGAACAACGGGCAGCGCCAGCCGAGTGAAAGAGAAAGGGCGGAAGACGAAGAGGGTGCGTGCGGAGCTGGAAGGTGGCTCAGACTAATTTGCAAATGGCAGGGGTAGGAGAGATTGAATTTTACGCCGAATGGGAACCGGCAATTTTCTTCTCACGAGCAGAAGCAGAGGGTGCCGAGGGCTGGCGGGGACGGGGTGGATTTCACGTCGAACGACCCTGAGACACGTCACGTGACGCGATATTCGTCGTGCCCCGCTCCTCGAGGAGGGGATCTTTTCACATGCACCGGGACGTTTAATTTCTCCTCGGCTCAGGCCGCGAATTTCTGCGACGAATTGAATTACCCCGGGCAAACTTCCTTCCCTCCTCGAGCCGACCAAGTTATAAGCCGGCCCAGGATTGCGCAAACTTCCATTCGATTCCAGTGGCGCTCGATTAAACGAAAAACAGACGCGCCTTCTCACCGCTTAAGCAACGCGGTTTTAATCAACTCCGCCCTCCGCTTCGGCTCCAATCTTCTGTTTTCGTTTCGTATCAATCAGAGGCCTCGATTATGTAAGCAGGGAAAACTCGTAAGTTCGTCGAGGTTAAGAGCGATAGACCGGGCGATCTAATACCGCTCGAGGATACTAGAAGCAGACCCCTCTACTATCTCACGCACCATCTTATTTCATAACTTCTTCAAGTCCGGAATACGAAAGTCGCGAAGTTTGTAGGCGAAATTGGAGCTTAGCTAAGGGGCGAAGTCATCTGAAACCCGAGAAGTATGAAACACGAACGCCCTGCAAGCTACTGTAAGCCGAAGTGCTGACAACGTTACGGGGGCGTCGAAAACTGTCTTATGAGCCTTTGCGACAACGTTGCCTGGAACAGCGAAGACACGCTGGGGATGAATCCCGGCTGCTGCACCCCTCTCCGTACGTACAGGTTTGCATAGAGGCAGAAAGAAGTTATTCCTTCCTCGCGGACAGCCCGAAAATTACTGCATTAGTCCCTGTCGACGCTTTTCGAGAGACAATGCCTGGCTCCGGCTGGGTTTCCGGTTTACGAGCGACTACAATTGGCTTCTTCCGACGGCCCGATATTTAAAGTCGCGCTCGTTCGGCCGTCGATACTGGGGACGCAGGGGGATACAGGAAATTTATTTCGCGGAACGGTGGTCACGACGGAACGGGACGGCGATAGTGGGGCGGAGGGGTGAGAGGCGGGGGCGGAAAATAAAAGAACGACGGGGAAGGAAACAAGGGGTGAAAAAACACGGGGAAAGAAAAGGAAATAGTAGACGGGGGAAATAGAGGGAAGCTGGAACGTGGATAAAATTTGAGCGCGAGGGAGAGGATGAAAATCGAGTGTCGGGGGTGGGGGGAGAATAGGAGAAAAGCGACGGAAGGGGGAGGAAATAGTGAACAGGGAAGGAGGAAGGAAGGAAGGAAGGAAGGAAGGCGGGGGTCCAAGCGAGAGGATAAAATGGAGCACGGTGGCAGAAAAGAAAACAATAAGGGGAGGGAATAAAGCAGGGTGGTAATAGAGTCGGGAAAGAAATAGCAGAGAAGGAAATTGGAGGCCAAGCAGTAGAACGAGAAAACAGAAGTGCCGGTGCAGAAGGAGTAACCCTGAAGGATGAAAAGGAAGACTTAAGACAGGAGAGAATAAGTGGGTCGCTGAATAAGAAAGATGAAACAAGGTTCTGAATCGACAAAGCGGTGGCGCGAGTGTCCGAAAATAATGGACGAGGTCAAAGGCAAGGAATGATGCAGGGGCGAAGGGGGGGGGGGCGGTAGAAGCGAGGGTGAAAAAGTAGTGGCGCAATAAAGAAGGAGAAATGGCTGCCAAGAGAAATGGCGGGAAAGTAACAGACGGCGAGGAAGAAAAAGGAGGACAAAACAATAGGGTGGGCGGAAGCGTGTGTCGCGGCGAGAGGGCGGCGCAAGAAAATATTTAAAAAGCTAATAGAAAAGACAAGCGTGGGAAACAATGAGAAAATAGTACCACCGGAGGAAAAATATACCGGGGCAGTGGAGAAACATAAATTAGAACCACGAGAGTCAAGAAGACAAAGAAACTAATAGAAGACGCGGGGGGGGAAGAAGGAAAAGCGGGGGAGCAGGATTCAAATGCCAGGAGGAAAGTAAATAGGAAGCACAGAACGCGGGGAAAGCTACTGCGCAAATGGGAGAAGGCGAAGCACGCGAGAGGAACGCGGGGTAACGTGGAGAAAACGGAGGCAGCCGGGGTGAAAGTTGAATTTTCATCGGCGACACGTAGACACGCGGGGAGGGTGATTTGAAGGGTTTGAAATGGCGACAGCTCGCAGAGACGATGACCTTCGGGCGAGGGGAGGGCTTGTCATTAGCTCGGGAATTGTAACTACGTGACCAAGCGAAATTAGAGGGTTGGCTTGGAATGAAGTAAAAGGACGCGGTTAATAGCGGCCGGAGGTGCTGTCGCTCTGAAAGCAGCCCAGTTAATAGCCGTAGGAAAGCTGTCGCGTGAAAATTTATAATGACAGCAGCGGCATTTATCGCTCGCCACGCTCGTACGGATTGCAAGGAGATTTTTAAGCGAGCGGGCCGACGGCGTGAATATTGAAACGAGGCGGTTAATCGATGCGGTAAAGCCTTGAACAGAGGGTCCCTTCCTTTGGATGATTTATGAAATCGTTGCTGGGCTAGCAGCTTCGGAACGACTTTTATCATTCACCTGTTAAGCGGACCCGGTAATATATTTACGCGCCCTCTCCATCCCTCGATGTTGCCGTAAAAAAGGGGATCAAGATTTCTCGTACTCAGCCAGTTTCAGTTCTACGAGTGAAATCTGCAGGATATCCTGGCTGATTCTGACTGTTCTTTATTGCGACAGCGGCATTAGCGGAAAGCATAGAAGCTTGCAGATGCACAGCTATGTAAAAGCAGCATGGAGCAAAGTTGGTACCCCCCAGTACCATTTACTGACCAGTCAAGTACTCAGAGTCGTATTTAACATTGTACATTTTGTGTACTAGTGTGACGGTTTGAAAAAAATAGATTTTTTGTTTTTTGCATTTTCTGAAAGTTCAATATCTATTATGAAGAAGAGAAAGGTGTTCTCTATGGGCCAGGCATTGGAGACTAATTGTAAGTATGATTTATTTTTTGATAAATGGTATTTGAATATTTAAACGCATTTTACTCGAAAAGACATTTTTTTTGCGCGGCGATCACGATATCTCAAAAACTACTCAAAACGACTTAAAACTTAACATATGTATTCACTGCGTGTTCTGTTAGAATCTGAACTAGAATGACGTCATTACATGCAAAATTCGAATTTCGCAGCTCAAAAAACTGACCACTTTTTTGCCGCGAAATGAAAACTTTTCTTTAAAGCGCTGCCATTTTCGTAATTTGTGATTTTCTATTTTCGTTCTAGTTCAAACCGTAGCTACGTTCATATAGATAAAGAAAATAAGTGTGTTTTTTGTTTCAGATGACCATGACAGCCGGGATCGTGATCGCCAGCAGCAGGCGTTTATTCGCGAGCTCCTCGTTGCAATCCTTCAAACATAAAATATAATTATCACTATTGCTTCAAAAAATTTTTAACTGAATAACTACTGAATGTAACTGAATAAATAGTCTAAAGTTTGAAACTGCAATATAAAGTACATTTCCTTCAAAAAATTCCCAAATGTTGCCCTATTTTCCAGGCGTCACACTAGGGAGACCCCTTAAAGTCCTGAGGTATGTAGGAATGGGAGGTACGTAGGAGTGCAGCCTTCTAATATGTGACGAAGAATACATTCGGTGGTTTGCACCCTTGCTGCGCTATGTGTCCCTCTTAAGTTTTTAGCATTTCACCTGGATGGCTCGGTGCTTTACTTTATAATTAGTTTTTTACACCACCGCCGTTACGTCGAGCATCACCAGCAACACCACGTAATTGTCCCACTGAAAACACTATCCGCCCGTGTGTGCAGAGCTACAGAGCGCGAACGTTTCGGTATTTTATTCCGTAGCCACGAATGCCTCGCAATCGGCGCGTAGAATTGATTAACGAGCGGCTTGCCAATGGATTTCCCGGCCTGGCGAATCCCCCAGAGAGGAATTGGGTAACAGATCGTGTAATTGTTAAGCTCCGCCGAAATTTTCCGTTCTCGAGGACTGGAACCGGCACGCGGGGTCCCGTCGCGAAATCGCACGTGTTCGCAAAATGGCACCAGCTGTAACTATTGCTCACCCTATGCTTCTATCCGTCCCTCTCCCTCCTACCCTTTTTCGAAACAACCGACTTGACTATCCTTGCGCCCTGAACCACTGTACTCCAAACAGTTATATTTGAACTCGCGACCCAAATTTCTGGAACTTGAACCAGTCCCTTAGAGAATCGTTCCGCTATCACGAGCAAACCGGCGAATTTATAGCAGCTTCCCTACCACCTGCACGCGTTTATACTCGGTATTTTCCGAGAGCAATTCCGCTGGTTAACCACCCGTCTCTCCGAGCGGTATTTTCAATCGAAAATTCAGCGGTGCGCGAACGCGATCCGAGGAACAAAAGCGCGAACGAGAAGTTCGTCGCGTCCTGACAGCAAACACCAGCGGCGAGCATTTCGCGCAGCCCTCCTCCCCTCCCCTCCACCCCCCCCCCCCCACCCCCGTGTCATTTATTCGTTCATTTCGTTCGGTTACCACCTAGCCGTGTTCCGTCGCGGAACATACACGGGCCCGCGCATGCGTGCACACAGACACGGCGAAACGTGACCAACCGATGTTTTCTCGAAAATACGTTAAACGCTTGTTACCAGCCGTTCGCTTGACGATCGCATGACACTGGATTTTATTCTCCGACAGGGCCGCGCAGTCCGTGTCCAGGGATATTGACGCGTTTCAGTGCGGTTCGCTTGGCGCGAGCGACACGGAACACCGTGTCCAGCACAGGGATACTTCCGGCGCTACGGGCGTAAGTTTTTACGAGCCGAATTTTCCCAGTGGGCGGAATGAATTTGCCCGGATGTCAGCAGAAACTTTCGTTACGTTGATATTATAGAGGCGAGATGCTTGTGGCTGGTCAGGATGTCACACACGGTGTTGGAATCAGTGTCTGGTGATCGATCGGGGGTTGATGGGGGATGGAAACTTGTTTCACGAGGAAGAATTAGCCAAGGACAGGGAATTGGCGATGATGTGGAGGCGGAAGTTTAGAAAACTCAATTACCGTTTGGTAGAGGCTGTTGCGAGTGTGGCTGACTGAAGCTGCAGGTTCAGGGGTTGTTTCGTAGTGGTAATTCGTGTCGGGAACAGATACGAGATATGGATGCGACTGGTGGGACGTGTTCGAGATAAACTAATTCCACATATGCGACTGATGGGAATCAGAGAAGTACTTGCAAGCCTTTGAAAGCGCATCTTCCTGTGTCAGTAGTACGAGTCAATGATAAGAGCCTCTTACAGAGGAAATAGACATGCAAACGTTATTCCGAGCTGCAGATGGAGTTAGAGATTCCGTTTTAAGTATATCGTTTACTGAAATTTTACGGGAGCATGTCGGTAGCTCGGGGAAATAAGTAAGAAGCCAGTTTACTCATGGTCGAGATCGCTACGATTCCTTCGAACTTAAACGTCCCCAGAAGGTAGACGGCGGTAGAGGGCAGGCTGGTCAATGATTCTCGATGGGCCGATAAAACTTTGTCGAAACAGTTTACGGCCCGTAAACGTAAAAACCGCGCAACCCTCGAGGAACGTGTCCCCAACAGCCAGTTTCTCGATATACCCCCACGAACATTTTTTTTTTTCAATTCCCATCCCCCATATTAGCCTCTCGGGGGCGACTTTTCGCTTGCATCGAATAGGAGTTCTGCGAAGGCCCGTGGTGTTCTATGAAATGAAAGCAACCGCATATTTAGGGCTTTTCGAGGCTCCGTGCGAGCTTAAATCACCATCGAACGTGCAACTTGACGCGAGGCCTGGGGTGCGCGCGACAAACCGCAGCCCGTCCATGATCGACATTTCGGTGAACCATCAAAAGGCATCGCACGTACGTGTTACAGCGCGTGTAGAGGGTTGGAGCGAGGGCTGCGTGTATGTAGAGTGGCTCCGGGCAAATAATGGGGAGCCTCGGAGTAGATTGAATGCAAAACAGTGGAAGCCCGAAGTGATCGCCCGCCGTTCACGATCCCTCGAATTCGACGCTTCGTTCGGGGCGTTCGATTCGCCGAGGCAGTCCGACGCCGAACGGTTCGATGCTTCCTCGCGAGCTATGAACCGTGCTGCGTGAACTATATCACCATCGACAAGGTTCTCTATTCCTTTATCGATCTGACCAAACGGCAGAGAGGAATTCGTACGGTGTTGCATTCCTGGCGGAGCTTCCACTGTCCTTCAAGTTCTTTAAGCTTCAGCAGCACAGATTCGTAAGATTCCGAACAGACAGTTTACTCGTTCGACCGCTAAGTGTCTACTCATCGAATCAAATGATCACACACTTTATCCCCGTGGAAAGAAGCCTCCTCCGCCTCGGCGAGCTGTTCCCAGGGGAACCAATTTCCCACGCTCGGCACACAGCCTTTTCTTTTTTCTTTCACTCATCGCGCCGAGGCCTTCAGCCTCTTCACAGAAGACTCTCCTCGGCATTGAAAGCGACGAGGAGCCGCGACGCACGGAGAGACGAGAGGACCGATGATTTATACATCAACGGGCGGATTAAAACGCCGCCTCGGATAACGCGATTCTCCTTTGTGCCGGTAAATCCCGAGGCCCAGCTCCTTTGTTTCGACCGGCTAAATGCTGCGATATTCGCGCACACCCCTTGCCACGCCCGTGTGAATTCAGTAACACGCGCAGAAGAAAGGGCGGCCGGTGGATCAGTTCCAGCAGCCTGTAATGAATAAAACGGCAGCGGACCCGTTGTTTCCGTCATGGAAAGGAAGAACAGGAGGGGAATAACACGGGGAATTAAACGCGTTCCTTTGCATCCTGGCCCTGCGCGGGCCAGGAACCGTCCATGCTCGTTTCCTTCTACCGCCACCGCCCCTTTCGCGTTCTTCATTAAATTACCAGTTAAAAGCGTGTAACGTACGCACCGAAAATCCAGCAGCTGAGTGAATCTCGTTAACGAAGCCGGGCACAAATTTACTCAGCTCTTTACAGGTTTGCTCGCCCTCCGCCAGCGTTCCTTCCCTCCTTTTTCCGCCAGTCCGCGGCACTTTTTCGCCGGCCAGACGACGTATTGTGGGCGACGGTTCCTACCTGCGCGATTAAACGCGCGAAAATCCCGCGATTCGGTTGCGCTCCAACTGCTGCGGGACGTTTTTATTGCAGCGACGAGCCACCGACTTGTCGCCACGCTGGGAACACCGTGATAACGCGGAAAGACTCTTGATTAGACGATAGAATTTACATTTGGAGCGTTCTTGTTTGGGAATGCAGTGTTCCCGATGTTATTTGCTTGATTTGCAAAGAAACGATCGAGTTCCGACTGGGGAGGAGCGAAATAACGATGGAATGCGATACAATCCACTCCTGGCGAAATTACTTCCTACCTTTAATTCTATCGCTCTTCATTTTAGTTTGTCGGAATCATCAGTACATAATCAGTTTTTACCAATTATTTCTCGTTCGTAATCAGAGTCGAGTAATGTGCCAACGAGTTTCGATAAATCTGCTCTGCACGGCTAATCGGTTTACGTTGATATCGTTAATGGGCAATTATCTCCGGTTAATCGTTATTATTTAGAAAGTGGTATATATTGAGTAGAGAAATCCAGCAGGGATTGAAGTCTATTTTCTACAAGACTCCCCAATTATTTCCCTGATCGAATATCATCATTGTTCGACAAGTCGAATCTCACGGAGATGATATCTAGCGAGGTTCCACTAATTTTTAACACGCTGTTCAACATGAAACACTCTGCAACCTTATCGCCAAACCGGGGCAAGCTTCAATTAACACGCTAACTCGGCTTATAAACGCGCCTGTATCGGTTAGATAAACTTTCGTACTTAAGGGTGGAAGTTTGTCGAATAAGAAGCTTTGCGTTAATTACTTTCGCATCCCCGCCGTTGCGGGGCTTGCTCGCGTTCTTTGGAAATGAAACAAAAATCCCGGCTCCAGGGGTGTGAAACCAGAACGAAGCTGGACAGCCACTCGATATTTCATCCCCTGGACTCCCTTCAGGTCGAATATGAGATTTGAAATCATCGATGCCTGGCCGTAATAGGCAATACATTTCGTTATCGTTGCGCGCCCCGCGCGTTATTAGCGATCGTAAAACAGCGCCGCCCTCGAAATTTAATTACTCAATAATAGCTGGACGGCCTCGTCGCACTCCACTGCCTATTTTTATAGACCACGGGTTAATTCAATGAACGGAGTTCCATTCCCGTCCGCGGGGAATTAATAACACGGGATATACAAAGCGCAATCCCCGAGGGATTGTATTAATTAGCCGCAATTAAAATACTCCCGTCGAGCGCGGGCGTTTTTCTGCCGATGCATCTGAAACGCCCGCGCGAAACGAGATTTTATCGTTTCGCGGGCGAACGTAAATTTCTGTTAGGGAGCATTTTGTGGCTGCGACAAATTACCCTTTGTTCAACCGTGATCGACGCAACGATGTTTTTCGATACGTTGCGCAGTTCGTCGAGCAACATACGAACGGACGTTCCTGCATGGTGGAAAACAACGATGTTTAAAAACATTGCTACACGGGTACACGATGTATCATGAAGATTCCATGAGAAAGAAGCATGAAACGCGCTCGCGAAGGTCTTCCTCAAAATATCCACTTCTATCCCCTTCAGAGCGTACAAAAAGATTCCCCCGTCTGTTGCAGCGATGCAACATTGAATCACAAGAACGCTATGCATTTCAAGCATGCCTTCCGACGATCCCCTTTGGAAAATGCTTTTCCTTCGCGAATGCAATTCATCTTGAAACGAAACACCGCCTTTCCACGTGTCTAACATGTGATCCAGATACGTTTGAGCCGGTGTCGCTACACGAGCGGCGTTCATCTCCGAGGACAGTTAAATCCACACTCCCACGTGTGTGATTCCTGGAACTGAATCATCTGAATCATCACTTTCCAGAGGCAATGTACCCACTACCTGCAAACTGTTCACTGTGAACGGTGCTGCACGAACAATCCTACAATCAAAAGGATTGTATTTCCTGTTACGGATTGGCCATGGGGGTACGTGGCTTGAAAGATGGATGCGGCAACTGATTCGCCCACGCCATTAACCAAACCGGAAGGAATCTCGAATCCATCAACGGTGGCTCGCGGAGATCCGTCAACGCGCGGGGGAAGGGGAGTATCTTTGGACGTGGCGACGAGATATCGCGATATCACGTAATTTCATTCCGGCTGGGCTTGGGGGATATCAACGCTCGGATCTCGCATCAGCCAGTGATGTCCTTTTTTCCTGGGCTTCCACGTGCAGTGAAATATGACTTGGCGTCCGCTGGGACCGAGCGCCGACGCAATTGCGATTTTTATGCACGCTAGGATAAAATCGCCACTTCCGTTACCGCAAACCCGTGACGCTCCCTCTCTCATTATTCGTCCGCTGATTTTTCAGCGATTTTTCGACGGTCGGGATCGAATCGAATCCGATCGACGTCCGTTCGACTGCGGATATTAAAGGGAACATTAATGGAATTTGTGCTTTTCAGAATAACTGAATTACGGTAACTGCTGCTGCTAGATTTCATCCCCTTGCAATCCTCGTCGTAGTCGTCGTCAATCCAGTGTAATCGGAATGACGTTTTTGAAAATTTTAATTATTAATTAGATGTTAACAGAATATGAAATGTTGGGAAGTTGTGGTGAAGCCTGTATGAGACGTAGATTTCTGGGTAAGAAGAGGGTGATAGTCAATCTTCAATCTTTGCAGCACCTTCACTTAGAAGGATCTTGCTTCATCCTATGAAGTAATACAATTTCCCTGTATATGACATCGACATCCAACATCAGAGTCCCAAGAACGAATCCCAAGATACAGTGAACTGGCGGGAAAGTTTTAAAAGTGAAACTCTGGTTCAAGCGGGAATTGGAAACAGTTGGCGGGAATAGTTGGGCGTGTTTGCGTTTTGGGGCTACTCGGCAACCGGAAGCTAGATCGTTTACGCGCCACGGCTCGATTTACGCTGGCGGTCGTGGTATGCTCAAATATTATTCAATGCCGTTACGAAATGCATGCCCGTCGCGCGAGTTGACGTTTCGCTGTTTGGTTTATGCTCCAGCTGAGTTCTGTGGAACTGAATAACAGTCGAAAGCAGCGTGATTCTAGTCGCGGCTGCATCACTGGATTCTGGATCGAAGCTGAGGGAACTACGTGAGAGCAACCACCCCCGGGGCGCAGGTTACGTAAACTAGCTAATGCGGAAACTGCTGCCCTCGCGTCCTCCCTCGTAAACGAGTATGACGAAATGTTGGATGGATCGCTGTAGAAATTGAAACTTGAAGTTTAAAGAACGAAGCCGCTGTTTTCAAGTGGTATTGTTTGAAGGTGGTCTGACTGCTTGGGGTGATCAGCGTGGACGATCCATGAGGATTGACAACGATAGTTTGGCGAGAGAATTAGAGATCTGGGAGCTAACACTTTCGTTGGTACACCTTCTCAAACATAGACCATCATCATTAGGTGAAGCTCCTTTAGAAATACAGGAGAGAAGAACCAACATTTCAATAGAAATACAGTTTCATTGTTTCGTTCATTTCGAGTGAACCTTGCTACACAACGATTTCCGTTGTGACCATGTTGTTCATAGAGTATGTAGGTGTCGTATTTCTGTATACCGTGGAAGTAGAGATTGAAAGTGGACTCTAAGGGCGGTATTCACAGTCGCTACTTATTCTTAAGATCATCTTAAGCATTCGGCATCCTCTACTACTGTAGTATACTAGTAAAGGATGCCGAATGCTTACGATGATCTTAAGAATAAGCAACGACTGTGAATTCCACGATAGAACCGTTGGAATACGTGAAAGCTCGACTTTTATTGTGAACACGTCAATTGACTCTGTCGAAGAATCGGCCCACATTCTGCGCGGGACGCCACTGGTTCGTTCCTGCTAGGTAAATCAAGAGGAGTGACAAAATATTGAGAACACTTACTATTGAAACAGTCAGCTTCGAAGTTTATCAGATGACGGTGCAGACTCAAATACAATAACGGAAAGAACGTATATCTAAGCTTACTCTGAAAGTGGTACTTCATTGTTTAGCTGAAGGTACGCGGAGAATAATCCGTCTTATGAGATAATAAAAGAAAAGGGAAAAGGGAAATGGGAAATGGGGAAAAGGGAAAAGGCAAAAGAGGAAAAAGGGAAAAGGGAAAAAGGAAAAGAACATCTGTGACAAAACTTTTTCGAGGTATACTCGCATAATAACGAAGCTTATCGTCCAGCAAATCCAGGGAGCTGTTATAACGTGTCGACGGACAACAGCTTTGTCCATTGCACGGGCGTTTGCGGTTCACTGTTCACGCGTGCAAGGCTGTGCCTGTTCACACACAGACTGTCATAACTGCGAAACGCGACGCTGCAAAGTCCAACATAGCGCTGCATACATATTCATACGTCATCATGATAATCATTAGCACGAATTACTGACGTACCTTTTATATCGGCAATAGCCGTTTCATAGCCTTATCTATAACTCGCTTACAATCGGGTTCGCTGATTCGCTAATTTGCTTCGTGTCTCGATTACTCGCCGTCGTTCCCTTCGTTCTTACTCGACAAATTTCATTTATACACATACATTCACGAGTACCGATAGTCCCGTATTCCGAATACGATTAATCGATGCACTTTCCACTAAAGTTCCTTCACAATTCCCTAATGAATTTCATCGATGTTGAGCAACATCACCGATCTCCAGACCCAGGCAAAAACCAACCACGACCGTTGAGCACACGTGCCAATAAAAGGAACGCGAGTTGCGCGCAGTGGAGTGCGTCTGCATGTTGTTTCCAATTAAAGTTAATTGCTCCTACGTCGCCCGGCTCTTTTTCCTTTCGGGAGGGGTAACTTTTTGCGCGAGAGTCCGCGTTTTTTCCAGCCACGGGGGGGGGGCACTAACGCATATCGTGCGTCGCGGGTACGTGGCCGCGACACTTCCAGCTCGTTAGACGGTCCGTGAAAACCCCGCCGCACAAAAGCCTTTCCCGAGGCTTTTCGACACTTTTTCCCGGTTGCGTACGTGCCCGTGGCCCAGCTTTCTCGGTTTCCCTTCCTCGTCGCCCCGTCCAAACACGAATAAATCTTTGGGGATTCATGGTGGGCTCTTAATTGAACTCGTGCCGGCCGGGACCGCGGCAAAATTATCCCTTTCTGGCGAAACAATGGTGCGGCGAAGGTGTGCTCGGAATGCCAACAGCTCAGAATTTCGCGGAACCACTGGCTCGGGTACATTACGCACCTACTCGCGAACCTTCCTCACGAGTACCGCCATTCCGAGTGTTTCTTTCCCGATACTCCTCGGGCCGCGTGAAAATCGAAGAGACCGTAGAAAAACGGCACGACGCTTCGATTGCATCGAGGCTGATTCCGCGCACGTTCACCGCGGTCGATCGACGTCGCGGATTTATCGGCGCTTTATGACAGGCCGCCTGTCTCCGCGCGGGTTTTAGAAAGCCCACGGCCGTCGACGTCTGTTTACGACGTCACGTTCGACAAACCGTTTGTGCCGTTGTCGCGCGCGTCGCTGGCCGTCTTAATGGAAAACGTCGCGGACCAGGAAGGGCCTCGTTTTTCACGGCACGCTGCAGACGTCCGGGCTGCGAGCCCTGGAGAGAAGCGATGCCCGTCGTTCCGGGGCAACGGAGTGCATTTCCAGGGAGCGACACCTGGGCACGGGAGAGAAGGCGTCAGCCGTGAGAACCGGAGGAAGAGCTTCGCGTGCGGCTTTTCTCGCCACCGGGGCAGATTATGTCGTTTCAGGCGAATCAGAGGGCTGCTTTCCGTTTTGGGGAACGTGGAAAGAATCGCTGCGGGGGTAAGACACTTTGCATAGGTATATGTGCGGTTTGGATGATTCGTGGGGAATGTGAAAGAAAGAAGTAACTGGGGAATAGTAGGGAAGTGAGGTAGCGGGGCGGCGAGGGGAGAGAAGAGGATTGCTCTTAAGAAGAAGCACGGTGAAGCAAGAGGAAACGGATCTAGTGTCTCCAGTAATTACCGCGGCCTAGATTCCACTCCTTAGAAAAAATCAATCAACCGCCACACAGGGTGTTACATAATTATTAGGAAGGGGGGCTCGTTGACCGGTGCGCGCCGCGATAACGTGCCGATATTGCAGCCGTCGTCGAACCTCTGTTGGGCAAAGTGGCACAAAGCGGCATTTATGAAAGATGTACTGGCGAGCAAGATTGCGTATTTCGTGTTCCTCACGGCTGGAAGCCCTGTCGCGCGCGTTATTAACAACCGACGAATATGTAACTAGCTGAAACCAATTAAGGGCTGCTGCAGTACTTCACGGAATATGGTCGTCTTCGGGGCAGCTGCTCGGCAAATCTCGATGGCTCTGGTGGTAAATAATATCCTAACACCGATGAAACGTTTCAGTAATAGAATTCAGGTAACTTAGAACTCTATACGTTGGTTAATTAACACGAGCTGAAACGAGAAACTGAGAAAATCCTTCGCAACTCCCTTTTTCTATTTCACGGAAACCTACAGGGGTATTCATAATTCAATGTTGATTGTACACCTTATAGACTCTTCGTGAAAGTGTAACACAATTGATAATAGACATGTTTAGTCGCACAGTGAGCACTGAGGCTCCAGAGGGTTACTTTTTGAATATTGTTTAGTTCAAGATGGAAAGAAGTTTCCGGTTGGTATTACGTAGATAAAGCTCATTTACACCAAGCCAAGTGGCACTCCAGGTCCCATATTACCACGTTACGCCTTTCACGACGTCACGGTGCACCGAAAGTAGCGCAATCTCGCGTTTCAGCGCCCTGTAAGTAGTACAACTATATAATTTCTGAGCCCCGGACGCGGTAGCATCGCGGGCTCTCGGGCGTTGCTCGAATTTTACCATAATCGTGCGCAGCAACGTATTTCACACCGAAACACTAATTTCACTGGCCATTATAAGTAACCACTGGGTTGGTAACGGGCCCTCCACGACTATAAGTAACTATTAACGCTACACCACGCGTCACTAATAGACCCCGAAGAGGCGACGCGCTGTAAGAACGGAACACGTCCACGAAATTATATAAAGACGTTTTCGGTTGCCCTCCCAACCCTTCTAATCTCGTTCCTCCGACCCTGTATCGTCGGCGTTCCGTGAACGACCTCATTAAATTTAGGAGTTCATTAACGTAAATCATAGAATAAACAGTCGTTACAGGAGCTCTCGGGGACCAATTGTATCCGCGTCGTTCGTCGTCACTAGCTGCCGCGACGTTTGCATTAATTTTACGAGTCTCAGCCGCTTTCGTTGCCGTTGTTTCCATTCCCCTCCCACTGCAGTACTCCCTCTCTGTTCTCTATTTTCTGCTTTTTCGACTGGCCTATATTGGTGCTGCAGGCTGATATTAGGGACGTTTTACTCGCTCCGGTTAATACTCTCTGCAAGTGTGATGTATAAAGCTTCCACAGCGTGTTGCAAGTTTCACCACCCCGATGGTATCTTGTAAATAATTAAAAGTGCATAATGCACCGCTATCTTTCATCGCGGATCAAGTGGCCAGCCTTTGTACAGAAACGGAACAGTAGAATTTTATTCCAATCTTTTCACGCAGGAACACTCCGGCCGTTGATCTCTATTCCTGCCCCTGCCAAGAGAAACTCGAGCGAAGCACAATGGGACACAGAAAACGGACGAATCGTCGGAAACGAATGAATCCTCTAATCTCCCGATGGATTCTCCCTCCGACTGGCATGCACGCAATCGGTTAACGCTGGAAACGTTGCGTGTGAATGATTCTTCGCCAGTGCTGCAAGATTAAATTTAATCTCACTCGGCTGGTGTTTAACACGGTTTCGTGCCTGGCCGCCTTTTAACGGTACAATCGAACGCGTAGCAATTTCAGATGTTGCGATGTTTCCAAGTGGCAGCCGTTTTGGGACTTTGTTGCCGACGACAAGTGCCCGATTGAGGGATCAAGGGGACATGGAGCGTGCACGCGTGCACTGGGTAAATCATGTCGAAAATATCTCTCATCCAGAAACGTGGAACGCCAGCAATTCGCGTATTAACAGCTAATGAGCTAAATTTCGCGATGAAAGTTAGAACAGACACACCGAAGAAAGCTGCACACAGAAATTTGCCACGAATCTGTTTACTAAGCGGGAGCAATTTCGAATTTCAAGCGCACAGAACGACAGTCGCTTACACCAGCCTTATTTCGCTATTTGTCGCTAACAAACGCCGTGAGGCAGCGCAACGAATTTTGTTCCATGGCGTTTGCCTAGAAGAGCAGCATGACCGGCCCTTTCGTTCGGGCCACGTAATGGATGAAAAGGTGAAGTTTGTAATATTCCCTGAAAGCCTGATGAGCGGCTAGATGGATGATTCGAGAGGAACGGCTGGGTACAACCGCGTCGCTGAAAGAGCAAGAGACACGTGACGCGGAAGATAGACAGCCGGATAGACGAAGAACGAGAGGGAACCGCTCGTTTTGTATCTATTCATTCACCTAGTCGCCCATCCGGCTGCCATTCCTGCCCATTTTTACCGCGCGTCGTTTTCTGGCCGCTCCTCTTTTCATCGTGCGCCGCTTCAACGGCGATATTGCTCGAGTATAATTACGAAATAGGCAGCGCCAATAAAGATCGGGGACATCTTTCATGGCCCGGAATGCTGCGCCAAGGTATTCAAGTCCTTTGCCGCTGACTCTGCATTGTGTCTCACATTATTGGTACTTCTACCTATCTCGACGCTCGTTCGGCTGAATACTATACAGAAATTCGCATTGATACCTCTCTCTGCGTTATAGGATGTTCGGTATCGATCCCGAAGATAACTCGAAACAGCCAGCTCCTGAAACCAGCAATTTTCCGAGAGAAGATCCCTTTTTAATTAACTCCACGCGGCATCTTCCTCCTCCGCCGTGGATTAACAGCCGCGCCAGCAATTTCCTTCGGGAAAAGTGACAACTCTGGGTACGCGCACCGCGAAGCATTAATGCAATTGCGAGCGCGCTTTCCGCTCGCTGCCGTTCGATTAAGATCTCGCGACACCGACGGCATAGAGATGCGCCAGAATCCGGGAAACTTGGGCGGCTGGTGCAGCTTGTGTGATTGATCATTCGAGTTAAATCTAGAGTACTCCTGCACGCTAATTACCCCTGGAGCGTGTCTCGAGCCGGAATTATTCGATCGTTTAAGCGTTCGACGGTGATTAGCCCTCGCCGTGTTGAGTTCCAGCCACCTGGGCTGCGGTGCTCGCTGAATTAATGCTGCCGTTCGACCACGAGCATTCGGCGCGGTGGAAAGAACCGTTCGATAATTCCTGTTTGGTTAATCAGCAACGATTACGTCGATGGCAATCCGCACCGAGATCGCTGCACACGCGCCTTCCCTTTAAATGTACATTCTTCCTTTGCTCAAGCTTTATACTCCGCAAAGAACTTAATCCCCGCCACGCCCCGGCTGATAACACCGAATCAGCGTAGTCAAAACTTCGCTATCAGCCAGGAACACGAGCGTTTGATAATTCACGACTAATTACATAAATTCTACGAGGCTGGGGCCGAAAATTCAGCCGGGCTACCGCGGGCCACGTTTTTCCCATCCCCACAGGGGAGTCCTTAATCCAGCCGCTGTTTATCTCTGTCAGCGGTGTTTCCGTGTAATTGGGGGGCGGCGAATATCCCTAGGAAAAGCTGGCAGGAGCCAAATCCACTGCAACGTTTCGTCTTTCCTCAGCGATACGCCGGGAACGAGTATAAACACTTGGTGGACTTGGATTCTTTCGTTGGAAGTTACCGGTGAATCGAAACATAAGACGTTGCCCCGGAATTCTTTGACATTGCGCATCGATGCTTGTTTACTCGGCTCTCGGGCTGGAAAAGTGCACAAAGCGAGTCGACTGCCATTACACGGGACACGGCATCCGGCAGCCAGTGAGCGGAGGAAGCTACGATTTCCGATAATTCGTCTGGATCGAGTCGAGGCGAGGCCCTCGGTCCCCCAGCATTATCGTGGGTGCAGATATTCGATGGTAATCCGCGAACGCTGCCCTCTCAAAATCTTTAGACACAGGAGGCAAGATCGACAGTCTAGGAAACTTCACAGCTTCCCGACAATTCCCGTCGCGTTGAAAATACGGCGCTAAGGGGTCGTTAGTTCGCCGAGGAATTTCACCAGACACATACATACTTTGTATATACCTACAACGCATATTTACCGTAGGCACCTCCCTGGAAGATTTCTCGCGAGGTTCTTTCAATTCGATAGCTTGCCAGCATCGAGAATTTCGAGGTGCATACCGGCTCCCTCGCCCACACCCATCATCCATATGCGTAAGACGGCCATGATGTATGAGCTCGGCTCCACTTTTCTACCTCCCGCGTGCAGATAACCGGGAGCACTTGCACACGGACACGAATGCCTCGCACACTGAAACACCTGACTGCCTATGGGCCGATACATGCAGACTATTGCGGACCCGAGGTCTGCATCCAACTCTCGGATCACCCAGTTCTCTTGTACATAGCGGTGTAACGTTGAACGAGAGATGGATCCTTTCAGAGCGTTTTCCATTTCGAGTAAGTTCATCGAGATACCGCTGTTACTTCCAGTTTGCAATGTAGAATTCTAATTCTGCCCGAAGCACCCGGAGCACCGCGAATTCTTTCTAGATCGTGTTGATCCAACCCTCGGAGGATTCAGCTCCCTTAGCCCGGCATTACTTCGATTACCGTTCGAAGAGGGTGTCACAATCTTCCCTGGGACCCAATTAGTCGTCCCTCGGAGGGCAGTATCTCGATCGTTCAACCAACCACGCGATCTTTTCGCCATTCGAGCGCGCCCTTGTTCGTGCAGAATGCAGGGCACGATTTACCGCGGTGCAGCAACACGTGCTTGGCGATCACGCCCTCGTCTTCTAGTTAACCTGGCCTAGGAGGTCGTCCTTGTCCGCGATCCTCGATGCGCGGCTGCATCCGCGGCTGTCGCGGACGTGCTGGGATTACAGAGGGTTCGCGGTCCGCGCGACAGGAAACGGGCATCTACAGGTTGCTGGTTTCCCGCGAGGCTTTCCCCCCTCGGCCTCGAAATTAATTCGTTATTTCTCGACTGGACGGGGGGCTCGACAAACCAGCAGGAAATAATCGCGAGGCCGTTGTTTGACGGTGGCCTCGGTAAAACCATTACTCGAAACTCTGTCGGACGATCGTCTGGATCAGGCCTGCCCCATCGGGTGCAAATACCTCCTGAATTTCTGGGACCCGGGTAACAGCCGAGAGCAGGACTGTTCCATTGCTACCCGTTGCGAAATTTGTGAGAGAACTGCATGAGTGGGCGTCCATGTAGAAGAGGTCTTCGAATCCAAGCAATAGACTCGTGGTACGAGCCTACGTGGACAGCCGCACACTCATGCAGTTCTCCCGCAACCCATGCTGTGGTTAGCAACGTAACCAGTCCCGCGCTCGGCTGTTGCCCGGGTCCCAGAAATTCAGGAGGTATTTGCACCCGATGGGGCAGGCCTGGTCTGGATCATCGCTGCTGGTAGCCAACTAGCCAGTAGTTGTGGAAGGTCACTGTGCAGACTTCATTCGAGCTACTCTCACGGTGAGCATCGAAGAGACTCCACACTGTGCTTCAGTGATCGTTCAGTCTTTCGGTCACTGTCTGCTCGAGCAACGACAACTCTGATGATCACAGTAACGTGGAACAGCTCGAGTCTACTCGGAGTTAAAATTACAGACCGATCCGAGGCGTTAAATTAGATTCAGCTAGATGCAAACTCGTGCTGGTTGTATCTTTTTTTTATTTTAAATGTAATCACGAAACGTGCTGCCCGACCGTGATGTGTCGCGAACTATTTGTAAAGCAAGATAGTTGAGAGTTTCGTGATCGATCGGCGGCTGGGTGCGCGTACGCGAAGCCTGCGATAGTAATCAGGTGGTTTCAATCATCGAGTCGCCCTCCACGATGCATTCTCCCGCCTTTCGCTCGATAGTTTTCCAGATACCGTATCCTCCCACGGCGGAGATTTAATCCGAAGCCTGCAATATCCCGCTCCTATTCGAATGGATATATCCACGATGCACTCTGAGGGAGAGAACTCGAGGGCCAAATAAGAGATTTCGACAGGATGCATTCTGGAGAGGTACGTAACACGAGTTTCATGTAGAATTAGTAGATGGAATTATTACCTCATTAAGTATGTATGATCGCGCTTCAATGACGATCAGAAGAGTGTAGCGTTCTTAGCAAGCAATTATCGCGAATGGAAATATAGTCCTTATGCTTGCAGCGAGTAAAAAGAAGGCTTCTTCGGAATATTAATCCACGCTTTTAGAATATTCAGTAGGTTGTTGAACGCAACCAACGAGCTGTTTCTCGCTTCCCGATACAAACAGACACGTAATTACAGCGATTGAATTCGTTGGGAGGCCAGGCGAGTAAAGCGCGGGTTCCTCAAATAGAAAGATTACTCGAGATTCCCTCTAAGAGCCAGCAACCCTCTTCCCTGCAACTTGATTCCGTCGTCCACGGAGGAAAGTGGACTGCCGCGTCCGTTCCCCGTTTAATGCGGTTCCACGAGTACTTTGTGTAATTAGCCATCGACGGGGCCGGCCGTTTTAGCCCCAGCTTCTGTTTCATAAATCGTCGTAATTGAACCGGGCGAAAGGGAAACGACGTTGTCTCCGTCTACGAGGCCCGTAAATAAAAATCGTCGGCGGAGTTTTAACTGTTAATTGGACGGGGGATACTTTAAATAATCAACGGTGCCGCGGCGGCTCATTCGGATTAATTAAGGAGCTAATTAAAATCAGTGGGAATCGCCGCGATGTAAATTTTACTGGGCTTTTTACGGGACGGGGGCTACTTTGGTTTGGTCGCCTGGCAGTAATTAGATCTGTTGGGTAATTAGTCATCGCGACCAATCATTTCCCACCGCGTGTCGACTATAGAATTAATCGTAAACAGGACGCTTTGTGCGCGATTTGTAATTGAATGAACGGTGGATCGTTTAATCGCCCCTTTTCATGTTTTCAATTATGTAGGACAGAGTAATCGCAGGGGATTCGATGCTGTCCGATCTACATTTTAACAAGTAGATTATAGCAGAGATCTCACAATTCATTTATAATGCAAACACCACGTGAAGTGAATCTTAACGTCCCACGTTCTTAAAACCTTCCATCATTACTCCATTACTGTATTAATCTGCTAGGAAGACAGAGGATCGTTTCATTGAATCGCCCGATCCGAGCAGCTCCTACAATTATTGGTCAGTTCCGAGGATCGCTTGAAAGGGAGCGCTGTTGATCCCGCAAACGAACGCCCTGGCGGTCGTAATTACGTATTCCGACCATTACCCGGCCCCACGGACCCGATCGCTTGGATTATCCGGCACTCGATGAATTATTAAAGCGCCCCCGCGATTCTTCGGACCCTCCATTTCTCGCGGGCGGATGTATCTATAAGCCGCCTTTCACGGCCTCCGAATTCAACGAGAGCACTCCGCGAGCAAGCCGGTAAAAATGAGAAGTCGAAGTGTAACATTTCCCCCTAAATATTCGCGACGGCGCCGGAACGACCGAGCTGGCTCGTTAAAATTCATAAAGGATAAACGAGCCTCCCCTGACAAATCGTTTTTTTTTCCCAAGTAATTCGAATGCAATACACAAATGCCTAAGTAGTGTGCGCGATCAAACGTTCCACTTTCAAGCACGCGCTCTTTTGCATTGCACCTAAAACTATTTGTTGCAAATAATGGCCACGCGAGGTAGGTACCTACGATTCGAAAATTTTAGCTCCCCTAATTAGGAATAATAATAATTATTATTATTATTATTAACGAAATATAACCCTCTTGGTACAATAACAATTAGAATTATAATTAATTACGGTTGCTTCTGAGGGTCTTCGTTTCAAGCTCCACGCGTTGTGCCATTCTCTGAGTGGGTATACTGTTTGGTTCCCGCGGTTCATCAAATGACAATATAATTGAATGAAGTGATACCAGTGATATAGAGGATCCAAGTTATTAATTAATTGCTGCCCAAGTGCTGCTAGCTGCAGGATACGTGGTGGGGCTCGAATGCTCAGCATCGCCCACTGAAGACACCGGCATCGCTGACGCGCTATTATATTATAACGCTATATTATGAACGTTACTATCAGTCGAGTCGTAAATCAGACGGCGGTAGGACCGAACGCAATCACAATTACCAGCTAATCGCTAATGCAGTCGACACGATCGCTGCGGGGCTTCACACACGGCGCCGCGTTCGTGGCCATAAAATACTAAATCGCCAGGACGAGATCCGCTATATTCCGTGGGCGATAAAAATTTTATTTCCGCCGCGCGAGTTATTCCTCTGGAACGGAGGGAACGCGAAATGGGGGAGGATCAATTTCACACGGGACACCGGTGGATGTTTTATTTCACGGGGACGAGGGTGGCTGTCGATTTCTCTAAACAATGCTATTGTGAATATTCCGGGGGGGGGGGGGGGGGGGGGGCTAGTGACGCCATTTTTTCCGATGGCTGGGCCCCGTTCCCCGCAACACGTCCGAGCCTTCCGTCGGCGTCCCGACGGCTTCTTAATAGAACTTCGTGCGAGCCGGCGCGGGGATTTACCCGTTAATTAATTTCGCGATGAATATTCAGAGTAATTGAAGCTTCCAGCGGCTGGGCGTTCCGGTGCGTTTCCTCCGCCGACGTTTCTTTCATCTTTGCGCCTCGATGGCACGTATGGCACCGGGACAAAGAAAATTCGTCGTTGATTATGCAACGGCAGAAAGTACGATCTGGGAGGCTTTGTTCCTGGGTGCATTTTAATTAGAGGGCACCGAGACACGACTGGTGGCGACTCGATGAAACACGTAGGTAATAGAGACTCTTTGATCAATTGTATGGTGCTCGATCAGAGCATGCGTTTATTGCACGTAAAAGTATTTCGCGAGCTGATGAAACGAGGTATGGCAAGTTTGACGTAATTAGGTTGCTGATTTCGATATTAATTAAACATGTTCGAATACGCAGAATGAAATGGGGGCTTATTAATTTTCAATTGATCGACTTTGTGCGAATAATATGGAATTGCTGGTAAACAATCTCGGGCTGGGGAAAAGGAGGAAAAGAAACTCAGGATATACATATTTCCGCATTTAGCGTCAGAAAGACTTAAACCAAATAATTAAAAGTTGCCATAGAAAGTAGATTACCGTACGCTTTATATTTCCATAATGTTTTCCACGCGATATTTTTCTCCCCCAGCCTCGTTTCCTGTCTGCGTTTCACAGCTGGCCCACAAAGTTGCGCGATGCCGCGGCGATTAAATTTAAAACTGGCGGAAACTAATTTTACGGCCAACCACCTGGGCAACCTGGTCAGCCAGGGAATTAGGGAAACAATATTCACGCATCTTTTATGAATATTCGCTTCGTAAACTTCGATAAACAATACTTTTGCCGCTGAAATGTGGGTGAACCGCGTGCAAGATTGGTTAGAGATCAACGGAAGCTCATCATTTGCAGAGGCAATATCTCTAAGCTCTGTAATTCGTGTTATATCATCTCCACGCCTCGATATTTCGCAGCTCCGAGTATCGGTGTCCTGAAATTTTGGAGGTATTGACATTGTACAGCTTTGATCATTAGTCCCCGCATTTCCATGCATTGATATTTCCATGCATTTATGTTTCCATGCATTCATATTTCGATGCTTCGATATTTCTGTGTTTCGATATTTCCATGCATTGATACTATTTCGATGTTTCCTAATTTTGCGACTCCTCAATGTTGCAACACTTCTACTAGTACCGTGTCGAAACAGAGGTTAGTGTTGAAGAGCATCGACGAGTCATACCTCCAAATATTAATAGGTATATCAATTACCAATTCCGCAAAACTTCCTTACACCGTAATGCATTCAAACGTCGACGTGTCAGAAGTCGCAAGTTTCCACGCGATCGTGCCCGTAGCCAGCGCAGGTTGCTTGATTTCATTGATTCGAGCTCACCGCCAGGAATGTGTTCGTTGTCCCCAGTCGTTCCGCGACGCCACTGCAGGCCTGCATTTCATATTTCACGATCCACGTGAAGGGGTAGTTTTCGCGCGGTAAAACTGATAAAGTGCGTTAGCAAGAATGAAGCTCGGCCCGTTGCGCCCGCGCGTCCCCGAAACCGACACGGAATAACATATTTTACGGAGGCTGCGTTGCTAACCCGAGAGCGGTAATACAATTTTTCTTCGTTACCGTCTCGTTATTCATGTTTCCCGATTCGATTGAAAAACATTTCGCGCTCTCAAATGGACGTGCTGAACCTATAAAACCTCTCTAACGCAAGTTGCCTGGTGCAGAAGGGTCATTTCTCCGAAATAATCTCTTCTTTATAACACACCAGAGACCTAACCGTTCCACCCATCTCGAACTCCAAAGGGAAGGCGGAAGCTGCACCGCATACGAAATAAAAAAAATCAACTCCGATGGAAAACGAAGCATTCTCCGGGGATTAAAAGATTCAAACTACGTTCCCTCCGCACATTGCCCTGGGAGGAGGTTCAACAGGCGCGGTGCCATTTCGCTAAACGAACGAACCATCCGCGGAAGGCTGTGCCCGAAGTTCCCGCGCCGTTTCCGCGCAGTCATCGGGCGGATCGACACTCGGAAAATCCTCTGGGGCATCGTGAACGGACTCGCGCGGCCCCGCAGGTCGGAAATTCAAATCGCTAGCGCTCGATCGATAGGGCGTTCCGGTATCGCGCCGGTCTCACCGGAAATAACGAGTCCCTCTCTTTCTCTCTCTCTCGATTGTTAACGCCACTTAGCGGCCGAGATGGCCGCGTAATTGCTCGAGATGCTCGCCCATGCGAGCCAGCCGGCTTCGGTCCAACAGCCTGGCGGAAAAAATAGCGTGGGGACAAACGCGTGCTGGCGGCACGCTTTTGTTCGACGCTCCACCCGCAGCGGGAAACTGCTATCGACATCGCGGATACGTTTCCCCGCGGCCCTTTCCACCGGCGGAATATATCCTGTTTGCCCTTGCGGATGCGTGCAACGTTTGAAAAAACGGCACCGGTTGTCGCGTCGATGGTAATTTTGACGGGACACGAGGCGTGTCTGATTGGGGGGAAGTGGTCGGAGGAACTGGAGGATTCGTCGTTGAGAAGAGAAAAAGTTGTCGTGTAGTATCTTTCTCTTCTTCTATTTCGTTTTATTAAACAGTCCTCCCCCTCCGCGCCAGGTTAAAATTCAGAAGCGACTGTTATATCGTTATAGGAACAGGAGGGAAATCTCTATTGTTATAAGCGGAGCTTGCTTTAAAACATCCGCCAGCACACTTTCGCGTGTCTCATTTTCTAAAATTACCCACACGTCGCTTACGGTGACGTAATTGAATTATAAGGGTTAAAGTGGGTCACTTTGTAAATAACCAGAGTAATATTCACTCGTCGTTTTATGCGATAATTCTGCAGCGCGCGACCACGATGCTCGTGTTTTTCTACCCGCGGCTCATTCGACCGCGATTTCCCATTTTTTTTTCCACCCACGTGGCTCAGCAATTTCTGCCCCCTCCCCGGGTAAATCGCTTTTCACCACGATCCTGAATTTTCGCGGCACGGGAACTTTCGCGGGCGCAATTTTTCGCAGCGTTCTACTCCTTTTTCTTCCTCCCCGTGGACCGTGCGTCGCCGTAATTAGCGCAGCAAGTGTCGCGTAATCCTCTTAGGGAATCGCTGCTCGTAAAATCGTTTGGTGTAACTTTTAGCGAAAAGTATCGCTTGCACGCGATACGGTCGCGACGGAACTTTTCGCAAGCCGTCCCTTTGTCCGGTTAATTGCCCTCGTTAAAGTCACTTTCGCGATGTAACCGCTTGTTACTGTCTGGCGTTTTACGTGCTCCGTAATTTGCATAAAACTACGTCCCCGGGGAGGTCTCGTGTTTCGTTTTTGACGACGGCTAAGAGATTCTACCTGGGACTGGGAGAGTGGCGATGAGCGGACGTTCAGTGTGGCTCCTGTTGCCTCTCGGAACGAGCAAAAGTCTGATTGGATTTCTTTCGCTGGAGTACTCGCGAGGGTTTAGAATTCCAACGAAATCTCATATCAAGAACCTGTATTTGACTATCAAGGGAGGCGTTCAAGGAATTCGGGATTGATTGACCTATGTATTAAAATTCCTTGCTACAGAGTATGTACTAAAAGACTTACTAGTTGCAAGTCTTTCTTGTAGAATCCAATAAGTCTACGGTCCCTTCCGTTACGTCTGACGAGTTCAGAATTATTCACATCGCACCCCACAAATTCACATTCATCGATATCGTGTTGTACAAGTTGAAAGTGCTACCAGCATCGTAAAATCACGAACAATTAAGTTTACCTATTGCAAAATCAACGGCTTCCGTTAATTCGTTTCCACATCTTGACGGCCCATTTATATGAGAAACGCAGGAGTTAAGCGTGACAAAGCGGTGTGCGAAGTTATTCAAAATGGCACGCTGGAAACGTAATCCGGCCGAATGGTACCGTGGAGAAGCCACGCCGAGAATTATGATAGAAACTTCTATATCCAAAGTTCTCGTTTAATTAAGTTCGTTAAAATCATGTTTAGAACGGGGGCCGTAGTCGGCTCTTATTTCCATAATTCATCATACGAATTCAGCGTGTACGTGCCTCCTTTAATTTCCTTACACGCGCGGAACAATACGCGACCTCCCGAAACTCCATGAAGTAGTAGGAAACCTAGCGACGCAAAAAAAATAATTAATTGCACGTTTATCAGCAACATTTACATTGCAGTAATTCGATTCACTTTGCAAATATTCCATCATATTTTTGCCGGTTAATTAAATTGCGCCCTATTACGGTATATCTGTTAGCCGCGTGCGCCGTGAAACATTGAAATTTCAGTGAAATTATTTCACCCATAACTCACTAAACTCGGTATCAGATATTTTGGCCGATGAGTTTCGTGAGGGGTATTCTGCCATCACACAATTTTCCTGTCTCGGTGGTCCTTTTCTCAACGTTTTTTGACTCGCTATTGTTCCATCTCGCTCTCGTCTTCGCAGAACAGGAGTGAGCCAGAAGTGGTGGGGATAGCGCCAAGCTTCTAGCGTGTAAGCCAAACCGAGCTGTCAGCGTAGAAATACACACATCAGAGTAGGTGTGCGTTAGCTCCGAAAAAATTCAGGAGCGTTATTGGTCAGAACAATGATTCTTTCTCCATAGTTTCATCTCGTATTGGTCTACGCACAGCTTCGTAACGCACACAACTATTACGCTAAGAATAAATAACAGCGAAACAGCTAGGTTCAGGTGGAGCCGAGCAGCGTTCCCGTTAGCAACTCCAACTGACTGATTTCTCCTCGATCGTTGTTTCCGAAAATGAATTCACTGGCCAATATATCCGATACCGACTTTAGTAAATTTGCAGTCACTCAATAGACGATGTCTATAGAAGCATGCGCTTTCATACTTTTGTTCAAGTAGGTACCCGACTTTTATTTCAATTCCATTGCACGCGGACAAGTTTTTGTGCCCGTGCAATTCTTCTTCATTCACTCGTGAAACGGTTCCTTTATTAAATAATGTCGAAAATCGGCACATATTCAATTCACGGGCGGGCTGAAGCCGCGCAGCAAATTCGTGCGCCTATCGCGGAGTAATCTCGATTTCATCAGCGATTCAAAAAGTGTGCCGAGGCGAAGCTTGAAAAATGTTTAATTGGAAAACAGACTGGATTGCATGCGAACAACGCGTAATTCTGTTTTAATTAATACCCGTGCCTTTATTACATCACGTTCGCGCGCAATGTGCCCCTCGATCGAGGTCCATAAATATATTTTTCCATTAATTCCACGCGTCCTCTCTCACTTCCATGAGAAACAGTTTCTCTGGCTCACCGCGAAGCATGGGAAAACGAAAACGAAAGGGTCGAAAGGTTGCAGGCGATAGAAAAGAATCGCGGTCCCTGTCCACGAACGTTAAACTTTCAATAAACACTCGAGGGATTTGCTAAAGGGTCCCTAAGAATTTCAAGCGACCCTTAGCGCTTCGGACTCAAGTTGTAATCGTTTTCATTTTCACTCACAACTTCTAATCGTTCCCGAGCTCGACTCGTTCAATTACGCGACGCGGCAATCTCTACCGTAAAATACAATTCACCGTCTCGCTTTAACTTTCCTGTTTCAGCAATTTCCACGGAACACCCGCCAGCGAGCCTCACTTCGCACTCGTCTTGACTCTGGAGGAAGCATCCGAAAATGCATGATTTTACCCGTTATCCATGGAGAAGTTTCGCTTTTCTTTGCTGCTGATTCGCCATTGCTGCTATAGAACTAATTATTTGTTTAAGAACCGTGTAGCTCGGGGAGCTGCGAGCACGTATCGATGGTGCATGAACCGAGAAACTTGGCGCAAAGTAATATTCGCAACTCCATCTTCTTGCACAATGCTTTGCCTTTGAGCTTTCACTCCACATCAGCAGACTTTTATTCCACGTGTACCGATCTGTGGTCGAGTTCTATGTTCGTCCTGTGACAGCCCCTCGCGCACAGAACAAGCGTGTTTTCGGGGTCTCCGAGCTTTCAGCCCCGATATTATGCACCGTCACCGCGATAATCAAGCCTTCGTGCACGTTAGCGTGTGGCACACGCTACGGCCAGCATAATGCAATCGATTAGGCCGAGGTTCGCGCGACGGAGCCCCTCGGCCTGCAATTTTCACATCACGGCAGGGTTGCAATCAGTAGGTACAATAAATATTGAAAAAAAGAACGGACATCGCGTGAAGCTTTTCGTGTTTCTTAATTGAAAACGCGAGCATGCGTCGTCGCTTTTATCTTCTCTCTCGTTTCAATCGGGTTCGTTAATTAATGTTCGACTACTGTAAATGCGAAGTTTCAAGTCCCGAGGTATGAAATTCGGCGCAGCAGTGGGAGGGTGGGTGGAATTCAACGAACGCCGTATCCTCATTATCTGTAACTAACTAATTAGGTTGCCCCGTTTGTTGTTCCCATGATTCCAAAAGAATCGTCAGGCGCAGCATTCGTTCAGTATTCCCATTGACCTCGATTCGTCTCGCATGTCGAAATAAAAAAAAAAAAATGGCCAGAGAGAGTGTTGCATGAAAGAGCTTCGTGCCAGCGATAGTTCTTTACTCCCCATCTCACCCATTTTTGCAAACGAGGAACGTGCCACCGAAAATCCCGTGGCTTTTCGGATTTCCATTCAATGCCCCGTACGAATGGTATCGATGAACAATCGATTTTATTAGCGACCTGGATTCTGAACAGGGGGGATTAATCTGATTGACGTGCGCGTAGGGCGTGTCTCAAAGTTTTGTCTTCTCCAACACCATCCGGAAATATTCTGACTTCCACCAACCATTCTATCATTTCAGTGCTGCTCTAATCAGTTCATTTCCTGGCCCCCAGTTTTCGCTCGACAAATCGCTAATTGTGCCGCAGGCCTTTTGTGAGCCGATCTGGCGCTACTCGGCGACGATTAAACGAGAGCTTGGCTCGATCCACGAGCACCCCTAGCCTCGATTCGTGCGTTCGTGATTGTTACGAACTAGTGCCACTTGATCTAACCGTCGAACGTGACTTTTTACTTAAGCAGCGGTAGCTCCCTTTGTTCTGGCATAGAAGAACCAACGGGCTTGGTGTATCCAAGTGTCGCAGGCTCCACTTTGTTTTCCAACCCCTCTTACCCTTCCTTCATCAAACGACTCCAACCCAGCTGAGAGAACCTGATCGCTCTGTAACCAAAGAATGTCGAAGAAGCTTGCTTGCTCTGAGAATTTCAAGTTGGGTATGCGGAAATGTGAGTTTCGAAGGTCATCCGTTTTGCTTATTAACCCTTCGTTGACACACCTACTTTTTCGACCAACTTTGACATACCTGCTTTGACTAAAATTATGGGTCAATTTCAAGGTCTCCAGAATGTATTCCAATAGATTTTTTATTAAAATTTTATCACAGTTTTTGTAGAAAAATTCTATATTATCAGGTGTGGAGAAAGCACAAAGAAAATCTTCAAAAAATTGTAACCTTAACCAATTGCAATATTAGAAGCTACAAATCCACAGAGTTGTTGTTCAGACATAATATTTTCAGGAAAAAAAATAGTTTGTTGTGCTTTGTGAAAAGGGTATTTATTTTGGATGTAGAAGGTACAGAGAGTCAAAATCAGCTTATGGGTGGCTTACACCCAGAGTGTCAACAAAAGGATTAAGAGGGCTTTGCTAATATAGAAGATGATAGAAGAAGATTTGAATCGAATAAAAAGTAAACAGTCCCGCCTAATCACTTAACACAACATTAACGTAATTCGTCGACTCGGAGCGGGCGCAATTAGTCTCGAATGGTTTCTCAAAGTCCTTAAAACTCCCCTGAAATCCGAATGCAGGGGGGGGGGGTGGCTCCAATCGCCTCGGATTACGGGGGTTCCGTTGTAAATCGTAGGAAAACAGTGAAACTGTGAAATTACGAGGTAAAAAGCAACAGCGAGGAAAGGGAGTGGAACTAACTGGCACTTAGGTCCATCCGTAAAGCATGCTGATAAAAGAAGTAAAATCTATAGTCGAACTAATTCCCAATCCCGTTACTTTATCGCGAGCAACTTGTAGGGAGCCTCGATGAAGTATTCTTTATCAACGTTTCCAATAATACTACCAAGTCATTTAGCACTGCTTCGATTAAATCTACTGAGTGGAGAAGAAGCTATCTCAGCGAGCTAAGTACCCCGCGCAACAAACGTCGAAAGTAAAGGAATCGCTCGAAGGAGAATCCCTTGACGGTGAAATTACTTGTCCCCGCTAAGAATCCATCAGCTAGGCAACGACGTATAAAAGGAAGGAAGCGGCTCGATCTATCGACCCGCGTGTCTAGCGCGTTCCCAGACACATTAAAATTAACCAGACAACCGAAGAATTAATCGCCCCGGCCCCGACACGAAGCACGTCCGTGCGAGTAATTATTTCGCGTGGTGGCTGGATTGCTCGCAGACAACGGAAGCGAGCACGCGAGGAATTCCAAAAGGACTGAAAAATTAATTATACGGGCGAAGGCGGCGAAACGGCTTAAATTCTTCATGGGAACTCGTCACGCCACTTGGCCGGCCCCGCGAACACCAAAACGTTGCAGCACGCTTGAATCCCACTCCCTGCGTCGTCATCGACCACCAAAGGGATGGGAGTGATGGGACAACGGTTCCGCGGGCCTCTTCCTCGAGACCACTCGGGATGGATGGTCGTTTAATGCGCGCGGCTAATTATCTTCCGGTTACCGAAAGGGGTTGCGTGTCTAGCAGCGCCTGTACTTAGGTATGCACCACCGCTGTGTTCCTGGCTGTAGCTTCCGTCGAATCGCCGGTTATCAGCCTGTACAGGTATCTTGGTAACGAAGGAGAATCTTAGGAGGAAGTTTTCGAGGGGTAGATACGTCGATTAGAGATAATCGCGGATCTGGCGGGATTCTTATGCGGTTTTTGGAATTAGGGGTTTGTTGCGATTGAATTAGTTATTCGTGGGGGGGGGGGGGGGAGGAGGAGGGAGATTTTAAATTGTAGTTAGAAGTTGGATGACTTGGAGGATTTAAGGGATTTGGGGGATTTGGATCGCAAGGGGGAAGTGGTGGTAGCTTTCCTCGAAATCAAGAATATTCTTGAGATAATATCATTGTGATCTCCGCTTTCGTCTCCTGCGTAGTTCTTTGACATCCCCTTCCGGCGTGATGAAAGTATCTTCTGTGGGAATTAACGCCACCACCCTCCAGAAATGCTGCATCATACCTCGAGCGATAAAACTACATCCCCGACCAGGGCGCCAGTTGCAACCCTGCAGACTGATTCGATTACAGCACTTGCGAATCTCTTGACCACCTGTTAACTACTCAGCCGCCTGAGCATCGCTGGTCACTGGTGCCTGATCGATATAGACATAAGCGGGGGCAGAAATTTCGCCTCCACTTAGTGGCCAATGCTGGTGACTACTTTCCAAAGATGTCTCGCGATCAAGTGTAACCTCTAGCAATCCTCTCCAATTTTTATCCCGTCAATTCTTCTACACCCTCGGCCCCAAGGCAAATTTATTCGGCTCGTTAAAACAATCCCCTAAATCCTATCCGAAGTGCCTCCCCCCCCCCCCCCCCCTCCCAAGGTTAGCGAAGTCCAGGAACTTTCGGAAACTCTCGAAAGAAATTTCAACAGCGAAAGGGTTAATCGCTCGCTACGACTAGGCCAACAGCCCCGGGATTCGTGGAATGGAAAAGCCATCCCCGACGACGCGTGCACAAAAGAAATCTCGAGTAACCAGAGCGTCGGAGCCGAAAGTGAGAATTTTCGATAGGCGTCGACCCTCCGGCAAGTCGCTCGCCCGAAATAACTGGATCAAAGAGGGGAAGTTCGACCTTTCGAGGCGGCTCCAGGCGTTCCTCCACGGGCAAGCAACCGAAAAGCTCCGCAGGAGTGCTGGCCCCACGCTGCAGTTGCTCTTTGCTTGACGGACCTCGAATCTGTGAGAACGCCACGACTCCACGACGGCAAGTATATCTAATTCCGAACAATTATGGGGCTGGTTGCTTCGACCACCTTCTTCTTCAGGGAAGTTGGAAAGCGTTGGGTATGTAGTTTGATTCTTTTCAGTCTAGAGTCCTTGAAACTGGACACTCTACCACGTCACTTTTATCGTACAAAGAATCTTAGAATTCTGAAGTAATCAAAATTCAAGTCGTTGCACGTGGCTTTCAAGTGTAAACTGTATTCCTCTAGAAGTATTCGGAACTCTCGAGAACTTCGACGAATGGACCCAATTTAATTCGTATCATCGTCTATAAGTGAATGTTCCCAGATCTACGTGGTCCTATAAGTCATCAGAAGCTTTTCATAGTTGCTCTGCTGGAAATGGCAATAAAGAGGGTGCTTCAACGACAGATCTCCTTCAGACATTGCAGATGCAGGTCACCCGAAACAGGACGGGGAACACGCGCATATGGGCTAACCGTCGATTCGTCTTTGAGCACATATCACACCCATACAGCCCTCACACAGGCGCACTAGGTGCGAGGCGGGGGTACAACCACGTAGTAACCGCTGAAAGTTAAAGGGCTTGGATCGTCGGTGGCGTATCGAGTAAGTGGCCCATGAAATCAAGTTGGCGGTATGCGGCGGGGTTGAACGAACCCTGGACGGCACGCTTGAAAAATATCAATTTTCTACTTCCCATCGAGCCGCGCCTTGTCATCGTTAGGGTTTAATCTCGTGGCATTGAATTAAACGCGATGTTGTGGGGTATTTTGCCGACGAGATAAAAATGTGTACTGAGTTTCAAATTCTGTTGACCCCACGTCGCTCACTTCGATCTTCCACCTATGACCAGATCTCTATGACCAGTTCCCGATCTCTTTTCTGTGTCTGTTTTTCAGCGCGGGATCGTGCTACGTTACGATTGCAAACACTCCCCGTTCGCTCTACACATCGGGGAGCTCAAGGTGCTTTTGTTAATCCAGCTCGTTCGCTAATGGAAGCGCGTATCGATTCCATTCGCTTCGAGTGGAAGTCGAAAGATGCGCAGAAGTAAAGGCAAACACACGGTCCAGCTGTTGCTTTTCTAATTTATCGCCGGCCCTGGATCGTATTATATCCGAGGATATACCGTGAACCTGCGTCTCCCGTTCTCAGTGTTTGCCCAGGAATTTTCCAACTTTCCTGCGATATTCGAAAGCGAAACGCTAAAACGATTTCCATCGAGCACCGTTCCGCGAGGGCTCACTGTCTACCGACCTGTACTTCGTCCACCGTGATAATAAATTATTAATTAGCAATCGATGCTGGCATTGACGGAAAACTCGCGCGACCTGGAGAGTTCTCTAGGCTCCCCGGCGGCGATTTATAGCCGACTGGTGATTCGGTATGCAGAAAGGGAATGCGATAAGCGAGCTTATGGATTCGGTTTGTAATGTGCCGACGTGCATTAGTCTTGACACGGATCGCAAGACTTTTTATGGTCCTGCAATTCTCCGTAAACGCTGTTAAACGGATGGTAGGAACTACGACACGCCAAGTCGTCAGCTACCCACTTTCCTCCACCCCATTCTTCGTTTGTACTGTAGGGTAAATCCGGGAGACGCGGTCGACCTGATATAAAATGGCTATTAAAACTAATATAGAAATTACTTATTTTACCAGAACAAACCTATATGTTCAGAATTTTACGCTGATTCAGAAAAGCTGGTCGATATTTGCTTTAAGACAATATTTACTGTAAATCGGGTTGGAAACTGAAGTCATGATATCTGACCACCTCTCCCGAGGTGCCGGAAGAAATGGTTTTCGTCGTTGGCAGAGACCACTCACATAATTATTCATGGAAAATTAACAAAGGATAAAGCAAAATTATTTATGAGTGAATACAATTACAGATTCATTGATATTTAATTTGTTTACGCTAAACAAGTAAAGAACACACCAAAGAAAAAGTAAACTACCTACTGGCGATTAGCAAAGCAAAAGAATTCAAAAGTGAATAAATAAACTAAATAAACAAAAATAATAATAAAATAATAATAAAAAATAAAAAATAATAAAAATATCATAACTCGACCATCTCTCCTTTCTGCAGCGAGAGATGGTCTTCTTGTTAGCTTTGAGAGGAAGAGTTAATATGGCCAAATACTTTGGCTGCATTGTCCCTCAATATCTCTACTATCTTATTATCCCAAACATTAAACGAAAATAAACTTAGAAGTATATTTTATATACGATTCTGTACAGCGTTGTTTAACAAAAGAGGTTAAATTTAATCTGAATTTACCTTTTAAAGCCTATAAATCCAGTAAAACACAGAAGGAAGCGAAATGACGCTATTTATTCAACTGTTGGGCTTCTATTTTTACGTATAGAGTCTGAAATACAGCCACTCGACCAACTCTCCGGCCCGACCGCGTCTCCCGGATTTACCCCACACGTGATGGAAATTTCCCGAACAAAGTCGTTCGCATGCTGCGTCGTCGTTGCGATTCCTTTCGAGGTCGCTGTGGAATTGCGGCTACAGACGACGGAAAGTTGAGTAATTTGAGAAACGTTATCCTTGGCCATACGTTTCCCCAAATTTCTTCAAACTCGCTGTCCCATTAACGGTGAAAGAAATTTAGTAACCAGCATCATCGCGTACACCTAGCAAATTTCCGAAATTCCCCACGGCCAGACACCATCCTTCTGTCTGGCCCGTGGAAAACACTTTCCACCCAGCTCGATTACCAGAACACCAGCTGGGACGCGGTTTCGGCCCCGTTAAAAGGAAGATTAACGCCGCCGACGGCGACGGGGGTAAAGTCGAAGTTTTAGCGTAGAATGTTCGGTACGTGACTGCAGTTAGCTGGCCAGTCAGGTGTGTGTGGACGCGACAGAGGGATATTAAGGTGTGATCAACAAGCGACGGAACACGCAGACAGTCGAGAGCTTTTTTCCCTGGCGACGATGCGGCTAGGTGCATTACTTTGAACTTATTAGCTGCTGGATGAAATTGCGTCCAACGCCGGGCTTCATTCGCCTCTGTATGTACATTATCCAGCTGTGCCCTCGTTTACTCTCGTTTGCTAGTTCTCGCCTCCTACCTTTGTCTTTTGCAGGAGACTCGCGGGCTTTTCATGTACGAGGGGTCGTTTCTCGATAATGAAAAGCGACTGGCGTGTTTCGTTAAAGTTTCCCTCCCATTGATACTGCTAAAGGTAATTCGGGGCGTTTTGTTGTACGAGTTGTTTGATAGGACAGTAACTCTTCTCTGGTCCGCGTAATTCCGTTACCCGTTTAACAGAGTAACCACGCAAAAGCTGCATCGTAGTTTTACGAATGCACTTCACCCACAGCAGCAGAGGGCTTAAAGGAGTTCCAGTTGCACTGGCAAGTCGAGCTTAATACGTCGCTAATGAAACATTTAAAATGCTAATTTTCAATGGCACGTCGCGGCAGATACGAGCCTACACGCGCGGCACTATTCGCGAGAACTCCACGCCAAACTGAATAAATAAGTGCCTACAATTTCCATTCAAATGCATCGAAAGTTATTCACCCCATTGTGCACCGCGCGAACAGTTTAAGCACGCGTCCTCGCTGAGATAGAATAATTCGCGGGACGAGTGACGCGGGAGAAAGTTGCTGGTAGTAAAGCTCGCCTTAGAAGCCACTTGCTAAAAACGAAATCACTTATCGGCGAATCACGTCGTATCGATCCTCCGAGCCACTCGGTTCTGTGTTCAAAGGTCCGACCAATTAAACCTTCGTGGCAGAACTGGTTGCCGTCCGTTTCCCAGGGTCCTTCCCTTTCGCTGGTATCGTTATTTACCCATACTAATTTCCACTCGCTAGCCCGCTCGCCCCAGGCCTTCCTGGGCACAGTGCAATCCGTTACATAACTTCCGGCGATAATTAAGTTCGAGCAACCCCGACAGTTTTATTGGCAAGCGCAGCCGTTAATTTGCATAGGGGGTGGCGCGTGGCCAGGGACTAAGGTCAACGCCGAGAGTTGATTTCGAGTTTAGGACATTGCCGCGACTGGCTTTATGACACGGCCGCGCAAAGCGTTTCAAGAACTGGTATTAGATTAGGAAATTTGTATGCGCGAGCAAAGGGGCGAGAGGCCGACGGCACCAGAGAGTTAACTCATTGTCAGAGGAACGAGTTATATATATTCGAGGTATTAGAACTGTACTTAGCACGACCTAGGTGCGACAGGAGGAAGTTATGTTGAACTTAGAATTTTACGAGACGAGGAAGTTACTAAAGAGTATCCAAGAACATTTGGAAATTAGATAGCGAAGACTGGTTGTGGGATCCCGAATTTCTGAGGATGCCCCCGTGATCCACGCACGCTCAGATCGCCCCGCGACAGAGTGCACTCGCGCTCGCGCACCTTTTCCTCGCCACGCCGCTGAACAGACGCTGATGGCGGCAGCGAGCTGCGCGAATTTTCGCGACCCCTTAAGAGGCCGAGCCGTTAATTACGGATTTCGCTGGGTGTTCCTGCGGAGTGGTTCTCTCGAGGTCGGTCGACGGAGCCGCGTTGCGCGTCGGAACACCGCCGCCAGCTCGGTGGTCCTGTCGTTTGCATCGAGCTGGGGCGCCCGCCCGCAGCGTTCGCAAGGGTTAAAGGCGATGTCGTTATGCCGTTAAACGTCAGCCAGCGTCGATCCTCGAGAGGCTAGGCGCAAGAATTACGATCGCGTCTAGCCTTTCCCCGAGTCCCAGTGTCGATTCGAGTCCTCCTTAGAGGGCGGAACGAAATACGACGCTGTAAATTCGAGCTTTACTGCCGCCGGGGAGCCAATCGTGGCCGTCCACGGAATATCAGACCGCGTGTGTCGGAGGGTAAATGGAATTTGGTCCTGCACCCATTTAAATTTGTTACTAGGGGACACTGGAATTTGTTACTACAAGTGGGGTCAGATCGACGAGACTTGCAATGGATGAATCGAGGTTGAGTTGCATTAAAAAAGATAAAAAGTTTCTTTTACTGTACATAGGATATTAAATAGTGACGTTTTTGAAGAACGGAGAATAGAATTACACCCGCTTAAGACTGAGAAGTCCACGATGAAGAAGGGAGTGGAAGAGAGTGGAGAAGAGGGAAGAGGCAAGACGATCGCGTCTCTGAGTCAAAGTGAAGGCAGTACGTGTGGGGTGCACGCGACTGAACACCCTCCACGTTTGCATTTCACCCGACAACACTTAACTCTCTGCAGGTGGAATTTGATACCCCGCCGTTGTTCAAGCGGCAGAGACAAACTCTAAGAAGACACTTCATCTCGCGACGTAGTTTTAAACGCTCGTTATAATCAAAGACGCGCTCCGACTTTCGATCCTGGCTCTCGAACGAGAGTCAAGAGTCTGCTCGCGTTCAGCGAGCCTGATTATCGTTACTTCGGCCCGACAGGGTTTTAAAACAAAATTAATATGCGCGACCATTCCCCCTTGTAATAATTCACGACGAATATTGCAAGTGCGCACGGAAGCTGCCGCCAGTTAAGCTTATTGTTGGCAAAAATAGCGGGCTAATTTCGCGCCCCCGTAGCACGCGCGCGCCGTCCCGCTGTTTATCGTTAAATCAAAGTACTTTTAATGAAGCTTTCACGCTAAATTAGTATTTTTTTTTCTTTTCTTTTAATGTAACAAGAGCGAGGCAGCCGCGGAATTACCATGCACGGAATTTCCATTTGAAAATCAGGCGAGGACTCCTTTTTCCGCGGACATCATGTCGCGCAGTGCAAACAAAATTTACGCCCCGGCCTTCAGGAATGTAAATTTGCTTTTTCATGGTAAATCGCGGCCGCGATAATTAAGCGTATGACAAAAATTTGCCCGGGGACTTCGCTGGAAGCACGATGCACTGTCGTTAACGACGTTTTGCGGAAACTTCCAGCCGTGGGAATGTTGGGCAACTTCGCAATCACGTAAATTCAGTTACGGAACACGGGGCCTCGGCATCGAATGAAACAATTTTGCGGCGGCTGGGCCGCGCTACTCTAATTTCCATCAAGCACAGACAAGCGCATTTGTCAATCACGGCTCGTACTTGCCTTGGTTTCCGTTCTTCGGTAAACAATGCGAAGCGCAACGCGACATCCTTCGCCAACTTGTACCGAATCCTGCCATCGTTCCATCAACCACTGTTTGCTGCACTGCAACTCGAACTAGTGAAATCGTTCGAGGACTCTGCGTTATTTTGAGAGAGAATGCTCGATGGAAACTATAGGATGACGGGTAGCATTAGTTCTTCGAGTAACAGGTCGTTAAAGACCAAATGGATTGTGGTAGAAAAACACTCTAAAAATTTTAAACCTCTGAACACCATCATTTAAATTCTGAATGGTGTATTCAACGTTTCCTACCGCTCGTTATTACCAACGTAAAATGCAGTGAGAGCAATAACCAGAGTCTTTCCAAACCTCTCAAAGCTGGAGCGTGTAAGCTTCTGCAATCATTGTAGATACACACACTCGATCCCTTCGATAACTGAAGGAATCTCTACTACCTCGATGTAACTTTCCGCGCAATTACGCAACGCTTAAAAGCTCGTGGAACAGAAAATCGAACGGACGAGCCTGGAACTCGGTCTCTGCAGCAACGGGACGCCTCTAATTGATGCAACAGCACGCCCGAGGCATTACTAGGGGCCCGGCGTCTCGAGAATTCCTTAAAAACCCCGGACCTAAGGGGAGCGTGCCGCGCGTTCTGGGAAATCACGCAGCAGCAGCAGTCGTTTTCGCGATTCCACAAATCCAGTTACGGAACTCACGGGCCAGACGGTGGACTGAACTCGTTGCGTCTGCTCCGACTAGTCACCAAGGGATAATTCGGTTTCCATCGAAAGTAGAGGGACGTGCGGTACCGCTCGTTAGCTAAACGCGTCGAAACGACGTGGCCGCTGACGGTTAGCTGCTAACTTCGACAACGACTCGAGAATACTTGAGCCGCATTAAGGGCACCGCCGAGGGAATCGCCGCCTCGCAAGAAAGCGCTACGGCCCTCCGCGCTCCCTAATTGCAGCGGGCACATTTTCGAGACTTCCTTGTTGCCACGCTTCTGGCTCCCATGTTTCCTGTACTTTCTATTATAATCGTTTATAACGAGAGAGAAGTGGGATTCTCCTTAAGGGGGTATAGGACTATTGAACGACTGAAATCGACGGTTTCGTGTCGGTTGGATTGCTTAGATACCAAATAATCACCTTACTGGCACTTTTCACAGTTTTTTATGTACGCTTTTACAAGTAATGTAAAATAAAAGAATTGTTAGAATGTTGAAAACTGTTCAAGTTATTTGACGCTAAAGATGGTCCCGCGTAACCCGCAACTGTAATTGGTGTACATAGTCACAGGTGAACCAATCATCTAAAAGCAAAATGCCTTGGGATGATTAGTTTCTACACTAATACATATCGTGTGGAACTTTGCTGGCGAATTTAAACAAAAATTGTCAAAGTTACACACGAATCAAGTTTTTTTTTCACATTTATATGGAAAAAAATCGTCTTTAAGCAGTTATAAAATGTGTTTACAAACATCCAATGTTGATGCGGAAATTCCACACGATACAGAATGGAATTCTACAGCTCCAGTTAAAATTTTAAACGAAACTATTCATTCCATCATGAGTTATTATGTACACCGTGTTTGAAAATGTAGTTTCGAGATAAACGGCTTGAAAGTTAAGTCCCATACACCAATACCGCTCTGCGAGGCCGTTACTCAACGGTGCACTTAATTACGTACAGCGCTATAATTTCCGTAATTATTCGAATTTCCTCACGGTACATTGTTGTAAATGTTCACAAAGCATGGCACTTTCAGAAATGATAATAATACAAAAATCGATTTTTCGGGATTTCAATAGTCCTATACCCCCTTAATGCATTCGGCGAAAAGCTTCGCTATTGCTCCGCGACTTCGACGGGGGATCGCGATCCTCAAAGGCTATTATTGGGGCGGTACGAGTGCGAATATGATACGCGAAAAGGGACACTGTGTCGGTTGAGTCGGTGACATGGCGATATCCTCCCCCGTAATTTTCGCCCGTCTAAGGTAGCTGAAGGCGGCGGAGAACCCTCGAGGGCGACGCGACTGCCGCGGGTTGTCTCTCAGCCCGACGTAACGCGATAGCGGTAGCATCGGCCGATTAAACACCTTCTGTGCCCGCGCCGAGAGTTCAAGAGCACTCGCAGGATACGAGGATTGCCAAGATTAGCGCTGATGGGGCGCCATTACGTTTCGTACGGGGGCCTGAGTGCGCTTCAGCCGATCCGGGAGATTACCGAACACCGACGTATTGTCGCGATCGTGGGGTAAAAGCTGCCTGGTAATCGCCCGGCTAATGAAAAACTTGGTGTCTGAGCGTCGACGCCGCCCGTGCAGCTTGTCAACGCAGGAAGGCTCTCGAGGAAGCCTCTCGACGGAGTTATGGCTCCAATATCGCTGGTATTCGATCGGGGTTCGGGGGCGGAAATTTCTGCGAGTTCCCGTTGCAAAAAGGACACCGTCGACACGGTTAATTGCGACGAATCTCGGCGAAAAACAGCCAGTCGACGAGTCGCGAGAGCGCGAAAGTTTGCCCCGTAAGTTTAGCGAGGAGCAAAGCTACGAGACCGCGAAAAACGTATTAATTATGAAGTTAGCAGCGACGACGTCCTCCGGGGAATTCGAAATCCGGAGGCCGTTCGAGACGCGAGAACCAGCGAATTAGTGTTAATGGAGTGTCGTTAGGGTTCGAGACGAGGCTGAAGCACGCTTGAATAATTTAAATGACCAACGAGCTAGGCAAACTGCAAGAATTTTCAGGCGCCTCCTCCAAGCATTCTGTCTGCCTTTGCTGTTAGGACCCCGGCTTAATTTGGAGCGCCCTGATGGACCTTTTTAATTAGACACGGAGGAGGACTCGATAGGGCCGGCGGAAGACGGAGCGGGTTAAATTATGCAGGTTTAATTATCGCGGCCCATCTACGAGTAGCTGATTCGTTGGAAAATACAATTAAATTGGGAATAGCAAACGATACTCGGTGCCAGGCAGACGCGGCTCATGCCCCACAGCATTTAACTTGTTTTCCAGAGGCTTTCCGAGGACTTAACGCAACGAGTCAGGCGAACGGAGCGACAGACTGGGAACTCCGGCTGACTTGTGACCGTCGGCGTTACTTACGGCTACCTTGATGTGGCTTTTTGCCACTGGCTTAATGAAACTAGTAGTGGAGCGCCGCACAAGTCAGCCATTAGTGATCACTGTGGGCTATGGTCGGACCTGCCACGGGTGTGTATTGACATACATCGTGCAACGGAATAGGAAGTTCTTCGGTCATGAGATTCCGATTCGCCGTTGAAGTTCACTAGAATTCATGCTACAGCATCCTAGCAGTTGATCAATATTTACTCGAAACACAGCTGTGTTGTCACATATCGAAGATATCTGATGTCACAGCGTAGAACAGCGACGAAGCAATGGATGACGATGGACGAACATGAAAACGAAAATTCTCGGGAACGATTCTGTCCCGGACAATAAAGACTCTGAACGTTCTATTCGAGAAGGGGATATTGTTATTCATGAGGGCGAAAATATCCGTAAGAGGCCCCTCAACGAGCACCGATACCATTGAAAACAGCATAAACTACAACGGCTCCTCTGGAAGTGAGGATCAGAGGCATGTGTAGCTCTGAGCGAAGACGTGGGGATATAAAATTCGGTGGGTAACGCGAGGGACACAGTGAGATGCGAAAATATGACCGTATGAAACGTACCTGCGCCTAGAGTGCTCCTTAACCGTCATACATATGGATTCCGGGTAAAGGGACAACAAAATTCATACGAACTTATGTTCCAAGTTAAATTGAGCTCAAGTTACAGATTTGCCTGCGCGACAGCAGCTGCTTGCCTGTTCCTGTCAAAAGTGCTCGCGAGATTGTCGGTGAAAGAGTAGCTGGGTAATCTTCTTCAGATAATTTGTAACGAGCTTACAATTTGAGCGCAGCGTAGTTCTCTTCCTAGCTTTAATCGAGAAGCTGAGCTGCTAAAGGCTACTCGAATGAGTGGTTTCATGGTAAATGGACAAGACACGGAAAATTGCCTGGGCACCATGATCCCAGAAGCGGAGAATATACTCGATTATTGCTTGTGGAAACATGTAACGTTAATCGTTCGCTCGGTGCTCAGCAGCAACGACGAAACAGCTTCATTACCGAGCAAGGGTGTTACAAACAAACCGACACTTAAATTGCTGCAGGGAAATGGAACTGTTTACGACGTGCAGCATTTACGTTTACGTTCACGTAACAGATCATTTCCTTCCTATCGTCACATGCTTATAAATTGCACGGTCGTCGACCTATTTATCCCTTTTAATACAAAATCTGTTCCTATAATTTCGCAGCCGGTATTGGGGAAACCACGAGTGTACCTCCGAGAGTAACGATAAAAAGGAGAACTCGATGATAGCCCGTTCTGAAAACGTAAGCTGACAAGCACGTCACAATGAAACAGATAACGATTCAGGAGCTTATTTACGTCGCCCAGGTTCCCCGTTCCCGAGTTCTGAATTCGTGGCCACCCTCCCCCGCGGGATATTAAGCAACACCTCGTTATTGTTTCATATAGGTCGAGTGACTCCCAAGGCCACGGAGGAAGAGTGGATCTACCCTCGTCTCCGTGACGCCAAAACACAATACCCGATAGAGGTTTCGCCGAGGTACGACACCGTTGTCAGCAGGAAGGTGCATTAAACGCGAAGATCCTCGACGTCGACGGGCACCGCGATAGAGGGGGACGCCTCACGCGTGGGGGCGCGTTACCGCCCCGCGGAAAGTAGTCGGGTAACTAGACTAGGGGTAATAATGGATAAGGACGCGAAAATGCGGGGAGAGATACTTTCGAGCGCGCAGGGAGGGGGACGAGGGAGCCTCTTTGACACGTGGAAATTCTGGAGACACGTCGGGACGTCCACGTCCGAAAATTCGATTTGAATTGTTAATCGATTTACCGAGCGTAATTGTGGAGTTTCCAGCCGAAAGAGAGTAACTTCGTTCTTACGGGTTTCATCGAAGGGGGTGGCTTTTAAGCAACGCTGAAGGTCTAAGTAATGATATTTTCTCCGAGAAAACGCTGGTCCCCGCTTCAGCCTTCCACAGAAAACGAAGTTACTTCGCCCCCGTCTTTTTTATTCCCCCCGCGAGCATCGGTAAATGTGTTATCGGGCAATCAACTTATTACTGTGTGTGAGCAACAAGCCCCATTATCCTTGTGCAGGATCGATGTTGGTAAAGTACGATTCGGTTCGATTTGGGGCCAGTCCTCGAGGGAACCGGCCCAGGGGGATCGCGACGCGGAGAATGGATTCCTCGACGTGGCACGGAGATGTTAATTTCGAGAAGCCACGAACGCTGGATGCCGGCCAGGTCAGACAGCGTTAAATTAAGAACGGTAATAATGTTGCTAATAATTTAGGCGGCCGGCTTTTACGCCCGACGCTGGTTAACGGCGCTTTTAGCCGGGCCCTTTCCCTTGCGCGCCGCCGGCCGATGTGAAAAAAAACCGAGTTTTATGAAAACTGCCGGCGAGATACGAATGCTTAAAATATTCACCGCGCGGGAAGCGGCGTTACGTGCGCGCCGCATTTCCCCGCGATGTGTTCATCTCCTTGCTGCAATTCTCACGAGCATCGGCCCGCCGTCTGACGTGTTTTATCGACGATGGGGAAACTTGCAACTGAACGTGAACCAATTTCTGGGGGCTTTGCGTCACGGAGGATCAGCGGATCGTTAGCACGGAATCGGCGCACTTACGGTGACCTAATATCCTGCGAGGCCCGATTTACGTGCAACTTACTGAGAATTCCACGAAACTGTATAGGTATTTAAAGGCGAAAGATCGGCGCAGGATCTTGGAACGATCTTTCGCGAGTGCTCTTACATTCTATGAGCTCTCTGAACATATTCTTTGCGCAGCCTCACGCGTACGTCTTCTGTTTCTATTCTTCACGCTTCACAGATTAACGCGTGAAAATACCTGCCACGCAGATGTAATAAAATAATTCCCGTGGTTGCGCAGCTGGGCACCAATATACCTATACTCGATACGCGTGGAAATAGTGGCAGCTATCGGAACCGGCATCGAAGTCGCGACTACGCTCGGGTGTTTGTTCGCGACCCGGGAAAAGCGTGGAAAGCTGTCGCCGAGCCGAGCGGGGAAATCCGATTCGCGTTGCGTCGACAGGATTTCACAATGAACCGCGCCATATTGCGGGGTAATTCGCCGAGCGAATGGAATCTTGAGTCGTTCGCGGCCCTCGCCGGGGAACCGGGGATTTCCGCAAATCGGTTCACGTTTCGCAGTTACGGACGACATTTGCATAATTTGTAACGGCGCTTCTGCAAAAATTGCTCGATTTTATTTCGAGGAAGATTGACGAGATAAATGGGTGGATTCTTCTGAAGCGCCGCGCCGCATTTTCAGCTGTTACCGCGCGTTTAATATCACACGAAATCGTCGAGCGAGCCACAGGTACTGAATTTATCGATAATTCTAGCGACACGTCACTCTTTTCCCCTGCACTTTGTACGATTAATACCCATTGATTCAAAGATTTCCCAGGCAAAATCCGCCACGACGTTAAAGCTGGATGAAATTCCCGGGTGGATTCGCAAAGGGGGCACATACGTTGCACTTGCGAACGCGTCAAGGGAGTAATTCCCCGTGCTTCATTCGCAAAATCTTCCGCGAGTATCGCCGGGGGGGGGGGGGGGCCGTGAACCTTGCTCGCTCACGAAGCTTATGAACCACGCAGCTTCTCCGTCATTAAACCCTGATATTCGTGAGCACCCTAAATAAACGCGAAAACCAGGCCGGCTTTTGACCCGTGACCTGTTGAACTCCACTTCCCTTCCCGAATTGAAAAGTGCCACGCAACAAACTCCCAATCGTCGCTGTTTCCAACCCGCGCCAAGACTCTTTTCGCGTGGACAGAAAACAACAGCGGAACGTTGAGCATGAACGTTTTGCGCGAGGAAGTTAACGAACCGTTCGCGTAATGCAATTACCCGAAATCACGTTCCGCGAATTACAAGTTTACCGCTGCAAGATGCCAAGCTGCGAAGCAATTATCCGACCCGCAGTTTCGATCGCGGTCACCCTCGAAAGTTTCAACCAAAGTTTGCCCGCGGTGCGTTAAGGAGGCCCCTGTAAATTCCCGCCCCGCGTTATCCGGGCCCGGTACATTTTTCGCGTCCATCAGGTGTGCCCCGTACGACGCGTGTAATAAAAGCCAACGTGGAAAATCCTATTACGCTCCGTGTCGATGGACGGGCAACAGTGGTTTGCGTATCGGTGCTCCATTCTCCGCGGGCGCTGATCGAAAATTGCGCGCGTTATTATCGCCGCGGAGCCTCTTAAACGATGCATTTTCCGGGACGTCGATTCTATCAGGCTGCGTCTCTGCGTCGACGTTTCATTCTGGACGCTCGAAAGGTAAACTTGAGTGTTCGTTCTCATCGTCGGCATTCCTCCAGCGGATATTACAGCATCTCTGCGACGGTATTCGTTCTGGACTATGTACGAGGCGAATTTAACGTGCATAGAAAGCAACCGCCGTGAAGCTATACGGAAATGGGTCAAGCGGTCCTCCTGACGGGCAGAGCGAAGGATAATGAGGTCCTACGAGTCGCGAGGACCAATCGTTCGCTCTCGCTGGAGGAGGGAAACGGGATCGAACGCGATACGTGAGATATTTGGTAACGAGTGGAGAATGGACGGGAGGTAGGTCGTCACGAGGCTCAACGATTATCCGTAATCCGGCCGGCGGAAGATCGGGCAAAGGTATTTCGTAAACGATGGACGTGTGGATTACACGATTTGGTGGAATAATACGCGAATTGGTGGAATAATACGCGAACGTTCGCGGAGGAACACGCAATAACGTAGCCACGGGAATCCCTGTTACTCTAATTATGCGATAATAAGATTACTGCGGACGATTATGCTGCTACAGATGTTTCCGCTATGGAAGCGAAACGGAGACACGGTTGGCTCGTGTCGACTGTTAGATCATCGATGTTTGTGACGATGGCGAACTGAAATTTGGGATGTTGGGAGGTATTAATTCACTGAAGATTGTCTTGAAGGTTAGCAAGAATTTGATCTGATCTCTCGCGATGGATTTAGTTAACAAATCGAATAGGAATTGGTGATGGTATATTCCAGTTGTAAGAAATCATGGGGCAGGGTTTTCTGCGAATTCGGCAGCGACGCGGCAACACGGCGAGGCGTACGCTGCGTCGTCCGGGCGAGCGGGTAAACAAAACGGACGCAGAGGTCGTCGTCGAGCCGCTGTTGTTGTAACCGCTATCTTTATACCAATATATATATCTTATTTTTCATTCCATTTTCACCAGTGTCATTTTATAGTAGCAAACCCCTTACACAGTCCACATTTGGACTTTACGAGCCCGAACTCGTGGATGAAGTGCGCCAGGCCCACGCCAGAGGCCTAAATCCGAGGGCAAATAACGAATGGAGAGATCTATATATGGTGAATTTGCATTGCGATTAGTGGAGCGTGGCGAGCTAGAGTAAGCTTGGCTTAAAATTCGAGGAAACGGTCGACAGGCGACAGATTGGAATCTGTTTGTCGACAGGATGAACCTGACAGAGTTGTGTAGCACGGCGTAACGGTCTGACGTGATCCGTCCGTATGATGAGTTGCGAGAAGCCTCGCTGGATGATGAACGTGTAAACGGTGGAGAGACACCTGTCAGAACTTTTTGACTTATGATACGGCTAGCCAACCGAAGCTGTTGCCCCATCGAAATTTCGCGCCTCCAAGTGGGAACTCCCCCCAACTGCTCGGCCACCACCGTCTGCTATACTTGTATTTCAATGGAACAGTGCATCTAAACGCTAGAACGAGGAATCTGGCGAAAGAAGACTTCAAGAAAGTAGAAATTGATGGGAGTCGAACGAGCTGCGATTCATGGAACAGGACCGAGCAAACACCATTCGTTTATTGTCTCTCGGACGGGAAGAGTATATTTTTGGCGGAAGCTCTCTGCTTTCTTGGCACCACGAGTCCCACGACTCGCAAATCGTTGGAGTTCGGTCGCGACGACGTTGCAGCTCCGAGCGGGGCTTGCGACGCGACGGAATCGAAGCGTTTTCGTCTCGCAGCATCCCTTTGTGAACGACGTTCAAGCCACGTTCGTGCACTGCTAGCGCCAAGAAACGAGCTGAATACAAACTAAGAGAAGCCAATCGTCCGGTTCCAGTCTTGTTCAGCGGGGGTTAGCTACTGTATACGCGATGGGGGGCAGGCCTTAATACGCAACCAGGGGTCCCTTGTCAAAGTGGAAAGTTGTCTTTTGAGCTGACGCGAACGTGCCCCACGTCGAACTGCGTCCACGGTTCCCGATGAATATGTAACGCGCGGGGGAACTTCCGCCGACTGCCGCGATGATTTCGAGCCGATTAAAGTGGCGAGCATCGATCGATCCGCGGGATCTTAATTAATCCTCGGTGGAAGCAGGTCGGAATGGCTGAGAGTGGAAACGCTTCCTTTATGCTAGCTCTATACTAATAATTATTTGTCCGAACAATTTTCGTTTAATCGAAATCCCTGACATTATAATTAAATTCACCCCCCACCCCATCACCTACGAGAGGAAGAAAAATTGATTCGAAACACATTGTGCTCCATTTTCATTTGCAATAAGAAAGAAAAGTCGCCTTGGAAATCACCACTTAAATCAACCGAAGCAATAATCCTTCGAGGTATTTGATAGAGCTACCCGCTTCAATTTTCGCAAAAGATAATACGCTGCGTTATGATTAACGTGCGATCGGCCAGCGATTCGATTGTAAATATTTTTGGCTGATAAAGCAAGAGGCGCAGGGAGTTGTGTCAAGGTAAATTGGAGTAACGTTTCGAAATTCCCGTTATTCTATCACTTCCCCATTCTTCCAGCATCGCGGAGCTTTCTTTCCACGAGCAATTTCAAATAACGATGTCGCCCAGTCGCTTCTTCCGCCAGGCAAACGAAATCTTACACGAGAACGGCTGAGATTATTGAGAATGTGGCCGATAGAATATTAAGTAAGGAGCAACAATCGATCCCAAGCGATGGAAAAACGGACCCCTGCTTGCCTTCGAAAGTAGCGCGCCAAAGGTTCAAAAAGAACGATACCCTTTGATCAGAAGCTTACCCAGTTCGCACTGCCATCCTCGACGTTGGCTTCGCGGGGATTCCCAAGCATAAATATTAACGATCGAGAAATATTGAAACGATATAGCCAGCTTCGGAGTAGCTGCGGAATTCTACTTGAAAAGTTGCTAAAGCGGAAAAGGGTTTAAAGTATGTTCGAAGAGGAAAGCGGTACTCCGAGCTCAGAGTGAGAACTCCGGAATAGTTAAGTTGGTACTTCTAATAGTTCTTCGCGATGCTGCGCCTATGCGCATCGACATCTACCAATAAACGAACTAGCACGGCGCTACGTCCCCCGCGAAGTGTCGAGTTCCGAGGAAATAACGCGCGCCCGTTACTTTATCTAACCCTAACTGACCTTAATAACTAAATAACTCTAAGCGCACGAAGTACGCGTGTCAAGTGTTTTCCCTCTGAAAATTTTACTCACTGTCTTTCACGCAGAAGGCGCCGATAATCCAGAGTGGGAAGAGCGGCACGATGAACACGTTCCAGTGCCTAGCAGTCGCGTTGCACCATAGACTCCTCCCGACGTGCAGCCTCAGGTAAATCATGATCGTTCCACGTGAACTCTCCGCGGCTCGATCATAGCAACCGATTATCGTCGAACGGCATCGTCCACCCAGAATCACCCCGTCACACGTCGGCTCCCCGTTCACGGCGTCTGCCTTCGTGTATCCCCTGTGTCCTTCGCACGCTTCTCACGCATCTTCCCTTCGCACGCACACTCTGTGGGTCGCGGGACGAATCGACACCAAAAAAAGAAAAAAAAAAAAGAAAATGAAAACAAACGACCGAGCACGACAGGTCCGAGGACAATAGCCGCAGAAACCGTATACGACGCGAGACGCGCACTTTCAAATCACTCTCGTAACATTCGTCGACCGTGGCACGTAATTTACGATCATCACTACCGAGACGATAGTAACAGCATGATCGTTGCACGCGTTACCACCTTTTCACACGCTTCTACCCTCTCTATACGCCGATTTTTTTCCACCACCTTCTCGTCCCCCCCCTCGGCCGGCTCGACTTTCAAACTTTCTCACTGGAACCGTTTACTTTCGTCGCGTCGGCGATCCGTCGGGTTTGACGTTCGTCGAGGAAGGATTCGGCACGGTCGAACGGGAGCGATGTAGTTAACGCGCGCGGCACTCGAACCGGAGCGAGATTTCGCTCGCTACCCGCACCGTGTATCAGCACCGGGCCGTGCGGTGCACACACCGCTGCGTTCAGCTGCCACGGCCAACGTTAGAGTCGCCACTGTCGTGCCCGCTGCCACCACTACCGTCGCTTCCCCCGCCACGCGCGCCAACCCCACCAGCGCGACCACAAGCACCGGTGTGACACCACTGAGCGCCACCACCACCACTGCGACCGGGCCACCTGCCGACGTCGACGTCGTGGATCGTCGCCGGCGTCGCCGTCCTAGCGGACGAGGACCACGACTTCGTGGTGCTACGTCGATCGAAAAGAGGCCCTCTTGTACGCGCCCGCGCGCATGCTTTACCTCGCATGCGTATTGAACGCACCGCTCTGCCCTCGCTCTCGCTCGCGGCGCCTCGTCGATCGCGCTCTCTCCCTTCCGCCCTGCCACGCTTCCCCGTGTACACTAACCGAGGCCCTTTCACCCGACGTTTGCTTTTCTCGCCTACTCACCGTAGTCTATCGCGTAGTACGCTGAAGGTCCGAGGAAAGAAGGCGAACGGTGAATGGAGACGAATGGGAAGGGGTGGTTTATGTTAATTCCCTGTATCGCGACGCGGACCGAACGTAAGTTGGCGCGACGCGGGTTAATCGCGGGGTAAAATTCTCCTTTGACCCTGCAGCGGAGCCTCGCTTTGACCTTCCCGTCCCCTTTCTGCTCAAGCTGATACTATGGTCCGTTCAGCGCCTTTGGTTGCGCTTCGGAATCGCTGGGAGAGGGAACTGGTCGACAGGAGAGTGGGGATTGAGTTCACGAGAATGGGGACTTCAGGTAGTTCCTGAACAATCTACTAAATTCAAGAATTCTTTCAAATTTCGTTCAAAACTAATTTAGAATGCAATAAACCCTTGTACAAAGTTTAAAATCGATTTACCACATAGTTATCGAGAAATTGCTAATTAAAGTTTATGCATTTTAACACAGTGGCATATGGCAGAGTCGAAAAAAGAGGATTATAGTTTTCCTGAAACAGGAAAACTATATTCAAGAAGTGTACCAAAATCGGCACCAAAGTAAATCGAAATGTCACGAAATGAATTCAATTATTTCAGCGAAACTGACCACATTTCTTCGTAAATGCCCATAAAAAATACGTTTACGTGCAAATTTTTTAGAAACTACGTAGAGCAGTGAACATGGCAACGTCGCACAATCGATATGTTTAGACATTTAAATAGCGAACGAAGATTCAGATTCATATGAACATTTTTTCTGACACTTTGGTTATAAAATACGCTGCGAACGAATTCGACGTTGTCAGATCTGCTGCTCCAATTCACTACGCTAACCAATTTAATATTCTATTTTCGTATTACAATTATTTATATTAATATTGAACTGTTTAAAATATATATACATGATGTTAAAAATTATTATTATTATTTCCATAGTATCACACTACTTTATATTTGTCGTTTATTACCCGACTCTAATTTCACTAACATAGTTGGTTAGGAACTACCTTAAGTATCCACGAACCTCCTTCGAGTCGTTCTACTTGCAGTAGATATCTCGAAGTATGGTCAGACTTAGATTCGCGTTATGTGCTTCGCGACGTGTAATCTGAATGAAATTTGCAAGGGAGGTATTTTAGACCTCAAATTTGCTAGTGAAGGAAAGATTGTCGACGCTGCTCTTTGACCGCAGATTTCAAGGAAGATTTATACTTGTCTCAATAATGTAGGTCACATTTCTGGGATACACACCCAGCTACTGCCAATTTTGTTAACGTATGGTCGTGCAAGGGGGTCGCCGGTATTAGGGGCTAATCACATAAATTCTTCCCTTCGTTTCCCGTTCGTTGTATTTCTTTGATCCACCCCTATGCTCAGCTTCATCAGTATCCCCGACGCTCTCCAGCATCCTGTCCCGCCCACTCTGTTTTTTTTCTTTGTACCATTTTCTCTCCTATAATCGTGCTCCTTTTCCTCCCGTAACAAAATCGAGGTCGCTCCTAGCCGGGGATGTTTCAGGACCCCGGGGGAGATGAAAGGGTAGCGTAAGAATGTAAACGGAAAGAGGGGGAGGGAAAGAAAGGAAGGAGCCGGCTCGACGGATGACGGGATTCCTATTAATTCGAAATAAAGCGACATTTTCCCCGGTGACGTTTGAATAGAGGCGCGAATCGAACTGGTCAATTATACCGGGAATCGAATGCAAATTCCTCCGTGTTCCTGCTTCTACCCCGTCTTTCTTTTTTCTTTTAACGACGAACGTCCCCGTTCCGTTGTCGTTGCCGTCCACGCGCGCTTGTTTCCATCCCGCCTTCTCCTTTCTATTTCGCCCCCCTCTCCGTTGCCCTTTATCGCGGCACAGAAGCCGTCTTTGTGCCCGTGCTCGTGCTCGGATGCAAAAATTTCCAGGGGCAAGCGAGGGTGGGACGAGGGGATGATATTGAAGAATCATGAATGGGAATGACAAAGCTTTGCGTTTATACTAATGCCAGATATAGCGACGTGCCAGCCTTTACCCGTCCCGGGTAGAAGCACAGTCGAGAGTGTTTAATTACAGAGAGAAACAAATTCACCTGTTTCCTCTCTGATCTTATGCGGCGCACGAGCATTATTCACCCCCCTCACGTTCCACCCACTCTGTCTCTCTCTTCTTCGAGCTCCTCACCGCGTTAATCGTATTTTTCCTCCACTCCCCCAGCTTCCGTTTCCCTGCACCGTCTTCCTTTTTTCTATAAATTAGTTTGCTTAATCCGTTCGTTTTGCCTCGCCTAGTTTTCACTGGCGCTGTTTTTGCCTCGTGGAAACTCTTCCTCCCACTTCGTCCTATTTTCCCACAATATCGCGGCGAAACTTATCTGCGTCGAAGCAGGCGTGCGGGAGAAAAAATAAATTATCGATGCAGATGGAGTGAGACTCGCCGAGGCTCAGAGGGATGACTTTTTTCTACTCGTCTTCAAGATGGATAGTGAAACGTGCTTAATTGCAACTGGACTTCAATTTTTGTCTTCTTCCGAGACTTCAAAGTAACATTGCTCACATGTTTCTCCTCTGCTGTCCCCCTGATTTATGACTTTTTGCGAGCAGCCGTACTCGGCCTTCCCCCTCGTTTATTTTTCCTCGCGTGCAATATACCTAAATTCTTCGAAACAACGCTCGAACGGCGGTACCTTTCGGGCAGATATCGAGAAACCCCGAGCACCTCGACGTAGGAGATCGAAATTCCCGCCGATGTCGAATGCATCGCGCACCCCCGCAAGCTCCCCATTCGTTCTTCCTTCGACCTTTCGCCTTTCTGGTCACGTTTCACGGCGTTTATCGTCGCGCTGATTCACTGTCCCGTCTTCTCCGCTCCTCCGTCGAGTATTTTTATCGCCCTCGCTTCATCGTTTCCCGATACCCCCCTTTCTCGGCCGTAGGTGCCGTCCTTCCTTCATTTTCGAAACGCTCTCGCCTCTCCCATTATCCTACCCGCTCACCCGGCCTGTATTCGTCTGCACGCTTTCCGCTATCGTGTTAGCGTTCCGGCGCCGCCGCCCACTCGCGCTCCTTGCGAATAAATCCAGCAGCGCGAAACGCCGCCGACGGAAACGGGAGAGGATGAGCGCATCAGGAAGTCATCGATGGAAACGAAGCTCGTGTACTCGGTGTAATCATAATATATCTCGATGACGGTACGGGTTTGCTTCCATGCCCAGATGAATGAGTTAATGAGGTCGTTGCGTTGAAGGATGAATGCATCGTCCTATGGCCTCCTTTCACCGCTTTCTCCCCCTTTCGCTCAGCTGTAGGCGTACTTGCCTTGTCAATATCGCTGCGCGGCTGTATTTGCGGAACGCCGAGGGTAAACTTTTCATTCGGCGTGCGATTCTGCTCCGCAGCTTCCAGTATTAATCGGACACTATGCCCGCGATAGGCTGTCAGCCTTGTTTCACTAGCCTAACTTGGAAGGAGAGGAATGATGTGTCCATAGACGGGAGCTTCTCCAGCGGGCTTAAGAAATATTCCATACACTGTCCTCGCATTTACAGTGAAACCATCTTGCGAACCAACATGACTGGGACCGTATTTTCCTCGACGCACTGCTTCGACAATGGTAAATCGAATTTTGTGAATATGTATTTCTGACAAAGCCGATCACTTCTCCTGTATATAGACGTTTATTTGAAACGGCATTGCTGCCGCGACTGTTCGGTTCACTGCATCAGAGTTTCATTACACCAGAAGTATATTCGAACAGAAATGGGTTTCGTTAACGATACTTGAGCTCTCGGGGAGCCAATGAATGTTCATTTTACACGGAACTTTGAGAAGTTCGCTCGATTCCATTTCTACCCAGATGCTGGCTCGCGTGGCACGGAAGCGAAAAAGGATTTGCTTTAATTTTGACTATGGCCGCATTTGCATCGCGATCCTCGCGCAACTGCAACGCGGAAGGTGTGCAATTACCGAGAGTGAAACACACCGATTCTTCTCTATTTTCCTTTGATCCTTCGTTCTCTTCCGCTCCCTCTTCTATCTTTCGTCGGGGAATCAGTAATATCACGCTGTTCCGCCTTCACCGGCTCTCATTTTATTTCTCTTGGCGCTTATTCGAGATTATCTCGCGCCACTTGTGTTTTCAAGAAAATTTTGAAATTAAAGGAACAGCAGCAAAGGATCGGAGAATTACGCCTGTAGAAATTCATCCTTCCCGAATAAGCTTTTCAATGTGTTTTCAATACCGCGGTTTACCATAGATTCTACGTGCAAACGCGTTTGTACCGTTTGGACGAAGGACGAACACTACTTGAATAGAGAATATACTGCGTTCGTTTGAGTATCGGCTGATAAACGGAGGGAATTCGTTTGAATTTTCACGCCCGTGACTGAAACGTGGACGCGCGTGAAAACGTCGTAAAAAAAAAAGGAGAGGGAAGAATGGTGGCTTAAACATGACATATGTTTTTGTTCCATCACCATCGACGATCGTCTCCTCGGAATTTTTATACGATCGCCCTCTCTGCGCCCTTCCTACCCTCCACTCCCCTTCTGCCGCCCTTTTATCCTGAATTTTCCGTATGCCGGCAACTTTGTCGATAAAGAATTCTGTAGCCAGAAGGGAGGCCGAAAGAAAAACACGAGAACGTGAGAGGCGGGCAACGCGATGCGGCGAATTCCTTCGCCCCGGGTAATTTCGCGAAACAATCGGTCCAGTAACAGTGATAATGGTCGGGGCAATAGCTAGGAACAGGTCCTTGCAAATTCCATCGACGGGCATCGTAAAAATTCATATTCCAGCGAGTGAAAATTCGCTCGAGCGCGTTATGTTTTAAACATTCGTCTTGCAGCGTTGGGGGTGTCTTTGTTCCCCTCGGCTCCGTTTCGCTAACGCCGCTCTGCCCGCGAAACTTAAACCGTAACTCATGCATACAAAAAGTGCTTGCGCGGAAAAAAGCACGCCCGCGGGGGGTAGGTTGCGGCGGGTGTAGAAAGAGTTCGCTTCATTTCCGCTATTTCCCGCATTTACATTTCACTATTATTTCAACGTCAACAGGATTAATAGCCGCGCGGTTAAAAGAGCGACGTGGTAAATAAAACTAATTCCTTTAGAGGCGAGCGTTCCCAACAAATGCGGAGGCACGGCCCATCAGAGATGGATGGTGATTTAAATTTGAAAATCAGCGCAACCTTCTCGCGCTCCGCCGCTTGTTACTTTCAATTTCGTTATCTTAAGTGCGATCTTTATTGCGTTCAAGTTTGCTGGATCTTTCATTCTGCTTGCCCTGGCAGATCCTACCTCAAGGAAATATTTCACTTTACATCTCGTTACAGATGTAATAATATCTTGATGTAATAATTCTCTCGTTCTTCCACGACCACACTTTATACCTCAATTCTTCTTGTACTTCTTCTTTCCAGACCGTCCAATCTCATTTTAATTACAAAATACCGGAATTATCGGGCTGCTCCGTCGCTTTGAACTCGCAATTAGGGAAGGGAAGTAAGCCAAACAGTCATTAGTATGCTGAAGAAGCTACGATTACTAAACAACGGATTAATACTTCGTGGAAGAAACTTTCGCGTCTGCGAAAGAGAATTTCGATGTTGCTGGGGGGTGAAACTACGAAGGTGCGGTAACTCCACTGCGAGGGTAGGTGCTGGTGTAAGTTAACATTCGGGGGAACACGTATAATGGTCAGAAAAAAATTCGACTCGGATCGTGGGCGTAATACCGCGCTCGGAGCGAAGTCGCAATCGTCTTCCCTCCGTGGGGGTGTCTCTGGAAAAATGACGCCTCGCCCTGACGGCGGTAGGTCCGCAGGACTACCAGGGATGATCCGAAGGGCGAAATTGGTCTTGGCCTCGTGTACACGGGTAGATTTCTCTGTGTACATCGCCGTTGATGCTCTCTCTCGAGCTCCATCTCGAGCGTCCCCTTGGATCTGAGGCGTCGACCCGAAACCTTTTCTGGTAATCTCTCGGAAAAATCGTGGAAAACGCTGGCTTTCCTCTGTCCAACGACTAATCGAGATTGAATACAGGCTTCGTCGGCTAACTGTTTCTCCCCAACGAAACCGTGGTCCTCCGTGTTTTCGGTACCCTCGTGGATAATGGCCCCAGCGCGACTTCAAGAACGAGTAATTTTAATTCGACCTCTGCTGATCGTTCGGGGGAACAACAGTCGAAACATGAAATTAAAGGGTCTCATTTAGGAAAGATTATTACTCTGGCGTGTTGTTTATTCAGTCGCGTGGAGATTGTATGTAGGGGTTGCAATACCGGTAAACCGGTTTACCGGTTTCCCGGTAAATCGCGAGAAATGCCCTTAAATTTTTACCGGTAATTCGCCAAATTTTTACCGGTAATTCGATAAATTACGTATAGCAATATAACACATATAAGCGTTTATTAATTCCGTCGACATCTACTATGTTATCAGTGAAAAAGAACTTCAGTTACTAATAAAGACGAAAACCGGAGAACAAACTCTGATCCAAAAGAAAACTAAGAATCTGAATCATGTCACCAAAAAAATGGACGCATTTTCAAGTAGAAAAAGTAAGGGGAAAGTATATACAAATGGCATATGATTTCTTAATGATTACCCGACCAAAAAGTGTAGAATATGAGAGCGCTTTATCCGTGGCTGGATTATTTTTTGCAAAAATTAGGTCGCGATCAGGAAACTAAACTTTAGACAAATTATATTTTTTACGTACTTATTTGTTAAAAAGAATTGTTAAATAAAAAATATTTAATTATGTATGTAAGATAAGATTCTTTTCATTGTTTGCCTGGTGAAGATCCATTTTAATAAGTATTGTAAATAGTTATACAAATATATCTATTTTGTGTTAAATCATTTTATATTTTATGTTCAGAATAGTTTCACATGCATATATTTTTTATAATGCACGATTAGAGTTCAAAAAAAGTTTTTTGTAACGTTTACTCTTATATTTTAAGTCATTTAATTCCTTAAAAAAATACCGGTTAATTACCGGTAAACCGGTTTTGATTGAAAATTTTACCGAATTACCGGTAATTGAAAAAGTCGGTAAATTTGCAATCCCTAATTGTATGCAAGAGTAAATCTCTCGAGAATTGTGACGCGACGCTGGATTTTAATGCATAAAGTGGAACGTTCGTTACTTCAATTCCCCGGGTAAAATGCGAAACGAATCTTGCTGGTAATTATTCTTAGTAGCGTTAATTGAATTCGTTCCTGTAGATTCCGATCGTGATTATACATTGAAGCTAGAAGAAACATTTTAGGGACGTTATGATTTCACGTTCAGGTTAGGATGGAATAATGCTAATGTTTGGAGCACAGCTTTTTCCTCCTTCTCGTATATAAATTCGAAGACACTGAAGCGGGAACGATAAAATCAACATTTATGCACCGGCGGCAAAATCGTTTGTGCTATACCTACCGCAGAGGATCGAATAAATGTGGATAATCGAACGGAAGTATTACAAATTCAATAGGTAATGCGTGTTCGGGAATGCGTGAAAGCGCGGGTGGTCGAATTCAATATAATTCCAATGTGAAATGATCTTCCGGTATTTTGTAACTCTACGATCATCTCTTTGCAGTAAAGATTTCATATACAATTTCGAAGCCTCGATAGAAATTCGCGAACGGGAACGTCAAGTATAAATCGATTTATGAAACTAAATTACGCGACGTTTGTGTACACTGCGACTGTACAAGCGACTGCCAAACTTGGCTGGGCTTTCTCATCCGATGGAAAGGAAACAGAGAGTTCACTTGTATACAAATTTCGAATATCTATTCTTGGAAGGGAGCGGTACGGGAAAGTCCTCGAGGCGTTCGAAAAATATCAGAGCTCCCAATGATTCCGAGATTCGAATAGCATTGAGAGCGACACGGAGCTTCGGGATGCTTGACTGGATGAAAAACTTGGAGGGTGCCTGTCTGAATGGTGGTCATTAAGGGAGGAAACAGCCCGTCGCGTGTGCCGCCGTTGTATTCCGCCATTCCTCTAGGAGATTCGCGCCTCCGAGAGGAATTCCTGAGGGGTTCGCATCGTATTTTGGCCGGAGGGGGGGAGGGCAGGAGGACACGTACCTACTTTCCCACGATTAACCTCCTCCACCACGGAATTGCTGGCGTCCATTGCAAATTCGAATCGTAAATTCGCGAATTCGAATCGGAATGCATTAGCATTTCATTCCCCAAACCCAGGTCTTGCGATGTTAATATCGATATTCCCCGTTTATTCCTCTGCCCGCAGCTAAATTCTGCTAGCGCTCTGTTGTTCCATTTCCAAATTATCCATCCATCGATAGCAGTTCCTTAACTTATTAACATTGCGGTGCTAAGCGAAACGGGCGAATTCCTATGGTGTTGTAGTGGGCGGAGCAGCGTTAAGAAACCGCTGGCTTTATCAGCGCAGCAAATTACCTAGTATTTAGCCAATATTACTCTATCAGAGACGTCTGCAGTTGACCAACTCATTACCCCCGGGGACATGACGAATTGCCGCACTAGGGATAATTACCTCCCGGTTATAAATGATTGCCTTAATCGCTTTCGGTGGCAACGCTACGATTAGTATATACGTCTCGGTTAATAACGATTCCTCGGCGCGTAAGAAATATTAGCGGGCGCGGGCGTGAACGTCGAAACGCGAAATGCAATAATTAATTCGGCGGAATAGCTTCGCTGACGAAGCGTTAATCGTGCTCGCGCCCTATTCGCGAAACACGCGGGACGCCCGCGTGAATTATCGTACCATAAATCTCAACAATAAGTTGTTACGAGGAAGCGTACTTTATCTTCTCCGCCGCGGTAAAAGAGGGGGATGAGGGGGGGGAGGGGGGGGGGGGAAGGAAGGTAAGAAAGGAGGGAAAGAATTATTAGAAATGGCGGACCATTCCGAGCAATTGATACGAGGAACACGCCAGCAATGCCGAACAATCGCGCCGAGGGGAGGGAAAGAAAGTGCCCTCGTCCTGTGAAAAATGACGCAGCAACGCAGTGTCAGAACTAACAATAAATCTAGGAAAATATTACGTAAATGCTGGCCATATCGTAACGGTGACACTGAAAAACGGTATATTCCGTTTCTTGGAAAGTCGAGCGCGCCCTTCTATCCAGCTGGATCATTTCTTATCCTACACGAGAGTCTGTAATTACCGAGGACTCTTCGAACAGTGTTCCTACCCTCCATTATTACACGAACGCTGATTATTTACCAACACAATCTTCGTGTTAAGGAAGATATTCTTATTTCTGCGGACATGCTGGGTATATTATATCCACTCCTTTGCTCTTCCCTTCAGTTCTGTAGGAGTTCCATGGATAATGAGCTCCTGTTACACTGGAGAAATCCTTTCATCGCGCTCCCCCTCGTCTGTCACAATTATTTGCTCGCTGGAATGATCCTCCTATACGGGTATTACGTTCACCGTGGAATACAGGGTTACGGCGAGCTGCGCGCTGCATGCCCTACCTAAACTATAATAAGTCGCGCTGCATATGCACCTCGGGGGACATTCTGGCCCGATGCACGCGCGACGAAACGCACGTAAACAGGCAATGCGTATCGTTGCAGCGGTAAATGGGACCCATGCAATCCGGTTAGTCCACTGTTCCTTTCTTATATTCTTTTCAAGCAACCACCCTCGCGATCCGGGCGTAACGATAAATGTATAAAACGTCCCGCGCGCCATTTCTCCGTTCTTTATATTACGTTAGAGTCATTAGTGAAAAATTTATTTGGTTTCAATAGAGGGTGGTTTTATTTCCCTTTGAAATCATTTCCAGCCCTCCCGCGAATAAAATCTGTCTAATTGGGGCACGTTATACTTCGAGGTCGGGGTCCGGCTTTTGCCTGAAAAGGTAAATTTCTTCGATTTTACACTGTATGCACATGCGAAGTATTCGAAACGTGAGCTATTCAAAATGTACAAATTACTGCTGACGTAGTAAAGTGTTTATTTCATAATATCGAAACTTCTTTCTTCTACTACCTACCTCCATGCATTCCAGCCACTCGAAATATCGTGCAAACCATATCTATAGTTACCACCTGCATACCTAGCCCAATGCAAGTGGAAATCGCAGCGTTATCGCAACAGGAAGTGGCGAGCCGTGGTCGAAGAACAAGCCCGTGTCGTTTAATTGCACTGAATTATAATAATCACGGCTGTTGCGAGCGTGGGCGTGCAATTTGTCGCAGAGAAATCTTTTGCCGCTCGGTCCTCTGACCCACTGACGAATCCCGTTGACGAGATCGAGTCCCCTGCAGTTTTAACGTTCCATGAATTACATATTATACGCGCTGACGCGGTGGCCGGCGATGAATATTTATGCAATTAAATTCGTTGTTTATCGCCGTGCAGCGTAAATAATTAAGATTAGCTGGTACGTCAGGGGAGCGTGATGGAATCCTGCATAATTCATGCGCGTAAATGGCTGGGTCCTCCCGCGCCGGCAGAGAGCCCGAGTTATTTCGAAAATGTCGCTCATCCTTGAAATCTCGAGGAATGATTGCGCCACTGGGTATATTAAATAGTTTCGCGAACGGTGGGAATCGTTCCCCGCCGTTCCCGTGACTTCGACGAGGAATGGAGAGAGATACCATCCCCGAATTTCGCGACAGCGTCGGGTGCCATCGACGTTTTTCTCCTGTTTTAATAATTTCGCGCCGCTGCAAGAAATTTCTAATTATACTTTCGCCAAGATTCTTCCGCGCCGCGGCTCTGCTCGTGCGGGTAAATCTGCATTGTGGACCGCGTTGCACGCATTTTTGCAGTGCCGTGCAGCTCGCAGAGCCCGCGCTTTAAACCCGGCACCATGAAAACTTCGCCCGGAGTTTCTTTCGAGGCTCGTGGCTTGCGTTCGTAACTTTCCTTCGCGAGAAATTACGAATACGCGTTCCCCCTTTCGCCGGGAATACAATCCCTTGCGAAGCAAAGAAACGAAAAGCTTCGTGGAACACGGACTGGAAAATGAGATAATGAGTACAAGGGTGTCGTAGAATATTCATTCCTAAGGTTTAGCATTTATTTTAGCTCTCACGAAAGATGACTTTAAATTGGTAGACTTTCATAAATGGGATGGAAGTCTTGCAGGATCAGTAATTTATCCCCGAAAATAGGATTCTTTGGTGTCAGTTTTAGCCGTACTTCGATGTTCATATTTGCTCGGAATTCAACTCCCGCAGAATTTCCTTGTTCCGGTTTTCGCGGGGAACGGTTAGGTTCATCCGTCCCCGGGTCCCCTCCCTCATCACCAACGGGGAGAGTTTCGGAAGTTCGCCCGTGAGAAACGTCGACGGCTGGAATAACAGTTTTTGCTGGAGCTTGCGCGAGGCGCGATTGTAATTTTTTCTCGTTTCGCTGAATTAGAGAGTTGAAACGCTCTGGTGTATTGTTGCGGTGCGACGTGTTGACGGGGCGCGAACTGACCCTCGGTATTTCATTAAACTGTGCTGGAGGCCCGGTTTGTATTTTCCACGGGCGTGCGGGATCGCCGTTGCATCGCTGTCCGTTAATCCGTGGAGAAATATCAAGCTTATGCGTTCGTATCTGACAAAGGGAGAGAGATGCTTTGACACTTGGCAGCGAAACGTGTTTGGAAATTATTGGGTTCCATTTTCCATTGCATCCTGTTGCTTGGAGACAGAAATTCCAGCTGCTGCGCAACATTTGAATAGCTTCGAGGGCTTACAATCACTAATTTGCTAGCAGCGAAGTGTTAAACAATGACTTGGACGTCTTCGCTGAATAGTCTCGAAATGATTCGCGTACACGTGTCTGTTTTGCGAAACTTTGGGAACGAAGGTCCCCGCGTACGCTGCCACGTCCAGCAGCGGCGATTGTTTGTAATTGGGCAGAAAGCCAATAACATTCCGCCACTGGAATGGAGTGAACTTTGGACCAGTTTAGGATTTCAATTAGGGGATGCCCTCCTGCGCCCGCGGAGCCACTGAATAAGTGCAAAACAATGCAATTGTTGCGCCGTTGTTTCCCTGCCCATCATCCACCTTCTCTGACCCACTTTCCCACCTGCGCGTAACTAGATTCCTGGCTCAATAATTTCCCTCTATTTCGCTGAGCACTGGGTATCCTATCGAAAGAACTTATTACGTACCGACGGATACGAGTATGAATCCTGAATTTCATTCCAACGAATGTATATTTTATTCGGTTCCTTGAGGGGAGCACGCTGTCGAGAACGAAAGTATAAAAGCTCGGTTTTCATGTATTCAGAGCATCCCGTTTTACATTTTACTGCCCGCCCTCTGTTTGAAGCTTTCTCTTTCGGCGTAAGAATATGTGCCTCGATACAGAAATCTTGAACCTCTTGTTGTACATTACATTATTTAATACCGCCTGCGTGCTTATTCCCACAGTCAAAGCGAACGCGGCACGAAGAACAAAACCACGCGGTCCTTTGAACTCTGTACGACCACGCGACATGTTTGCCAGCAAGAAAACCCTGGTCGAAACGTAGCTACAGAGGAATAATCATGTACATATGTAAATACTAACGACAAGTCGTGTTGCTCGAATGTAGACCACCGGATCGTTCAGGTTTCCCGTTTCTTTGATCCTGCATCCTGCAGCCAGTATTACTTGCACGATAAATCCCAATGAATGTTTTTCTTATCCTTCATCTGCGCGTAGCAACGAATTTGCTTAGCAAGGGACCACTGTCCTTTCAGAGGGAATATTTTGTACGGATGGTAGACTCGCTGTTCATCAAACATTTTCTTTCTTTTCATTTCTAATGACGTTCCTGCCGACTCTTTGAGTGCCCACTACTGCACTTACGCTGGCAGTTAATTTAATATAAATGCGGCTAATTGGGAGATTCTTAATCATCTGTTTAATTTTATATTATAAAGTTTGACGAAGTAATTCGCGATCGGCACCGGGGATCGTTTATTCTTATTACCAACACGTTCCATCGCGCTGAACCGCTTTGTCCGCTGTTCGGGCGGGCACAAAGCACGATTAATAACAACGGTTGACCATAGTCGAGTCACGGAGTTCACGGTACCGTGGCCATTCCCATGGCAAACAGTGAATCGCGGCCGTGTGTTTGTCAATCGGGGCGAAAATTGACCTACTTCCTGCCGGGCAATTATCCATGTCTCCGTTACTTTGTGCGAGGCCCGCTGATCGCAATAAAACACTCTCCCATTATAGCCGGAAGCAATGAACAGACACGGCGAAACTAAATAACGTTAATAATTTGGTGAACAAATACACGAGCGTAAGAAAACAATGCTCTCCATCTATTCGAATAACATTTACGGTGCATGCAACGTTTGCGCAGCTCGTATCGCTAAAATATTTTATCAAATTACAGAATAATAAATACAGAAAAATATAGTACCTACCTACCTAACAGGTAGAAAGGTTTTCAATTAAATTGTGTCAATTGCAATATTTATTCTACACAGTCGTTGACGAGTCCCGTTTGTTTGCCAACGGTTCTCCATCAGGAGCCTCGAGACTTTCGTCTCGTTTAATTTCTCCTTAACCACCGACACCCCCCCCCCTCCCTCCACCCCGCCGCGAACTTTTTACGCGACGCCACCCCCGGCCGTCTCGATGGGGCAACTTGCAAAGCGGGGGATGCTGCACACGAAAAACGCGAGAAGAAGCGTGACGGTGAAAAGGAAGGCAGCGAACGAGATATCCGCGAGACGCTACTCCGATGTGACGTTCCTGAAATGAGCTTTTTACGATGGCTGGATGTGGACGGGCGAGACGGACAAAGAACGAGCACGAGAAAGTTCTGGAAGAAGAACGGAAGTCTCCAGCGGACGAAGGAAAATATTAGTAGTCGCGACGCTGGCTGCGAAGCTGCCATCCTCTTCTCCTCCACCTCTCCCTTCTTCCCTCCTCTTCTTCCGCTTCGTCTCCTCTCCCGCTTTTTTCCTCCAACCCCCCCCCCCCCCCCCCCTCCCCTCTCGGTAGCCTACTCATATTTCCTTCGTTTTCACCTACGTCTTGACCTCGCGGCGTAGCTTTCCCCGATGCTGCCCGTTGTCCGTGCCCCTTTCCTTATTTCCCTCCTCCGTTCTCCACTCTCTCGTTTCTCCCACTCAGTCGTGTTATTCCATCCCTCCTCGGCGTGTTTTGTCTACCCCTGGTCATTTGCGCCCCTTCTTCGCGTAAGTCCTTCCTCCGCCCGCTCCGCTTCTGCGCTCGACTTCTCGCCCCGCTCACATCTAGCCGGTGCAGTTCGAATCGCGTTCCACATTCCCCCGATTCGTATCGCGCGGCAGGTTATTAACACTAGAGTAGGTCGTTCAACGTTCGCCCGGCAATTTCTCCGATTAAACTGGGACCGAGATCCATTGTTGGTATTTCCAACGCGTTCTCCGATTGATTGTTAATTATATCGTAGCTAACGGCGCGTTATTAAATACTCAACGAACGTATGGACTGATCAACGGGGCTCCAAATTTTTCACCACTTAGTGCTTTAAACGAAGCTCATTCTCGCCCACTGCCGAACACGAAAGCTCCATTATCCTTCCAGCCAATAACCAAAGAACGTTCGCCAAACGCTAAATATTGGATCACCTCTTGTAATTTCTCTGCTGCCAATGCACTTAGTCCTCAGCCTTCATTAAACAAGCATGTACTATTTACATCCACGTGCACCTGAAGCCAGAACTTAAGCCTCGAAAGTGCTGGTAGTAACTCCAGGTGAAGACCGGTACATTTAAAACAACAAGAGAAGAGTGACCTTATTTTTCTTCCGAAGAGCCGAAATGGTAGAAACGTGCCTTCTCCTTCGATTACAGCTTGGCTAACCCCCCTCCCAACCCCTTTCTACCGTGTACTTTACTCTTCCACCGTCGTTCTCCGGTTGCTCTCTCGACGTTAAACGACTCGCGAAAAAGGAAAATTACGCATTCCCGGTGATCGTGGCGGTTCAGTAAGCAATCTCGATGGGAAAACACTAAGAGAGGGGGTGGACGGGGTTAGAGGCGCTGGTAATTAGATGTTGCGCCCGACGTCGTCGCGATAATTAACACGAATAGTTTCCCTCCCTTCAGCAATTATCGGAATTCGTCAGTTGCTTCTTTGTCATACCGGGGGAGGAAATCTCCACGGGGGCGGAAACGGGAGGTGGTGGAAAGAAGGACGCGTACTACGCAGACGACGATAATTGTGGCCGGGTTGAAACGCTGAAAAAGTTTGTCCCCCTTTGTGGAAGTAATTACGCCTTGGCGTAGCTGTGAACTGGCTTTGACTAAATCCTGAAAAAGTCTGAACAAGATCATTCTGCGCCGTTTTTTGTTGCTTACTTTCGGCCAGATTCGCGCACTCGTGAAAAGTTACACCCGAATATTATGAAATACACACTCTCTGGCCGCCAGTATGGCAGAAGAATTCTCGACAGATTTTTCACAATATTAATTTGCAGATAACCTATCATCGCTCGAACACTTCATTAACCAATATAACGAAGCCGATTTTCTTTCACGAAGACGATGGATCGACTTGCTCGCCTCGTTGCAATAAAGCGGTGTTACTTTTTCGATTAATTTGCATATAAATGACGAGTTATAGGGGAGCCCTTCGAATATCACGGTTCTGACGGAAGTGTTCGTAATTTCTTGGCTAACAAAGACTAACGGGCAAGGCTCGCCCGATCGACTTCCCATTTTTTTGCTCGCCGAGTGCGTTAAGGTAATTCCAAAGTCGTCGATGCTGTTATTTAACTTTCAAATTGCCGCTGTCCCTTCACCGGCCGCGGACTCGTACATTTAATTCGACCAGGAAGTTTTTCGATTACGCCAAGTCGCCAATCGTCGTAACACATTACGCTCGGCCAGGGAAAGGGGGTAGGGCGCTTTACACCCTGCTCTCGAGTGTCTTGAAACGACTGCAAAAGGTCGAAAGCTTCCTTCTGTGTCGGTCGTGACGAAATTGTTACCAACTCGGCTCCGTAGAATGGTCGCGCGAAGTGTCTACGCTCTGTGGTGTAATCAAAGCCAAAGGTCCACTTGCGTTTCAATCAAAACCGCGCGAGTGTGATGGGAATGCGAGTGGAAAAGAACAGCCTTTATAAATCTTTGATTCAAGTGTATGTTTAACAGAAATGTGTCTACTTCTTTGTGTGATTTTAAGATTTACTAATTGAAAACGAAGTTCGAACTAAAAGTTTGATTCGGTAATTAATTGGTATAAGAATTTCTATTCATCATGGTGGTACATGAAGCTGTGTTATTAGCAGTGGCGGATTTAAGAAAAAAGCCCCAGATGGCAAACGTTATAATGGGCCCACTGTTGAGGGAAAAGGAAGAGGTAGTTTATTAAAAACGGGTCAAGTGTATTAGTACAGAAAAAAGATAGTATTGTAGTTAAATTTATAATGTTTTTAAGATGGGGCCCCAGGGGTTCTCTCTGGGCAGGGGCCCATTTTTCGGGAAAATGAAGAGATAGTTTACTAAAAACGGGCCAAGTGTAGTTGCACGAAAAAAATGTAGTGTTTGTGTACCTATACCTAATCGTAATTTTTTTTAGGGTCATGGGGCCCTGCGGGGCCTTCTGTGCAGGGGCCCAGGCGGCAACTGCTCATCAGCCACCCTGTTAAATCCGCCACTGGTTATTAGAAAGACGACGCAAGTCCCGTAGTATGGTCGTCCTATATATATATATATAGGAATACCAGGAACGGGCAAGGCGCGACGTTATCGATGCCGATCGCTGCGTTCGCCTTTGTTTGGCAACGTCTCGGCGGCAGCCGTCGCGACACGCAGTCTTATGTCGTTAGCAACCCTTAGAGGTCACAGCATGAGTGCTCGCTGTGTCATAATACATATACATAGTTTTAGACAACGGGTTTCTTTATTTCACGCCCCACTTTAGTCCACTACAGTAGTGAATTGTGAATCGAATAGGATAATCCACTGAAAGTAAACGACTGCAAGTCAACGAAGGGACGACGGTGTATCGTAATTGCAGATCCAATGGTGGTAGTTCGATTGGATCAAGAAGTTAATCCTATTGATAAGCCAGAATGTCAATCCGAATTGCCGCTTCGTTGGAGGAAGCACTTCTGCGAACAGGGAAAGTAATCCCCTTTCTTTCGATGTCTGCATAAAGATAATCACTGGGCTATAAATCCCTAAAGTACATAATAACCGTGAGCTTCTGAAATCCAGTTTTGTGTATTGTTGATGACGGTACGAGTTCTACCCTTCTTTATCACTGATGTTTCTTGCCCCGAGTTTCTACAGTTCCCAAGTTCCCCAAAATGATAATGCATATCTTTTCTTCAAAATTGGAGGTTGAAGGATATATTTGGACTTCCAGTTACTCTTTCCGAACTTCCTTCGAAACAACTTGGTACAATCGACCCCACCTTCTCACAAGTACAAAAACGATTCCCCTTCAGCATCGAGTTCCACCTCCGGAGAGCTTGAACGTTGTTCATTACCGTTCGAGACCTCGATCTTGGTACGCCACTCTCGCCCAACAATTGCGGGAGAAAAGAATACAAATCGAGTACTGCAAGTCTCTTCAGGCTTTCCCAAATCGTCTTCTCGAAGCTCTCTACCTTCTTCGAACCTCTTCATCCCCCTTTCCCACTCCTCTCCCGCCGTCAAGATCGGCTCCCCCCCCCCCCCCCACCCCCCCGCCCCTCACCGCGAAATCCAACCACAGTTCTGCGATTTAAAACTAATTAAAAAATTCATTCCTACCCACGTGCTCGCGAAAGAAATGAAGCCCCCATAGACGAGAAGGGTGGCGAAACTTTGCCTTGAAGAGTTTCAGCCCTCATTCAATTAAGCAGTTCCGCAAATGAATTAGCCTCGCCTTCGTCGTTATAATTTATAGCGTGCGACCAAGTCGTAAGCCCGAAGGAAATGATTATAAGGACCCGGCGCGAGAACTTTGGCGGAGCACGTGCCTGCTTTTTTCGCCAGGAGCGTGAGCGGGGGCAATAAGAGCCCCGGGCAGCCGTGGGCCAGTGGAGCGGCGTTGTTTAGCAATCCTATGATCGTGAACGGATCAACGAGCTTCAACTTTTAAATCCCTGTTGCTCCTGGCTTTCACCTGCTGGCGGGAGTGAGAGGGATCCTGGCACAATATCGTTTCCTCGTTTTCATCATCGAACTCTGTGCGCGAGTTCTGGCTACGTAAATACCTAGTTTACTTAAAAGTTAAGCCCGGTGTACTGTGGCGAAATGCGTTGAATATTAAGGGAGACCCTTTTGGAAGAACTTTCGCTCATGTAGGATACACATGTACCTAGATAGACGATTCCACATCGAAACCCAGCCGCGAACCGCACGAAAACCTTCAACCCTCCACACGAATGATTCAATCGACTGCAGTTCTATATTCTCGAAATCGCGATATTTCCCAAAGAATCTCAAATTAATATCTCGTCCAGGCCACGCGAGAAAGCCCTTAATTTGCGAGTAATTAAACTCGAGTAAACTTGCAGCAACTGGCGTCGACGGAAATCGTCGCGATGCCCGTCGGAAGCGATTCAAGCGGTGGCAGCATTCGAAATTACGCGTAACGAGTCTGGGAAGGAAGAGAAGGACCGGGATGGAGAAATAATGAGAGCGACAGAGTGAACGGAGGAAAACGGAGGAAAAACGAGCGTTTCGGTGGGCGGCAAATGCGAAATCGATGCCACCCTCTGTTATCAGGTAACTCGACCTGCAAATATTCGATTGAAAGGCGGACGCGGGGACCCGGACAAAAGGACGAATATTCTCGTACGCGACCTCCGGGGAATCTCGGCGGTGTGGCGTGTGCATTCGCGCCCCGTCGACCACCGAGAAACGGAGGAGAGCGTGTCCTCTGTGTTATCACGCTCGGTTGCACCCTCCGATCGGTCGACCCGCGGAAAAACTTGAGATCCGCGCTCCCCTCGCCCGTCGCGAGCCTCGATAGTGGTCGCGGCCGGTGTACGTACGATGCCGCCGCCGAGTTCGGCCGCGTCGACTCGCTCGGCGCGGAAACGCGACGCGGAGATTTACCGCGCAGCGGCCGCTGCTGAAAATAAAGTTTTGCAAGGCCCGATAAGAACCGCCCCCGGTAAACTTTCTGCTCTGTGTTTAATCGTTCCCGATAAAAACGCGGGCCCCTGTGTTTGCGGTAAATTTTGCGGCCGAGGGGTGGTTTCCCCTCCGGCGTGGAAAAAAGCGACGGGCTGTCGATGGGCGCGCGGATAAACGCGTGCCGCTTTTGAAAGAGGATGTTTGCGTTTTTCTTTCGTGACTCGTAGGGTTTGGGGCGTGATTGGGGTGTGTGGGAGTGATTCGGAGAAGGAGGGTTCTTCGATATCGAATGCGACTCTGGGAGATGGATTATGCTTTAATATTGTTGAATTTTGTGGAAGTGTATTGGGCAGAAGTCGCTGTAATGAATTTCAAGATAATTTGTGCTAGATAGTTGTATTTATTCCAGAGTCTTCGTTTAGAATTAGTTGAAGATTGCTTACAGTTGCAGTAACAATCTTTATATCAACCATTCGTCCACGCAGCTACGCGGGCTCTAGCAGAGTGTTTACCTGTTGATTCCTTGCAGGGTGGCTCGCATCGAATTCTCCATTCTTCCCCTGCACGCTCACCTGAATCGCCTCTGTCATTAAAAAGGTATTTCTGTGAACGTTCCAAGCAAGGCGGCTCGAATTCTTCGGCAGTATACGGAGCAGCCGCGTCTGAATGCAGCTTACTTGTTGCATTTTGTATTGCTGTACGTGGACTGGGGAATCTGTGCGCAGGTTAACCTCCATAACTTATGAGGGAGAATGCAATATTCATATCCGCGAGAATATACTATCTTGCTGCCCCTGTCGCGAGGCTGGTTGGACTTTTTTTTCCAGCGCGCAAATCTTAGCGCCGCGCGGGATGCGAGCGATTTAAACAAATGCATACGATCGCGTGTTCAACGAACGACAGCAAAGGAGCAATTTGTTCCTCAAGTGCTCGCCGCGCGGCAAAGAATTCCGTTGCACAGAGCCTTGTGCTCTATCATCGCTCTTTAAGATTTCACTTCCGCTCTTCTCGACACACAGCCGCTATCAGAGTAATTGATCGGTTCATTCGCTCTCCAAAGCGCAAACCGAGTTGCCCTTCAAAGCTACCCGATGACTAAACATTTGCAGACCAGCGCAAAGTAACTCACGCGAGCACCGCGGCTGATTATATTTGCCATCGCGAGTACACACATGTCGGCACATATTTATGCATGCACATAACACACTTTAGCCGATGTTAACGCACGGCGATGCTCGCTTCAACGTGCTCACGGAAATTGATACACGTTGTTTTAACGGATTCCGTTAATTCAGCGCCGGCTGCGAGGAATCCCAATTACCGGGCATGCCAAGAAATCGCGACGTCACTTTCTCGGGATTCCAGTAGAATAAGGTTCATTCTTGCCAGCCGTTTTATCACCTCGACTAGTGCCTCACCGCGCAGAATGATCCCCCTTCGGGATCCTGGTCATTATCACCTCGAAGCCCGCGATTAAGCGAGACTCTTTCTCCCTGGCCTGATATCGCCCGTAGACTGGACGTTAAATTAATTAATCTACGAATTATACCATTAACGAGTTTATCTAATCGCTCGACCGGGCCGGCCCCCGGGGCACTCATTCCCATCTGTCCAATGCCCCCAATGGATAATCTACCCGGTGTGAGTGGCTCGCGAACGATTTTTCCGCGGCGGATTCATCGAAGCGGGATACCTCCCGTTTTCTCTTGCGCCCCGTTTGAAAATTACTGCTTAAGCCTGATCCCGCGACAGACGATTCTTTTCTCAGCACCGCCGCCCCTCGGATAATCATTTCTCCCTTCCTCCTTTTCTCCTATTTTCCCCTGTTTCCCAGCGTTGCTCGCTGAAATTCGTTGAGCCAGGGAAACCCGTCCCAACTCCGCGGATAAACTGCGAGAAAGAATGGAAACGTATATTCGCCGGCTGGAACGGGGCCACATTCTCCTTTCTCATAGTTGCCCCGGTGGAAATTGAATTTCCAGGTTGACGATGCGATCGATTAACGTTACAAATCGCTTGGGGGAAGAACGGACGCCGCGGCGATCGATTGTTCGTGCCATGTAACTTCGTTTGCGCCGCTGATTTACGGGAGACAGTAATTTCGCGCAACAGTTTCCACGCCTAGCGATCGTATTTTATTATCGTTCCGCGAGTGCGATGAAATTTGCGGCTTCCCTTCGAATATACCCGACGGGAGACTGCGCTGCCATCTTGGCTCTTCGTCTTGCGCTCGCAGGTCCTCGGCTTCCTTTGAATTCGACGTCTGCGCGTCGAGTTTTCCTGCGAAAACCCTTTGTAACTGAAGCTTGCGGGCTTTCTATTTCTCTTGAAATAGAAGTCTGTTATCTGCATTCCGATGCCTTTACGAAAGTTTGCGGGAAAACGCGACGCAGTTTTGTCCCGCACGCCGGTGATCCATTTTCGCGTATCAGTGGCAGGTGAGGCTGAAGGCAGCAGAGAATGTCCTACACGAGTCGATTTGCAACGAGGCTGTAGTTCCGGGGGAATGGCATTTGAATAAGGGTGGAAGTTCTGCGCCGGTTTACAGAGGACATCAAAGTTAACTGGCGGCATTCTCGCGAATATGTGCGCGGCTCGAGCACGGAACAACTCACCGTCACCCTGGCCCGTGTGAGATCGTTCTTCTACCAGCGGGACGGTAGTTAGTTGCTGCTGACGCGGTTAACCGGCAAATCGGCTGAACCGATTAATCGGTGCTCATTGAGCAATCGATTCAGCCGACTAACACGTTTTTGTTCATTAAATCAACGGGTCGGTGTTGCGGATCCACGCGGCTGGTCATTAAATCGGCGAATTTATGGGCGTTACAATATTCAGGGGGAATTAACGCGAACGTCCATTTAGAAGGATAAGTGGTTTCGCCGAAACGATAACTTTGTTCTTGCGGATACATAGAAACTACCTACCAGCTAATTCTGATTCTGTTCGTCGCCGGAATAGAGTAAATAATTGTTGAACTGTATGGGCACAAAAGTTCCTTTGCGCCCCGGCTCGTGTAAAACATGCTCCGTGAAGTGAACCCCCTTGAATTGCCCGCTGAAGTTCGCTGCTTGAAAGTTCGCTTCGGGAACTGGACTTCGTGTAGGGCACTCGATTCAATGGCTCGCATCCTTCGTACTCGTGTGTTCTGCCCTGCCGCTTGTCACGTCCACGGTCTTGCCCACTTTCCTACACCCTTTGTCGTCCCATCTTGCTGACGGACAAGCTCCACGCCATTAGCAGGAATCATCGAACGCCTCTAAAGTGCTCATCCTCTTCCCTGAAATAGAAATCTCTCATCGAACAGTCGGCAAACGAGTTCTTCATTGCAACCCCGACGAAATTCTGTTCACCCAAAAGCGACAGTTCCGAGGAGTGATCAAATAGAAGCACACCAGTTAATGTAACTAACCGTCCCCTTCGACCTCAACGCGAGAAGAAGAAGGGCGCTCGTTTATTTTCAGGGGCTCGGGGTTCGTTCCACCGCTGCGCAGGCGATGAATTCTTATTCCCACGCTGTCCACGGGTAAATTTCGTCAGGATTCCAGGGAGAAGTGAATCTCAGGCAGCGGCCTTAAAACGCAGCTTCCATACGTGATACCGATTTCACACGTACCAACGTAGAATTACGTCCGCCTAGCCTTGCAGCAGTTCCCAGACGCCCGCGCACCCCCTGTGTACGCTCTCGCTTCTTCTTGCATCCTTGTTTCTCGGCCAGCCGTTCGTTTTGCTTGTCGAAACGTTCTTAAGCATCGTTGTCGGCCATTAAGATCTAACGACATCGTTGCACCAACGAGTGGTTCCCTGCTCGCGCAACCCCTCGCCCGCGAGGCTCCGACTTTCTCCAACCCCCACGTTCGCCACCGTCGCTTTTCCACCGTTTCGTGCTCCCTGTGTCGAGTCCTCCTGAGCTGCTGGCTTCGTAGGCGCGTGTTACGTGTATTATACGGCTCGCGAGCTTTTGATTGACGATACCGCGGCTCTGACGCGACTTCCGGGGGTGCGAGCATTCAAGGGTTGGCGTGAGTGGCGGTTCTTCGAGGTTCATTTCGATTTTCGAATGAAATTGGCAAGCAAGGGTAGGGGTAGCAACGACGAGATGGAATAATAACAACCTCAATTTATATTTACTTCAGATACATTGAGGCGAATGGGAATGGCGGGTTGATTTTAGATTGAATTATATTTCTTTTCAGAGAGGAAGATTCGTTCGACTGTTGCGAGAAACTCGATTCCGGGGTGAATGGTTTAGGTGATAAGGGATGGTTATAGGTCGTAATGGGAGATGTTACGAGGGGTGTAATGGAAGGATTGACACTGCGGGTTCATTAAAACGATTTGTAGTGTTGTTAGCTCGCACGCATTTATGGGCGCGATTGTGAAATTGTGTTCAATTTTAGCTCTACAGTGCGCGCTAATGGGTTAAAAAGTAGAAGCGGAAATAAATTGATGGTATTTAATTGAGGTATTTGATCAAAACTGTACATCAAGTGCCACCATGGATTTTTAATGAATGCCACAGATTTTATAATCGAGGACAATCCTATCCACCACCTGAGTAATTACATACTCGTGAAACATTGAATATCAAAAGTTCCTTCATAACAGAGCTAACGAGCTGAAAAAATTAACACCCGCAATTGTGCTGTAATCTAACGTACCACGGTTAAAAACTTTAATAACGTTCGTATCATTCAATATTCCATGCGAGAGCTTCTCCCTCCATAAAAGTATCTCGCGTCCAACATTTATAACACAATTCTGCCGTCCGTTCCATCGTTACACATGTTCCGTCGTCGAAACGCTGCTTCCCCATCTTTTCCGAAAACGTAACGCGTTTTTTCGAATCACGAAGGTGTATTCTTTAGCGCACAATATATCGAAATAACATTCACTGAAGCAGGGGGTGGAGGGGTGGGGCATTGAACAAACATAAACTCCCGCTCACATAACCGAGTAATTTGTCGAGCTTCAGCCCGTGGGCCCGGCCCGCCTGTAATATGTTACGAGGCAAACGCCGCGAAACGATATCGTAAAATTGCTGTTTTAAAGGGGGGCTGCATATTGCACGAGGGGGCGAGCGAGCATTCGTTTCTTCCGCGTCGCTCGGGAACGACGATAACTGCCAATGCGAATTTCTAACGGGCGGGCTGTTCACTTCGCGGCCGTTTTATGCCTTTAAATTCCAATACCTTCTGAAACCCCCGAGCGTTACCGGCGTTGAAACTTGGACGTTTACCCCGTGCCTACACGAAGGAATCTGTTCGAAAGGCTGTATCCTCCCTGATTCTGACACACAGAGCAGAGCCCCAAACTTTTACCCAACCATTCAGAAGCATGCTGTATAAACTGAGCCGGAAATAGCTTCACTTTCTACTCAACCCACCCTCTTCAATCCCTTCGTGTACTTGCCCCCTGCTCCCCCAATTGTCCTCCCGCCGCGGCGTCCAACTTTCTCGTTCATCCCTCTTCATCCACCCTCGCTCACCCTCCTCGCGCTTCTGTCCACTCCTCTATTTTCCCCCTACCCCTCCATCTATTATCTTGTCGTTATCGCGAGCGACGAGGACGCTCGAAACCGCTTTGGGAAACGATTCAAAGAAGCCGGGCGCGTTTGACACGATGGAAAGTTTCGCGCGACCCTCACCGTGGCCTCGTTCACAGACCAACTTCCCTCTCTACCGGCGGCAGCGGGGGTGGGCGGTGTACAAAGCGGCGATCGAGCCGCCGGGACTGCGAAATCAAAGGGCTGACTGCACGCCAGCAATTTCAATTCTTCGGGGTAATTTCTCTCCATTCAGGCGTCGACGTCTACGACGCTCCCTCTGTGGATGCTCGCTCTGTCCTTTAATGCCCGATCCCACCGCCGCGCCGACAGAAATGCGAGCTTTCTTCCCCCTCCAGCCGGTAATCCGTCTAAATTGGAATTTTATGAAGCCTCCGCCTTTTCCTTCCTCTCGCGGAGAAGCACGATCTCTTTCGTGCCCGTTTTTGCCTGTCGTCCTTCCAACCGGCACAGGCTCGTAAAGTGGAGTTTTGACGAGATCCCCTGACATGGCGTTCCCGCTACTGATCTACTTGCGTAAGAATGGTCCAAGGGAGTATCTATTTTGCTACCACTGAAGCTCCTTTCGCGGCGCTGCTTATCATATCGTAATCACGCCACTGTCGAGCATTTATTTAAATTACTTTGGTACAATAACCATTATAAAACCCGCCCATTACGCGGTTAATCCCCGTTTCGCAGTTACCCCGCGCGAGTATCGTCGTGCGCTTGGCTTAACGTTCTCGCAAGACCGCGATAGTCTTGTAGGAAGCGACAAGTCGTTGCTAGAAATGACCACAAAAAATCTGTAATTTTCAAATGATTTAAACAATATACTGTGGGATCAGGACCACGGAGAGTCTGCGTAGCTGTGGTGGTTAACGCTGGGTCGGGTTCGCTTCCCGGCGCCCGTGGCTCTCTTTTTCCGAGGTTCCCTAAAGCGTAGGAATTACGTCACCTACCGATTCCTACAACACGGTGTAACACTACACTCTCAAGGCATGGGCTGTTTATTCTTCAGAAGCAATCACCTCAATACGAGAATAGCGATCCCGAGGTACCTGAGTCGGTGAACCACTGCTGAGACCTTGGAAGATTTCTCGACTGTGAGTGTTTCGAGTGTCAGTGTTCTATTTACGGTATTTTCACACCCCTGGAATCGATGAAACAGCGATTTTTATTCGGTGGGGATGTTAATTTCATTTGATAGAAGCGGATAGATTGAAGAAATAATGAAGGTCCCATGCTGGGTAAAATAATTCAAGAGGTACGATGTACTTTCGAAGTTTCCTCGGTGAAAAAAATATTCTCGCCCTCCGTCGTCCGTCGGTGGTGTTAAAAAGTGAAATTCTGTCACGCTCTCGTGGCTAAATTAATAATTCCCAGCCACGCCGATAATTAAATCCGCCGATCGTCGTGGCGTCGAATCGTTCATAATTCATCGGGGGCAACGTTAACCGAGTTTTACCCGGGCAACATTCATCAACTACATTCTCTATTTTCACACGGTCTCTCCTAATTCCGAGGCTGGATCCGCTGGCCCCGGGAACACGAAATCCCAGCCCGAAAATCCATTATTCGTTTCGCCGGGACAAAAGGCCTCCTAACGCACTATAGACCAGAGAATACTCACGTTTCTCTATTACACCCCCCCCCCCCCGAGACTTGGAAATTGAAAACGTCGGTATTTAACGAACGTCTTGTTATTTATACCATTTAGTGGCACTAATGGGAAGCGTTAGATTAAATTAAATATTCACTGAAAAAGTGACAAAGGCATAAGAAGTGAGCGAGAGCTTAATCGAGCGAGCTTATTTCGAAATTCTCCGTAGTTATCGCAGAACCCGTGTCGCGTCCCTCAACATTTCCCATTCGAAAACTCCCTGCCGTTATTCCAAAATAAATCCACTCACTTCCCGTCCATGCGTCCAACTTCGAGCGAGCGACTCCGAAAGCTGCCGCTGGAGTGGTTGCAGCACAGAGACGGGGGTGGCTCTCTAAACGCGTCGTTTGTATGCGCGAAGGCTGCATAAGGAATTCGAGCGAGTGTTTGTCTTCGACGTTAGAAGGAAAGGGTGGCGAATTGGGGCGAGGGAGGGGCTGCGAGGCAGTGGCAACGAAAGCGAAGCGATGCAGAAAAGGGCGATCGCGTCGACGAGGAAAGGGATCACCTGCAGACAGCACATACAGCTCCGGGGATGGTGGGGTGCCGGGGGTTTGAAGATTAATGAAGTTTCGACCTTCCGGGATCGCGTACGGTCCGGGAAGGGGTGTAGTAGTACGATGCATATATACGGCGGGAAATAATGATCGGGAATGTATCGGGGAGCAGGGGATGGTAGCCTTTGAATGTGCAATGGGGGTGAACAAGGGGTGCGAGTTTCCGCTTTGACGCGTGATTTGGTCTTAATTGGGGGAACAGTTTATTCGCTGAGAGGGGTGGTTCAGTAGGAAATCGAAGTTTATTTTGTTTTCCTTTGGGGGAGGGTGGTAAGCTTAGTTTTCATTATACTAGTTTTCCATTGTGGAGAAATAATGGTACATGGATATTTCTAGCTTGCCAATGATTATGTAGGGTATTAATAATGTTTCGCTACCCCTTTGTGTCCACCATACCCACTTACCGTATGATTGTGTTAAACAGGCAGGAATATAGCGAGCAATTAAATAATAGATACGAGTAGTCAAAGGGGAATGGGACGAATAATCATCATACAGGGAAACAGGCTAATAAGATATTTAATTATACGGGCTCCAGTTTCGGGGTTTGAAGGTGCGTATCGAATTAATTCTGCGAATGAAAGCAGTCGCTGGCGCACGTATCAGTCCTCTATCAATTTGCTGACATTTCGTCGGGCACACATTTATTTCGCACCGCGGTACCGAATTTTTTAAAAACAATTTGCGGGAAATAAAACCCTCCCAACGGTATCAGGATCCCACAGCCGCATCAAAAGGCAGCATATATTATTCATCGTCCTTCATTTATGTCATTCAGTGTAAACTAAAAATAACATCAATCATTGCACGTGATAACAAATATACAAATGTACATTCGATACGTTTCCATGTTCGGTGATTTGTAGAGCTACTAGCGGATGCAACGAATACGACCCCGTTCGAAAGGAAATCATGAAATTATTTTGAAGTACCTATAGCGCTTCATAGACGTAGAATCGATGGCCTGTTCTTTTTTTATTACTTTCGTAGAAAGATGCAACGAGCGGTTAGAAGGTTCGCGATTAATGCAAAACCGTGGGGGCGAGCCTTTCCAATTTCGCCGGGTCCAACGTTTCACCGATCATTATGTATGAGCAACCCGGAAGAGACTGGCTTCCCAGCGAAATGAAAGGGAGGTGGGACGAGCAGGAGGCATCGCTGAGATTAATAAGATTCTACAGAATTGAAAGAAAGGGAAATCAATTTCGAAGGTAATGAAAAAATATCGATAGAACAGGAAAGGATACGATCCTCCATTCCCACCGATGCAGCCTCGAGCATGGAAATCAAAAGTTTCTAAAAATTTCAACGAAATCACCAAAATCGCCCCTTCGTGCTACTAATGAATAATATTCTACACCGTAGTCTACCACGATAAACTAACTTTTTCCCATCCATCGGGTTGAAGCGTCTACTATAAATAAATCGTATCGTGTGGTGGGAATTGCCCGAACTCCGCTATTAAAATAAATATAAATAATTGTCATCGTCGACTGTATTTATTCCTCAAACAGGGTCCCGCTGAAAAATTAATGGGGCGTTCGTATCACGCTTGTTCGCGTTCACTTTTTCGTGCAGCGAGTGTGAGACCAGCGGGAAATTGCGATTCACCCCGAAAAACGTCCCCGGCGGCTGGTTTGTTTTATCTAGAGGAGAGAAGTATATATATATCCCGGCACGCACGCGGTCGACCAGTGCGCGTGCATTCACCGTGAAATCGGTCTTTATTTAAACGTGCCAGTCTTAAAGCTCTGCCGCGCTAAAAACTTCGTATTAGGGCGTTCAATGGCCACAGGCTTTCCGCCCGGAAATTCCGCCATTGAAATCTGGCGCGGGCGAAATATGGCCGCGCCGCGCTGTATCAATTAACTGCTCTATCGGGTGGATCGACGCAGCCTTTTTCACCCCCCCCCCCCCCCCCCGCTGTCCCTGAGTAGCGATGGGAATTGCGACCCATCTGGTGCAAGGCTCCGAGCAACTCGTTCTCGCATGAAAGCCAGATACGCATGGAAACTGCTCGACCACCAGGCAGAGATACTTCGTAGTAAATGAGGCATGAATATTTTAAACAAATTACACCAGAATTTTTCAAGTCCAAGTACCTGAAACTTGAAGCACCGGAATTCTTCAGGAACTTCTTCCGCGACCAGTAGACGAACTGAATACAAGTGGCTAAGAAATTAGTATTGAATGTTTTGTACCTCACAGCGACTCGGAAGTACTGCAAGTTAATATCAGGTTGAAAGTTAATCGGATATTACTAGCTTCAACCGCTCCGAGGTACGTTGAAACATTCGAAGTTATGATCTACAGCTTCGGAGTTGGCGTGTTTATAATTTCCACGGTTTCGAGGGCGGCGCAAGGGGTGTCGGAGCCATCGCTAGTCCCGGGCGAACAATTATCGATTCTGGGGGAAAATGAAGGTCCCTTTTGACGGTTCACGCCTGGTCGTTACAAGCGGCTGAATGTGTGCCGCAAAAATATCCGGAAATTTCGATTGATGAGGCGCGATTTCCACGTTTACACGCCGACTTTAGCCCCGTTCATATCTACACTCCGACTCCCTCCTCCCCCCCCCCCCCGCCCTCCTCCCCGCCGACAGATTTCAACGAATGAAATTAAAATTTAAGCGAATGTAGTGCACCACGAAATATACGTTGATTTATAGTGCCCAGTTAACAACTCGGGTTTTTACTCGCGCCAGATCTCTCACCCTTGGAATATTTTTATTTATCGAAGCTCTTCTCGCGTTTTCAATGCAAACCTGCAATACCGGAGTTTCCCGTTTATTTATTTATTTACGTTCAGATTATGCTTCGGCCTCCCAGTATTTTCGAATATTTTTCAGCCGAGCAAACAGCAATAATATTCGGCTTGGGAAACGCCCATTTCCCCTAATATACAATTGTGCCGATTTTCGATTAACTTCTAAACGGTTAGATGATTTGTCGATGATTGATGCCGCTACAGATCCTCGAAGAAGGATCATTATAATCTTCGAACGTTCTCGCAGATAAGGTTTCCGCTGTACCGAATAAAAACTTGGAGGCAACAGCTACTCGGGGGAAATTCACTTAGCTCACTTTATAAAATCGCTTAAACTTAATAAAGTTTCAACTCCGTTATCAGGAGTTTGCCCCGATAACGAAGCGGGCGCTGTTCGGAAACGCTCCGCCTTGAAATCTTCCGGCGAGAGATCCCCGGCCCGACGTCGTCGGCTTCAAACACAACAAAGTCTTCCGAAGGCGCTCGGAAAGGAAACGCTGTTAAAACTGCCGCAAAGATCGTCAACATCTAGCCAGGCTAGACACACTCCAGAAGACCTCCCGTTTGTTCCAAGCTTCGAACGGCGAAAATTCTCCGTGCAACTTGATCCTCGGAATAGAATCCACATAGAATTCTCTGCAAACACTGAGAACGCTATGGCCGTCCATATAAATGCACTTTCAACAAATAGCGAAGAATTTCCAACAAATAATACCAAAGAATGAAAGAAAATTGCTGGACACGCCGACGCCACGGATAAAAGGTTGCCGCACGAAGTGTCGCCCGTTTTTCGGCCCGAAAAAAGAGTGACAAAAATTGTCGAGAGCGTGTTGCGCGTACTGGAAAGCGGGAAAAAGGAGACACGAACGATACGTCTCGTGTCAGGGCGATCTAATAACCAGAGGGGACGGGGGTGGATACGAGCCATCAGATTAAATACGACGTGGCGTTGTCGGGCTGGTCTGGTGCACCCGTTCATGAGCTATATACGTGGGACATAATATAGAACCGTCGGGTGCATCCTAAGCGAGACGCAAATATTTGCTCTAAACGCGGGGTTCCATCTGAATATCATCAGCAGCGATGCGCCAGGATCGCAAAATATTGCGACGCCGCTTGTTGCCATGTTCTGCCCCAAGTTTCGCGGAATACCGGTCCGTAGTCTATGAAAACTGGCAGGCATTCCGATGGAATAAGTCGAAAGCTTGTTTTCCAACAGAAAAGGAAAAGGGAGAGGAAGGGAGAGGGGAAGAGAGATAGAACCTATTGATGCTATTGTTAAAGGTGTTTTTGCAAACTTTGACGAATTTAATCTGAATTAGGTATCCCCTGGCAAAGGTCTGATTGAACTCCCCGCAAGTGTCGTCGTGAATCGAAGCATCCGTATTTACACCTTTGACAACTGAAAAGGGATGAAAAAGAAGGATCCGGAGAGATGCGATCTAGGTTACGGAGAAGGTAGCGTGTTTCGTTCTGGAGCAGATATACAGTGGACCCGCTAGTCAGATTACTTGGCAAATCCTGCCTTAGACACAAGGGTATTCGGTGCTGGGACGAGGGATCTCCTCGAAGGTATCAGGGACTGATCGAGAACTTGCACGAATAGGGATTGACGGAAGGTTCTTTGGCAATGATCGCGTTACGGACGAGATACCCCTCAGGCTTGAAGATTCCAGAAAAGTAGAAGTACAAATAAGCTTTTTTGCTAATTTATAATAATTTTTTATTTAAAATAATTTTTTGCCCATCTCTGGACTCTCGAGTCAACGTACCTTCGTTAGCCGCGTTTACCAGATTCGGCGCGCTCTGCTGTGGCGCCATTTAGGGAAACAATTTCTGTTCGGTTTGAAAAGCGCGTAACATCATAAATACCACGGAGCTCCTTATTAACAGGCACGGCCCGTGGCTCGGTCAGTCGATTTGTAAACGGGAGTCTCGAAACAGCGCGAGCAGTTCGTAAACAGAGAGCAGGACCATAAATCGACGTCGTGGTAATAATTACGACTACTTGGTTGCAGCGGGAGCAACAATTATTTCTGGGAGCGGCAGCTGCCCGACTCGCCACCGCGATAATTTATCCCGCGCTAATATACTGCCGTTTAATTCGCGTCTTTTTTTCTCCCTCCGCGCGATCTGCGTCAAACGGTGTTTGTGAAAAAATTGTGTCTTCATGTGTAACGGAATTCTGAAAATGCCACGATCTTTTTTATCCTCACACCCCTACAGCACACTTTATTGCATGAATGTCCCAGTTACGTTGCGCTGCAACATTTGAAACATTGCACGGAATGTCCCCGAAACGTTACAAGTACATTGCTATGTCCGCCCCTATGCAACATTGCGGCAGTTATTTCTGCAACGTTGTTTCGGGGATTTTTCAGCAATGGTCACGGAACGTTTCGGGGATATTTCATCAATGGTCACGGAACGTTCCGGAGATTTTACAGCAATGGTCACGCAACGTTCCGGACAATAGGCCACAAATAAAAATATCGGTAGTATTATAGTAATTATTCCGTGCTGCGAGGGACAACGACGTAGACATGAATGTGTGCAGAATCGTAGTAGTATAACGTCGATGTGTTTTTAATAAATAGAAAATTCTTTTACCTCAGTAAGATTCGAAACCATGACCTCGAGCACCGTAGACGAACACTTTACCGCTGCAGCTACAACCGTTGATTGAAAAGATTGCTTACGAATTCGAAGTTGAACTCCTACCGTGCATAACATTAAACTCAAATTATTCAAAAATGAAGGCTCGTTTTGACAACCCCATTATATCTCCCTAATGGTGGAGCTGGATATCTCACAACAAATTCATTTCGACGCTTGATGCTATATTAAATTGATTCATATTTTGTTATGAAATATCCAGCGTAGTACAAGAAACGATTTTTTTTTAGTTTGTACTACATTTTTAATACAATTGTTTAACAAATTTTTTTTATATATTTTTCATTTTCTAGTTTTTAGTGTTTGTGGATTTACATTGCACAGCTCAGACAACTTTACAAATATCTTTCATTGCCGTATACAGTTCAACAGTTTGCTTAAATCTTATCGTGATAATTAAGTAATTGTATTAATTATTTATATCACATATTTTTTATATCACATATTAATGTCCCAATTACTGCCAGAGTCCCTATTATTCCCATTTAATTTATTGTACATAACAAAAACGTCTCGCGATGTCGAGTCTAAATTTAGAAGTCCGTATTATTGGCGGACGCTGCAGGAACGGCACCGTGTGCCGTTCAGGCAACATTCGTATATAATACGGATTGTGAATTACAAAATGACTACCTTAAATACCTAGTTAACGTTATCGTAACGAACGAAAATGTCTTCTAATCCCCTAGTAAAAACGTTCCCTGCAGTTCCAGAAATATCAGGTAAAATTTGGCTCGGGACACCCCGTATTTTCGTGCAGGTCCCGTCTGATGGAAATCACCGAAACGCTTCAGAATTCCCGCGAAAATGATAACGTTGAAAATTCGCTGGCTGGCTGGCTGGAATCGAAGCTAACTCCGAGATGTCAGCCGCGTATGGTCGACTCTCAAAAATGGATATAAATCCGTATCCGGATTAAGTCTTGAATTTTTTACGAGGGACGGAATACCATCAGATTTCATCTGCACGCGCTAAAGCCCCCGTCTTCCGTCGGAAAAGGGGTGGCACGATCGAAAAACACCGCACAGGAAGCTTGTTCAACGATCCTCCGACAGTTCTCCGTTACCTTTGAAGGATAACGACGCAATTTCTATTCATGATTCAGATTAATGAAAATATAATCGCGCCTACAAACGCATTCGCATTAACGCTGATCACGCGGCCTCCATCTCCGCTGATCTCTGTGTGCCTGCGCATTAAGTGATCGCGCGTGTATGGTTATTAATGATTCTTCTGACATATTGTCCAGGAGATTCATACCAAACATAGAATTACGCTTTGGGTAGCTTCAGAATGCAAGCCAATTAATTAGGCCGAAGTAAATGTGTCGTCGATACGCGTAGACTTTGATAGGGGATCTTCCAATTATTCTGAATAGGTAGGTACTATATTTCTATCACCTATGATTTTACTTTTTGATAGTTGAACGTTCTTCGTCAACCTTTATTGCCACGCGAGTACAATTAAGTAGAGCAGTCCAGGTTTAGAAATACGCTGCAGGAAGATCCTTAAATCAAAGTCTACGAGGTTACTTGGAAGGAGGAGAGGGCAACACGTTCATTTCCGTGGGAAATATTTTCGGTAACTCAGTGGGAAATGAGAAACGATGCCCCGTAATGAATTATACGCGGATTTACCGTGTGCCAAACGCTCCGGGTCTCATTACAATATATTACCACTGTAAATGCAGGCGCCGCAGCAGCTCAGCGTCCGCGTCGCGTCACATAAATAATATGTTCCGCATAGATTTCCGAAATCATGAATATGAAACGTGCACGGAGGCTGCCGCGAGAAAATGCTGCCTCGCGCGCGCCCGGGACAAAGTTTTTTTAAATTAGATGAATACATCGCGAATGTGTCTCGGTTGCTCCCTATCCTCCGATACCCGTGCACGTACACAGATTATAAATAACGAGGCGCGCGTTTAGACGTAGGTAACACAGGTTCTCAGAATACATGGGATGCTAGCGAGACCTGAATATTCCGCGATAGTTTTATCCTCGCTCGCAGATTAACGCGAAATTTCGCGCAGCTCTGTAAGTAACGTTCGTTAAACGAGTAAATTACAGGGCGCCGCTGGGGTGAACGTCACTGGCCATGCTCGATGGGTCTTCCATTAATCTCGTTAAACGGGGAAAAAACGTGTCTCCGCCGGAGCAACAGATTATATCGTTCACCGTAACTTCCATTTACAGTATTCGCAGCATTAAAGAGGCGGCCAGGCAGCTGGGATGAAGGAACGACCTTTGATTGCGTTTACGTGACAGGCCTGCATCTAGATGGCAATCAAAATACATTATGTACAATTTGCGCTTTTCGTGCCCCTGTAACAGCATTCAACTCTGGCCGACGGAACACCTTTCACGATAAAACTCCATCTTACGTTTAAATGAAAATTAAGCTGCTGCCTCGAAAAGTGGTGGCCAGAGTTAACGGTAGGATTTTACGGCCATTTCAGATCCATTTACCTCAGCGCGGGGTATATTAAATGTGGCAGTGTAGAATTCTGATTCAAAGCAATCGATAACCCTGCGCTTGGAGTGTCGATACCATTGGATCTTCGAGCCGCGGAAGAGTGGAAGTTCCTCGAGTGTCGTTTTCACGACCCCGTCCCTGTTCTTGATCACGGGGCGACGCTCTTCCATCGGCAATAATGGAGGATCGGTGTAAATCGATCAGTCCTCGATACAACGCACCGAGTCAGTAGACGTATCCGCGGGCTGTGCCGTTGCTGTTCCAAACATTCAGCTTCCGCGGCGCGACGACGTGGCGCAAATGGGATTTTTCGGCCCCGGTATCGTGTCGTTTGATCGCGCTGTAATTGCACTCGGAAATTACTAGACGCGTGTCCGTGTGCGTGCACACAGGCCGATCCTCCAGCCATGTGGAAAATGAGAATCCCACTGATCCTGCCTGTCGCTGGGCATTGTCATACTGAGTTTTAAATCACCGCGATCGCGTGCTGCCTGCTGTCCTCTGTACTCCAAGTAATACAAATCTCTGCGCTTTGTAAGCTGTACGCGTTCGAGTGTCCGAAGATTCATCCAAGTTATCGCGGAAGTAGATCACAAGTGGCAACCTTCAAAATCGCTACGTTTCCTCATCGGCTTGACACTTTGCCCTGACATTGATTGGGCTGAGCTTCGATCCCATCAAGCCCTTGGGCCGTTTCGGGGCTCTATCGATTACACTGGCCAGTCGATTCCATATCCATTCGTCCCTCGACCATTGTCCCCTCTAACGACGAAGTAGAATTGGCCCTGCGATAATGGAGCGTCGATGTAAACGGATCAACCTGCGATAATCCGTCGCCGACAGAAGAACTCTGGCTGGTACTGGCGAAATGTAGGCTACTTAGGAGTCTGGAGTGCCACCCGAGATCGTACGTGTACCCTGATCCCTGATAGAGCTGGTGTTATCGTCACCTGACATCTTGTTTCCTGGCTGATGTAGCTTGATCTTCTCGGGGTTGTCAAGTGGAAGGTGCGGCTCACCCTCTTTCTCCATTTCCCTCACCATTTCTTTCACCATTCTGTGTATTCCCTGGATGGGGGCACGGGGTGGTCTCTGCGGGAGAAGGAAAGGAGACTGTCTTTTCATAAATCACGTAGCGATTTCAATTGTAGTTATTTCACAAAGTTACCATATATAGACTATAGCAAGCTTGAGAGTGTACTTGAATTGTTAGTCCTTTTCTTCTTTACCCCCGCACACATTTTCTCCCCCATTTCAATATAAATTACTCCGCACAAGATTCGAAATTAATACGATTATTATAGAGAATAATATATCAAAATTTCCAGGTCACAGACAATACCAATTCGCGAGCAAACGGTAATAAATAGAAAGATTACGCCCCCGGTGTGATACTTCCCATTAATATTCCATCGAAACGTAGCAATTTCAAGCATGAATGTCCCCTAATTATACAGATTTCGTGCTGGTTCTCGGATAATCGCGGGACGCGTCATCAACAGCGTGTAACGTTCTTTTTCAGTAATCAACACCGTTTGTCGCCGCCCCGTGCGAACGGGCATGCATTTTGTAATTGATGGCAACATTTGGCGGGAAAATGAATTCTTGCCATTCACGGGACGCGGGCTCCCGCGTTCACGAGCGCTCGCCCGTTGAATCGAACGAATCTCTTTGGCGGTGCTTGCGCTGGAAACAAAGGGAACGTTTCTCCCGGGCCAGCGGCATTGACGCGCCACGGGAATACCTGGGAAATGTTCTTTCGCGGATGAAACTCGTGGCGATGACGCGCGAAAGGCGAGCGTCTCCCGCGTCTAGACCGTGAAGGGCGCTCGAAACGCTTCTGTGCCCGCACAGAGGCGAAGATAAGCGGCGACCAAGAAAATTATGAAAGCGGAAAGTAACGAGCTCACGGTGAATTTAGCTCGGGCGGTATCCCGAAGTCTTCTCGGAGGATTCCCTTCGTGCATTGGTCGCAACAGGCACCCTTCAATGCCTCTGAGAGGATTGCCTTCGACTCTTGCAGAAACTTCCCTCCTTTCTTCCTGGAAATTGGCCTTTCTTTCGCCCCGTAATCGGATGAATGATTCCCCGGCGAACGTCCCACGGAAATTCCGCGAGTAGATGAAAGGATCGATGATTCATGAGACACGGTGTGCACGGCGGGAATAATTTTGCCGTTTGCGAGAGAAAACGAAGGGATCGTAGGGGATAAATGGAGGATCGACGGGGCGAGGGTCCGATTTATTTCATTTAGCCACAATGGCGTTAATCTGGCCTGGATAAAGGATGGATGAATCCTGGAGCTACACTCGAGTCGTTAGTCGTTTCAAAATTCTCCAGTGAGCCATCGATTTTGCAGGGCGTTACATGTGACGGTGTTTAACAATGAAAGATTGAACGATCCCCTGGATTCAGGTGTCATGTGCTAGCAGATCATTTTTAATACCTGCAGCTTGGCTTTATCTTCCACTTCTGATTGCAAATAAATTTTCCGAGGGAATGTTGATAGACACGGTAAGGTGTAAATTCGGGGTTGCTTGGTATTTGTGCTCCTCAGTGCACACTTACTATTTCTCGAGCAAAAAGCACTGATAAGACGTGATCATCACTTTCTCGCTCTCAACCCTCATGTCTCATTATTTCAACCACCTCTTCCCCGTGATGGCAAAAGGAAAAGGGAGATTTAAAGTGATTGATATTAAGTTCGAAAGTCCATTGTACGCGAGAATTGCTATAAGAAACGTTAGCCTGAAACAAAGTAGGTGGCTTTATAATGTGTAATAGGACTCGGAGGAACGTTGCTAATCCTCGCAGAATCACAATGAGACTTCCCGAGCTTTCGCAGGTTTCTCCTTCTCTAATTATCTTGCCGATCAGATAACGCGGCTGGCATCTCCTTTGCTTTCGTTTCCCCCGCCTATTGTCTTCGCATCCCCTTCCTTCGGCACAGGCTCAATTATCCCGCAGTATCCATTCTAACTCCATTCGCATGAAACTTTTAACGTTCAAGTGAAATTTATAACAGTCACATCTCAAGACGCTCTCTTTAACGTTCAAGTAAAACTTACGACAGTAACTTCTCAAGATTCCCGCGTCTATCTGACGTTTACTTTTCCCACTTCTGAGATCAGAAACAAAACCATACATTACCCGAACAGCCGAATGTGATGGCACTTTATGAACCAATTTCTTTGCCGCTGTATATTGCCACGATATAACCCGGCCAATAAATTCCTGGCCCAGTCACCAACAGAATAATCCGTCCCAATTCCGTCAATAACTTTTCTCTCGATTCGAATCACCACGATTTTCTTTTTCTTTTTTTTGCCACGGAGAAACAACCGACTGCATTTTTCACGTCATCCCTGACGGCTCTCCCCTCCCCCCCCCCTGCCGCCAGAAAATTCGATACCGAGGGAAGATGAAGCGCGACCAGTGAATTCACGTCGCGGCAAAGTTCGATGGCTCGATTATAGCTGGGGACGAATCAATCCCGTCCAATTTGGGTGGATCGAACGCGAAAGAATCCCCGGCTATATCTGCTGATCCACACAAGGATTGCCGCCGGGGCAAAATCCAATAACGCCCGGCGTGATACGCGCGGCATCTTCGGCGTTTTTGCGTCGGGATATCCTGTTTCCCATGGGTCACTACGCTCTGCCCATTGTCGTTGCTCTGACGGAGCACAAAAGCGAGGGGAGTGGACGCGACGAATTTGCCCTTCGCTTTGACGCGTTCTTTCAAAAATGAGGGGGAAAAAATGGAAGGTGGCAATTGGTTTGTCGTTTTCGTTTTGCTTCTATCGTTTCTCTGGCTATCTATTGTGTCGCTAGATCAATGGCGAAGGTCTGGAACCCCGAGGAGAGTCTGGGCGATGTCGCTTTTCCGCGAGGGAAAATCGAACGGAGCGATCGAAGGAGTCCGATATGGCTCGGAATGGGAATCGCACAATTCGGTGTTCGTCGACTGTTCACTGGTGTAACGCGATGCGACGGAGGAAGGAAATTACTGGCAAAAGGCTTGTCTGACTTGTCTGGGTAAGGGAGGAGAAGAATAATGGAGGGAATGGCGGAAACTTGAGAACTGAAGTCTGTGCGTGATTTCGTGCACCGCTTCCAACATTTCTAATATTTAAATTCACTCGTGCAATTCAATTTATTCGTAGGCTTTGCTTCCCGCGTGGCTCTACGTGTTTGCAAAAGGACTTTTAATACACACGATCGTTATAACAGAATGAAACTTTAATCTTAGTAGGTAAGGTTTGCAAATTACAATAGAATATTCTATGCCTATTCAGATCTCGCGATCTCATTTTATTTGCCCCATTTATCCCCAATACTAAAATTAATCTCGAAATCGGAGCACACTGGCGAACTAATCTCGAACGTCAGGATAACTTTACGCGAGGTTGCAAAATATAACTCCGTTACGCGAACCCTGTTCCCCAATGCAATCTTGGCTGTCTGCTTGCTTTCCGTATCTTCTTTTGCTCTCCTGCCGTGTAAAAATTGAATGACAATGTGTGACGTGCTCTTCTTTGTACAGCCATTCTCGTTCTACCTACACGAATTCAAAGTTATCAAATTTCGTCGCAACGATTCCCCAGATATATTCGTACGTCTATCAGAAGTTGGTAAATTCGTTTCGAAAGAGCAAGAGACTATTCAGAACACCTATATTCCTTTATCGTTTCCTCGGCATACTACCGCGATATTGTCACGTAAAATAAACACAGGAACTTTCCAATGATTACGGACGAAGTGAATGAACAGATGTGGATGAAAAAGGTGTTCCTGCTCGAAGAGGGTAAAGGAAAGTTTCGTCTAATCGTGAAATTACCTCGGCGAATCAGTCACACCTCCCAAACACTCTTCCTCAAGAGGAAGCCTATAGACAGGATGACCAGAACGTTGGCAAAGATCGCTATGAAGCAGAGCCCGACGATGTACGCCGTAATCCACATCAGATCCAACGTTATCGCGTCAAGGCAGCCCGGTCGTCGTCCGCTCCTCTTCTTTCCCCCGCTGTTATCGTCTCCGCCGTGGCTAAGTACAAAGGGAACATTCGACGAAGTGGAGAGGAGGCCCCGTCCCAAAGGTTTCCTTCTCCCTATCTTTCCCTCTTCCACTTCACGAGATGGTGAAGAGAGGCAGTGGCGTAGCGAAAGTCCAAGGTCGTCCATCACCTGACTCTTCGAAGAATCAGGGGAAATATGTCCTTATTCTACGATTTCCCGTCCCGCAGTGTCGGCCATTTCAGATAAACAGGCTAATAATAGTTTAGAGATAACTGAAACGATTATTTGTGGTATCAGAGGAATCGAACTGCGGTCGCTTTCGGTTGTTATTCAGTGTCGCAGGTACGACGCCATTGCAATCTACCGGAGACCGTCTCCTTAACGCAGTTTGTTCGAGTATTTACAGTGCTCAGGGTGCTCAGGTCGCTTTCCCCTAAAGGAAATGCTACCAATCTTCTGCAATCGTGGCAGTGATAGTATAGAATCCGTGGAAAACTAGTGAAACTACTTGATGGTATCGGGAAGTGGGTTTCTCTGTGTTGTAGGTGGGAATGTTAATATCTGAGCCATCGAGCCCTGACGTTAGTGCCTTTTGTGTGTTTGTACTGTAAATTCGTAGACAAAATTACCTAAAATGTTCCTCAACATTTCATGGGGCCATGAGATTCCGCTAGTTCCATTCACCACCGCTCAGAGAATCTGCACGTTTCCACCCCGCCATGAAAAGGCAACGCAGTATTTAATGAAACCCACTTCAACGGTATCTTTATCCTAAACAGAGATTCAGCTCCCCTCTAAACAAAAGCGCCGAATAAACAGCTGGAATGAAATTCCTGGCTACGCCACTGAAGGGGCAGGCCGAAGGGAACGAGGGAAAGTGGTGAATGTGAAGTGGCGCTGGCGTGGCTCCTCTTCGGCGCAACCCTCTCTCGGTGCTACACTAATGAGACGCAAAAGCTTTTGCGCTTAAAGGGTGACGATGCCGTGGCGTCGATTAATGAATGTCGCCTGTTTCGTGCCTCGTGTCCCTAGCTGTTATCAACGCGATAACGGCCTCGTGTCTCCGTACGCGCGGCAACCCTCTCTCGTTTCTTCCGCTCCGCTCCTCCCAGACGCTCGTGGTTATTCTGCCCAGAAAAACGCGGCTGGGAGTTACGCTGGGACACGTTCATTACTGAGGACAGGAATATGGAGGTGCAGGGGAAACGTGTACATATGTTATTTTGGAGTACAGTGTTCTGAGACACTCTCAGGGGATTGTTGACCGTGGGGGTAGTCCCTGAACACCGTACAAAAGAAAACTTCCAAGTCGACAGTCCTCGAATTCCAATACTTCGCACAAAACACACCCTCTTCCATTAATCGAAACCTCCCCTTGCCTGGCTCCACTCACCACCGATTCACTCCTTGTTCTCCGTTTCGTTTTCATTTTCATTTTCATTTTGTCGTTTCGTGGCGCTTGCACGCCGAACGTTCCCGCGCGAGACCTCTCGCTCCTCTTCGTTCATCTTAATTGCCCCCATTGTTCGGGTTGTTCGCCGTCGAGCGTCTTCCGCGAGGCTCTTGGAGCGTCTGCACGGCTGGTCGCGACAAACGCAGAAGGGGCGGAGGCAAAAAGGGAAAATCGCTTTTTTCCTCTCGTCGACGGGCCCGTTCATCGCCGCCTCTTCAGCACAGGGGACACTTCGCCGTCGCTTCGCCGACGCGTTGCGCCCTTTTTTCATCGGGACACGCGCGTGCTGGTTTACTTTCTCGAGTCCCCGGGCCTTGTGTTACTCGCTGCGCGCATTCTGCAGCCTCGAGTGCGGCTGCGAGTGCATCGCAATTTTCGAGACGGCGTCTTTTTCGAGAGACGTGTATCGCCGTTATTACCTCTGCTTTCGTCGAATTACGTCCGACCTTCTCATGTTCCTTCATGTTTGTAAAATTATGTACTGGCAGATCCTCGATACCACGATAAGATTCCATTTAAAAAACAGCGGCAATTAGACGGAGTCCAGCGCAAAGGTTAATGTATACCCCGCGATCCCCCAGCGAGATTAGAAAGGGGATAGAAGATAGCAAAAGTGTAATCGAGGGGGAAAATGTCGATATTATGGGCTCGAGATATCCCGCAGATAAGGTCGATCGAGGCGATCTCTTTCTCAACTCGGGGACACGAAAGTTGTTAGAACGTGCGCGCTGGCGAGAGGGAAAACTGATCGACGTTCAACTTTCGACTTTCAGCCGTCAACATATTTTCTCGCTCCTTCTAGAAACTTCTTTCTCCCCGTTCGCTTTACCTAAAGAAACCCTTCCAAATCTCCCCTTATTTCTTACGAAGGGTGTTACAGAAAGTTCCAAAGAAACCTCCGCTCATTTACCCCGCGCGGGCATTCAGATATTCCACTGATAGTGCCTCCAAGAAGAAAGGTACACGGGCCGAAATACCTTCACCGTCGGCAGTACGGTCAATTCCCACATCGTGCTCGTCGAAAATGAAAGAGAAAGGGGGTGGCCCTCGTACTCGCCCCTAGGTACATATTCCAAGTCCATTCGTAACTTCGTCGGGCGACGCGTAGAAAAACGCTGACAGCGCTCAGAGCGGCTCCTTTGTGCCGTTTTCTCCGCGCACATCTAATTAGCCCGCATGAATTAAATTCCACCCTTTGTTCTCGGCGGATCCATCCCCCTTCCCCCCCCCCCCCCCCCCACCCCGGGAGTAACCAGTATCGTGTTACATTTTCCCGTTCCAACGGCCGACGCGCTGTCCCCGCAAAAACACACACGCTGGTGTACTCGGTGGACCATATTTTTTCCTCCCCCTCCATCGCGCCAGCAGACCCCCTTTTTTTTCTCCCCCACTTTTATGAGCCGCTTGCTTGTTCGCTGCCATGCCAGGCGTGAAGCGTTTCCGTTATCGACGTTGCTGCTTTTCCGTGTACTCGCCGCCGTTAATCGCCCTATTGTTCGCCACGTCGGACGTCGTCGTCTTCGGTAAGCCTCCTACGAATGTACGCGCCTAAGCCACCCCCTACATGCACGCGGACAATACAGGGACATAGCTGAAGCCGATAGACACGGGCGCCGCCGACGTGTATCGGGGACAAACCAGCCACCCCTACTCGAGCCTCCTCAAGGCGCCTATGTGTACATTCATCCCCCTGCTATGTGTGACACGTGGGTGGACCACCTGGAAGGAGCTTAAAGGGGAATTACAGGCAGAGGGGCAGCGAGAACGGGCCCCTGGCCCGTGCAATCCAGCTGCACCGGACTCGCCTGGTGTCAGGCTGCCGGAGCCAAGTCCCCCGTTGCCAAGCATTCCAGTCATATTTATATTGCGCGTGTTTCGTGCCGGAACCTGGGGGAGAACGACCCGTGACACGCAGTCAGAAACGAACCGGAAGGCGCGCGACGTGAAAGTGACGCATGGTCCGAGGGTTGACGAAGGGGAGACCGAGCGTGGGAGGGTATCGATGCTTTGTGGGTAAGGTTGATAAATTTGGTGGATAGAGGGTTGGGGTATTTGGGGCTGTTACCAAAAACCATGCTTCGGACGTTGATTAGTAGGCGTTTGAGAAGTGGAGATTCTCTCTGCCTACCAGCTACAATGAGTAGCTGACGTAGCGGGACTTTAAGGATGTGTCGGACGTACAATACCAGACAAAAGCATATGAAATTTGAAATACTTGAATATCTACGTCTTACGCATAGTAAAACTAGATGTAAGAAACTCGAACGACAGTTGGAGTCTTATTTTTACTCCTAGGAAGGTATCTTTCACTTTTCAAATGCTTTCTCAAGCATTATTTGCTAAACTTTTGGCAGTGAAAATGCCCAGAATTCAAAATTTTCTCAAGTTATAATTTATTTCTTTAAAACGGTGAAGTGAAAACAAGTGAAACTCGGCAGATATTTTCATGTACCCATATACTGCATGTACAAAAAAATTGAAAACATTGGCACTATTTCTTCAACATTTTTTCAGACGGTTTATCCGTCAAGGTCGTCTCTTTCCACAAGAGTACGGGTGAAATCAGTGAAAATTAAAATCGTTATAACTCAATAACCGTTCAGTGAATTCGTTTAAAATTTTTGGAGCACATCAGGAAGATTAAAAAGAACAATCTCACAAATTTTCATCAACTTGGCACGATTTTGAAAATAGGTCCAATACATCCTTAAGTCTTCGTTTCAATCCTCATTACCAGATGATCCTTTATCACGACTGCGCCGTCGTTTACACTCAATTTTCGTCGATCATATTTTTCCATTACACTTCCTCGTCCGGCTCCCCATGGCGGCTCTGCGCCCTGTTAATAAATGAATCGTCCAGAAATGGACAAACTCACCCTCGTGCCCGAGGGAACAGAGCCGTGCACGATCATCGGAGTGCAGTCCTTCGCCCCTCCGAGCTGGTAGTACCTATTTCATGGCACTGGAGCAGAGGGAAATTCATCTGGATTGGTAGGATGGTGGTAAGTGGAGCGAGATCGTGGCTGTTCTTTCACAACATTCTCGTGGCCGCGTTTCCTCGGGAACGAGCTTGATAAGGAGGAACTCTCGAATCGTTCGTTATACAAGGGATGCGTGTGGAGGCTGGTAATACGCGGAGTCGTGTCTGGAGTCGCACTGAACGTGGCGTGGACAATACACTCTCTGTATCGTTTGCTTTTTACAGAAACAAGTACTGGCCAGCTTCCTCCGCGACGATATAATTATCGCGCGTAACACTTTCTATTTTTCCGAGCGGTATTTACAGCTGCGCACCGTGGTTGGCGATTTTACTCCTTTCGTGACTTCCTGGGTGATTATAAGTCGACAGGGATTAATCAATTTAAAATTAATACTGTCAGCGTGTCGATGATTATTTCCGCGGTCGTCGATGTTGGTGGCTTTTAATCCCCATAAAGCCTATCAGCTTTCACAGGAAATCGAAAGATACACGAGTTTACGCGAGTGTGTGCCGATAATGCCGTAGCTAGGAGGTTTACAACTTTCACGGAAGATTCGATCGTGGAAATCGCTTGTTTAATAACAGGGCGGAGCGAGCGCAGCGGTTCATCCCTGGAAATATCCGGACGAGAAGTACATGGGAAGCACCAGCGTTCTTTACCGCATTTCAGGATTTATGGCAGAGGAAATCCGATTTTCCACGCGGTGACGGCGCTAACAGGAAATTCACGTGATAATCATCGTTAAGTAGCCTGCCACAGAGAATCAAATGTTTGCCGGGGATTCCGTTTACCCTTTTTACCGCGACATCCAGTCAGATCCGCTGGACTCTGCCGCTTCGCTCGACGATTCATTAAATTTGATTAGCTGATTAATTGTGACAGCCGATGGAGACAGTACAAAGAGGATGGAATTTCAAACGGGAGCGTAACGGACTAACCCACGACGCATCCGCGAGTTGTCCATTCGGATTTCAACCGTGACGGTCGTCGAACGGGCCGCGGGGAAAAAACAAGGAAGAAGGGAAAGGGAAAAGAGTGGTGGAAAAAGAGGAAAAGAGGGCAGTTCGGAGATTTTTTCAGCCTGGGACACGAGCTACTCGACGGTGAACGCGCTCGCAGAGGATCCTCCCGTGATGAATTCGCATCGACGCTTTTCCGCGCTCCTCCTCACCCAGTTGCTGGCTTAGCTTTCGAATCAATTTCGTCGTCGACGAACTGCCACCTGACGCGTGTCCTCATCGCTCTCGAAAATCGGCGGATCAACGTGACGAACAATCGTACGGGCCAGGCCAGCGCGAGCGTTATCAGCGAGTTCGTCGGGGCGAGCATCGAACGGGGAACGAAAATTCGAATGGAGCGAGGGAGCAAGAGAGCGGGCTATTTTCACAGACGACACGCTTTTTCTTCTCAATTTGCTCCATTTTCTCCCCTCGTTTCTTTTTTTTTTTTTTGGACATCAACCATCCACGCACCAACGAAGTTGCGTAACGCTTCGCGCAGGAAGCTGGCCTGGCATCGATCTGCTCGTTTCCAGGCTGTTTTCAGCCTCGTTTGCCCGACGAACAACCCTCCATCACGCTCTTTTACAGCTTCCTCTTTGTACGCGGCGGATAAAAATAATTTACCCGTGAACCGGCGTGTCCACCCCCTGGCTAGAGAACGCTGCGCGAAGCCAGTTTATAGGAGTTTATGGGATTTTGGTTGAATGTTTCATCAGTCTATTTCACGTGGCTGCTTCAGTGTAAGCGAATTAATTACTAATGGATATCGCGATCAACACACTCTAATTCCAGCATCCATGGGCACCATTTCGACCATCCTGGAGATATGATTAATCACTGACATCGGTTTTGCGGTTCCCTTCATCCACTAAACAATAACAAAACCCTCTATGCTCCTCAACTATCAAGCAAATACATTGTATCATTAAGCATCGCTTCCCGTGCCCCAGTCTCGTGTGTTCCACTAGAAATTAGCATCGATTCGCGTGGTTATTACCTCGCCAGAGCCTCGAATTGATAGCGAGGCAACCACCCCGGCAAAAAGGGTGCATGGCCCACGGTCATAAGTACCGGGGATCATCGGTGTTCCTTTTTTCCGCGTCGCCTGAACTCGTGTCGGGTGGAGAACGATAAGCACCCGATTATGCCAAGCTCGTAATTCAACCGGAAAGCAACTCTTCCTTTTTCGTTTCCTGCTTGGCGCCAAGGGCTCGTAAATTTCATAACGTATTCGGCAAAAACCACTCACGTTCTCTATCCAAACCATCTTGCCCTCTATGCTGGATTACATATTTTTTTCCACAGTGATTTGTGAAGGCTCGCAAGTATCCTTGTATCAGCTTTCGTGGAACATCCTTTTCGATTATAATATTCGAGCTTTGCGAAGTTTCTCGGAAGGTCGGGTGAATGTTATTTCTTCGATCGTGTCACGCTATCGCGAAGGTTGTTAAAAATTCTGAGACCCTCGGGGACATGCGTAGCAATTAATATTATACCGTGATCGTAGCCACGATCCCTCTTCTTCTCGAACCCCCACTCTGTTCCGTGGATATTCTCATTAAATGTTATCTTCTCGCGGTGGAAGTTCCCACCCGCACCTGCTTGTAATGTACGGGATGTAGGTATCGTAGCAGCTGAGCACCACTTCTGGGGCGTTTTCGGGTCATATAGACCGTGGCAGAGGTCACGATAAACGTATATCCTATTTGATCTCCTTACTTTTCAAGTCACAGCCACCTCTGTACTCTAGGAATTACTCTGACAGCTTCAGCTACCGTGATTCAGTTTATTTCTTTTAAAATAACGCCCCGTGTTCTATTCTATTAATATACGAAGCTGAAGCGACTGAATAATTTCGGGAATCCAGGTCCAAAATGCCAATTTCTCGATGGCTCGCTGAACGGAAGAACTCGTATTGCCAATGAAATTACTACATTTCCAATTCCATAAACGGCAATGAAATTGAAAGGAATAAAGTATTTCGATCTGTTGATGGAAATTACACTCTCGGCGAGTATGTGTGCGGATATCGTTGCGCGATGAAACGAACCGTTTTAAATACCGATTGGACACGGAATGAATTTCAGTAACGACGTTTACAAGACCGACGAGTTTACTTTGTATTCTCGTGCGTTTAATTGCAAAACCGTGCCCGCGATTCCATTCCGCGGATGTTGCCGGTAACTGTCAGTTTAACTTTAATCACACGGCGATGCCGCGCGCACACCATTCGCCACTGTTTCCCTTCGATGAATCTGAGAACCAGTGGCAAGGCAAACAGGGCTGTATCTAATTGCTTCGGAAAGAATAATTGCCCCATTGCCAGGCGATAAGATCGTGGAAATTAAGCGCGGCGAGGTTTAAAGCTCTGCTTTCGCGGAAGGCCCTCGCGACCTGGCTAGGCTGACGGCACTCTGCGCTTTGGGGAGCTATCGACTTGGAAGCAACTCGATTAAAGCTTCCCATCGGCACTGAGGGAAAACCGGCTGAAAATTAATTCCGTTCCCAAGGTGGACACGCTAAAAATTAATTCCTCTCCAAACAGAAACTCGGTTAATATCAACTTTCGTTTAAAGACCGCCCCGAGTGACGTTAGTTTCGCCCCAGAAAGCAATCGTTTACTTCTGCTCCAGAAATAAGGCCCCGCCCTTCGAGCTCGCCCCCGATGTCCCTCGAACTTTCCCTTCAAGTCATAGCACAGGTGTCGAAAAATCCTTGGATTCAAAAGTAGAAGCTGAACGCGAAGTAAGATAAATCGCGGGGCTACGGCCAGCGAAGCATCCTCCGGCGAGCAGACTGACGAGACGACGCTCTTAACGGCGTCTACGTGCTACCCTCGTGCCCTAAAAGCCGGACGGGATCGATTAAGTGGCACCGAGAGGGTTTCTTTAAAGAGGAGCCCGGACGCTTAGCGGGCTTGTTGGATTCTCATCTGCGCCCGAGTCCTCGGGGCAACTTGCCACTAAATTCGAAACTTGTGTCACCGTGTCGTCTCGAGTACTCGGGGCTGTTTCGGGGATGAGCTGCACCGACCTGGGGGCGACGGGGCAGGGGGCAGGGGCCGCCGACGGCGTCCAGTTGCTGACCCCGTCCTCGGCGTCGTCGTTCACGCCGCAACACTGTAAACGTGCCTTGGCAGAAACGGTCGGAACTTATTCACCTGCCAGCCCCCCCTGCGCTGGGAATATGTTAAGTAACGATGTGGCATTGACTTGAGACGATACATCTGGCGAAACTGGAGCAAACGGTGCTGGAATTCATGGAAAATTAGTAGAACGACGCAGCTAATGCTGGGGCCTAAAATATCTCCGTTGATGTTGGTGATTCCGAAAGGTGTCTCTAGAATAAAGTCTGTATTAGACACGGGAGCGTCGCCTGCATTTCTATCAGACAGCCTTCAGCCCTGCGTTACCATTCCGACGTGGAGAATTAATTTCCCCAGCGCTGGAGTCCGATTTAAGGCGACGTTCCATGGTAGCGTGAAACAGAGGCTCGCGACGCAAAAGCCCCTGTGTTCCGCAGCATGACTCGGGGGTTTGGCAACGCGGTCGAAGACAATCTTTCGACGGAATTCCAGCGGCACAGTGCCAGGAAGCTTGTTGACGGGCCTCTCCGCGCCTTTTTTTTTTTTTCAACGACAGAGACGACGGACTTATCCCGCGGAACTAGACGAGGGTGCCGTTTGGAGCCTGGGAGTGGATCTTGGGGTCAAGAACTGCGGATGACTCGATGCTTGGGAACGGTGCTTTGTCCTGGCACTTTTATCGGCGACGGGGAACAGTGATCGCTGAGGGATGATTGGTTCGTTACTCTAATTCATGCAGGATGATTGTATTGGCACTCGATGGGGTTGCGGTTATGACGTTCTTGTTGCGAGTCATGCACAGGCACTCACATTTTCGACAAAAAAAAAAAATGAACCACGCGCGGGGATGACTGTGGTCGCCCAAATTGGAACGATGCGATACAAAGGCTTTCAGATCCTAAAAAATCGAGCAAATATTGCCGCGCGGAATGTCGACGGGGCAGCGGCACCCTCGATCACGAAAACCAGCAATCGATTAAGTTAGGCTGTCTGTGGATGAAGCAGGCTTGAAAAAGCGGCAATTACTGTGCACCACCGGAAAAACGTCGTCAACCAGTAACTAGGTTGATAGCGATCTCTGGCCAGATAATTTGAACGGCAGCCTGCCAACCCTCTCGTTTGCTACCCTACTCCTCCACGTGTCGGTGTTTGTGACGAGATTGCTTCATAGGGATTAGCGCAGAGATAAATATTTAGATAGCTTTGTGCCACGACGTTCACGAGGCATTCATTTCTCGTCACTGTCTTCTTCACATCTTTGTGCTTTTTGCCTGTCTGGCCTTTGCTGCCTTTATCTACTTAATATTTATCATCAGAGATTCGCCCTTTGGTACTTTAAATCTGTTCAATTCCTTTTCTCATTGTCAGCATTTTAATTCCTCCTACTTTTTCTTATTTTCTGCCTTCTTCTTTTAACTTTCTTCAGCCCCCTTCTTGACCCCATTTCCGACTACCTTTCCTCTTCAACTGTCACTCACACTCTTGCTAACTTCAGCATCTTCCTACCTTCGCTTTGCTCACCCTCCCTCTTATCCCTTCCTCCTTACTCTAGTTTTATTTACCCATTCTTCTTTTCGCCCTTTTACCACCCTCATTGACTTTCTCCTTCACCACCCCTCTTTTCTTTAATTAGTTTATTTATCTTGCGGTCTCTGGCAGCCTCTCTACCCCCTTCCTGATTTTCAAACCCTCCCTTCACTTTCAACCCCGACTTCCCACCACATTTCTCTATTAATTTCTCTTCTCTTCCTTACTTACTTTTCAATTTTCTCCACCTCTTCTGCCGGTCTTCCCTGCACGCCCTCTTGACCCCTTCAACTCTCCCCATTCTCATTCCCCTGGCCATCTCCCTTCAACTGCCCCACGCGTCCTCTTCAACCCTTCCCTTCGTTTAGCTTTCGTTAATATTTACTTCGCCCGCCCTCCCCACTCCACTCTCCATTTACGCCCTTTACTCCGCACCTGCTCCATCATTTAACTTGCTTCTGGTGCTCGGTTATTCTTTTTCAGCCGCGTCTGGCACCGTTTCTAGCTCTCGCCTTAACCTTCTCGCCCGCCACCGCGTTTCCATTTTCCTCCTCTTCCAACCCATTACTCCTTCATTTCCTTCATAGCCCCCTCCCACCGCCACGCACCTTCATCCCCCCCCCCCTCCCATTTCTCGCCCTATCGGTTACGTACCTGCACTAAATCCCAGACAGTCGAGTAGTTCGCGTAATCTCGTAAACGAGAAGTAAGCGCGATGTTAACTCGGCCGCGCAGCGTTCCGAATAGAAGCCCAGGCCGTTGTGATATTAATGAACCCTTGTCCTGCTCGAAAATAGCGAATGTTACAGTAATCTGGTGGGTCCACGCGGCCGTGAAATCGCAGCCATCCCTCTGCGCGCCAACTTTCGATCGCGAAACCGACTCGGCGCTCTGTTTGCCCGTCTCGTGCTGTTAACCCCCTCGCTGTTATCACCTGCACGCGATACACTGCCTTCTGTTTATCGAGCACATGCCCCTGATGTGCAGGGAAAGTGGTTGGAATTACATTGACCTCAGCGTTCAGTCGCGGCGCCTTCGAAGGCTGTTGAACAGGGTGCACGGTACGATTTGGCTCCTATCGTTTCGGCAGAGTGGTTGAAACTTGTCGATGGGGATTTATTGTTCCCAAAAGGGCTCCATTATGAAGCATAGCAGGCAGAATATCGATTTCTGCAACGGTATGTATGAAACTTGCGACCGTTCGATGATTACTAGCCTGGGCGGACTTATCGTTGTTCCGTACTACTTGATTCACCAGAACTCGGCAGTATGAGACAATTTCTACTCTTTATATACACTTTCCTGGTAGCTGCTTCTTCGTTTTAGAAGCGTGCGTGTGTATACAAGTTTTCAGAATTGCCCACAGACATAATATTTACAAAAACTTCGAAATAAGTATCCTTATGTTTGTTACTAACGAACTGGATCTTTGAAAACAGTATCCAAAGCAGAACGGCTCTATACTTCATACGGACTGTATCGCTTCCACGAAACTTTAGCAGTACTTTCGCCCAAGTGTTTCAAAGTACTCTAAATAATTCACTACAAAGAGGGAGGACTTCGAACTTCTTCGTTCCTAGCTCCATAGTTTGCGCCCGTAGTGTTAATCAATTTTAACCAGATATAAAAACGTGAATATTTCAGCTGACACGTACAGAATCTATAATTCCCGCAAAAAACACCTACTCAACAACATCTACCGCGAGATATAGATCATCTCTGTGCGACGCAGCGTCGTACAAACTACTCCGAGTGTTTGATGATCCTTCGTGACACTTGCCAAGCTGGAACAACCGTTTTCCAGCCATAAAAAGGGGGACACGACTGGGACAAACGAGAACAGAGGGAAGAAGGAAAAGGAGGGAGCCTGGATTTCGCGGTCTCCGCGTTCGTCCGACGAGTCGTTCCCGGCGAAAAGAATTTACGAGGCGACGTGACCGGCCGGGCTGAACGGATACGCGGACGGGGCTAATCCGGAAATCCGAAATGTCCGGCGATTTACGGAGAGCTGGTGATTTTTATGGGCCGTACGCGGAAATCCGGCGGAATCTCTGCTCGAGATTCAAACGACTCTTCATCGCCTGTCCGCGATCGTTCACTGGCTGTTACCTTGCGGAAGCTTACCCGTTCAAATAATCGTATCTTCTTAAAATTTGCATAATCGCTTAGCTGCATTCACAAATGCCAAATTAACCATCGCGTTAACTGCACACTTTCACGTTTACCATTGAAATTAGAAATAGGACACAGAACGTACAAGAGAAACTTCTCGTCTTGCGAGCACCTTCGGACAGGTTCTATTCCGCTATAAGCAGCCCCTGTATCATCAATCCCGCATTGCACCGACGACGACACCGCCAGCAACGAGGTAACGCTCCACGAAGTATCCTAATCGAGACTTCGCGGCGTACGGTTGATCCCGGGCAGGATAGCGCCGGTGAAAGTTGAATATCCACGAAGACGAATGGCTCGAGCATGCCGAAGACGCGGCAAAGAAACGTAATGGGACACGTCACGCAGCGGGACGCGCAACCCCTGTACCACCTACGCCTCTCCATCTTCAACACTTCCAGCTGATCCCGCGCGAAACTTCTCGCGGACTGAAGCCCGCGCTTCCTGGAACCGTATTCGCGTAGTTATCGCGGGCGAGCTTGTATTGTAACGCGCTTCCTGTTCCCGAAGAATTTAATTGTGCTCGAAGAAGGAGTCTGCTTTTTGGAGCCCGTACAAAAGAATCCGCGGCGAAACTTGCGACTGGAGTGGTCGAAGTTACACAATATGGCGCCTAGAAGTTTTCACGGGGCGTCATAATTCAGCTCGCCGGTACGTTTATTTAGCTCGAATTTTTAGGCCATTTTTAATAAGGCGAAAGGGGGTCGAAGGGCGTTTTAGGGGGCGTGTAGTGGAAGTAGTTGGAGGTATTTTATGATGGGTTTCCAATATTCCTTCAGTCGCGTGACACTGTAACTTCCCCGGTTCGAGCATAAATTTTCTAAATCTGCCTTTTAATTAGTAGTTAACAATCGACCACCCCCTATCCCCCGCTGGACAACGTTCGTGAGAAGATGTTAATCGAGGCCGGCGAATGTGAAACGCGCGTTTTAAACACGGCAGGGTTTCGCAATTATCGGACCACTCGCCTGGAGAAATTCTTCGACCGAGGGCTCCGCTGGGGCTAGTTTCGAGAGTCGGAAAATTCGCGCGATACTCGGCTATCGTCGCTCTCGCGGGGAAACTCGTCGAATTCGATCATAAACAAGGAGAGGAATATCGCTCGTGGAAGGAACTCCCGGTAAGATTCTTTCGCGGGCATTAAAGTGACTTTGAACTTCGAGAATCGATTTGGAGGCGACGCGAGCGACGGGGAAGGACAAAACTCCCCCCCCCCCCCCCCCCAGCTGACACGAGCTGGCGTGATAACACGAATCGTGCTTGCACAAGCTGTGCCGTGGCTCGCGACGATATCACGGGTTGAAGGAGGAGGGGGGAAAAAAGAGACCTGCTTTTAACAGGAGCACTTTCGCCAGCTCGCAATTTTAGCAACGTCGCGTGATTAGATCACGTCCGTACGGTGGCAAAAGTAAATCGTCATGCTCGTAACGAAGCGTCTCGAGGAGATTGCGTTGCCAACACAGTGGCCGAGGGGGGAGGGCGTCCGGAAGTCGAGGAAGTTTCCCTTACGCGTACGCGTTAGAGTTTTTCTGCAGACCTGGGCTGGAGTCCACGAGGTTAAAATGAAAGTTAAAATGGCCGAACAATGGATACCTTCAACCTTAACCTTCGACTTAATCGCAAGCTCGAATACATAAGCCAGTATTTTTGTGTATGTAAATATTCCGAAGCAATCTATCTCGCGAAAGATCAGGTATTATGAGACACTGATTCTGGATTCTCTCTCCGGCACGGAAGATGGAGGGCAGAGGGTAGTTTCCGGTGTCTGCCGGGCGAATGTGCGCTCCGTCCCGCCGCGGGAAGATTTCTGAAACGAACGGAACTTTCTCAGAGCATTACACGGCTCCCTCTTTCCCTTTGCCTGTCCACAGTTCTCTTTCGTTTGTTAAATCCCTTTTGCGCGGCTCAGGCAGCCGCGTCTGCAGGCAGGAAACGATGTCAACGATACTCATCTTAATGCCTGTTGAACCGGAAGTGCAAGGATAAGAGCCCTACGGCCTCTCGAGTCTCCGGCAAGCAAGCGTAATGAAAACGCGCGCCCGAGAAAACAAGAGCTCGCCCCGGTAATTCGTGTATTTTCCTTCGTTCTGCTTTCCCACTCGCCGCCCCCCCCCCCCCACCCCGCTCCGTCCCTGTCTCAGCGTTTCCATTTTCCTCGCCGCTCCCCGCGTTTCCCCCTTCGACCAGCCATGGATATTGCAGCAGTTCGATGAACATCGGAGAAAGAAACTTTCAGTCGCGTCGGAGGATTGTCAATTATGAATAGTCTGGCGTAATCCTTGGCTGGGTACTTTGAGGCATAGATTCGAGGCTTTCTCTATGTCTCTTCGAACTCGCTGGATTGTAAATGCGGATATCGCCGAGTCAGTTTCGTAGACAGAGAATTTTTATGTGTACTCACCGATGCCGGGAGATCCTCGGTATCGGAATAAGCAGATTTGCGATAGACGATTGCGTGGCCGGCGCAGCAGACAAGGAATATCGTGCACAGGGAGAGCAACACGATCGCCTGCAGTCAGAATCGATTTATCGGTTTATACAGAGTATTAGAAGTCGCGCAGAAGTATGATCAATTTTACTCGGCACATTTGAATTGTGATAAAGAATCGAGGGATAAAGCAGCAGGATAATTAGAAAAGGATACGCAGAAAATAAAGCCCCACCGACCTCTAACGCCTAAATGATTCCATTTCGACTATAACGGTAAACATCCCGCCGGCCAAGATACGAGTCTCCCAACAGTCCCAAGTAGCGTTACTAATGAGCCCAATAAACGAACCCGGACGACATTACAGTTTTTCGCTACATAACGTCCTGTGCCTTCGCCCTACGACTTACCCTTGTCTCGCAATTCCTCCCTTATCTACTTCTTGCGACCCAAATGATAGAAATCAGGAGGGAAACACCACCTGTAAATCTACCCAATTCTAATGGCCGTTATATCCGCTGCGAGAAATAGAAGTAGCTCCGCGAGATTCCTCTGTTTTACTTCGCAAACGCCTAGCTGTCGCGAGGGATCGAAGAGCCGGCGCGCAATGGAAAGCGATTCGACAAATATTTCCATAGCGTTCCAACGTTGCCGCGCCACCGAGAAGGCCGGCCGTCAATGGGACTTGAGCGTGGCTTTTCGTCTGCTTTTTTTACGCGATTGAAAAGCGGAAAAAAGTTGCTGGAAAAACGCGCGGGCTAGGCGGCCAGGGAACAACAGTATGAAATTGTTGTTCCGCCTATTTGCGAGCGGATTCCGTTGGAACGACGTCCCTCCTGGTCGAGGAATTTGAAATATCCTTTTTTGAAAATCCATTAGCCGCCGTCAGGTCTGTTAAATGGGAGCGGCGCGGAAAACCGCGAGACTTGATAAACGAGACGAAAATCGATGATGCGCGAGAGAAAAAAAAGTGGGGATCGCGAGTCAAGTCCTGTGTTTGCCGTTTTCACGCGAGGGAAATTTGATACGCTGCAATTTGATGGCTGGATAGCACAGCAGCAGGCGAGCGGAAGGAATTGCGATTACAATGTTGCGAGACCAAATGGTTATTTCTGGGGTCAGACGGGACCATGAATGTAGCAATAAAAATGCTGATAAAAATTAACTGAGCCCACTTTCTGTATCTTAAAATCGAAAAGATTAGAGGGTGCAATCTTGTTGCGTAGCTAATAGAGTTGCCTATCTATTCAAATCAATAAATAAATAACTAAAATAACATAAATTCTAAAGGGTTTCCCGTTGATAATAATAATAATAATAATAATAGTAATAAATTCGATGTTCCAAATGTCTACACACTTGGCTATCGGTATTCTTTTCCATTCTCCGTGTCTTCAGAACACTTTACACCGACAAAGCCACGCCATCTTCTTGCCAAGTAGCACTTAAGCCGCGTAACGTGTCGAGGCCGCCACGAGACACATTTCAGAAACAAACAACAGCAACGGAAATCCCGAGTTCATTCACCTTCCCCATAAATTCCTATCGTTCGTTATTCCAGCGCCCGCGAGCGATCTCGATAAAACGTCAATTTTTATTAACACGCCGCGAATGTCTGCTCGTTTCACGCGTCCTTTCCTCGTGTACAGGCTGCTTCAAAATTGTAGGCGCAGGCTTGGTTAATTGTAAATCTAATAAAAAGAAGCCAGCCTTGTAAATAGTACGCTTAATCGTACAGAAAACTACAGTCTACGTCGAGCAGAGTTTCCCTGTTTCCTCCCACGAGCTCCGCGGATCACTGTTTTGTGCCCGTGGCCCTGCAACAGCCTGTACACTTTCACGCTGTGTGAGAAGATCGATGCGCGTAACACACGTAACATCTGTTACACGGTTTGTTCTTTGGAAATGCAGCACACAGAGGCAGCCACACGAGAGTGCACACAATTCACGCGTTCTATGGAAGTGTCGTCGAGCGGCTTATCGAACGCGCGTATTTCCCGCGTGTTTCTTATCCGGCGCTGTTATTTATCGGGTGCCCGAGTTCCGTCGCTGAAATTTTCATCCGCGCTCGCGCGGCCCGCGAAAGATTCGAGCGCAGCTTAAACGCCGGCTGAAATTAGCGCGCGGTTTAAGGGTGGCGCGACGCGTCGCTGAACGCGGCCGTGCCAGCGATAAAATAAAACGGCTATTTATCAGATGCAACGGGGGTTATTTACGAGGCGACGAAGCCCGCGATTGCGTCGCCAGAAATGATTAAAGTGGAGTTTAATGCGCGACGCGTGCTTCGTTTCAGGAGGGCTGGGAATCGGGGAGGGCCGTGTCATAGGATTTGGAACTGGAGTTGAGTGGTGAAAGAAATCAGATGAATTGTAAGCGAATGTTTTATGATTGAGAGTGTGCATGAAATGAATGATTGTTGGGTGAACGTGTGAAAAGTGCGGGAGGAGATTCTTCAAAAGAAGATCATTCGATGATTGTATTGTCCAGTGCTGTTTAGTACTGTGTCTACTACGAACCAACTATACATCCATTATGCGCCTAGTATTCACACAGCATGCACTTACTCTGCACCTACTATGCAGTATGCATCTATCATGCATTCCCAATGCACCAAACATGTATCCACTCTGCATCTTCAATATGCACGCAGTATGTGCCCACTGTCTACCTAGTGTGCACTAGAACGATGCTACTATGCAGCCTTTCGTTAATAACCTTGCACCCACTATGCCTACAAGTAGTGATCACTATAATTATAATGACAGATTAGACATTTCTGCATGGGTCATCAATGTGCTTAGGTCTGAACTGCTTAGAGTTCTGAGTTAGGTGGTTAATAATCTCGAGTGCCGTAATGTATTTTGCCTTTTTTTTATAGGTATTGTAAACAATGAGGTCTACCCGCAAAAGGGAGTAAATAAATAGATAAATAAATATAGCAGTGCAATTTTCGCGAATTAACGTAACAGCGTTGCACAAACTCACCCGCAGCTCGGTCAACGAAAAAAGATTGAAAATTTCTCGAAGTTAATGGGATTATTCGTGAAAAAAAAACTTGCATGCTCCTCTCACCGCAGTTCATCGGGCAGCGCAAATAAAACGCGAACAAGCGGCGGCGTAAATTAAAGCTCAAATAGCGGGCTACACTGTATTCCACTCGTTGCCGTTCAATCGAGTGGATTTTTTTTGTATTTCTCGCATCGCAACCCAGTTTGTATTGTTTACACGGTATCCGGCAGGAGGAGCGAGGCTTCGCGTGGAGCCGCGTCGCGCGGAACGCTAACGCATCGCGCTTGTAATTCGCCAATATCGCCCGTTCAGTTTAGACAAGCCGGCAATTATCCGCCGGACCCAATTCTCTCCTGTGGATATTTTCGAATTACCGCGTGATCGCTTTGTTTTTTGCGCCCCGCCGCCGCCGAGCCCGAGATATTTCGCGGCTGTTTGTCACGGGCCAGATATCGCGCGCGCCGTGCAACGGATTTGTTTAATACCGAAAAACGGACGACAGAGATAATTGATGAAGAATTCGGCCGGATTTATGGGTCGACGTTTGATTAAAATCTGTCTTCGGCCATTCGAGCGAAAGGGAAGCGAAGAATTTATGCGCGATGGGATCGACGTGACGAAAAAAGACGCGGGAGAGAAGAGCGATATTCGCGCGCTGGCTCCGGCGCGGGTTAATTCTATTTGCGGATCGAAAGTAAATAAGGCAGCTTGCGGCAAGTACAGGAGTGAAAATATTCTTTGTTAGAGTGTTAGAATCAAAATATTATTTTCTGACTTCACGACTGGTGTCTGAATATATTCCACGCGAGAGCTGTTTACTTTACATGGGAGCTAATAGAAGTGAAAATGACAGAGGGAAATGTAGAAGCAAAAGGACGAAGCACGATGAGGTTTAAAGGGTGAATTTCAAGGGAATTTCTCACAGCTTTTCGCCTGAAACTACGAGGACAATACGTTGCTGGAGCGATCGGATTTATATTCATAGGGTCAACCGTTTTATCAGCGAAACGGAGCCACTTGGTTCCAGACAAATGGGCTGTTCAGTCTGTAAGTCATCGGTACGACTATCGAAAGGGTCATTGGAGGAAGAAAAAGACTTATTAGAATTTCGATCGATCGAAAGACCACCCAGATTTCTGGCGGCCGTGAGTTTCCTATGTGTCCCGCTTTCAATCGTACGCGAGAATTTCGCCTTCCTGCGATCGAACGTCGAGCAATGCTCGATTTGCAAACCGAAAATACCTCCCACTGTGCTCTGCGGTTTGGGTTACCGAAATTTAACCCTGGGTAGCTTTGGCGGGCGCGGTCCAATATTATTTGAAGCTTGACGCGTTTAAGTGGAATAGGTAAACGTTGGCCGGACCGAGGTGACTCCTCTGGAATCGATCGCTTGTTTTCTCTCGGTTCTTTTTGATAGACCATTGGAATGTGACGTAGATACTTTCGTCACGAGGTTAAAGGAACAGAATTTGAACTGCTTCTATATTTCTCTGCGATAACATGTTCAATTCCTCTTGCAGTTCTCTTAAGCCTAAAGTGTTTGCGTTCTTATTGAAACGCGTAGAAGTGTGTGTTTGCAAAGAATGATTATATATTTAAAGATAAAAGTAAACGAAAAGTGAGTTATATAAAAGTGAATTTACACAGGATTAGTTACACTTCAAGCGATTGTTGCGCCTGCACCACTGTCTCGATGTCGGGTTTCTTTTATTTTAACAGCTCCTTCTGCTTCTCATATTATTCGATACTTCGCTAAACTGTTTGACGAGTACGATGACCGCGTCAGGGAAAGTAGGGTAAGGTTTGAAGAAGGATTTAGCTCAAGAAATATTTGATCGAAGATCAACGGGATTCCTTATCTTAATTTCCCAAACGCCCTCAGATTAGTCGCTAATTTCCTTGGAAAGATTCGTCTCCCGACCACGTATCGCGTCTCTCGACTGCACTCGGAGGTGGACCTTTTAATTCTGGGCTACTTTGTGGGGAGGAATCGATCGCGGAGCATTCCAGAGGGAAGTGTGACCTGATGGCGACGAATCGAGGGTATTTTTGGCCCATTAGCGTGGATTGATTAATTGTTCGACGAAGAAACGTTTAGCTCAAATCCCTTTCCGAATTAATTCGATCTCGTAAACCCCCAGTTTAATAGAATTAAAAGAATACATGAAAAAGGGGTCCCTTAAATCGTACTCCATAATCACTACGACCACTAAAAATTTTATTCATACTTCAGATTCTACGATCACCCGAGCCTTACATATCCCAAGGGACCTAAGAATTTTATGATCACTGGAAACTTGAAAGGTGCCTTCTATTCGTATCAACACTGCACAAGGCCATTCCATTCACCCTCCTCTTATCGTTTACTCTGCCCACGCCTCAGCCTGCGTTCCATCGATTTTCATAAACCCCCTCTCGGAAAATCGAGAAGCAACGCTCGCCCTGTACCATCCGCGTCACTCGAGCGGTGTCAGGGGCTCGGGGATGATATTAAACCAGCAGAATTCTCGGACCCTTGACTAGCTTTAATTCATAAATTATTCCTCGGGGCTGGGTGTCACCGCGGCAGTAAATTCCCGCGGAGCTCCGCAGCTAGATGACTTTTTCGCCCGGTAGAAGCGGCCGTAAGACGATCGGGCTTGGAGATGGACCGGACTCGTGGCTTGTCCACGGCCGAAATGTGGTTCACCAAAGATTCATGAAACGGTTGTCGTGCAACAGGATCCACGAGGCTTCCCCGAATGGAATACACGGTCCTGCAATGTACAACTGGAAAACTCGCGACCGATTTGCCGGCGAACTCGGCGAAACTCCGAAGAATCGGCTGCGGATCGAATATGCAAAAGTTTCGAAGCAGGGGAACTATCGACAGGCGAATTTATTGGGTTAATAAGCGTGTAATAATAACGTTTCGCCGGGGCTGGTCGATTTATAGGCTGGAATCGATTAGCGGAGGGGGCTGGCTCTCGAAGAAGATCGTTATGAGATTTATTCGGTTAGGGAAGCCGGGAACTTAGTGCTGTGATGTGAAATCATAAATATGTGATTACTGCTAGAACTCTGTGCGCAGATGTACAATTTTATTGTAGGGTAGACCGGGGGCGATAGTAAGAGGAGGACGATTGTAACACGTTAAATTTCTCAGAACATATGATAGATATTAACACAAACTTTGGATATATGATGAAGAATGACATTTGGAATACACACATCCATGTCCTAACAGTATAGATACACAATACACATGTATAGTGGAGAAAATAACTTTTCGATACCCTGAAGTAACTTTTTCTTACTGATTTAAAATTGTAATATAAATACTCCTTTTGCAAGTACGTGTTTTTTCTTTTTTTTAATATTGATCTGGTCATTTTTAAATTAATACTGGTCGTTAGTTGTCACTTTTAAGTGTCTCGTTAATCAAAATTTATAATTTAAGTTCAAAAGCCTGGCTGGGGTCGATTGTAACATCGGCAGTCGGGGTCGGTTGTACCGCGACAGAACCGAATAGTGAAAAAGAAGATGAATAAAATTGTCTTGTTTACACGGAATAATATAGCACAGCACAAACAAACAAATGAAAAATAGGTGGAATGTATTGAATGTATGGATTGATCACGTGAAGAATGTACCAGCCAAAACGTTTTCCATTTCTGTCACAATTGCGATACCGCATAATTGGTTATAAATTCTACCTTTTTCCATTTACTATTATAATTAAAACTAATAAATATTTTAATTTTGTAAAGTTAAACTTGTGCTACTATCAACTCTTGTTGACTTGACAAAGGTTGTAACACTTTGTCCGCTTCTCAATTTTTAGTAATAACCTGGATCTTGACAAACAGAGAAGCTGTTGTGGCTCAATAAGTGTCAGATAAGTAAGTAAGATTTTCGTATAAAAACTTTTGTTGTAACTTTACTAGTTTTTGCATAATCGTATTCCAAAATCAAAGTGTTACTACCGCCCCCGGTCTACCCTACATGCATGTAGTAGATTTGTACCATCGCGAGCCGAGGAACGGTGTAAGAAACCCGAAATGGAGAATAATGCCTGGCGGCGGTTGCATTCGACGCAGATGATCAAGGGGAATCAAGTTTTCCCGCTGCAACCTTGTAACTCCGGGCTGGAGAAAAATTCCTTTAATTTCCATGATGTATCGCCTTCCCTCGCAGTGATTGTAATTCCGATGTAAACGGAAGAGCGCGCAATGGGCCACGTTTAACGTCCCGTTGTGTCCGATTTATTTCCCCCTGCTTCGCTCGTGACATAGGTAATAAAACATCAGTATTTGATAACTGAAAATTGCAGAAGGAAATGCAGCAACATAAAAATAGATCCACGTTCACAAATTGCAATGTCGATAATATCTGTAACCCAAAGTAAAAGTTTCTAATAGGTATCCACAGTAATCGACACCCTCCTCCTGCGAGTCACGATCTCGCATTCATTCTTCCTCTTAATAAAGCAGAGGAGAATTATTCTCCAACTGCAAACAAGAAATAATCACTCTGTCAAAACAATTTCCCGTTAAAATTCGTTATAACAAGGACACCCGCAGAGATAAAGTCCTCTGGTTCCGTTTTCCACGCGTTCATCAGATGATATCGATGATTTGTATCCGGCAGCTTTATCGTCGAAAACGACGTGAAATTCCATCGTCCGTTATCAGCGGGAGGGAACGAGGATTTAATTTATGCCTGCTTTTTGTGCCCGTCATCGGGTTCGATCGTCGGTCGAGCTCGTGCCTCTTTGTTTTCGCCCCAAACTATCGATCCGCCGCCTGACGGAATCGAAGTTTCGGTCGGATTTTGGCCGGGGCGTGATGTAATTTCGCTGAACGTCCGTTGATTGTGTCGAGGACGCGTGACCCGTCACCTAGCCGCTGACAATGTACATGCGGCCGCGCTGTAATTCAATGTGCAGCGCGCGCGGCAGCTTAAAATATAAATGCTGCTCCTCTTTTCGTCAACTGTTGATCAAGAATGCAAAAACACGCGGGGCACGGGCGCTCGCCGCTTTCCGCCGTCCGATTCCAATCAAAGTTTCATCGGGACGCGTTGCTGTTCGCGGTGTCGAAAGGGAAGAGAGGACAGGCCGCGTTGGAAAGAACAGTTCGCCGCGGATCTCGCGCTGTTTGTGCGCGCAGGATGAAACAGAACATTTTCCCGCAACCAATGGGGCAGAAAAAATGAATCCTCGGTCGCCTCGTTTCACGCTGGCTGCCGCACCTTTTTTTCACATAGATGCTGGCGAAATTGCCTTCGAGTATGAACGACTGCAATCCCAAAGGTGCCCTGCACTTCCCTCACTTTTTCACCATCCGCCTCTCTTCTCGCCGTTGCGCTGCCGCTTCTGTGTCTCTCTTTTACCTCGCACGACCATCATTTCAATTTCTTTCTGCTGTTCTTATCATCCTTCCTTGTGCTCGTTACGTAGCTCCAGACTCGGTCCCAATTCTTCTTCGTTTCTGCTTTAATACTTCCGGTTCGAGAAGATTGCCTCTCCTCCTCGTTTAATTTCAGGCTTCACCCTTCCTCTTCCCCGATTTCACGTTTACACTGCTCACAGAGATTTCGTGATTAAACACGAAGCACTTGTAATAAGCTGTGCGCGATGAAGTTGATGGTCTTTTGACGAGCGAAAAGCCGTCGGTGCAGTGTATTATTTTTCTTAGGAAACGCGTAAAACCCAGAGCTCGTAAAGTAATCGCGAGTCTAGATTGAATCAGCTAGTAACTAGGACAGAGGTGGCAGCTCCGACAGCGTTTACGCGATGCATGCTGCAGGCGAAGCTCAGAGGTGCATAAAACGAAGGGAGAATAAACGTTAATGGATATCAGGCGTGTCTTAATGAAACGGCGGGAGAGTAAGGAGGGAAGAATTCGTATGTTGAGGCTGGTTTAATCATTCGAGGTGAGCGATTATTAAAAGTGCAGGGAACGTTTATTGCGGTGGAGAGGTGTCATCTTCCGACAATCTCCAATGATATCGTCTAGGCCGGATTGCTTCGCGTGTGTGGTTGATTTATAACGGGGGGTAATATTGACATGGCCGCCTTGGTCGACCTATGCTTAGATTCCTCCTGCATGATGCGTTCAGGTAATCCAGTACGTGATCTATAATGCCGATGCCTGCATACTGATGAATATACTCGGCTGTACACGGATACAGGGAGCCGACGTGGAACCTATCGAAGGATATGGATCGAGGGACGCGTCTCGGGAGACAAAGTCGCCTCGGCAGCTTGGCTAGAATTTCTGCCCGAGAGAAAAGGGCTCGATTAGTGAACAAATAGATCGTAATCGATTTGCAACGCCTTCGCTCGAATTACACCGCGTGAACTTCGTAGACTTGATTACAGCCTGCAGGATTAATTATCTGATCATATTCTGCGGGTGATACGACAGGCGGCATTCTTGGCCGCGCCATTTGTCTCGCTAGATATCATCTTTCGGCATCTGGCTGAGCCCTAACCTAGGCTACTTGTCCATTACTGAGTCACGGGTAAAGTTATAGCAGTTGGTAGTAATATACGTATCTTTAATTATTGTACCCTGAGTGTTGAAAGACTGTGGTAGTTCTATTATGTATTTCAAAATGCAATATTACCCCGGAGGACTGATGAAATATTGGGTTATTCTACTTGCACAGTGCCTGCCTACGTACTGGCACCTCCTAGTGGTCCAGCGTCTGACAGAGTATTGACATGTTTCACTTATCCACTGCTTAGCCTTTTGCAAGCTACAGTTACAGTAATTCGTCGTAATAAACCCGACGAACGGGGGTGGCGGCGGGCGTACGACGCGATGCAGATACTATTCCGTGCAGCCGATACCGCGAGTGAGGTAACACTGTCCAACACGATTTTTGGTCCGCAATATCCGCTGGGTGATTCTTGTATAGTTTTCCGCCCTGAACACGGATCCGCAAGCATAATTGCTCTATCACCCTCAGTTTTTGAGAAAATCGCTTTTGAAAAAAACTGCAAATTTTCAACTTTGAACATCTTTTGTGCCGAAACGGTAATAATTATTCGGTAGCTCGTTGCGTCAAATTATTCTGTGAACCCTTCCGAATACAACGATATAAGTTATTGTTGCATTATAATCATTTAAATATGTTTAAACATCGATCAAAGGGAAACTGACACCCATTTTTGAAGATATCTTTCAATTTATTTCCAAAACTAAGGATCTAGAAACAAATCTGACCGTTCCACGCGATGCAGCAGACATTTTTCCCTCGGAAATCATCAACAAAAGTGGTAAGTCACGTTTTGTTTTCAAGACAGAAGCGAAATAGTTTGGCAAAACGCGCGGCGTCGACAGTGGTAGTCAACGACGGCGAGCGATTCACTGCCGCTCAGCGTAACACAATCGCTTAACGCGCTTGACTACCACTGTTGGCACCACGTGTTTTGCCAAACTATTTTGCTTCTGTATTGAAACCAAAACGTGACTTACCACTTTTGTTGATGCTTTCCGAAGGAAAAATGTCTGCTGCATCGCGTGGAATGGTCAGATTTTATCCTAGATCCTTAGTTTTGGAAATAAATTGAAAGATATCTTCAAAAATGGGTGCATTTTGGGTATCCTTTTCCCTTTGATCGGTGTTTAAACATATTCAAATGTTCATAATGCAATAATAACAATAATATCGTTGTGTTCGGGAGGATTCATAGAATAATTTGACGTAACGAGCAACCGAATAACTATTATCGTTTCGACACAAAAGATGTGCAAAGTTGAAAATTTGCAGTTTTTTTCAAAATCAAGTTTTTCAAAAACTGAGGGTGATGGCGACAAACGGTTTGCGGATTCGTGTTCAGAGCGATAAACTCTACAAGTATCACCCAGTGGATATTGCGGGACAGAAAAAAAGTTTCATTTTGTTGGACTGTTTAACCAAAGAGCGAGCGAGAGGGAACGAAACAGTTGACACGAAGTTGCCGTCGACTCTTTCGTTCTCTCACTCTCGACCGAAGGATTCCAAGAAATGGTGGGGATAGTCACCGGGCATACTACGCATGGTAAAAACGGGACAATAACGACGAAATACTGTATTCCGTTGTCTGATCGCATAATTGTAAATTCATGGTTGGACCAATTTTCTGTGCAACTGAATATAACGCGGCTCAACTGCGTTTCGCTAATATTGTTCATATTTACTCTGCTTCACTTGATTCCCCATACGACTCTAATCCACGTGCAAAATTCAAGCACTAATGCCTGGCAAACTGTACACTGAAAGATGAAACACCGTCCACTTACACTCTACCACCTGCCCGACCATACAGGCCCATTTCCACTTGAAAGTCTCTTAATCGCGCACCACCAGGGGAAACAATTTCGCGCGCGTTTCACGACCGAAAGTTCGCCAATGATTTGCCGTGAAAAACCAAATTCCAGATCCCCGTCAACAACGCGGTGTTTGCAATTTCGCGCAGCTCTGTCGGGGCGGACGTTTTAATAAACGAGGAGAAGCGCGACGGCCAGTTTTACATCGCGCCAGCGCCGATTTGCGAACAGATTAAATCGACCGCCCCATACCGACCGGTCCGAGCGTCGCGAGCTCTACACGCGCGAGTCCTGTAAACATCGGTCTCGCGTATGTCAGTGGAATATTACCGGGAAACCAGCTTTTTCACGGCGGAGAGATTCACGCTTATATCTTTACATGGCGCGCGCGCGCGCTCGAGGACAACACGGTGCACGATGACGTGGCCACAGAATTATCAAATATTGAAAAAAAAGCGAAATGCGCGGCTAGTCCATCCTGCTTCTCGCCCCGGTGCCTCCAAAGCGAAACGCCCTCGGTGAGAAATTGTTTGAAGCGAGCCGCGCGAAACGCTCTCGCCTCGACGTCATTAAATCGTTTCCTCTGCGGCGAAACAACTCGTTCTCTTTCTTCTTTTACCTTGTACGCTTAAGTCCATTCCAGGTATCACTAGGATCTAGCGCGGACGAAATGGAAACATCGCGGGACGAAGATTCTGTGAAATTCGTTGATAGAGAACGGCCCGCAGGCGGTGATAATTATAATCGGATATATTCTTTGTTGCCAATTATATGAGCATCGAATTTGGATATTATCGAGGCGTACGGATCCTCGTTACGTAAACGGAAATTTTCAGTTGATTACCATGAGCAACGATTGGTATAGCGAAATTGAAATTCGATAACGAGAATCCATGTTGTTCTATAATTAAAGGTGGGGGCCTGTTATTAAGCAACGAGGAGTGGATTGCTGATTGTACGTGTTCAATGCTTGGGTATTCTCGAGAAGATTTTGAAGAACAGGAAGGGATGAGAAATGTGGGATTGATGCTGAAGAGATTGGAGGACCCTTTCAGCGATAATATCTCTCCAATGTATGGCATGCACGTTAAATATCGCGATTATTGTTCGCGAGGCACAAAGGAAGGCGAGCACAATAAAAGTTGAATTCACATCAATCATTAACAGTCAACCAGCTTCAGTTGCCGGTACAGTTGCGATATAATTCAGCGCAATTATCGTACTACAGAGGGCCAAATACCAGGTAGTGATTAAATTTCCATCATTCACCGTCTTTTATGTACACTGCATCCCCTTTCGGCAACGAAATTACGCGGTTAGCGGTGTAGCTGATAAAACGTTAACCAAAGAGCCCCGCCCTACCCGAGGGATTTCAAGCGAAGAAATATTTGGTAACTAAACATGGAAACCACTCCTCGATACGTTCGGCGAGAACTCCCTTGCCTCTCGCTCCGTTTTCTTTCGGGGCGGACTGCACAGCTCTTTCCGCGCACCGATAATTATAAAAGATGGTACGCGCACGCACGATGAAAAATGGCCGACCCACCGGGCGCGATTAATCTTCGTTCGACGCTGTAATTGACCGAGGGAAACAACTGCAGTAAAACAGCAACGCCGTCGTCTCAAGTGTGATGTATTAACAAACAGGAGCCGCTCGGAATGCATTAATAACCCGTTTCCAAGGGGATACGTCCCCCTTTCTCTTCCCTCGCCCCAAATTCTCCGCTCTTAAACTGCAGAAGTCGCCTCTGATGAGGTCAGCATCGAAACGACGAATCCGAAGAATCTTCGACGTCGACCACCTCACTTTTTGCCTGCATACTTACAGATACTGTTCTATACAACACAATCATAGTTTGCCCCTGAGTATCTTCACGAGCCAGCTCCTAGAAGCGAGGAATGACAGGAAGCGGTAGGGAGACTGTCAGATGACCCCAAAAAAGGAAACACCATAAAACGCGAGGGGTTAATAGGCGGAGCAAGCTCCCGTGGGAGCCACCGATGGCCCCAGGGAAATTTATTTCCGCTGCGCCCTGTCCGTCATAGATCACGGGGAAATCGCCCGCGAAGATTTAAGTGGTCGATTCGAGTGGTCCGAGTCGGCCCAGTGCCCCAAGTCGACCAGAATTTTCCCTTAAATTTCACGCGAACGGTCAGCCCGATCAGGCGAGGGTGGCTCGATGGTTGCTGCCGAAGGCCCCACCGTCGGGGACGATGACGAGGAGCAGGCCTAAACGGCCGCAGGTCCTACCTCCCGTCCCCCAGGAAGGGATGAGGGAAGCAGGACCGGCCATCATTGATTTTATCAGGACAGGAAGTCCGTGAAAGAGCTCGATGGCTACAAACTGGATTTTCCTCGTAACCGTTCGAATTTATCTTCACGGCCAGGGAATGCTACCCGGAATAAGATCTTTCGACACGATCCCTTCGACGGGGCAATATATATCTCACCCTCCGTTTCTCCTGCCAGGGTTTTTCTTAGCCGCGCGCACGGCCGGATGGAGACGCGCGTTCTGCTTCCGGCGATATCGATTCCACGGGAGGAATCGTTCGCTGGGATCGGTGATTTCGGTAATGATAGGATCCGGGGGCCTTTGCCGCAGCAGGCGAACGGCTAACTATTTTCCCCGCGGAAAATTCGTGGACCAAGGAAGACGGAAATTTGGGGATTTTCCGAGGTCGATGGAACTTTCGGTGGTTTCCAGAGGCTAAATCAAGGGGGCTTGAATTATGGAGGTCTCTCTTGCTACTAACGTCGCCGCCTCTGATTTCGATACTGTCTTCTTTTCTCATTCATCGATCGTCGGCGGTGATAAACTGGGATCGATCGCTCGGTGCTGTGTATTTGATAGAGGGACGGGTGAGTTTGTGTTGTTTCCGAAAATGTTTCCGGCTACCAGTCACTCGTCCACGATCGCCAATATCGATAATGGAAGACTTTATCGCGGCAGCGCTCGAAAAACACTCGACGCTATCGAAATGTCACATGCGTCCACAAACGTCATTAAAACGGTCAAACGAGTCTCGTGTCTGCGCTGCTAGTCGTAGCCATCGAACGAAATCATCGACGAGTGCTTGCTCGGGGTAACGAGGGTGGAAACGCGACGGTGGACTGTCCCGTCAGTCCTTAACCCATTTAGGACAGATGTTTCGAACGATGTCCAGGGGGCACCGTGGCAAACGGCCCCGAAAGGCTATGCTTCCTGCAGAGTTTCAGACGTGAGGCGATCCGATGACCCTGTACCCGCGTCTTTTACGACGTCCACGTCCACCGGAGACGCTGCTGCCTCTCTGGTGGGCTTGCCGTTTATGGTATCGATCATGCACTGGCTTGGGGACTCGTCCAATTGACAGTGGCGTTATACAGTCGTGCACTCGGCGAGGATATGCTCCGGATGAAAAGCTTTTAGTGCTTCATGTGGCATTTGTGGATGCAGAGGCTGCGTTTTTGATATGTGCAAGTGTGGGGGGAGATAAATGTTAAAATGACTAGTTTCAAGCTTCAAATTTAGAAATTCAGGTGTCTGTCCTTTCATCTCCTTTTCGTAGATCAACTGTAAAACATACGAGTCCGGAGAAATTAGAGAATTACAACATCGCTCGTTTCGAGGAAATGATTAAAAATCCGTTTCGCCTGGTATAGAAAGCCTCGCCAGTGGATTCGTTTCGGCGCGCCACGTCCAGCTCGAATATCGCAAATATCCCATCCAGATAACACTTTAATTTAGATGGTTGGACGCGGCGCAATCTGGCGCAGCCTCGCATCAATGAAAAAATTGGAATCCCAGTTTTTAAAAAAAAAGGACGCAGGCTTGTCGCGTGATAAAAGCGAGAGATAAGAGGAACGTATTTTACTCGCCCTATGAAGAATATCAAAAGGGTCGTTTTGAGTGATGGCGTTGAAAATTTCAGATTCTACGATCACGGTAACTCGCTGCTGCGTTTACTTCAAGAATTCTTGAAACGTCACTTCTGTTCATTTCAATTATGGAAACGTTGAAGGAACTTCAGGAGGAGGATGTAAGTTACGATCCAAAAAGGCGTACAGCTGCTTCACCCCGATGCTGAAGTAATTAATTAAGAATTCCTTGATCTGTATTACACATTTGTTTGCAATGCTCCAGTCGCGGTTATATCCACAAAATTGACACAAGTGCCGGAGAAGAGAGAGGAAGATAACAGGTGCTTTGCTCGTAAACTGGAATTCTCAGCTCGCTTATCCCAGTGTTTGCGTGGAATTTTATTTTCCGCAGGCTTCGACACGGTGATATCACACGTATTGGTACATGCTTCGCGAGAGATTGATACGATATGAAAGGGTATTGATTCGTGGCTCAAATATACCGAGAGTCTATGAAATTTCAACAAAGAAGAATGGAACGTTTCTCCGTTTCCTACTTCCCCGGTTCACAGGATTATTAAATGGCATATTGACGTCGATCAGATATTTAAATCTTCTCCTGGGAGATTCTAATTCAGATTAGGAACATCGGCATCTCTATATCTTAGTCATAGTCTCCAATCAGTTTTACGGAGAGCTAATAAATATCAATTAAGTTGATGTGTAATACACAAGAAATGTTTCCATCTCGCTACATCCGTCTCCATCTATCTTCCTCCGCATCTTCGAGACTCTTAACTCAACATCGATCATATTTTTCCATCTTCCTCCCGACCAATCAACAAAGATCCGAGAAACTTTGCCCAGACCTGCGCCCAGTATCTCGGCCGTGCCGCGTCGCAAACAATGCCCGCCCCTGTCGCGAAAAACATCGTCGCGAATTTACCCGGCGCCGCTTCCGTCGCCGCTTCCGTCGCCGTTTCGTAACGTCGTTCAATCTCCAGCGAGGCGTCCCCCCACCGGAACCGCAAACCGGCTGGAAGCCCTTCAATTATCTCGCACTCTTACGTAATCGCGGTATTTCCTTAATTACCCAACCAAGAGACAGAGAAAGAGCGAGAGAGGGGGAGGGAGAGAGAGAGAGAGAGAGAGGGTGAGAGAGAGGGAGAGAGGGTGGGAAGCACCTTACCGGAAGCAAAGAGCGACGAGTCACGTTGTGCTCGCGGTACAGGATGCATGAGGCGGGAAACGTGAGCGTTCCAGCGGCGGCGATGTAACCGCTAAGGGCCACGATGATCCTCGTGGGCTCGCGCACCAGATGGATCATGGGTAACCGAACCAGGAAGCACCAGACGCCGGTGGACAGCAACGTGCACGCCATCGTAAAGAGGAACGTGCCGCAGAAGAAGAGGTAGAAGCTGGTGCACGAGCCGCTCTCTTGATGATCCTGCGGACCGTGAAAGCTTTTTTAAGTCCTCCGACGGCACGGGTGAAGGGGAGAAACTGTAGGAAATGGCAGGCTAGTGCCTGTTGCACGCCTTTCGGTAGAAACACTGCGACCTTTGGCTCGTAGAACGGGGCGGGGTCGTTGTTTGATGGCATCGAAGCGGGTGTAACATTTCCGAGAAAACGTTCCTTAAGATCTACTGTTGCTAGAAGGCGTGTTCACCTTCCTGCTCCTTTTATCCGCGTGTTTCCCTCTTTGCAGGTGGACACGCTTATCTTTGTCGCTTGTTTTCCGGTTACTTCTAACGCTTGAACCGCTTCTATTCGCGGACCGTTCCGCCGCAGCCCAGAGGTGGGTCGATCGAACGGGCGCAGATAAGTCCGATCTTTCTAGCGGGCACTTTAACGAACTCATAATAACCCCGGAGACTTGCGTGAGAATAAAGAGAGACGGGCCATGGCAGGGGTGGCTCGCGGGGAAATTTTCATTTCGTCGGAAAGTTTTCGCGGCCCATTGAAAGTTTAAGGAGCTTTCGCGGAACGCCGACTCCGCGGCTGGCGTATGTTAATTTATGTGCGAACTGCATTACGCCGGTAATGTATTCAGTATTCACCTGGCGGAGAGCGCCGGATTTCGGTCTATCTATCTCCGAATCTACGATCCCACCCCTGCAGCCAACCCCCGCCTGAATTCTGGCTGTATTATACCCCGCCACGAAGAACTGCCGGCGATTTAAATTTCCACGCTCGAGTCACCGAGGCGGCGAAATTTAAACAGGAATATAAACACCCTGCCCGCAGCTCTGGCAGCGTTTCGACATTAAACTATTCCTGAGGAAACCCGCCGCTCAGTGACAATAGCCGGTGTTGTAAAAACAACGCGTCTGGAGGAAGCTTCAGGAGCAGGATCACGGTTCGAGCCTGTGTATGCAGTTGCTTGAGAGCTGTCGAGCGAACGGCGACCCAGGTCGATCGATTTCGATCGATCAGCGGCGGGTCCAAACGCTGCAGGTTCCATGCCATCGATCGCGAATCGAACGAGAATACCCGTGTGTGCGTGTTAAGCCGTTATGTCGCGTTTATGGATGTTTGACAATGATTTCGGTTCGGTCGAATTAGATTAGCAGGGAGAGGCGTGAGAATCGGCGTTCCAGTGCGCCCCCTCGACACCCGCAGGGGTCTCTAAAGACGGATTCACACGTACCAGTTTCACGAATGCGTCAGTGGTGTCAGTGTCAGTGGTGAGAAATATCGTTTCCCTAGTTTTGAATGGAGCAGTTCACCCTTGCCTGCGCCAGTCACTGATACTGACACAAAGAGTCCATCGACACCGACGGCAGTGAACACCCTCAAGGAACTGATATGTGTGGATCCGCCTTAAGTCGGTGGGAACGTCCACGTATGCGGTAGCTTGGCTCTATCCTCGTCAAATATTTACAAGAGGCTAAGCACAAGGTTTACGTTCCACCTGTTACGGCTGTGCTTGGCGTCGCGCGCTACGTAATGGGGCGGGCCGATTTGAATCGCGATGACCGTGATTTCTCAAGTGACGAAGAGGGTAGAAAGTAATGGAATTGAGGGAGAAGCTTGAGAGTTGATATCAACGGTGCGACTTGGAGCTTGGAGAATTATTAGCTATGAATTGGGAATCTAATGGTACCAAATGTCTAGGATTCGATACTGGGCTCAGGAGAGTTCAACACCTTCGCGGGCTCTCCAGTTAAAGAATCCTCCTTTTTCCCAAGTTTCGAGGCGCCTACACCTGACTTCCTCAGTTCCGAATACCAAAGACGACCGAGGCAGAAGCGATTTTTCCCGAAACCACCGGCTAACGAGGCAAACTGTTAAGACCGTTTCACAGGCGAACGATCAAGCGTGGAAACCCCTTTTGCGAGGCGGGAGAGCAGACTGCACGCAGTATCCAATTATGGTGCGAGCGCGGCGTATCTGCTGCTCGGTGGACAGGCTTTGTCGCGTGGCGCTGATTCCACCGAGCAGCGGGCCACGTCGTTAATTATTAATTACCGAGAAGTTATCGGACGCTAATGACTAGACGGGGCCGGCACGCGGAAGAAAAACGGGACGAGACGTGGAGCCGTCGTCGGGCGGACTTCCTGACTTATTATCGCGACGAAAAAAACTGTGAACTTGGAGTGCTGGCTGGTCGGGGCTTTTTGCACCTGTCGGGGATTCTAATGTCGGGATAATGCGAGCCAGAGTGCCGTCGAGTGGAGACGGAAGGGGGATGAAAAAGGTGGATGAAGTTTCTCGATTGTCCGCGGGGTTAATTGTTTAACTTGAACGAGCGATACTGCTGCGGCGTTAACGATCACGAGGATGTATCAATGGGCGAATTCGAGAGAGAGAGAGAGAGAGAGAGAAACCACGAGCTTGGGATGAAATGACAAGTGGAATTAAAGGGGATAAGGATAGGAAAGATTCTAGTAATTATACAGTCGGAAGCACTTTGAAAAGTTTCATCGTTAAAATTCTATCTTTAACATAAAATTTCAATTGCCAATAATTGCCAGCGTCGCGACCGAGGTCTTTACACCCCCGTTCTCTTCCCTGATCTTTGCTCGCTGATGTTATTATTATTACCTCTGCAGCGCGGTATTATACTACCCCCGTGAACGTGTATATACATATATCATGGAGTATTAAGCTGGGAGCTTCACATCCAGGGTTTGGCCACGCGAACGCTTTATTCCGAGCGCGCTACCTCAGACACCACCGAAATTCCAACGAGGAGCAAGAACCCAACGACGCCGCGTTCAATTACTATGTCTTCATCAGTTCCATCCCTTATAGCGGTCGAATGAAGCTGTTAACACGATCATCCACGTGATTCAGCCATTCAGCCTGGAAATTTGAATTTTAACGAAAGAGGAAATTTGAATTTTAACGTGGAGCTTTTTTATGCCAGAACGTTGAAAGGTTGTATATGGAAAATATTCTAATTCGCTGCAACAGTAACGGGGAATTTCGAAACAATTACGGCGCGTTGCGCAATCGCCCTCGCCCAAAGGGCCGAAAGCTAGAGCCGCTTATAATTTACCGTCGGTATACGAGACGTTGTGTCGCTCGTCACGTACGCAGCTTCGCTGGCTCCCGATGCTGGGCTCGAGGACCACCTCTCCCTGGGTAAATATCCCGCTGACGTAACCCTCTTTAGGGGTTCAGACCTTCGTGACGGAAGGAAACGCGTAATGTCGCGGGGTAATGGGTGCATTGATGGGACTCCGTTACACGGCTCCTGGTGTCGATGTACGTGTGGATAAGTAACAATCCTAATACGGCACAGGCAATAGCCTCTGTTATATGAACACCCGTTACCCGATTGCTCTGCAATCTTAATGTTTCGCTATTCGAAGTACCTATTCGAGGAAATTCAAACACAGTAGCAAATGGGATTAAAAATAGGGTTTAAATAAAGTTTAATTCTAAATTATTTCCATCCGCAGCTTTTGCAGCTGGACAAACATAGTCGTTCATCATTACAAGCTCGAGATTCGCACGTACACGTGGTGAAAATGTAATAAAAAAGCGAATTAACACTCTTCTCGACTTGGTATTTTCTGTGCCTGTAACAGGGAATTCTGAACCGTTTTAAATTGAAGTTGAAACGCCCGCCTCTCTATTAATCACTTTTCTCTCGACTCCAGACTGATTTAACCATCGACGAAATAGGAAGGTTTCCACGTTCGTTGGTTCTTCGTACATTTTCCCCTTAAACGGATATCGGATTTCTCGCGGCGAACCGTTGCAGGAAAGATCGAAATCGACGTCAATTTCTCGTTCCCATTGATCGAGCATGGTCCCCGTAGCCGCGTTTTTTAAGTAATTGGTAATTGAAAGCCGCTGCGCCGTTCCCTACTGATTTCATTCATACGCCTGCTCGTGGGCCGCCGAAAATAAATGCTGAATATCCCGTGTACTGGCGACTGATTGGTACAAGGGAACTCGTTGGAAGCTTCCATCAAACGATTCGTTAATTAAAATTACAATAACGCAGCTTTCTGTGTGAAAACTGGATGGAAAAAGGCACAACGAACGTTGGAAAAGGGTGATATTAACATATAAGTGAAAGTCCCGTAGAATCACGTTACAGGGCTTTCAATTCCGTATAGTGGTGTCGCGGTACGATCTTAATTAATCTTTGTTGTTGTAAAAGTAATTAGAATCTCCAGGATGTGCGACTGCACCCGGGAACCGCGGGTCCTTGAACGCGGAAGATGAGTCGGCTGAGCCTCTTCGGCAAACATTTGCACAGCGATTCTGTTCCAGCGCCTATATTAAAACAGCAGACTCGCAGGGGCTTGTTAATGTATTCGTTTTAATTATCTAATTACAGCAAGATCTGCTCGCACCTGCCAGCGTCAAGCTATGCAGTATTCCCTACGGGACGAACTGTAACAGCGCCCTTCCCTAAAACCGACTAGCCAGCCATTAATAAAGCTGTAATTACGAGCGCAACTACGCGAACAAAAATGTGGATAATTCGCCCCCGTAAGCTGTAGCCAGCAATCACTTAAGAAACGTGCGCATTAATCAGCTCTCGCGTTAATCCCCGACACGCTGCTTCCACGCGTCCGTCCAAGAGGAATGGTAAGCTACGGTCCCATCGAACACGCGAATAAATGAAACACCCAGCGCGTTCGCAGCGTCCGCCAAAGCGGAGCAATCCAGCCAGACGGGAAGCCAGCCAGCCGGTCGGCCAGCGCGAAAATATCCGCAATCTGGGGAAAGCGGAACACGGTCAGCTCGAGCGGGCCTCCATTACCATCCATCAGCGAGGGACAGACTTCGAAAACGTCTAAATACCGTCGCTGCTTCGTTTCGAACGGATAAGATCGCGGCCACGGGGGCTGCAGCGGCTCGAATGACGAACGAGGGACGGGTCGGGCGGGTGACGATTAACGAACGATTATTAAAGCAGACCCTTATCGCGGTAATTGCGTGGAATAAATCCAGCCAGGGAAGGAACGGCGACGACGACGATGTCGCGGCAATTTTCTGGCTCGGCGAGCGTCGGGATGACGATACCAACCCCCCCCCCCCCTCCCCCTTCATCCCTGCCACCCTCTGCCGACCCCTACCAGCAGCCGCTGTCTCTTAGCTAACACGCGATACGATAATCTTTTTAGCAGGGCGGCCCGTTAATCGCCCATCGATTTTGCACCCCCTGCACGCTGGTCGCCTCGCAGCGTTCGGCGACAGGAACGGCCATGGGGTGGATGCGCCGAAATTGCTGGCTGTCGCGCGAATGGGGCATCGCGACGGCGGGCTCGTAAGCAGATTCGACAAGCTTCCTACTCGGCTCGACCAAGAGGTTTTTGCAGAGAGATAGTTAAAGCTTGATCTATGCTGACCCCCGATCTATCGCACTTCCGTCGCTTTCTGTACACGTTGATTTATTTTAGTCTGATTTGTAGGCGCTTCTCGTTTCCCTTCGTTTCGCACCGGAGGTTTCTAATTATTGTAGAAATTTTCTGGGTAGAAATTTTAAGGCACTGGTGATTAGTATTTGAGAAATGACAGCTGCGTCAGACCAATAACTGGAAACTGTACCTATTATGTTTACTGTTACAATGAATGGAATTTAATTCAATACCGATACTGAAATTAATTAACGCCAATGATGTCACTCGCGCCCATTAGGCGACAGGATTTTTCGGTCACCCTTCCCCACCCTGTAGGGAACAATGCAGCTCCCTGCGTCGATAACAATGGTCGATCGTTCACGGGTTCAGTATACCGTTCGCGGCAACAATCAATCTTGTCAGACGGCTCATCTCATTGTCTAATAACAATCATTTACGCCGCTGACGCGATTAATCAGCGGCTTAATAATCCCGCAAACGCGACTACATTGATCCGAAATCATTAACGGTGCGTCTCCGCTTAAACATTCATTCGTCTCCCAGCGAATGAACTGGTGCAGGGTGTTCGTGAAATGGAACACGAAAATGTGCAATTGTATTCTGTTGATTACGGTAAATACACGTCTTCTTGCAATTAAAATCAGCATCACTGTATGACACTTGTATTATGTAGGGTTTTCAGTGTCTTTCATCATTTAGACTATTTAGAGGCACATCAAGCCATTGATTAATCGCAGATTAATTGGCGACGAGTAGAATTTCGTCCGATCAAATTAAGGGTGACTGATAAATAACACGGAACACTCTCGGAATATTTTTAATTGACCAGCGACGCCAGGAAGTCGTTCCAAGCTCTGGTCTTCATTTTGTATCTCCTTTTAGAAACACTCTGTATAATCGAGCACGATCGTGATCATTTAGCACGGGGACCATTTTCATTTTCGCATCCTTTCGAGGCAACATGTGTCGCGATAATATTTCCAAGCCGCGTGCGCTAATGGTCGACCGATTTTCCAATTCTTTTTAATGCATAAATCATTGCGTCGACCCCGGCGAGATATATCGTCCAAAAATCGACTCTTTTTCTTCTTTAACCTGTCGATGGTATTTTCCACCGTGTTCGCGGAACTAATCGCCTGTTAACGGTACAATTTATACGCGTCGTTTTTCGTGCGTGGGACGCAAAATTTTAAATTAATCTTAAACCGTCTTTATCGACAATATAATTAATCGTCTGTCAGGTGAGGGCTGCTCTGGTGTTTTCTTAGCGGGAACGATTGACATTCAATTCATCTAGATTTTCTATTATAAATTTTATCCCGGGCTCTCCAGTGATCGACGGAGGTCCTACGCGATAATCGAGCAAAATGATAACGTCCCTTCGCGCTGACGAGAATAAAGGTCGGTTGCGTTGAATGAACGCTAATTATCCAGCGACTCGAGCCTTCCAGGTCGATCACGTATGCAGCTGAGATTGGACGACATTGTCGAACAAGCGGTCTTGCATTCGACACGTGCTCCGATAATCTTTCCACGCGACCTGGACATTAACCACAGTAGACGCTGCACCCTTCACTAGCGATGGGAACTTTCGCGTGAGTTCCATTCACATACTCGTGAGTTCAAAACTTGTGCATCTTCTGACTCGAATTTAGTAATGCTGGAAAAAAGTATTCAGACAGAATTGGGATTATTCAACAATTTTTGGTTTTCAAGTAAATTTCGTCTAGTTTCAATGCCAAAGGATAGTGCTTACGTTACCCTCAGCCCAATTCCTAAAACCAACAGCCAAGCACGCGAAAAACCATGGAACAAAGGCACCTCACGCAGTCAATCTCGATTCGCGATGGCCGGTGGTATAATTATTTTAATTATGTTTGGTTAACGAGGTCCCTCTATCCTCGTCGCTCTTCCCTATCTGTTCATTATTCCCCAGTAGGTACTCCTCTCCGCTCTTCTTTGCACTGGAGACATTGACCTTGTCGACGTGCCTCGTTAATTATGCAAACCAGGTAAATGTGTTTCTAATTGATGTCAGACCTAACAGGAGCGTGCCAAATATTTGTAAAAATAATCAACGCTCCGTTGTTCCACAAGGGCGAGCTCCAACAGCGTCTACCTTTCCTCTTATCAGCAACGGCAAACCAATTTGTAACACTCCGTGTGATGTAACATATTCCACGTAGAATTGAACGCACTCGGGCGTAATGTGCAAGGCGAAGTCATCGTAAGGAGCACCTATCGATGATCATTAGCGACAGCTTGGATCCCATTAATGATTACAAGTGCCCTTCGTTCGCGAACATTAAAAAATTCTTCACAGAGTGTTCGTGGCTCGAGGTTAACGAGAAGAAATTATATCACTCCGGTGCTCGAGAACTTACCGAGTCGTTAATTTTACTTGAGTCCACTTTGGCCCCGGTAATTGGTAAACACCGTCGTGGTGCTTCACATTTCTTCCCAGTTTCTCGCGCGGTGTCTCGATCCGGATCGACGCTGGATCTCGCGAGTGATTCGCCCCCTGGAACCAGTCGGCGATAAAGCGACACGCGAGACGGGATTCCGAGGGGGACTTAACGAGCGAGATTAATTAGAATGAAAATGTTCGACGGGAAGAAACGATCGCCAGCCGTTGCCTCGCAAAATGGTCGTCAGCTCGCGGAATAATCACCTTGACAGGTGGTGCTCTAAATAATTATACCTTGTTATCGATAAGAAATGAATAATTGGACCTCGGCGGGGTTCGTTATCATAGAATAATATCGCGCGACGTTGCAGAGGAGGAGCCATCCGACAGATGAGGTGTTGAATGTGAAGCGAAGGCTCGGCCGTTAGCAAGAACTCTGGAAAAAGTTCGGTTTTAGCAGAAACAACTCAAAGATCAAGGAGTGCCAGCTAGGGAACAGGGAAGCTCGAATTGTACATAGGAACGAAAAGACTTGGAAGCTTAAATGTCAGCTAGAAAGCCTGCAAAGCTGAAATACTAGCGCCGCGAGAATCTTACTTGTCAGAGTACTCGCTGAGCATAAAATTACCTGTCGTCCAATTAGATTTCCTGGCAACCTGGAGGATCCGCTGTAGAAGAACCAACAAACTACTTAAGGGAAACGAATCCGGAAAGATCAGCAAAGATCACGGCAGAATATCCTGCGAAATTCATATCCAGCTGATAAAGTTATACTCGCGGAATTACATCCTCCGCAACTTTCATCGGCTTCCACCCGTAATAGGCAATCGTATTTGCAGCCGCGATATGCGAGGATACGCGCAGGAAGGAAGGAAGGAAGGAAGGAAGGAAGCGAGGTAGGGTCAGTGTCATTTCCGGAACGAATATACGAGGGGACAGAGCGCTGTATGCTCCTGATAATTGTCGCCGCTGCAACAGCCTGAATGCATGCGAGGCCGCTCGCGCGTTACAATCAATTTGCTCATCGATCGGAACGGTGCATCAACTCAGTCACGGAATGAAGTATTAAATATCCCCGGTTCCTTGTCACAAACACCTATGAAACGGTTATGCGCAACGCACAGCAGAGTAATTTCATCAAGCAGCTTTCAGCTTCGATGAATAGAAACCGTCAAACGATCATTCCCAGTATCGATCTGCGGTACAATTAGCTTTAGCAACAAATGGGGAGGCGAAAAGTATACTTCACTGAGGGCAACGTCGAAATACTCGATCAGAATGATCGCGCGAGGAAAGTCAAACGCGTCCTGTGACCTGTGTGCAATTTAAACTTCCGCCGATTATTTTAGCCGCGTTGCTTTTCAATCCCGCTCACCTGTCCATGCCGTTTATACGGCGGTCCAATCAATTCTGCCCCGCGAGACGGGGGGTCCGATGATTTTAATAATCACTCGGTATAATGACGTTAATTAGTACGCGGCGGGCGTTGGGCATCGTTGCGGTCGAAAGCTCGCAATACTGGCTCATCCCTTAATGTCAAACCGAATGGTGCTTCGGCACCGTGCGTTTTGTGCGTAGGGAGCTTCGCCGCCACGGAATCCTTTCCACATTCGGTCACACAAATTAATTACAGGCTGACGCATTCCAGCAGGAAAGACTGACGCAGCATCTTTCCTTCGTAATTGATGGCTGCTCAAAAACGCTTCAGATTCCTCCACAGCGTATCGGTTTATCGGATCGCACGCGCAAGGCGTGGCTGGAAACTATTGCGTTTCCCGGGGCCAGTGAAATTTATGGCAGCAGCGGAATTTACTTTTTAATTAATTCCCTTCAGCTGCTTACCGTTATTCCATCCGATAAAGGGGGCTTTTATTACGCCGGAGGTCGCGCGAAAACGCGCACCGGATCGATGGTTAAATGAAAGCCGCGAATCGATCTGGCTAACAATATCGGAAACCCCGCGTAATCCATTCCGGGGCCCGTTTCGCGGAGTTCCGGGGAACAGTGTAATGAAGCCCGTCATTCCCTGGCCATGGTGCAAAATAATGCCGACCGTGGGCCATTGGGTGCTTAGAAGATTATATATCGCATGGGGATGATGGACATGGAAGCCCATCCGTCTAATATTTCCACGAAATTCAGTCGGTCGATGGAAGTCATTTAGGGATTTGAATTGATTTCGACGGTTAATTTCTGCGTAGGAGGAAATAAGGATAATCGTTTGGATCCAGGGATCACAAGTTACACCGTATTCGAAAATTCTCTGACGAGGCCCTTCGGTAGGATCTCATTAGCCAAGCCTTCTTAAAAAGATTTCAACCCCTATCTGCCCTTTACACGTAGGGCAATCAGTGACCCAGTTTCCTGAGGCACTAAGTCTCCCTTCAAATTCCGTGCACTTTTTATTGCTGTGTTTAATAGCCCGCAGGAACATGGACGGAGTGGAATCAACATCGAAGATCGCTTCTTGATGCTTCGAGCACGCGACGTTTCGCTGGCATTCTGGCATTAACTCCTCGGTCGGGCGAGCAACGGGGAGTACTCGCGCGGTTGTATAGCGCCGATTACGCGATTATTAATGCGATTATTTATCGCCCTCGGGATCGATGGCTATGAATAACGTCGGTTATCTTTCCAGAAAATCTGGCCCGTGTCGTGCGACTCTGCGAGAGCACGGGCATGAACGTCGCGGAAGGGAAAAAAGACCGAGGTAACTAGAACGATGTGGAAGGAAGAGGGCGATTAATTACGCCCTCGAAAATTCACGACAGCTCTGCGAACGTGGGCGAAAACTCACGTGCTCAAATTATTCGAAGGCTGACTCGGCTACGGAATCTGATTTCAACCCCCTTAATTAATTACCATCTGTTACATCTACGTACAGTACAGAATATGATGTCTTTAAAGAACATTGGTAACCTTCCTTTGCTACGGAGGAAATACTCGACTACGTGCAAAGGAGGAGGATTGTTTAAAGTTTAAAGAAGATATCAATCCACCCCCCACACTACCCAGTGAAACTCTTCACATCCCTCGAACATACGGCAGTTCCCGAGTACCTTCAACCCTCCAATCAATTTCCCTGAAACCGCAGCAGAAACGTCATCGATACGTCTCCATGAAGGGTAGCCCGCGAAATCACGCGATCGTACGCGCCCCAACGATCCCAGTATATACTTACCCCACGAATCGCACACGTTACAAAACGAATCCCGCGGTGGATCGAAATAACTTCTTTCTTTTTTCGTCCCCGAGGAAACCGTAGAAAATCGGTTCGCGTGCCCGCAGGCTGTCGACCCCGGTCGCAACAGCGTCGTGTCCCGACGCATTAACCCCGAAACTCTTCCGCAGGCGTCCAATAACGCCGCTCCAACCCCCTCGGCGGTCTCGATCGTCGACGGGGTTTCACCGAAGCGGCAGCGGAGATCCCGACGAAAGATACAGCGGGCGAAGATCTCCAGATCCCGCGTCTTCTCCTATTCTCCATGCCGAAAGCCGCGAGACTTCATAACTGTCCGATGGATTTGCGTTTCATGCACAGCCGCGGAAATCTCATCCAGGAACGGCGTCGCGCCCCGAGGCCGGGGGAGAAGTATTCATATGCAGCGGGGCGTCTCGCATTCCGCGCGAGACGTGTCACGAGTGTTGTGTGTATATACGGTGGACGCCGCGACGCGGGGATCACGGAGACGTCTCGGTACAATATTTATTAAAGCGTGAACGGGAAGTTTGGCCTGCGGTCTTGAGGATGTCTGCAGACTTTTCGGAAATCGAACGATCCGCGTCGCGTCGAGCGGCTGGGCTGGTGAAAACGAAATGGTGGGTATGAAGGGTTGCATGGGATAAGGGAAGAAGGATCGAAGGATTCATTGTAACAGAGATTAAAGTTCGTGCGAGACAGTCGGGTTGTTAATTATGTCCCTTGAGTGACATTCAACGATCAAAGCTAATCTGGATGTTTGTTACGTGCTGCTTATTTCCCATAGGAAACGCGTCTGACCGAGGGCAGGCCTGTTTATCGTCAATATCTTCTTGGATAAATTAGACTGTCATTGAGAAGGGCTCCTTGAGCAGTGGTTGTTACTTCGTATTATGGACAGTGAATCCGTTGTTATTTGAAAAACCGACGTCTAGGTATCCTACCAAAACTGCGAGATTCGCAGGAAATTCTTTATTATTAGTTAAAGCATTATTCCCCAAAATGCACGAGCTTAACTTCTCAAATGTCTGGGAGAATATACGAGATAGCGTGCTTGGCTCAGGTGATGAGAGCTTGCACGTTAGGGGGTTAGATAGAGCGAAACTTGTAAATTTATGCTAACCACGCTGCACACTTTAATAAATATACACAAATTTTTGGGGAAAGTTCCTTGGGAGAGGGGGGGGGGAGTGCACTCGAGGGGCCAATATAACCCCTGCAGCTTGCGCCTCAGCCGTTCCATCTTCAGCCACCCTTCTTTTCGAGAGTTCCTCTCACAGAACACAGTTCTAAGTTATAGTACGCTCCTTCGATAGTCCTAATTATCATCTGCCTTATCAATAAAATATTTCTCTGCTCCTTGGTGATATATTCCAAAGAATACAAAGAGCCTGAGAAGCAGGCAATGAATTCTCCGCCCCACTTATCGCCCTAATAGAATGGCACCGTGGTGCTAATGGAATGCAAAATTCAATGGGTCTATTCTCCAACGATTCATAAAGAAGACGATGTAAAAGTCAGCCGCCACGACGCTGTTAACACATTCTCGGAGCCATAAACGGATAAAAGTGCGCGGCGAGCGTGGTGTCCCTTAACCTTTAATCGGCTCACCCCGCCGCGATGGCAAATATATTCGCGAGCAAGTTGCAACGGGCTCGTACACGTATTCATGAATGGCCTGGATATCCGGGGTCGCGTAATGGCGCGTACATTACAGCCGCGACCCTATCTTCGAAAAATACAGGAGAACTGCAGGCGGCAGTGTCAACGAAACTTGCGTTATCGTTCCCATGCAGACTCGCGATTATCTGGCCTTGCGTATTGCGCCATACTCCCGGCACAATGTGCTTCCGACGATTCGTATTTGCACGTTTCAGGCGACAAACTAGAACGGGAAGGGAACCGGCCAAGTTTAAACGTGTGTCAGGAACGAGCGCAAGGCGTTTCAGAAAGTATTCCCCGTGAAATTCGAGGATATGCATCGTTTGGCGTTTGATCGTGAGTTTGATGTAATCGTGCATTGAATTAATTGTTGAATCGTTGAAAGGGACGGTACAGCTACTTGGGGCAGAGCGGAAAGGGTATATGTGAATGTGCTTACGGAGAACGAGATTGCGTTAATCAGCGACGATAACCCTACGATCTCGGAGCGAGAGGTGTATCGTTAACGACGTATAATATCGCGTGGAGAGGTTGCGCTCGAAATGATATCACCGCCCGAAAATTGACGTAATTAAAATGCAAAGCGCATTTCACGGGATTAAATGAGGCACAAATAAACGATCGCGAGCGAGAAGGGGGCCATAAGAGCGTAAAAAGGAGTCGCATTCATCATTTGGCTGCCGCCGGCGAATATGAATTCCCCGGCACTCCGTAAAGCTCCACTCGGTTAAGAAATTAAAAAAACGAGGGAAAAAACAAGCGTATGTCATGAATATTCATACGCTAATGTGGGGCGAGTAATGATGAGAAAGTTGTTCCCTCGCGTTTCCGTGGATATTATATGTGATCTTTCACGTGCGCTCGCTGGAGTAATTCTATGAACCGATATAGAAGCACCCCATTCGACTTTGCTCGTGAATCCGACGTTAAAAAATATCTTCAGCAGTCTTTGCTCGGTGGGAAGTAGGGATTGCAAATTTACCGACTTTTTCAATTACCGGTAATTCGGTAAAATTTTCAATCAAAACCGGTATTTTTTTAAGGAATTAAATGACTCTTAAAATATAAGAGTAAACGTTACAAAAAACTTTTTTTGAACTCTAATCGTGCATTCTAAAAAATATATGCATGTGAAACTATTCTGAACATAAAATATAAAATGATATAACACAAAATAGATATATTTGTATAACTATTTACAATACTTATTAATATGGATCTTCACCAGGCAAACAATGAAAAGAATCTTATCTTACATACATAATTAAATATTTTTTATTTAACAATTCTTTTTAACAAATAAGTACGTAAAAAATATAATTTGTCTAAAGTTTAGTTTCCTGATCGCGACCTAATTTTTGCAAAAAATAATCCAGCCACGGATAAAGCGCTCTCATATTCTACACTTTTTGGTCGGGTAATCATTAAGAAATCATATGCCATTTGTATATACTTTCCCTTTACTTTTTCTACTTGAAAATGCGTCCATTTTTTTGATGACATGATTCAGATTCTTAGTTTTCTTTTGGATCAGAGTTGGTTCTCCATGAGATACTTCGGTTTTCGTCTTTATTAGTAACTGAAGTTCTTTTTCACTGATATCATTGTAGATGTCGACGGAATTAATAAACGCTTATATGTGTTATATTGCTATACGTAATTTATCGAATTACCGGTAAAAATTTGGCGAATTACCGGTAAAAATTTAAGGGTATTTCTCGCGATTTACCGGGAAACCGGTAAACCGGTTTACCGGTATTGCAATCCCTAGTGGGAAGTGTGTAGAATCCCGTCTGTGGTATGGATTAATTAAGAGATTTGAATACGGGAATAGGAGGGACCAACTGCGACGGGATCACAAAATGTGAAGGGGTCGATAGAAGGATCCTTCCAATTTCAATTGCATGAATAGATCAATAGACCGGTCATATTCCCGTTTGCTTTTATCCCCCATGAACGAATCCTGTCCAACATAGCGTCCCTTCTGTCTTTCAGATTCAACCAATTAATTTTCCCAATTCCTAACCGTACCAAACCGTAAAACACCCACGCTACAACCCACGACAATTAAAATACTGTGTCACGGGCGATCGAGCCGATTCGAAAACGAAACGGTCCACCCCTCCGCGAATGTGGACCAGTTTCCAATCAATTAACGAGACAAGAAACGATCGATTAACAGCGTTAATCACGCGGCGAGATCAACAGACTGCCGCGTGCGATCGCCCCGCGCATTTCCCGCTCCGGCGACTCGCTCGACATTAAAATAATCCGTGTAACCGGGACGGCTGCACGCGATCGTGATCGAGCGAAAGCTCGCGCGACGTTGTGCTGCTCCCTGATTCTTTTTTTCCTAACCTGTTTCGCTCCAGCGATTAACAGGCTTCGTGGCTGTCCCGATAGAGCAGAATTCTCTGCTACCAGCTTGCTCCGACCCCGGCTCTTCACCTCCTCCGCAGAGTTCTTCGCTTGATCAACGATCGCCAAGCAGCGATCCACTTCCATCAAGCTCAAGGAACTGGAATCCATGTCCGCGAGACTTCGAAACTTAGTGGAGGACCGAAAAAGTTGCCGTTTCTTGCAAAGCTTTCGCGATTATCTAGGTTGGGACACTCGATTGAAATTGTCTGAGTTATTCTGTTGTTTCGGAATGTGCGACGATGCTGTTCCACTCGAACAACACTACCTCCACGTGTATACCTTGGAAATGCTAGAATGCTACTTAAGAAAGTAGTGCCACTCCACTTTGTACCTGCAATCATTAGGCCCGCAGAGAACGCGGTGCCACGGAGCTTCGTTAACATTCTTTTTCGCGTGATTTTTCTCTATTCTCCAGTGAAAAAGGTACTGTCCCTCGCTTTCGTGAAGTAGGAAGATAAATGCAGGTGGTAGAGGGATGCATTTTCCCGGTTATACAACGTGGCTTCGCTATAAAATATTTTCTGCCCTTGTGCTTATGATAAAGGGAAACATTCAAATGCCCTCGTTTCGAGGCATCACTCGCACCCGAAAGCGTGGAAACTGGGGAAAGAGATGAAAACATGTCCAAGCGGGCGCGAGAAACGTGAGCGTTGAAAATTTTGACGCGACAAAAGTGACGGAGCGAGTGGACTCATACATATATTCAATTTGGACGAATTACGAGCTCTGTCGTCCCTGTCCCGCAAAAACATCCCCACTTCTCTGTAATTTACGACTTGAATTACAAAACAGCGCTGCTACGCTGCGCGGATACGTTTGCTGCGTTTTTGTGTGCAGGATCGTGGAGGGAGTGGTAAAGAACGTGGGTAATGCGCAATACCGTCACACGACTCTAGCGTTCTTCGAGATACACGCCTTGAGGAATCAACGGTCTACCATTAGTTGCGCGCATTACTTTTTGCGTTCAAACGTGATCGCTAGTTTTATTACTTCTTTGCCGGTATCTTTCTCTCGAATTGCTCGTTGAGAACCAAGTGCTTGCAGAAATCATTCGAAATGGGTGTGGAATTGACATTAGTCGAGTCAGTTTAAATAATAATGAGATAGGAACAGAACGAAGCTGAAGGGAAGGTGTAAAACGAAACACCGGAGATCATCGAGCCCCAGAGAAGCAGCGGCCACTGAATCTCTGAGAGTCTACGTTCCTGCGATTACTTGCGTGCTCTGCTTAAGTACAATAGATATAATATATTTCATATAATAACGTAAACAAGATAGTGGTTTTTGTACAAATATCCCTTATATAAAAATCATGCTTGCCCAGTGGCCCGATCTCCCTCGTATTCCCTGTGGCCACACGGGGCCTTTCCGCGCGTGCTCCTTAAGCATAACGACTCCGCTGATCAGGGGAACGAAAGGTAGCCGCGTGATTACGTGGACGATGGACAAATGCACGAGACATCGATTGGAGACACTGACATCTTTAATTCCGCGTTTTATCTTTACATGAAAATATCGTGACAGTGCGTTGAGTTTAATGTCCCTCGTGGTTTGTTTAGTCGCGACCGTGACAGGGCCTACGAATGCAATCGAGTGTTCACGAGGAGACGCGAGTCAAAGGTACTTTCGATTAGTCTTTCCTTATCCTAACATTTCGCCGATCACCCCGTAACTAACAGCTTCTCTCGGGCGTTGCGTCCTCCTTTCGGCTTCCTTTAGGCGAATCATTCGTTTCAGCTATCGCTTCGTCAACCACGACGTCTAATCTTTACAACGAAATTCTTTTCTATCTACCAGCTTCGATGGCTCTGACGGAATTCTTCTATAGCCTGGAACCTCCGCGAGGCGTCCGACCCCGAGTAAAACCGGAGTCTCGTCTGATCCGCGGCAGAAACATGGTCCAGTGTTCCAGTTGGAAAGCCCAAAGATTCCCAAGAAGTAAGCGACCGTCCTTTTCCGTCCGCGGCGAACACCGAGGCGCGATAGGACATGTCGCGTCGAATACCCTGAATCCAGAATTGCGTTCGAGCCGATGGATCTCGAGAAGTGGCGAGTTAATCACCGTAACATTCGAACAAACTTAAACAATCAACTAAGAAGGAACGTTAAATGAATATCAATAACCCCGTCCGCTTTTTAAAAGAAAGCCAACTAACTTCTCATTCCTCTCGAGATCCAGCCCCCGATCGCTCATTGCTACGCCCCCAGAAACCGGAAGTACAACTTTCGATCAACTACCGAGTGTTATCTATGGTAACCGTAGCTGGGGCTGGTGAAGACGGTAGCCTTCAGCGTGATGGAGGAGACCTGCGACGCGGGACGGTCCTTGGACACGCAGCTCTTCAGGGTTCTGTTGCACCTGCCGTGTCGCCACAGCTTGTGAAGGGCCAGGGAAGCCCTGGTGTGATACGGCCTACAGACAGATCCCCTGGCAGGGGAATCGTTGGGGCACAGGCGACACTTGAGCAACCTTCGACCAGCCAGCCGACGTATGAACCTCTTCCTGAGCTGGTTCGAGCAACCGAACTTCCTCCCCGACCTGAAGGTCGGCTCCTCTTCGACTTCCTCCTGGCGCTTGCCGTCCGGCGCGACCGGCTCGTCGTCCTCGAACTCCTGGTTCCACGTCACCTTTCTGGGCTGGCTCTGCTTCCTGGACCGCCTCTCGTTCGGCTTCCTCTGGCTCTCCGCCAGCCAAGGACACTCGTACGGCTCCCTGGCCGACTGTCCTTCGGTCGCTTCGGACACGGCTCGGTAGCTGCACGCAAAATCACGATTACGTATAGTAGCAGTGCCGATCGACGGCCTCGAGTCGCGACTGCAACCGATGGGGGGCTCGACGACGCGATCGCCGTGGTGCCCGTGGGCGCCGCCGTGGTCGCGACCAGATATCCTGGGGTGGCCGTAGACGTTGTGGTCGTCGCCGTGATCGCTCGACCGCCTCCTCTCCTCTTCCAAGGTCGGGTACGCCATTGTCGCTGCAGTTGCAGGGGAGTTTACCATCTCGTGGCTGCAACCACCGCGGCACTGTTCCATAAGTTACGTTCGCGTCATTTTTCTACCAATGAACGAGCGCCCGTCGGCCGTTGCGACGGGGCGACGTAGACGTTTCTTTTCTTTCTCGCCAAGAAAGCAAACGCAGACAGAGAAAACAAAGAGACAGAGAAGAGAGACAACGTGAATGACCAACAGTGAAAGCGAGGCGACCGGGAGGGACACGCGTGTCCTTGCGGGCGCGCCGTGAAGCAAACGGAACGAAGCGTGCACGCGCCAACGGGTAAAAGAAAATCGTCCAACCAAAAAATGACGCTGCAACGTAACAGAAAAGAGGAGAGGAGGAGGGTGGAGCGGATGGACCGGCGGCAGGTCGCAATCTTTCCGTCGAGTCCTGCGAGTCAAAGCTGGCCCTTTCGCGGCAGAGTGGTGCTTGCTCGTGACAGTTTACGCGGCGAGCGTTCAACGCGCAATTCCAATACCGATCTATGCGAGGCCTCCAGGACAACGTACGAGAATTTGTTGCTGCCCGCTGCTAATGCAAATTGCTCGCGTTCGCCACCTGCTGCTGAACAACGACTCAGCAACATCGACGAACACCGAATTGCAAAAAGAAGCTAGGGCACCGTTGTTGCAACTTAATGATTTGAATTCGAGATCGGAAATGTTTGAACTATCAATTAGAACATGCGAGTCGATGCTTGAACCACAGATGTGGCAACTCGCGCCTGTCACTTGCAAAGTACGCACGCTAAAGTGTCGTGAGGGGGACAAAATAAAAGCAGACAAGTAGCACGGGCAACGGGGACACCAGGATGCTTACCCAAGAATCGTTGTCGGGGGTATCACAGTGGCAGCAGGTGCAATTGCTGGGGCTGACGCTGGAAAAACTGGCGGACCAGGTGGTGGCCGTCCTCCTCCCGCGGGGCTGTAAATTCGGTAATTAGCGATAAATAAGGGCCACTAGGAAATTAACTACGAGCTACGATAAAGCTGTAATCCACAATTTCGCAGGCAATGGCCAGTTACGAGGACTGTTGAAATACTTCTAGAGCAACTAACTTTCAGCGTGCACTAACAGATTAGAAACATCGTTAGAGTTCACTTTGATGAAGCTTTCAGTGGAACCGTCATTTGCAAAGAGCTCCCAGCAAGATTCAATTCAGATTCCAACGACCCAGAAAAACAAAGCGTTCCCCCGAAAACGTTTCCTAATCAAGCACTTAATTCCTCACCCGGACACTTTCCCATCACCCCGTCACCTCCGACGACAAATTTCCACGGCCGGGAATAATTCTGTTTAAAGAGCAGCTAACGGCAAAGAGCAACACGCCTGTCGACTCTGATCGAAGCTTAAATCTGTCGACCGCTCGTTACACGTGTTTGCTCTGCAGGAGGGTTGGCGGGCGGAGAATGCGGGTGAAAAAGTAACGGGGACGGGATTAGTCGTCGCGATCGACTTCCAATTAAATCGTTTTAATGAATTTCCCAGTGGTACGGTTGCCCGGTAGGCGATGTTGTTTGAACTGCGCCAGCCTGGACGGACGGCCAAACCGCGGGGCCTGCTAAACCAAACACGCCTGGCCGACGAGAATTTATAGCGCCGTTCGATCTGACTTCAATTAACGAGCTCGCCGGCAGAAAAATGTTACGAGCCGCGCCGAGAATCCGGGCCACGGTACGTTTCGGCGAACCGTGAAACAGGCGAGTGTTCGTTTACCCCGAGTTCGATCGGGTTTCAGAGTGATTAGAGGTGGTGGGTGACCAGCGGATAACACGAGCGTCCAATCTGTCCCAACGAGGGATTTCGCGAGTTTTTTTTCCGGAGGTAGACACGTGGTATGGTGGAGTGCGGAAACACTGGCGTCGGTAGAAAATGTTGGGATTGGATCGTTGCAAGGATTTACTTTTCTGTGGTACTAAAGTGTATGTAGAGATACTAGAGTTCAGTGGATCTTTGATCGAATCCGGAGGATGATTAAAATGGTCGACAAAGGGGTGTTCTCTAACGTCCAAAGGAAGCTGCAGCACGAGTGCACTTGTGCTCGAAGAGTGGTAGCAGTAATCGTTTCAAACGATTGCTAGAAACAGCCGTCGTTGTGTCAGAATGTTGGCATTTGAAAGTCAATGGGTGCTCGTCGAGCTCAGATGCTTTTAGCCATAGAAGCTTTCAGTTTCCCACCACCCATCGCCACTGGCGCGTTTCTATCCCCTGTAACGGCACGCTAAGAAGCTGCAGTGGCTACTAGAAACTTCTGAAAGCCACTACTAAGTGATCGAACTGGAAGGAGCGATGATATTACGGGAGAAGTGAATAGTAAAGGATTCCTAACTCTGGAAACATTCTTTCTCTAAGAAAGCACTCGAGTCTCCAGTCAGGACGCTCCCCAAACGAAGTTTCGCTTCAAAGACCACCCCTAATCATATCCCACCTCCCCACATTCACGCCTCTACACTTATCAGTGAAATAGAAAAACTCATCCTTACTGCAAGGGCTGCTGATGACGATTATTGGGTGGCGGTACAACCTGGGCCGTGGCTGCCGCCGGCGCGTTCGCGCTGCTGACGCGATGCACGTGCAGCTGGTGCATCTGCAGCTGCGCCGCGTCCTCGCCGAGGAACGAGCATCTCGAGCACTGCCGCCTGTTGTGCACCTTCAGCACGTGCGTCGCCAGGCGTTCCGCGCGTGCAGCCTTGTACTCGCACAGGGTGCAGGCGAACGGCTTGAGATGGGTGTTGAGGTGCCGTTTCAGGCACCAGTTGTCCACACCGCTCCAGGAACAGTAGCAGCAAGTGTACCTGAAAGTGTTCAACCTGCTCATCGACTGTACATATTTCCACTAAGCCTTAACTACTTGAACATAGTGTCTCCGCACATTGCACCACATCTGTTCTCAGATTGAAAAGGAAAAGCAAGCCCAAAGTTTGATTAAAATCGTACCTCCGCTCCTGAGCACCCTTGGAACCGCCTTTCAAATGACTCTTGCTGTTACAGCCCCCGTTCTGCACCCTCCTGCCTGTGTTGCAATTCGCTGCATCCGGCTGCATGATGCTTGGTGCAGGCATGGTGGTTGCCTGGTAAATCCCTCCGGCATTAGCAGTGGTGCCGTTGCCAGGATTTGGCTGCAATTGGTAACTCTTGTTATTGTTAAACCCAGAGGAATAGTTCGTGTGCTGCTGCTGCTGTTGTTGTTGCTGCTGCTGTTGTTGTTGCTGTTGCTGCTGTTGTTGTTGCTGTTGTTGTTGTTGTTGTTGCTGCTGCTGCTGCTGCTGGCCGTTCACATTCGCATTTCCAGTGGGCCCGGCGGCGGAATCTTGCTGAATAGGCTTCGGCGCGCTGGATCCAGCTGGTCTGCGTATCCTGGACAGCTCGTAGCCGTGCTCCCGGTGCATCCTCAGGAAGTGTTTCTTCACATGATCGGCCCGGTTGAACGGTTTGTAACAGATGTAACAGTGGAACGGCTTCTCCTCGCGGTGAATGTTCTCGTGCCGCGTGTACAGGTCGCGACGATCCGTCCCGTAAGGGCAGTAGGGACAGGTGTACCGTTTTCCGCTGGCGGATACTGTCGCCGACGTTGGCATCGTCGTTGTGTTCTGTAAGATTAGATAAATACTGTTACTCGTTGCTAGAAAATATATTTTTGGTAATCATTGTGGTAGTTGGATACTGAGCAGGGTTGCTGTGGGTTCGGGTCGGAGGAGGAACATTCGAGTTTGAATTCTAGTGGACAAGATATGGAGCAGAGGGAGTTTAGGAAGGAACTGTTTGCTTCAAAGTGTTACTTCTTCGAAATCAATTTTTTATCCTCCACGCTATTCAAATACCGATGCTTTGATCTCGTTTTCGCGTCAGATACAATACTGTAGATCTAATTAAAAGGAGTAACTTATGTCTTGAAACTTTTTTTCTATCTCTTACAGTTCGCGAGTTATAACACAAAATCGGAAAATAGCCGAATTTTCAGGGGTTAATTTCACCCCCTTCGAGTAAATTTGGACAGCAAACAAAAATTGCGTTGTAATCAGAAGGAAATCCCCTACATATTTACGAAGATTCAGAATTTTTTGAATTTCCGGGTTCAGGATCTTCCCGTGTTAGCAATGTTTAGTATTATCGCACTCGGTATTACTCTAACTCCCGATTTACACAATACTAAAGAACCCATGGAAAGCAAAATATATCGAGCAGCGGTACACATTCGGCGACTAGGAGGGGATATAAGCTACCGGAGTGAAACGATTGTAAACAAGTACGAGGCAGTTCGTGACCATCCGGTCATACAGACTGGCGTGATATGGGTCTTCACTAGTACATAGTATCATCGTTAACATACTATCGTCATTATTGTTCTTGGTGCTCGAAGGCGAGTAAATAGTTACTGGTGATTACTGATATTTAAAACGAATCTTGACGGTAATCGACAATCGTCTACCTTACAATTGTACTTCAAATGGCGAAAGTGTGCAAACCCCAGCCCATTCGAATGTATCTATTTAAAGTATATAACACTTGGAGATCTACGGACGACTGATCGCGAGTGTTCTGTGCCGCGTACCTGGTGAAGATGTTGTGGCGCAGGGGAGGAAGGCAACTCCTGCAGGAGGAAGGTCGACGTGACCGGCAGCAAGGCGGCAGGTACTGTTTGGGTCTCCTGGGTCCGCCTGGACGGCGGCGCAACCCGCTCGGCTCGCTCCCGTAGCCTCTCCAGGTACGTAATCACGTCCTCGACTTTCAGCTCGGACTGCAGGTAATCCTTGCGCGGCGAGTGGTGCCTGTTCCTGCTGTCGTCAGCGAGGATCCTCGAGGAATGAAGCTCCATAAAATGCTCGGCCACGTCCCGCGGCCCGCCGCCCATCACGTCGCCTGTTGGACAATGGGATTCGTCAATTTTCCCGACACCCGCGAGCCCACCGCCTCCATAGCCGGCTTTGTCACCTTGAAAACCTCGCGACAACCCATAGAGGTGGGGGGAGGGTGGAGTTGAAATTTTCTTCCACGATCTCTGAGGGTTGCTGGTTGCAATCTTGGCGATGGAGCATTGCGTTTAGAATGGGAGGTTACACGTTTCCTCGATGGACTTGGTTGACGAGGGGTGGTAAGGAGGGAGTTCCGAGCGGACATGGTATAAAACAGAGGATGGAGGATATGGAAAGTATCCTGTCAGAGGTGATTGTAACGTGGGGAAAGGAATACCTAAACGTGGCGTATTGATTCTTTGCACTTAGCTTCGGTTTTCGGATAACTCGCTGTGAAAGATTATACGCTCCGTCCTGACGTGCCGATGGACTCTTAGAAACAGACGGCTCGTATCGATACTATTGAATCGTGACCTTATCGGTGTACAGAGATACAAACACCGAATGCAAACATTCGTTTCTGAAAAGGAACTCGCAGAGACTCGAGTCTACGCGCGTCTTGGCGTACTTTCGAAATCGATTACGTCGAGGAGGAAGCTTCTAAGAGAGGAATTTTATTCCACGTTTCCATTTTATCTTTGCATGCGATATCGCTTCTTGCTCGGTTCTAATATTCAGTGCAAGATAACCTGTAGAAGGTGGAATCGATCTGGATATGTAGGTCGAGCATTCGACATACGCGACACCCGAGATTATTCAGCGAATAAATGAAATTTACAGATTTAAACGCGCGTTGGGGGGGGGGGGGCGCAGTTTTAGAGTCATCTACGAGGCAACTGCATTCCGAATTCGATTAAATCGGGATTAACGTTTAGAGCAAAATGGCCTATTGAGGCACGTAATTGCGCTTGAATTGGCTGAATTCGGCATGTCACGAAACGAAAGACACGCTTTGAACGGTGTCAAGGGCCGTCGAACGTCAGCACAAAGGCGATAATGAGTTGGCAGGACGAAGCACGCGAAACTACTGGTCGCGAGCTGCTATTATTTTTCCGCGACAGTTTCTATTTACAAAGGCGGGGTGGGCTCCTTAAGCCGCCCCAACTCGATGACACGGAATGCTTGGGAAATTACCGTAGGAACGCCCCGGCGGGAACAATAAAACCCCCTTTGTTCGAAAAAGGAACCGTGCAGCTTTGGCAAGCTGCGTTCCATATTGTTTACCTCTGCAATTCCGCGTCAATTTAGCCCGGGGGGGCCTTTCGTGCCTGCTGACCCGTTATCTTCGACGATACGCTCTCGGTATTTACGCTCGTTGCAGCGAAAACGCGCCTCCACAGTCAACATCGTTATAATAATTGTTGCTGCGTCGCTCGTGACTCGCAGGAAACGCCAGTCGACGCTCAAAGGCTCATAAATGGTTGTCCGACGTTGAAAGGGACTCAAATTAATTGAATTAACAGTGAAGGAAGGTCTGGGTTCGGTCCGGGTTAAGTGGCTAGATGCCATTCCTTTAACAGTGGAAGAAGCGAATTGTCCGGAGGTGGCTCGAGGATTTTCCAAGTTTCGAATTTTCAAGAGCTCCTCGCTCTAGGGCGAAAGGGCGATGAAATTGCGCATATATACGAACCACACTCGTAGCATCTCCAGGTTGCTTTCCCAGCGTGGTAAGCCGCGATACGGCTACCATCGGTCCCTTTAAGCGGCTCATCCTCGCATGTCCAATTTCCATCGTCGCTCCCGTCGGTTCCGTTTCCGGTGTCGTCGTCATTCTTGTACGACACGGAGGTCTCGAACTCGTTCTGCACGCTAGACGCTGCATTAACCACGAATAGTAAAATTATACTACGCTCTTGATTAAGGAAAAGTGGCAATTGCCAGCGGAGGGAAATGGAAGTGGCGTGGTTTAAAGTACCTTGGCCATTATGAGCCGCAATATTTCACGCGGGAAGTAGAGGGAGATTAAGAAAATTAAAAAAATAAATTAAAATGTGTCAACGAAACGGGACAATCAAGCACCAAGATGGTATTTACTTACTTCTATGATCAGGATCCTCTCCGTAGAGTTTCCTGGTTATTTCCTTGAACATATCCTCGTAGCAGTCGAGCCTGCTAATTCCGGTGCCGCTGCCCTCCATCTTTCAAGTCCCTCAGCGGTCACCCACTGTCCTTGGAACAATAAGCCCTCCCCTGTTCGTCTACCTGCGGGCCAAGTTGTAACCGTAAGTCGGATTGCGCCTAATAATCCCTCAAACCCCCCTCCCCCCCCCCCTCCCAATCCCGGTTTCCCTCCGTTCCTCCACCTCTGCCTGGAAATTTACAACTCTTTTGCTCGTTCGAGAATGCAATGGTGTTACCGCTTCCCGACGGTTAATTGGGGTTGAATCGATGAGGGGCGATGGGTCATCGCGCCTTAATTAAATCCTCGGAGGAAGCTGTTCCTCCTTTAATCGCTCCGGGGGCTTAACTTTTCTTCCCCAGCTGAGTGGTTGATTTGCATAGCTCGAGGAATCGCTCGCTGCGGGCGCAGTTTCAATAGGCGTAATGATACGTTTGTCAAATAGCGGAGGTGCGTATTTAAACGGGAATCTTCACCGCGGAGGTATTCGGTATTAAAGTAAGAGCAGAGGAGGACGCAACAATGTGGATGGAAATTGTTTATTCAGAGGAGCTGGTGTGGCTGGCTTACCCGAGGACAAGTTAGCGACACACTATCGTATCTCGGGGGCATTGAATGGGTGGGTTGCGAAATTCTGGAAATTCACAAATCTCGATGGAGCGCATTACCGTATAAACTCGTCGGATTCGCGCTCCAGTTTCCAGGCTACCTAAAGTTGATCGTTCCCGATGCTAAGTGGCGGGGTACCTTTCGGGGCGAGGAGATTGCGTCGCGGATTTTGCAGGGATGTTATCAGAGCGTGGCGTATGAGATATTGCATCCCCGGTGGATTCAATTTTTCAAACTGCAGGGCATCGGAAGCGTCGTCGAGACAGGGGTGAAAATAATGGGAGGTTTTCAGGATACTCGACCATCGTCGCTACACCGCGTGGCGAGAGAAAGAATCGTATATATCGTAGGACTCGTATCGAATATGTACAGAATAAATATTCTTTGAACCAGTGTATGCCACAAAAGAATAACTATTTCAAAATAAACACTTTCCTTTCAATCTCCGCCTATTCTCACCCACTCTACTCCGCGTTCGTATCTTTTATATATCCAGCTGGAACGCACCCGAGCATCTTGCGCTGAAAAGCAACATCCTACTTTCAAACCAGTGCACCTGAGATATTCTTTCGAGGGGCAATGCCAGAAACGACGCCAACACCCTGCTAACGATAAGTGTCGACGGCATTTGTAAGAGTACCGTCTACCCCTCTAATCTAAACGAGGCAATAGCAACGTAATATTGCTTTCGAATCCCCAGGAAACGCATTCCCCGCTCGTCTGCTCGTAAATGCAGGGTTAATGCGCGCGGATCGTGGATCCTGGTGACAGGAACTCGCGAATCTCCGTGTCGAAGGCGTTAACGAGTTCTCCGCGGGGGTGGATTGGAATCGGGGTTGTTAGGAAGCGTTTAGGAACAGCGATCGACGGTACGGTTCTTCAATTAGAGGCTCACGGAAATCAGGTACACAGGCGCGAAGTAATTATTATGCACGACGGGCGTGCCCTTCCTCTGTCGAGACGACGGATCGTTTCCCTATCGAGCTCAGAGGGAATTCTGGGTCGTGGATTTCGTAATTTCAGGGAGGATCGTACGTGACGGAGCTGAGTATGATTTTTGGTAGCGACGAACGCTGATTTCTAACTCGATTTCTGACTGCGACCCCTGCAATTCTTTTTCTAAATGCGGCGAAGATCGCGATTTCGTGGTTCTTGAGATTCTTCTGCAGGTAAGGAATTCGAGAATTGTTCGATACTTCGCTCTGCACTTCTGCGAAGAAAGTAGGACTTGGAAGTTGCAAAAGTTGCCGAGGAATGTTAGGAAAGTACTTTGGGTAGTGTCTTAAAAGGAACCGCAATAATGAAGGAGGAAGGGACGAGCAATTAAGGGGATTTCCCGAGGATCTGGGGAAACTCGATCGAAAGTTAAGGCCACTTTACAATTCACTCGAGCGTAAGCAGTCGTAACTCTTCCATGCTCGTTGCATCCCTGCGAAAGGACAGGAGAGGGCGAAAAATTCATCCCCTGATTGTGTTACAGAGCGTTAAATATTCATGAACGGGAAATCTTTCGCCTTTGGACCGTGGTACAATTTAGAGGCTTGACTGAAAAGAGGTATCGATTTTCACTTAGACCTCGAACCGAGAGCAAACCCCCGTTTCCTTGAGGCACGACAGAGGGAAATGGTGCTCCTTTCCTGCACCGCCAAGAAATATATGTGATAGCTGGTTCCTTGGAATCTATTACGGAGGATAGCTTTTAGATACGAAAAACGGAAGAAAGACACTTCCCTCAACATTTCCCACGAAGACCCAAGCATCCTCGATATTCATTAAAAATTTAACAAATGCCCGCAACTAAATTATCTGAAACGCGATCACCCTATACGAAATTCAAAAGGATATTCAAAGCAAATGATCCAAGAGAATAGACAATCCTTCATCGACAAGATACAAACAAATCCCTGAAATGGACACCAGTGTAAAATGTAAGACCAACTACAAATCACCTCGACAAGCACGATGCTCCAAAATTAGCGCCCCACCACCTACCAAATTCGAAGACCCACTCGCGCCCCACATCGTGCAGCAAGCTCAGCATGGAGAAGAAGATCGACCACATGGCTCATAATACCAAGGTTCAGCTGAAGACCCATTTTTCACCCAGCCAGGCCGCCGAAACCGACAGGCCCATCCAGATCAACGGTCTCCTTCTCCCCCAACCCTAAACCGTCTCCACCGCCCACGGCTCAAACTTTCAGCGCCATCCCCGATCAAGCAGCAGCGGTACAAGCCGCCATAAACGAAACAATTTCCATTTGTAAATACCACTCTGTGCCGAGGAAACGGCTCCTCGAGCTAACCAGTTGATTCGAAGCCCCCCCCCCCCCCTTCGAGCACGGATCCAGCTGGATCCCACCCCCTGTGAATCGATTTCGATCGTCGGCGTGGACGTAACGCGCTTTTCGACGGGTTAGCCGCGCAGAACGAGGAAGAAGGAGCCAGGGGTCTGGCGTATTGATCGGGCCAAGCCGCGTGAGCGGAAAACGCCGAGCCGGGGGTGCAGAGGGAGGAGGGGTGGGGTGGGGGGAGGGGGCGAAGAGGCGAAGGGAACTGGCAACCCTAGCCGTCGGGCACGACGTGTACGTTGCGCGTCGGTGGTGTACATCGGTGCCAGGGGGTGGGCAGCAGCGTTCGGTATGCGTGGAAGGGGTTACACGGCCGGCGAATAAATCAATATTCCCCTCCGTGGCGATCGAGGACGCGTCCCTCGTAGGCGACAGATGGTGACGGAGGGTGGGTCTGCGGGCTTCTGCGCCGGTTGAGCACCGCTGCCACTGAAGCAAACTACCGACCCAAGCACGGGGAGTGGCGGGGGGAGCGGGCTCGGGGGGAGGAGGAGGAGAAGGGGGAGGGGGGGGGGAAGATGCGGGTGGGTAGAGACCCAGAGGGAGGTGTATATACACACGCGGGCTCGAGGGATCGGAGAGAAGGAAAAAAGGAGAGAGCAGAGGGGAGAGGAGAATGACGGAGTGAAACGGGCAGAGAAACGGGGTAGGAGCGAGAGAGAGAGCGCGAGGGGGAGGGTGGGGCGGCTGGAGGGGAGTGCAGCGGGGAAGAGAGCGGAGAGAAGGCGCGCGCAGTGTGCCATTCAAATTCATCCGGAAATTATTACCGACTAACCAAGGACGGCGAGCGGGTCTCGTAGGCAGGCGCGGGCGCGCGCGCGTGCTCGCGCTCGCGCACTCCTCCCACGTATATTTACGTTCATGCACGCGCAACACACCGGCGATTTAGAAATGGCATCGGCCGTCTGTGTTATAGTACACCTGGAGCACGGTACTCGGACGCGGACCTCTACCTGCACGTTACGCTCCAAGGCGGCGGTCCGTCCGCTCCGTTCTCTCCGTACGCTGGTGGCGGGGCTCCTCTTCCATCGGCACTGGGCGTCGCGCGAAAGTATCAGCGCACACACGCGGAAACGGCGAAGAGACGGCGGCCACGGTCCGGCCAGAGGGGCACGCACACGCGGTGAGCGCATATCGAGCGTTCCACGCTCGTGCTGGCACGAGAGGAGACTAGCGCGCGATCCACTCGCACGCGGGCCGGCGTCACACGCGCGCTCCTTCCCGCGCCGTCGTCTTCGGTCCTGCGGGCTCGGTCACGTAACGTGGGTGGATGGAATATAGTGAAGCAACACTCGAGGCGCGACGGAGCTGCCTGCGGAGCGTTCCGCTTGGCCCTGGAGGCCCGGCAAATGTGTCTTTCGTCCATCGTCGCGTGGTCGGACGGGTCCACGGCGTTGCCTCGGCAGTGCCAGTGTCGACGAAATCTCCCGTCGAATGCGTTCCCGATGAGCACTCCTATTCTCCACCCTCTGCTCCGTCAACCACCGCACTATATTCGTTCCAGCCACGGCACCACCTCTCCCTCAGACAGCCCCACGCAACTTTCGCGACCCACAACGGCACTCGTTCCACCTCCAGCCTTCGTTCGCCGCCGCTCTCCGGCCCCGTCCCTCTGTTCCGCCGACGTGTACCATCGATCTCGATTGCTTCTTTGCAGCGCGACGAACGGCATCGAGCACCGAGCACCGAGCAAAGAGGACGATCCCGGCGGCCACGTAGAGGATCGCGGTGACAGCGCGAGCGAGGCGGGCGAGGAGGACGGAGGAAGGCAGGAGAAGAGGAAGAAAGGAGGAAGAAAGACGGTGCTCTGGGGGGAACAGCGGGCAGGAAAAATTGAAGCGCGCGCGATCGGCCGACGGTGGCCGAATCGGTGGCAGGACGATAAGGACGAGTGTGCAGGCAGTACTCACGGGCGTCTGGTCGCGGGCCCACGTCCAGCCAGGATCCCCCGATGGAAATTCGTTGTTCGAGAAAACGTTGTGCTGGTTCGGTTGCAGGTTGTTTCCTCGACGGCAGTCGGGTGGCGAGTGGGTGGGCAGGCGGGGTGGCAGGCGGACAGAAGTGGGTGGTGCGGGTGGGTTGGGAGCAGCGGCGTGTGGGTGGTGGGAGTGGGGTGAGGGAACCCAATACCACCCTCCTCGCCCATTCAATCCTGCAGTATTAGGGGGAGCAGTCGAGCCTGTTCCCGACCCTCCCTCCTCTCGCTCCCTCTCTCCCTCCCACCCATCCCTCCTCATCCTCAACCTCATCCTCATCCTCCTCCCTCTTCGCACACATCCAGCGGGCAGAAACGTCTACGACGACGGGAGTTATGTCGGCGACGACCACGGAATACCTTCAATTTATATTAATAGAGTTTCGGGCTGTAAGAGCCCTAAAACAACCCTTCCGGGGGTTAAGTAATTCGATGCACGACGCCCGCCCGTCTACGAAAATATGGACAAACGTTTAAATCGATCTAGCGGTACCTGCGACAATGCCGATTCACCGTCTTCATTCCAATCGTTGGAGTATTTTCAGTTCAATCGAATTCTGATGACAGAGCTTCCTTGGGTCACTGGCAACGTTTCACTATGCAGCTCGAAACGTTCGAAAACCTCGGCTCGCTTTTTCCAACTGCTTCCACAGCCCCACGACAGATTCCTGCACGCGTGTCTGTGCGCCTGCTTGTCTGTCTGTTGGGCCTCGTCTTCTTCCTCCTTCTTCACGCACACACAGCTGAACTAAACCTCCCTGCACGTGTTCAGGACGCAGGCTGCCTGGCAGTCGAGGGGCGGATTCGGTGCCAACAGGGGAGGGAGGAGAATTTACGGAGGCCCTTCGAGGTCCTTGCTCGAGGGAACCTCTCGACGGAAGGGTCTGGAACCTTTTGGGTCTTCGCAGGCCCCTCTGGCTGTATTTTTGGCCCCGTTGTATGGCCGTTGGGTCGAAGACGGGGGTGACGGAAGTCGCCCGGCCGAATACACGACTTAAAATCTAAAGGAGCTGTTGCTATAGCTTCCCCGGTTTCCCGGAGATTACGGGAATTTTAGTTAGAACCCTTTGGTATACCACGTCCAGAGTTTTAGAAGGATCTGAGATAATAGAGTTCGTGGAACCTTGCTATTACCTGAGATGGGACATTCGTTCTCGAGTAACTTGACATTTCTGGAGGGAAGTAGGAAAGTGAAACGAGCTGAGAGTCAAACTGTAAAACGCGAGGGTGTGGGTCGCTGTAACAGAATTTTTAGGGGTTTTCTATTTATAGGAAAACTCTATAACTGGGGCGTATAATCGATCATCAGCCCGCGGAGCCTGCGAAAATTGTCTGCCCCGCAGCTCTTCGACCGACTGCAAAGTTTCGGGTACCCCTATCCTCTCGATTAAAAGCACTTTCGCAAGATAAAGTGAATAGTACAGCGAGCAGCGATTAACCTTGTGTGAATTCAAAAATGAGGCCCGATCAATCGTAAACGGAAGTAGCCAGCGGACTTTAGTGCTTGCTTGAAGGGAGGAGAGAGTCAGGCTTCAATGAAATCGTTTATTGCCTCCTGGCTTGGTGGTTCGCGGTAGGAAGCTCAGGTAGAGCGAGGCTATTGGCTTTGTAAAGGTGTTCCCACGTGTCTGTCTGAGCTACAGGTAACTGCATTGCCAACGAGAAGGGAATGGCAACGTCCTCGGAGGTTCCCTCGTCGGCATTTTCGTTTTGCTACCTTCTAAGCTTGATCTCGATGGAACTAGGTGCCAGCAGCTTCAACTCCAAATCATTGCCACAGCTTTATCATGCAAGTCGCAGTCGACGCTTCTAAACGAAGAAGGTCGAGGGATGAACCATCCCTAATTGACGATGCACTCTCCTTAAAGTTGTTTCAATTATTACATGCAGACTTTTGGTAACAATCTTAGCTGATTGGGCCATTATTGTACACAATGCTCGGAGAGTCTGGTGCGCCAGGTATTAAAAGAAATCAGTGGGTATTACTCTCATGCCGAAGAATGGCCCGCTCTATTCTCCCTGGGGAAGCATTGTGCTCCACCGACGAATCGAATAATTTCCTCCATCGCACTCCATTATTCTACCTCTCCCCGTTTCATCCTCCGCGTTAAGAATTCTGAATTTTAATGAAAGGACATACATATATTCCAGTTCCCGCAGGATGAATACAGTTCCAGGAAATATGAAATATTCAACCTTTCTCTAAGTAGGCACGCCGCAGCATCGTTCATATTGAATGGTGGTATTTTGTACATGTTTGCGCAGGTATGCCGCCCGCTAAAAATAAGTGGAAAGCAAGTACACCCTAAGGACGGCAAGGGCGTTCGGTCTTGCGTAAAAGATGACGCATCGTGACGTACGGGCGTGCGTAAACGCCCAGGAAAATTATGGTGCCCGTGTAATTTTCTTGTAAAATCCGGGGGAAATCGATTGTACGGCGATTTTGCGCGATGTGAATTCAGGGCATGATGCACTTACGCGGCTAAAAAGATGCCAAATCATTTTAGACTTAAGGGCTTAATGGCATTTGGCAAATAGTGAGCGAGTACTTATGCTGTGGTGGCAATTTACTTTTCCAATTACCATGGACCTTTATTTGCAAATCCACTTTTAATGTTGAATGTAATCCCCCGAAATGTATCGAGTAGCCTTATATTATAAAATCGTGTTGTAAGTAGTACAGAAACCAATGATTAGAGAGGGTGAAGAGGAAAGATAGTAACGTGGAAAGAATTGTTCATCCCTTCGAATCTCATTGGATATCCCCGATGATTACATGAGAAATGAAATTTTATTTTCAGGGAAAGTTGTTTGCTCCGGACACTTCGCGAAGTGAATAAACGAGATACCATCGATGAGGGATGTTTTCGGAGTACATGTATGTGATCCCAGGAACGATAAGCTCGCCGACGTCAAAGGTCGACGTCATACTGTGTCGCACGTGGTACGCGTCATCGCTTATTATTCTCAGGCGGATCGCACGCGCACTGTTGCGCGTGAACCACGCGGGAAACGGCACCTGTTACTGTAATCATAAGAAAGCATCCCTTGTTTGTCACCTGTAAATACTCTAGCAGCGATAACTTCAGTGAACACCCGTCATTTTCGTTTAAAATCGAAGCTACGGAAACTCATTAATGCAAGTAAAAGAGAAAAAATAGCCCCGAGAAAAGCCACCCTTATATTCTTCTCTTACACTCCGCCTGTCTACTTTCCCCTGCCAATGGCACCACCGAAAAGTTTTGTATACCATTTACTACCTTCCATGTACAATCGCCAAATGATGTGACGGTAAATAAATCGAATGAAGTAAAGTCGAAACGAACAAGTCGAACTGCAAATTATTGACAGTGTGTTGCCACGTCTCATTGACACTACTCCTATCTCCCTCTCTTTCTCTCCGCCTCTGTGTTCAAAGCACCCATCGTGGACGATCAACAGAGATAGCAGCGTCCGTGAGCGGGTCGTTCGCACGCAGGATCGCTTACAATCAGAGTTGAACTCGAGGCCCGGGCTGCGTCGGCGTCGGCGTCGCCGTTTTCACGGGCGGCGGTGGCGCGGCGGGTAGGTTGGCGTCGCGGCGCCTCGCGTCAGCGTCGCTGGAACCGTGGACGGAGACAACAGTGGTGGCCAAAGCATCGCGTGAGCGCGTGATCCGCCATATTGGCCGCGAGAACACTCTCAGCTCGGAGGCTGCTCGCGAACCTTCCCTCGGGATCCCCTCGTGCGACGACGACAGGGGGGCGGAAAACCGAGGGCGTAACGAGCGTGTCGTGTGTGCTAGTGAAGCGCGAGAGAAGGGTGACACGGGGGTGGTGGTGGAAGAGGGCAATAACGTCGCGACACACGCCGAGATACGCCTCGACCAGTATCCACGACTAGTGACAGAGGGTGAAACAGAGAGAGAGAGAAAGAGAGGGGGGGGGGCGGCAGGAGACAGAGGCTGAGAGGGTAGTGCACCGTTCATAGTGATTCGTGGATCACAAGGTGTTCAGTGATTTGAGGATCCGAAGAAAGGAGTCCTCGAAGAGACAGTGGCTTCGACTCAACCACCCCTGGCCTACACCCCTGCACTCTCAGCTCGCGAAAAGCTTCGAATCTTCAGATAGGATCGTTGCGTACCGAGGCTGCTTGCCTGGTGTCACTCGAAATCGGGTGTCATAGCAGCACGCGCCGCGGGGTGATGGATAGTATCGCTTGTTGAGCCAACCCGCGTCATTCGATCCGAGGGACAGCGACCTGCACCAGGTGAACGTTCCTGGGATCTCGATCGTCGGAAGTGATCGTCCTGGATTTACCTGGGTGGCGGTGGTCGACGAGAGCGTGAACGGGAGGGTATCCCGTCGGCACGACGTTAACGGAGCAGCTCGTCGTGCAGCGTGACAGCGCCGTGGGCTCGTCTCTCCCTCTGGTCTCGACTTGTGCCAATCAATAACCGGCGCACCGACTCGTTCACGCTTTGCTCTCTGCCTCCCTCTCTCTCTCTCTCTCTTCCCCTCTCTCGCTCGTTTTCTCTTTTTCCCCCGTGCCGTCAGTCCGTCAGTCCGTCTCTCCCGTGCTATCGGATCGTCGGATCGATGGCAAACCGTCGAGGAATCGTCTAGGATGCATTGAGAGGGCATCGCGACGCGATGTCACCCCGTTTCCCTGTCCCGTCCGTTTCGAGCTCCTCCCTCGCCCCACGGCAGCGTACCACCCCCGCCGCGTCGCCCCTGGTTCCTGCCGTTCCTTGCCCGCCGCCCTTTTAAAATCGACGCCGCTGTCCTTCTGGCTGGAGAGCGGGCGAGAGCGGTGATCGCCGTCGAGCAGCAGCAGCAACGGCAGTCGACGACGGCGACGACGACGACGGCGGCCAGAGGCGGCGGTAGCGGCGCTCTAGCTGGCCGCGCCAGCGCCCTGAGCAGCAAACAGCCACGGAACCTATTTATACACCATCAACGTAGCCGGACGACGTAGCGCGAGAACAGCGCCGTGTTCGGCCACCCACGCGAGCAACAGCCCGAGGGGAAGCGGTTGCCGACGACGAGGCAGGAGCGGCTCGGGTCAGCCGCGACTCGTGTCCACCGCGAATCGACACCTGAACGCCTCACGCAGACCGAGTGAACAGCCCCCTGGACGGGTCGTGTACGATCGATCCCCCAATCCGTCCCCGTACGTTTCGTTCGCTCTTCTATCGTTCGTCGATCAGGCCCCGGAAGTTGGCTGGCCGTGGACGGTCGATGGACGAGGCCAGGAGCAGGATCGTCCCGATGGGACAGAAGGACGGGAGCCGCGAGATCGCTGCCCACCCATAGGGGACGCCATTGAGAGAACGGGTGCTCCGCCGTCTTTCCCTTGGCCCGTGTGATCGACCGTCAGCGCATCCGCCGCGCTCGACTTCCCTTCTCGCGTCGGCTCGCCTCGCCTCGCCTCACCTCGACTCGCCTCGCCTCGCCTCGCCTCGCCTCGCGTGTGCTGTGGAGGCGTTCTGCGCGCGGCTGGGAACGTGGTGGATGGGGTTGGGTCACGTCGCCGCGCTGTGACACCGTCGGGTGTTGTTGGACGCGCGGCCCTGTGCTGCTGATCCGCGGGGGCCGTCGCGAGCTTCGCTGAGAGAGCTCCGTCGAGGCGGGAAATGGCCGGTGGTGGTGTATGATGCGCGAGGACGATCGTCTGGCTGGACCTGGCCGCGTCGATACCAGCGATCGTTGGTCAACGACTAGCACTGCGACTAGCACTACGACTCCGACCACGACTTGGACTGCGAGGCGGCTGGCGTAGCGGTGCGTTTCCGGTGCCGTGGTCGCGGTGGGTGCGCGTATATGTGTCCGTCCGTGTGTGCGTGAAGAGAAGAAGTTACGGCGGTTATCGAGGGGCTGAGTGGTGCCGGGGGAGGTCATGCAGGTCTCGGGCGAGGCCCCGAGTGGCCTTAGTCCCGCTGCCGGGCCGGGATAAACGGGGATAAACGGGGGATCCACGGGATTGAACGGTGGTCGCGCGCGGCTCGCTGGGTACGTCGCAGCTACGGCACCCCCCCGTCGCGGTCCTTCGACGCTGAGATAACGCAGGGAACGCGGGAAGCGAGCTGGACTCGCTTTCGGGCGCATGGAACATGATAGAGGTGAGGTGGAGTATCGATTCTGCGAGTCTGTGACCACTGGCTGTCGATCGCCCGTGGGATACGCGAACGAGCGCGACTATCACCGTGGCTGAGCTGGCCTCCAACTTGCCGCTCGTTCGGCGATGCGAAAGCGACGCTTTTAGCCGCGTATTAGCCATGAGGAACGAGGGACAACCCGAGGGGCGTCCCGACCGACAGCTGGAACGCCTCGGTGAACCGTAGATATGTGGGTTAGCCGCGCTGGTCGTGTTGGACCGAGCCTGTTGATCCAAACCGGGGATTTATATTCGGCCGCGGATGATCGTTGTTGCTGCTGACACGCGCTCGACACTAGCAAACCTTCCGCGATTCTCCTCTCGCGTCCTCCGACGTGCGTCGTGGGTGTGCGGTTGCTTCGAGGAAGCTCGAGGATCCGCGTGAGCAAAGGTTGTCGAATTCAGAGTAGCCTTTCGTTATAGATGTTGTAACTCAGTGCTGTTTAGATTCTCGGGATTTCATTTTGATCGGTGTGCCTGACTTGGTAGATGATAATGGGTTTCAATCTTATCGTTAGTTTTGGTTAGATGAATTTAAATGAACTGAGCAACTTTCTTCTTCTGCGCTTTAATTGAAATTGCGTTCCCTCGACTGGTGTGATTGTTATCCTTTAGTAGGATTTTTATTTGAAATCGAAGGTCCTGCTTTGTCAGTCTCCTCTTTCAACTATGCAAAGCGTGGCTGAACGAATTTAGAGACACGTGCTTTTGAATTGAGCTACTCGTCGATGGGGTCAATCACACTTTGCCGTCGATAAAAGATCATTGTAGCCGATCAAGGAACAGAGGGAAGCTTGGAATTACCGTCATTTAAATTGTATTAGGCGTATCAACAAGTGTCAGATGTTGCTGGGTAATTACACGCGTTTAACGATTTTAAAAATCCATCGATGGAGAAGCAGGCCATGCCTGATAAGAATAGCCGCCTGGATGAAGTCACAGGGACAATACTTTTGTAACGCAGATATTTCTGGGACCAAAATATTTTTATATTCACCGGGAGAATGTAAACACTGTGCGAATGCACTTTTGGGCAACGTTCCAATCGCTGGTGATTCAGTATCTCGAAATCCTCGCTCGTGCTGTATCTGTCGCATTTCCTGTATCACTCGGGCTTTCGCAAATATTAGTTTATTAAAAGCAACTCCCCCCTCGCCCCTCCCCTACTAAGCGAACGTTTTAATCGAACTGATTAAGTGTCCAAGCGTTTCCTCTCTCACTGCCTCTATTAACAAATCTTTGCTATTCTATTAATACAGAATTGATGCTATTAAACTTCATTCCTATACAAGCAGAAATCTAACTGGAAGCTCCAAGCAACTAAATCTCACCCAATCAAAATATATACTACAGTGAGAATCTAAATTCATCTCCACACAAATCTTTCCCCATGCGTATCCAATTTGAATCCACGCCGAATGAAATCTCCCCCGATGGAACACCATCGACAACTCACCTTTGCGGCGGCTCCAGCAGCTCGAACTTTTCCAGCGGAGGCGTGTTTCCATGGAGCCAGCTCTTCTAAACGGGCTTCCCGTGTTGGTTTCGATTTCCTGTCCTTCTGCATCCCACCCCTCCATCGAGGTTCCCTCCCGAAATTGTATTCGCGACAGTGATTTCCACCCGTGCCAATGAGCCGCTCGATGAGTCCTGCCCGATTACGATGGATAATCCGTGATAAGCAGCGGCAGAATCGGGTCGAGTTATCGGGAACTCCGATCAAGCGGGACACCCGCGCTCAGATGCAACTCGAAATACAAAAGCCTAGCCCCAAAGGAGTAATTACCATAATACGCTTCTTCTTAACGCGATCTCGAATTGTCCACGCGTCGGTTGAAGCTGGGCGTAGATCAGCCCGATTCATCGAAGCTGGAATCATCGAGACCCCTCTACGATCGACGCCGCGATCTACCATCCTGGCGCGCGTGTAGACGCACAAGCATGGATCTTTGAGAGTGTGCCGGGCTGTTTATCAATCGCTGCCCACAGCCCGTATTAGCGACTCTCGAGCGTGGTCGTTATCGTGCGAAGCCGCTCGCGGGAGCAGATCATCGATATACACGATGGCGTAAAAATAAAGCGGCCCCTCTGAGACGGGGTGAGGAAAGAAACGGAGAGAGAGAGAGAGAGAGAGAGAGAGAGAGAGAGAGAGAGAGAGGCTGCTCATGCGCGCGGCTTTGCTCATCGGTGCCTCGATCCACGAGGTTCTTTCGTTGAGCACTTGCTGGACCGTGATGGACCAGCAATTAATGCGGTGAACACGAGCCGCAGACTCGTTGGCGAAACGTTCATTAAATTTCAGAGAAGGATTTCGCGACGTTCGGTAGTGTAGAAGGAAATGCTGCGTGAAAAACTTTTCCTAGAAATTGAGGGGGTTTGGGGAGTCGCAGGTGTGGAGGATCTCGCATCCCTGCGAGAAGGGATGGAGGGAGTGTTTTAATTAGAAATTTTAGAAGATTGCTGTTTGAGGTGTGGCTCTGAATGGGAGGATGAAGGAGTTGGGTATTGGAAATAGAAAGGTGTGGGACGTGTTGAGGAGGTTATGAGAAATGTTGTCTTGTTTTAAGGATGTATCGCACGTACAATATCAGACGAAAGTGTATGAAATTTGAAATACTTGAATATCTACGTCTTACGCATAGTGAATCTAGATTTCGCACGACAGTTGGGGTCTTATTTTTAATCCTAGGAAGGTATTTTTCACTTTACAAATGCTTTCTCAAGCATTATTTGCTAAACTTTTGCCAGTGAAAATGCCCAGAATTCACAATTTTCTCAAGTTATAATTTATTTCTTTAAAACGGTGTAGTGAAAACAATTGAAACTCGGCAGATATTTTCGTCTACCCATATACTGCATGTACAAAAATATTGAAAACATTGGTACTATTTCTTCAACATTTTTTCAGATGGTTTATCCGTCAAGATCGCCTCTTTCCATAAGAGTACGTGTAAAATCAGTGAAAAATAAAATCGTTATAACTCAGTAACTGTTTAGTGAATTCGTTTAAAATTTTTGGAGCACATCAGGAAGATTAAAAAGATCAATCACACAAATTTTCATCAACTTGGCACTATTTTGAAAATATGTCCAATACATCCTTACAGGGATGCAAGGAGATAGGGGTTGGAATATCGTAGAAGCAATAAAATATGAATTTGATCGTTTCTTGAAGTTCTAAGCGAGTTGGATTTGTCGATAGATTTATTCGAAGGGTTGAAGGGAAGACGAGGCAAAGGATTCTTCTATTTGAGATCACAGAAACGGTAGATCACTTGGGCGAATAGTGCAATCGGATACCGTCGTTTCCGGGTTAACTTTGAAAACGCGAGGCAGATCGATGAGTTCAGTCGAGCACACCGACAATGCTATCCAAACTAATTGGCTACCTTTTGAAAGCTTATGTGACAATTACCGTACGGTCAGCTTGTTTCAATTAAAGCTTAACGACTTTACCGTGCTCCCGCCGCGGGCTCGAATCGGCTGTGACGTTTTTCAAGTGTTCAAATAAACCGTCGGTCGATCCAGTCTCCCTGCACGATGCGCTGACTCGTGACCCAATTGTTCTAAAAACTATACTCTGCTCTATGGCACCAGGCCTCCCTTTCGAACATTTCAATTTCATATGAAAGAAGAAACGTGGAGACTAGGGAATAGGAGAATCCAGAAAATTAAATTTGGAGTCCCCTCGCATTCGACAAATCTAAGTTTATTCGTTCCACTGACTCCGAAATTCGAGTAACTCTCAAGCAGAGCTTCGCATCGCCAAACGAGCGTACCAAGAAGTCTCTTCGCTCCTCAGAAATCTCCCAAATTTCCCCTGACACCTTCAACAGTCCTTCTCAGTACCACTAAATACTCTCCACCTCAGTTCACTTTCCATGATCAATAACACTACGTCCAAGCAGGAAGTGATCCTACCGCTATTCACCCGTTCCTTCATCGTAACAGTCATTATTACTCCATTCATCAGAGTTACCCACATCCCGATCCTTGCATCGCCAGGTCCAAGTCCTTCAACTCCATGAAGGAAGAGGATGAAGTCCTCTAGGTCAAAGTTCTCTAAACTCCATGCACAAAGTCCTCCGAATCCAAGTTCTCCAACTCCATAGATAAAGTCCTCTGGGCCCAAGTCCTCCAACTCAAATCCTCCAAGTCCATGGACGAAGTCCTCTGGGCCCAAGTCCTCCAACTCCGTGGACGAGGCCGCGCAGAGGGCCCCAGCCCTCGTCCCTCAGAGAAATCCGGCCAACGTGACAAGAGGAGGTGAAGGTCGAAGGAGTTAGCGTCGCGGGCTCCAGTGACTCGGTGCGCTTATTTTTAGCGGACGGGGGCTGGCTCACCAGACGAGATAACGTTTGCAGATGTCGACGGGAATCGGTGCCACTGCAATGGGGATCGGCGTTAGTCACGGGGCAGGGGGTGGCGAGGGTGTCGCTGGTGGTTGCAGGCTCCGCGCGCAGAGCCAGGGTCAGGGTGCTGGCAGCACGTCGCAGCACAGCAATCCGCAGCAGTCCTCGCAGCAGCAGCAACAGCAGCAACAGCAGCAACAGCAGCTGCAGCAGCAACAACAGCCACCCCCGTCGCAGCAGCAGACGCAGCAACAGCAACGACAGGGCTCCGGGGTCATGGGTCGCTCCAAGAAGGACAACTGTTGCCTGTGCTGGTGCTGTTGTTGTAGTTGCTCGTGGTATTACCGTTCCTGTCTATTCTACCGTTTCCATGGCGCTGCATGGGGCGACATTTGTGCAGCCGAGTTCGAGGGTGGATTCCTTGAGGTCGTGGGAGGTGGGTCGCATCCCTCTGATACTTGGGATTGACTCGCTAGATTTTCTCTTCGGATGGGTTTCCTGTAAATTTTGTCTCAATTTCGTGAGCAGGATGGGAAGGGTATTTTTTAACGGATAGTTAAGTTCCCTTAAGTATAATGTATCTATTTATTAGTCGCGTTAGAAACACTTTCGTTTACGTTATGCCGCTTTCTGAAATACTTTCAAATATAAGACTCGCCTTTGTGCTGCACAAATTTCGCCCGGATGCGACGGCTGCGTATTATTCTTTAATCCGTATTCAGAACGTGGAATACCTCAGAATTAACAATTCCTCCGCTCTTCGTATCGCGATGGCACGTTCTGAATACCGAAAGCTCGTCAAAGACAACGGACAATCGTCACAAAACGAGTAAAAAGTGAATGGGAAGGAGGAATAATGCCGCGAATCGAATTCACTCCGGTTGAAACGTTCTCGACGCCGCGGATCGCGGTTTCCATTCGTGAAAAAGGAGGAACGTTGGAGCGGGACGATCGATCCTCGAAACCTTGCCACGATAACTCGTATATCCTGCCGCGTGACAAGCCATTATCGCCGCGTTTCATAATATAATCGTCAGCGGAACGATGTCAGTCCATTGTCTTTAAAACGGAGCCACGACCCATTTACCATCGAGCAGCCGTACCTACGTACACTCTTTCTGTGTTTCATGCCGCAAGTAGGAATAAATGGTAAGCAGGCCACCGAGCTGCACTCGTTAACGCTGTTTCTTTGCGGGAATCACGATCATCGTGCCCTCACGCGTCATGCATTGTGGATCCCAGAAACGGGGGCTGCAACGCGCGTGACCATTTAAAGAGAGTTCAGAATTACAAGCAGTTCAGAATTACAAGCATCCTGTCGTGATGGAATAATGACGAAAGCTAGATTTGCATTTTTCCTTTATATGCGGGACTGGGAATTATCAAGTACCAATGACCAATGATACGAGTTCTGTATTCACCCTCGATAAACGTCCCCTGATCGACGTGACAGCAAATCACGATACCACTAGCGCAAGGGATTTGCAATACAACGCAATAAGGCTACAGCAAAGAGTAAATAACGATACAAGAATCCGTCTGTAAAATTCCAATGTAACAGTGTAGCACTCGTTCATCCCACAGGGTGAATTCCACCACGAAGGTCCACCTTGCCAACAAAATGTTCGCCATGAAATAAGTCTATTCTGATACCCCAAGAACAACATATCACTTTCATCTAATAACCGTCATCCTTCGATACGTATTCTCCTCCGTCGACGGTATTCATAGAACCATCCGATAGACCAGTTTTTCCAGTCGAAGGAGGACTGTTCCCAGGACGCGATAACAGCCCCAGGGTCGATAGATTACGCTCGGCAGAGTAACATTCGTGCCCCATCCCCTCCAACAGAAAAGAAACCCTCCGAATGCGTAACACGTGTCCACCCTCGGCGGAAATCTGCCCGGCGAGGGAGTTTTCCGTCGTGGCTCGCCTCCTATCTGCTTATTTATCCGCGCTCCGTTCCCGGCGTTATCGGGCCCCGACCACTGTTTGCAAAACGAGACGAGCAAATTCTCCCGTGGAACGGCGGGGCTGATCCGGCGGGAAACGCGACCCAACGGGCGAGCGCTCCTTATTTCCTTCATTTGTTCCGTGGCATACGGGGCTGTGTCTCGTTTTATCCCCGGTGCATAGTGTAGTTCGTTATGGCTTCCCTCTGACGGCTGTATCAAATAAGGGACGCTTTTCGGTGCCTTCCGTACGATTCTCGCGCTTCATATCAGTGCGCTGTGGTCGTTGCTACAACACGGAGGGTTCTTAAAATTGTATAACGATAGGGGAAGTAGGGAACTGGAGCATAAATAGGGGGAAATTCGGGAATAATTTTAGCGTAAGCCCCTGTTCAAACTAAAATAGGTGGGATTTGAAGGAAGGAGCGCGCGGGCATCGCCAATATTCATCCCCCGCCGTCTTCCCTTGGAAAGCAACCCGGAGAAGTGAAAATACAATGTGTAACGATTGGATTCGCAGTTTAGCGGCGGTCGGCGGTAACTCGGCTGGCGCTGGGGGCCCGGGTGACCAGGGGAAGAAGAAGGGTATCGCGGGCGTTGGCGGGGAGCTCGGTAGCGGCTTGGGCGTCGGCGGGGATCACGCAGATGCGAGCGCGGGTAACGGCCTCGACGGCAACGTGGAGTGCAGCCTGGAGGAGATCAGGGCCTGGGGTTCGTCTTTCGACAAGCTGATGAAGAACCCCGGGGGCCGCAAGCTCTTCAGGGAGTTCCTCGTGAGCGAGTTCAGCGAGGAGAACATCGCGTTCTGGCTGGCCTGCGAGCAGCTGAAACGGGAGAGCAATCCGGAGACGATCGAGGAGATGGCGCGCATCATCTACGAGGCTTACATATCCATACTCTCGCCGAAGGAAGTGAGTGCCTTCTTCTGTTCTCTTCTGGTTAATTTGGTACACAACTGACGTGGGCTACGTTCTCTACCCCGTTCCGTTGTTGATCCATCTTTGGTTTACGATCTCTGACCACGTGTACTTCAGCTTCCACTGCGCTACAGTCACGCGTTTGTTATCGACGAAAGAACCGAGGAGCCGTGTGCTATCTTTAGTCGCGGTGGCTAAACGCCCCTGCAATCTGTTGCCCCTCGTTCAGGATGTTGCGGGAGATCCGGCATCCTGTAGAAACAGGGAATCGCCGACATCAGTATCGTCTTCCCTATCGCCGCGCAAACATCCGCGCACACTCAAGTTACCTACCCGCTTCTCTGCTCAATCATTAGGAAGTTGCGCTTGGCACAGCAAGTTCGCCCCTAATCTATCCAGAGTTTCCGAGTCCCTAGGCTCTAGCTCGAGTATATACTCCACCCTCCACTGCGTTGGCAACTTGCGCACCCTCCACCTCCCCCCCACCCGCACCTGGCGAATCATCCTAAACGCCTGTTACCTGATTTCAGGTGAGCCTGGACTCGCAAGTGCGCGAAATAGTGAACCGGAACATGGTGCAGCCGACCCCGCACACCTTCGACGAGGCCCAGCTGCAGATCTACACCCTGATGCACCGCGACTCGTACCCCCGTTTCGTCAACAGCGCGATGTACCGGCGGGTGGCGAGACTGGAGAGCGGGCCGCCGAGCCCGTAATCGCTCGTCGACGCAACGGGGTGGCAACGGACCAACACCCTTCGTCTGTTCGGTCGGGCCCCGCTAGGGGCCGCGACGCTGTCAACGCTGTCAACGCTGGCCGATGACGAGGACCCTGGGGGCATCAGGGCGGGATCAGGCGTGGGTCGAGACGTACCCGCGATCTCTCAGCCTCGGCCACCGAGAACGTGGCCGAGAGACAGTCCCCGGCCAGCAGGGACGTGTGTAATTCCCCAGCAACCTCTCACAAGCGACTCGCTCTTCCACGCGACGCCACATCTCGGGGCCACGTGTCCACGCTTCGCCGCGACGCGAACGTGCACGCACTTGACGATGGACTGAATAAGAATATAGAGAATGAGAAGGAGGGACAAAGACGGGGCAGCGGGCTGAAAGGAGAAACCATGGGAAAGAAAGGAGAAGGAAGTGACGAATAGAGGAGCGCACGGGACGGCTACGTAGGTCGCGTAGATGAGACTGACTCTTCCTTCCAGGACCGTTTGGTACGCACGCTCGTTCACGTGGCACGGTTACGATCGAGGATCGGGACGCGAGCTCGATCGGTCGGGGACGACGTTCATCGATCGAGGGAAGTTCCTAAGTTCATCGTACGTGAGTGTCTTCCGGCTGATCATCGCGGCCGATCATCTCTCTCTTTCTGCCTGCTCGAAAGCGAAACCCCGCGTATTCTCTCTCAACCGCCCGAGCATCATGTCTCTGTCTCTCCCCTTTAATTTCACTGTCCGCGCCGTTCGATTCTCCTATTCTCTCTTTCTCGCTCTTTTCTTTGCTCGTCGGAGAGACCGTCGCAAGAATCCAACCGAGGCCCGGGGCACGAGCAGGAAGTATTTTCCAGAGGATTACTATCATTTCATCGAGTTCTTAGTACGTAAGCGATTTTACATGGTTGTTGACTTTTCCGTTCCGTGGTGCCGCTCCTTTTTGGCGGCTGCAGTTGTTACTTCAAACGGTCGGTGCCGTGCCCCGGGCTCGCGCGGCAGAGGGGCAGCGCTGCGCGTCTCCAACGAATGCTTAGATCGTGGTAGTAGCGCGTAACGCAACAATCAGCGCGACAGAAGCAATACCCATCGCTGGAAACGAATTTCGCCGATCGAATCTGTCATTCGATGGCCGAGGTACACCAGGCGACCGGCGCGCTCTGCAAACCGGGACAGCTGCGAACAAGAGTAACAAGACTCCTTTCTCGACGTTCTCTCTCCGAACAAATCGATGTTCGCCGAGGGACCCGAACTTCGGGAAGGACCGACAATGCCATTTTTCCGCGTGAGAACAATTTTGTTTCGCCTGGTCTTACTTGTGATATCGGGGCGAGCGCGTGCTTGGCTTTTCGAGCGCCACGCTCGTTCGCGCCACAATCTCGATCATTGAAACGGGACCATGAGATGAGAGAAGTAATTTATTAGCGCAAGGACAGCGGTGCCGTTCTGCAGAGCGCTCTCCCGTATCGAAAGATCAAGGAAGAAAGAAAGCGTCAGCTCGGCTTTAGAACGGCGACACGAAAGTCCACGAGTCTGAGGAGGAGAGAGGACTTTACTATTGCTCATTTTTACTACCTACTCACTGAATGGCACGGGCTATGCTTATTTCCTTCCTTTCAGAGCTAGCAGAGATCATGATCGAAGAGAGGTAAAGTGGCTTTCCTGTCACCGTTCTACGGCCGATCAGAATTAGCGTGAAACTGTACACGTTTCAATAATTGTCACTGAACGATTATCGAGATTCAGAGACACGGTTCAGTGTGGACAAGTTAAAGCAGACAACACGTAAACGTGAAATGTGATAATTTGGTAAAACCCTGGGAAGGCCGATCGATTAGCTTCTTCAGCTTTCAATTGCTAATGCAGCGTCTCACGGACGTCCTTTTTAGAACACTCTTTTCCCCAAGCCTGTCGGCCTTTATTCAAGCGTACCACGCTGGTCTGAATTTAATCGGCGAGTCGCCGCAAATAGATCTACATTAGCGATTAAAGGTTGACCCAGACACGGCACGCGTTCCGAATTAACGATTAAAATTCACAATCGCCCGTGGATACGAATCAGCCCCTTGCACTCTGACTTTTCCTCGACCGCCCTTCCATCCAGCTACCTCGACTCGCCCCTGCACTGTTCCTCGCGCGCCGCCAAGCTCCGGAATGAGGCACACAGCGGCCACCGAGCTCCGCGAAACACTTCCGAGAACAATTAGTCCCGACTTACGATGGAGTGTCGGAGGGGAGCCTCGGAGTGCGAGGGATGAAAAGTCGCACAAATTCCCTCGTCCATGCTCAATACACGGTCGAATCGAGTTTCGCGTGGCACAGAGTACCCGTAGTTCGTCGAGATCTACTGAGGATTCCTCCTGTCCCCTCCTCGCTCGACAAAGGGGCGAAGGACGGAGGAAGCGGGCAACGGAGAACGATCTCCTCGACGATCGTTCACATCGACGCCTCCCACGTCGTCTCTTCCATTCGATTGCATGAAAAAATGAGAACGAGAAGGATGAACGGAGGAACCCGTCATTCCCAAAACGGCGTGCACCGAGCTACTGCCACAGGGACGCGACAGGGATCGAACGCGCCTCGAGCCCGACTACTCCGACGAACAACAAGGCCGTACGATAATGTACGATCTAGTCAGCATCGCTCGAAGACGACGGCGTCGATGAATAGAAAATGGCCTAAGCAGGAAACACTCACTCGGAGCGCGAGTTCCAACTACTTTTCAAGCTCCACCAGTCGCCATTTCATCGGCACCGTATCGCCGAGGGGATGAAACGTCTCGACACGCGAGTTTTCTAATAAATCCTGGGTATATGAGACAGTGTTCCTTTACAAAGGATACGCGATAACAATACAAGTATCTTTTGAATTTTCTTGTCGGAGAATCTGCCTCTTTCACTTTACTGCACCCCCATTGATGTTTGCGTTCGAGAGGGTTGGGGTGGATTTCTTTCAATCGTTGGGTAATTGCGACAGGGTATCGACTAAGCTTTTATATTTCCGGAGGAACCAGAGGAGAGCCGAAAGGAAAATGGAAGGTGTCGCGACATTTCATCCCCCGATTCAGTCGCGCTCTCCGCGCGGGATCTTTCAGTCGCTCGTTCCTGGCGTTTCGTAGAAGAAATTTAGTAAGCCGGTGGAATCTTCTTGGAAGGCTATTCCTGTGTTTTTGTGGCGAATATTCGGACGGGTGAGTTCCTGAAGTTGCACGGACGCACGGACAAGTGACTTATAATTCACATCCGCGTGACCACCCCCTTTCTGTCCAGTATTCAAGTTCCCCGCGCGAAGGTACTCAATCGGTGCGATTAACAGCGTCTCGCGCCGTTCGAATATTCGAGTGAAGCAACAAACTGATCTCAACGCGAAAGACGAACGATTCTTCCATCTACGAGCGGGGAACGGGCACGACTGAAACCCGCCGCGTGGTGGTGCCGGCGACACACATGCACACGATCGAATACGTGACCAGGGATTTGTTTCCCTCGAACTGCACAACTTTCCTATTTATCGAAGAAAACGAACAATAAAACTCGTAAACATCTCTCAATTGGAATCACGTTCCTCTCCAAGCTGCTCCACCTTCCAACCACCGATGCGACAACCGCGAGAAACGAATGCCCGGCACTCCTTGAAACGACGAGAAACATTGAATTTTTTATTTAGCTACTGGCTTCCCCGTCCTGCAAATCCTCCCGCGTTACTGTCTCTTTCAAAAGGGGGTTGGAAACTCGCCCCTGGCCACGTGGCTGCGCACGAGGATCGCTCGAAGCTCGTCGATCGCCGACGCTTAGGGATGGGGGAGGCGGGGGCCTCGATCGCGCGACCGATGGATCAACGGGATCGTCGCGAGCCGATTGCACGAGCGGAAAGGAAAGGAGAGAACCAGTCGCACAGTCAGCCACAGCGTTTGGCTACTGCCCTGTAGATAATATTATAGATAGTTACACGACGTGGCGGGAGGATAAGCTAATTATACATGCAAATATATAAATATACATATATATATGAATATGAAAACGGAAAACAAAAAATATATATATATATTATGGATATATATGGAATCACGTACATGTGCTAAATATGTTCGGCGTAAGGGTGGCAAAGGGTGCGAATCGCGCGCGAGGGCGAGATAACGGGCGGGAGAGAGTGGGAGGGAGCGAGCGGCACCGGTGAGAAAGAGAGAAAGAGATGATTAAAACGGACACTTTTTAATTCTTTCGTCCCTGTTCCAACGCGTCGAGACTCTACTCGCGATCGAATGCTCTCTGAAACGCTCTGCACCTCCGTTCGGTCAGTTTCCGCCCTTCTGAATCTATTCCACGATCCACGATGCGACTCTTCGTCGTTTCGCGTTAAGATCGCATATTCGAAGGTCGAAGCGTCCTGCCTGAAAGGGGAGCTCGTTGAGGGCTCGATGCTGTGGTACGTTACGGCACAAGTGAATACAAAACCTGTTGCTCGTTTCTTTCGCTCGTTGTCCTCCGGTTTAACGGAGGAAGCATCGAGAAAGTAAAGAACCCTTGAAACACGCGACGAAGAGACACTCGGTTCGAGCAGCCCTCGAGAAGGGTGGAAAGGAGCGGGACGGGGGTGGCGCGTGCTGCACGCTGCGGCGGGGCAGAGGAAACGGGAAATACGCCGGTGAAAAAGTGAACCAACGGCGAGAATTGGTCGAGCGTCACCTTCACTAATAAACGCACAATTTTTCTGAACCTTCGATCCCCTTGCTTCTTTCTTCCGGCATCATCCCTTTTATAATCGTCGTTCGAACCTGGCGGTACGCGTCTTTTGTATCTCACAGTATGGCAATATTTGTAACGAGGACACCGCGGTATCTTTTTTAAATCGCGGCGGGGCGCCCGATTCGCGGAACAGGCCGATTAATCTCTGTTCCCCGAACGGACGCCGCCGGAAACTCGGACTTCCTGTTTTGGTTCGTGCTCTGCGGAATGGGACAATGTGCAATAAGAGAGGGATGGAATGTGAGGGCTAATAAACTGGTGAAAACGATTATACTTGTCTTGGAGTGTTCGCTTGAAAACTTACTCATGAAACTTGACTCTCGGATGGCACAACACTCGGAGCAGCTGGATAAATTAAGACTACGATGGTGGAATCTACAGGTTACGATAGTATTTAGCGAACAACCCTATGATTTCAATGTCAAACCCTTTTTAAAAAACTTTTTAGAACAGAGAAACAGACTTTACTTCCTGAGTAGCTGTTTAACTCATAAAAGCTGAAAACAAGTGACAAATAAAAATTCATTCCCATTCTATCCTGAGAAGAATATTGTAGCATCCACGGCAATATCGTTCGAGTGGCAATAAGGATATTTTGCAGCCACTCTCACGTTCTTGCAGAGGGTGTCATCTGCGAGACTCGCACCTGTGAGTTAGCGTGACCGTCGATGGCAGCACGATTCTCCTGAAATTGCTGCAGTGGCAAGTGGTCGTTAGAGGTCCGAGCGATCGAAGCGAAAAAAGTCGATGGAACGACTGCATCTTTGCCAATTTTCGCACGCTTTTCGTGCGCTCTATAATTTTCAGATTTCCCGTTCAGTTCTCAGAAGAAGGTAAGTACGCTATTTTCTTCCTCGTTCCTTTACGTGCCATCTGCATTCCAACACTTTCTCAGACTCCGAAACTAAAAATACGTGAAGACCTTGTGTCTAGACCTTGAACAGATCTTACTCACCTTTTTTACTTACAATTAAATTTAATGCAGAAAAGAAGTGCAAATGGTAAATTGCGGATCGCCGATGCATTTGTCGTTTTCTCGAGAGTAGCCGTGTAACTCGTGCAATGCCCTTAAAGGTGCCATCCACCTTCTGACCATCTAGGGACGAAGTTCGTTGAATGCAGTGCTCGTTTAGCGAACCACCATGGGTCAGCGCCATTGTCAGACTTCTTTTTGCCCGACCGATTATACGGAAACGCGTGTTTTCGCGAAAAAATACCACGTGACGGCTACACGGAACCATGTTCCCTCTTTCTTTCCCTGATCGTATCTCGACCGGGCTTCCGTTGGAATGTGTTTCACCTCTGAGATCATCGCGGCTCTAAACTCTGTGAGGTCTAATGAGTTCTTCCAGCCTCTCCGCAGGGAATCTGAATAGATTTGGTGAAGTGGCTGACGTTGAATGCGTGCATTCCTGAGGGAAGGCAGAGGATTCCTTTCTTTTAGTTAAAATGTACAAGCGTGCAAATAAATGATGTATAAAAAAGGAAGGGTGAAAAGGACGTTCGAGATATAGGAAATTCAGTGGACAAATTGAACGATTTCCAGAATTCTTTATGTAAACCTAAATGATGGTTTATTCGAATCAGCATTTTTCTAACCGACTGAGTTTTTATACCATTTAAATTTTTCCCGCGCGTATCAAAGACTCGGGTCATTAATCAAATAAATTTATTTTGCGCTAAATAAACTGAACTACAACAGCAAAGTTAAAGAGCGAATGTGTTTTCATTTTTCTGTGATCCTTCTTTCTCTTCCGTTGGGCGGAATACGTGCGTATTTCATATCTTCAAACTATTACTCAATAGGAATATTTAAAAATCGCGGGTTTCGAATGACATAATTTTACCGGCGTTGAATTCTAATTCCCACCACGCACAGCGTTACAGTCTGTTTCGAGCATTTCTCGATAAAGTTGCATGTGACACTAACATGGTAAGAGGTCCTAGGACACCGCAACCAGAGAAAGGCATTGGATGTTGGATCTATTCTGTACCTCGCCTGTGTTTTTACCATAGACCAGGTATAGACCTATCACGCAATGTAATTTTGTGTCACACGCCCGGGTGACTCGCGAGCTCCCTTACCATTTTGGTGTCATACCCAACGTTATCGACTCAATCTGAAATAAGATTACAATGCTACGAGTGGTAGGAATGAAAATTAAATTTTATAGTGTTATGACTAATTTCAAGAAACATGTAGCACAATTCCATTCACTAATAAATTTTCGTACATGAAATAATTATGTTGTAACATTTGTCCTATTTTCTATAATAGACAAGTCAGGTTACTAAAAATATTTTTCTCGTTACAGGTGAAACTTGAAAATATTTCGACGTGGACAGGAACTTTATGTGGGCCAAATGGTGGAGACCTCGACAATGAACCCAAGAATAAAATAAATCATGTAAACACATAAAAAAAATACATCGAATAAATTTAATCATATAAACCCATCGAAGAAATGCATGAAATAGGACAGATCATGCAAACCTATCGAAGAAATACATGAAATAGAACGACTCATGCAAAAATCCACGAAGGAATGTATGAAATAGGAGAGATGATGAAAAACAATCGAAGAAATCAGTTAAAAAGGTAGAGAAATCGGTTTTGGCTTTTAACGAACCCGAAAATTTCATCGGCACCAACCGAATAAGGTAACCTAGGTCAGGGGGCGAGGGGGTGAAGGAAGGTCCAAGGGTTGGAACCCTGACCAAGTCCCCAGGAAGTTCAGGTTGCCCAGTAGGTCCGAATGGTCTAGGTTGCTCGGGAACTCCATTCCAGGGGGTCGAGGGGGTGCAGGAAGGACCAGGGCTAAAACCCTGACCAGGTCCCCAGGAAGTCCAGGAGGTCCAGTAGGTCCGGATAGCTTGGTAGCTCCAAGATCCCCGGAGGTCCTCCAGGCCCGGAGGACCGACGACGACTGAGTACATGGAGCTTCGTGAGCTCCCTATATGAGACTTCAGGAAACCATGTCCCCCGATCAAAACACGGTCGACGGTTGATTACAATTGCGAATAAATTCCAACGAATTCTTCGGCAAAAATGGATTTTCCGCTAAAATATCCATTCCAATGGCTATTGCTATGACAAATAATGTTAACAACATTTGCACTAACCGGCCAGTATAAATTATTATTAACTATGATCCATACAACTCGAGATATCAAGCAATTAGTAACATTTGGCCTTGGATTTGCAAATGATTTTCTACACCGAATGAATTCTCTTTTATTCTCAATGTTTAATCATTCGATAAATGAATGTTAATGCTTATACATATTACATAGTATTATTTATAATGTATAAATACATTTTAGTTGAAGTGGGTGTAAATGAATAGCGCTTCGAATCTACATATATGACGAAAACTTCGAAGCACTCCGAACATGATTCAAAGCTTAAAACTCTTGAAAGTCTTGATAAGTCTTGAGTTTTCATAGGTCTTGAAAGTCTTGGAAGTCTTGGATGTCTTGAAAGTTTTGCAAGTCTTGAAAATGAACATTTGGTTGCCAAAAATTAGCCAGGTTGGTCGGCCAGAGGGTCTCGCCAGGATCGCAGTTTATGACTGTATTGTCCCGCGAGTCGGCGGTGGACGTAGATACGGGTCCAAAACCTACCAAGGCTTTGAAGCAAGAGTTTTAAGACTTTCAAGACTTTCAAGACTTTCAAGATCTATCAAGACTCTAGACTTTCCAAGACTTTGAAGAGTTTTAAGCTTCGAATAATATTAAAAGTGCTTAAAAGTACTCGCCTGATATTCCAGACAGATTCGAATCCCATCACTACTTACGGGACTGTCAGCAACAGTGAATTTTTTAATACTTTTCGGCGTACGATACGTGAAACGGTCCTACTACACGCAAAGTACTAATAACCAATGTCATCTTGCAATTTATAGCTTACACGGGCTTTGAAGAAATACCATTCTTGAGCGCCATAGTGTCTTGATCCCCGAAATGGATTTTCGGAAAGAAATCCGCATGAATTGTTGACAAGCCGAGCCAAAGCATAGCGTAGCAAAAGCCTGCCCTCTATGTAAACTCTTACTCTGAACAAATCAAACGTATGCATGCACACATACACCTTTCAGCATTTCAACACATTTCAGAGTAGTTGCTGAGTTGGACGCTGTTCATGAGCAGATGCCACTACCACAGACGAGGTATAGAATAGACCTATCAACCAATGTATTTTTCTGTCACCGGTTTGGGGGGTCCTAGGACCCCCTTACCATTTTAGTGTCGCATGCAACGTTACCGGTTAAGTCTTGAAACAGATTGCACAGACGAGGTATATACCTCGTCTGTGCAGATTGTAACGCTACGCGTGATAGGAATTAAAATGAAATCTTATCGAAAACATTTAAAATCTATAACGGCCTGAATGTTACGACTAATTTCACGAAACATGTTGTATAATTCCGTTTATTAATAAATTTTGATACAAGCATAATTTGCACGTATTTCAATACATAATAGACAAATCAGGTTAATGAAAATATTTTTCTTCTTCTTGCAGATAAATCTTGGGAACATTCCTCCGAGGCCAGGAACTTTAAATGAGACAAACGATGGAAAGCTGTCAGCCTCAACAATGAACATGAAGAAGATAGTGATTTTATACAAAAAGTAAAATGAAATTATACAATATTGTAACACTGTAAAAAAGGCCTTTCATGCAAATAAAGTGGAAAAAAATTGGGAAAGAACTGTATTATTATTTACAAATACCTTTTACAAATTCCTATCCAAATTCCAAACCTATGATTTCCATGGTAAAAGGCCTTTAGAAAGCGCAGCTCTTGTTCGCTACTTCAAGGCAACGCCTTCAATGGTGAAATTACAAGATACCTCCTTTCGCTTCATGTTCTCCTGATACATCGCTCCAAAATCTGGCCAAAATTTTCTGAACGCTCCAAAATTGAGATTGTAACAAGAGAACATGATGTGGAAAGAGGTGGCACTAAGTTAGCGTCTTCGGAAAGAGAATCTAAGGCGAAGAACTATTCGACGTAGAGGCGCAGCGTCGACGAAAGGCTTCGACGATGCCATTCAGGGCGTACCTCCTTTCGCTTCATGTTCTCCTGATACATTTGCTAAAATCTGGCCAAAATTTTCTGAACGCTCCAAAATTGAGATTGTAACAGGAGAACATGATGTCGAAAGAGGTGGCACTAAGTTAGCGTCTTCGGAAAGAGAATCTACGGCGGAGAACTATTCAACGTAGAGGCGCAGCGTCTTCGAAAGGCTTGGACGATGAAATTCAGGGCGTACCTCCTTTCGCTTCATGTTCTCCTGATACATTTGCTAAAATCTGGCCAAAATTTTCTGAACGCTCCAAAATTGAGATTGTAACAGGAGAACATGATGTCGAAAGAGGTGGCACTAAGTTAGCGTCTTCGGAAAGAGAATCTACGGCGGAGAACTATTCAACGTAGAGGCGCAGCGTCTTCGAAAGGCTTGGACGATGAAATTCAGGGCGTACCTCCTTTCGCTTCATGTTCTCCTGATACATTTGCTAAAATCTGGCCAAAATTTTCTGAACGCTCCAAAATTGAGATTGTAACAGGAGAACATGATGTCGAAAGAGGTGGCACTAAGTTAGCGTCTTCGGAAAGAGAATCTACGGCGGAGAACTATTCAACGTAGAGGCGCAGCGTCTTCGAAAGGCTTGGACGATGAAATTCAGGGCGTACCTCCTTTCGCTTCATGTTCTCCTGATACATTTGCTAAAATCTGGCCAAAATTTTCTGAACGCTCCAAAATTGAGATTGTAACAGGAGAACATGATGTGGAAAGAGATGGCACTAAGTTAGCGTCTTCGGAAAGAGAATCTAAGGCGGAGAACTATTCAACGTAGAGGCGCAGCGTCTTCGAAAGGCTTGGACGATGAAATTCAGGGCGTACCTCCTTTCGCTTCATGTTCTCCTGATACATTTGCTAAAATCTGGCCAAAATTTTCTGAACGCTCCAAAATTGAGATTGTAACAGGAGAACATGATGTGGAAAGAGGTGGCACTAAGTTAGCGTCTTCGGAAAGAGAATCTAAGGCGGAGAACTAAAATCGGCAATCAAAGGGTACTTTCATTGTACTCTTTGGACGCGGTTTCACGTCCCGAGTACTTTCATAAGGGGTGAAAAATTCCCTACTATACAGGGTGATAGAGAAATCGGCAACGATCGCGGAAAATCGGCGATCAAAGGGTACTTTCATTGTACTCTTTGGACGCGGTTTCACGTCCCGAGTACTTTCCTAAGGGGTGAAAAATACCCTACTATACAGGGTGACTCAGAAATCGGCAACAATCGAGGAAAATCGGCAATCAAAGGGTACTTTCATTGTACTCTTTGTACGCGGTTTCACGTCCCGAGTACTTTCATAAGGGGTAAAAAATTCCCTACTATACAGGGTGATAGAGAAATCGGCAACGATCGCGGAAAATCGGCGATCGAAGGGTACTTTCATTGTACTCTTTGGACGCGGTTTCACGTCCCGAGTACTTTCCTAAGGGATGAAAAATACCCTACTATACACGGTGACTCAGAAATCGGCAACAATCGAGGAAAATCGGCAATCAAAGGGTACTTTCATTGTACTCTTTGCACGCGGTTTCACGTCCCAAGTACTTTCCTAAGGGGTGAAAAATTCCCTAAAATACAGGGTGATAGAGAAATCGGCAACGATCGCGGAAAATCGGCGATCAAAGGGTACTTTCATTGTACTCTTTGGACGCGGTTTCACGTCCCGAGTACTTTCCTAAGGGATGAAAAATACCCTACTATACAGGGTGATAGAGAAATCGGCAACGATCGCGGAAAATCGGCGATCGAAGGGTACTTTCATTGTACTCTTTGGACGCGGTTTCACGTCCCGAGTACTTTTCTAAAGGGTGAAAAATACCCTACTATACACGGTGACTCAGAAATCGGCAACAATCGAGGAAAATCGGCAATCAAAGGGTACTTTCATTGTACTCTTTGCACGCGGTTTCACGTCCCAAGTACTTTCCTAAGGGGTGAAAAATACCCTACTATACAGAGTGACTGAAAAATCGGCAACGATCGAGGAAAATCGGCAATCAAAGGGTACATTCATTGTACTCTTTGGACGCGGTTTCGCGCCCCGGGTACCTTCCTAGGGGGTGAAAAATACCCTACTGTACGGGGTGACCGAGAAATCGGTAACGATCGAGGAAAATCGGCGATCAAAGGCTACTTTTATTATACTATTTGGATGCGCTTTTACGTACCGAGTACTTTCCTAAGGGGTGAAAAATACCCTACTATACAGGGTGACTGAGAAATCGGTAACAATCGAGGAAAATCGGAGAGGGGCAGAGTTTTCGAAAGGCCTTCGACGATGAAATTCAGGCGATACCTCCTGTCGCTTCATGTTCTCCTGATACATCGCTCCAAAATCTGGCCAAAATTTTCTGAACGCTCCAAAATTGAGATTGTAACAGGAGAACATGATGTCGAAAGAGGTGGCACTATGTTAGCGTCTTCGGAGAGAGAATCCAAGGCGGAGAACTATTCGACGTAGAGGCGCAGTGACCTCGAAAGGCCTTCGACGATGAAATTCAGAGCATACCTCCTTTCGCTTCATGTTCTCCTGATACATTTGCTAAAATCTGGCCAAAATTTTCTAAACGCTCCAAAATTGAGATTGTAACAGGAGAACATGATGTCGAAAGAGGTGGCACTAAGTTAGCGTCTTCGGAAAGAGAATCTACGGCGGAGAACTATTCGACGTAGAGGCGCAGCGTCTTCGAAAGGCTTCGACGATGAAATTCAGGGCGTACCTCCTTTCGCTTCATGTTCTCCTGATACATTTGCTAAAATCTGGCCAAAATTTTCTGAACGCTCCAAAATTGAGATTGTAACAGGAGAACATGATGTCGAAAGAGGTGGCACTATGTTAGCGTCTTCGGAGAGAGAATCCAAGGCGGAGAACTATTCGACGTAGAGGCGCAGCGACCTCGAAAGGCCTTCGACGATGAAATTTAGAGCATACCTCCTTTCGCTTCATGTTCTCCTGATACATTTGCTAAAATCTGGCCAAAATTTTCTAAACGATCCAAAATTGAGATTGTAACAGGAGAACATGATGTCGAAAGAGGTGGCACTAAGTTAGCGTCTTCGGAAAGAGAATCTAAGGCGGAAAACTATTCGACGTAGAGGCGCAGCGTCTTCGAAAGGCTTCGACGATGAAATTCAGGGCGTACCTCCTTTCGCTTCATGTTCTCCTGATACATTTGCTAAAATCTGGCCAAAATTTTCTGAACGCTCCAAAATTGAGATTGTAACAGGAGAATATGATGTCGAAAGAGGTGGCACTAAGTTAGCGTCTTCGGAAAGAGAATCTAAGGCGGAGAACTATTCGACGTAGAGACGCAGCGTCTTCGAAAGGCTTCGACGATGAAATTCAGGGCGTACCTCCTTTCGCTTCATGTTCTCCTGATACATTTGCTAAAATCTGGCCAAAATTTTCTGAACGCTCCAAAATTGAGATTGTAACAGGAGAATATGATGTCGAAAGAGGTGGCACTAAGTTAGCGTCTTCGGAAAGAGAATCTAAGGCGGAGAACTATTCGACGTAGTGGCGCAGGGTTCTACGAAAGGCCTTCGACGATGAAATTCAGGGCATACCTCCTTTCGCTTCATGTTCTCCTGATACATCGCTCCAAAATCTGGTTAAAATTTTCTGAACGCTCTAAATTGAGCTTCGTAACAGGAGAACATGATGTCGAAAGAGAGAGAATGAGTCGAAGACGGAGAAGTAATCAACGCAGACGCAGGCTTTACTTGTGATTGTGGAATTTGGGATTTAATTAGGAAATGGAAGTTATAGGGTACATTTCTACATTGAATGATGCGTTTTTTCTCTACATGTGATTTATTAAAATACTCTGAATAATGTACAGTGATATATAATAATTCGATTGTCTAATTACTTAAGTTTAACTTAAAAGGGACATATTGTAAATGCTGTAAATGCACTCTTCCAGTGCGTTTTCGTTACACCCCACATTTTACACAGACGTCTGGAAGACGTCAATTGAACGTCGGTTTTAGATCCGGATGGCTTTTAGGACGACTTTTGGGCGTCTTTAGACGTCTGTGTGCTATCTGGGACCAGTTGACACGAACCGACGCTTCCAAAGGAAAGAATTGCTTACCTATGACAGACGAAAGCTCCGAATTAATTAACCAGTCCTCAATATAATTGCTAATTGAACACTAAATACACTCGATAGTTCTTACTACTTTAAAGCAAACTTATTCAATATTATATTTATTTGCAAAATACACAGCATTTTATTCTTATCCCGGGTACTGTTCCGTTTCACGCATAAGAGATAAATAAATATCGGTACGAAATATCGATACAATTAGTGATCCTCTATTTAGAGAGTGATCGGAACAACGTATATCGTCGCTGATTGGTTGCCGCGATTTGGAGCAAAAGCGGAAGTAGACAGAGAAAGAAACTGTAAAAAAGAAAGAGACAGAAATACTGATAGAAAGAGGCAGAAAAACTGATAAAAAGAGACAGAAAAACTGATAGAAAGAGACTGAAATACTGATAGAAAGAGATAGAGTGAACGGTTAGGTTATGTTTATTTCCGGTTTTGCTCCAAATCTTGAAAAATGGCTGCGGTTATACCGATCACTCCCTGGAGGATCACTAGATACAATTGACATGTAGCGCCATTCCTATTCTCGTGCGAATGGAAATTTTGATTTCCTAACCACGCATAATTACATTTCTCGATTTCATAAAAATACCGTTACGGCGTAACAATAATATTTTGAAAGGATGTTAAGTCATAAAAAGTTCTCAAATGTAAGGTAAAAGAACGAAGTAGCTAATAAACATTTATTGTCATGTAGATTGTTCGAAGTGACAGAAAATATAACCTAACTAAGAGACTGTACAATATTTTTTACGCGGTTGTATTTATATAATATTTCTGACCGAAATCTATGGAAATAAGTGCAAATTATGCTTCTATCAAAGTACTTGAATTCTACGTGAACTGACACGGAACTGATATGTGTGCCCAGTAAGCGTGACGTAAGCGATACCTATGCTCGTGTACTTACATCGTAGATGGTTTTTATAATTTTTAAATCCATTCAATATTTAATAAGGACAGAGTCAATCAATTTGTAATGAAACGTAGGGATTTAGGGGCCTCGGGTCCCAAAACCTACAATATAAATTTTACAAAAACGTTTCAATTCATTATTTTCAATGATTTTTACGTGTCGTAGGATGGGCATCGTCTATTTAGACACACGCGGAGAGCAGAGATTTGCAAGAATGGCAGTAACAGCGTCAATTTTTAATATTTTTCAGCGTGCGACACGTGAAAATATTAGTTAAATGTTCGACTTCACGTAAAATACTAAAATCAATTTCATCTTGCAATATATAGCTTGTATAAGCTCTCAAGAAGCGCCATATAGGCTCCTGATCTCCAAAATAGGTTTTCAGAGAGAAATCCGCGTGGGTCGTTGACAAACCGAGCCAAAGCGTAGCTTATTGTTAGCGAAAGCCCGCCCTCTATGTTAAACTCTCGCTCTAAACAAGTCACACGTATACAAGCACGCACACATCTTTCAGTATTTCAACACACTTTCAGTAATTCAGAGTAGTTCTTGCATTGAACGCTGTTCATGAACAGAGGTCGCTAAATTCAGTCCTCAAATTATGGGTCGGTAACACAGTTTAGGTGGTGACACGAAGTCCCATAAGGTGATAGGTCTATTCTATACCTCGTCTGTGCCACTACTTTCAGTCCTCAAATTATGGGTCGGTAACACAGTTTGGGTGGCGATACGAACATCCATAAGGTGATAGGTCTATCCTACCACCTCGTCTGTGGATCTAGGACTCCGCAACTAGAAGAATGCATTGGATGTTGGATCTATTCTGTACCTTGCCTGTGTCTTTACTTTACCAACTCTCTACTTTTTACTGACTTTACCGACGTTTGCACTTGAGTTGAATATAGTTCCCAGAGTCGCCGTTATTTGACGTAGAGTGCGCGACAGAACCATTGAGTGTTCGCGAATCGATATTTCAAATTTAAATTTCCTTTCGCGACGGTGTCTTAACAGGCAAGTAAATTTTTCATCGCCAAGCTGCTTTAATTATACAGTTCAAGTACTTCCTTCGATATAGACTATAAGAAGCCTCTATCTAATCTAAAATGATGAAACAAGGATAGACATTCGCGAAAATCTACAAAATAAACTCGCCCCACTCGACTAGCTTATCTCTAATCTCCAGCACGTCCCCCCGACCCGCGATAGATTGAACTTTCACTGCCCCGGCAGAATCACTTGCAGCTATTTGAAGCGATTTCGATATCAATTTCAATCGGTACCTCGCATGAGCGTAGCCAGGAATAAACTCGAAACGACCGGGCGACCGTTAACGATGAACTTTCTTCGATGGAACGGGGCCCATAATCGTTTCCTGCTCGCAGCGTTACGCCGCCAGCGATTCAGCTGGGCCCTGGGCGTCGGGGCGGATTAACGCGGCAGCGGGGCAACGGAGAAACGTTCCGGTGGCAGCATCCCGCTCGATTCCTAAGCAAAAGCGAGCAACTGGTCACCTCGATCTAAGCGGTAATTTGCTCGTCGCCGGTTAATCGCGGCTATTAAATTTCCGATTACATCCGAGCCAATTTATCTCGCAATTTCGCGTGATCGGATCTCCTCGCGCCGCGCCGAGCGTCCGACGGGGTTGCAACCGAGGGAAATTAAATGGAAACAGAAGAAGAGGCGACAGAGGGAAAGGGTGGGGAAAAGAGGGGCGGCGAGGGTTCGGAGGGGGGGGGGCGAGAGGGAGGCACTCGGCGAGCGCAGTTCGTCGTAAGTAATTGCTTACTCGGCTGATACGGGGCGAGTACATTACGGATACGAACGGGTTTACGAGAAACCACGCGTTACGCGCACGTAACGCGGCCGGTGGCGAGCGTGCAAATGAACACCGGTGAGAGCGTGGGTCTTTCACGGCGAAACGAACTGTCACGGTTTATGTACTAGCGACGAATCCTACGCGATTACGGCAGCTGCAGCTGCGACACTGCCCAGTCTTTCTGGCCCTCGGCACGTCCCACACGACGGAGGTCGTCTGGCGTGCGCGTTGATACGCGCTGAGCTTTTCGCAGCCGATAGTTTCGAATGCTCGAGTGTGGTATGGTGATACGGGAGCTATCCAAACGAGGGCTCGTCAAATTTAATCTTGGGCGAGATTCGTCGGTACAAAATCCTTCAACGTGGAAATTTCTTAGTACGTAGGCACCGAGGCTCGCCAAACTCCGATGTGTGGATGATGTTTAAACTTTAAACTCTTCGGACTTGGAAGTGTTCTATGTTGGATGTTTGAAGCGAGCCCCTTCGTTTGGAGACCACGATGCTACACGATGTTGGCTAGATTAAAGGCGTAGCTTTACGGCGAGGTAATAAGAAGTTGTTAAAGAGTATAAGGCAAACGTTCCCAAGGGGCATCCTTAAGCCCCCTAATTGAGATATAAGAATGGTCGGTGGGGACTGGTCGTAAGAGAGCCCGTTGCAATAACCGCAATTTCGGTGCGCTAAATTCCGCGACGTACTTCACCCCGGTGTAATTTCCATCGTTCACGGTTAAATCGTGGCACATTTCGCGGCACGGCTTCGCTGGATGCGTACGCTCGTAACCGTAACCCATAACCGAGTATCCATTCCCGAGGAACCGCAAACGCCACGTGTAATCCGATGCGATACGTGCACCGCTCCTCGACAAAGTATATTCCGCGGGCTGCCCGAGGAAAGAGGAATCCGCTCGTCGCTGGCGAGCGCCAGCGCTCGCTTTCTTCGGCTCACGATGCCCCAGCTACCACCATTTAATTTCAAGTCAAGATCAAACTCGTGCAGGCCAGGCCGAGGGGACTTTCACCTCCGCCGCTCAGCTTCCACGCCTATTCAGCTTCTGCAATTTTCGGGCATTCCGGGAAGGGAGGATTCCGGAGAATACTACTTAGCGATCTTCAAGGGATGGAACAGCGACTGTACGTTCTACTTATAAGATCAAAACAATTGCAATGCTTCGAGGCGACAGCGTGATAGAATTAAAATTTTAAATGACTCCGGGGGTAATTAAAATCTCTACCCCAGATTGCAGCACACAATTCCACACTGTTGTGCATTAATGACGCACGAAATAAAGGGACAGAAAGGGAGATTCGTTACGCGGACGGGGCCCTGAAGCGATCCCTATCGATTTCTAAGCCACGTCGTATCGACAGCAGCGTACACAAAGGGATACTTTCCAGCGAGTCACGACTCGCGGCCGAGTCGCACACGCGTGCAGCCGATGCAAAAATCCGCTCTCCCGCATGAGATCGCCCGTGAATTTTTTCGTTTTTTCTTGTTCGTTCCAGCGGCCAGCTACCGGCTGCTGGTGCTGTACGCCCGATCCAGCCGATCGCGATCGCGGGGACCGAGGAGAAAACCGAGCCCGGTTAAACTCTTTCTCTGCCCCACGCCTCCGTTTGTCTGCCAGCCAGTGCTGACATCGTTTTCGCGGCCTTCTACTCTCATTCGCCTCCTCTTGCTCGCTTCCAGATTCATCCTCTAACTCCTCAATTCGATCGATCCTCGCGCGAACGATCAGCCGAACAATCAGATCTGTACATTGTACAATGGTCTCTTCTACAGAAAGTAAATAGGTCTAAGAATTCTAAACTGCGCCATAGAAGGCTTCTGTGCTTGTACCTGTACTGATAATTTACGTCCTCGTGTATGCGAAACTTTCATAGAACTTGTACCAACCAACTACTTAGGTACTTAGTGCAGATAGTTTCCACTAATTTTCTAATTTAACTCATGTCGAATGTCTAGAATGTTCAGAAAGTGTTTGAAAGGGTTCCATGCACACTCGCACGATTTAGCAGGGTCCTATCCTCGCCCCATTTACCCCTTCCACCGAGCACAGCGAGCCCTCTCGAAAGAAGCAATCGAGGCGGATTATCGTTAGCACATTTTTATACCCAGCTTCTTTCGATTTTACGAACCGATTTAGCCTGTCCCCCCGTTGGAAACAGCGCGTTCCTCACGGTGGCGTCCTCCAAACGCCCCTCCATCGGCGGAAACTACGAGCTGGGTAATCGGATATAAGACGGCCCGGCGGCTGGGAATCGGTAATTAGCCGGGAGATCGGCTTCGCCTTTGTCCCCCACTCGCTTGGGAATTAAAGCGTTTACAGTAATTCGGCGTTACAATATGGCGAGTGCGCGGGGTACGCACGGGTCCGTTGGCGCCCCCCTCTATAAACAGCGTTCGTTATTGCTGGCGAGCAGTGGGCCGGATTATCGCGATTAATATTGCCGCGGTGCTCGGAAAGCCGCCGAATCCGACGCGCGATCGCGCTGCGAATGATAAAATAAGTTGACGGGGGAGTAAAATTCGTTGGCCGAACACGCGTACACGGAGCCGCGGCACTTAACTTTATCGCGGCGGACGTTCCTTTTGCCTCTCGAGTCGCGAACGGACCATTTTTGGCGGCGGGGCAGGGAGGGGGGGGGGGGGGGGGGAGGGAGGGGAAGCAGCGCGGGCGAAAATAATTTCATTTCTTGCGGAGGCATACGCTCCTCCTTCGAATGGGACGTAGCACGTTACACGTTGCGCGTCTGACCAATATATCGCCCGCGAGGAGCCCAGTAAGCTGGCGCTCGAGGTGCTCTTCTGTCGCTCGAACATGCTTTAGCGCTGCAAAAGTTTCGACGGCGTGGAACTGCTTCCAGCTGAAGTTTTAGAGCGTCGACGAGTCGGGCGCGTTGTACGAGGGGGGGGGGGGAAGAGGTGGCGAAGCACGGCCTCGGGCGGGCAGTTCTTTTCTGGCTGCGTATCGGGAAACGTGAGAAGCGCTATAATATAATCCGCGAGCGTAAAAACCCGAAGGTCGGCCCGATAGCTGTCCTCGATCGTGATAACGATCCGCGGAGGCTGGCTTTTAAGGGGACGGACGAAATTCGACGGCTTTCTTTATTGTCCTGGTCGTGTCCGGGGACGCGGCACGCCGCAGCAGCCTTTTAGCCCTTTTTAGGGGCACAGTGAATCACGGTGCGCGCGATAAAAACTCGCCGCGCGCCTCTGGATACCTCGCGATGCCTTTATCGCGTCTCGTCACGTCGGCCATTTAACTAGCATCCACTTCGCCGGGAGTTAGAGCTCTCTGAGAATTTGGAATCGCGGTACACGACGCGTAATCGTCGAGGAACATTCGCTCCGCGCGACAATCTTCAGTCAGCGGATGAAGGTAAACGCATCATCGTTCACCAACCCACCCTCCCCGCCCCCACCCCCTCCCTCCCCCCCCCCCCCCCCCCGGCTCCGATCCCCTTCTCCCTTCTCGACCCCCTTAACGAGCTTAGCAAACATATTATCGAAGCAACTGGCAGCGTGAGTTATCGCGCAATTAACCAGTCCGTTACCGGAGCGGTAACGTTCGACGCTACACGTCCCGGTCGCATTAAGACGCTCGGACGCAAGCGTGAACGAGGCTTTATCCCGCGCGATCTCAAAACGACGCACAGGAACCGAACGGTGGCGCAAGGGGCTGGGCTGGCTGGCGCGTTCTCTCTCTCGTCAAGCAGCAATTAGCGGGAACGTTTAAGGGAACACGCGGGGCCCGCCGGTATTAAAATGAAAACGCCGCGGGTACGGGGGAACACCTCTGGGCTGGTGGAATCGATTATTCCGACTTAGCGTCCGCGATCCTGCTAAACGATCGTCTCGCGTGGACGTCGGTTAAAGGATAATTAACGAGGAACGGGCGATAGCTCTCGCTACGGGACGGTAATGTATGCTCTACTCGCGATCGGCCCAGCGCCACGACTCGCGATCCAGCTACGTTAGCGATCCCCGGCAGAAAGCTGAATCGCTGGGATCTCCGGCGGACTTGCGCGAGATATATGGCGGCCGATCCCGTGGGTCCCCCAAGGCACGGTAGCGCGCGCGAGCGCGGGGCCTTGACGAGATCCTCTGTCACGATACGTCGCGCCTCGAAATCGAGGTCGTTTTTTGAGATCGCCGCCGTGCACGGTTTTAAAGCCCCTCCTCGGACGGATACGCGTATCGCGGGGCGATCGACAGATCCCCTTCGCCATGGACGAATTGAGCTGCGTGTCGCTGGTAAACGGCCAAATTTCTTTTGCTCCAGTCCGCTCCAGCCAGTCGGCTTCCACGGATAGATTTGCACGGGGCCGTTCGCCACGCGATACGAGCATCTTTCCGAACGCTCATGATAGTCTTCGTAGGCGTCGCGTGGATCTTAATGGTGGACTGTAGGATCTACTTTCTCTAGGTTTGTTTGGTTTTATCGAGGGCTGCGTTTTTTACTCTTACGTGGGGCATCCTAGGGATGGTCTCTGTACGGTAATTAAAGAGAGGTTAAGAAGGTTCATGCTGCTGTGTTTCGGATAATTCCGTAAAAAAATAGCACGGAGGATCCACGCCTGGGAATCATGGCGGTCATTCAACCTGGACATTCACGATTCGCATCGAATGTCTCATTTAAATATTCCTTAAGTCGAGGTAAAGGAACGGAGCCCGCTGTAGGTACCTTTGGAGAGATGGATTTTATATTCGTAGATAGCCTCTCTTCCTTCGAAAGGAATCTACCTATCATCTTCGTCTGAATTTCTGATTGTTAGTGGGGTGCTCGTTGAACCCACTTTTCGTGGACCACCCCGTACATCGTCTTCGCGAGATCCTCCGCCATCTGTCCGCGGAAAGCTCTGCCCTCCCTTCGCAATCAGCCTCGTTATCACTTATTAGGCGAGATGCCAGAGCGCCGGCGTTACTATCGCTCCCTTTAATGCAGATTAATTTCATTCCCAGAGGCGAAGTATTTGCGGAGCATTGGCGCCACATCCGCCACGCCCTGTAATTACGCCTCTGACGCCGCGGCGCGGCGTTGCTCGTTAGCCCATTCCGCGGCGCTTTCGCGTGAAAAAAACCGCCCCGACCTTCTTCCCAATTAACCGGAACATCCGGGGATATAATTTCGCCCCGGCGAACGGTACGCGCCACGGGGAAACGCGTCGATGCCACGAAACAGCGCCCCGACGTCCTCGTGCCGCGGCATCTCGCTGAGAATCGGTGACGGGGAACGAGGAAAAGCTGCGCAGCGCAAAGTGAGTCACGAAACGAGTTCGAGAAAGCATCCCGGGAGTGGTAACGCGGGATTATTCCAGGTCCGCTGGTGTCTCCGAGTTTGCGCCGGCCGGCGAACGAGCGTAACCTCAGCGCGTCAGATCAGTCTGCCAGATTTTCCCAGCCCCCTCCATCGCCGCCAGCTCGCCCTGCGTCCGTGGCCATGGTTTTTCCCGCCGGCCACGTCCCTCCGGGTCGCCGCGAACGCGCTTGCCACGCCGGGGGCGGTTTTTTTTTCCGCGGACTCGCGCCCCTGTCTCCGTGATTCCTTCCCTCGGCGGAGCCGCCGAGCCGTTTCTCGCGACCGTGGACGAGCCTGGCGCGCGTGACGCGCCTCTCGATAGGGCTCGACACACGCACGCACGCACGCACGCACGCACGCACGCACGCACGCGTGTTCCTAAGCCGTCGGCTCGGAGAGACCGTGGGCAAGGAGACGAAAAAGAGCGATGCCTCCGTTCGAACGGGGACCGGGGAAGAACCGCGAGGAAAAAGGAGATCGGGAGGGGAACGGGGGCGACGGGGGTTGATCGAGGGACGAGGGGAGGGAGGGGAGGAGTCGGTTGGGCGAGGAGGGAAATGTCGCGAAAGGTGGAGAAAGAGAGGGAGCGTGGGGACGCTGGAAGAGCGAGGGAGGAACCAGGTGAAAAAGGGGGACAGAGAGAGAGAGAGAGAGAGAGAGAGAGAGAGAGAGAGAGAGAGAGAGAGAGAGAGAGAGAGAGAGGCGACGATGATAGCAGAGGAAAGGGGGCAGCCGAGAGAAATTTCTCGATCAAATAAACGCGTTTCGCGGCGCGGGAGATCGCGACCACGCCCTGTCTTCTTCCCTGCCGACGGCCTTCTTGCGACTTTTCGAGCCAGAGACGCGGAGAAAGGAAGAGCACAATGTTTGCGCTGCTTCTGTCGTTGGCACGTGAACGTGATGAAGGATTTTTGCAGGGCGAGGGGTATTTCTCGCCTATGATAGGGAATTAATCTGACTAGGGTTCGGGAAATGGACGGACAGCTGGAGTACGAGCGCAGCGGGTATGTCAGGTGGACGAGGAAATCGGGGATTCGGAGTAGTCTGAAGGGGGACCAGAAGAACTTATGGGAAACGCGGACTGGTACCACCTGTGCACCTGGAGAACGTAGAAAGGGAAATATAAGGCGATATTTACACGAGGCTGCTGTCGAATTCTCAAGGTGTCTGCGCCAATGAGGCGCCTCGTCCGCTCCGCGCCACGCGGAGGGATCCTTGAAGCCCTCGTTTCGCCTTTTTTCTCGCGGCCGCTTAATGAAAGTTCGAAATCTCCTTGAGTCTCGAATTTATATTCATATTTCCCATTTATATCTGGCACAGCGGCGTCTCTGTCGCGAGTAACCTTGCCTTTGACGGGCACTGAACGATGCCAGAGCCTCGGGTACAAGACCATTCAAACGGCATTCGGATACTAAGCCCATTAGACAGCCAGCGAGATTAATTTCAAGAAACGCAACGAAGGGAACACTGTTACGAACACTTTTACCGGCAAACTACATACCGGAAGCCTGGCCCCACCTGTCGGCTCCACCATTCGGGCGATCCCACCGTCAAAGCGAACCTGAATCCTTTAATCAGTTTTTAATAGCAATGACTTCATTAGAATACTTCATTGACCGCGTGGACGCTACTACTGCCCCTCGCACTCGGTAATAGAATCTCCCGAGATTTACGACAAATTAAATCCTTTTACGGCCGACAATCGCTTATCTCTCCCATGCCCCGTAATACGACGTCGAACGAATATTATATTAATACTCGAACCATTCATTCGAGTTTCATTTCAGAGGCCTTTACAGCGAGATACGCGCAAGACACTCGCCAGTTCGTGGCTCTGCTCTAATTGGCAAATGGTCAGTCGGTTCGCCACCGAATCAAGGTTGCGTCACTCATAAATATTTTCGATAGTTTATTGGAAATTTCACTGATCGAGGCGTAACGCCTCGCTACGCCGGCCTATCGTTTAACGCCGTCGCCGTTATCAGTATCGCGACGTTTATGGTGATTAAACGCCGTTCCCTGATATCGCTTTTCCTCCTGGCTGCGCCTTCACTCGTTATCATGGTTTCTTTTAATTCGGCCAGCGACGAAGTGACTCGCTCGGGCATAGGACGCTGAAGGAAACGGTCGGGCAGCAGTACGCGACTAGACCGACTCGGGCAGATTGAATGGCAATGCCTGGCTCCGAAACGACCTTCGTTACGCGATCGACATTTTTCACGTAACCGTTGTTTCCGCGGCGAACCGTAACGCACGGCCAGCGCCGATCGCCTGTCCGCCACTTATTTATAAGCTCGTGTCGCGGGGCCACCGTGACAAATTTCAGGCTGATTGGAATTTTCACGACCACTCGCCGAGACGGGATCTTATTTCACTTGAAATTATAACCCTGCGTTGCCCCCGCAGGTAGCGAGAGCTCCCCCCTCGGGAGATTACTCGGCCTCGGAGATCGAAACGTATGCAGCCTCGATCTGACACTTTCTATTCCTTGAACTTAGTGGAGCAACGGCGGAGAGTCAGCGGCCTTTAAACTGCTTCATTTCCCGAAATTAATCGAGCTCAGTGGCGATAATCCTCGATCCACGATTGTAATCGCACTCGACTGAACGGAAGCGCAGTAAGCGGCAGCGATTCGTCGGCGGGTTCGCCGGCTCGACGAGCTCGAGAATTTCATTGAACAGTTGTTTGCCCGAGGCCGGTCGGGCCCCAGCCGTAATAGGCAGGAAAATGTCTGCAGGACGCGGCAGGATATGGCAAGTGGAGCTACTCAATTCGCTGAACTGGTCTGGCGTGTGCTGCCGCGGAATCGGTCGCGAGCAGCTGACGTTGAATGCCTAAGTCGACGTTTTTCCGTCAACCGTGTAAGCGGAGGAGCCTCGAGATCAACAACCCCCGTGTCCCTGGTGCCCTAAGCCCCGTGGCGGCTTGTGTGCGCGCGGCGGAGCGCGCGCGTGCAACCTCCAACATCGGGAACCGCTCACACGTTGCACCGCGCGTCTTTCCACCATGGGGACGATTGAAAAGTATACCTGGCATTTCGCGAGCAACGCGCCACCGTCGGCGCTCGGATGATGCAGCGAAGGGACTTTGGGTCTGGGTTAGGTCTCCGCAGCTTCGAGATGTTTTGCTTTCATTGTGGCAACGGTTGTGAGGCTTCTGGATGAATCTGGGGGCTAGGAACGCGTTGAATTACAAGTTGAGGCTGTACATCTTTGCCTCGACTACTGAAAGGTGGAGTAATGAAGTTGCTTAATGAAATTGAGGAGAATGCATTCAGATAGTAATGAAACGGTGTCGTTGCAATATTGATCTGCTTCCTTTGGAGTTTCCAAGCGCGGAATTCAGCGTGGCGGTGAGCGCGAGTGGACGCGGCGAGTGTTAGAAGGAAGCAGGCACATCGGGAATTATTGAGAATGGAAGGATCGCAGTGTTTCAGAAGACTCGTACCGGCTCTTGTCCCATTGAAACGGGTACAACCGGCGGAACGAATTTCCAGTTTTAAATGGCCGCCGAGCGGCGTCGGTTTGGAGGTCGGGACGATCCGCGGGCGATAGCGGTCAATGAAATTCCGTAGCTGGAGCGCAGGCATCGCGAAACGACGAGAAGGAGATCGGCACGGCATTCCTGAAGCTGCGTGGAGCGCGTTGGCGAAAGGCACTCGCGTTTGGCTCGCGAAATGGAAAGGGACACACCCATGCATAGCATGCCGCGTTACGGGAAATCTGTTTACGCAGGGAATCCACGGGTGCCGTGTACCTGGACGCCGGGAAGCTTAAAAATATCCATCGATTTTCTTTACCGCGACCCAATTACGTCAAAGTTTACAAAACGGAGGGGAGAGGAAACGAAAGCTACCCAACCAAGTTCAACACCCTTACCTCCACCTTCGAACCAAATTTCCAGTGCTTTTCGAAGCCAGCTGCGTTCTCCAGATGCTGCAGCAACCTTCAACCACCGTTCCACTTCAAGTCCCTTATCGCCGAAGACTATCCTCGCTGCAACAAGTGTAACAGAAGCAGCTCGGTGAAATTGGTGTCAAAGGAGCGCGGCTCCCGTCGCACGGGGTCCGACGACGTTAAATCACGGACACCCTACGGGGTTATCAGCGCTCTAGGCACGGGCTTGCGCTCGCCTGTCTCGCGTTCGCAGCTGGTTGGACGCGACCAGACGGCGTGCGACGGTGTCTCTTCTTCGCGGCGGCGGTGTGCCGATGTCGCGGTTGCACTCGCGTCCAGTGTGGGTTACCGCACACTAGGAGCAAGGTGAAAGAATGTCAAATGATGATTGGTCATTGCGGTGGCCAATGGGTCCCCGACTTCTCGACTGGTAGGTAGGCGCTTGCCGTTGCACGTACCGGCGCCGCCTCCTGGTGCATCTAGCCATCGTACTTGCACCGTGTCGCGACGCAACCAGCTCGTAAACGACGCACGGGGACGCTGGAGAACGGTTACCGTGATCCTCGTCCACGAACGATTTGTAGCGAGGGGAGTCGCGTTGGCGGGAAATGCGTTTGTTTAAAGGGCGTGCGGAGGATTGTGTTCCCGAAGAATTTGTTCGATCAAGGAGCTGTAATTAGAATGGAATACAAATGGGTTAGATTGGGCTTGATTTGAATTTGTAGTTTGTATTTGAATTTCATGTGATGCTTAGGTAGCGTTTGAATTGGGGATCGTGGTGTTTGAGGAAGTTATAGAAATCGTATTTAATGCTGTAGAGTACCTACTGCGTTTAATCTGACAGTGGGGCAGGTCAATGATTCAAGGCTTTCTTCTGGGAATATCTCTGGTAAGGAGAATTTCCACCGGTGAAGCTCGTCAATAATTTATGCTAGTCAAGGAACGAGGGACCCGTCTCATTTGCAAGCGTCCCGCGGGCATGTCTGCTCTAACGTCACTGGCGCATGGCAAAAGAAACACCGGTTGCCGGCGCGTGAATGTCGTGAAGCCCGAGATGTCTTAAGCACTAGTCACTGAATATCATCGGTCATCACTAACAGGCTGGCGGGCGCGACTTCTTCCTGCGGTCGTGACTGCGTTCTTTCTTGTCGTGGATATCGCGACAAGAGTATTTACTTCTAGCGCGGCTCCGATACCGATACAGTGGTACCGTTAACGCGATATCAACCTGCTGCCCCGTGGGTTGCCGGCGACCCACGATCTTGAGGGAATCGCTGGGACAATGCGGCTCGTTGCGTGTACGCTGACGGCGACGATAAATTGACGATACAGGACTCGCGGGGCCTCCGACGAACCTGATGGCTGCTTCAATGCTTCCCGACTGGTACCAGCCAGAGCTGAAAGTCAAACTGAAGCTCGCGCACACTTTGACTTGCTCTGGTAAGGTGATAATAAATAGCCCAGAAATCTGGGAAGTGTCAAGTGCAAGTCTACACTGTCAAATGTCTACGTAAAATTTTAAATCACTTTCAGTGAAGGTTTCTCGCGAATGGTTTCGTTTCTTTATTCTACAGGCAGGCTGTACATAGTGCCAACTATCGAGAAGGTCTCTCAGGCTTCCATCTCAACTTCCCGCGGAAAACCTGGCGCTCATTTCCCTCGACAATCCACGCGCGATCCGCCCCAGGGGCTCGTCTGCTCCGCGCCCGATCGGAAGCTTATAATTCGACGTAGCGAGCGTATGGTTGCCTGTAATATACAGAACACCGATGCACCATGTGCTCCAGGATCCTGTCGCGGGATGCGTGTACGTGACCATCATTCAGGATCGGCCGATGAATAATTATCGATAGTCTGTGCCGGTTGCAGAGGGGAGCCTCGCCGTTCGAGGGGAGGCCCGGCGTTGTCTTGTGGCTCTATTATACCTACTAGCGGCACGATAGTCGCATTATACGGGGGACCATTTTATCGGTTTCCACGACGTATTTTCACCGGCCGACCGTATAAATTCCGCCGATAGGATCTCGACAAATGAAATTACAGGGCGGGCCTCCCCGTTAGACCGAGCTACATTGTACGTTGCGGTATCAACGGGCGTCATCGGCCGATGCTGGTGACTCTGGTGAACCACGAGCCTCCTCCTGGCGAACTGGCCACGGACGAGCGTGAGCATTCGGCGGCAGAGTAGGTTTTATGAACACCGCTATGGATATCGGGAGTGCTTTCGGGGGATGAGTAAAGAAAGGGTGATCAATGGCCTTCAGCAAGATGATGGAGTAGAATTGTCAGGGTTGAGGATTGAACTTTTGAGGAGGAAGAATAGATACTTCATTGGGGGAGTCGCTATTAAAGTAGGTTGAAATGGGAGAGCAACTGATTGTGAGTAGGGGAGAGTCGTGCAGTACCGACCGCTCTAAGTTTTTTTTATTATATCTTGGGGTAGAATCGATAAAAATCAGAAATTCAAAAACATGTTTGTAGTATAGATGGAACTTAGTAAGAGGAGGGAAATTATTTTTGTGAAATTTAATAATAAGAATTGATAATTCGCAAAAGTAAAAAAGTTGTAATTTCTAGGAAACGAAAAATTGTCGTCCAGTAACGACAAACTATTAAATTAGTAGATTTTTACGTCTAAACGATTAACAATGTTAATAAAAAGACATTTAATTAGTACAATACAAGATTTTTTCAAATTTTATTTATACAAACTCGCAAATAAAATAATTAATATTCTCCTGTTCTTTGCATTCAACGTGTGCCCAACCGTCAAAGTCGGTACACTGCACCAAATCTTTGTCAAATGATTCCTTGCAAACAGAGATGGGCAAAATTTTTATTTAAATAAAATTTCGAATAACGAATAAAAAAAATTAACTTTGTTCGTCGAATAAATTCTCATCGAATAAAGAAATTAACTTCATTCGTCGAATAATCTAAAGTTAAAGTAACCTTTATTTGATCCTTATTTATATAATTTTTTATTTAGTTAATGCCCAACTCTGCTTGCAAATAGCACACTGGATAACTTCTTCATTAAATCTTAGCTTCCTGTTTGTTAGGTTATCATACGTATCCTTATTTACTTTATTTTTCTGCGGGAAAAGATAGAAAGAAGGCTAAATGAACATTAATTCAAATAAAGTGCTAAAATCTGGTCGAAGAAGCGAGAACTAACTTTGGTCGGTACTGCACGACTCTCCCCTACGTATATCAAGTTTACAGTCTTGTTAATTTCATCACCCACTACAAGTTTAATTCCCTTTTAAGGCACCTTAACACCCACGCAACAATTGCATCCAGACACTTGGCAAGTCTCCCTAGAATCAATCTCCTTCGACTTCTTGTACAATCGCTGCAATGTCCCTCCCATAATTGTCACAGAGAGCTACAGCCTACTCGGGCGCAGCCTCGAAACCGTGAAGAATGACAGAAATTAAGCCCAAGCGACACGCATCCCGTTAAAAGTAGACGGAACATCCGTGGAACAGTTTCGTTCAAACGACCGTCGTTCCGGTTGTCCCGATAAATAATTACCGACGCTTAGCCGCGTCCTAAAACAGGGTACCCGGCGTCGAATGAAGGCCATTACGTTGGCCACGATAGCAGACGCTGCACGAGGCCATATTCACCGACATCGCCCGTATAAATACGGACACGGGCGTGCATTCGTTTCGTTAAAAGCACCGTGTCGTTATTCCGTGGGCCGTTCCATGCTGACGGTCGTCATTCTAACAGGGGATCGCTTAATTTCGGAGCTGGAGCGGCGCTGTGGCGGAGAAGCAAGTGGCAGATGAGCGTCGACTGTGAATTTCGACGACTTTGGGTCTATTAGATTGATATCTAACATTACCATTAAGAAAACAGAAGGGACTGAGTGAGGAAATGAATTTTGAGAAGCGATTAAGGCACCATAAATTAAAGAACCAATGTTCTCCATCAAGTAACCCGAAACGTGCATCCACCATCCACGCACACCTCCCAAAAAACCGCCCGATCAAGAAAACCCTCGATGGTACACTGTGTTCCGGAGCTGATAGAGCGCTCACTGATCGTATAACTATAACCAACGGTCGTTGAATAAATAACCACCGACACTCTCGGCCACGAGCGCAGGCCGTCGCGTCGGAGCAACGCCATTACGCCGTCAGCCACGATAGCAACATTATACGAGGCCATATAGATCAGCGTATCCGGTCCAAGCGCATAAATTCTGTCCAGCCCGCGACGTTCCGCGCTGAACAGAGCGAAATCGCCCGTGGATCGTGGCCGATCGGTCTCCTCCTGTGCGACTATCCCCTTTTGGCTCTCTTATGCTTCCTCAGGGTGTGCCTTTTCCGCCGACCGGTTCGCAGGTCACACTGGGAAGAATCCTTGCGGGGCTGGTCCGCGCCATTATCCAACGGCCGAGCTAATTTATGAATGGATTATGAATGGGCGAGCCCGTTCCTGGTGCTCTTGGACGCTGGTCGGCGCGAAACGCGGGCCGAAATGGAAAATCGGCTTAAACGGTGCTAGGATATGAATGGTCGCTCTTGGAGCTGGTAACGAGGCTTCCTTGTCGCGCGATGTTCACCCTGGGCTGCGTTTGATCTTGGATGATTTAAGGTTGATCCAGGCCAGGATCAACTGTTTGGTGACGTGGTGCTGCGATATGGAGTGGTCAGCCTTCGACGAGGGCTTCACGCACTTCAGGGTGAGAGAGTAGAGGCACAGTGCTATGTGTTCTTTTACTCTGCATTAAATTTGGGTAACAGAGCTAAGGACTACTTATGTGGCAGTTGATAAGTAGGTACATACTCTACACTTTTCATCCCCTTAAACTGATGGCAGATGAATTTCTCCGTGATCACGTGCAGCACACTCTATGCCTGACTTATCGAGTCCCATTCTACTGCAGCAACTTTTTCCCAATACGCTCGGGAACCGGATTTGGCGAGCAGAAAAGAATCGCGTCGTCATTAATTGCCGAGGACGATTGCGCGGCGCAGACTCGGCGAAACGATACCGAGGCTCTGAATCCACCGTTACATAGTGTGCCTGGGCCGTCGATAGTTGGACAATGCAACGGAATTCATAATTATCCATTGACGCGTGGAGAATTACTCGGGCTGCCAGCGCCAATCGCGGCGATCTGGCAATGCCTTTTCGATCGTTTTATCGAAACGATACGCGGTGACTGGCGTTTCAACTGCCGAGGCTAAGCTCGAAAATAGACGGCTATCGGCCGTCGATAGCCGGGCGTGCGTAGCTCGAAGTCGCTGATAAACGCGCAGAGGAATGGGAAAGATCGGGGCGATTGTCTTTGGCCAGTGGGTCTGAAGCTGGCGAGCCTTTGAGATTGACTGAGTTCGAGGAATGCGCGTGGAGGTTTAGGTGATCGTATCTTGGCCGAAAAATATGGGAAATGGCAACGCTCCGGAGAATGTTTTTAATAATACCACTGGCAATTCTAAAGGAGCTGTATAAATGTTGTTAAGCGACTCGTGCAAGTGAAAGAAAAATGTTTTAAGGCTTTAGGGTTTGCCGAGGTTCGTACAATGTTTATAAGACGCCCCACTATTGGATTTTTCGGTGCAATTAAATTGTTTGATTTATTTACATGGATTCGCATCGTTTGCCTTCCGCAAGCCTCGTTTCCTGGCAGAATCATTTCCCATCCGCCATTAATCATCACACGCCCGACAGTCTAAGTGAGATGTTTGTACCGATGTATTTTTTAATTATTCCGCGAGGTCTATTTACATATCCGAAGGCGACAGTTCTGTCACATTGACGGTCGATATCGCCGCTTTTAAAAATCCTTATCGCCGGCGAGCTCGCGGAGCGCATCATTTATTGGCTGGCTTAAGTGCAGATTTATTTGCGTGCCATCAATTTTCACTGGGACGATCGTTAAAACGCCTCTCGCGGGACAGGAAAGAGAAGAAAACGAGCTTCAACCCCGTCGATCCCGGGTAGAACGAGCTTCCTGCGAATTCGCGATGGCGAGAACGATAATGGAGACACGTTACTTACGCGGGCAAAAAATACACGCCTTTCGTATAATAAGGGCCTCGCTTTGACGTCTCGAATCGGCTGGAAAAACGACGAGAAAGGGAGAAAATCGAGGTACGCCCGTGTATGTCATGCAACGAGCAAATTAAGGTTTCCTCTCTATTCCCGCTGCTTCCTTTTCTCAGATTCAGTTCGCAAGGATCCAAGGATACTTTCAGTGTACGGTTGCCGCAACGGATAATTAGTTGTTGAAACTGCATTCAAGCTAAGTAGAAATCTGGATCTGGCATGATGAAATCGGTTTAGGGCGATGCCTGCTGAATGTTCATCGAGTAGATCACTGTGAAATTGGAAAGCCTATGTACGTCGAACAGTAGTCGAAAGTGAATGCCAAGCGACGGGGCAACAATTATCAACCGTTTAATCTGAGTTTCCACGTTAGTTGTTCGAATGCATTCTGGGCCAGATAATGGCGCGGAGGTAACAAGCCACGGGGCCTAATGAAGCCTTCAGCGTATGACAGGCGGAATCAGTGGAGAGAAATCAAATCGAGCCGCGGTTAGGTGAACACGGCCGCTTAGAGATCGATCAATCACGGGCAGAGACAAGTGAACCCTGTAAAGACAATATCTCGAACACGTTGCAGGCTCTTCTGGTAGCGCTCGGAGCAGTCGATCAATTGCCTACGAGAAATATTCCACGGACGACATTGTTCCTAGAGCCTCGGAGAAATAAAGCAACACAGCCACTAGGATCTCACATCTAATTCTGAACAATAGATAACACTTCTCGGGAAACTGCAACTTCTGTTGCTCGACAACCACTGATTTACCCGTAGCACCATAGAAGAAACGTAATATAAATACGAAGGGGAAGCGAAACCCCCTATCCCAATAATGATCGCACAGAACTTTTCAGTTGGAAGAGCACGACGATAGCGGACCGTTCGAAAGAGAAAAGACTAGACTCTGTCCTAAGATCGATGATCGCGTCCTCGAGGACGCCGAACGGAAGAACCCACCCCTTACGGCGGATCCTCGAGCAGTCGTTAAAGTGCGCCGCCTGTGTTAAGGACTGCGACGTAACCGTCGCTGGATCGCGCGAAATCTCGAGGCCAACTGCCAGGTGATTTTTCCTCGCCATTCTTCGGCGGAGCCAGGCGCGCGTGCACGCCGAAACGCGAGTCGACTTTATCGGTACGCTTCCGTTCCACCACTGGCCAGTGTCCGGTTCGTCCGGTTTTCCCATGGCCCGTTGTACAGACGCGGCTCCTTGCGACGGTCGTTACGAATAAATATATCTTCGGGACGGCGGATTTCGAACGGTTCGCGTCCATTGTACGGGCGCCTCCTTTCTCCTCTCCGCGGCCGTTTCTGAAACGGCGACTCCCGCGATCAGGTTTTCGTTCCCACAGAGCCCGGGGACGGTGAATTTAGAAGCGGCAGCAGAGGAGGAAAAGAGACACGGAGCGAGCCCGCGCAACCCCTGTCGACTATCGATGGTCATCCCCGGAGAGGACTGTCGCTGGACAGAGGTGTGGTCACTGTCCCATCGTCGACACCCCGAGTCGAGCGCCCCTTCTCTCACACCTCCTCGACAGGTTGCCCGATCTTCTGCCTCCTGTCGCCGGAACCGGCTGACCCGCGATCCCCTTCGGTCGCGTTATTGTCGGGAAACCGGATTTCAACGTCGGGCACCGATGGGCGAAGATGGACAGGGGACAGTTCGAGGAAGGGGCGAGTGGATGGGTGCGAGTGGTGGAGCTTCTCGCAGGGGGTTGCTGGCGTTGAGGATGGATTATGGAACTCGTTCGGTTTTTAGTAGAACGGAGTGAGCGATGACGAAGCTTGGCTGCTTCTGATTGAACGTTGGAGGATTTCTAGCTCATAGGAAGCAGTGGAGGATTGGGGATTGTTTGTTTGGTTTAATTGGGGGTGGTTTAATCGAAGATGAGAGGATCTGGAGAACGAAGGAAGATGCGCAGAGGAAGAAGCAGCGAGAATCGCTAGAACAGAAACATAACATTACGAATTGCCGTGACTCTTCCACGCTAAAATCTCCCCTCAGCAACCCCTGCTAGGTGAGAAGTTTGACCCTCGGTCAGAACACTGAAGTACCGTACAAGGGCACCGCGCATCAGGTATTATGGAAAACCGGATTTCTCTGACGACGGACAGTCAACGATAATGTATGCGGCTGGCCTGTGCGCATTAGGATCCCCGAGGGGTCCGGAAGCCCCCTTATAATTGCTATCAGTCGACGTCGAAAAAACCAAGTCCCACAGACAGGCGCAACGACGGCATGCAATCAAAGAGAATGATCTATTTAAAATCCTTTGCTATTTCCACATCTGAAAAGCCACCGATTTACCCTACGACTCTCCTCGGGCACTGTACAACCCCTAAAAGGCAGCAGGTTATCCACCCTTCTCCATCCAACAGGGTAGTCCGTGATCAGAACATTACGCAGTATTGTCAAAAACCAGATTCCACTGACGATGGACAATAATATATGCGCGTTAAGAATGCTAAGGAGGTGAAGCCTTCGCTATAATTACCCTAAAAAATCGTCTTTAAAAAATCAAAGCTACAAAGAGGCGCATCAGAAGTTTCGCCTTCTTCAAATTAGTTGAAATTCTACTATTTCTATTTCCGCGCGATCCGCTCCGCCAGTCCCCTCGCGCGTCGTCCACGCTGCAACCCCCTAAAGGACAGGCAGGTTACGCTCCCCTGGCTCTCCACGCGGCCGGTGATCAGGGCGGCGCGCGAGGTATTGTCGAAAACCGGATTCCAGGGCCAGGATGGACAGCGTTAATGTATGCGGATGGGCATTGCGCGCGGTCGTGGAAAAGGGGTTGCGACCGGACCTTCCGCTTCCCTCTCCCACGGGACGCAAGGAAACGGGGGCTGACCACGGGTACCGCTGCAACGGGGTCCCGCCCGATGACCCGCGGAATCCGGAAACCCGCTAAACCGGATCTATTGGTCAGTTTCACGTGTGTCTTACCGGGGGCCCCGTTTACCGTGCCCTCGGCCCTCTCTTCTCACCTCCTCTGCCCTCCGCTCTTTCTCATCCTCCGTCCCTGTCCGTCGCGCGGCTCGGTTGGCATTGAACGGTGCCAGGCCCAAGGGCCTTCTTCTTCCTCTGTTCACCTGTGCACGCGCGCTCCCAGACATCTGCGAGGCTCCGTTTAGTCCTGTGCCCGGTACCAATACGGTTCCCGGTGAGAACTGGACAGCGGCTCGAGTTCTCAAGAACGGAGATTCGCATTGTCGGTTGTCTCGTGCTCGGCTATCGTTCCGTTGCGCCACTCTTTATCCCTTTCATCCTCTCCCCGTCAACGGGGTGGTTGGATGCGATCGTGGCACCCGGACGACGGCTGCAATCGCGCCCGTTCAGGGTGCAGTGGACGCTTGCGGTTCGAACCGCGTTTCGGGGTACTTTCAGGATGTATCGAAGTCTTGGGAAATCGGAGGAAACTCTCAGGGACTGTGGAACGAAGGTTCAAGAGGCTTAAGGGCCTCTCTGCAGAGAGATGCTCGTAGATAGGGTAATTTTCGTGGTCTCTCCTTATCGTTGCCTTCGACCATCACCAAAATGAATTTTTTGGGATCATCGATGTTCATAACTCGGTGCAAGGGGAGGAGTTATTCTCGAAACACCAACGCGTCTTTCAGCGCGATATCGAGAAGTAGAATAGGCCCGTTCGGTCTGGACTCGTCAGACAGGTCGGCCTGTGTCAGCTCCGATGAAGTGTGAACGCGCAGTATCGCTGACAACTATATCATAAGCTCACGCGTTATTATTACGGCCGCGGCGAGCGCGCGGTACCTACATTTCATTTTTCCGCCGTATATTTCGACAACGTAATGACTGCTCCGCACGTGAAGCCCCGATAACGAGAAATCTGAAACGAGGCTCGCGTGATCGCTGTTTCGTGCTCGTGCGTCAGCCTAGTCGCGTAATCAAGCTGCACACCCGACGTGGAATATAGTTCTGTTCTATCTGTGCCGCTGATACGTTCTTCCCCTGCTTCCATATACTTGACGATAGTTTATTCCGTGGATCGTAATTATTGAAAGTCTTGCTCCGCCAGCTCCGCTGCTTATGCAAAGGTCCATTTAAATATCAAACCTATACTTTATTCCACGCTTCCATTTCTTTAGCACGATTCTGGTCCGTTAGGAGACTGTACATAAGGGGCACTTAATACTGCTAATCAATATCCCCCCCCAAAGAAGATAGTCTTCTCCTTATCTATAATACCTAGCCATTTTTTACCAAAGCGAAACTTGTTCTCGAATAGAAGCCCCGCGCACCCACCACCCGGCCAGGGTGGGTAAGAATTCCTCGCGGCTTTGACAAATATTCAGGCCAGATTTTCGCATAAATTACGGGGACGTCCAGCCGTTTACCTGTGAATTTTGATAAACGTCCGCAATAATAAAAACGCCCACCGTAAATCAGCCGAGACTGGCAATTCATTTGAATGTCACGTTTTCTCGGATCTACGAATCGGACGGGTGTAACTCTGCCGTTGCACAATCCGCGGCAATTTATCGGCGGCTTAAGGACCTCCTCGAGACACCTCCGGTGACGAACGTTCCCGCGGATCGCAATTAACGAATAATTCCACTGTTCTGGGGCTAAGGCGCGCGCCGGAGCGTGAGGATACCTGGAAAACGAAAAGCGTTTCGAGCATTCGAGACGACTCCGCGCCTCGACACACGTCGTCGACGAAAATAGCCCGTGGAGCGTGCAATAAAAATTGTAATTTTACCAACCGAGCGTCCTTCCCAAAAGAAGCAGAGAAACACCACGATCGGGCAGATAATTTATGGACGCATTCAGCTGGGAATCGTTCGCATTCTTTCTGATGGAAACCTCGCCATTTAATTGACCCACTAATTATCATTTCCGCTAAAGGGCATTTTAAGGACCAACACATTTTGTCGCCGTTAATTTCCACGCCCACCATCGTTCATATTCGTCGAATATAAATCCCAACGTCCATAATAATTTATTTAAAGGAACATAAAGGAACAGGAGAATTCCTATGAAAATTGCAAATGTTCTTTTGTGTGTCCACGTTGTGGAAATGATAACTGTGCGCACGGACGCGTCGCAGAGTTTAGAAATGCGCGGTGTGGCTTTCGAAGCGTTTAGAAAGGTTGGCCGGAGGTTTTTTGGGAGCTGGCCACGAAGAGCGGCGCGTTAAGTCAGGTCATGTTATGGGCTTATCTCCCATGGGGCTGGCACGACGACCACGACGATGGAGAAACTCAAGAAGGCCCCGAAACGATTCCGCCGGGCGCTGTTCCATTCCGGCGGGCCAACATCGTCCTTTTGCGGATTTAATTTATGGAGCGATTTTAATGCCTAAAAATACCGCGCGCACCGTCCCGCCTCGAGAGATTCCAAGCGGTTTCTGGCCTTTCCAGATTCCCGCTCGATCATTCCTTTTCGCTCCCTCTAGGCGACCGACTTTCTTCCTTCTCCCTCCGCGGCTGTTTTTCTCTCATACTTTTTTCGGCAACGTTACTCTCCTTTTTTTTTCCATCTCCCAACGACGAAATCAAGGACGATGAAAGCAAGGTGGGAACAGAGGAAATTGACAGAAGCGAAGGGCGAAAGGCGGGAATTAAAAACATCATTGAAAACGACGACAGTTTCGCGGCGAAGTAGTATATTATAATTCGGCGAGCAAAATGGAAAGAAGGTAATATGAAACGATAAACTCCGGGGCGAGGAGACGGAAATCCACAGGAAACGATGATAAAAGGTGGAAATGGAAGAAATGGAACGGCTGAAGGTGAAGAAGGGGAAGGGACAGAGACGAGAGTGCAAGGGGTTGAGAAAGAGGGAGAAGCGTGTAAAACGTGCACACGCACGCGTGCAGAGTGCATGCATCCGCTGAAAGTCTCACGCGTCGGCCTTCGATCGGGTGCAACTGAATTGCAGATATCATAAATCGATGATACCCGGCGTATCGTACATGCTGCGGGCTTTTCAGCGTCTTTCGCCAGGGTTGCGTAGCGAGCCAACAAGTTATAGGTTTCGCTGAAGTTAAGTATGATTTATCGTGACCAGTTGCGTGCGCTGGATCGCCCGCGCGCTAGCCCTGCCCGTCCACCGAATGGCTTTTTCCACTCCTTTCGCCGATCCCCTTGCTTTTATTAGATATCGATCCGGCGCTGCGGTCGCGGAATCCCAGATTACCATAAAACGTGGGAGCCCGCGTGATAAATGTCGCGAAATAGCCCGCCCTTCACGGGTGGAAACGCGGCTTCGCGCGCTTCCACTTGCTTCCTTTTGCAAAGATGTCGACGAGGGCAGCAGAAAAGTTCAAGTAGCTATTATATTACTTCATTACTCTCTACCGGAGGGCCACAATTAAGTACACTTTACAAAATTGAATCCTAAGTAGCAGGTACAGAAATTATTGAAGCTCTGTAAATGTTTGCTCTACCCCTGTCTGTCTAAAGATTAACACCTCAAAGGCGGCGTGCCTGAAGATCGATCGAATTCCATAAGTCGATAGTGGTAATGCGCGCGGTTACGCGCAGGCGGAAGCGCTCTCCAAAGAACCGCCCCTCCGCCGCAATCCGCTCCATAGAACGGCGCAATTAATTCCAAGAGCGAACGATAAGGCCACGCTGGCGACCAGGAGCGCACGATCCATTCGGATAGCAACGGGATTATTAAATTAAGTATTCCTTAAAATCTCGCTGCTCGGTTACTCCCTGACGCATTAATACATACTAAATTACACCGCGGAACATTATCTGCGCGCCGGTTCTGATAAATGCTGCCTATATCGGTGGCGATAATTCCCGGTGGACCGGCGATAAATTATATCGGGGGGAGAGGGAGGGGGAGGGGAGGGGGAGGGGGTTGATATAACGCCGTTCCACACGCAGCTGATTTTTCATCGTATCGAGAGCAGTCGCGAGAGCTTTTCCGCGGTATGCTTTATGTCGTCGCGCGATTTGCGCTCGCGATCTGTCTCGTTTCGATACCCCAGAGGCGCCCAGCTGATCCGCCGAGCGACGATATTTCACAATTAAACTGGCCCCGCGGACGGTGCGCTTAATTATCGCGACGTCATAATCCGAGGGGAGCTTCTCGGTGGCGTTTCGCCGATGGATGGCGATGGGCGTTCAACGAGCTTAATTTCTCCGCGTGAAATATATCATTCTCGCGTACACGCGTGGGAATGCTTTACGATTTAGGGTAAATCCGGGAGACGCGGTCGACCTAATATAAAATGGCTATTAACACTAATATAGAAATTACTTATTTTATCTGAACAAACCTAATAGGTTCAGATTTTTATGCTGATTCAGTAAAACTGGTCGGTATTTGTTTTAAGACAATATTTACTGCAAATCGGGTTGAAAACTGAAGTCATGACATCTGACCACCTCTCCCGAGGTGCCGGGAGAAATGGTTTTCGTCGTTGGCAGAGACCACTCACAAAATTATTCATGGAAAATTAACAAAGGATAAAGCAAAATTATTTATGAGTGAATACAACTACAGATACATTGATATTTCAGTTGTTTACGCTAAACAAGTAAAGAACACGTCAAAGAAAAAGTGAACTACCTACTGGCGATTAGCAAGGCAAATGAATACGAAAGTGAATAAATAAACTAAATAAATAAAAATAATAATAAAATAATAATAAAAAATAAGAAAATCATAACTCGACCATCTCTCCTTTTTGCAGCGAGAGATGGTTTTCTCGTTAGCTTTGAGAGGAAGAATTAAATACTTTGGCTGCATTGTCCCTCAATATCTCTACTATCTCATTATCCCAAACATTAAACAAAAATAAACTTAGAAGTATATTTTAAATACGATTATGTACACCGCTGTTTGACCAACAGAGGTTAAATGTAACCTAAATTTACCATTTAAAGCCTATAAATCCAGAAAAACACAGACGGAAGCGAAATGACGCTATTCATTCAACTGTTTGGCGTCTAGAGAAGTAATTGGCCTGCACTTTAACGTATTTTTACGTAGAGAGTCTGAAATATAGCGACTCGACCAACTCTCCGGCCCGACCGCGTCTCCCGGATTTACCCTATTGCATTTTTGGCAAGGGTGAACTGCGCGTTTATGCGCGTGCGCCTTACTCTACCCAGCGTATTTGCCAAGAACCCTTTCAAAGAATCCGCACAACCTAGGATCAGCAACCACCCCTAAAATTCCATCTCCAAGCAACCGCTTGCAAAGCAAGACCCCCTTCTCGCGCCCCTCATCGATCCCCAGCATCAACCTAAGGCTAAATGTCACCAGCGGGTCCATAGCCGGTAAATCATCCACCGTCGTCGACGGTCCGTTAACGGAGCAGAGCAAATACCTCGCCGAGATCCTGTCGCGCTGGCATATTCATCCATCTAAGCTAATTAAAGCTGATTCATCGGGCTAATCTAATTAAAGCAGGGTCAGTCGCCACGGGGACCCCTGGTAGCAGGGACGTTACCACTGACAATTGAACGGAACGACACGGACGTGCAGTCCCCGCGGAGACGCTGTACACGCACGTAATACACGATCCGAGGAGTCGGTGGGTTGCAACCGCGGCACCAATGCGCACGAACGTAAATCATAATGCATAACCATTCCCGGGGCAGGCTCCACCTTCCGATAGCGGCGGGTGCACGCGTTGCACGCGCGACAGACACGCTGTTACCATTATCGCGTCTCTCTGAACGGCGCCGCTCTGGCGAGCGTCGCTGGTAACGTGTGAGGGGTAGCAGAGAAACGGACGTGGAGAGATGGAGAGGTAGAAACGAAGAACAAAAGGGTGCTTTACGAGGCTGATGTATCGAGAAGTAGAAGCGAGAATTAGATGATGTTTAAGAGTAAGGTCTCTGCAGTTTGATGGAGACTCCTGTTGAAGAGGAAAGATCGGAAGCTTGAGATTTGAAGGAAACAAGATGAAAAGAGAACCTGAGAGTTTATACCGCGTACGTGTGGGTCGCACCCTCCAAGAACAAGAAACGAAGAAACAAACCGTACGACACTACGCGCACAAAATTCTCATTAACCATCCGCGTAATTGGCACGCAGAGGTTCCCTTATTCATCAATCAACGTCCACCCACCAGCTGCCCTGCCCCCCGTGAAAATCCACGAAAAACATCCGCGCGAGTCGATCCGCGGGAAACGTAGTTCTGCCGGCACTCGATCAGGGAAGCCGGATCCTTCGATTCAAGCATTCGTTCGCGGTACCCGCGTTATCAGCATAAGCGAGACCGACAAGCAGCCGTCCGATTCGAGAACAGCGTAAACGTGGTTACTCGCCGCCGCTATCCCTCTCCGTTTCACCACCACCCCCCCCCCCCCCTCCGCCCCCCCCCCCCTCCCCGTGCCTAGCCGCGCTGCCCCGTTAAATCTTTGCTGCTATCTCGACCGGCCCTGATAGCTGTCCCTTGCGAACGATAACGCTCGCGGGAGAGATACGCGACGCGATACGCGCCGCTCGTTCGAATTTTGCAATGCAGATCCCGGTTGAGCGATACGCTGAATTGATGGAACGGGGAAAAGCGGCTGCGCCGCCATAAATTCACGGACGCCGCAATTTTGTCACGGAGGGACGCCGTAATGAAGCGTAATATATGCAAATGAGGCAACGGACGGCTTGGCGGGCTTTTAAGTGATTCGAGTTTTCTTTCGCCGAGGAATGATCTATTCTAGGAACGCCGCGGGATTTTTGAAAGGTCCAGCCTCGATGGATCAAAACTGACGTTGCCATTTCGAGGCAAAAGGTGCAGATAATCGCAGAGAAGGAAGACAAGCATTTCTTTATGGGAAAGAGGCTCTGGTAAATTCAGTTTCAGAGGAATTCAGAAACGGTCGGGAGTTCGGTGACGTTGGTTTACCCCCTAAATTTCGACTTCAAGCTTCGTTAACTAAATCCCCGAACGGACGGGGCTCGACGGTGCAACGTAATAACACGGGGAACGAACGAGCTTTTCGTATTTAGCCCCTTTTAACGCGGTGCGGTATCGTCGTATTTTTCAAAGTTATTAGCGACGAGCCGGGCATTAACGCACTTTTATTAGCGGCAGAATTACACCGTCAACTTCTCGCGCGGCGACCGTCCCTCCCCTCTCTTATCCAATCCAATTACAGAGCCGGCACCGGGAACGGTTCCGCGGACAATTTCGTTTTTCCCCGCTCGCGCGTAACTCCGAGCCGCCCCTATGTCCGGGCCATTCATTGAAATTACACGCGGCGTAACTTACTTCTCGCTGGAATTTACATTGAAATTGTAATTAAGCCGCGACGATCTCTGTTTTATCTGAAATTAACCGACAGAAATTCCCCGCGCTCGCTGGTACGTATATAGACGTAACCAGTGTCGCCAAGCAGTGTCTCTCAAATTCCGACTAGCAATTCGACGATCCGAATGCGGCGTACCTATCTTCGAGTTTCGCCGCTTCTTCCTTTTGCTTCGAGCAATGGTAGATTCGGAGATAGCGCCCTTCCTTGTGCTTGCATGGCGATCAATTTATTCGCGCCTATGATCAGGAATGTTTACAAGTTCCCGCGGCCTTCTTCAAGATACCCAGATTGCGGACGTGTTCCCTGTGTAAACGTAGGGAAAAGTAAAAGTATGATATCTGCATAATATGTATCATGAATATTCATCCAAACTCGTATATTTTCATTTCCTTTCGGAGATAACAGTTTGCTCCGTTCTTGCACTCGATCTAATTAGAACCCATCGCTTCCTCCACTCTACAACGCCCAACTCCGAGCGCACAAGCGCAAGGTGTGTTTCCCTTATCAACACCATTAGTGCACAGCCTTTGCAGCCGATTCCTTCTTCTTGGATAGCGTAATGTGTCGTTCGAAATGGCTGGACACGTGCATGAGAACCTCTAAATGCTTAGTCTGCCTTCCGGAAGCGACAGATCCGCGTAGAATTGATATTTAGATTAGTTAGCAGAGCGTTGGCCGAGCACCGTCGCTTTATTAGCATCGATTATTTCTGCTATTTGCACTGGCCCTGTACACCAGCGATCGTAACACCGAGGTGTTACACGGCCGCGAAAGAAGCTGGCGATACCTGGATAGGGCTGATAGGACAGCAGCTTGTCGGTGTTTGCAATGCAAAGCGCGCTGGGAATCGCGATGCAGCCGATGTCGCGATACCAACGCGATGATAAACGCCGATTTCAAGAGGGACACTGTCCCTTTCATTGATATTCAGATCGAGGGTGGCGGCCGCAACGGTCCGCGGGAAACAGGAATCGGAAATTGGCGAGTTTTTCGCGGGTCGAGCGAGACCGCGGGTTCTTTCATCGGGAGGGACCGGTTGTTCGCGGGCGTCCCATGAAGAACGACCGGGATTCCGGCGCTCCGAGCGCGTAAATAACGCGAGGAACGCGCGGCTACGCTGCGAAATCGACGGAGCATAAATCAACGGTGGCGTCGCCGGAGCTGATGATAATTTGTTGCTACCCGTTGGTCGGCTCACGAACGTAGAAATGGTAATCAGCAGGCTCGTTTTGCTTCTTGTCGGGATCGCCGTGGAGGAGATCAGATTTCTGAGGGAAGCGGCAATCGAAATGGCGCTGAGCTTTTAGAATATGGTGTTGAATAGTGGAGGGTTGGAGCTTCTGGTAGCTGTGCGAGTAGAGCGCGCCTTCTTACTGCTTATAAACGAGCATAGATAAGTTATAGCTCGGTTTTGACCGGTTTATACGTTCGTATACCAATCGCAGTAACAATTACTCCGTGATAAAAAGTAGGACGAAACGTCCACGCAGCACGCGACCATAAACCAACGATTCCAACAAATGGACTAATGGCGTTCATATCTCGCGGAGCTCGCTTCCGCCTGGCCCCGTAGCAACAATCGTTACGACTTCATCGTACCGATCCTTATCGATGGCCTCGTGTTGCGTAAATCTTCGCCCTGATTGCCTTTCGCTGGAACAGCCCTTTCGAGGGATCGCCGATAATCGAGAGCTAGATATTGCAGAGTAAGGCAGTCCAACTGGTAAGACACTGGTTCTTAACTATTATAGCAAGGAGTTTCTTTCGGATCTCCTTATTTAGGGGAAGTAGGGGCATGGCGGGGTAGCGAGGTAAGATGGGGTATCTCCCTAAACACTAATTAAAAGATGCTAGGCACGTAACAAATACATCATTAGGAAGCCACTGTATTATAATAATGTGGTCGCTGGCAAAAGCGAGTGGAGGACATGCGTTTTTTATTTATAGCTGTGAACCGTTTGCGTGCTGCGTCGATGTTATTTCGTGTGATAAAAGGATTTGAAATAAATATATATTTAAGAACGGTAAGTCTATTATTTTTCTTCTATGATAATCTCCATTTCATCTATTTTAATGTGACATATTCAAAATTTCAATATTTCTTTATTTGTTATACAAATATATTAATCTTTGGAAAACGATGCTTTGAGGCAAGATGGGGTCCTTGAAACCTAACCCCATTAAGGGTTAGGTCGGGGTACCCCATCATTTCCCGTATCATGGTTGTTCATGTGAGATTAAGCAACGTCATCGTTCTCTATTATAATTTAATTCAAATAAATCTCGTTACTTTTAAAGCGAATTTATAAAATACTTGGGCAAATCATTTCGGTACCCCATTTTACCTCATTTTCGGTGCCCCATTTTACCCCATTTTCGGTACTCCATTTTACCCCGCGGTATAGGCAAGACGGTTTTCTTCATCTGTTTTGTAAAGTTCAATAACTTAGACGCCTGACCTCAGATAGTGTGTAACAAATGTTAAATCATTAACTTATAGTTGTCATTGTAGTAATAAAGACATAATTAATAGATACAATCATCAGTTTATTTGCATTTTTCCTTAGCTTCCCCATCATGCCCCTATTTCCCCTATACACGGCTGCGTAGACTTCCTTATTCCCTCATCTCCTTATTAAACTAAATCTTGAAGACTTCAGAAGCCCCCAATCCAATCAATAGTACCACTGCCAGAGCACAACCATCATCCACGCTCCACGATCAACACAGATACCTCTCCCCACCAGACAAGTCCCGGTTATCTTTAAATTCATTCCCCATCAATTTCACGGAGTGGCAACGAAGAGGCAACGAACCTCCAGCGACCGTTCAGAGAACCCTCCCCAAATGCCAGCCGACCTGGGTCCGCGAGCGCTGCCGTCTCTCGTGGATCGCGTCTGGTCGCGTCGGCTTTTTCCTATTCCCCCGTCACGATCAGAGTCGCGGTCTTGTTTACACCCGGCGCGATCGCCGATCCATAAATCCTGCATCGACACACGCTGGTACATGCCGGGCGTGGATCGTGCCCGCCGCGCGGCGCCGCCAGGATCGCGAGTGCACGAAACGCTCCGGCGATTATTATTGGCGGAATAATTATGATCGGTAGAGCCGTTTCGCAGAAAACCGGCGTATACGAATCGTCTCGCATGCCTGGTCGTAATTAATAACGTAAAAGGCGTCCACAAAGCTGTCAGCCGGTCGCCAGGCCCCGAGGGGGAGGGGGATCGCAATTTGCTGATAGGGGAATAGGAAACGCCTATGCGCTCCATTCCAGTTTCTCCTTTTCCCTACCTCCCCGCGTCCCGCGCTCCTTTCCGTCCTTTTCCTTTTGCGCGGCTGACGTCCTGCGTCGTCCGTGCATTTTTCCCTGGCCGGTCCACCATCCACCAACCCCTCCGCGCCTCCCTTTTCCATCGCCCGGCGTTTCCTCGTCGATCGTACGGAGTATATAGATCCTGCCGGCTACTTGGCCCTCCGTGTTACGCGCTCGCCTGCGCTCCATCCTCGCGGGATAATATTTTCCAGGGAATGCAACGTTGATTTACGAGCGGGCCCTCCCGCGGCTGGACTTCTCGCGGGCTCGAATCCGTTGATTCAGAGAGGACGGAAGGATGATCAGGATTGGATTCTGCTCGATCGACGGACGGTTTAATATGTTCAGTGCTTAGCAGCTTTTAGCGAATTGGAAGGTGCTAATTTGATAATACAATATCATGTAAACTGTGATAATAATATGTCACCTGCTCTGAGGCTGTGATACATTTTCATTGAATCGCGAGATTATTTGAGGCATTTGATGGAAAAAGGGCACATGCGCCAAAATGTCAATTCAAGAAAATCGATTTCAAAGTTTTCATTATAGTATAACTTAATAAAAAGTCATGCAATTAAATCCATTTTCTTTAGGGATGTATTTATCGCGTCCTTCAAACGTTCTGAAAACAGAAGTCATGATTTGGAAATGATATGTATCTTTATTTATAAGTTTCAAGCAAGTGGTTTATGTGCCCTTTTTCCGTAAATGTGATGAATTCGTAACAAAGTTGCTTCTTTGTTTAGTTATTTAATTATAATTTTGTTTACTTACTTCGTTACACATTTTTTATACATTGCTTAAATAAAAAACACAAAATGAAGCACAAAAATAAACAAAAAATGTAATGTTTTAAGTAAGTATTAGTTTCTTCGATTTTTTGCAGCAAGCTGTCTCCCAAATCATTTTTCTCTTTTCTAAATTAGCTCCTTTCCTTGCGGATTCGATACTCGCCTCACTTTCCATATTTCCTCGCTTACATAAAATCCTCTATGAAATAAAAGTACTTATTGCATGACAGCCCGATAGCGCGGCTGCTCAGCGACTATGTAGCTGCGTGTCGATCACGCTGCGTATTAAAACAGCATCTACTTAGATAATCTGAACGCGAGATAAGTAGTGCCCTTGATATATTATATATATATAACATACACCTGAGTCGATTTAAACGATTTAAAGAAAAAGGGCACATATGCCTATGTGCCTTTTTTCCATCAAATGCCTCATTTGTATTACCTTAACCTCGAAACATAATAATAATAATACGTCTTTATTACACCATCAGATTGTGTTAGATTAATACATAGTTACTTACTTAGTTGCTGCTTTTTATTGCGGTGTAACGTGTGAGATTCAGCAAAATGCTGTTTTAAAATCTTACCCTATTTAACATACGACGACGTTCAATGAATTCTCGCGAAACTTCTTACTGAAATATGCCTCTCATCAAAGACAGTCGAAAACAGCGCCGTTCGGCCCCGTCGAAACGCATCAAGGCTTCTTTATTCACCTTCAAACCGTTATTGCCGCGCGTACGTCGCTAATTAACATATCAACCGAGTATCCGTCCAGGTTCCAAGGTGAAAATACAGCGCCCTCGGTCTTCCAGCTCGTTTCGCCCGCCGTTGGACCGGAAACCGAGAGTAGCGAGCGTTCGATCCGTCGACAGGATCCCCGTTCGATATTAAGGACTCAATTCCCCAGGGTCCCCGAAAGTTTCTCCCCGCGCGTGACGTAACGGCGACCGTCGATCGTTCCGCGAAACTCACGGGCAATTAAATGACCGACATAATCGCCCCAACACGCCGATTACGATTTCGTGCACGGAGTTTCACCGTCGCGAGCGCGCCGTTAAAGGAGGAAAAAGAAAGAGTGGCGGGAAAGTTGCCGAGTCGATCGTCGCCTCTGGTAGCTATCCGCTGGAATGTTAATCGCCACGCGGCTTTACGTTTATAATTTAATAAGACCGTCGATCGCGCGGAACGTCGATAATTCCGATAATTCTGTCCCATAATGCCCAGGCCCGGACGATTTTTACCGACTTCAGCGATATCGTGCACCGAGGGACGTTCGAAGTACACGGCGCACGGTGTAATTGGAAAATTAACGACAAATCAGTTTACTTCTTTCCTCGCTCAGTTTACTCGCGTTTCAGACCGATTTCACTGTAGAACCTCGAATGGAAAGTCCGAAAGATACAATCCAAGATACTCTAATTTAGAAAGTGAACTTCTGAAAGCTTCACGCCCGCGTGTCGAAACTTCCAAGATCCTAATCACGCAACGAAGCGTCGCAATGAAGCTCCCGTTGCCCCCTTTACTTCGCCCAAGGATCGACCTTACAGTCGATCCTCGGCGCGGACAGCTTCCGGGTGGGGGGTGGGGGGTTGGGGGGGGGGGGGCGAATGGTCACGACCTGGTCAACCCTGGAGGTTCGAAAATACGAGAAAGAAGCGGTTCTCACGGTTGGTATGCGCGGTGTTTGGGCTCGCGCGCTCTCCTGACACCACGAAAAAGTTACGGTGCCGGATTATACCGGGGGGACCATATCCCCCCGCCCTCCCCGCCCCCGTCCTCTACACTAGAGGTGGTAAAGGTTTTTTGGCTTTTTACGCTCGGCCAGGTAAAGCCCTGACGGGGGTGTTCCTCGACCTGACAGGTGCATCTCGTCCCGACGTTTTCTCTCTACGGAGCAGCATCTTCGCCCGAGGCGCATCGCACGCTCGAGGCGATGCTCCGTGGCCTGCGTGCGCGCGCCGCCGTTCCGTTTGTGCGAGGGGTGCACGTACACGGGCCGAGAGATAAATATATACCCCCTCGCGTCCAGGTAGACGAAGGCAACGCCGGGAACGAGACAGACAGGTAGGAAAGTCCCGTATACCTACGGGGACCCTTACTACGTATACCTGGGGTCATCCGAGTGACTAAGGGGAAAAAAGATTATCTGACGGGGCGATAGCGGGGAGGAAGACACGTGGAAAATCCGCGGCGAATCGGCGGTGCAGAGAGGGGGTCGATCGTGTTAATTTTTCTTCCTTCTTCTTTTCGCGGCAGGTTGCTTGACGGGGTGGAGGAAGTTTAGAGGAAAACTGGTGTCTTCTTCTGTGTGAATGTTTTGTATGATATTTGACTCGGGGAGATTAGAATTGGGAATTTTGGAAAAGGTTGCAGGGAACTGTTGGAATTTGTTCTAAATTAATGCTACTTGTCGCGAAGTCCTTTTGAAGCTAGAGACCTTCCATGGCAACGATCCCCACTTTACAAACGAATTCTCTTCTTTCGTTAAGTTTCTACGATTTTCAATTAGCTGGAATCATTTGATCCGTCTTTATTATATTCATCATCCTCTGCTGCATCTGTATCGGTGTTCCTTCTCAATGGAATCGTTAGGGCAGCCTTTAAGATGCCCTACAGTCTCCCTTTAGAATTTTGCTTCTAAACCACCGGCCGTTTCAATAGAATCGTTAGAGTAACTTTTCCGATATCCGACGATGTCCTCCGCCGTGAGTGCGCCTCAGCATCGCGGGATTGACGCTCGCGGAGCCCCGGGGCATCTCCTCGGCATCTCATTACAGTAAACATCGCTAACTGTCGTATTATTGCGCAACAAGGCGGGTAATTAATATCCCTCGATGAAATTGCGAGGAGCCGTGATTTTTCGTCGCTAACTATCAGCGTTAATTGCGCAACTATCCGATGATAAATTATCTCCTCTTCTGTCGGTCCACGCGTGACAGTGCCAGGCTCGCATGTGCGGCAGAAAACCGCAGCTCCGTTGCATCGCTGCACAGCGGGCGGGGAAAAATCGCGGCAGCCAGACGGGGATTGCAGAATCACCGCACAATGGCCGCTCATTAATATTCGTCCGGCGATCAACGGTGGTCGCGAAACTGACGACACTGGCGACGTCGATGCGAAATTTCGTCGACTGAAACTCGTACGACGAATGTAGGTATAATCCCGCGAGACAATGCAACAGTGAGAGTAAACGATACACCGTGCAAGCGAGTGGACGCATCAAATTAACGACCTTCGAAAAGCTTGTAACAGGAAATTGCACTTCACTCCCTCATAGCTATATCCGATGCGCGAGCCTTGTTTAATTAAGCCCTTTTTCTTGCTCCTTTCAGGGGCCCGATGCTATCTGCTCCCAACATCTCGAACCCTTCTCCCCTAATACCCCGTAAATTCCTCTCTCGGCTGAAGGGATGCCTGAGATACCTTCGGGACACTCGTGATTAGATCTTCGTCGCAATCGCGCCACTCTTGCCCCGTTGCATCCTCTTTATCCACTCCCACCAACCCGCGCGCCCGCTATTAAAGTCCGCTGCCTATGGAACGAGTAAACAAATAGGAGAAGCCAAGCACGAGATCCAACAAAGGAGAGGACAACAATTGCCAGGCTAGGAGCGGCGTGTTCCGTGTTCCGTGTTCCTTATTGCCCCGGCTCGCATAAATTCCCCCGCTGTGTCGAACGATCTAAATGCAAAACGCCTCGTGAAATCGCGGGCGAACCGTCCCTCGCGCGTTTCCGCGCCCGAGATCGCCGCGAAAAATCGCCGGACGTCACGAACTTTCGACCAACTTCGCCGCGCCGCACAGTGTAACGAGTGTGTAGGGAAAAAAATCAAATTTCCATTAAGATACAGTTATTTACACGTAATTGATATGTTAATCATATTTATACCCCAAAAAATTAATTTTTAACATAAAAAAATTCATTAAAATATATTTTTGAACGTAATAAAATTAAAACAAATAAAGTATATATTTTTTTAAATACATTTAAACACAAATTAATAACAAACATATGAAACAATACAATTAATTTTTTAAATAATTCGTATTGATAATCATTTTTTAATTATTCATTCTTATTATACATCTTCATCACTATCAGTTGAATCTCAAGAAATTCAAAGCTCAGTGTCATTTAAAAATAAATATTCGAGCACAGATTTGCCTAGTTTCTTCGTTTTATTATGTGTATTTTTTTTATGTGGGGGCACTCGGGAGTAGATTAAAATTTATACCAAATTAAAGGGCATAAAAAGAACTAATTATAGTAAAAAAATAAAAGGACCGATATGTTTCGTTCTTTTTTTTTAATTCTCTCCGGAATTTAGAAGATGCGACAAAAAAGGTAATAATTTGAGCCACTGGTACGTATCCATATCTTTAAATGCAAGAATTTTTAATTAATAAAACGAGAAAAGGATATATTTTGCTTACTTTCCAAAAAAAATAAAGACAAGAATTTATAAATACAACAAAAATACAGTGAGTAAATATTTCCTATGTGTAGTTTGTGGCATCTTGCGTTTGGCTATTCGACTTTGAATGTAATTACTAACCTTAAATCCGTTATTTATACTACTAAGTTATGATGTTCTTATATCGGAGGACTGTTTACTATCAATTCCATGAAATGAAATACAAAATTTCAAAACTCCAATTTTTGCTTTTGGAACACGTGCCGCGACACTGTGCGCGGTCGTCGGTTCATTTGGAATTTAGATGTACGGCTTTTAACGGCCGCTTAAAGAGCTTACTCGCGCGTAAACCGGGATCATTAACCCGCGCGCTGTTTACCAGCGGCTCTGCCCGTTCCGCGGCGTGTTATTATCCTCGGCGGTGTTTAACGGCGATCTAATAACGATTAGCTTAGGCGAGCTTGCGACTCGCGGTGGCCATAAATCGACGGTGCTCCGAAACATCGAGGGAGTGAATGAGATTCCGGGAATACGAACGGGACGGAGGAACGGACTGGACGTTTCGTGGACGTAATGGGAAGAGCTGCGGCTCGAGTTCGAGGAGGATGATATCACGTAGCTCCGAGGAATTGTTGCTGCGTCGCGTGTTGCCTTTTCTGCCCAGACGCTTTATTTCCCAACATTCCATGGAACTGTTTGGCAAGTCCCCCGGGGAATGGCTTCCGAGAAGACTGGATGGAATAGGGCGAAGAAGCCGCTGGGAATTTTGATTCCCTCCCTGCTCGTAAATGGGAGGGATTCTTGCCGCCTCCGTGCTAAATAGGCACATCGTTGTTCCCTTACGAATTCAATAAACAATTCGCGTGCTAAGCCCGGGAATCTTTGCGGAGCGTAATAATCGACGGTGGGATTACAGTTCCATCCGCAGCTGACTCACAGCCGAAAACTCAATCCCCATAGAACGTTCGTAATATTCTCATTGAGATAACTCCGACTCCACTCGGGTTCTCGAGGGCGCGAGGATCGCCTGCGCCGGGCATTCAAATCACCGGCGATATCAAGCGAGGCCAGGCTCCACGGCCGATAAAAAGCCGCTTGGTTTCAGGCCTATCCTTGATGGCGGGCCCCCAATGGCTGTTCACCAATCCACGGCGGCTGAATCGTGTCCGTGTTGTGCGTGGACGACACATAAGTCGGGCGTACGAGTCTGTACGGAGGCCAAGCCTCGAGCATCCTCGCACACACTCGCCCGAGAAGTGTGCGTTCCCTCTTTCTGCGTGGCCGTTGATTGGGCATATCTGGGTTCCGTTTCGGGCCCATCGACCCGCTCGATCTTCTAACGAAGGTGAATGCAAATTTCGTCGTCGGCTTTTTACGATGCCGCAGTATCTCGGCCGACGAAACGTCTCGGGCTAATATTCGCCTCCCCCTCGTCACTGGGCACCGAATTTTAACTTATCGCTAATTAGACCGCGGGTTCTTCCTCTGATATATCGACGATCGATTCTGATACACCGATTCCCGAGCCTCGAATCCAGGTGTAGGTGCTATAAATATTATCATTGGACTTCGATCTTCGAAAACGTTACTTTTAGAAAGTTCCCGCTTCGGAGATACATCTACCAGAAGTCTGATACGAGGAGACCGAAGTAACCCGGTGCCTTCGTCCACGAGCACGGCGATTGAAGCGATGAAACGCGCCAGAGATGCACGCTTGGCCGAATTTCCGCTCGTTAACGAAACGAAAGCAGCGTGGCAGCCGCGAGGGGCTTTTCTTGCCGGCTCCACGGCGGCCATTAAGGCCTCTCGAGTCAATGAAACGCTCTCCTTATCCCCCCGGCCGCGCATGTCTGAGCGGGGTAACTGTTTTCCGTTCTTGCGAAAAGTTAACGGGCACCGAGCGACGCGATTTCGCCCCGCTTCGCGGAGTGCATCGCCGCGCCGGCGACGCAAGAACGGCCCTCGGGCATCCGTGCGATTTTCGCGTACCGTTACGCAACGGCGGCTTAATTTGTCGACCGACCGATTTATCGGGGCATCGCCGGCGATCGACCGGCTTCTTCCGTGGATCCAGCCTTTTCTTCCTTCGTCAACGGCTACCGACCGAAGAGCACGGACTACTTAGCTCGTAGCAGTCGAAGCTCGCGAACGCCTCCGTATTCGGTTTGACGAGTGGCGACTGTTTAACGATAGCAGTCGCGCGAAACGAGTAAACAGAATATTCGATGGCAGACGGAACGAGCTAATTCCCGTGCAATCAACTTGAAACACGGGGGAAGCGTTTTGCGGTTGAGAAATGTCCCGGCTGATAGGTGAAACACTGATGCGTTCGGTGTTCGCGAATGTGTTTCGGTCGCGCGAGTGGTTTTTCTAATTAGCTCGAATAATTCTTCGACTGCTTTGAAAAACGACTTAATGTCGCAGTAAAGTAGGGTATTCATGGCGCACCGCGCTCGTTCTCCTTCTGCATGAGCGAGAACGATAAAACGGCCGAACGATATTTTATACCAGCTAAATATTTATGCGGAACAACAAGCCGAAGATACTGGCAAACACGCGTGTCACTTCTACACCATGTCACGTAAGAAAGATACAATTACTCGGTAAGTGCATGCTCATTTGCCGCGATGAACGCTTGGAACAGGGAGCTCCGAGTGCCTTCGCACTCGGCAACGATGTCTTACCAATAGCTCCCGATATTTTCGTACATCTAATATCGAGCTCGCGAAAGAAACGCGTGTAATGAGTTACCGGTCCGCGCGTAATTCACTGTCACGGCAGGATATACAAGCTCTAACAATTAGAATTCGTTTCGCGCATGTGTTATTTTGTAACATGCGCCGCGCGATAGCGTTATCGTTCGCTTTGCGTATCTTCAGGCGCACTTCGCGTTGCATACTTAAGTGCACGCCTCTTTACATGGATAACGGAAAGTCAACCACCGTATAATCGAATGTAGTTTATTTCCTTTGCCAAACACCGGGCGCACTTACGTTTCTGTAAACGAAAACTTTACTTTTGCCTTGCTGAGTAGTTCTGCTAGTAGAAGAGTGCCAAACATAGGATAGGGGACAGTTGCCAATATCGTACTGGTCACCTAAGTCGTACCTCATCAATTTCTCAGTAATTAATGAATCTAAACGATATTGGATAATAAAACTATCAAGTAAATGCGAAATAAGGAATAGAAACAAAACCTTTTGAGCTTACACCCTATTTTGTGCGTGTTGTAAACATTTAAAAAAATCAGGTATGATTGATGTAACTTTTTACCAGTTTATTTTAGCTGATAATAATCAAACAATGCAATTTTGTCCTGTATTTTTGTATTTTTCTAAAAGCGGGTTTAATGTAGAATATTTTACATTCATTTTAAGTACATATTACTTTCATTATAAAGTTTAAATTGATATTTATAAATAAATTGATCATTTTTCCTAAATCGTACCACTACAATCGTACCAGTAGGATTTGACAACTCGTATGTTATATAGGTTATATACGTATATCATATTCATAGGTTATTGCGGCCTGTGTGTGATCCATATACGTGTGTATATGTAACTATATAATAATCATTACTTTATGTTGAATATTTGCTACTCTATTTGTTATTGATACTATTTTTGGTGGAGGTCCGATTTTGGAAACCGAGGGGTACAATTTAGGAGACCGGTTGCCTAAATCTAACCTTTTACAGTATGTGACAGAAAGATTAATAACAAATTACTTTGTTCTGAACAACAGGTTAAGCATATAATAGTAGGTGCCTAAAAGATTAAGCTACAATATCAAATAGTTATTTGCGTACAAATTAGTACCAAATATGAAATATAACGTAAAATGTCTTAAGTGGTACGATATAGGCAACTCTCCCCTACGTAGGATTCTGAACCAACAGATTTTGTAGAATTTATTATTACTAGAATTTATTAATCTATAAAGACTATCCAAGATTAGTACTGGGAGAGCCCTTGTTGCGGAAGGCACTAGGGTGGATGTACCAGTAAATGAACACGTACCAGTGAATGGCCATTTTTTATTAAAATGAGTGAAATAAGTTATTAAAATAAGCAACTAATTAATTAGAGACTTCTTTTAATTTCTTGCCTCGCATACAAATAATTTTTGCAGCACGAGGGATCAGTCGCGCTGCAACCATAATTTTATAATAGTGTTCATTCATTAGTCTTTAGTGTTCATTTATTGGTGTGTTTACCCTACTTAGCGTTTTTTTATTTTTTTATTTTTTCAGTAATTTAACGTAATTATCATTTCCTTTAAGTGTTCTTGTTCTTAATGGGCTTGTCCCGCTAATAAATTAGAAATTAAAAATTAAAAATTAAAATTATTAATTTCCCCCACAAAGAAAGCTCCAAACGAACCACCCTAATAGAAACAGTAGGTACAGTTGGGTAAAGATTATTTAAGGTTGGTCACTTTAATTACCAGTTGCTTCCAGAACTCGACGTGTGTTCCTCGACTCGCGCCCTCGCGCATACGTTAGCCCCGCCGGTGAAAAGACGAGAGGAGAACGCCCGAAGAAAGTTATTTTTCTGGCCTGGGCGACCAGGTCGCCGAGACAACCTGATTTCGCCGATCACCGTCCCCCCGCTCGTACACCCTGACGCTCCCCTCCCCCCCGGCGAGACTAATTGTGTCCATTAATCGTGACTCGATTAAATGATTTTGATTTAGACACGGTCGGTTAACAGTCCAGTTTTTACGCCGCAAATAGGCTCGGTTGCGCGTACGGCGCTCGCTTTGCGCCGGGATTACACAATAACCGAAAGAAACGTCGCGATTCGCCACGGTTTTTCGCGCCGGGCTGCGGGAGGCTCAACTAGCTTGCCGTCCGACGGAAAATCAGAGCCGCGAGCCGCGAGCCGCGCGTCATTACGGCCGATTCGGATGATCGATGACGAATGAAAGTTCCGGGGCTAGCGGGCGCAGCCTCGGCTCGCTTCTTTCCAACCGTCCGCGAAAGTGCGCGAGCGAAAAGAGCCCGCGCTCGGTTGCATGCATCGACGAGGGGCCCCGCTCGCTTTCCGTGCTGACCGATTCTCAGGAATGGGAAAGTCGCCGATAACGATCATCGTTTAACAATATCGCGCGAGGAACGGGCGTTTCATTGCCTGGCCGGGCTATCGGCCGTCGCACGGTCCAGCAGCGGCCACGCTATTGCAGAAACGCGCGAAGAATTGCGCGGCGGCGTGGCGAGCGATTCGCGGGCACGCGAAAACCGGAGAAATTCAGCAAACAATAACGGCCCGCGCAACATTTTCCAGCGATAAATTCTGCGTTTACGGCCGAACGGCCGTTGTAAGGTATCGCGAGGCTCTTGGCTGCAGCGAATGCTGGTGAACTGTGACTCCGGAACGGAAGAATTTCATTGAAAAACGTAAAGATAAAAGGAGCTGGTTATTCGACGATCGTGCTGCGAGAATCGACGCAGTCAATCATTGTCTACTGTGAGGCAAACGTGCCCATTAGATACCAAGTCCCCTTTATCGACCAGCTACCATAATTTTTTCCTATTCGAACTCGCAACACCGCGCGAGCTTATTCGGCTGCAACGTGCGGCTAAGTACCTCGGAGTGTTTTAGTCACTCATTTGTTTCATCAGGAAAAATGTAATCAAGGAGTTTAGAAATTATGGGAACTCTATTCCTGCGAGGCCACTAATTTTTTATTCACTACCAGCCTCCGTCTTTAATGAACACGTCCTCTTAGGCGTCCCTCTGCTTGACCTTCGACTAAGAGGCTGGTTCAAGGAGTAATCGCGACACGGCTTCCGTGACATCGAGTGATAAGAGTGTCGCGAGAATAAATTTTCCGCGGCGATTAGCGTGGCTCCGCGAGGTAACTTAGAGGCTGAGGCTCGCCAGGCAACGCGCCCGCCAGTCCTCGCCGCGCTGAACGATAACCTCGCGAGCCAGCCTCGCGCACTCGTATGCGTAACACTTTCGATACCGTTATCACGACGCGACTCGCGCTTCCTGTCGACAATCCCCGCGGCCCAGCTCGTTCGCGCGCGATTGGAAACGCACGAAACGAGCCGCGGGACCCGCAATTACCGGGGACACGAGGTGATTCGTGGTTTTTTATGAGGACTCCGTAATTGATGGGTGAAGCGTTGACAATATTTTTTCAAAAGTTACGCACGCACGCACGCACGCACCAGGCGGCCGCGGTGAAAGTTGGAGACTCGCGCTGCGTTACTATGCGCGAGATAGGTCACCCCGGGCTCTCCTTTCCGTGGAGAAATAATTAGGTACACCTATCCAGAATTTTACCGTAGGGGAGGGTTGCCTATATCGTACCACTTAAGACGTTTTACGTTATATTTCATTTTTGGTGTTAATAAATACCTAAATCAAGGCATTTCTTAGTTTATTCCGCACCTGCCTACCCGAAAATCTATGGCCATTACTAGCGATTTCTCTGCTTTTGTCTTTTTTCTGTAACTATCTTTTCCTTTAATTGTTCTTGTTCTTCGTGGGCTTGTCCCATTTGGAAACATGGTTTAGGACATGATTTAGGAAGCATGGTCAATTTATTTATAAATATCAATTTAAACTTTATAATGAATGTAATATATACTTAAAATTAATGTAAAATATTCTACATTAAACCCGCTTTTAGAAAAATACAAAAATACAGGACAAAATTGCATGATTTGATTATTATCAGCTAAAATAAACTGGTAAAAAGTTACATCAATCATACCTGATTTTTTTAAATGTTTACAGCACGCACAAAATAGGGTGTAAGCTCAAAAGGTTTTGTTTCTATTTCTTATTTCGCATTTACTTGATATTTTTATCATCAGATGTTTATATTCATTAATTACTGAGAAATTGATGAGGTACGATTTAGGTGACCAGTACGATATTGGCAACTCTCCCCTATTTCAGAACTTCCGATTAGCGAGGACACAGCGTTGGGTAGTTTGAGAAGATTGTAGCTGCAATGGAGACCTTCTCCCTTGGAAACCTATATCGATTTGTCGAAGTGATCGGTGCGATGCCGAGCAGAGTTATTTGGAGCGCGACTCGCATACATCGTTCTTCCAAGTATTATAAATTCAAACAGAAAAAGAACACAGCGCTCCGAGAAGAGAATCGCTAATCCCACTTCGCATGTCCGAAGCGTTAACAATAAGCTCCTTCTTTCCTCGCGGACGCTACTTGTAAAATGGTTTTTAGCACTTGCCGTTTATTGAACGGCGAATTGTTTTACTCTCGTCGCGGCGCGAAGTGTTGCTCGATCGTAAGTGGGTTCTGTTTACTTTCAAAACGCGGGCAAGACCGACCGGTGACCGGTCTTTCATCGAACAGGTAGCCTATGTGATGTATTGTGCCTATATATATACACGTGAATAGATGCAACATTGACGTCTCTCTGAATGAAACGCGCGAACCGGTCGGCCAACCATTATACGAGGAGAACACGAGCGAGACCGCGTTTAACTCGGCTACCTGGTGACCGGAGCTGAGCATTGTTCGAATAACTTCGGTTAAATACTCGTCTGTGGCAATTAGACGAGCGGACTCATCTTTCTCCAATAACATATCGTATAAATTTTCACGTTGGTGTGTTTAGTAGAATCTAACGATATTAAATTTCAAAATGTACCTGTACATAAGTCTTAGTTTGGATATTATTTGCATTGCTATGTGTATTACACCGAAGCGTGTGATGGCATTTTCAAACGCTCCGCGTGTAAAAGAATAGACTTGCGCGTGTTGCTGGCTGGTGACTTGCACGCCACATAGAAGCGGCGCCGAATCTCCTTGGAGATTTCAACCTGAGCGCTCGCCACGCGTTGAACTCTCTCTCTCTCCCGGTCGTATAATTACCGAGCGCATTACACGCTCTCTTTTTCGCTGCGTAAAGCATAATGACGACATAATACGATTTTTAATCGAGTAGATGGTACGCGTACTTGCACGAGCTTCAAGAAAATTGAAGCTAACCTGTAATTGGAGATTCGGAACAATTGAAATCCTCTTTTTGCTCTCCACTTTCTCCGTGAGGTTGCATTTGGAGAGTTCAATGAGAGTTTGAAGGGATATTCTAGTGGCGGGAATTGCGATGGGAGGTAGAGTCGATGCTAAGTACAGCTGAGTAACTCGATGGTCGTGTAATTTAACGGCAAAGTGAATAGCGAAGCGAGAGAGGGAAATTTTCACGTTTCGTGGTTGATGACAAATGGGCGTCTGGTGGAGGAGGACGCGTATTTCACCGATAATAACTTGTCGTCGTGCTTTCAGAAGGATGCACGCAATTACAGGCAACACGACCTACGACAGAGTTCTCCTGTGCGCGTTTCCACCGAAACGGTCGCGTGATGCATCACCCGCGGCCATCCTTCGCCACTTAAATAAAATAAACGCCGCGGTATCGCGATGTACGTACGTGAACAAACGATTTCGCAGACGTCCAATCGACTAATTCCATCTCTCTCTCTCTCTCTCTCTCTCTATCTGCCCCATGAGGCCAGCAATTCCTCTGCCCGCCTGTTTCCGCGAGCTTCGCCAGGCACGGGGAGAACTTTACCGTTCGACGTGATGAATCGCAGAAATTCAACGCGATCGATCGTCGAATAGAAACGCGCCGCGATATTTATTGGGAAAACCTTTCCCGCTCCATGGGGTTTTAATCAATTTCGAAATCTACATGAGAAATTCAAGCTTACGCTGCGGATCGGAGTGCTCGTTGACCGTTCGCGGTGAAACGATCGAAGAAGATAGTAATTCTCCTCACGCATTAACATCCACTTAACAGACAACCGCGAAAGGAGATTCCGTAGACAAATTCCCATGGAATGTCCTGTGAAGTCACCCTCGCGATGATTCGGGCGTCCTGCCCGTGGAATCGATCGCCGCTTCGATCGAAGGAGGAAAAGAAGTCAAGGTCGGCCGAAAAAGAGTCGGCTGAAAACGCGGCAAGGAGGCCCCACCTCGCCCCTCTCCCAGCGAACGTGGCCGTTCCTCCTCTTTCTTCACCTCGATCCGCCCACGCATTTGCGTGCAGCCACCCACGCGGGCCACGGCGTGCACGCGTAAGGACCGCGACGATTCTCACGGGGGAAGGCGTGCGTATTCAAATTATCCGCTCCTCCGGACCGCGTCGCTGTCACGTACCCGATCCCCTAATTACTCCCTGCTAAACATCCCGACCGCTGGCGTAGGTAGGTACAGGTAGATATAGGTAGGTACCGGCTGGAGCATTCGGCGTGCAGGCGAGAGCGGAGCAGCGCCAGGATAATTTCCACCGCGAGTCCCTCGCGCCGCGAACTTTATATATCTTTTCGAGGAGAACGGATCCCTCCCTGAGCAGGGTCGCATCGCGCGACGTAGCCCGAGGCTGTCTTCTCTCGCTGGCTGCCCATTTTTCACGAGTCTCCCTCTCGCTTCGATCTCCACGCCCTCCCCCTCTCGCACGCTCTCTTTCTCCTCGTCCCCCCCCCCCCCACCGCCGGCCGTCGTCCTTTTTTCCTCTTTTAATTCCATCTCCTCCCTTTTTTTTTCTCCTTTTAATCTCTCTCCCTTCGTGCGCAGCTACGAGGTCCAAACAGGGAGGCCGGGGAGTAACGAGGACGGAGAGAAAGGGAGGCGCGAAAGAGGGAGAGGGAGAGCGGTACCTCTTCTCGGGTCGCTCGCTCATTTTCTCCTCCGCGTCTCGTTCCTTCCGTCGGGAGTGCTCACGCACTCTCTTCGTCTCCTCTCACGGCGTGGTTCATCCTCCCCGCACCCCCTTTCCCCGCCATCCCGCCCACCCAACTTCCTCGCTCTTTCGATCCGGAGTCCATCTCCTCTCGTAGCCGCCCGGCAGCAGCAGAAGCAGCAACGGCAGCTTCGTTCCTCTTCGCCGTCTGCGTCTATATACTCTCGCGGCCCGTGCAACGGGGAATCAATAGGCACGCACGTGTGTCTGTGGCTGTGTGTCGGTACAGAGATGGGCACATCCTCCTCTCCGTTCCTTTTTGTTATTCTTCTTCCACCGCTATGTCCTCTGGCTTCCTCCTCTTCGACTTCGCCCTCTCCGTCTTCTAGGGGGTGTCGTTTTTTCCCCGCCGGCCAACGAGCTTCATAGAACGTCTAAGAAGCATCTCCCCCCCCCTCCCCCTCCCCCCACCTCTGTCCTCGATAAAAAGCTCGATAAAAGAGGAGAGGGTGGAGGGGGTCGGTCGAGCGCGCCTCTCCAGACCGATGGTCGAGGGAACAAAGAGAAGTCGAAGTGAAAGTCGAAGTGAATCCCGCTGGAATCTTTCGGGGGATCGACGTACAGGCAGGTACACGAAACGGAGCGACGGCTGGTCACACGTGGCACGGCTCCGCATTTCGTTCACCTTGGCAGAAGTACTCGACCTTAGCCGTCGAACGGACATCACGACGAGGCGATATGTGGGGATCCTTTCTCGAGGTGGGGCACACGCTCCGAAGAGAAACGTCCCGGGGATAACACCAGAGCCATCGACGACGACGACGACGAAGACGACGACGACGGCGACGAGGACGATTGGGGCTGGGGATACCGAGGGAAGGGGGAATTACGATAATCTACGTACGCAGCCCCCCCCCCCCCGCCCCTTCCCCTCGCCCCTCGCGGTGACCAGCCCTGGATATCCTTCTCAAGGTGGCGAGACGGAAAAGGAGAAAGCGCGGGCCGGCCGATCGGGACGGAGAAGGACGCGACGACACCGTTGGACGAGAGATACCTATCTAGGTGTGCGTGATCACCGGCGTCTTCGTTCCTCCCGCGTGCCAGGGGTATCCTTCTCAAGGTAGCAGCGCCGGACGAGGAAGGACGGAGGAGCAGCGGCCACGAGAGAAAGAGACGAGCGTGGAGACACGACGATGCCGGGTGGCCAAGAGCCCCGGCTGCCTGGCTGCCTGGCTGCCTCGTCGATGACTCGATGCTCTGTTTGTATCCGTGCAGGTCGCCTCGTAAGAGACGCCTCGCCTCCTCCTTCTCGCGCCGCTCAACCTGCACGCTATATCTCTCCTCGTCCCTCCACTCGGCTACCTGCGCGCCGACTATCCTGTCTCCTGGACACCACCTATCTCTCTCCCTCTCCCGGTTCCACGGGCATGGTCCTTCTCTCGTCTCACCTGAACGCTCTTAGCCGAGGAGACAGCCGCAGGTGGAAGAAGGAGCAGCGGAATCGGGATAGCCCGGGCGAGAGAGAGACGGGAGGATCGGTGAAGCCGGAGGCCCTCTCCTCGGCCACCTCTCCGCCAAGGTGTACCTATTGCTGGATTCTCGCTCCGAGAGGAGTGGGAGTCGGCCGGGACAGCGCTACACAGGTAGACGGCGGGAGGGAGTGGGACGGAGGGATAAGAGGCATGAAGGAGGAAGGTGGATGAAAGGAGAAAGAGCGTAAATGGGGAGGCGTCGTAGGGTGGCCAGGTAAGCGAAGGAAGAAGGATACGCACGGGTGGAGCGCGAGGGAGAGAGGCGATTCGGGAGCGAGGGAGGCTGACCAGGTGGAAAGGGAGATACGTGGATAGGAGAGACCGCGGGCGGGAGAGAGAGGGAGCGAGCGGTATGCGTGTGCGCGCATGTGTCCGTGTGTGGAGGAGGGAAGAGAGGGGGATGCGAGACACGGAGCCAAGAGCGGGATGCTGGGAGGCGGCGGCGACGGCGGCCATGTTGCCGTATCCCGAGAGAAGAGAGAACGATCCGAGAGAGCACCGTGAGGCTGCTTCGTTTGTTGCTTGCTGCGGCTGCCCAAACTTTGGGCGGTTTAATTCTACCTGTTGGGCCGCACAGTGCGGGGTAGTGCCGTCGTTTTTCAACCCTCGTCGCGTAAGCCACGAGGTCCCAGCGTCCGGTGCTGCAGCGTCGTGGTAAAACCGCGTCGTCGGTCGCGCGGACATCCGCTCGCGTTCGATCTCCTGGCGACGATGTCGTCGTGGTCGCCGCCGTCGTTGCCGCCGCCGTCGCCGTCGCTGTTGTTGTTGTGGTCGTCGCCGTCGTCGCCAATGACGTCGCCGTCGCGGTCTACGCGAGCGTGCGCGTGTGCCTGAAGCCGGTGTGCAAGTGTGAATCGCGGACAGACGATCCGGTTTGGAAAAACCGTTCCCGGGGCGATCTCTCCTCGACCGCCTCGTGACACGTCGAAGAGGGGTGTGCACGCGCCAGAGGAACGAACCGCATCCACGGTGGCTGTGACTGGCGTCGAGCGAAATATGGACCAGATACGAGGAATAATGAGGTGCGCGGAGTGCAGATATTTGTGAGTTTCGCCGGTGCTACGCTTCCCCGAGCGGATTCTCCCGCGGATCCGCGTCCGGATCACCAGCACCGTCTGCCGCTACCATACCGCCTGTTTCCTCACATCGAATCTCGGCCGTTCCGCGTGCAACCAGAGGGAAAAGAAGGGCCCCCACGGCGGGAGCCTCGATATCGACGAAACCGCAGAATACGCGCTGAGGACGCCCCGGTCCGCGGCGAAGGTGGTGACACTATCATCCGTTGAGATGTGATCCGGAACACAGGAGGGACGCTTAGTAGTTTGTAGTTGGCCCCCTCCCACCCCCGCCACCCACCCGACCCCACCAGCACCCTCGACCTACCACCTACCCATTCGACCACCTTCTTCCACTCTCCGCGTATACGCTCGCACGCACAAGCAACGGGGTTGCGCGCGCGCGCACCATCATCATCATCATCATCATCCACTTTACCAGCACATCGAGCCACCGATTCGACTCTCCCTTTCTGGCTCTTTATCTGGATGCGCCAGCGATTAGATTTTTACTCTCCACGGCGAATCTCTTCTCCCTGCAGCCTTTGTAGCTCCACCACCCACCCCTGAGAAGTGAGTATCCCTTACGAGAGCCTGACTCGCGACACGTTCGCGTCCTCTCCGCGGATGTTCACCGGCTACCTGCGCGATGACGCACAGGTGACGCGCAGGTGAGCTGCCGGTAAACAAGTGGACGCCGAGACGCGGGACCATCAGGTTTATTTAGCTTCTGGTTCACTCGATTCGGATCGCGTGGTGCCTCTGATGCAAGATCGAATCTACTTACGATTAGAACATTTCAATCCACCCCCCACCACCTTTTCTATTGATTCCGCACGGTGGATTCACGAGGAGAAGCAGCGTTCCGTCGACCAACAGAAACGGTTTCGCCCCGCTGTCCAACGAGTAGCGCGTTGCCTGTGCGAGTGAAATCGGCGATGATTAGCATACACGTCGCAGACAGAGTGAATGGAAGCGAATATAATTGGCCCCCCGCTTAAATGGTATCCGGTTAATGGAATTACGCGTCGCTCCAAATGCATTGCGTCCCCCTCGGGTTTATATAAGCGGCGTCGAGGAACCGACAGGCATTTGGAGAACATTCTCAAATGGTCCACGTCGTCTGTACACAGCCTCTCCATCCTCCCCCTCTCTCTCTTTCTCTCTCTCTCTTTCTCTTTGCTTCTCCAAGCCGCAGAGACACGTGCTAATCGCTTAGCCCACGTAGAGTCTCGGGCCCCCGAAGAATCGAGCCGAGGATCGTTCCCACAACCGAAACTCGCCACTAATTCTCACTCCCGGAAACACTGAACGGAGGACACCTCCGCCATAAAGCTCGAACGTTCAGGTAGTAAAGGGAGAGCGTCGTTGACTCGGTTTCAGGTACCGCGGGAGGATTCCTCCTCCCGATTCGGCGTCCCGGGGGGGGGACTCGGTGCTGCTCCCCGAAACGGATATTCGTTTGAAATACAGGGAGGCAGCTCGACTCTCACAACTCGGTATCTCTTGATATATTCACTGTCGTATCACTCGGCGGATCACGCGACGGCCATGCTCGAAAGACCGATCGATCAGGCCCAAGGCGCACTGGCGGAGACCGCGGAGCCGATAGAGACGTGGCCGCTGCAGGGCGCGGGATTCGGTGATCATTCGGGTCCGGAGGCGCTCGTTCCTGTTCGAAAGGCTCGCCGAGTCCTCCGTCTCCGGAGGCATCGTCCACTGACGCGAGGCGAGGGAGTACAGGTACTTGAAATACAAACGGACCCACGGAGGTGGGTCCAATCTGATGCAGGGTTCCCTTTGAGAATCAGGTTAGACCGGCCGAACCTGCTCCTCTGGCTTCTCGTCTCCGGTCCGCGGTTGTATACCGGCCTCGTGTGCACCTACTCCTTCCCCCGTGCGCCCCAATCTCCTTCTTCCGCGTAGTAGGTAGGCACCTACCTACTTCCCGCCACCCTGCTCGCCGTCTCTCTTCCTCTTGGCCCGCGTAGCAGCCGGTTCGCCCTCTTCTTCGTCGCGATCCTCGCGCCCTGGCCTCCCCCTGGCCATCCGTAGGAAATCCAGAGGGAAACTCGATGAATGTCCGCGACGAACGGCGATCTCCTCGATCCTCGACGTCATCAGCGGCTGCCGCGCGCACTCGATGGTCCGGCTTCCTCGTTACGTCTATTATTACACCTGTCTATCCGTCAGACGGCCGGTCGCGAGCTGAATTCCAGTTTTACGCGGCCTGCCCTCCTTCGAGCTACGGCCGCGCACGCGGTAGTAGGAGGAGACGGACGTGCCGGGAGAAGAGGGAACCAACTGGTTTTACTAACTATCCACCTGGACGACGCTGCCTGGAGACGGAGAATTCGTGGTGTCCGACTGGTTTGGCCAACGTACACGGATTCCCCCGGTCTGGGCCGCCACGTGATAACTGAATCAACCATCGAACCTGCTATTCTGGCTGGCGGGCCTGCGCGCGGCGCAGATCCGCGCCCGCGTATATGTAGCCCCCCCCCCTCCCTCCCTCACCCCCCCCCCCCCCGATGGCCTTCCTGATTCCGAGCGATCTCGTTCTTCCGCTCGGCGGACGTCAACACCTGACTCGCCGGTGCAAAAATGCGGCTCCCGCTTCCTGTCGAGCCGACTTCTTCTCGATATACCAGTCGGCCGGTTCAACGGCTCCCGTACACCCTGACGGATGGGCCCCGCGTCCTTCGGCGCGTTTAGGGGAACCAGCCGCGTCGAACGGAACGTGTTTCGGCCACGCCGAGCGAGATTTTCACTCTCGGCCTCTACCTGCCCCCGTTTGTCTGTCTGCCTGCCATCGACGCCGGTTTATTGCACCTGTCTATCAGAGCCGCGGCCGCGAAACCGTTTCCAGTTTGACGTGCTTGCCCGCCCTGCATCCACTTGAAATGAATGAAACCAGCTGGTCCCGCCGATCGACACCGTTGCGCAATCGTGGCACGCGCGGCCTGCGAGAGATCGGCGCAGATCCTCCTCGGCGCTTGCCTCTCCTGCGAGCTCGATTTCCGATATTCTGCTACCTATTTTCTATTTTTTCTTTGTTCGGTCTCTTTTGATTCGCAGGACCCCTCCTCCCACGTTAACGACGTGCCATACAAGAATCAGCAGCCTGTGATACGCTACCCCATGTGTGTAGAACCATTCGTTCGCGTAGACGTAGTAGACAGTTAGTCGACGACTAGGGTACCATCGTACGAAGAGGGATCAACGTCCCGGGGGATCAACGGGGGCGCGACATCGAGACAGCGGACCGTGCAGGATCTCTCGCCACGATACGACGAGGAAAGAGAAGCGGAAGACAGCGCGGGAGAATGTCGACTTGCACCGACGAGGCCGACAACGCGCCCCTGCACATGCAGGAGGCTCTGTCACCGGTTAGTCAAATATCTCTTTTTACCATCACCGAATGCCAATGGACAGCTGATAGATGGTACATCCGTTCCAAGTGGTTATATGCGATTATTTATTTCTCTAACTATCCGGCAGCTCACTTGAATCGGATGTACGCCGCGCGGTGAAGAGGAAAGCGAGCGTTTGTTATTTTGTAAGCCAGCGTTTCAGTGGCGTTATGACGTGAGGAGAGCGAATATGGCAATTTTTACGATCAAGCTGGGGGAAATGATTGAACGACCCCCTGCAGCGAGGAGAGTTTGTTCAAACAAGCTCGTAGCTGCGAACAGCTTGAAGTCCCTTAAGAAAATCTTCGCGAAGATTGCCCCCGACGGTTGCCCCCCGAAGTCGAGACACCTCCCATTGTCCCCTGAATACTCGAAGTCGCTCGTGATGGCATTACTCACGGCACCCGTGAGTCACTAACTCTCGCACCGCCGCAAATTAGCAATTCTTCGTGGCAACGAGCACCGTCGCTGCAAGAGTCCACGAATTTTCGGACCGTTCCTGCACAAAAGCCTGACGCGGTCCAAGTGGAACACCGATGGACGGGAATTAACCAGGCAGCATTGACAAAAAGTGTACATCTTTGTTCTTCGGCTGGGTTTTCGCTTCCAGGCCGAAAAGATTGACAGGCGATCCTCGATCTTTCGGTCCACGAGGCAGACTCGTCCATCACTGGGCGCTTGGCGTCTCAGGGCCGTGCCAGACAGAAGTTCCACGATGGAACAACACAACCGGCAATAATCTTACGGGCCGCCATTCTCGTTATTTCGCGCAACGGGTGGTACCTGGCCAACGGGGGCGGCAGATAGAGAGAGAGAGCGAGAGAGAGAGAGAGAGAGAGAGAGAGAGAGAGAGAGAGAGAGAGAGAGAGAGAGAGAGAGAGAGAGAGAGAGAGAGAGAGAGAGAGGGAGGAAGGTGGAGGAAGGAGTAAGGAAAGGGAGGAAGGTCAACCGATGACCCGCACGAAACGCTGACCGTGAAGTATGATTGCATTCCGTGAATTGTCGAAATCGAAGGGGGCGTGGATGCAAGACCTCCGCGTCGTTAATCACCGATCCCCTCGGAACCTCCGGCCCTGAAAAATCCTCCAAACCCCTCGGCGGTATTTATATTTATCCGAATCTACCGCGCCGTAAGCGCATTAACGAGCATTTCCTTCGCCCTTCGCTTATTCCAGCCTTGCGCGGGGAATTTAACTCTTCGACGCAACGCTGATGGACCACGGAATGCAAATTGCAGGCTTCCGTTTCGAGGAAACGCGGCTTTACTTTCGACGACGAGGGGTCAATCCCAAGCATCCGTAAACTCGAATTTAGTACCATTTAAATGATTGTGTAATATCTAAAGAAACTCGAGCAAGACGCCTCCTCTAGAATTCCAGAGTCTTCTGTACCTACACTTATCCCAGAGTCAGAGTGAGTCACGTCTCAATTGTGAAGGAAAAAACCGTTCCACCTGAAGAGATAAGAAGCGTCCCCTGAAAATAATACATATCATCGGTGTTTTAGGAACTCAGTGCCTAACTGGCAAGTGGAGGAATATTTAAATAGTAGTCGGTGTAAGTCACTGTGGATTCTCGCGGACAGGTTGATGCCTCTACGGCGCCTACTTTTCGGGCACCGTCGGCCTTCTTAAACGAATTCCGATAGTTTATAACGCCTCGGGGTGATATACATATATGTGTATGCGTGTCCTTCCCGAATGGCCGCTCCTCGACTCGGAGAAGCCTGAAAAGATTTTTACTGTCACCTGGCCGCAGGTTTTTAACCTCGCACAATGGTATACCTGCCGCTTAAAAAGTGAAACTCTGCCGGACGAAAGCCCGTTATTTGCGCGGCGTCCCGCCACAACGAGACGGCTACGTTGCCCGTATAAGCGGCTACCCCCCTAAAGGATCTTACGGGGGCCCCATTACGGGGCCAAATCCCCCGTGGAATTATTACGGTTGATTTCAGCTCCGCGCTGCCGCTGCATCGGCCTTCCCAACAATGATAGAATTTACGATAATGCCGATGGCTTTCGCGTCGCTGCGTTTATGGATCGGCATACCTCTTGTCTTTATTATCATCGCGTGAGCTGACGGGCAGTAATTCACCTCTCGGTATTTCGAGCTGCCGTCCACGGCCACGTTCCACTGGGAAATGGGTCATCTCGCGTGAGTTTAATTCGATACCGAACGGAGTTACGGGTTGAGTGGATCCTCTTAAAAGATATGCTTTATTGACTCGTATCTTCTCGTGGCTCCCATTGTAAGTCGACGGGTACTTTCGAATTTTCCGTGCGCCGCGATTACAAGAGTAGGTACGTACTTCGCTCTTCGCACCACGCCCCGCTAAATCGTTTCAGAACGCACGAACATTTCTTTTCCCCGAAGCGTCTTTATTGGTATCGACGTGGAGGAAGTATTCTAATCCGTGCGTACGGTTCAATTTTCCATCGTGCAAGAATCCGCCATCGGTCGGACGTCGACATTCTTTCACCGGAGAGCCGAACGGTACGTTAGCCGTCCCATTCGTCCCACCGTAGCCGCTCTCATCGGCAAGCATGAGAGAGCGAGGGAGAAGAGAAGGACGAGGAGGAAGACGATTTTGCCCGTGCACGATGACTCGCCGGATTTCACGTACCTGATACTCGTGGTCGAAGGGAACGCTTTTCGGTCGGCGATCGTGCTATTCATTATCGGGGCAACCGGCAAAGATTACTTAATAGAATCCTGGCGACCCCGCGACTTTGCTTCTTTATGAAATTTCTTTTCTCGTCGATCCACTCGAAGGAAAAGGGGCTCCTGATCGCTGGGGACGGGGGGGGGGGGGATTTTCAGTCGCCTCTCCGAGGCCCCCCGCCCCCTCAACCACCCAGGGAATTAAACCGCTTTTAATTGAGACAAGTCGCTATCAATTTTTTGTTCCAACGACGAAGGCTGCCGCGAGGAATTCCGCTGCGTTGGGTTTTCGGTGCTTCGAGCGTTTCGCACGCGATTCCCTCGTGAGAGAGTGCAATGCAACTTCTTCTTTCAGACTTCTCCCATTTTAATTGCTTTAAACGTTAACCCACTCTGCACGGGCGAAACTGTTTCTCCGTGCTTTCTGGTGTACGTGCGAGGGAATGTGTGACAAAGATGATATTGCGGGGAATATATGTGTGACGAAATTAGGGAAAGCGGAGATCGTGCTCGAATGATTCGGAGGGGCGGCTGATTACTTTTGCCACGATAAAAAGGTGCTCGCCTCCCTTGCAACCGTTCCCGAGCAGTGTATAATGGGAATGGAATAATGGCGGCAAGAAACGCGGCGAGAGTTGTTCGGAGATATCAATCAAAGATAATGGCGGACGGTGGGATTTTTGTTCTGTCGTCCGCCAGGGAACGCGACCCCACGGATATCGTAAAAAAATGATTTATTGCTCTGTACACACCGGGCAGTTGCGCGGGACATGTGATAATTACGTGAATAATATCGCGATGCCCGGGTGTCAACAATATTGCCTGCTCCTTGCTCATGAATTGTGATTGATGACGCTGATGGAAGAATAAACGTTCGATGAACGCCTGCAGATAAAGGCTACATTCTTTTCGGCTTCGGCGGCACAAGAAAAATTTACATAGATACCTCCGTTTTAAAGAAAGTTCCGGAAACCGTGCCACTCAGGGTCGAGAAATTTTGATGTTCAAAAGGAAGGCTTAGACGTCCAGAGGCTAGAAGCACGAAAAATCGAGAAGATCGAAGCGCTAGATAGATAAACGCTTCCACTATTTCCGGATTACGTTCGCGCACACCGAGACGCCGATGTATTTGAATACAGTGCAAGTGAAATGGCAAGTGCGTTTATCAGAGGGGAAAAGAGGAGAAATAATTGGCGACGGTGTATAATGATACTATCGTCAACAGCCATAAACGTTCTTAGCAATTCCATTTACCTTCGCCCGCGGGCATATTCGCGATGCCCGTTGTAGAGAGGCAGAAAAAAACGAACGTATCGCGAACAATCACACAGATATTTTCATGATTACCATGACTCGAAATAGCGGCAGGAAGTCGCCGAGCGTAAACGCATGGACATAACTAATAACAGTAATTTATACCGGATCGTAGGTGTGCCGCTTTCGTTATTCAATGGAATTTTTTAATGAGACCCGCGAAATTTCGCACCGTAACGCGCGTGTTTGCTGTCCACCAACTATAACACCACTTAACAATTCCGCGCAAAAGAGAAACACGCTTAAAATTCCGCAAATTCCTCTTCCCCCGCCGCGGAGCCGCCACTCGAAACGCTGGACAAACACCAGAGTCGAAGAAGTATCCACGAAAGAATACAATTAAACCAATCCGAACAGGAGTAAAAACGAAAGGAGCTCCGAAACGAAGATGCAGACGGGGGAGATAGCAGAGAAAGAAACTGAAAACAGACTAAAAGGGACTAAAAGAGATTAAAAGAAGCTATCGCCGTAATAGAAACGGTGACAGGTGTTCCCTAGTCGGTGGAGCGAGAAGGAGAATTCCCCGCGCAGCACTCGCGGCCGATATAACAAGGATTCAACTGACTGATAGCAAAAACCCCCCCGACGACCCCTGTACAGGGATCGCGGCTAGGCTGGAAGGGGCGCGCGGGGGGTAGGGGGCAACAATGAACGTTCCTCGTAGATAGGCGACAGCGCACGACCGGGGGAGGGGGGCAACGAGCGCTGGTCGCGTAGAGAAGAGCGAAAGAAAGGCCCTTAACGATTCCGCGTATCTTCGAGCACGCAGCTGCGTATTCCAACGACGTGATCGGCAATAACCGCGCGCGACCCGCAGAAAAAACTCCCGAGGACGAGGAGGAGCGGTCGTGTGTATCCGGTGGCCGAGGTTGCCCCGTTCGACCGACCGACAGACACGTCTGGACGTACCCCGCGTGCACGACCTGGAATAGTCTCTCACGGGCCAGCAGGCCAATTAACTGTTATTATCGGCCGGTTCTTGCCCGCCCTGTAAACAGTAGCGGGCCTAGGCAGCGCGCAGAATCCGCGGCATTCGCTTCCGATCCCTCGAAACCACGCCGGGGCCAGCCTTTTTTTACTACGCAGAATCGATTCGATCGGGTCGCGTTCAACCTGACAGGGCACGATGCTTTCTGGTGGTTAGGGTAAATCCGGGAGACGCGGTCGGGCCGGAGAGTTGGTCGAGTCGCTGTATTTCAGACTCTATACGTAACAATGCGTTAAACTGCAGGCCAATTACTTCTCTAGAAGTCAAACAGTTGAATGAATAGCGTCATTTCGCTTCCTTCTGTATTTCTCTGGATTTATCGGCTTTAAAAGGTAAATTGGGGTTACATTTAACATCTTTTGTCAAACAGCGGTGTACAGAATTTGAAATATACTTCTAAGTTTATTTTCGTTTAATGTTTGGGATAATAAGATAATAGAGATATTGAGGGACAATGCAGCCAAAGTATTTGGCCATATTAACTCTTCCTCTCAAAGCTAACGAGAAGACCACCTGTCTCGCAGCAGAAAAGTGAGATGGTCGAGTTATGATTTTTTTTTTTGCTTATTTTTTATTTTTCATTATCATTTTATTATTATTTTTGTTTATTTAGTTTATTTATTCACTTTTGTATTCACTTGCCTTGCTAATCGCCAGTAGGTAGTTCACTTTTTCTTTGATGTGTTCTTTACTTGTAAATTAAATATCAATGAATCTGTACTTGTATTCACTCATAAATAATTTTTCTTTATCCTTTGTTAATTTTCCATGAATAATTATGTGAGTGGTCTGTGCCAACGATGAAAACCAATTCTCCCGGCACCTCGGGAGAGGTGGTCAGATGTCATGACTTCAGTTTTCAACCCGATTTACAGTAAATATTGTCTTAAAGCAAATGTCGGCCAATTTTTCTGAATCAGCATACAATTCTGAACATATAGGTTTGTTCTGATAAAATAAGTAATATCTATATTAGTTTTAATAGCAATTTTATATTAGGTCAACCGCGTCTCTCGGATTTACCCTATGGTGCTTCTGTTAGTTAGACCCTCGCGCAGTAGACGTTTCCTAATTCGAACCGTTCAGGGATTAAGTTTGACGGAGGTAATAAAGTTATCTCGATGGCACATTTTTTTTTATAAATGACTCGGAGATTGTATAAAAATGACGAGACGAAGGCAGAGTTGCGCAAGGAGCGCGTCGCGAGAGAGGCTCGTGGATACGGCTTAATCTTGCCATCGGTAGGAATCCGGCGGACAACTTGGAAATCAATTAAATCGGGAAGAAAAGGTGAGGAGGAGGATGTGGCAAGGTCGAAGGCGCCGAACGATGCCATCCACGAATATGCCAGGCTAAAATACTATCCCGGTGCCAGCGGTTACATAATCGTTCACCTTGACAGCGATACTAGATTGAATCTATAGTACAAGTACGTCGTTGAACCAGCCCGTGTACACGTTATTTCATAAATCCCGAGATAACATCCTCCCAGAAGCACTACGAAATCGTGAAATATGTATTCGTGCGCGGAGTACATAACGAACGCGCGCGGGTTCGACTCTCCCTGTCTCTTCCCCTCGCGGAGTCGTTGTCAACCGCGTGTGTAAAACGTCGTAAAAAGTAATGGATTCAGTTCCAGGGCCTCGTGAGTCAACGTGGTACCGCCGCGGCATCGACGGTCGCGATAAATTTCCCCGCTGCTCGGCCGCGCGATTAGATTTCGAATGAAGTTGGTACACGAGGCCAGCGCGGCTCGACCCGTCGAGTACTTAACGTCTTGTCGCGGCCGCGGGAGGCTTCGTAATCGAGCTGATTAATGCCCATTTAAGGGATCCAGGGACTCTTATCGTCGAACCTGACGCGCGTCATGGTCTGGACGCGTCGTCGGTAGCTGAGAGTTTTTGGGGGATGGAGAATGTTCGGGCGACTCCATCGAGCTTGACCTCCGCAGAGTTAACAGAAGAGTGGAGTTGATTGATTCGATGGAGCATGAATGAAATCTGATATTCCTAGAATCGTGTTTCTTATAGAAGATACAATAAGAAGGACCCAGGTACAGGAGTTCGGCCCGAAAGTGTGATCACTGACACAGATGCGCAGATGAGTTCTAACGAAGAAGGCCGAAGGTGAAGTACCTGGTTTCTTCCGCCACCGTTTTCCCCGCCGAGAAAAAGCTAATGACGATAATAGTAAAAGGCTGTAATGAAAGAAGGACTTCAGTACAGAAAGCCGCCGCCGACCAATGAATAAGTGTGTCGCATCCCGCTAACGACGTCGTTTGGAATTTCCCACATTGGATTACGAGACGTTTTCCTCCGCGGCGGAGCTGAATTATCGTAAACTCCTTTTCTCCGACCGCTCTCCTAGAATCTCGATCCTTCGATCAAAAAGCACGCGACGCCATTTACGATCGCGCGATAGCACCGCAGGGTCGATTAACGTAATTAACAATATCGTGAGTCATCGCGCTAATATTCGAGCTCCACGGCGGCTCGCTCGGCTATCAATTAGGTAACGCAGGAAACTATCCTTGCCTCGGACAGAGACCCAGGACTCGCTGTATATTTCTTTCATCGGCCGTCGTAAATCCTGCGGGCCGATTAATGACACGCTCCATTCCGTGCCCTTTCGTGTACGCTGGCTGTTACAACTCGTTTTGAGAAGCGTTTCGACTCGTAAAAGATTCAGAACCTTGACGTTTATGCATTCAATAGGCTACAGATACCTTCGCGAAACATAGTACAAGTTCGAGGTGGCTTCTGTAGTTATAAGACACTCGATCATGAAGCATACTCTTAGAGCGAGGCTGGAATTGCTTATCGCGATTAACGATAGGAAGAACGATCCCGTGGATCCATACAAAAAAGGTCGCTTTGGACAGTGAATGGAGGAAACGCGAGAACGACCGCGCGTCATCCGTGAAGTTTTATCAGAAAGCCACGGAAGATCGTCTTGCCGCTTTCGAGTCGCGATCCCTAGAGACGATTAAATTTTCTTCCCTGCTCGTCCAATGCAGATCCACCATCATCTCGGAAATGAAAGTGCACGGGACCGAGTCCTTCCTGAATTTCGTGACGAAAAAGGATCACTTACGAGGCGGCAGACTGCTCTCGTAATCGGTAGGTAGAAAGTCAAGTGGAAGGTGCTCGGAGTGCAGTGATCCTTTGATCTTTGCCCACGTTAGAGGGATTAATTATCACGAAGCGTTGACTTGGACGCGAACTGGTCCCGGCCAGGAGTTAGCCGCGTGATTTTTATTGCACCGTTATTAGCATTCGAAAATGTTAAGGCAGGTTACAACATCCGAGGGAATATAAATGTCCGTGTCGTAAACCGCTGGATGGGGGCGATTAATGAAATTTGAATTTCGTGCCAGCCACCAGTTGCCACTCGCGTCGAGTGGCTTGACGAGACCCCGGTCGAAAATACTATTCGCCGCAAAAGTTATAGGATCGTCGATCGGCGTAAATCGTAAACGGGAAAGTTCAGGATCTATTGGAGAGGCTAGTAGTAAATTGAAAAAGCTAAAGTGGGGTCTCGGTTTTTCCCCTGAAGTTCGTCCACTGCAGACTTCCTGAAACGCGCGAGTAATTACGAAATCGGTAAATTACGTAAGCTTCTAGCCTAAAGTCGATCTTCCCAATACTTGCCCATTCAAATCTGAGACTTTCACGGAACTCTCGACTCGTTTCTGCCGTCACCTGTCCACAAAGAGACCCCGGAGTTATTCACAGAACGCTGCCCTATTATTAATCCGCCTCTGGCTTCAATCAACCTGTGCTCCCCTTCGCAGCACTGGGTCTACCCTCGTCAAATGGCCTCCCAAAAGAACCGCGACTCGGCACTGAATCTCCACCCTCAATGCCCACATTCAAACTTCGAGATCGGCCTCTTATTCTCCACGGTGTCCTTGAACTCGACCACTGGCTCGTTCTTTAACCCTCTTTAAAGCGGAATATGATATAGAAGGAGGTGTTTCGCGGTAGCTGTTGGAAAATTTAGCGAATTTTACGCTCTGCATAGTTTCGCCGTGGTAGAACTGAATGCCCCTAAACTATGGTTGCCAGCCACAGCTCTCCTCGCGTTGAAAAGGGGTCAAATATCATAAAAAAAAAAACACTGTATAGAACTATAAGTGCTATCAAAGTCATGTACCGCGAGATAACCCTCCGTGCTCGCCCGCCCAAATCATCCCTCACGATTCACGGTGACCGTCGTAGGTGCAGGAGGGCCCAGTGTCCCCGGCGTCCTCCTCCCTGAGCAACCAGAATCAAAACGAGAGTGAGCAACAGGTGTTGCTGGCGACGATGCAGCCGGTGAACGTGCTGGACCTGCACGAGCCAGCGACGGTGCACACGCTCCACTCCAAGTACCATCATCACCATCACCGCCACCACCATCACCACCACCATCATCACCACCAGCAGCAGCACCTCCAGCAGGACCCCGACGACGTGCAGCAACGCTCGGCGGAGGACACGGACGGGAGGGTGACGCCAGGTAGCGAGGCAGCGAGCGGCAACCCGACGCTCGGCGTCGGCGAGCACAAGATGATCGATCTCATCTACAACGACGGCCAGAAGACCGTCATGTACACCCACGACAAGGAGATCATCTACGAGAACGAGGCGGACCGCGTGCAGGTGGTGGAGTACCCGCCGCCGCCGCCCTCGCCGCCGTCGCCGTCGCCACCGTCGTCCGTCACGAGGGCTGGCCTCCTGCCGCCCTCCTGCGTCACCCCCAGGTCCGGCTCAGCTGCCACCGCGCTCCACTTGCACCACTACCCTCAGCTGCAGCTGCAACACGAGGACGACCTTCCGCCCGGCGTGCGCCACGCGGTGAACGCCACCGTGCCAAATTGCTCGGCGGCCACCACCACCACCACCGTTCTGGTGCTCTCGGAGCTGGTTGCAGCGGATCCTACGGCCGGTGCCCAGCAACTCACCCTCACCGCGGCTGCTGCCTCCTTACGCGCTGGGTAAGTCTTCATTTTTCTTTATCATTTGGCAGCTCTTCGGGGTGGTGGGTCTGAGGGGAGCAGCGTTCCTTCGACTTGCTTTCTTATCCTCTTTGGCACAAGATAGTGTGTCAGAAGGGTGGTTTTCAACCACCCCTCTTTCATGCGGATTTGAGTACATTCAGGTGGTGATTTCGTTGGTACAGATTTGTGAGACGAGGCGATTCGAAGAACGCTGATCTAATGTATTAGGCGAATGGAGTATTTTTTTATATGTACGAAGGGGATGAAAGGTCTGGCAACATCTTGCTAGTAATTCCACGCTCTGATTCTCTGTAAAATTACGCTATTCAAGCTTCAGCTTGAATTGAGGCGCAAAGTACCTCGGGCTCAAGCTACCCGCTGTGTTGGAAAAGTGCGAGCTGTCACTGCAAATACTTGCGGAAGCCTCCCTACAGCCGTACACTCCTTCTTTATGAAAAAGCTACCGCAACGCTACAGCGATGCTGTAAACGGCGTGATTTCATACATACATCTCGTACAAAACGTTTAATACATCCCCGCAGTACTTGCCGCGTATTAAAAAACACTCTGTACATTTAATAACGCTATTTACACATCACCACTCCTCAAGCCTCCCATGATACTGGCCGGTTTACGAGTGCCTCGCGATGCACGCTTTGCAAAAATTCCCGGCGTCGAGGAACCTGTTCACGCCGGGAGGTTTCCTCTCGCCACTTAACGCTCAAAAAGATGTTACTTTGAACGTTACACGTATCATACGTCGTGTACGCAATTCGAGCGCGAGGAATTAACCAAAGAAGGGGGTGCTCGGAGCAATCGACCGAATTACCCGTCCCCTTTCAAAGAAGCAATCCATCCACTAATCTCCCTTGATCGTCAAAGATCGAGTGAACTTTGCTCAGAAAAAGAAAAGAAAGAAAAAAAAACAGAAAAGAGTAACCACCGCGTCGAATTGCCGTGTCGGCGGTGCGTTTCGACACACGGCCAGAACACGCTCACCGAAATTCCTCTCGGATGGAGGAAACCTATATCAACGGGCGTGCTAAAGAGAACAATCGCGTCCAACGAGACGGAAAAATGGAATTCCGCGGCCACAACGAACCATGGCAGCGCCGACAATTACCGATTCGTAGTGGAGCGCGCCGCGAGCCGATCGGGGCAGCTTGTATCCTGCACGGTCTCGCGCCTTAATAAGCCGTAAAGTATCGCGAAAAGTGTCTCTGGACGCGGGACAGTAGCAGGCCGTGCTCGCTGGCACGGAAAAATCAAATGGGCCTCCGTCGTGCACGTTGAAACGCCGCGTTCACGCTATCGGGCCCGTGTATCAGCGCCGACAATTAACAATTATTGCGCACACCTACCCGCGAGCGGCTCGGATAAGTCACGTTGCACGGGTAGAATTTATTATTACGACGAGGCGAGCGCGCGCGCAAGCCCTACCGCGCCACCCAGCCACGGTGTCCTGGGTGGACATTGAGCGATTGGAGCTGCCGTCGTATCGGGAACACTTGGCTGATCTGTGCGTTACATACTAGTCTGACTCTTAGTTTAATAGGGAGTGGTCGCGATCTGAACGCTGGTTTGAAGATTTAGGGGTTGGTGAGCTGCATATCGACATGACGTAGGAAAATTGCTTACTTCTTTTTCCTCGGGTTTACTTGTTCTAGATGTTTATGATACACCGCGTTCATTCCTGTTTTCGTAAGGCATAGCAGTCCTCTTCCTGTTGTTCCGCGAAGGGAAAACAGTTCCCGAGAAGATCACCAGAAAGAAATGAGATTTACCGCGTTGTGAAGTTTGAACAGCTCTGTATACGCGTGAGCGACCTGAATAAACAATCGACAAGTCACTCATTCCGTGTGCTGTACCTGTCCACAAACACACACGTGTCTCCAGAGCCGCGTCAAATCCAAAACGCCCGTTAAGATCCCGATCTACTAATTTGTTGCGTTTCCCTATCGCGCGTGTATCGCCGCATATCATCGAAGAACGACGAAACATCGGTAAACGCGCGGGAACAACGTTCCTACAGCCACCGTATATTTAGAAATGACGTGCATCCGTTGCATTTCAAACGGTCAACTATGCGCGCGCGTCGAACCGTGACGCAATGAATAATCGGGGGGAGAGAACAAAAAAATGGGGAATAACGGTCACGCAAGGAATACCACGAATCGAGGAATTCGCAGTTGACGAAGGACTTTGTCCGGGCTGTACGCGAAGGGAGCGCTCGGCTTTGGAAACGACCTGTACGCACACGGGACCACAGGAGTATCGCGGACCAATAACCATTAAACGCACACAGAGAGACGAACGGCCGTCGCACACCTTGCTCTTTTGCAATAAATAAAAATCAACTGCAATTAATCGGCGGTAAGATATGCACGCCGAGACCTTGGGGGCCTCGAAAACAACCGTGTCTCTTTCTCTCCGTCCTACGTCCGTCCGTCTCACGGCTGCTTATTTTTCGCTCTCCCGATTATTACAAATCGGATGTGTGCGGAGCGAATATGCGCAGAATCTCCGGCTCCGCGATTCGGCCGCTCCCCGCCATTTCTTTTTCACCTTTTCCCGACCCGCGTGCCGTAGCCTTTTTGCCTCTCCGTGGATAGAACGCGGCTGGGAGCCGGGAGGAATCGTCCTCTCGATGACTCGGGGGTCTCGCCGAGCTATCGACGCGATGATGTTTGAAAATTCGAGCTCCCTTTCACTTCGTCGCGCCACGGTCGTTCTTATAATCTGAATATGCGAGGGGATAGGTGGAAACATCGCTTCGTCCATAATGGAGGCTGCTCGTGGATCTTCGCTCTGAGATTTAACGGGAAGAATGCGATACCCAAGGAGATCTGAAAAGTGAAATTTTGTTGGGAAACAAAGATCCCTTCGCTTTGGAAATTATAGAGAAGCTTCGGGGAGTAGGTATCGTGCATTTAACTATAAATCAATTATTACGAATCGACCCCAGATGTACGAAGAACCCGATAATCTGATTAACATCGGCTGAGGCCTCGATCATCCTCTCGTCAGTCGACGTGGAAGCTGTCACGAGCCAGATTCGTCTCTTCAACCCCCTGTAAGCTACTTATTCCAGGGCTTAACCACACGCGTCAACGAAATCCGACGCGGATACTCAATTCGTGGTTGTTGAATCACAGAGGTAATCTGCTGTTCGCGTACTAAGAAAGAAACAGCCGAGAAGAGAAAGAGAGATATTAATTCAGGCACTGACCTTGAGCGGCGTTACAAAACGTCACTGACATCGTCCTCTGAAGTTTTTTACAGCCTCGTCCGCAGTGTTTTCTCTGCTCGTTAATAAGAACATTTTTGTATTGTTAATGCAGCCGCTATAACTTACAATTAGTAGCACTTTGCAGGCGGAGCATGTAGCTTCGCCGATGCAGTTCCCCTGCTCTATCATTCCACGTAGCATTGAGTTTCTTGGCTAGCAATGAAGCTACTATAAGTGGCATCAGTGCTTAGAGCATATAAACATGGAGGAAGCATGCAATAGGCGAAAATGTAGACGGCGATAGAAAGAGAAAGATATACATGTGGGACACCCCCTCTCTTTCTAGCGCCAGGGGCGGCAGCGCTTTTTATTGAAGGTCCATAATGGAACCCTAAAAAACGTTAACTCAAAGTAAATACAATACAATACAACCCTAAGTACCCGAGAGGTTATAGTTACCACCAAAATACTATTTAAATATTAAAATACTATTTAACTATTAAAATACTATTTGACGCGTAAAGTGTGAGTACCCGAGAATATGCCAAAAATTTGTTGCGTTCCCAATTTTAGATTGCGAAGCGAAAAATTTACAGCCCGTAATATAACTTTTCATAAGTAAGTAAAAAAATGTTTAAACGTTTGACGTATAACCTCTCGGGTACTTAGGGTTGTATTGTATTGTATTGTATTTACTTTGAGTTAACGCTTTTTAGGATTCCATTATGGACCTTCAATAAAAAGCGCTGCCGCCCCTGGCGCTAGAAAGAGAGGGGGTGTCCCACATGTATATCTTTCTCTTTCTATCGCCGTCTACATTTTCGCCTATTGCATGCTTCCTCCATGTTTATATGCTCTAAGCATCAGTGTTAACATCAACTATGTAGTTCAGTGTACACGTCAGAAAGTCCCCAAGATTTGACACCGCGTCTTCCCGGTTCACGTGGCTACCGATATAACATCACGCACCGCTCGTAACACGTACGACCGAGTCCGTGTTCTCACGTGTCCGAGGGCAGCGATTACAACTTCCTTCGTGTTTGGCAGAAGTGCGTACTAAGTGTCCGCGGGAGCGGCCGGGCGGTTGAGAAATAAGAAGCTAAATTGCGATACGTGGCATAAAATTAAAATACGAGAGGAAGAATAAGGCCCCCGACGAGGGCGCAATCAAATTTGCATATATTTCCGCGCGAGTCCTGACCGCGCGCGCCCGTTGCCCCCGCCGCCGCGCCTCCGAAACCAAATTACCCGTTGCCCGCTTTAACGTTCCCTCGTTTCTCACGCACGAAAAATCTTTCGTGGAAAGCATCATTCTTTAGCCGAAACACCGCCGCGGAAGTTTTGTCGAGCGTCGCCGGTGGCATACGACGAAGCGCGAGATCGAAACGAGCACCAGTCAGTCATATGGTGATCTCGTTACGGGTACCATTTCTTTTTTAACGCACCAAATTACCGGCCACCGTAGTCCGTAAATAAATTAATTATAAACGCTTGGAGGGATCGAAGCGTATGACTCGTAGGTACTTACTTACTCGCTATGCTATGCAAAACGTGGGTCTGGTCTAACAATTATGAATCATGGGTGAGATGAAAAGTGGGAGCCGTTTTATGCGCCAGGGATAAAATTGTAGAAGGTAATTTTAAATCGCCATCGCTGTGGAGATCCCCTAAAGACGCTCCGAAAACGAGGGGACAGAAAGTAAAACGAAAGGAGCAAGGGATCGGTACATAGCGCCGCATCAGCGTTGGCTTTTAACAGCGCAAAAACGGCTGGCGCGTTGCAAATCTCGGGACGAAGCGTTGCGAGCCGGCCGTAAACGCAGACACGGCCCGCGGGGAGGTCTGTCAAATAAATAATCCGCCGAAAGCGTGCACAGCACTCGCCTCGCGCGTGTATTGTTCGCTCGTGACGTCACATCCGCGAAAACACTATTATTACAGGCCCCGTTCACCCACCTCCGACGCATTAACATAGATTACGCGCGCGACCCTCGAGCGGTCGATTCCATCTTGGCGGATTTATTAAACGAAGGCCTGCGCGCTCTTCCCATCTGCGTTTTGCATTCACGTGCAGGCAGTTGAGAAAGTTTCCCCAAAGAGATACAGAACGATTGAAATGTTTAGCACACCAGCAACCAACGTTTTCATCACTTTCGAGTTTAATGCAGTAATGTAAACCATGGCCGTGAGTAAACCTTTTGTATTCACAGTAGAATAATGCTACATAGTCAGACAGGTAGTGAAACTGGCGTTACTTTGCAGAGCATGCATTCGATGCACTATATGTGATACTTTTAGATCAAAACGTGGTACATACCGTAAACATTTGGAACATTTTGCTATATAATATAAAAATCAACATTTTTGCATTTCCTTTAAGTATCCTATTATAATATTACATCTTTTGTAAATGTCTTTATTCTTTTCCTTCTTTAACACATGTTAATTAGCTTGGTTATAGGGTAACATTGACACATCATACCTATAAATGGCATTAACAACTAAAGCTTTTACCAATCTGAACATACATTGACACTTAAATTTGTTTCTTTTTATGTTCAAGGCACTCTCTTTTATATTCTTTTTAAGTAATATTTTTAAACTTCTTTAGGTATCCTATTATAACGTTGCATTCTTTGTGATTGCACTAAAAGTGTGGAAATGCATAAAATTTGTGTCGTTTTCCTTATTTAAGGGGGAGCCCTATTTAGGACGCTAGGAATAAGATGATTCTTGGGATTTTTTTCTAAAAAACTGTTAAGCTGATCTTTTCCAAACTTTCAGGGTATTTTAGTTCACATTCGAACAATAAAAATTCATTTTTACAGTTGCAAATTGGCGATTGTAATGATGGCCCCATTTCTTCCCTGAAATAAAAAACCAAAGATTTTCTTATTTCTAGTATAATAACATTGTCGATGAACCTAACAAACGACAAAAAAGTTCAAAGTTGGCAAATTGGTCGAACTTGAAAGAAAAAGTTACGATTCTGCCCCAAGATATTTCCTACCATTTATGGAAAAAGAGTTGTTCATTTCAATTTATTTATCAATGTCTTGGATTCATCAACAATGTAATTATACTAGAAATAAGAAACCCCTTGGTTTTTTTATTTCGGGGAAGAAATAGGGCTACCGTTACAATCGCCAATTTGCAACTCCGGCGCGCGAGTCCTAACGAACGTGTTCATATATCTTCATTTCTATCGAACACTTTGTAACGTAAAAATTAATTTTTATTGTTTGAATGTGAACTAAAATACCCTGAAAGTTTGGAAAAGATCCGCTTAACAGTTTCTTAGAAAAAAATTCCCAAGAATCACCTTATTCCTAGCGTCCTAAATAGGGCTCCCCCCTTAATCCATATTAAGTACCTGCAAATCTGACGGAATCGGGCAAGGGACCCCTCCTCTAGGCCCACCCGTGTCCCATCATAAGCGGATGACAAACAATATATAAGCAGACTTTTTTTGTAAGAAGCTAAAACTCCATAAACGATTTTGAGGAACTATAATATTTTTATTTTTCCCTCGTTACTATAACGTTATGTTTCTAAATTTATAGAGTATTATTCGCTTTATAGACACCATCTTAATTAATAGTAATTTTATTCTTTGTTTCTGTAACCTACCCCCACTATTTCATGGTTCAGATTCCTATTCGGTACAATCAGAACTTCGATAGATCAGAATATTCGAATATTCGAAGGTTCGAAGTTCGAATATTCGAATATTCGAAGAAATTATTCTAATTCAGTGGTATTCGAATATTCGAATATTTGAATACTTAGATTATTCGAATATTCGTTGCAGCCCTAGTTCAGATGAGTGGAGGCGCCCCACTCCCACGTTTTCGACCTCCAGTGCATACCCAGAACCCAGTATCTCGCTGATTGACCCATACATAAATTAACCATCGAGCAGAAACGATATTCGAGGAACACCCCACGGGATGGGGAACGCGAACCACAGAGCATCCAACCGAGGAGCGGGTAATCGCGGAAGCAGGCGATCACCCGCCCCCGAATCCCCGTCGAATTTTCGTCTTACCAGGGGCCACGTTTTCGTATGCGCGCCAAATTGCCGTAATGACGGTGCGCCCGGGTAAAAAGCTGCGCGTTCGCGGAAAGCAGAATGTAAGGCGAACATGACCCTCCCCGTCCACCTTTCGAGCCCCTCTCTGTGCCCCCTCCCCACCCCCGTTGGTCGCTGGTCGCCGAGGACGCTGCTTCTTGCGCAGCTCAGAGGTGCCTTTGATCCGTCGCGTTTTCAGCCTCGGATCGCGGGCCCCCACCCCGCCCGTATACATATATGCGCGGTTCTCGAGTTTTTGCCGCTTCCGGGGACGCGAGACCGAAAAGGGGAACAATGTAAAGAAGAAATTATTATGTCGTGCTGGTACATCGATCGATAAAAATCACCCGGGGGACGAGGGCCGCAGCTCGTTTGAGCCGTTGCAAGACGAGCGGCCATCGACGGCCAGGAGACTCGGGGCCAAAAATAACGAGAGCCTCCTAGTTGCGCCTCGCGTGCCCCTCCTCGCTGCATCGCGTTAATTCGATCCTTGGGGTCGTTAAACGATCGGGGGTGTTTAACGGATTATCCGCCCGCGATCGGCAAACGGTAGTCGCGTTGCGCGAGGAACGTGATCGGTAATCAAAAACTGGATGCGAAGTAGCTATCTCGGTATATAAATTCAGTTACGATCGTGAGAAGTAGTCAGGCGACTTCTTTACAGCCGGTAGCCGAGGAAAGGTGGATTTTTAACGCACAGTAATAGACGAGGACACGGGCAGAAACGTGTCCACGTGGCGCGCGGGGGGAGGGGGGTAGGGGGAGGGGGGGGGGGGAACTTTTCCACGGTTCCTCGAAAAAACTCTGGCCGATTTTTTTCTTAATGAAACAGGACTTATTACGCGCGCCGGAGCGTGACGGCGCGGCGTATCGCGATACCGTGCTCATAACCGCTCTAAAATTAGAAACGTGGTCGTCGCTGCGGCGGATTTCCCAATATCCTACGCGCGGCGCGCTTTTTTCCCCCCTCCCCCCTCTTTCACCATTTTTTCGGTCCCTTTCTTCGCGGTCCAGTCGGCAGCCCGCGCGTTACACGGCCGCGCACCGCCTCTCCCCTATCGTAATCATTCACCAATGGAAATCGTCTGACGTAAAGACAAATTCTGTTTGCGCCGGTGAGTGATTACGATACGGTTGCATAGGCCGCGATACCGGCAGCGTGTGTGTCTGAGCGTGTCGACATATTTCCCAGCGGCCCTCCGACAATTTTTTCGCGCGTTATCTGCGCCGGATCTGCGCGTGCACAATCCAGTGCAAAAGCATCGGCGAGCGTTCATTGCAATTTTCAACGGGAAGGAGAGGAATCCGAGGCGGATATTAATTCGTACGCCCTATTGAATCCCAATCGCGCGATAACTTCGGAAAGGGAGGATTAAAACGGTCTCGGAATATTAATAGAACCGATAACACTGGTGAACCAGAACACGAACCTCCGCGCAAATTTTCTGATAATCCACTGGACGCGCGTGTTCGAATTCATTTCGCCTCCCGGCTAGCTCGGCTTTCACTTTCCAACTCACGGCACCGAAAACACGCGCGCAGCCACCCATCCGTTTTAATCGAACATTTCTATCCCCAGCGATTCCTTCTCGTTTCGCGATACCTAATAGCCCGGCGATCCTGTACTCGCGATTTCCCGAACCATTTTAATCGTACTTGAAATGGACGCACGTACTGCCTCGCGGCCAAAGAACTCCAATTAGTCGTCCGCCGTGGTGTCCTTATGCTGCCTTAGCCAGCGGTAAAAACTAATGCCGAAATAAGGGAAGGGAAGGAAGAAGCCGGGGTGGCACGGGAGCCCGGGGCTGCGTGAGTGCGTGAGTGCGTGCGCGACACGCGTGCAAGAAAATCATCACCGACACACATGCCCCTCACCGAACAGAAATCACATACCTAAACGTATTACTCATGCCGCGGTGCCCAGGCATCCTGCGTGCAGCTCTTTCCCTCCAGAGAGGCCCAGTTGATACCTGGTGAACTTTGTCGGCTGCATCGCGATCCACTCTTTTTGTATGGATTTGCTCCGGGTCTTCGTGCCGTGCCCACGAGCGACGAGAATTTCGACCAACCTGTGGAGAGAAAACTGTGCTCCCAACGATCGTCAATTCTGCTGGAGTTCGGAGCTTAGAATCCTTGGATCTGGGATCACAGAAGCATCGCCGCTTGTACCTTTGAATTCTTAGACGCCGGAGCTCGGGGATTTTTCTCGGTGAATAAGAAGATATACGATACAAGGTCTCTGTCGGCTTCCAAAAATGCCGAGGTCCTCCCACGCGCCACCGAAAAGATATCCCCGGTTTCCATGGCGCGCTGTATCCTAATGGCGCGCGCCGCCCCCGCACTTCCGTTTTTCATGAAAATCGAATGGCATCGAGCGGCCACGCGCGAGCATAATTTGTCGCGCGATGGATGAGCGTAGGTGAGGAAGTGAGCTACAAGGTAAGACGATACGGGAGGGAATGGGTGTATGGTGATGGCGTAGCGATGGGTTTGAGAAGCTTACTGTTGTCTGGAGCTGAGTATCTGAAGGACTAAGTAGGGAAGTTCAACTAGAGGAACTTCTGAAACAACCAACAAGGGAAGATCCCGAAACCGAAAATTAAAAAAATTCTGAAACTTTGTGAATATGTAAAGGACTTCCTCCTGATTACAACGCAATTTTTGTTTGTAGTCCAAATTCACTCGAAGGGGGTGAAATTAACCCCTTAAATTTCGGCTATTTTTCGATTTTGTATTATAGGGGAGAGTGGTGCAGTACCGACCAACAGACTCTGTCAACCAGTAGAGACGAAATTTTTCTTATCTGAAAGTTCAATCTGTTAGCAACTCAGATTAATTTATAAGATGTTCATTTAGCCTTCTTTCTAACTTTTCCCGCAGAAAAATAAAGTAAATAAGGATAGGTATGATAACCTAACAAACAGGAAGCTAGGATTTAATGAAGAAGTTATCCAGTGTGTTATTTGCAAGCAGAGTTGGGCATTAACTAAATAAAAACTTATGTAAATAAGGATCAAATAAAACTTACTTTAACTTTAGATTATTCGACGAATAAAGTTAATTTTTTTATTCGATGAGAATTTATTCGACGAACAAACTTAATTTTTTTTTATTCGTTATTCGAAATTTTATTTAAATAAAAATTTTGCCCAACTCTGCAATCGTGTGCAAGGAATCATTTGACAAAGATTGGGTGCAGTGTTCCGACTGTGACGGTTGGGCACACGTCGAATGCACAGATCAGGAGAATATTAATTATTTTATTTGCGAGTTTGTAGAAATAAAATTTGAAAAAATCTTGTAATGTACTAATTAAATGTCTTTTTTATTAACATTGTTAATCATTTAGACCTAAAAATCTAGTAATTTAATAGTTGGTCGGTACTGGACGACAATTTTTCGTTTCCTAGAAATCACAACTTTTTTACTTTTGCGAATTATCAATTCTTATTATTAAATTTCACAAAAATAATTTCCCTCCTCCTACTAAGTTCCATCTATACTACAAACACGTTTTTGAATTTCTGATTTTTATTGATTCTACCCCAAGATATAACAAAAAAACTTAGAGCGGTCGGTACTGCACGACACTCCCCTAATTCGCGAACTGTAAGACAGAAAAAATGTTTCAAGACGAAAGTTACTTCTTTTAATTAGATCTATCATTTGGTAAAAAAATTATTTTACAGTTCACGAGTTATAACACAAAATCGGAAAATAAACCGGATATTCAGGGGTCAATTACACCCCTTTAAAGTGAATTTGGGGGGCGAACAAAAATTGCGTTGTAATCAGGAGAAAATTCCCTATATATTCACAAAGTTTCAGAATTTTTTTAATTTCCGGGTTCGGGATGTTTTCCCTTGCAAGATTCTCTATGCCCTCGGATCGGATCGTCCAAGTCTCTAAACCCTCTCCAACCATGGGATCTAATTTAAACCGTTAACTTCGGTCCCTAATCTCGCATGCGGCGAGTACACGCACATGGTTCGAGAAAGGGGGCGAAGAACGCGAGCAGTGACGGAGGGAAAAGGACGAGGACGAGGGCAAGATGGCCGCCCCAGAGTCCAGCGCTGTACGGGGAAAAGCGTCGGACCTCCGCGTCGTTCGTCTCTCCTTTTAATTCCCACCGGTGTGTCCTTCGATTCCGCTCCCCTCCTCTGTCCGTCGTGCCCCGTCCTCGCCCTGCTCTTTTCGAAACCTTGGTTCGCCGGCGTTCGGTCCACCGTTGGTTCCCTCGTGCACCTCCGCATAAAGCACTGCTCCCCCCCCCCTCCGCCCCTCTCCGTTTGGCGGTCGATCGCCATGATGCCACGTGATCGGCGGAACGTTGGGTGTTTTATGCGACCGACTACCCAGAAAACCGCCGCAAAAATCGACGCTCCGTACGTTTATCGAATTACGATGCTCGCCTCGCGGCCGATTTCTTCCCCCGTGTTTCTTCTGGCGTCCGTTGCGCGCCCCCCCCCCCTACGCCCGTCCCGCGGGGCACCGCGTTCCTCCGCTTCGATCTGTCCCGTGCCTTCCGTTTCGGGCGACCCTGAAAGCTTCGCCGGCTAAGCTGGATGTACCGATCGGAATGGTCGAAAAAGATCGATTACGAGAGGAAGAGAGGGGGCCCGCGGATCGAGGACCCGGTTTCCAACGAATTCTCTCCCCATCTCGGCCGCGACGTGGCTGCTGCCGACCGCCGCGGGAAATTACGTGCCCCGATTGAGGGTTCTTAACGAGACTCTCATTATCGGGCCTTCTTTTGTCCCGTGCTCCTCTGCGCCGCTGTTCCGTATCGCGGGAACCGATGTGGCGCGCACGGTGCCCCCGAGGAGCGATTAATTCGCGTGATTATAATAATTCCGCCGCTGCCCGATGGAACATCGATGCGCCGCTGGAACGACGGCCGAATGGGCTTGCGCTTGTAACTTATTTCCGTGGATTATGCCGGCGCATCTACATTCGCGCAACTTCTATTTCCATCCCCAAAAAGTTGCACGTACGCGCCGGCCTTCGTAATTTCCGAGATACATTCACCATTTTAATCCTCGTCATCGGCAGCGATAATTTCCATTAAAACGCACGGTTTCTCAACGTCTTCCCCGGCGTTCATCATCCAAGCGGCCGTAATTCCTGGATGAAGACACGCGGGAGAATCGTCGGCGAACACCTCTGCGACGCTGATCGACCGAGTCGAAGCGGATAGACAACACACTGGTGTTTATACTGCGTTGGTAATAACCGTCCGCACGATGGTCATTACGCTCCGTCTAGAAGCAAATGGGGGGCTTGAAGCACAGCCACGGCTGTAATATTAGACCCGCGAAACACCGTAATTGCGGTAGGCAAAGTCGGGCCTCGTTCAGACCAGTGGCACGAATTTGTACGAATCGAGTGATTGCGCTCGGTGCTCTCGCCGGCCGTTGCCGCGATAGATTTCTCCGGTTTTCGTACGCGTGATCGACGCCCCGGGGCTCGGGGGAACGGGCATGGTGTAATCAATTATTTCACAGCGTGGCATGATAATAAGATAATAAGAAATGTCTTGGGGCATTTGGAAACTGAAGATAATATGCCAGAGTTCGGCTGATTAACTAGAGAAGGGTACTTCTCCTGCGAGTAAAGCCTTCTTCAATATCGAATTACCTCCAGTGACCAAAAAACTAAGATATGTAAGAACGACGAATTTTCTCTAATCCGCGCCACATGAAACTCGCGTAAAACACGCGCGCCAGCATCAGAATCCCAGCAATAAAATGGAACATAATAAAATGGAAGTCCAGCGCTGAACAAGAAATTACAGCTCCGTTCGGTCGGTAGCAGAAAAATCCCGGCGCGATCATAGCAATCGGACGCAATACTCGTTATCGCGACGATCCCAGCCACGATGGAGACACGTCCCTCGTCCAGGGATCCTCGTAATAACCGGTCGCGTCGCGGAGCAACTTCTGTCCGCGGTGAAGAGCAATCCAGTGCCAGCATTGGTCCTTCGAGAGATCATTGAGGGTTCGCTTATCGTGGGTCACGAAACAATTCGCGAAATCTCGATCGTGCTACTCGAGGCGGTACGCTGTTCGCCTCCTGATCTATCTAGGAACGGGATCTAGCCGTGTTTGCTCGCGGTCAGATCTCACGAAAAGCCCTGGAAATGCACGAGCCACGGCCCAGCATCCGCGGCACGTAATAACACCCTTTAAACGCGGTGCTCGCTGGGAATAATGTTGCAACCGCGAGAGGAACGCATGGCTGGAGGAGATACGCTCCGTCACTGGCTGGACGGAGCTTGTAAGTGATTTCACGGGACGACAAGGAAAGGAGGCCGCGACGGAATCGTCCTTTTTACGGGGGAACGTTGCAAGTAGGACGATCGTTAGCGGATTAAGTGATTTTCTCGATTTTCCTCGAGCTCTTGAGAATCGATCGCTTGGAGGTTCGTCTTGCCATTGGGACTTGTGCGATCGCAGTTGAAGATGAAGATTAAGTAATTAAGCCCCCAGTGATATTCACCAGTGAATCTTCCTGCTCTGCCGGTAACCACTTTTCTTTTTCTTTAACCTACCTACCAGAGTAGCTACAGGTGTTTAACGCTTCGTGGTCACACTCCTGTAAAGTTACGTGGTGGTCACACTGGCTCCAATGGACCCGGTCGATTTTTAAACAGTTACCATACGTGAACTGTATCAGTCGAATCGAGTCCCAAAAATTATAATACACACTTTGAACATCGTAGAATATGGAATAGTCGCGTTTTAGTAAGAAATGAAATGACAACATGCACTAAAAAAATTCGGAAAGGTGTAAAGTCCTGAAAAATGAACTTTTTTACTAAAACAATCATACCTTTTTTATTTTTCAATTCATTTTCGTACTGATTGTGGCTGATACTAATAAGATATAGTCCTTTTAGAAAATATACAGTTTCATACTGTGCGTTTCACAAAAGGTATTTATTTTGGGATCTGAAAATAGGCAATAATTGTGGAGTAAAGAACACGTTTAATTTAGAGAAATCTATCTATTATTATTATGATTCTTATTATTATTTTTATTCATAAGAAAGTAATTTAACAATGAAAAGAAGTGAATCTAGTTTTCTCCCGCGTATTCGGCAGACATGTACCTACATTCAGTGTTCGAACTCATTATACAGACATATAACTTGGGGGAAAAAAAATATTGTCACAGCCATACACATTACATTTTATTAAAGTAAATTTCTCGGTTTAGAATAGAATAAAAAAATTCATTTTTACGATCAAATTTTTTGGCTGCCACTCACCAACGAACTTTCTGATTCAAAAACTGACGATCTCTACCGAAACAGGAAACCTCAAAATTCCGTGAAAACTCAGGACAATGCCATTTCAAAGCCAGGAATTTACCGGTACCAAGCTCCAAACTTAAAAGACAGGTCCATCGGACCCAGTGTGACCAGGAAGGGTTAAGTTTTGAGGGGCAAACCTGGGAATGCAGGCAACGACTCATCCCAGCTCCCTCGGGCGATTCAATCGTTTTAACAGTTACACCGTTAGCTGATTAACGCTACTTAACGCGCATCGCGCGCAAGCGTGAATTTCATCTCGATAGCCAGGTTCCTTGTTTATGAACACGTCCAACATTTTGCCGGCAATAAAACAACGGTCCTGCCTTTTTTTTTTGCTTTTAACAGCCAAAGTAGACCGGTACTAAGCGCCGACTTTGCCACGTTAATCGACCGCGAACGACGATTTCGATAAGATTTCGATCGGGCACCGTTAGCCGCGTTGACACTTCTGTCCAATAGCGAAGAAGTGCGATCTGAGAGTTTACGTCGCTGTTTAGAGGGCCCGTGTACATGTTTCATTGCGCTGCAATTAAGTTGTCTGTGCTTTGGAAGTCACTTCTAGGGTCGAGGAAGGGGGCGATATCTTTGCGTTATGCAGATAATATAATTCGAGCTGTGCAGCGACGCCAATTCAAGATTCCCGAATCAGATGTATCTACTTTTATGAATGGACGTTCAGTCATCCGGTGAATTTCTAAGAGATTAAAAGAGCGTCTGGTTAAGGACGATAAGGAAGGATACAATAAAAGCTAGGCGAGCAACGCACGTGGTAACTTAATATGCAGATGAAATTGTGTCACATATCAAGGTCAGAATGGAAGTCAAAGTCGACGACTATCGTTCAACTTGTTTTCGTTTCAAGGAATCACGACCATGGAATGGCTACAGGTAACAGCGACCGGTCGCTCGATCGATCGCACACCATGAAGATCTCTATTGAAACTTTATATAATGCATTGGTTACGCTACCGGTCCGTGTAAAAGGATCCTTGCACCTTTCCATCTCGACGAATCTTTTTATCCGCGCGGTGCTTTGCACGCTTCGGGATCCAGCGGTAGGTACTTTTCACCTATCGCAAACAAAAGGCTGTGGAAACAGATACAATTGGAAAATTGACGCGCGCAGAAGCTTAGGAAGAAAGAAAAGGTGTTGACGTGGCCAAAATTGGGGGAGGATTTTCAAACTCTTGCTGATAAAATAGACGAACCCCGGTTTACTGTTCGCAGATACCTTCTAGCGTAAACAAACAAGAGTTCTACCGGCGGAATGATAAAACAGAGAAGCGCCGGCTGAAGGAAGCATAAAGTTAACAGAGGAGCAGCGAAACTGCAAGAATTCCCTTCGATTCTCTTAATTAAGCAGTTGCGTCACCATTTACTAACTACTAAAACAACACGACCAGATAGCAGCTCGAAAACGCTGCCGTTTAGCGGAAAACAGAGCAAAACCGGTGGAATTTAAAGTGGAGTAAACGTAGACTCTATCCGCGATCGCGCAATTACCCGGAAAACGGATTTTTCCAATTACATCGATCGCGCGCGCTTCTGGAGCGCGTAAAAAGGGCCAATTTAACGCTTCCGGCGAACGAAGGCGGCCGTGGCGAGAGAGACGAATTCAATGGGCCGTCTTCCTGCCCCGTGGAAAATCGTTTTAACGGTAAACGCGCTAACCGTTCCCTAGGAAATTATCGCGCCCTCGTAAATTGCCGTTGCGGACGATTCCCGTGTCGTCGATCGGCGAGTGTCGTCGTGGAAGTCGCGTGGAAACGGGAAGAGGATCGCGGAGAAAGACGCGCTGAAAGTAGAGTGGAGTAAAGGCGGGAGGCTTACGATAAGCCCGAGCAGAAAAAAAAAGCGGGCAGAAGGATAGAGGAGCAGGGGAGACGCCATGGACAGTTTGTTAATGAATGCCAGGCGTAATCGAGCGATTCGAGATCGGCTCGTTAACGAAGGCGAAGCGTTACCCTCTATTTACCACAGTTTCGCGGTAACCGCTCGCCACGATATTTCATCGATATCCCGACCGATCGATATCCATCGTGCGCGATAATTATCGGTGGTCGCCCGTAACGTCGCGGCGATACTTTACGGCCGGGCGCGCGATTGCCGTGGCAATTATAGAAGCTGGTTAATGAATGAAGCTGAAATCAACGCGGCACCGGGGCCGTTTCATAACGCCAGCCTCGTAATTAATATAATCGCGTCTGGATATCGATTCGACCACCTCGCGGGCTCGCGCTATCCTGCTCGATATACTGGGTACCTGGGAAATAAGAGGGCCGAGCTTGCAAAATTAGAAACTGTGCTCTGTTCACATTCGGGGAGAGAATAGGGACCAATATAACGCATCTGGAGATGCTTTCTTGATACTTGGGGGTGAAAGTGTTTCAGGACGAGAGATTAAAGTCTTCGACATCCTTGCTTCCTGGCAATGTGATGTGCTCTTTTTAACCGACTTCAAAAAGGAGGAGGTTCTAGATTCGACACGCATGTATTTTTATTTTTTTATTTTTTATGTTGTAGGTATATTTTGATATTCTTTTTTTTTATTCGAAAGAGGGCGATGCCATCCTACACTGAATCAATATTGGCCCAATATTTTGCCAGTTCTGGTTAATAATAAAGACTATTGTTACCTAATTATTATTATTTTATGTACGTATGCGCATTTCTCCTCAGCATTTTGGGTCAATACCTAGATATATATAAAACTAAAAAGTCAAACATAAAAATTCTATAAATTCTATGTTTATATCAATTGAAACATTACGTAATTGTTATGAATTTTGCCAATCGATATATCCAAGTAATTATCGAAATACAGAACAAACTTCGATACGGTGAAGAATTTCAAGCGGTAACATTTATACAGGACGCTTTTAAACGTGGGCTCAAGGCTCACAAATTAAATACTAGGTCGGTGCAAAAGTTCGTTCACTTCATTGAACCAAAGTCTTTAATAGAAGTAAAACTATGTAAAAAATTTTTTAAAAAAAATCAAACCGACTTCAAAAAAATAAAAATGCACTAAAATGTAATAAATAATTTTTTCCCTTATTTAATCTACGACTCTCATATTTTGAAGTCGGCGGCAGATTTAAACAGTGCAAATGATGTGGCGCCGGCTTAACAAATATGAGATTCGTAGATTAAATAAGGAAAAAATTAATTTTTCACTTTTTAGTGCATTTTTATTTTTATTTTTAATTTCGAGCTTTGCTCAGAAATAAATGCTAAAGTTCGGAGACTCCTAAGTACTTCTACGACACCTGGTGTATCCCCGTTGCTACTGTTACGTAGAACCTAGTAAAATGGACCCGTGTGACGCCACTTTTCATTCCCGAGATTACTGTTTCTTTTCTACGAGGAAAATCGAGCGGGGAAAAAGTCTAAAATGTTCCATTAGCTGAATGCCAGTTACCAGAGATCGATTCGCGATCGCGATGAAAAATAAAGCTACTTACATAGGCACCGGAGTTATTGGTTTTCTGGGTAATTTGATTTATTCGTCCACTCGACGGAGAATTGCGGACGTTTTTCGACCGGTCGCTGTTCACGCTCCACGGATTTAAACGGCGTTTATTACGGGCTAATCGGTGCGAGATTTTTGCCCCGGCTTTTTGCTTCCTGGAGTGGATCGCTGGGGAAATGTCGAAAGGAAGTCGAATGTCGCGAACGTGAACATTTACGACACTGTGATCGGAGAGAACAGTTCCAGTGGAGGAATCTTTCTGTAAATCTATACCAAGAATCTTTCTCTGCTTTGTGCTCCGTTCAACTGTTTTTCAAACAAGTCACTCCGAAACGAACGTAGGCGTTGCAGATTGTCACAAACCACATAAAGGGAAACAGCCGAGAAATGGTAGACAAAAAAAAGAAGCACACTCTGGACATAAGAACCGGTAATAAACGTCGGTGACGGACGATTCGACAAACACGTGGAAACCGCGAGGTTCGTGATTCATCGGCGCCCCTAAAATAAACGGCGATGCTTTATCCTCATTGGCGGAGATTTCCGTCTTAAATCTCGCTGGTCGTGTTAATTGCAGGCCGTGAAAACCTTTTCCATTCGATCTCCACGTTGAACGGTGCATAGTGACTTATTCGCCACTCATGGCGTCGAGGAACGTTAAGTTTGGTCGATAATTTAAAATTCACCGAGGTAGAGTTTCCTTATGACGAAACACAGTGTGCGTTGACGACATCTTGGCTCATCTTACGTTTCTTGAGCTTAGAAGCCTTAAACAGTCCTCTAATATTTCGACAGAACGTAACTTCCCTCTGCTCCACACTATTACCGTATGAATATTTATACCCTCACCCCTTGCGAATAATTCTCGATGCTCGTGCGTTGATTAAAAGCGAAGGATAATAAAAAGAATCGCGTCGGTTTTAGTGGTCTGGCAATATGCGCAAGCTATTAGCGCTGGAGGGTTAAATGATGACCGGCGGCCAGCCTCGATGATAACAGATATTACATGGGAAAATAAATATTAGATCGTAAATCCATAGAATGAGGAACCCGATGAGGACTCGTCCTTCTATCGCAAGACTATTCGGCCATTAGTACGCAGACACGCGCACGCGATTAAATTCGTCTGCCATAAATATGCATGAGACCCGGTGTTATTCCCGCGAGGTATTTTTCCGCAATTAGAAATTCAAATTGCGGGACACACAAGGCGCGGTGTCGAGGTGCATGGAAATGAAAAGCATATAGAATGCAATGACTCTTTCACGCGCTCCTTGATACCGCAGGTAGCTGGCATTCGGTGTAACAATGCACATACAGCGGGAAAGGAGCCGTCGCTAATTGAGATATCGGATATCCAGCGACCAGGGGTCCTTTTCTTCAACAACAACCCTGTCACCTCTCAGTTCTTCGATGAAATATCAAGTGACAAGTGATAGGTACCCTTTAAACACATTTAGAAGAGTCGCTGGTGCCACTCTCAAGGCTCAAGAAACATCCTCGCGATTACTCCTTGAGTAGAGCAGAGGCACCGGTTAAACCTCCCACAGCAAGCCAAAGCTGATGAAGCGTCCAGGTACTGCCGCGTGGCTCGATCCCCTGTTTAAATTGCCGCGCGCAAGACGCGGCCAAGGACTCGTAGGTGAAACGGTCCGCGGCGTTCCCATTCATACGTCCCATCGGCGCGGTGCAGCGGTGAACGATAAGTAAAGGGTCGCCCCGGAACACCCTCGGCGCGGTTGGCAGCGCGCTTTGAAACGAGACGGATGGTAGGAACGATAAAGAGGCACGGTGGCCGGAGAAAGAGGGAAAGAGCCGCGCGCGGAACAAGTGCAGGCCTGGTCTCGGCGGCGGCTGCAGGCGGGCAGACAGGTTGTCCAGATTCCACGGAAGGTCGTTTGCTTTGCTTACCGCGGGTCGCGAGAGACAGACTCGAACCGCCGCCACTTCGGCCATACTTAGCGAAAGAGGGGCAGAGAGGCAAGGGGGAGTGCGGCAACCGAACGAGAGAAAGACACACTGTACATATAGCAATGGCGAACGTGGGGAACGGCGGTGACACGTGCACGCACACGCGTGAACCCGTGTTTACGCGCGAGTACCGCGCGTCGATACTTGCAGCACGCGTGTGGGTCTCATCTGTTCCTCTTTCTTCCTTCTATGCTGCTCGATGCTTCTCGCCGCGGTTAGGTTGCGTCTCTGTTTCTCCTTTACACGTACCCGGCAACCTGCGGACTCGTTAGCCCGAGACCCACTAGAGTTGAAGCGTTCGAATTATCCCTGGCTGATGTCGAACGTCCTCGTCTACTCTTCGAAACATGTCGACAAGGGGATGTGTAGGAGATTCAAGTGTTCTGACGATGTACTAGCTAGCAGCTTTGTAGAAGATCTGAGGTTCCGCTACCGAGCTTTGAAATAGGGACTAATAGTTTCTTGTCTTTGGATAAATGTCGAACTCGTGAGAGATGTTGATGACGTGGCTGACTGGTAGATTGAGCGGCGTCACTTAGCATTGAAACTATTGCAAAGTACTTTGGCATTCGGTAAAGAGTAATATCGGAGAGTCGGCATTGGGGGAATTGGTTCGAGTTCCATCGCCCGAGGAAATCTTTTTCGTCCACAAAGAAAAGCTACACTCTAAACAGTCTAAACAGTTCATCCTGAAACTGCGATACACTACTTACTTAGCTACCAAAGAAACAACTTCTGTGCGAAAGCTATCCAAGGCAAATGGCTAGAACACAATCTACTCCAAGTTCTCCAAAGATGTTTTCGATGCGACGATAGCCCAAGGAAAGAGGCCAGGTTCCGTGGACACCGGATACCCACTTCTAGACGTCTTCCGTCAAATCAGAGAAAGCTCGAAGCGACGTGCATGGCTCCGTTTACATCCGCGTATCAAACGCGCATGGCCGGCTTCTCTGTGCACACACGGTGTGTACCGGTGGCCTGATACTCGCGTCTGTCTATTCATAGGCAACATGCATGGGTGTGTTCCTACCTCGCCTGGATGATCGAAAGAATTCCTCGCGCGGGAATCTTCCACAGTCCCTTCCTGGATAGCTCAGAGTTCTGTAGTTCTGTTTCATCCTCATTCACTATTCCAACCACTTGAAATTCCCGAAATCTGCTTTTACAATCCTCGCCCAGGAAGCGGCGCCTCGCAGACAAAGAGCCCATCCACCGAATTCCTGAAATACAAGAAAGCGCCAGCCTTCACCGTCCGCTCATTTCTCCGCGATTCATTATTTCCTCGAGGGATACAAGGGGTACTCGCGAGGAGTCCGGCTACACGGATGCTCCTCACAATCCACGCGATTCAGCCGGCTACAATGTATCCCCTTGGAGCATCCCCCGAAACGGCCCGGAGGAAAGGGAGGATAGGGAGATAGAGAAAAAAAGCGTGCACGGTGTGGGATTCACCGCGGACGAGCACAATTGACCCCCGGGAGACAGGACGCCGAGAGGGCGAAGGAGAGGAGAGAAGGAGAGACGCAGCTGTCCGGGCGAATCCACGGTCAAGATCCTTTTTTCCTTTTTTTTTTTACGCGGACCTGTTGAACGACAGCCACGAAGTGAGCACAATCGGGCGGAATTAGCGGGCCTTGTGCTATCTCGCGACATTGTTCGGCGACGCGCTTTACACACGTGGTACTTTTCCTCCGCCTGCAGAGGCCCGCGCTCGCGCACGCCTCATGCATATCATCCGACGCCTTCGTACCCTCCTGCAAGCAGCTGTTTTTCTTACGTCACTGTAAGAGAGGAATGCCTTTGATTTATGACGGTTGCACTTCTCGTTTCTCCCTGTCGCAGCCCCCTCTCGCCGCGTTCCACGGTGCAGCTCAGGCCCGTCCGAGCCGCGACAATTGCGATCTCGCATGCACGGATGAAAAGGGGCGTGGAGCGCGCTTTTTAGCGCGGTACGCTCGTTACAGCGAGACGAGAGTATCGTTTCGGCCGCGATCGCGATGGAATTCGGCCCGAAACCGTGGCTTTCTGGCCGTCTTAAATTGCTCGCCGCCTCCGACCGCTTCAATCCGTTTTGGGGTTGAAGCGGCTCTCGACGCTGCTGCGGCGGAGCTCCTCGAGCACTGGGGCGAGCCAGACGATTATTATCCTTCCGGCTCACAGTGGTTGGAATAGGGGTAGTAGAGGACATTCGTCTATAACTTTTAAACTATAAAAGATATCGGAATAAAATCCCTTTCTAATGATTCGTAATTGAATATATTGTACGTTTATTTCATGTTTCTTTTGTCAATTTCTTTCAACTTAATTGTTATAAAAAAAATTGAAAACTGTTTATGCAGTAGTTTATTTAATGCTCTTTAAGTGATTTAAATCGCATGTTGAGGCGTGTATTCGTTTCCGAGTTATAAGGGAAAGTCAAACAAGTACTATTAGAAATTGTGACGAAGTCTGCAGTTTAGTTAAACATTATTATTCATTTGTTATTCATTTATTCAACGGACTAGAGCCCAATTATTAATATCAGTAAAAACCCTTTGTAATACAATAATAATACGATGGATACGAACGTATATACCTACGTAAAATGACGTGACGCTGACAGTTTGAAACATTAATAATTTGAAGAGTGGGTTGAACGGGGAAATGATTTTTGCATGATTCCGTAGAAGAAGGTGTGCCGAAAATATTCCAATATGTTAGAACGTGGGACTCGATGGGACTTGAAAGATATTCCTTGTCAATTGTAAAGAACTTTGACAATTTTCATCAAGCATTATATTTTTAATACGTTATGAACAGTAATTTTTAGTTAACGGTGTTAATTCTTATCGCAAAAGAATGATCTTCAGTCTAGAAAAAAAAAACGGAGAGAAAATATTAAACAGGGTCGTCAGGGCATATGCTATCTTTAAAATGTCCAACTGTTTCGAGATAAACGCGTTTAAAGTTTTACGCGAGCGCCGAGTGGCCGGGTGTTACCTATGCATTTGCCGCTACTCAAATGCCTATAACTTCGGGAATTTTACGAATTCCAAAGAATCCTTTTAAACACGTACCTATTCCTTAAAAGGTTGAACATTCGAAAAATGAAATAAATAAAAAATCGGCTTTTTAGACCGGAACCTCCCCACAAGTGTTCGTCCCTAATTACAATTTTTATTAAATTTTATTAATATTTTCAGTTTCGGGACTGCCGGACATTTAGGAAGTAGTATACATTCAGTAGATTTCGATAGAAGAATGTCCCCTACTACCCCTATTCCGGCCACTGTGCGCCTGGACGATCGATCGGTGGTGGTAGTTTTGACGGCAGAAATCTCGTAAAAACGTGGGATTTAGAAACGCCAACGCCTGCTTTCTCCAGCCAGCAATTTATGCACCTTATCACCCAGACTGGCGGTGACAAGCACGCCGAAGTCGTCGGTTGTTTTCGTCGCGAGCTTTTCGCCCGAACCGGATGATCTACTTTCGTTCGACGCGCGTAATTCCGGTTCAAAAGGTGCAATGTATGCATCTATAAATTAATTAGCCCTGCGATATCTTAAGAGCTCTTAAACTTGCCAGCCTTTTCACTTGTATCGGAACCGATCTCCTCGTTTGATTCAGCCAGTGTTTCGGCGTACGAGCTCCAGGGAAGAGAGCGGGGAGAATTGCCACGAGGAAACCGGGAATCTACCCGGCGCATGGAAAAAAATTGCCGCGCACGTTGCTCGACGCGTAATGTCGGGTTCGATAACTGTCAGGAGCCGCGATTAGAGATTCCGCCGAGCGGTTTAGCAACGATTTCTCGTTTCACCGGGGGAAGAGCGAAACGGCCGGCTATCCGCTTTGGATCGATGCCCATTGACAGGCTTCTTTGTAAGTTTGTCGAATCGGCGGCTCGGCTCCTCGGCGATTTTCCTTCTCGTTTGAGGAGCCTGCTAGCCGCTGGGACGTACGAGGGGAAGCTAACGGGCATGCAAATCGACGTCTTGATCGATGCGACGACGACCATCGCCGGATCTAGTTTCGCTCTGATCGCGTTGGATTAGCTGCGCGATCATGGACGTTGAAATTATGCCTGGATAACCCGGTCGGTTGATGCTCGTTTTGTCCACCGACGTCCAGGAAGCGCGTGCTTCAAGCATTCCGAAGCTTCGAGTAAACTTTCAGCGGCCATGATTACCGGGAGTAGAATTTTAAAGAACTGAGAATTCCGGGCGCGTATCCCTTAAGTATGTATTTTTAAAATAACGCGCTCCACTTTGGTGTAGCGATGCGATCCATTGGCGAGCTGGAAATTAGGCTAAGTCACCGATGCATTGGAAAGGCAGGAATGCGCGGAAAGATGAAGAAATTTGCATGATATTCCTGAGTTCTTCAAGGCTCAATTCCCCGGAGAAGCGTACGCTTGACATTTAACGTGAAACAGAAGACATTATTCAACAGGAATCCGTTAATACTATAGCAGCGATAATAAGCACCGTAAACAACTTCTGCTTGGAAGCGAGGCTTTAAAACTGGAGCGTGAAATCGACAACGTGGACATGCTGCTTCATCCTGCTATTACGAAATTCTTCCTCTCCTTTCCTTGTTTATTATATGCACCAAGATCGAAGGTATCTCCCTACTCAGACTTCCAGCTGAACCTCCATTCCCCAAGAAACCTATACTATTTCCTTCAAGGTCGCTTTCCTCGACTATCCGCGAGAAATCGACCCCCCGAGAGGCTACAGGCGTCGACGACGGAACGTCCTCGGTTATCTAAAGCGAAAACGCCCGTATCTCCCTGCGGCTCGTGGCGACAGCGAGGAGGATTCCTCAAGTTGCCCATAAAATGGACGGTAACCGAGGCCAACGATCGCTAATACCGAAAGCATCGCCTCTAATCGCGTGCAACGATTAGCAGAGACGATCGGACACGTACGGGCGAAGCGTTCGAATGGCTTCGCGATTATGTCACGATAACCTCCGGATCCGTCCAGGCCTTTTTGCATCGCGAGTCCTCGAGGCGTGCACCGCTGCACCCGAGCAGCCTCTTTGTCAACTGGATCGCACGTCGTTACCGGGAATATGCGATATCCTCCGGGGCTCGTCTCGTCTGGCTTGTAAATGTTTTTTTCACGTTAACGCGATCTTGTTAGCGTGCGCGCGACGCGGCCCGCTTATAACATACGCGCACGGCATTTCTCTCGGCCGATTTATACGCTTATGAGCGGTTGCGGATAGACCAGCCGATCGGTTTCTTGTTTTTTTTTTTCGCGTCGCGCGGTCGGCGCGGCGGTGTTATTTGTCGATGAATATTGAGAGGCACTTTGGCGACGTGTAGATGGTGGGGAGTGATTGCGCCCGAGTGGTTGGGAAAAGCGTTAGCGCGGGGCGTCCGCGGTGCAGCCGCGAATTATCTGCAGAACTCTTACGAACCCCAATTTCGAAATACATCCACGAAAGTAAGTAGGTGTGCAGTTGTCTGATAGCTCTGACGGGAATATTGCGAATCGAGGAAAGGAATGTCAATACCAATTTGAAGGTAGAAAATCGTACAGGTTAAAACGCTTCTGGGATCCTGTGTTCGAAGAGGGTCGAAGGGAAGAGCGCTACTCCCATGGCTGGATCGATCAGCCTCGGCCGTCCAATCGTCCGTGGGTCCAGCGATGTCCATAGGCGCTCGCCTCCGGTTGCACGCGCACACGGTGCCAAGCATCTCGTTGAATCGTCGGCGGTGCAGGCGCGCGTATGCGTGGACGATAGGAGAAAAGGGACCTAACCGGAGCTGAGGCCATTTATCGTGCGCGGGGCAGCGTGCTTTCAATGGGAAGCACGCGTGCTGGAGCAGGACGGAGCAGGAAAACCGTGGAAAAGGAGCGAAAAGGCGCGACACCGCGGCGAACAGAGACGACGGGCCGTCCGGAGGAGGCACGTTGGAAAGGGACACCGGCATCCACGGTCCGATGGTAAAGAGAGCAAAACGGCGGGGTGGGAGAGAGTGTATGAAACTGGGAAAAAGATAGAAAACGGGTTCGACGCGGACGGAAAGAGTGCGCGAGGCCTGGCGATAGATAAAGACGCGTGGCGGCGCGCAAGGGAGAGACGTGAAAAGAGAGCGCAAGGATACCGTGCGCGGCGCGTTGCACGCGTGTACGACGCGCTCGCGCACGCATCGAGAGAGGGAGACAGAGGCAGAGCGGTCGGAGAGGAGAAAAAGAGAGTAGAACGGAGACAGGGCGTGGTCCAGCCTTGCTCTTACTTATAATTATATTTATTCGCGCAACGTGTGCGTCTATAGCGATTGATATACGATCGCGGCGAGGTCTCGGCTTACCGCGGCCAGGTACGCGTCCATCGGCTGCCCGTCGCGTCTCGTCGCGTCGCTCCGTCTCCGCGATCGGCCACGCAGGTGCGTCGAGGCGTCTTCGCGACGTCGGAATTCAACGGTGGGCGACGATCCAACGACCGTGGACCATTCGTCGGCACCCGGCGTAAATAAAAAAATAAACCGGCAAACGACGGAGAGCTATTCACGGGCGATCGTAAAAATCCTGGACAGCGTTACCCAGAGATAACGAGCACCTTGACCTTTGCGCGGCGATTTTGTGATTTATCCGCCGGGCACCTTAACGCGGCTGGACGGATCGAAGGCTGCTCGTTTCTTTTTCTCTTTGGGCGTGGAAATGGTGGCGCGATCCCGCGGCGCATTCCTTTTATTTTCCTCTCGTCGGCCGATTGAATTTGGTGGTCGCAGGTTCCTTTCATGGAGATTCTTGCCGAGATCCGACGCGTCGCGTAGGAATGGAATTTTTATTCCCTGAAACCGTCGCCCTATTCCCAAGGCAAATTTAATCTAAATTGAATTGGAAGCTCGAACGAGGCGATCCTCGTGGTTGGGTCAAAGTAGCTGCGCGGTGCAGTTGGGACGGGACGGACAGGCAGACGCGCTCGAACACGCGTATCGCGTTACAGAGATGGATCAAAATAACAAAGCAGCCGAGCGTCGTCCGCGATAGCTGAGAGCGTCACGAGCAATTGGACGGGAATGAGCGAAGGTAAGAGAGGAGAACGGGGTTCTAGCGAGCCAAGGGGGTCAAGGGGGCCAAGGAGCGACGAGAGGGAATCGATCGTTCATTACCATAATTTGCGTACGAGTGCCACCTGGAAGGTTTCAGCCCCGTACAGCGGATCGATGCCTCGCATACCCCCTTTCCCTCGTCGATCCTCTTTCTCTAGCTACTTTCTCCCCCCAGCCACGGGGCCCTTCTGCCTTCCTTTCCCGAAGGCACGCCGACGACACTGTTCCTCCGGCCGAGAAAAACGAGTTCGCTGGAACTGTTGGAAGCGATCGCCCGGCGATCTCATCGAAGAATCGCTCGTCAGAGGTGGAATTCTCGACCCCTCCCCCCCACCCCCCACCCCCCGCCCCATGTTTTTTCTGCCCGTTCATTGAAACCTGGTAGAAATCGTATCGAACGCTTGCACGCGCCGATTAATCGTTTCTTTTCGCGGGCTTCTTGCCAGTGCTGCCGATGCTCGACGCGCGGGGCTAACTCTCCTCCGGTGGATGTGTAGTTAACGCAAAACGACGTCGTTTCCTATTGACGAATTTACGGCCGAGCGAGCAAAGCGTGCTGGCCGTCCAGCTGGCCGCCGCGCCGTTTGATAAGGAACTCGAACCATGCTATCGGGTTCCGTCGCTGAAAAGTTCGCTTTATCGAGGCCCCGATTGATTTACCGGCTAATCGAACGAATTTTAAATTCCTCCTCAGATTCCAGTGGCGATATGTCTCTCTCGAGAGAGTGGAAAAGATCGTCGAGCTTATATTGACTCGAGGTTGCCGTTACGCAACCTCGCTAATTTCCCCGATCGCGGCGGAAAGTCTCCACGGGGAATTTGCATATCGCGACTTAAAGGACGCGTTGCGTTCCAGAGAAAGCGCGACGTGTTATCGTGAACGCGCTCATTATCGGAGGACAGATGCGGTGCCGAGCGCCCGTTCCCCGGCTACCGTAATGTTGCATGTGGATAAGGGTTCGATCGCGGATATCATACGAAGGAATAATTAAAAGGTATCAGGCAGAAATTGGCACCGAAGATGGGCTGCAAAGAAGACATTATCGTTATCGATACGATAGCCTTAACTAAAGCTTCTTTAGAAATTTTTCGAGTACAAATAGATTATGATATCATGAAGCTGAAGCTATCCCCTGCTTAGAGTGTTTAGACGACGAAGGGGGTGAAAGCGTTTCCAATTTGGAGGATTGAGAAACTGGGGATATTTCCTTCGAAGGAGATTCTTAATCTAACAGGGATGTTATAGAAGCGATACGAGGAAACCTAAGTAGCTAGCAGAAATTTTTCGAACGGAGGATACGAAGAGGTCGATCCTGCGACGGCCAAGCCGCGGGCAATCTTTGATATTTTAATCCGTCTCTCGGTTCTAATACGTGACACGGTTCTTAAATGCGATACGACGTCTGGACGTGTGCGCTGTCTCGTGCCCGTTCCGCGCGTGAGGATTTCATATCAGCTCGATGCGTGTCCACGCGAGTAAACGTCGAACGTTATTTCGCGCGCGAAACCGTTCCGCGTCGCGTGTTCCGACCAAGGGAAATCGTGGCACGCGAGTGCCCGTATCTATTCGATATTCACAGAACAATGTAGTTATTTGTCCCCTTAATTGTCCGCCTATTCCGGCTCGCTGTGGCGTGAATATTCCATCGGCAGGAAATTCGCCCGGTAGCGATCGAAGCGCAGAGTCGAGGAACTGGTCAGAAACTAATGGGAACGTGGAAGGGTTGATGCTACCCTTTGGCTCCACCACGCGCATACAACCTAGAAGAAAGTTGACTGCGGTAATTTGCGAGACACGGAGCAGGTGACAAGTACATGCCTCCTCTATTCCCGGCAGTTGAAAAATTAACTAAAGAAACCAACGTGTGATTCGATACTTTCTATACAGACCGCCAATACCAAATACCAACGCGTTCTACAGCGATTATCCAACCGCGAGCCAATGAAAATCAAAGCCCGCTGAATGTTTAATTAAAGCGAACTCTCACCCAGGCCCCAGTCGACGGGGCTTCATGTGACTACACGAGACGCGACGCGTCTCTAGCGGACACGCGTGTATAGAGGCTCAGAGCACGAGCCTGCACGTTTAAGCGCGTTTTCTAGAGGCCTTTCCAGCGGTATATCAGCGATTTTTATCGCGGCCCGCCGCTAAACCTTTCGAAACGTCCGCCGCGTTGCGCGCAAGCGCCTTTTTCCATTTCGCCTCTATCGCGCTATTACCATTAACGCACTGGCGACCTTTCGATCGCCCAGGCGCACGCGCGATACGCAACTCCGGGCATGATAAGCCCCGCGGACCGATCGAATCACGTGGGCCTTTTTTCCTCGATACGAGTGAACGGTTCGTCAAACATGCAGGTGCACGTGTAAACGGTCGATCGACGTTAATTCCGTGATACTCCTTGACGTTGATACCTGGCCACTTTCCCGGGGAGCACGGAGCAGGCTGTCCGACGACGGCAGAACGATTTTCGGAGAAGTTAAAAGTGATTGAAACTGGTGTTGTAAGGATCTCTATTTATATCCCTGATTTTTCAATAATTCTCAAAGCTTCGACACGTGAAACGATCGGTAGGGGAGACCGGGGTAGGTTGTAACACGGGGTAGATTAGAACATAAGTAAAATATTTTGAACGACAAATCTGGTAACTCACAGCATGCGAGAGCTGATTGACGATACGTTATTAGCACCGTCGGTTTTTTAGTGACACAAACGAACGTTATGTATTCATTTTGTGGTTATAGCCCAGAATTTTAGTATTTAGAGCACGTAAGTAAATGTTGTCTTAGCACTTTTATTACAATTAATCGTCATTAGAAACCGTTTGAATTTTTGCTTCTTTGTCGCAAACGGATCAGTACACATTGGTTTATTATAATGTGTACGCGTTTTAGTAATTTGATGTTTAGTTTCTCGTTTGCTGACATAAAACGCAAAAATTCCAGCTCGGGGTAAATTGTAACATGTTACTACCTACTTACTCCGCTCTAGATGGTGATAAAACAGGAGTGCTATTTGCTGACATACCGGAAAAAGATGCTCTAGACGAACAACAGAACAGTCGAGAATCCAAAAAGTAGAAAAAAAGTATAAAAGGCAAAAGTAAAGAAAGCGAAGAAGATTTTGATAGAATCAGATGCATAAGCAATGATTGTTTAACTCATCTATATCAAATGTTTAATAATGCTCTGTGTTTTCATTTATATTTTTCAGAAATGTTTATTTGTATTCATATTTGTATTTAAATAAGTAAAACAGATGTGTTACAATTTACCCTGGACTGGAGCAGATTGTAACAAAGGTTCAGATTTATTTAAGATGTCTAAGTGTCCAAGATTTTGCCACGTACTTACACGCAATCAGTTCACCACATATGTAAGTAGGGTAAACCAACCAGTGAATTGCTGAATTGTTGAATTTATGGACCTTTGAGATTAATACTTGAATATATTTATGTATAACAACAAACCAACTGTTGAAATTGCATTTAACTTTATTTTTCTTCAAATTTCTATAAAAATAATTACTTATTCTTATTGCAATTTTAAAAAAAAACGATTAATGGTAAAAAACGGTAAATGACCGCATACTTTTAATAAGAATTGTACTTATTAATGTTTGCTTAATACGCGTAACTAAAAATATGGGATATTAAAAGTGCAACTACACTCCATTTATAAACATATAATATTTTTAAATTTATAATTGACATTTCTTTGCCCTATGGTCATTCACTGGTATGCGGTCAATTACTGGTTGGTTGACCCTAGTAAGTCACGCAAATTATTTCTTGATTGAGGAACACTTTCAAGAAAAAGCAGTGAAAACTTTTTTGTTACAATCTGCCCCGGTCTCCCCTGCGCGTACAGCGTCTGCGGAGAGTGGCTCGATCTCGGCAGAAAGCGGAGCTGGATGTTTCCGACATGCCGGGGTATTATAATTTGAAGCGAAGGAGGATGCTCAAACACCTCGCCCGCTTCGTTATCTATTCTACCCCGTCAATTTACCTGTCCCGACCCATTTTGCACGCCTCTTCCTTCATTCCGAGCACACCCTTCGCTATTTGTTTCTTTAACGGCCTTCTCCTCGGCTACCAACCATCGGCTTATCGCCGTATCAATCTATATGCGTATATACGTACACGCATTCGATACAATCTGCTTACCGATTGCATTACATCACGCTGACTTTTTGCCCCCTTACCCGTGACTATCTGATAAAGTGGATCGCTGGTCCTTATCCCCCGCGTGCCCTGCCAGAACGCTTCCACGGACGACGATGGGCAAAAGGGAGGAAAAGAGCGGAAATCCGTGCGATTACGTCGTTCCGTAAGATTCCAACATTCAGCGAGTGAATGTCGCGCTGATAAATCTGCGAGTGCGGTGATCCGACAACACTCGGGGACCATTATCAGCAAACGTGCGTTCGATTTGGCTAATCTCCCCTCGCATCCGCCTGCAACCCCTTGTTTGTCCACCGCGCAGAACCATCGAATTACTTCGCGCTTTTGCGCGGCGAAAGTGTACCTACCTATGTACACCGCGCTAAGTACGTGGATGGAATGGAAATCTGCCGTTCAGAGGGCCCTGCTGGCTTCTACCTTTTCAGGTCTAATGGAGATTGAGGATATTAATAAAACGTCCGGGGAAACGCTGAGCAGCAACGGGCGCTTTCGGGGGGGAGGAAGAACATTCCTACCATAAAATTGCGGCGCGACAACGGATGCAAATGAAAGACGGCGCTTATGGAATGTCATTGGCAATCGCGGCGCGCGGGCTATCAAATCGAAAAGCAAGAAGTAATTGCACCTCGTGTAGCTGCTTAGGGTAACGACACTCGTAACCCCTTTCAATTTTCCCTATCGATTCGGGGACAGTAATGGCGATCGATAACCGATATTACGATAATCGGTCCTCGGTATAGATCGAAGCTTAATTATACGCTGCTATTAAATTAACAAGCAGCAGGCCACTTTGGTCTGGACTTGACAAAACGAAAGGCTTTAAAAAGAGAATCTTAAATCCTCTCGTGGTGATTCCGCGCGAAATTGCGCTCGACCTCTTTGAATTAATCGGTTCGATGGGTCGTTTGCTCGAGAAGTTGCGCAGGTGCCGCGAGGGAGGGGGTGAATCGTAAAATCCCGCCGATTGTCACGGGGACCGTTTAATTGGCCTCGCGATCGCGCGATCGTTCCGGCGTTCCGTAACGTCGCCGACGATCATCGTTTTCCGCGGGCATTCCCCGTTTATGCGCGTAGATCGTAAGAACACTCGTTGCAATGATCGTCGCCATTCCGCGAGGAGTGTTCGCGTTAATGGTCCCGGGATTCGCTGGCACGCGATAATTAAGCCCGCTTCCACGGGACGCTCGGCGACGGCCCCGAAACGATTTTCCCAAGTGTGTTTCACACTCGGTAGGCCCGATCATCCTTAGCGCAAAAACAAGTGGATATGGGGTAAGGGGGAAATATTAATGTCGTCGGTAATGGGGAGACATATTCGACGAGCTGCTGGCTGAATGTGAACATGTATTCTGAGCTGCTGCCAGCACCCTATCGCCGATGGGTGCTCACGTGGAATTAAGAAACACATTATGAGGATAGAATGTGAATGAATTAAGAGTACTGTGTCCTCGATCCGATATGATCGTCTGCTGAAATCGACCGGGGCCCTTGTCGAGTGGAGAAAATTTAATAGGTAGGCATTCGGCTTTGGGAGCGGTCTATGGTGCGATTAGCACATACCTAGGTGGCGCCCCTGTTGGTTTCAGCATTTACAGAGTCCGAAAAAAAGTAGGGTAGGGTAGGGGTCTAGAGATATACGGTGCTATTTTGTATTAACTACAACTATTATGCTTTACTTTTACAAAGTTGTTGGTTAATAGTGTAATTTTTTGTTGAGTTATATCACAAAATGTGTGTTAATTCAAAAAGTTCATTAAGTACTTGGGGTAAAAAGTCCTTAATATTTTCTAACCAGCTTTTCGTGTGGCATAAAACAAACTAAGTAAAAAACTCTTTTGAAATCAACAAATATTTATTAAACCAATTTTGTTGGTATACAATTTTGAAAGGAAATACTGCGGCAATGTTTTTTTAATCAAAAGAATGAAAATACGGGACACAGATTCAACTTGAACAAAAAATTGCACAATAATCTTGACTCAACATAAAGATATAACTCTCTTTTAAGCACTTTGGCCTTATTTCTTAAACTCAAATTATGTTAATATAAAAAAAAACAAGGAAAAAGATAGATAATTTATGACTTTACTAATTAGTTTGCTTCAACAAAGACATTCACTCTTTTTGGTATACCGACATGACTTCTTTAACAAAAAATAAAAATATAAGTAAAAAAAAATATGTAAGGGTCTTTTTTCCCCAATATTAGTATCTCTATAGTTTCGCCGATATATAGGTTCGAAAATATTATCATTCAGAAATAAAGAATGTCATGTACTGTAGTTTACTTCAAATAACGCAACAAGTACCAACTACTTTTTTCACTTCTTGATGTACATAATGACAAAGGCGTCACGAAAGCCCAAAAACGACTGGCGACACTGCGGTCCTCCCCCATTACCCTTGCCATCAACATAGTTATGCAGCAATATTCAATCGATTGTTTACGAATGGAGATTTTGCATTCGGGACTTTTTACCCGCCGGACTTTTAGCCCCACTCTACTCTAACATAGGAGAATCGGCATTGGGGGAATTGGTAACGCGGATGGCTGTCAACGCAGATGATCCCCGAAGACCTTGGCTTCGAGTCCCATCGCCCAAGGCTCTCTTTTTCGCCTGCAAGTAAATCTTGTAAATTTTCTGATTATAAGTAGCCCATAACTCATGGTCAATGCTACGTGAAAAAGTGACAAGAAAGTGTGGGTGTCAGTGAAACTTCTAAAATCTAAATCGACGATGCCGAGAACCCTGACAAAACGCTACGAAGTCACATCTGAATACGGTAAGGCTTGAATGATAGATACCGGGTGTCGATCGTGTGCACACTCTCCATTTGCATCGAAACCAGCAGATAAAATCCGGATATCACTCACAATGAAGTTCATTTACTCCCGTTGCGTTCCTGCCAGCTGTATCAAATACGAGAACTTAGGTTGATCTAATAACCGCTGTCTGGAAAACATGTAGAAATCGAGATTTATGGTGGGGGATCGGTGAATTAGCATTCCCTGCTCCGTCGCGCGTTTCAATTACCCCGCGACTCTACTTTCGATCTAACCCTTAAATCACAGCCGCGGACGCTAAATAAGTCGATATCATCGTCGATACGTGGGTGAAATTTATCACGTGTCCGCTAGAATGCCACCGGTGCCACTGGTTCGGCAGAAAGTTCTCCCGCGGTCGGGCCGATAACGCGATAGGGGCAGCAAACGTAAAAGTAATTACGTAATATTTATATGTCATCGTTACGGCGGATATACGGCCGGCAGATAGAGTAAATATTCATATACTTTCCTATTAATTTAAACTATTCGCCCGGTTAAACCGCGGCGATAAGCGTACGGGACCAGTTTCTCGCCAGTGAAAATTTCCGTTAATTTAAGGATAAGCCTGTGAACAGCTCCGACTGTTACAATAAATCTGACGACTCTCGGGTGGTGGTTATTAATGGACGTAAATTAGTATTGATAGAGAACGACGAGTGCTTCCTAGAAGGATTTCGTTTAATTCTAATGATCGATACTAAGTAGGGTAGGGTGGGGCTAAAAGTCCCGTTTTTCGTATAAACCTATGTAAAATTTAGTACTAACAATCTAGAGATATGTGGTGTTATTTTGTATAAACTATAACTATTATGCTTCTCGTTCACGAAGTTCATTTGTTGATACTGTTATTTTTTGTTGAGTTATACCACAAAATGTTTGGCAATGCAAAATGTACTTGTTGTAAAAAACTCTTTTCAAATCAACAAATATATATTTTACCAATTCTGTTTGGTATACAATATTGAAAGGAAAGCATGACTTCTTTACCAAAAAATAAAAATATAAGTCAGAGGCTCACTTTGAACTAAAAACTAAAAAAAATCACTGAACTAAAACAAAAACGCTATTTAAAGACTTGGGCATCATTTTTTTATATTTTGACCATCTTATGAAAACAAATAATAAAATATATATTTTCAGTCTGAGGGACTTTTTGCCCCAATGGGACCTCTATACTTTCTGCGATATACATATACGTTAGAAAATATTATCATTCAGCAATAAACAATATCATGCACACATTACTAAAGTAACATACAATCTTAACGTACTTGGCTGATACGCTTTTAAACTGTGGTTAACTTCGTATAAAACAATAAAGACGACGTAAGTATGTCTTTTAGTTTTCGATACATAAAATAACAAAGGCGTCGTGTAATTCGCACGAACGTCCAGGAGCGACTGGTGACTCTGTGGTCACCTCCGTTTCTTCTCGCCTTTTACACATTATACTGCGAAACTCGATACATTGTTTAGGAATAGAGATTTTGAATTCGGGACTTTTTACCCGCCGGACTTTTAGCCCCACCCTACCCTACTTAGAGGGGTTCTCAGAAGATGTTACATGAATAATGTAACCGTGTAAATCTAAGATCCTTCTATTAAAGATTCCCGAAAATAGTTTCCATAAAAATTCGTTCTGAATTCATTTCATTCGAAAGCAGCTGATAAATCTGTCTAATTGGAAGCAGTCCGCAGCTAAATTGCCGACCCCCAGCCCTCTACGTTTCACTTTCCCTGGTCTAAGGCACCTACGCCAGGCTGGAGACGCAATTAGAGGCGCGCGAAAAGCAGCAGAGCCACGGTACGGTCGCTAAAATAAATTCACACCTCCTTCATTGGCAGAACGACCGTTTCCGCTAACGTTCCAGCGCAAAGAGGGTAATCGACCCGTTAAACCGCGGACTGGTCGCGTTCGTAGATCCAGGGTACGGCGGGACGATCGCCGATGGGTATCGTCGCCATTCCCACCGGGCAGATTTGTTTTAATGCTCGCCAGCGACTCGTCGATGGCTCGACTCCATTAAAAGCCTCCTGTACACGAACCTGGGCGTTCCCTTTCGTCCTTTTCACGCTGCTCCCCCGTCGTTCGCTCGAATTAAACGCGAAACCCAAGAGCAAAGCCACGCTATTACGAGCCGTACGCGCAGATTAAGCTGGATCACTAAATTCGCGCGAGTCTCTCTCGCGAGCCGTTATCGCGGCGTCTCCGATCCAAACTACGAAGCTCGTCGCGGGGACTGATAAATTAATAAAGGCCTCGTTGATTATGGGAATCGAGGCGACATGAGCAGATCCTGAAAAACCCTGCGACGCGTCCAGTAACGTTACTCTCCAGTTTACGTTTACATTCCGGCGGAGCTGGAGTCGCTGGGGGATGTAACAGGACGTCGAAACGCGTGTAAGCACCGATGGAAACGTATGGGAATCGAGGGGCCCTCGAATCCCCTGCTGAAAGTTAATGGAGTGCGCTCGGATCCCGGTAGATACATGGAAGATGCTCGATATTTACATTGCTTCATGCTGAGTCGCCTCAAGTTAAGATGATATCTGTATTTCTGTTCCTCGATTCGCGGACATGGATTCTCGGCACAATTCCCCGCGCAGACAACCATTACGATCTAATAAATGGGATGTCGGAGTGTACGGGATATTGCAAAAGTCACCGCGCACTTTGGTGAACGAGAGTCAATTTCAAGCGGACGTCTCTATGCGATGAACGAGCCCAGGATCAACCTCCCGTGCGCCGACACGCCGTAGAATTAATTGCAAGAAAAACAGCAACGAAAGTACCTACATACCTACGATACACAATATCTACATATTTATCAACGTCCTTCCATTTGTCTTCTCAATTCTCAATTCTCAATTCCCCACACACGAACGCCATGTACTCGTCATTTCATCTCTTATCGACGTTTATATCTTGCTTCCGCGCGGTGTGGCCCCGTTACCGTTCGAGCCCGCTGATAATTCCAGGTTTTCGCGCGCGAGGGCTCGGTGGGTGTCAGACGGTGCGCAAAAAAGGATCAATCACGTCCAGTTTCGCGTTTATCGGTCCCCGCTAGACGTCTTTCCCCCGTGAAATGTTGCCGCGCCGGGTGCAGCGGAACGCTCGTGTTATTCGGCGTGCCGGTAGTGAGAGTGTCGAATGCCGATCTTGTTCCCCTCGCGTTGTACGCGAAATCTTGATACGTCGAGCGGATCAGCCCGCTCCGCGTTCAACGCACCTGCGACGGGTATCCGGCAGCTCGAGCCTCCCCTCGATACCGCGGCCCCATCGGTTTTCCTTTTTTCCCACCTCGGCCGGCTTCGAAAGTCACTGTTTCACTTTTCAGATTACTACCGATCCGGGGAGCATTCGGCCGGAAAACGACACGCGAATTACGCAATTTCACGCGCCCGATAATCGCTCGTCCCGTCCAATCTCCTCCTCTCCCGCGGCCGCGGCGTTGCGCAACGGCCGCGCGATTAATTCGCGATACCTAGCTCCCTCGTGTAATTTCCGACGACTTTTCCCGCCGATTCTGTCCAGCCTTAAGTGCCCCGCCACGTGAAATTCGTTTCGAGCCATGAATATGCACGATACGGTCATTCGATCCGGAGATGTCTTCCTGCTTCTCCGCGAAAAACAAGCGCGTGGGGAACGTTCTGTAACGAGTGCACGGGCCACGATCTATAACTCGTGTATCTACGTAACATCGAGGACGAATCGAGCGCATAAAATCGATAGAATCGGCAAAAGTCTGCAGCTATCAACACACAAGCCTGCGACGAGCAAGTCTGAAACGCTTGGCCCGTGTGACCAATTTCCTCCGGCTGTTATCGCTACACGAAAAACTACCCTCACCCATCTCCCCTAGGTACAGCCATAAAACGACAGGAGCGTGCGCTTGCCGAGAATCGTCCGAGCGAGCTGCGTTATCCGTGCCCCCGGAACTCGTCTAAATTCCGTTTTATCTAAATCTCCGGGCGTTTCGGGAAAAAGACCATGCCGACGGTGGATCCCCCGATTTGAATTCGGCCCACGTACGGAACGGGGCCTCCCTCGAGCCCGACGCAGGCGCGTCCATCGAAATTGCGTCGTCGAAGAGGGAAGAAGCAAGGCGGGGGGGGGGGGGATGAAAGGGTACGAAAAAGGGGGCAGAAAAACCGCGATACATCTCCACTTGGCCGTAGGAAGAGTCCTGCGAGCGATCGGTTGATTCGACCGTAGCCCCGGTAAAGATTTTTCGACCGTGGCCAAAAAGGACGAGCGGAGAATTTAGTGGGACAACAACGACGCTCCAGAGGTGGGGGGCGGGGGGACGCGGGGACGGGGAGTAATAAAAGAGCTCGGTCTGACATTACTGTCGCTGCAGACGCGAGGGGATACTCGTTTACCCGGGGAATATCTGCGGTAGATCTCTCTTTCTCTGGCCGGCACCGGCCGAGATACGATTGCCGCGGGCCTCTTTTATTTACAACGACAATGACAAACGTAACGACAATTCACGGTTATACGCGGGGCCCCGGCCACGAACATAACGTGCTACGCCGTTTTTATGAAGCGCGGTAAGAATTCGAAAAGAGACCCGATAAATCGTCCGCAGCGCTTCAACCGCGACGCGCCGTATGTGTACGGACGATGTATGTAATCCTTGCTCGTCTCGTGTCCGCTCGACTTCGTAATCCTTCGTCCGTCCTTTTTTCCCCATCTCGGTGCTCCTTTTTCATTTGGCTTTTTTTCGGTCTGGTATTTGTTGCGGCCGGCTATCGTTATGGTAATACAGTCGTACGAAGTAGCGGGGCGGCTCGAAGCAGCGTTTCGAAAAGAGCCACTCGATGCTGCGATACAGTATTTTCATTGAGAAACAGTTCCACTGTCGAGGGATATGGAAAGGGGATGCTTGGCGAGGTGTGTGGAGGACAGGGATGGCCACGGATCGATTATTTCGTAGATGTAATGCTTGTCTGGATAAGTGGCACTTGTGCCTATTTAGAAAAATTGCTGATCGTAACACACTCGATTGAACAGTAATACCTGCTGCAGCGTTCCCATGTGGCGCGTCTGACTAGTAACGCGCACCTACTACTTACGCCTCGCGGACCAGCCTAAAATAATTCCCCATTTAACGTGAAAGCGACTCGTCTACTTCTAAAGACACGTTAAAACTGCAATTTTACTGGCTGCCTCGCATTTCCACTCTATCGCTCGATTTTTCACCGCTCTCCGATATCAAAGTACATAGAATACGGGTAAAAAATACGCAAGTGTCGGGCTGATTACGAAAATGCATTTGCAATTTCATTAACCGGTGTAATGGCACTCGATCGATCGGAATGCAAAGTCGGCGCTTAAAGCGAGCAAAATTTTGCACGATAAAAAACGAACGATTCAATTAATGCAGGAAGTATCGGCGATCGGTTAATGAAACCTGATCGAACGATACCTAGATTTTTACATAACGTACGTCTGCAACTTTCTATCTAGCGAAACTTACACGCTTAGCTACACTTTTCAACTATTCCACTTATAGGGAGGAAAAGTCGATAACGGTTTTCCGATCTCCGAATGGAATCTAGCTGAACGTCGCGCGAAATTGTGGGCTCAGCCGGACCCACGGTTACCAATTAACAATGGCTCCGCTTGATTATCGAACGTAAACACTCACTGGAAGTTGCAGAAATTTCGTCAAAGAGCCTGCCAGCTACTTAATACATTGTTGCCGCTTCGTTAACGATACTGGTTCGAGCTAATCGGATTTTACCCGATTAACAGTACCACCACGCTCTTCGCCGTATTTTTCTTCTGCCCCACCCTCTCGCCCCTTTCTTCGTTTCCCTGCTCGCCGTACCCTTCGCGCCGCCGCGTCCCCCCGTTCTGTTTTTCCCTTTTCTCTCCGGCCGCTGCAAGAAGCGCTCTCTCGATCAGGCTCGTTATAGCCGCGGGATCGGGCCCGACTTCGGATCGCTTATGGGCGTAACACGCCCGATCGACCAGCATGGAAAAATGGTCGTCGACGACGAGTCCGGTCGTGAAACTATCTCTCATTTGCGAACCACGTGCTCGCGAGAGAGGCGCGACTTAGTTAAAACAGCCGAGCGAAGACAAAGTGAAACTCGCGAGGCGACCTGGCAGGGAAAAATATATAACGCGGGCCGTTGGCGCGCAGGGGAAAAAACCGCGGGTCGGGCAAGAAGCCGGAGATCCGCGTTTTCCACGCCCGAGGTTCTGCTGAAACGGGCGAATTCGATCATTACGGACGTGATCCGAGTGGCATCGAGCCTCGATGAAAGCGTTTTCATTAAATTCGATCGGACTTGCCGGGGACACGCCAGGATCTCACGGGCGTCGCCTTCGAGAAGCTTATCGTCGGGAATGGCCTCCTTCGGGAGAGACGGGAACAGTTTTATAGGCGGAGGGAAGCCTTTGTATCTAAGTAGATTTCGAGGATTTAGATCCCAAAATTGGGCAATTAGAATTCTCTCGTGGATCTAATTCTACCTCGCAGAAGCTTGTTTTTATTCAGGGAAATGATGGCGAAGTTTTCATTGGCAAATAGTCTTCGAGGCAGCGAATGAATTCGACTGGACACGATCTACATACCCTGAGGCAAAGTTTGGAAACCAACGGAGGCTCGGGTTTTACGCAGCGTGTGTTCGACCTAATCGACATCATCGAGATAGTTAGCGGTGACATTGCAGTGAAACTTTCGACGAGTTTCCATCGGGGAAAAAAGATCAGGGGTAATGGAGATCAGCGTTTTCCACGCCCGAGGTTGTTCTCCCGGAGTGAATTATTCGTGCCAGAAACGACGATATATCCGTCTAGACTAGCGGCTATCTCTTTGCGCGGCAACCGAACGCGCTGCACGGAAGGTCGTGGCTGTTTCACCGCGCCTCTCGATTAGCGGATCGCTTCGATAAAATCAAATATCGCTCGGTCTTACACTAACGGTAACGGGTTTCGTGCGATGTATGGAGAGGTCCCTGGCGCCACGTTTATTGCGCCAGATTTGCATATCGTGCGAATTGAAGGACTACCGGCACACGGCACGGAGAATCAAAGCCAGCTCCGTAGATAAGAAGCAGAAGCCCCGATACGGCAGTATACTGTTAGGAACACAATCAAGTGTAATCGACAAGTGATCCCTGTACCGCGAATAGGGTAAATCCGGGAGACGCGGTCGGGCCGGAGAGTTGGTCGAGTCGCTATATTTCAGACTCTATACGTAAAAATGCGTTAAAGTGCAGACCAGTTACTTCTCTAGAAGCCAAACAATTGAATGAATACCGTCGTTTCGCTTTCTTCTGTGTTTTTCTGGATTTATAGGCGTTAAAAGGTAAATTGAGGTTACATTTACTCTCTTTTGTCAAACAGCGGTGTACAGAATCGTATTTAAAATATCTTTCTAAGTTTATTTTCGTTTAATGTTTGGGATAATAAGATAGTAGAGAGATATTGAGGCACAATGCAGCCAAAGTATTTGGTCATATTAACTCTTTCTCTCAATGCTAACGAGAAGTTAACGTTCTTTATTTGTTTAACCTAAACAAATTAAATATCAATGAATGTGTAGTTGTATTCAATCATAAATAATTTTGCTTTATCCTTTGTTAATTTTCCATGAATTATTATGTGAGTGGTCTCTGCCAACGACGAAAACCATTTTTCCCGGCACCTCGGGAAAGATGGTCAGATGTCATGACTTCAGTTTTCAACTCAATTTACAGTAAATATTATCTTAAAATAAATATTCACCAGTTTTTCTGAATCAACATAAAATTCTGAAAATATAGGTTTGTTCTGATAAAATAAGTAATTTCTATATTAGTTTTAATAGCCATTCTATATTAGGTCGATCGCGTCTCCCGGATTTACCCTATGTTCCCATTTAGCTACTTAGTAGCCCTACGACAGCAAAGTTCTTTTCTAACACACGAGGCTCAAGTTGCACGGTGCAACCCCCGTCTAAAGGTGGAATCTGACGGCACGTGAATCGGCGAGCTTGTTCGGCTCGCCCAGGTTCGGCGAGTCGGCTTGGCGAGCGTGACTCGGCGATCCATGAGTATTCTCACGGCGCGTGGATCGGCGAGCTTGCTCGGCTCGGCGAGGTTCGCAAGGATCACGCGCGCAAAGATCGTCGATTCACGTGCCGCTGAGATTCCACCTTAAAGCAACCGAATCGCCCGGCAGTGCCTATCGCGCAAAGCCCATTCATCCAGCGCGTGGAGCATAAACAACAACAGAAAATATCGGTCAGTCACACCGGAGCATCGCGCTACCGTCGCGAAACCAGAAAGACGGCGAGCCGAGTAGCCGGTACCCGACGTCCTCGAGCTCACCCCCGGAAGAGTCTGAGCGAAAGAATCACCCTTTCCTCCGGGCTAAGCTACCCCCTACCCTCTCCGGCCTCGCTGCCCCTACTCCCTCCCGCCGGTCCGTAGCGTAGAAAAGTAAAGGATGGTGGGGAAAGGACGCAATCGCGACACGGTAAACGTCCCCGGCAGCAACGGAGTCACGCACTCACGGCTCACGGCTCACGCACCTAGCCGAGGAGGTGGTAAGGTGGCACGTAGAAAGGACGAGGAGGGAGGTGGACGCGACACGGGCGGGAGAAGGACGGGCGCAGCTAGGGTAGCCGAGGGTGGGAAAGAGAGACGTCTATGGGACCGAAGCTACCAGTGGTCTACGGGCGACACGCGGGGGTAATCCGTGGACGCGTGTGTGCGACGAGCCCGCGCAGGTAGAAACGCGCGCGCGAGAGAGTGCCGCTATCAGGCACACGTATGGCGGTGTCGCGACTCCTGGTGAGCTGGAGTGAGACACGGCTAGCCGCGAGAGTGGGGAGAGAGGCGGGTCTCGGCACACGCAGCGCTGGAACCGGGCCCCGCTCGGCTGCGTGTGCGTGAGTAAGACCGCGAGCGGACACGCGCGCGCGCTCTCGCTCTCACGTGCGCAGGGAGAGAGAGAGGCACGGGTCGGCGGCGTGTCTCTCGCCTACGGGACACACGGGTAAAGCTCACACTTACCTGACAAGATGTAAGTTCAGAAACTGGAAGGTGCCACTCTTCTGCACAGTCCAATACAAGACACCGAACCGGATAGTTCGTCCCGAAAATTAGTCGTCGCGACGATCAACGCAGACGGTGCACGCCCGTCGACCGCAACAGGATAAAAGCCGGTGGGGCCGCGGAGGGTGGAGGTGGCGGCGAGAGTCCTTAGAGGAAGTCAGTGCGCGCACGAGGGAAGAGACGGAGACGGAGACGGAGACGGAGACGGAGACGGCGGTGGAATAAGAGCAAAGGGAAACGCGGGGGAGACAAGGACGCTTGGACGGTGCACAGCGCGGAGCGAGTGCGCCGAGGTTAAGACGGAGGAAGGGTAGAGAAGCTGGAGGTGGAAGAGGACGAGACAGAGGAGGAGGAGGTGGAGGTGGAGGTGGAGGTATCGCGCGGCAACGAACGAGGAGGTGGAGGAAGGAGAGGAAAGGTGGAGGATGAGAATGAGGCAGGAGGCGGAGGCACGATAACGAAATAAGCAGAGATACGTGAAAACGTATCGGGACACGGGAGAGCGACGGCGTGGAGGAAGAAAACGTCGTCGCGGCTACGCGGCGTGCACGATCCATCTCCAAACACCCGGCGGGCGAAGTAAAAAGGAGGCATACCTGTACACCTTCGTCGGTGGCCGCGCCAAAAACTCGCGCGTTCCATTTTTCGCGATTTCCAACGGCGGGAAAACGCGACGCGGCCGCGTACCAAGGTCTTGCCACCGGTCCGATACGCGAGTGGCGCTCACATCTGTTTCGATACGTCTCCGCCGATAATCGAATCGATAGACCGCGCTCCCGTCGCAGCCTACGTTCAGTCCGATGCTTGTCGCGCGTTGATCGCAAACGTCACCGGGCACTCGAGCTTTTTCCGCACGCTACAATAAGTTCCACGATGGTGTTCGGCCGTTCATCCGTGCTGTCTGCGACGAGGGCGAAGACGGAGACAACGAGGATCGTCGAGAGGCATCGCATACGTGTCGGATGATTATCATATTAATGGCACCCATGCCGCGGTGAACTCGGCCAGCCGTTTCACACGACAGTCGACGAGGTGAAGCTCGGTCGGGCGGGAGCTTTCGACAATCCGTCGCCGATCGATTATCGAGTGCCGCTTGACAGCCAGTGATCGAGCAGGAACGGAGAGGACAGTACTTCGGTGCCGCGAGAGTGTCGTTCGAAGGGAACAGTGACAGAAAAATACCTCCAGCAACGGTGTATTTACGAAACCAAGCCAGTCAGCACGGGCCGTGTGTGTGTGCGCGCGTGTATAATACATTCTTCGATCGACGATTGGAAACCGCGAGTAACCGAACGTTCCATTAGCCCGTGGAGTATGTTCCGCCAGGATAAACCATCTAGATCTCCATCTGCTCTCGTCCAATGACTATCCCCGGTCGCTGACATCGCACAGAAAAAGAGTACAACCGTGAGTTTTATTATTCCTCAAGCTTAAATCCGATTACAATCTCGCGAATACGAGCGAGACGCGCGTCAAAGCCAATAGGGCCGGCATTTATCATTCGACACTACTCCGGGAATTCGCTTTACCGACGTCCGTTGTCTGTTTACGCGCTAATGATTTTGGCGCGAACGGCAATTCGTGCTACGGCTATCGTGTTTCCACATTGCCCTTGGAGCGGGGAGTCATCTTTTTTTTTCGTTCTGTCTCCGCGGCACGGTGTTTTCGAGCGTGAGCCCGTGTGTCAGGGTCGTAAAGTCGTCCCGCGACGAAGTTTTCATCGAGATTCTTACGGACACTTTTGTTTTTTCATTTTTTTTTGTTATACCGGGCGGGTTAGACGCTAAAAAGGACCACGGTCGCTACTTACCGTTCTCTGTTTTCGAGTCGAGTTTCCGTGCAGGCTTCGTGCCTAAACCGATCTCGCGCGAATGGAGGAAAGTCGTCGCCGGACCGAGGGCAGTTTCTACGTGACAGTTTTAAAGAAACGTCTCGTATCTCGCGAGCAAAAATACCGTCGCGCCTTCGCGAGAAGATAAAGCGTGCGATTTATGCGAATGGCATAGAGCGCGGAGGACGGCGATGACGCGATCGGTTTTTTTCTTCTTTTTATTTTTAGTCGATTAGGCTATCCGATGGACAGTATCGTAAATTATCGTTGAGGCGCGTCGAAATTTACACGCCGATGGAGCATCGCCGTTCTCGACGCGGCGCGGTACGCTCGTTCGTGGAATCTAGCGATTCCCGCTCGTTTCTTCCAATGGGATGCCTCGTCGACGTTCATGTATTATTGATTGATTCGCGATGGTCAACGGTACCCGTGCTAACCGTCCCTTGAACTCCCGAGCATTTTTGCGGTATTCGGGAGTCGCGGTTGCATGCGTTCCCACGACGACCACGCGAAACGCCTGGCGCAATGAAAAATCGAAATTATCGGCGACTTGCGTCGTCTTGTACTTCCGCTTCGGCAGTATCGATTTATTATCAGCTTTCATATCGGAGGTGCGTTTTATAGGACAAGACGTTCGTTTCGTTAGATATTATTTAAGTTCAGAACGTCGGGAAAAGAGCTTCTATGATCGGAACGACCGAAGAATGACGAGTTCTCAGAGTTGCTTTCGCTAGGGCCCGCTCGTTTTCTCCTTACCAGTCGCATTATCCCAGTTACGTTCGCGGCCACAGTGCCGAGGCACCCTGTATTTTATTCAGCTCGGCGCAGCGCATGTTTTGTACTTGGCCAAAGGTCGCCGAGACGTTCCGAAATACCTTCGTCGCTCCTCGCGATGACCCTTCGCTGGGCTGTTGCCCGGCTTATGCAGAGTCCCGCACAAAACAGAAAGCCGAAATGGGGTCTGAATTTCCCATGGGTAGCGCCTAATTATGTCCATGGGACACTCGTTCCATTATGGTACACGCATTGAGCATTTGCTAGTTACCCCTTTTATGCTAAGTGAGAGGAGAGCCAGTGGATGACCCTTCGGAATGGGTGACCGCTCCTGGACGGTCTGGCCTGCCGGACACTTTCCTGACCATCCCTGTACCCACGAAGACCCACAGGTTCCACTCTGTCTCTCCCCCTATAGGGTGTCTTCTAAATATACCTAACACGTCGTCGCAGCTGGTCGAGCGCAATGCACTATCGGAAACAGTGTTGTTGTTAAAAAGTTGTTGCAAGTGTTGAGTAATAGGTATGTGAAGCAAAGGGAACTAAATAAATAAATAAATAAATAAATAAATATATACTGTCTACAAAAAATTTCTTTTTTTTCTACGAAGCTCGATTTTATAGTAGATCTTCTCCAAATCTGAGTGGCTTAAATATTATTATTAAAAGAGGAATCGTCCGCCCCAGCGTTCTTTTGAATTGTCTTCACTTTCACGATTGCTGGATTGGCAAATATTCTACAACAAATCTTCGGCATTCTATAATTCTATAATTAGCTTTAATTCGAAGACTCGTCGTCCCGGTAATTGGAACGCGTTACAAGCCACGGGTCGATAAACTGTTCCCACTGCAATTAAATCTCACAGTTACAAGAGGCTCGGAATAATTCGCGATCGAGTGGGAAACGAGTCCGATGGATCGTGCATGCCGGAGACTTCGGGCGAGCGTTAATGGGCCACCCTGTATGCAGGGAAACGCGCGAGGTCCCACAAGTCCGCAAACGTCCGTTGAAGCTCCATCGTTGCAGCCAAGGAGGGGGGGGGAAAAAACAATAATTCGTGATTCCGCTGCGGGGACACGTACTTGGATCGAATCCTGCAAAGGGCCCCGCCGTTCGACCAGGACGATCGCAAACTGCCACCGTTTAATCGACAATTAGCTTCGATAGGGCCGATCGACGGCATCGCGAAACCCTTGGGATAATCGTTTGCCCCCGCGCGTTCTCGTGAGCCTCGTGGACACTTAATGGAGCTATAAAACCGTATTAAGATCGAGGCTACTCGTTGCTGGTCGGCTGTTCGAATTGCGCAAGGAAATAGAGCAGAATCGAAGCCGCTGGCGGACTGTTATTAGCGACAGTCGAAGCGACACGTGTGCGATGGAATTAGGTGGGCTGGCGCGATAACGCGCTGAAAAAAATCGGCCTTGTTGCAACGAGATCGCCGGCCGTTCCATTCTTGGAACCGCGTGCATCGCGATAATCGAGTTGGGAGACGCTCGACGTGGAAATTCCGCTTCTAGTCGTAGGGGTTCAGGCTTTCAGTACCTGCTTGCATAGGGGAGGGTAGTGGTGAGGCTTGCTGAATAGGGGAGCGAGTGGTTCTGTGAGAATGGACGGATTGCAATTTCGGAGACGTGTCTACTTACCAATTTACATTTAACTTCGCAGTCCAAGCAATTACATCTTTTGTACATCTTTTGTACATCTTTTCCACTGGCAGTCCTTTCTAATTGAGCCTAATTATGCAGAAAGCTACCAACCCTCACAATAAAAAAAAAAAATAGTTAAACGCAGTACCTATGGATTCCAAAATTGTACCTATGATCTTTATTTTGCAAAAACAGCCAACCTATAGAATTATTAAAATTACCAAGCCGTAGTTTCATTTTAGGTTCAAAAACAGAAGCTACAGAAAATTTCAAATAATATTAATTACACTTCTCACTATTATATAACCCATTAGAAACATTATACAAACAATAACAAGAAATAAAATACATCCAATGGAAATAAAGCTACTTTTCCTTACAAATTACAATCTTCAAACTAAATCTTCTCATTTTCAGATTATTGAGGGTTGGTAGCTTTCTGCACAAGTAGGCCCAATTACAAATTCTTTTCGCACTTTACAGTCGTATCTTCTTACATTTAATCTTCAATTGGCTGCTTTGGAGGGTTGCCCGCCTAAGTGGCAACGCTGTAAATAATCCGCGACATTGTGAGCAAAAGAACGGGCCAGCTACCGGCAATCGGCCGCAGACTGTAGTCAGACGTTCGTAATCAGTTGGGCAGTCGGCGGTTATCGTGGGGTTTAAAACCGTCGTGCCGCGAGAGCAGCACGCGGTAAAGGGAAGATACAGTAATTAACGCGGCGGGCGGATAGAGTCGGAGCGGGCCTGCCGCGGCGCGGCGCGAGCATCCACTTCTTTATCAGGCCCGATGATAATAACAATAATAAACGGTCAGACGTATAAATTGTGCCGCCGCGGGTTTTACGGCGTGCTAATTAACCGCGTTCACCGTGCTGGATAAAACCGTTGAATTATTACAATGGGGGCCACAGCCCGCGGTTACGCGAAAGCTAGCTCGCGAGGAGCCCACCGGCCAGTCTGGGCATCTGCGAGGGATCGAGACGGATGATGAGAAAAATCCAGAGGGATAATCGCCGTTACGTTGATTCGGTGATAGGGCGAAACGTTCGCGTTTTCCCGCGGAATCGCGTGACGAGTCCGATCTGCGCGCGTACCTATGTATATCGTAGTACTCCCCGCGTGGTAAGCGAGGAAACGATATCCCCGGCGAAAAAAGAGAAACGATATTTACGCGCATCGTGCTAGGAGACGGAGAATCGAAGCCGAACGGGCTGCCTCGCCGAGGGAATCACGCGAAACCGCGTAATAACCGAGGGATTAACGGATATCCGTGTTTAAGTTGTCAGGACACTCGTTCCGGCGAGTGACACGACAGGAACATGTCGTAATGACAAAGGATCGGTTTCTTCAACCCCTTCGGGATCCGTGTGGGTCACGCGATGGACCCACCGGCGGCGGCCGGGCCTGATTTGCCTTGACGCAGCACGGCGTTCGCGGATGCCAAAACCGCTTGGAAATAATGGTGGGAAACGTAATATTCCGAGACCACCCCTGTCTCGCTGAAACTTGTTTCGTCGCTCGGTGGATTGGACGAGATAATTAAGTCGGATCTCTGAGTGATTGAGGGGAATGAAAACGTCCAGATAATTTGGAGGAGTGGCGACTGTAGCGCAAATTAACCTCCAATCGTTTATAATCGCAATGCTGTACATAGGGGAGACCGGGGCAAAGTGAGACGAAAAAAGTTTCAAGTCGAATAAAACTTTTCCCTTTCAATAAAAGTGTGTGGAAATAGATTTATAATAATTATAATAGTTATTTATAATTTGGAGTTAAAATAACACATTTAAGACTCATTTATCCAAAAAGTTAAATTGAAAAGAAAACCAATTGGAAGTCTCTAAAACTTCATTTTTAATTTTTTAAATGAATTTCCATTTTTCGATATCTGAATGTGCATAATTATCATTGTGGTATTACTCACATTTATTACGTCACCAAAATTTGTAAATATATTCTATTGTTAAGGAATAAATTAAGAAAGCTCATTTTACCCCGAGGTTCACTTTGCCCCGGTCTCCCCTTGGTAAATTCTTAGATACCGATTCGTCTTATTTAAGTAACTACTTACGTCTGTAGATGATCCTCTAGGTAGGATATAACGAATTGTACCTACCTACGCGTAACTTCAATCGCAACGGGTGGAAAAGTATTCTGTCCCTCGATAGTAAAGTATAATAAAGGCACCGCGAAAGATATTAAGTATGTGCATAGCCTCTGACATGGATAGAAATTAGTGTAATTTTTACTGGGACGTGCGTCCGATTCCGATATCCAAATTAACGTGTCCTTTTGCGTGCCAGCAGCAAATTGGACGGGGCTTGCCCCCTTTCTCTCCGAACCCTGTTTTCTCTTTATCCGTTCGCCCGTGAGACAGTCGCCAATTTGATTTGCGTTAATAACACGATCGTTAGCCCACTGAGAGGCCCGAGCCGCGGGGTTGCGCCGCGTTCTCCTCTGCCACAATGCCAATAATGGTGCGGCGTTCTCGCTGAATGGCCGCGAAGGGGGTAAAAAGAGCCGCGAGGTAAAAGCACACCCGTCGCGTATTGTCGAAGCACTCGCTGCTCACTGGGACCGTTCCTCTTTCTTCTTCCCCCACGCCTCCGTGCGGATATTTTGTTGCTATTCTTTCGGGGACTAGGACACGGCCGAGGAAACTACGGTGGCATCTCTATTATTCGACTGTGGAGTCACACGAAAGCTTCCACATGCGAGCTCTCGCGCGACGAAACAATGGTCCGCCTGCTGGGGTTGAATGTTTCTTTAAACTCCTTAATTGGCACTCGTCCCTCGCGATAACGTCCTCGGAACCCGAGCGTATTTTTCAACGTAGGAGACAAAATTTCCGACAATTTGAATATCAGAGTGTTACCAGCGAATACAACGTCCAGTCGATTGAACATCGTGGCGTCCCCGGGGAAATATATTAGAGTCTGTTACTTAGTATGAGCAAAAAGTGTGCATCCAGGAGATAAATGACGCGGCGTCTAAAAATTCTCGCTGCAGGAATCCCGTATCGCGCCGGTCCGATCGCCTAAATGTCGAAATTATACCGAGCTGGCGAAAAAACGGAATGCAACGAAAAAGAAGAGCAGGCAGAAAGAAACGGCGAGAGGAAAGTGGCAGGAGCGATTGAGCCTGGCGGGCAGCACGAAAATCCTGCGGAGTGTTTCGGGCGTATGAGTCATTTTATTTATTTATTTATTTAATTTAACGGGACTAAGCCCAGTATATAAAACAGGCAGTATAATGTCATAGTGTACAGACGACAGAAACAATATTAAAAACAAAAACAAAAACAGGAATAGGTACACGAAGGCGATCACCCCCAAACCTTTCATAACGGCGTACGAAAAGTGGAGACCACTGAACGTTTAAAAGCCTCGGTAGAGGTGTCAAAGAAGCTAATACTCTCATCTGCATCATTCCTGCTGAAACATATTCTAGACATAGGGATCCTCAGAGGAAGATTAGTTCTGTAAAATTTGACCTGAAACAGCGGGCAATTGCGCAACGGCCAACTTTAATAACTCTTACCAGTGGCGGATTTAAGGAAAAAGGCCCAGGTGGCAAACGTTGAGGGGCCCATTATTTCGGGAAAATGAATAGGTAGTTTACTAAAAGGGGGTAAATGTACAGAAAAGTATAGAAAAAATGTGCTTGGATAAAATCATAATTTATTTTTCAAGACAGGGCCCTAGGGGGGGCCTTCTGAGCGGGCCCATTTTTCGAGAAACTAAAGCGGTAGTTTACTGAAAACGGGCTCAGCGCAATAATACAGACAAAATATAGTTTGGATAAAATCATATTTTTTTTTAAAGATAGGACCCTAGTGGGGTCTTCCGAGCTGGGGCCCAGGTGGCAACTGCTCATCGGCCGCCCTGTTAAATCCGCCACTGACTCTTACCATAATAGGTAAAGTCTAAAATCTGCGTTCGTATATACGTTATATTACATCTTACAGTAAGCTCCATTCATCATTCGAGTTCGCACAAATGAGTCTGAAACAGCCGGCGTAATCAGCCACAGAGAATCCCAATGTCCCGAGTAATCCCTGAACGCGCGATACACCTCCCATCCATTCATTACGTTATCGCACGCGAATCGTCCAACGAATTACCATATCATCCGCGACATCGCGACGGACGCGAGATCGCCCCGCAGCGAGAAGGGGCGGCGGGGCGCAGAAGGACGGGGAGGGAAACGCTCCCCGTGCTCGCGGACATCCGTTCGCGATACTGTCACGCTAATTACCTCGTCTGCCTTGTCGCATCGGTCCCGGGAGTTGCGTTAATATCGTCGTTCGGTCCTCTGTCGCGTCCGCGGGACGCCATTTGCCGCGTCGCCTCGCCTCCCCTTCGCCCTCGGCGGGCCTTTCTCGCGAGCAGAGGAGAATAATCGTGGTACCTTTTGCCGCGTCTCCGCTTACCTGCCGCGAAGAGTCCCCCCCCCCCCTTGCCCCTACAGTGGTGGTGGTTATCACCTCGACGGAGAGAAGACACACGAAGCGGTGGAAGGGACCTGCTGGACGAAGGATAAATTCGCGCGAGAGGATGGGACCGTTAGGCGGCCGAAGAACACGCGCCCGGTGTTGAGAAACTGCAGAAATTCGTGTCTTCCTTTCTGCTCCCCGGCCCCCCCCCCCTCCACCCCTGCCCCGAGGGGGAAGCGTAAAAATCTTCTTAACGGCGAGCAATTTGTCTCGTGGAAGATTTCTCGCGAGGAGGAGGCGGAGTGCGCGCATTCCCGCGGGAAAGTCTTCTTCATCGACGCTGCGAAATGGCAAACTCTGTCCCGCGGCTTGTTCGAGCCCGTGGATATTGATGAACCACGTCCGTGGAGAGATACGCGAATGGGCGCCATCCGCGTGCTCGTTGCCGGTGTCTTGGGTAAAGATTGTATCGGTTTTAATACGCCGTAAATGGGATAGAGGGTAATCGCAATTATAGGCAATAATTGAAACCATTGATCTAGATTCTAGATAGTAGATGCCTATTCAGCCTGCGCGCCGAAAAATGGAGCCACGTTAATCTCAGATCAAAGAACTACCTACTCTCTACCTACTCGTGTCTAGGCAGACACTAATACCACCATGGTTCCAGCAAGATTCCTAAGGAAATGTTCCCTAGAAACACGGAGACACGTGTGAAAGTCCAACTCCACCCGATCCAGGGATTAATCGAGGATAATGTTCGGTGTGTTTGAACTGGCTGGGGACAGGGATAGGGGAATCGCGTGTCGATCCCGGCAATAAATTATTACGTGGAGCGATAAGTGGAGCCGAAAGTTAACGAGCAGAGAGGAGCCCACGGTTTCATCGGTGAACGACGCTCTCGACCGCCGATAAGGCGTATCAGATGATCCCGTGGCGGGAAGCGGAAGGCGCGGTGCGATCGAAGATGAGGAACGCTCGATAATTATAATCGACCCTGTTCTCGAAGCAGAGGAGCAAGAACGGAGTGGAGCACGCGGGCGAGATGAACCGTTAACCGGTGCCAGGGCACGCACCGCCAGATATACTGCAAATTGATAGTTTTTCTGTTGCGCGCCGGCCGAAAGAAGAGGGCCGCGTTAACGAGGAATGATTTGTCGAGCGGCGGAAGCTGGCCCGGGGCTAAGGGACGATCGAGATACACCGCGAGAGCGCAACCCCCTTTCCGCCTCCAACTCCCAGCCGGCTGATTTCTTCCAGATCGGCATCGGGCAGCATCGAGGATCGTATCTGAACCGCGCTGGATGTGCTCCGGGTCTTTACGAGCGGCTCGATAAATAATAACATCACTCGTAAATAGAATGGAATCGCGGGGGCGTGGGCGGCTGTAGGCAATAGGGGGCAATGAACAGCGAGCTGGGCCTCGTGGTGTAGCATTTAAAGGAGTTTCCGTGAGAGAACCCCCCTTTTGGGCATTTCTAAATAGTGTCCTCGGTTCTGTGAGATTTCCGTGGTTCACATTAATTCAGCTCGGCACACGATTTCCAGAACCTACAACTGAATAGAGTCAAAGCGAGGGAGATGTCTTCAAATTACATTCCATTTATCAGAGACAATCATAGTATTACTCTCAAATTCGATATGTTAAATATTCCACCCCTAGTGGCAACCACTTAATCTTCAATTAATTCCTCCAACGATCGTTGTACCAAACGCCCGTTTCCCCGGGCGTTTCTTCTTCGTCGCAAAGAACACATCGCACTCGCTACGCCAGAAAAGTAACGCCCCGCCCCTGGACACCCTGGTCACCCTGGTTTCGATCCTGCCGGGTGGAACGAACCCGTGGAAGAGGAGAGAAACGGCGGCCTCGCGCGATGATGTATCGGCCGTGGAATCGAGCTAATGGAAGGTCGCCATAGGGAGATTAGTTAACGGGCCACGGATGTGTATTCGGGATCATAATGCTTCGCTGGCTACGAACTGGTTTCTGATGCACACGGAGAGCAGGCCCCGGGGACCGCGACGGCCAGAAACCAGAGCACTCGCGCTCCTAGGAGAGAGAATATTCATACCGCTAAGCGGATAATTCAGACCGCGCTGTTTATTGCGACCGGCTTGAATTGAATTACGCCGGCGCGACGCGTTACATGGGAATTGAAATATTTGATTAGCAGCGGCGACGTATCTCAGCCACGACGCCGGTGATTCCAATGCCCGCACATGCGAGCCAGTTCGAAGTCAACGCGCTCCCTCTGCTTATGGCTTATGGGCGCGCTCAATCTTCGCTCCGAGCACTCCTCTCGGAGGATATCTGTATCTTCGGTGTCTGACGAAACTTGGAAACAGGCACAGGGTAGACATAGGGCGGATCGGATCAGAATAAGAATTTAATCCATATTTCTTAAATCGCGATAGAAATGAGCATTCCGATCGTTCGTAGTAGTTCCCCTCTCCCCCGCACCTACCGCAATAGCCCGTCAATTATTTTAAGTCATTGTTCGGAGCTGGCATACGGTTTCAGTCAGATGGACGCGCGGGAAAGTTACAATTTTGGTCCGAATCTAACCTACGTAATCTGCTATTTCGTATTTAAAATAAAAAGTATGCTTGAAAATTCAAATGTATTTATTGTTATTAGTTTGTACGGTGTCCAAGTTTAGTTTTTGATGTATTTTAGACTATTATATCATAATATGTTTATGTAATCTACAATCTTTGAAATACTTATATATGGCGCTAATCGGATCACTCTTTTTTTTCATTTGAGTATTTTTATGATTATAAATATGTTAATTGTTTATATACAGATGGTTCGTAGGTACATAAAAATGGAGCAATCAGGGATCATGGTGTCCCCCTAAAAAATAGAGGAAGCTGTAGGATAATAATTAAATCTAAAGAAATGACGAAAAAAAATAAAACAATGGTCTTAAGATGATGGCATTGTATTTACAGTGGTGAACAATTAATTCGTTCACTTTCAGAAGATTGTCTGAGAAGAGTGGTGCCACGAGAATTGCGCTCATAGAGGCGGCAAAAAACAGCAATATCCGTCCGATCTTTGTTCTAAGTAATGTGACTTGACTTCACTTGACTTCACTGTCATTAAATTAGATTTTTTAAGTTGACTCTAAAGATTTTCTTCAGAGATTTCTTTCTCCAAGTTTCGGGGCGAACCGGATATTTCTCACTTTTTCGTTTTTTCTTTATAAATGAAAGATTTTTGTTTAATTTCAATTTTTATATATTATTGTTAAAGCCAGAGGTGTACTGGACACCTGCCATATATAATAAATATATAATAAAAATAAAGTAAAAGAATATATATAATAAAAAATCAGTTTTTTAATGTTTGACTATTATTTTTTTACCATAAAACACAAAGTGATCCGATTCGCCCCGGTCTACTATTTCAGCGATTCTTCGAACTCCTTGCTGCTCCTTTCGCGAGAAACTTCACACGAGCATGGTGAATGTACCTACCAATGTAGGTGTGTTAATATGTTGCTACGGGCAGTTGAGGAAAACTCGGTAGGGTTTTAGGGCGAAACTCGACGAGTACCTGCGCCACGTCCACCGGCTATGATATATCGCAAGTTATTAACCGGCGAGGCTAATGTATGGTCGATCATAAATTGAATTGAAACGTTATCGTTTCGACGGCCGACGCTATTAATCACCATAATATAATCAGATACGCGCGACTAAGTATACGCGGATATATTATTTTGATGGGCGAGCCGTGCGCGACGTAAATCAATAACGTCACGGCGAATCCCGATGGTTATGCTCGAAATCCATTCTGGATCGGGGGCCCGGCCGATTAATATCGAGAAAAGTGCGCGCAGTAATTTCCGCAATAATGCCTCACGATCGCGGCGCGATCGCAGGGGGAGCCTGTTAACGAGTCCCAGCCGTTCTAAACATTTTATCAAAGTAATCGTATCGATTAATTGGAGCTGGATTCCACGGAATGATGCCTGATTTCGCGGGGTAATCGAGCCTCCTCTATCTGGAGGTTTAAACATTCATACCTTAGTACTCAAAATGCAAATTCAAACGCGCAGTGGGACTTTTAATGGCGGCCTATTAAAGCGGTTTCACGTGATCGTGCATTAATCTCGCCGCCAATGCTGAATAATTATTTTAAGAACCGACGCTCCCACTTCTGCAGCTTCTAAATATACTCGAAAATCAAAGCACGGATCTCTGTAAATAGGCAACTACCACCTTCTACCCCAGTAGAATTCTACGAAGGAGCAAAACGTGTTTCGTGTCCTGCAAAAATTCTGAACGAAAGATTGAATTGAGAGGTGCGTTCTCGATCGGGCTTAATGGACTCGGGCCCATTGTCAAGTTGACTATTTATCACAGGCGCGATGATAAATTCAGCCGTGAAACGGTCGCCGCGCAGGGTGGGGCAATAAAAACGTCGTAAATTTTTTCACGATCCGAGGAAACGACCGTCGCTGAATGGTGATTAATCGCGACTAGGAGGTGATTCGCGTATGCAGAACGGTGGAAAAAAAGAAAGGAAGCTATCGGGAATATCGGCGAATTGATCGCGGCGAGCGAAGGTCGTTAAGCTCGTTAACTTTTGTTTATAATCGGTAACGCACCAGCGTTCGGCTGATTACCATACGTATTTGAACGGTGAAGGATCGAGGGTCCTCGCTATTCGTCGGCTGCTTCGTGTAGGATGATGTCCATCCACCGAATCGATACACTCTCGTCTTAGCATTCTTAATGGGCACTTTTTCGTCGAGGAACATATATAAAGATAATACACGTCCAGGAGATTCTAGTCCACGAAAGTGGAATAACACGGGCAGACTGTACCTCGTCGACGAGCTTAAAACGAGCTGAGTGAATGGTTACAGCCTCGTTCCTTCACGTTTCATTTCCGTCGCGATAAATCAAGGTCCCCGCGGTCCATATTTAGACGATCCGCGGACGCCCGAATTAATTGACGCCGCCTCGAAAGTCCCGATTGAAAGTGCAGATTAACGCGTGGCATGAAAAATGACAAGCCCCTGGCAGCGTGTAACACCGTTACAAACGGCGCGCGGATTAATCGATCCGGGTCAGTCCGGGACCAGCCCGAGCGGACAATGAATTTCGAAATTCCCCTGCGCTCCGATCCCTGCCCGTAATCATCGATTAAGAGGCGACATTATCCGCGAGAGATCGCGGCTTCTCCATCCCCGCTCGCTAAAATCGATCGTATCGGGGGACGCAAAGCTGCCATTTAACCTCCGACGATCACGTAACGATTCGTCGATCTTCCCGAACGTCTCCATAAATCCAGCCGCGTTTCGATAATTCGGCTCGAGAGAGGCAGGTGCGGAATCGGTGACCTATTGCGCAATCGGGCGAAATGGTCAGCTCCTCGCGGGTCTGGTCCAGAAGCCAGCCGTCGAATCGATATTATGGAGGCACAGATGCGCGTCCGGCTGTCCAGGAAGACCGCGATGATCGCGCGTTTCAGGTAATTGCGATCGCGGCTGAACTTTCTTCCCCCCACCCCACCCCCGGGGGCCGACGCGTTAGGTAACAAACGCGAGACGTGTTGCTGACTTTTGCCACCCCGACGGTGCACCGGCCGCTGCCATTTTTCATTCCTGTCCCGAGCCAATGGCCCGATAATCGCGAATCGCCGTAACCATCTCGCGCCTCGGAATATCACGATTCATCGCGGGCCGGAGAGCGCGCACGGTTGTCATTTTATCGTGAGCCACTCGCGCGGACGTGTTTAACCCTTAACCCTTCGCTCGAGATCGACGTCGCACTCAGCGCGGCGAAAGCATCGGCTGGCTGCAGCTAACCGGGAATCCGAGCAACGTTTTCGCGGCTTCGTCCAAGGGCGATTCGCATCGACGGGTGCTATCAACCGATAAACGTTGCACCGCCGAATAGAATCGCTTATTACTGTCGCGCATGGGAGCCAGTTTCTCAAGCATGCTCGCGAAAAGAATTTCTTTCGACAACGTTGCGCTTCGCCGCGTGGCAGAAAGAGAAACAGGACGCTGATTCTGTATCGCCGTAAAAAGAGAAATTAAAAGTGCCCCTCGGCTGGATTACCTCGCGAAGTGACTGTTGGTATGAACGAAGAGTTGCAACGTTGCGAGAAAAGCGCCGGGGACTTAACGTTGCTCGCGCTTCGATTTAAACGGTCCCAGATGGATCGGTCACGGAGTTGCGCAAATTCGCTTTCGAGGCGATGCGAAGGGACGCTATCCGTCGCGGCGCGAATGAAACCATTAAATCGATACGTTCTCGGCCGGGCATGGGGATAATATATTGGCCAGTAAATTTCATCGGTGTGTTAAGCGGGATTGTAATTATCGGCCGGGCACGTAAGTAACGAGCCACTTTTCTGACATCGATCGACGATGGGCAACGGCGATCGTCCGTGGAGGAGGGTGGGAGGAGGGGGGGGGGGGATGAAAATTCGATCATTCCGCTGGCTTCGGCCGCCTTGTTAAGCCACACGCGGTTACCAATTAGCGAAACTGGCTTCATAAAGTATGCGCCGCGCGCGGAGCACCGCGGAAGGATTACAAAACGCGATAAGTGGCGTAATTGAATCCGCACGCCTTGCGCTCGAATCTTCGTTTGAACGGGTTTTCAGCTCTGCATGGAAAGTCGTTCGCGAGGGGGCAGGATATTGTTCTATGGTGGAATACGGTGGGGCGAAATTTGTCGACGAAACTCGATGTCACGAGAATAGAAAGAGCTTGATGGTGCAATATTATCCGTGTCCTCTAGTGAGACGTGAGTAGTTCTTGCCTTCGATTAAGTGTAAGAAACAATTTCGGTAAACTACTGACAATTACAATTGAAGGCTGGAACAGACACGTCGAGTCATTTAGTCGTGTAGCGAGTAATTTAGTAATTTACCATTGTTTTACCAAGTTCCTCGACTAAATTTTAGTGTCCACACACGAAAAATTACTAAATTATTTGCTACTCGACTAAACTACTGGACGTGTCTGAACCAGCCTTAAAACACAGTGAAGCAATTGAAAATTATAATATTAATCAACCATTCACAACCATGTTCACGCGTCGCATGAGAAGCACTCGCGTAAACACTGTCGTATTTCTCAGCGAAACGATCCATTCGTACTTTCGTCGCGTCGCTGCCGTCCTGCAGGCGTGCAAAAACCGGGCATAGGTAAATGAAAAGCGCGAGCACCGGCACAGCGTACCAAGACTCTGAAGCGTGCATCGGCGCATGGCGCCGCGACGTGCAGTATGCACAGGCTCATCCACGAGTATCTGACTCACCTGAGAAGATCTATTAACCGAAGGCGGCTCGCGAGCTCTCGAGCGCACGACAGACGGATAAACAGATCGCTGCATTGTGTACCGAGACGGTCGCGTGTCTACACCCTGTCCGTACATACTCTCCCTGTCCGTGTGCTCGCCGTTCCGCGTACGTGAGCCGGCGATACTCGCGCACGTACACACAGCAGCGCAGCGTTGAGTTCCTATAATGGGTATGCAAGTGGCGAAGCAGGTTCCATTCATTCATGTTCGGAGCGCACTAGTGGCCTACCATTTACAATTTCCCATTTACCATTTACCATCCTCCTCGGGCGCGCGCCGTCGCCGCTCGTTTCTCGTTCTCCTTCGCTTCGTCCGCGCCAGGAAGCAGACAGAGAGAGGAGGAGAGCCCCCCCCCCCCCCCCGCTCGTACACGAGATCTCGACCTCCTGCACTCCGGGACAATGTTCGACTCGCTGGCTACACCGGATGCAGATGGTCGTTGGTCTAGAGCCGCTAGTATTGCATCCGTTAGCTGGAAACGAGGAGCTCGCGTGTGTGGGGAGCTTCCGCGAAAAGTGCTCTCTCAAAAGGGTTCAGTTCCTTTGGGGGCTCGAGGTGGGAGGATCACAGAGCGCGGACTTTGGCGGCGCTTCCTGCTCTGGCGCTGCATTGTGTCTAGCTGCCTCGATAGCGGGGGTCGCAGGGGGAGAAACGGGGAGATTAGGCGGAGCGGCTGAAGGGGAAGGTTTCGAGTCTGAGCCCTGTATTCAGTGGGAATCGTGAGATTCTCTGTTTTCATTAGGGAGGCTGATAGGAACTCCTGATTCCTATGAAATGTAGAGTGTGGAAAGGGTGTTAGGGCGATTGAGATCTTTGACGGTGTCCCATGGACGGAGTACTTAGGGGAGAGTTGCCTATATCGTACCACTTAACACATTTTGCGTTATATTTCATATTTGGTACTAATTTCAACGCAAATGGCTATTGGAGATTTTAGCTTGATCTTTTAGACACCTACTATTATACGCTTAACCTTTTGTTCGGAACAAATTAATTTGTTATTAATCAGTTTGTCACATACTGTAAAAGGTACGATTTAGGCAACCGGTCTCCTAAATCGGACCTCCAGTAAAAATAGTATCAATAACAAATAGAGTAGAAAATATTCAACATAACGTAATGATTATTATATAGTTACATATACATATGTATATGGATCACACACAGGCCACAATAACCTATGAATATGATATATGTACATATCCTACTGGTACGATTGTAGTGGTACGATTTAGGAAACATGGTCAATTTATTTATAAATATCAATTTAAACTTTATAATGAATGTAATATGTACTTAAAAGGAATGTAAAATATTCTACATTAAACCCGCTTTTAGAAAAATACAAAAATACAGGAAAAAATTAACAAGCTAAAAAATTATCAGAAAAAATTATCAGCTAAAATAAACTGGTAAAAAGTTACATCAATCATACCTGATTTTTTTAAATGTTTGTAGCACGCACAAAATGTGGGTGTAAGCTCAAAAGGGTGTAAGCTCAAAAGATTTTGTTTCTATATCTTATTTCGCATTTACTTGATATTTTTATCATCAGATGCCGTTTATATTCATTAATTACTGCGAAATTGATGAGGTACGATTTAGGTGACCAGTACGATATTGGCAACTCTCCAAATCGTGGAGAAGAAGGCTCCAAGGCTTACCTCCCCTCCAAGCCACGAGCGCAAAGTAAATCATTCATTTCTCCATCTCGCTGCTCGGTTCTGGTTTCCCCCATTCGTTTCGCTCTATCGCGGGCACTCAGTCAGCGAGACCAGAACGTTCTGCAATATCAAAGGACGTGAACGGGCACAGGTACGCGTGAACCCGAGTCGACGGACTATCGCGGCTAACGATCTTCGCATAAAAATAGATATCCCTTAAAGATCCCCGTATTCGATATTTCTGCTCGCGCGGACATGTCATCTCGAGGGGACGATGCGAAGATAACGCCCCGAGTGACTGGTATTTTGAAGGCGAATAAGAAACCGATTACTTTGTACCCAGGAACGATTTATAACTAGTGCTCGATCCTTCTCCCCTGACTACGGTGCACCAGCTCATGGGACACCTTATGCGCCAGTTACTTCGTCGATCGTCCTCCAGCCGTTGACGCGCTTTTTTCTTTTCATCCTCGCCTATCTTCTTGTCAGACCCCGAGCTAAAATTGGAATCTCTTATTAGCGACAGATACGTTTTACAGATTACCTTAGCGTCTTACCTGCGCCTTTCCAAACCCCCTCTTCAGGTGTTACACCTCACCTTCAAACCGTTTCATCGTATCATCCGCGGTAATTGATCCCCAGAAAGAACTTGTCGCGGAGCACGAAGCAAGCTGCAAAAGAAGAGGAAAGATGCGCGTAGGAGACAATTAAAACTCGATGCTCGTCGGTTTTATCTCGACTCGAGTCCCATGGCACCCTTTTAAAGGGGTGGTTCGTTGATTGCCCGGGTCGACGACTCGCGCTGGCTTCCCGCGAGGGACACTGGCGACCTGGCAAAAAGGGGCAGGCGATTCTCAAAACGGGAGGCAGGTCTTATTAGCGGTGTCGCATTAACGCGCGATAAACCGCGCGCCGACAATGCTCCGCGGGGAGGAAAAAGGCCGCGTCGCGGTTCGCGGCCTCTTAAACGAGCAATGTCACGCATCGAATCACCTCGTGCCGTGCGTAACCGTGCTTGGCTATCGTCATTTTTTACCGTTTCACCAGCGACTGCTGGCTCTGCTCTGTCTCTCTTCCGCGGCTCGGGCGGCCGGCTTCGATCCAGCCAGCTCATTGAATTATTTAATACCGAGGAACGGACGAGGGAGACACGGGGCTGATGGATCGCCGTCGCGAAACGGTCGACGGCCGAACGAATCGCGATTCAACGTCCGATGATACCGCATCGCGACACGGGGCAATTTCCTTTCCTCCGTCTGCTCGCAGAATCACCGGCACTCTCGTCGTTTATCCGATCGTCCATTTGTTGGCGTAGGATCATCTATTTAGAACAGAGTATTCAGAAATGGGAAAGAAAGTGACGAGCTGCCCTGGTGGAAGCCCAATATCAATTATCCTCCTCGATTTTCATTTAATTAGATAGGTATCCGAACGCTAGATAGATAAACGTCCCTCTATCAGTCAGCCTCGATCTGACCTTGAAATCATTAACGAGTCATTCCTAAATTTCCTTTTACTCCTTTTGCCGCGTTTCCTTTGAAAATCGACTGCCAAGGATCTCCCTCGATTCACTCTAAATTGCGCGGTTCGTATGCCGCACGGCCACGGAATGCAAGCGCAACTCCATGTTTGGAAGTGGTGCGCGCAACACCGACTGGAATCATCGGGCATCATCGCGGTAGCCTAATCGCCCGGGGAACCAGTTCCACGATTCCTCGGACCCCGCACTCTTAATTAGATTCGCGTTTGCTCCGCCGCGGCATATTAATATTTTTCCGTGCGGAGCATCCTGGGGGACCGCCGTTATCTGGCAGTCGGAACGAATTAACACTGGAACTCGGTCGCGGACGACCGTCCATCTAGATAACTCCCAGCGCGCTCTGATCGCAGGCTAAGCGACTTGCATCCACCGATCACGACGAACAGAAACGGGGGAGAGAGAGAGAGGGGGGGCAGAAAAAGGAAGAAAGAAAACAGAAGGAGGCTTAATAATCCCGCGATCCAGAGGAGTCCACGATCCAGGATCGTTTCAAGCGGCAAAAAAACGTTGCAACGTGAAAGTCAAGCGACGGCGACGCGACCGCTGCCCGCTTTCCAATCGTCCGACAGCGGGCACGCCCGACGACTCGATTTGCTAATTAGCGGCCGCGTCGGGGCTAATTAATTCCGGGGAGCAGGTCGCGGTGCTCCGTGGAGAAACGACGCTGCCCTGCCGCAGGGTCGAGGCAGAACGGAGGGGTTCTCGCTAGGTGCACGCACGAGAGCGCGCGGAACAATGAGAGACAATGGGCGCCTCTCGTTGATTGTAGCCGGGGCTTTTCTCGCGCATAGAGGTGCAGGGAGGTGTGAAAGAGGATAATAATATAGAGTTACTCTCACCTCCCGGGGAATATTTCATATCGGTGGATCCCCGCCCCCTTTTGCACCTTCTCGCCGCCGTCTCTATTCTACGCGGCTTCACGCTCTCCGCGCTTCTCTGCGAGGGACCCTTTTTGCCCGCGCGAGCGCCCCGTCTGGTCCAGCGCCTCTTCTCACAGAGCAACCACAAGCGGTTGCTCCGTTGATCCGTCCTTCGCCACGGGGCGTCCCGTTCGCCAACTATTCGACGCTTCACGCCGAGACGCTCCCGTGCACGCGCGAAAAGTCACCTCTCGAGAGGGGTCACGGGGTACGCGCGCGCCCGCCTTCCTGCTCCTCTCCCTTTCAGCGAACGGGGGAAAACGGACACGGGAGACGGCGCGGTAGAAGTCGGAAGTGAGACAGACCGTTCCGGGTGCGATTCAGATTCTAAGTAAATCCTGGGCACATGTTGGAAGAGATTCTTTGGTGAGGCAAGGACAGTATGATTCGGGCAACGTGGAAACTCCTCGGGGAGGTCACCCTCAAGACACTTTAACTCTTCCTCCAGGCTAGGAAATATCCCCGGAACATTGTAACTCTTGTCCAGCAATTAGGGAACACAGGAACAACGTGTCCCCAGCGCTGTGACGAAGCTGCGGCGCAAATGCCCACGCGGTGCATGTCCACCGATGAAAACATCATGTCGGCGTGGATATGAAAATTTTCGCGTGACTGATTTGCATAACTACGGGCATTCTTGCCATCGAGGGGGCAGAGGGGGGGAGGGAGGGAACCCGTTCTGCCTGGTACCGAGATACAGTGGATTTTTAACGCGAGGCGGGGGGGCGGCGATGTTTGTTTCTCCTTTCGCGTGACCGCGGTAATCGCGAGCATTTATCAGCGCCGACCGCGGAATATTAACTTTACGATCGAACTTGGATCTCGCCAGGGTTATTCCGTTCTACCTAGGTGCAGCCCCGCAGAGATATCGGTGTAATTGAATCGGAAATTGAATATTCGCGAGACCACTGGCGTCCGTATTCCCTGCGAATTGAGTTGAGTGCAGATTCTTGTTCCGGTAATGATAGCTCTATCGGGACGGTCGCTAACAAGCTGCTCGATTTTTACTACTTTTTTCGGGCGCTTTCGTCGCGAGACCCAGCAATCCCTAGGGCGAGCCTGTTTAGGCTTCTTCTTCTACGCTCTAGATTAACTTTCCGTCGATGGGTCTCACGCGAGGAAGCGTTCATTTCCAGCAGAAATAGCTTCCTCTATCAATGTCTCACAGACAAACTTGCAAGTTCACATTGAAAATAGTAGGGTGGGGTGAGGCTAAAAGTCCGGCGGGTAAAAAGTCCCGATTTCACAATTTCTATTCCGAAACAATATATTAAATTTCGCAGTATACTAATTACTAAGTAAAAGGCGAGAAGAAACGGAGGTGACCACAGTGTCGCCAGTCGCTCCTGGACGTTCGTGCGAATTACACGACGCATTCGTTATTTTATGTATCCAAAACTAAAAGAAATAGGTACATCGTCTTTGTTGTTTTATACAATGTAAACCACAGTTTAAAAGCGTATGTGCAAAGTACGTTAAAATTGTATGTTCCTTAAGTAATGTGTGCATGATATTGTTTATTGCTGAATGATAATATTTTCTAATGTATATATCGCAAAAACTATAGAGGTACCATTTGGGCAAAAAGTCCCTCAGACTGAAAATATATATTTTATTATTTGTTTTCATAATAAGATGGTCAAAGTATAAAAAAATGATGCCCAAGTCTTTAAATAGTGTTTTTGTTTTAGTTGAGCGATTTTTTTTAGTTTTTAGGTCAAAGTGAGCCTCTGACTTATATTTTTATTTTTTGGTAAAGAAGTCATGCTTTCCTTTCAATACTGTATACCAAACAGAATTGGTATAATAAATATTTGTTGATTTGAAAAGAGTTTTTTACAACAAGTACATTTTGCATTGCCAAACATTTTGCGGCATAACTCAACAAAAAATAACAGTATCAACAAATGAACTTCGTGAACGTAAAGCATAATAGTTTATACAAAATAACACCAGGTATCTCTAAATAGTTAGTACTAAATTTTACATACGTTTACACGAAAAACGGGACTTTTAGCCCCACCCTACCCCACGGTAGAATGTGAATATTGTGAATATTACCTGATATAATTGAGCATTTCTTGGTTATCGAAACCTGAATCATCCTCGCCTAACGATAAACCCATACCCGCAGAACTTCACTGCAGGAAATTCATTTCCATCCCTGAATCTTAACACATTCACTTCACCCCCTTCCCATCCCAGCTTCAAATTACCTCCACGAAAATCGAGTCTACCCCTCATCCATCGCTAACAATTTCCACGAGCCACGTCCCCAAAGTAACTCCGGCATTCCTGCTGGCAAGCCGCGACGTTCCTTGCACCAGAATTCCAGGCCTGGTCGATTCCGTTATTCGAGCGAGCCGCGTTATCGTTCCCCGTCCCTTCCGCGGACGTCGCGCGATGATTACGCGCGCGGCAGCTAATTGTTCTCATCCTGCTCGGTTAATTTTCAAGCGGCATAGGAAGTGCAGGGTGAAGCTTATCCTATCGCCGGTCACGCTGGGTAGCCACGTCCGCGTACCCCCTTTTTTTCCTGAGATACGAGCGCGGCGAGCGTGCAGCGGCCGGGGGCGGCAGGGGCGAAGGGAAAGCCGCGACAGCGGCCTGAAAGGAGAGCCAGATACCCAGGTACATTGTAAGGACAGATAACGACCTGTATTATGCGCCTCCGCGCATTACCTAATCCGATATCCCGGGGAATGAGGAAAAGTCAGAGAGGCCGTAACGGGCAACTGGCCTACCTTCTGCACGCGTTTTTCGTAGTGTCGCTTCGGAGGCGTTCGCTTTTCGTGTTGGTAGCCTGGTTGGAAAGGGACTTGGGGCGTCTGCAGTGGTGGGGAATAAAGTCTCTTGTACTGGGATTAATTCTTCTGCGCATATCGGTGGTTAAGTGTTTGCTAAAACGTAGTAGAGGAAGTGCAGCATATTTGGAATACTGTTGGTAATTTGGAATACCGAAGTATCTAATAAACTACTAACGCTATTTAATTTGTAATACCGTAGATTATAGGGGCTAATGACCTGTTCACTAATGACATTTGTGGATGAACCGCAATTTTTACATTTTCGACTTAATCTGCAGAGGAAGCAAACGTCAATCTGCAAAACTTTTTCAGCGCGTATTCAATCGTTCCATTCATGGTTAAAATATGTCAAAACTTTAGTGTTAAACACTTAATCGACTCATTTGCATGTTCCTTCTATGGTTCCGTGCCAGTTTTGCGATTATTTCGAGAATACAAAGTGTGATATGAAATTTTAGGTTTCAGTGGTATTGTTCCTTAATTGTGATTTCTTAGCCTGATTACGTCATAAAATAAACTAATTTTATTATCTGCATGTTTTGTTTAAGTTTATAAAGTGAAGGTAAATTGGAATATCGGTATTCCAAATTACCTGCACCTTAACGAAATCGATACTTGTCATTTTTCATTCAAACCAAAATTTCAGTTACTTTTTGTTTTTTATTTTTACTGAGACTAAGAAATATGAAAGTTTATTAGTTTCCCTATGATATTATGTATTTTAATTTGTTCCCATCCTCTGTCGTAATTTTTTATTCGTCTTAAACAAACTGGTATTCCAAATATACTGCACTTCCTCTATACATGTTGGAAGAAATAGTGTAGCTTCTTGGAAATACATATCTACCGTGTTTTATTGATGAAAGATATTATTGGCTCTTTAGATGCAGTAGACCTTGTGGTTGGAGTGCGGATGCTTAAACAATTGTGTACTCTAAACGCAATATATAATTCGATGAAATTACATACATTCTTGTCATCGATGAAATTACATTACATCCAGTTGGATGGCTCAAGGGGTGCATAAAAGGCGAAGACATCTTCCCCGCGAACGATTCGCTATACTGTTTCACTGTACGCAGCAGGAAATTCCTGGATCTGCCACTTGGCGTTTAAAAGTCACGCTTGTTTGCATAAGGCTGTACTACTGACTCCTTCCTCTGACAATGAGCTGCGTAACCTTCTCTGTCTCCACTTGATGAGCGATTGTTTTAGAATAGTGAGTCTCGGCGTAGGCAGCAGCGGTACAACCGAAGGGCGGTCCCAGTCTTTCAGGGAGTGTTGAAACGATTGCGTATCATTTCTCTGCATCTTGCATTCATTTAACAATGTTGCGTTAAAAATGCTCCTCTTTTCATTCTTGCACTATTGCTCACACTTATATCAGCCACGCAACGCAACATCCATTTACAGTTGCCCGTGCTAGGGATCGTGGAAGCAAATGAATTTTGATGTCTAGCAACAGAATTTTCTGTGAAATCAAAATTACCACGCCGCCGTGCACCGATATTCGCGTTACGAGTACGAGTATTGCCTTACAGCTATCGATATTTCGTTCCCGCGATCGTGTTACAAATTTGCCGTGCATTCGTGTTTAGCTGGTATCATAATTTCGTGCGTAACGCAGGCGTACGTTTTGTTCGCGGTGTTTTTCGCGTGTCCGCGCGAAACGCTCGCTGGGTTTCTCTGACAATAGAACAGGATTGTGTAACGCGAGATTTAAGGGGGAAGAACGGTGTCTTGAGTTGAAGAAATTTAGAAATCTTCTTGGGTTCCTTCGGAGGCGGCCGCGTGGATTGTATGTTAAGGATGTATTGGACCTATTTTCAAAATGGTACCAAGTTGATGAAAATTTGTGATATTGTTCTTTCTAATCTTCCTGATGTGTTCCAAAAATTTTAAACGAATTCACTAAACGGTTGCTGAGTTATAACGATTTTAATTTTCACTGATTTTACACGTACTCTTATGGAAAGAGACGATCTTCACAGATAAAACAGCTGAAACAATGTTGAAGAAATTTTTTTGTACGTGTAGTATATAGGTAGATGAAAATATCTGCAGAGTTTCAATTGTTTTCACTACACCGTTTTATTGAAATAAATTATAACTTGAGAAAATTGTGAATTCTGGGCATTTTCACTGGCAAAAGTTTAGCAAATAATGTTTGAGAAAGCATTTGTAAAGTGAAAGATACCTTCCTAGGAGTAAGAATAAGACTCCAACTGTCGTTCGAGTTTCTTACATCTAGATTTACTATGCGTAAGACGTGGATATTCAAATATATCAAATTTCATATACTTTTGTCTAATATTGTACGTCCGATACATCCTTATCATGCAAATAAAATGGTGCTTCATTTCTTAATAATGGACTGTTGAGCAAGATTTACAGAGTACGAAACGATATCAGAGAGACGCGAGCTATTAATGTAATTACAACTCTTCGGTCGCGCACTTGTCTGTGTTTGTATGCCCGATGGCGAGCGTGTTGATAACTCGAGTCGATGACTCACAGCCAGCATAAAGAAAGCGAAATTTCAGCATTGATCCCCGCGATTCACGCGGTCGAGATCCAATTTCTCGCGGCGACGAGCCCTGCAGCTGCATACTTGCCGCTCGATCTCGCGCGAGGCTTGCATCTGCACGCGGCGCGGCGTATCGAGTGCACGAGCGCGGCAAAGGACGTTAACATACAACACCGTGAGAGAGTAACCTGTCAGATACGCCGTTTTATCCGTGGCGAAAGAAAAAACAAATACCTACGCGGTGGTCCACGGAACAAAAACCTTTCCGAGGGGGTAGAAAGGTAGGAAGAGAGAGAGAGAGAGAAGGAGAGCGAACGAACTCGACGTCTCGGGGGATCTTCGATCCATCAAAGTCAACGCTTGACACCTTTCCTACCCCCCGTTCGGATCCTGTCCTTCCCCGCCTCGTGCTCCATCTCCGCTCCTCGTCCCTCCGACTGCACACAAACTCCAGAACGAGATTTCGCACTGGTCCTGGCACGGTGAAAGTTTTACGAGCATGTCGAACGGGCTTGACGAACTTATTACGGACTTACGGGGTTGCTTTCGTTTTTGGCAACGAGATTTATGTGCTCTTCTCGGGGAAAGTTGAAGGCCGATGGGACACTTGAATGTTGCGGAAGCGAGCCGATGGGTAAAAGAGAAAGAGATACGTCCCCAAGATCGAGATTCATGGATCACTGGAGGATCCTCGATACGAACGCGACAATCCTTCAGTTCTACCGCTCGCACGCAACTTTCTCCGCATCTACATATAATAGGTATATCCAGAATTGGATGAAATGGATGGCGAGCAGCGAGATTCAATAGGCCAGGCGATCGTTCAGGAGGGAAACAGGATGGCGTGGATCGGTTTCCTCACAATCGATCCCGGACCAGAGAACTCGCGTGTCCCGCATGCATAACCGTGCCCACGTATTAAGGCCGACCGGGTAGCGACACACATTTTGCTTTTTCTGTTTTCGTGGCTGGGTGGTGCCGCCGGAAGTGACCGGTTACCCGGCGCAGACGCACGAGTGCGGAGGAATACTGATTACAGGACACGGCCAGCCTGTTGCTTCGCGACAGAGGGACGTGGCTCGTTTCAATCCGCGAGACAAAGACGTCGTCTCCGTGGGGAACGTCTTATTCGCGTCTCGGAACACCGTGTCCTCGTCGATCCATCGAGATTACCCGCCGTATCGGTGGATCAATGAGAATGCAACACAGATGATCGATTGGACGAGCGAACGAGGAGAAGTCGGTGAATTGGCGAGCAGCTTCTGCATCTCCGAGACGGAGAAGAAGAAGAAGAAGAAGAAGAAGAAGGAGCAGCTGTAATGCAGAAAATGAACGACCGCCGGTTCAAAGCGAGCGACCGATTCCTAGCGCAATGCGAGGGCAGGCAAAAAAAGGTGGAGGAATCGGCGAGGGCATTGGATGAAAAACAGTAGCGACTGGCAAGTAGCGAGGGGAGAAGCAATAACAGTAAATTGGGGATCGCTGGTACCGCATAATGGTGGCAAATGAACGAGTGCTTTGGCGGAGAGGCGTGCGGAAATTGACAAGCCCGGCTAGGAGATAATGCTAGTAATGAATTGACGGCGGAACGGGGCGTGATATTCATGGTAGTGCCGCTCCAACCATGGAAAGTGTCCTTCGGTTCTACAGTTCTTTAGTCCTTTGGTCCATCACTTCTTTACTTCTTCGTCTCTTCGGTTAGACTTCAGGTCTATTTGTGGCCTTCTTCAGCGCTCCTTTACTTCTTCGTTGAGTAGGTAGCTTCGCGTTCTTTAGTCCTTCAGTCTTCCAGTCCTTCAGTCCTCCGGCTCAACGTCGATTCTCTTCAGTTCTCCGTGAAATAATTCATAACAGGCACGCGGGATTTAAATACCAATATATCGCTGTTATCCCCCAAGGATTTCGAGCTAATCGCACGATTAACAACCTTAGAATCGATCATGCCAGACAAAGGACACGCTGTTGCGCGACAGCTATGCGAGGCACGTCGTTCTCGTTTTCATCCCGCGGATTTTTACGTGGGCAGACACGCGAGCCACGATTTACGAGGCCATTGTTCCCTCGTTATGCAGAAGACGAAATTCCGAGAAATTCCGCGCGAATCACGCGGAGACATTTAATTGCGCGATTAATTGCGTCCGTTTAACGTTCCTCCTCAAACTTTCACTGCGCGGGGCACACTCACTCAACCAACGTATTTTTTTAAAATATTTTCACCGTACCCATTTTCTCTACTCTCGCAACAAAGACGATCTGTTCCAATTTTTAGCGCCCTCTCTTATAGACAGATTGAAAATATTCGTCGTTTACTATTAGACAAACACCACCATCCACCACTTGCTTCAATCATCTCTTCACGATCGCTCGGAATCGCTTAGCAAGAAGGCGCGCCGCTTTTCGCAGGCAATTTCCACGTGGAAAATGTGTTCACCCTTCGACCGTGTAGCAGGCGGCCTCGGCGACGCGGTGAAATAGATTTATTTGTGAAATTAGTATGCATGCCGCACCGGACCGAGAGCAAACGGCGGGGGACGCGCGAGCGAGCAAAGGTTGACATTACATCGAGATACAGATCGGTAAAACGGATTGCGGCATTCTTTTCCCCGGCTTCAACCTTTATAAATCTTATTAACGCCGCGATCGAGCCGGCTGCGTATTATGCATCGAGGTTACGAGACAATCGAGGAAGCATTGAATGGAGAAAACGGGCCCGATCCTTTCGGAATCGACAAGCTTTTACGCGGCGGCCGTTGTGGATCGTTGCTTGGGCACTGCCCAGCGTAGGAACAGTAATCCCCCTGTGCTCCTGATATCGTTGTTAACGCAGAAACGTATCGCAGACACCGTGTAAGTACCGAGAAATTCACGTTCAGAATTGTCTTCGATTTTTATCGCCCACAAACATGAATTATACTACTTATAAGTAAGTACTTTCAATGGCTATCAGTGGAAAGTGTGGGGATCAGATTCCATGAGAAGTTTTCACATTCCATTCACGCCTGATCATCAAATCCGTTTCATTCAATCGTGATTCTACCTGACTACCTGGACCTTAGTACTCAGTATTCCGAAAAGTTTCTTGAGGACAGCGGATTAAGGGTGCGCAGGGTGGATTGTCCTTTGGAACGCGCGTGGTGGAGTAACCAGTCAGGTTAGCAGGAGGCCTGGAAGAGCACACGCTCGCGCGGAGGCGGGTTTATTGAAATGCACGCGAGGGAGTAAGAGGGTGGGTTGCCGGGTCGCGTGGACAACACTCCCACGGAATATTAAACGCGTTTCCCTCTCCGTGTCCCTCTTTATCTCCGTCCCGTTGCGGTCCTCCCGCCTACCTGCAACGTTCGCGCGTTGAGGTAGGTGCGCGGGGACACGATAATGCATTCTGACAGTCGCGAGATGCGACGGAGCCTGACGGATGATGGTTTCCGTCTCGATTTCCATCGAACGATTCGAGAGCTGTCGCTCGGCCGCGCAAGACGAATGACGTCGGGACGATCGCGGTTCGATCGACGAAGAGGAGGATGGATCTGCTGCGTCCAAGAGGGCTTTTCGCGAGGGCAGTACGTCACGCGTGGTTGCGTTACAATTTGTCTTGGATGAGCACGGCTACCGTTCCTTACTCCCCTATCGCGATAGCGGCCGCGAGATGCTGGTGCACGAGCAGGATGGCTGGCCTAATATGTCTTCCGAGCCAGTTGGGATCGTTGTGATAGAGGTTTTCTTAGAAGTTGGGGAATGGCTACCTTTTCGAGTGCTTGAAGGGAGCATTGGAATGGTGTTTGGTTTAGACCTGTCTACAGGGGCCTCGTACGGTTCTCTCTGCTGTGTAGAATCGCCAGAAGACAGAGGAGTTGATGGATTTTCACAAAAATCATCGACACAGAAGCTGAACCTGGTGTAGGGGAGAGTTGCCAATATCGTACCTCATCAATTTCTCAGTAATTAATTAATATAAACGACATCTGATGATAAAAATATCAAGTAAATGCGAAATAAGAAATAGAAACAAAAACTTTTGAGCTTACACCCTATTTTGTGCGTGCTGTAAACATTTTAAATAATTAGGTATGATTGATGTAACTTTTTACCAGTTTATTTTAGCTGATAATAATCAAACAATGTAATTTTGTCCTGTATTTTTGTATTTTTCTAAAAGCGGGTTTAATGTAGAATATTTTACATTCCTTTTAAGTACATATTACATTCATTACAGAGTTTAAATTGATATTTATAAATAAATTCACCATGTTTCCTAAATACCAGTAGGATTTGACAACTCGTATGTTATATAAGTTATGTACATATATCATATTCGTAGGTTATTGTGGCCTGTGTGTGATCCATATACATATGCATATTTTCTACTCTATTTGTTATTGATACTATTTTTAGTGGAGGTACGATTTAGGAGACCGGTTGCCTAAATCGTACCTTTTACAGTATGTGACAAAACGATCAATAACAAATTAATTTGTTCTGAAAAAAAGGTTAAGCGTATAATAGTAGGTGCCTAAAAGATCAAGCTACAATATCCAATAGTCATTTGCGTTGAAATTAGTACCAAATATGAAATATAACGTAAAATGTGTTAAGTGGCACGATATAGGCAACCCTCCCCTATCTTGTCCAAGAGGATTCACGAACTCTGTACAGTGTACATAATCAATTTACTCCCTACTGTGCGCTAGTAGAGTAATATTCAACCAATGCTGCGATGCATTCAAATCTTATAAGATGCCATCACCCAAGAATCTCAAACTCCCCAACTTCAACGAACCTAAATCTCCTATCCCACAAGCATCTATCCAACTCTCCAGTTGAATTTCACGGTTGCAGCACAGTTGATTGCCGGAGAAACATTCCATCCGTGCTAGGAACCGCCGAATCCTCCAGCAGAGAAACCCTTCATTCAGACACGAACTACCTATGTTTGCGCATCCCCTTCGGCCCACGAATCTCCACTTTGATGATCACGAATGAGCTCATTATAACGTATATACCCGTACGAAACGTGGCGTATTCGCGTACACGTACGCGTCACCATCGGCCGCGGTCCTCTCCTCCGGCTCTGTCGGGTGCGTGCCTGTGCAAACACCCGTCGAGGAAAATATTTGCACAGGATAACGCGGCCCCTCATTATCGGGGTGGCTGGTCTCCTGTTCGCCGAGGGGCGACGGTTGCCCAGGTGCTGGAACAGGAGCGACGAGACGAAGGACCACGTCGAAGGAACGGCAGAAGGAGCGGGACACGCTGCCATCCGTGGATGGAAACGGGACGACGGAGAAAGAGGGAGACGGGTGAAAAAAAGGGAAGGAGGGAGATTGATTCGACATGCATAAATTAGAGAGGATGAGCCTTTATTCCATGCGCGACTCACGGGATCGGGATTGGGATTGGAATATTGGGATGCGCGCCAGAGAGGAGTATAAATTGATGACTGTAGGCAAAAGGCAAGGGGTTTATAATAATTAATCTTCGTGCGTGTATGTATACACACCCCTTCGATTCTCTCCTCCCCTTGTCCTCCGAGTTTCTTCCTCCGGCGTCTCGATCGCGTTAAAGGCATCTGCTTGCGAGCATCCGACGTTGTAATTTTTTTTTCCACCTTCATTCGGCTGGTTCCTCGGGAGTCGGGACACAGTGAGCTCCACTTGGAAGGTGTTGGATGAGTCTGGAAAAGCGGATACAGCGAGCTCCTCGTTTGTTATCCCTGAATTTTTCGTGCACCGTCGTGTGTCTCGTCACCGCGGATCCTCCCGCTACCGGAAGGCACACTTTCCCCCGGAAGTGAACGAACACGGTGACGAATATCCAGGTGGCCAGGTCGACCGTGCACGGCGGAAAAGGCCCCATGTACGGGAGTCCCTGAAGAGGCGATTAGATATCGCTGCGCCGCGACGGACAATAAATTATCATGGCGGTGAGCGTGTGTGGCGCGAGTGGACCCTCCGTCATGGTGGCCATTGGTAAATTGAGGAATCATCGTAAGCGGGGCTTACGCTGCCGCGATTATCGTTAATTGATAAATTCGACGGGGCCTGGCTGTAATTTATCGCGCGACGTCTGGGTATTCCGAACAGTTATTCCGCCGGCGAATTCATTACCGTGCGACTTTCTGGGAAATCGCCGGGGAATCGCGGATGAACGTCGCCAGTTGGCCGAGGTTCCTGTGCATTAGCAGCGTTTGTTGGCTACCGTCCACTCTCTTAGTCAATTCTGACGACATCCAGTGGAAACGGTTGAACACGCGAAGCTACGGTAAAGTAATCTCTCGAGCCTGTAATCTTTCTACCTAAAGGAAAAACGCAGGATCATTCACCTTACTCATACGCATCACTCAAGAAAATTTAGTTCCCCTCAACTGTTATCCTTCGAGCCTCCTAAGTAGAATAGAAACAGCGTAATAAAATACAAGCCTCCAAAGTCAAAGCTACAATTCCACTCCCAAAAGACAACCCCTTTCTCACAGTGAATCACGTCTCTGGTTACAGGCGACGAAGTCGCGGCGAGGAGGACAGCGGCGGTGTGGTCAACGACGATACTTCCCAGCAGCAGCAGCAATCGGGCTACGTGTCTGGGCAGCGTGACACAGAGGAAGAGGAAGAGCTGGGAGCGGAGGAGGCGGCGGCCCAGGCGGCCCAGTCCCTGCAGAGCGGCGCCGAGGGCGCCGACCCCGAGGTTCACAAGAGGGTTGCTGCGGTGCAGGTGCAGGTGCAGGGCATGGAGGGCGACTGGCGGACCTACTGCGAGCATCCGCTCTCGGTAGCGACCGCGGCGATGCTGAATCTTCAGCAGCAGCACCAGGTGTCGGCGGTCACCGGCCACGGCGACGATCCGGCCGCTTCCTACGTCTACGAGTACTACAAGCTGCCGGAGAAGACCGCGGCGGATGTCAAGCTGCCGCCCACTCACGAGCTATGGTCCACGTGAGTTACTATAAATATGCGTATTTCTGAGATTCCTGTTTCGTCGCTGGTAGGCTGAGGTATAGGTACTTGCTGCTGAATCGATAGGGACAGCTCCGAAGAAACTGATGGAATATGATGATATCCCTAGTAGCATTTCTGGTTGGCCCACGGTATCCCCAAGTTGGGAATTAGTTGGCCATCAAAATGGCAAACAATAAATGCTACTAAGTAGGGATGTTGCGAAGGAATTGCATTTAGAAAGATTACGTTTTTATACCTCACCCTAGCAGTTGCGAAATAATTTTGTTGAATCGAGACATCGAGTGTAGTCGAATCGAGTCGCCTCGTCTGTGGTTCAATGTGTTTCTTTCTGATCACCAGAAGACACTTTGGTAAAAATAATCATTTGATTCTTAGTGACGCCACTTCCCTTCGCACTGAATATTAAAAACACATTCACAAAAACAGTTACACAAAACTTCCATTACACAGTTTGCATAAAACGTCGAACCTTTGGAATCGTTAACCTTGAGACCGCTGTTATGCCCCAAACAACGAAATTAAAAATATCTCGCGCCTCCGGTGCCTCGGTCGGAGATCCCTCTCGCGATAATCATTTAAATCTGCATAAATATTCAAGGATCGCTTTATAGGTCGTTACAATAAATATCCGAATCTCCGTTTAACGCAGCGACGCTTCTCTCGTTTTTTGTCGTGCCATCGAATCACTTATTAAAGAGTTGACGGATCCATAAGGATAGGTACTCGCGACGCTTGGATGCGTCTGCGGAGCCCGATTAGCGTAGATCGCGAGATAGCCGCGTGTAAACGTCGCTGAAAACACTTTCAGCGCGGCTCGGCGGTTTATTAACATCCGCCGTTTCCCCGTATCTCGATTAATAGTCGCGCGAGCGCGCATAATTGAGTGCTCGCGGCTAGCATAATTTATCGCGACGCCCGGACCACGCGGAACAATCGCGAGACGCCGGGGGAATCGATTCTCCCGTGGAAATGTAAATCGTTGCAAATCAAAGGGGCCTCGTCTTTCTCGCGTGCTCCCGATCCGCTGCCTTTCTCCCGTTCCTCGTTTCGGTTCGAGATTAATGGACTGGCGACAGTCGGCGACGTTTGGAGATCCTAGATCCTAGCGCGGGCTCGCGACAAATGGATTTATTGCTGGCGGTTTATTGCGCTATTACGCGCAATCCGCCGTGGCGATTGCACGCGATGGTTGACAGGGCAGCTGGAAACTGCGGCCAGGGAATTTCGGAGGAGAATTTATATACACCTCGTGGTTCTCTTTTAGACGTCAGGCCCCGTTTCACTTGGGGCTGTTTTAGTCGAGACGCCGAATAAAAAATATTGAAAGATTTGAAAGCGTCTATGCGATATGTTCGATAGCTGTACAGAATTGACCCACGCCTGACTTGGAGTCGCCAGAGCCGTGCGCTCGAACCGCGAAAGGTTAATAGCAGGCATAACTCCAGAATCGAAAGTATATTTTTCACTGCCCGGCTCGTAATTGCGTTTTCCCCGAGGGTGGGCAGCCGCCTGCAAACAGTGGCGAACGACGTCGTTCGATCTTCGCGGAGCATCAGTCAAGCGTAGCGATCCTCCGCCGTATCTCAGGCTGCATCGATCTTTGCTCGATTGCCGAGCTTCCGACGGCCGAATCGACCGCGCGCTTTTATCGCGCCTGGATATCGTGGGCCACTGTTAGCCGATCGGCCTTCTGTCAGCCCTGAGTCACTCAGGGGTCTGGCAAGCGGTGGGCAACAGCTACTTCCAAAACATGTTACCGATCACCTCGCTCACTCTTCATCCTAAAGTTCACGTTCGCGAAGGTGCACAAATTATCCAGTAGGTAACCGAAATCTGCATAGTTCAGTGCTCCCAGTGGCAGCTAGTAAGCACTTGCAGGTGTTAAGAAACCGTCACCGAAATCCACCGTATTATTAAGTTTAATAATAATTATCTCTGTGCTGCGGAATCTTGCCCCGTGACGACCCCAGCCATAAATCCCCGCGGTGAATTCGTCCGCGACGCACTGCCCCGATCGCTAATTCGAGTTTCATAACCGATACGGGGCCAACTCCATTCTCCCGTTGGAATAGAGACGCCTGTATTTACATCCGCGCGCAACGAGGTCTTCCGGTCCATTTGCTCGGTTTGCAAACTCTCCAGGCTGGCCTCGGCTCCGTGAGAGACACCGTGCCGCTGTCTCCCCCATCGTGGATCCGTGACACGGGGCACCCTCCCCTGATACTTTGGGCCCAGCTCCTAGGCACCGATCCAGAGCTCTCTAGACCTCCCCCCGTAGCACGAAATCCGCAGACGAAGAGAACGGGTTACGGACACCCTTCCCCAGCGACTCCTCGCCACGGCACCCTTGCCAGTTTTGATTTATATCGGCCGCTTAGCATATTTTGTAATTTACTGTTGAGAATCCTTAACGTACCCGGGATCCCGGGGGAGCCCTGTGCCAAGGGCGACGGATGCAACGAGACGAGGCTGGCAGAGAGAGGCAACAGTGGCATCGGGATCGGCGATCCTTGCTACCACGGGGAGAGATGCCGCCCCTAATCTTCCCTCGCATCTTTCTCTCCTCTCTCCCGCCAACGAATCGCTCCGTCTTCGTCCGTCTCATTTTATCCGACCTGCTATCTGCTCTCCAACCCCGCTTCCCCCCACGGTCTCTGCCCCACTAGCTAGCTCCCGCCGGGACCGCCGATAGCATCTCGACAATTTGTACGCCGGTGGATCGTTAAAACTGCTCTCGCCGCGGAGAGGACGCGAGCGCCTCCTCGAGCCTCCTCGCCGTCGAGCTTAATCCAATTTCATTGTGTCGCGGATCCTCGGGGGTCGCGATCGACGCGTGAGACTCGCCCTCGGGGCTTCCACGGGCCACTGGCAGCGGTGGATGGTTTCCTCTTCGCTGACTCTGGGGATTCTTTAAATGCGGCCGAGGTCGCGACGTGACGCGAGGATTCTCAACTATTACACCAGGACACTTTCGAGTGGAATAGAGATTCTGAGGGAGAAAACCGTAGGGAAATTAGTGACTAGAACTCTGTAAGAAAGTGGAGAGTACGCTCCATCGGAGCTTACCTCCTTGAGATCGCGAATGAGGATTGAAAATTAACCTGAGGATTGAAAATTAATCGGAGGATAGAAAGCTCGCAAAGGCACCCAAGCTCCGCGTAAAAATGCCCAGTTGTTGAAAGGAACGTAATTAATCGCGTTCGGAGGAACTTTCTCCTGGCAGTTCGAGAAAATTCACAAGACTTCCAGGCGCCAGGGCCCGCTGGGATCATTTGTCTTACGGTAGCAGAAGAATCCTGTCCCAGGCGTTTTTCGCGAGGGTCCCGATGACGTACGCTTTTAACGGTCGGCCGTTTATATTAGCGACTTTCCGCGAGAGAATTCGCTAGGAGACTCGGACGTCTTAACATCGGCAACGGTATATGCCTAACCCAGACCTTGTGTTCGCGGTTCAAGCGTATATCCTGGCTATTAGTAAGCGATACCCGGTCCTGAAAAGCGGTGGTACGCTGGCTCAAGGATAGCACGTCCTCGCGTGTATTTCTCCGAGCAAACGCCAGCGTAATATCTCCACGGTGTCGCGAATGCGCGTCGTCGATTTCGAGTGGAGGGGCGTCTCTAGGTTCCTCTGTACATACATCTTTGTCTTCGAAGTCGGATGGCGACTGGACGGAGTCCTTTCAAAGTTCTTGCGGCGTGAGAGATCCCAGGTATAGGGGTAAATCGAGTGAAATTGACGGAGCAGGTATTAAGTCCATCCAGTCATTGTTTCTTCGCCACTATTTCTGCTCCAAGAATTTGTTCAGTCGTAAGTTCGGCCAGCATCGAAACGAAAGAGGAGTTACGCTCATTGGCAGTCGCGATCGCATGCGGGCCTAGCGAGCGTTTTTCTCGCCGGTCTCTTCAGGAAATCGAGGATCACGATAAATACAAGCATTCTATGGGCCTCCTCAGACCTCTGCAAAGTATGTAAACTATCCTGCGACGGTGCTAACGACAGTCCAAGTTCCTCGTAGCCGCGCAACCCCCGACGACACGGCTGTAAAGTACCTACGTCGCGCGCGCGGATATACGTCGAATGCAATGAACTTATGGCTCTCGTACGAGTGGAGGATATTTCAGCGTCGGGTGTGCTGCAGTTTCCCAGAAATTATCCCAATTTTATCGATAGGCACTGGGGACCTTTGCATAGACTGGCACGCGAGCTTCGCTACCGCGTGCGAATCTCGTTATAAACATTGAATGGAGTCCCATGGATATTTATATGCGGAGACGGAGGAAATTAGAGTCGCCCTGCGTGGATGTCTCGCCAGACGCGTCACCCTTAACGAGCGGAATTATTGCTCCAAGAAGCAGGATGGTCATTAAGCGAGAGAAAGTTTAGCGAGTGGACGAATGTCACGATGCCCCTGAAACAGCCGGGTAATTTCGAAAAGGGGGCTGTTACGCTCGACTCGAGTCACTTAAGGCTCGCCACGGGGTTGGCGCATCGCGCGGAATCGGCGTACGATTTCACAGCAAGCCGCCGCAATAAAGCCGAGGCCCGTGAGCTCCGGGATCGCAGCTTTTAATCTAAACGCTCTTGCCAGCAAGTGACAACCACGATATGCTACCTTGTGGTGAACAGAGGAACGAGGGAGATGAGGGAATTCTCTAGCGTCCTTTTAGACGGGGGGGACCAACCAGCGACTATTGCGATCGAGACGTGCCAGGATAGATGGTATCCTTTGCAGATTCTGTTTTTCTTCCGCAGCAACTAGCAAAGCACGGACTGCAGAGATAAGGGAAACCTGTCTCATTTGGTGTTGAAAGATTCAAATTCTCAGATTGGTTGCACAGTTTGCGGTACGGTAGACGCGTAGCTGATGCATGGCTTTACAGTTGTTGCATCGTTTTTATTGGCACGGCCGATACTATTGCCACAGTGCTGGCACTATTAATCGTCTCTCGCAATCCAGCCGAGTACCACGGGCACAGTTTTTGTCGGTTCTTTCTCCTCGACACGCGATAGCGTATCATTACATCCGACTTACATAGTAACTGAAGGGATGCATTACGTATTGAGAAATGGAATTCGAACCGAGATCCCTCGCTCGCGGTGGATTTCATTTCGCCTTGCGTTTCCTGCCGCCCGCGATAATAACGTCGCGTCCACTTGAATTGATCGATCCTCCACTTTCGAGAACCTGTGTGTCCCACCATTTCTTTCGTCTCTTTCTTACATCCACGTTGGACTTCTCCGTTTTTACAGCCGCAGTGACCTGCTCGAATCCTAGAACTATAGCGTCATCTTAATTTTCTCCAGAGCTGTGGGGGATTGAACTAGATCCACGATGCTTACAGTTAGGCGTAGAAGACAATAAATTTGGGTTGATCGCAGCCGATCTACACGAAAGTGTCGTAACTGTAACGAGCGGAATTTAGAGAGCGGATTTCATAATTTTCCAGTAGCTCGGGAAGCAAGTATGTTTAAACGAGACCTGTTCCTGCGTTCCGTTTCCGCGTGACATACAAAGCGACACCTCGCGCCATAAAACCTATTTAGAGGTCGACTTTTAATGAAAGCGGTAACGTCCGCAATGACTGACCACGCGGTCGCCTTTTTATCGCGCGCAGAGGTTATCATTACGCGGTGATCTTCTAAAAAAGCAAAGCCTTTGTGCCGCGTACCTGCATGTGGTGGGGAGCCTATTTTCAGTGGCACATGAATCATCCGTGGAAGGTGGTCGTTATACACGTTCGTGCGTCATCTGGGAGTTGCTTGCGTTTGTAATTCGCGGACGGGGTTGCTTTCTCACGGGATTACTAATTCGGTTGGCCGAGGCACGTGGAAATGGAACAAACTGTTCTAGGCGGAGCGAAGGTGGACTTACACGTGTCTCTTTGCGCGAGTGTAAGCGGCTGACACAGAGAAGTGTGAACTGCTCCGTTCCGAAACGGGGAAACGCCTATCTTTTACCACTGAATTTTTACCATTTTTCGTAAGCAACTTGAGAGAATCCCGACGGGAATTCTCGTTTCATGGAGGAAAGCTGAAAGTACTTGAACTCGAGACACGCGTGGAAAATCCACACGGAGTAGGGGAGAGTCATACAGTACCGGACAGCATACAGTACCGGCCAAAGCTAGATCTCGCTTTTAATGTTAGTTAACTGTACTATTGATGGAGAAATAAATAAATACAAGAGTCCGTAGCAACATGTTCCGGCGACGTTCTTTTTCTTTCAGTATTATCAGAGTTCTAAGCATTTATCGTTTACGCTAGTGTTTCGGACGACAAAAGTTATTTTTGTTCGCTGCGAATTGCAACTTTTTTAATCCAGCGAATTATTAATCTTTATGATAAAATTCAATAAAAACAATTTATCCTCTTTTATTAAGCACAATTTGTACTGCAAATTACTTTTTTGAAATTTGATTTTTACCAACAACAGCCCAAGTTATAGTACAAAAAACTTAGAGTGGCCGGTACTGGATGACAATTTTGCGTTGGCTGCGAATTACAACTTTTTTATTCCTGCGAATTATTAATCTTTACGATAAAATTTGTGAAAAACGATTCATCTCCTCTTATTAAGCACTATTTGCAGTACAAATTACTTGTTTGAAACTTGATTTTTACCAACAGTAGCCCAAGTTACAGTACAAAAACTGAAAACGGCCGGTACTGTATGACTCTCCCCTACCTACAAATTTGAAGACGAAAGAAAACGTAAGAACAGAAGGAACCTCGAAGAGGGGTGGCGAGTCACCCCATGGCGGCCAGGCAGCGCCAGCGGCAGACGTCGCCTTAACTCCTTATTACGCGTTTCGTCGTCCAGGTTATCGTTACGCGGAGATCTGTCGACTACGAGGAACCTGGCGTGCCTCCACTACAACCTGGCCTCTGACCCACTTGACTCGTGGGGCCCAGTGTCACGTCGTAAAACGAAACGGGCCCGGAGAACCAGAATCAGACCTCGCGGACGAGTGGCATGCCCCGTTCTCGCTGTCCGCCGGTGCTTTATGCCCGACACGTAACGCGAGCGCGTTCCCCTTTATTTGAATTTATGATCACAAAACGCCGTAAGCGTTTCGCTCCTCCCGGCCTTCTTCCTCCCTCGAGCACACCCTCGCCCGGCTTTTGCCCGTCGCCGCTACACGTTTCCCTTCCACGCCGGTTAGAGAACTCTAGCGGAAGCTAGATGGATGCCACGCCGGGGCCCGTTTTATGGGTCCCGGTGGAACCGTCGCAGCGGTAATTGCGGCTACCACTGGAACAACGAAGCTGGGAGGAGGCTGTTAGATCGAGGCGTGAGATCCAAGCGATAAGGGGGTTCTGTCCAGCCAGCCTCGAGGGGGTGAATGTTCTTGGTATAAGAGAAAAGGAGGATGGTTAGCTTCTTCGGGTCCGAGGACGATAGGATAAATTTTATTACCTCTAAATTCTATTACTTTCTCATTTTGACAATGTAGGGTAATAGAGTGTGTACACTGTTCCACATTGATTCACTGGAAATCCATAAACACGGGATGAGAGGCTCGCGGAAGTCCACGATGACTACTTAGCATAGAGAATGCCTTTCCTGCAGCACGATTTCTAATCAAAAACATCCAGAAGCTGTCCGTTGGCTTGGCTGCCACGCGTTTCCCTCGACCTCTGTCTCAATTACCGCGGACCTCGCGGAATGGTGGCAGCCGTGAACTGCCGGTTTTCGTGTGATTCCGGTTCTCAGGCGGTCGCTCGTTTTCGAGGTGGAAGCACCGACCGTCCACGCCTTCCTGCTTCGCGGCGGATAGTCCGGTTTCGCGAGGCCCCTCCGGTTCGGAGCTGGCGGCGGCAACCCCTGCGAGGACGTGCTACACAACTGTGCGAGATCGCGGACAGCGGGATATGCAGAGCCGCGCTTCTGACCTCCCGATCCCCCGTGGCCGGTTCCCGGAATCCGGCTAGACGGAGCCGGGTTTTCGCGGTCGCCGAGGTGACAATTTCAGCGGGCAAAGACCCACAGACGTGAGCAAAAAGACGGATCTGCCGTGGCGATGATCCGCGGGTATCTCGAAATCGCGAGTGCGTGCTAATGAGAGGTCGAGGCTGGTTGACTGCTGACGGATGTGTGCGATGATGCCTTCCGAGGATCGCTGAATCAGTTCTGTGGTTTCAATGGAAATTGAAGCTACGCTGTTCAAGAAACGGTGTGAGCTTCTCGAATACCTAAGCGAACGTCTTCTTCCTCCCTTCGGATTTGAGAAGGACTTCGGTGGGTAGAATCTTGGAGTATGCGTCGCGGCTGCCCGATTCCCTCGACTGGGCGTCGTTAAATCGTGCCCATCTATGTGTCTTTGAGACCCAGAAGGGGAAGATAAATCAAATGTCAAGTATCAAGATCAGATCTTTAAGAATACTAGCCATGCATGCTCTACATATTAATTCCTGAAAATTTCTCGAAACTTGAGCGTTTTCTTGGAATGGCGGAATACTTTTAGGACATCTTCCACGAAGAAGCCTGTATAGGAATACTTATCGTCCATTCCCATATGAACGTACAGTTTTCCTACGTTTCTGTGTAAAAACAAACCCAGTAGAAATTGGGATACTTTAGGAACGATCGAATAACTGAAGCCATTAAAATGACACTGATGCAATCTTGCCAAATACAACAAAACCGAGAATCCCATATCTCTCTTCATAAAACCAGATGCATGCCCAATGAAAGAGTCACGCGCGCCGCAGCACACGTGCTCCAGAAAGGCAGCAGAATTTAAAAGTGCCCGATCGGAATTCCGATCCCCGAAGATACTACCGAATCGTGTCCAACGTATCAAGTCCCCCGAGAGCTTCCCCAAAACGCCGTCTTCCGGGAAGCGACGCGATTCTCGTCGGTGGATACCGTCTCGGTGAGAGCATCCCCGGAGGCAGAAGCGGCAGCTCGCGCGTGTCCACGTTGTCCGCATTTAAATTCGCCGGCGGACGGTGGAAAAAACGCGCGTACATATGCATACCGTGGAGCCGGCGGGCACGTGCTGCGCGCACAGGTGACGTGGTGGCCGCGTGCGTGCCCGCAAAGGCAACGGGCCCGCGCGTACGCTCGTCCCGCGCTGGAAAAAGCGGCGAGGAGAAAAAGAAGAAAAAAAAACGTGGAAACGAAAGACGACGTAGAAGGAGGGAGGGACGAGGAGGCGCGCCGACAATAATAATCAAACGAGTGACCCGGTCGAGCCGGTAGAGCGCGCCGCCGGACCTGTCTTTCGGGTTCGATCGCGGCAGGTCTCGGTGGCGCGGGCACGCACACTCTTCCGCCGTCGATACCGCCCGATTTCCGGTTTGAGAAATGCCGATTCCGGTCCCGAAACGGGTCCTGCCCGGTACCGCAAGCTCGTGCGGCAGGCACGAGCACACGCTCGCGCGATCTAACCCCTTCGGGGGAACCTTGCGACATCCGAGTTGGAGGATGACTGTATAGACGCGTTGCAGTCAGACATTCCGTTGTCTTCTGGGATATTGATCTTGTGATTGTGGGATCAGGAACCTTCTTACCCGTAAGTGGAGGAAAGAAGAGACACTGGGGGACGGCCGCGATGGCCGAGGTGGTTAAGGCGCGGCTGGGACAATAACGCTGGATTCCAAAGATGCTCGAGTTCAAGTCCCATCGCCCGGGAGTCCTATTTTTCCACGGCTCATTCCCCCATGCTTGATTATTGGTGGCCGTGTGTTTGATAGAAAGAAAGTGTTTTTGAACGGAGTGGAGTCGTGTTGGAGGAGAGAGGATAGACTTGGTAGAGAGCTTTGTTTTATAGTAATGTAGGATTAGTACTGGGATCTTCGAATCCGCGTATGTTGTTAAGAATCTCTTTACCCCTAAGTACCTGGAATTGAGCACCTAGTGGCGGATCCTAAGGCCCCTCTTTACTAGGAACGACGCGTGCAAATGCACACGGAGATCCGTGAGCGTGTCGTGACCCCACAGCGACCCGACGACCTCGAGGCTCGCGAGGTACGTCCGTCTTGTCGTCGATGGTGCACCGTAAGCGCGTAATTGCCTGTTTTGCGCGTACGCGTACGGTACGCAATAGTTGCGTAGCGACGCGGCAAAAACGACCGTGTAACGTTACGCGGAATAATTCGCTCGTTTGCACGGGCAACGGCCTTGTGGCGGTGGAATCGTCGAGGGTGTGTTGAAATTAGCCGAGGGTGGAGGCTGGATCGTTGATTCAGCTTTGATAATTAATCAGTTTGTAACTATCACATACTTACCGAATATCAATTTCATTTCACCCCTAAATACTTCGACTTCGAATTAATTTCTGGCTCATTTCCTCTAACGATCTTGGTCCAAGCCGAATCTACCCTGACTAGGGACACTATTCGGTTGATGACGGAATCGCGCAGAATCACCACGGTCACAAAAATGCAAATTAAAGATGCTCCCAAAAGCTGGTCTAACCTTGAAAAATAAACAAAGGTGGGAAAAGGGAAAGAAGAAAAATGAGGGATAGAGAATGACAACACCGTCTGTTGAAATTTCATTATCTCAACTGTATGAAAATACACTATCTTAAATGAATGATAATAGATTAATGATAGATAACAATTAGAAAAAAATTAATGATAATAAATAAAATTAATGATAATACTATTGAAATCACAACAAAATAATAATACTATTGAAATCACAACCGTAAATCGTGTAAAAAATAAATAACAGAAAGAATTATTAGTTAGAAGAAGATGGCGTATTGTTTCAAATGTAAGAATTAGTAAACAAGTGACTATTCAAAGCGACAAACTTTCTCGTCAAAAAATGTATCGCAATAAATTAGCCCTCGTTATAAGTTTTCTAAAGTTGTATGTAAATTCCGTATATTCAAAGTGTTTTCTTTGTCTTATTTACTTCTTACATGATTTTTAAGAAAATTGTATATACCTTTTCTGGGCATTTATTTTTCAATTAATGTATACATAATCAAATTGTCGCGCAGTATATGTGTGATCTGTCGACCAGACTTCGCAGTGACATGTTTCGGCTGTTCATCAATCGAATAGTGTTCCTAGTGAGAGATTTGCCACATTCGAGGTATTTATCCCCAGCAGCGGCCCGTATACAAAACCGAAATACTTGTCAACGACTCTCGTCGGCCGTTAAGCCGCTCGACGTTTAATTTGTGGTGCACCTTGTAATGCAATTGTGCGACTCGATGGCAGCGGAGGCTCTGTAAACGGGAAAGGTAGCGGCATTATTGTTTTGCCCGGCGATCGGACACGAGCGAAAATCGTGGCCTCAGCGAGGATTCCTAACAGGAATCGTGGCATTGTAATGCAATTATCAGTTTCATTATAACGGGCCGCAGGTTCCTTGGCATTAGTACGCCTGGCTGCAGTCCTTGATTCAGGCGTCGGGGGATTTCACGATAGCGACGTTTTATAAATTATGAAAAATGGAAAGGAGGGAATTGAAATGTCGCCGGTGCCAGATAGCATCTTTAATTTATTCAGAAATCCTCATACACGAGAGTTGTACAGGGATCGACGCTTCCTTCTTGCTTTCCTGATAGAGGAGAATTCTTCCGTGGAGCTGCATCTTCCCTTCAGGTACCGTTTATGAAGTCAAGTGATTAATGAATCCGCGGAGGAAGATCGAAGATATAACTGGACAGAGGATCCTCAGGGCCGTCCCAAGTTCCAAAGGGATTAACGCGTCAACGACTACGCGCCCCCAAGGAGTACTACGTACACAGAATTTCCCTTCGCATCCGCCACCCAGCACCTCCCTTCGCGCGCGCTCGACATCCACCCAGAAATATTTTGCTCGTCAACCTCGCGGCTGCCTCGCCCCGTGTGCCGAAGTGCGTGTTCGCGATCTCCACGGTGCTCCTCGGCCCCCTACATCACGGATTAGCATCGCATTAAATCGTCGCGGAACGGAGCGTACGCGTCCGGGCGGCGGGACGCAACGACGGAACCGGGATCCATTTCACGTAAGCCGAATTCATGAGGCCGCGCTCAGGCAATGGCCTCCGGTTATGACAGACGCGCAGCTTTCCGTCCACGGAAAAGGGCAACGCGCCTCCTCGTCTACGGCAGCCGAGTGTTCACCGGTCGTTTTTCCATCGGGCGTCCTATCCTCACCTCTTCAGGCACAAGTGTGCCGAGGGCGACGACGTGTCACGTCTCTCCCCTCTCCGTCTCTCTCTCTCTATCTCTCTTTCTCTCTCCCTCGCGGTCGCTTCTCCCGTGTCACCCTCTCCCTCGCGGAGAGATCCTCTGGCCTCGAGCGGCCGAGACGGCGGCAGGCAGACAGAAGACATTAAAAAGGACGGAGAAGGAGAGAAGCCGGTGAGAGGGTTAGACGAGAGGGATCAGGTATCAAGTGTAAAAAAAGAGCCATTGTACGGGAGCATCTGACCGTGGGGTAGGTACCACAGTGGCGATGTTCAGCGGGCAGAAAGAGAACCGAAGGAGACACACGAGGCTGCGCGGAGGTAGAGCAAAGGAGGCAGCGGGGACCGGTGAACCTGGCGCGGAGGTTGCCGCGTCGCGCTGGCAAGGACGAGGGCAGGGATGGAAGAAAGGGACGAGAAGGGAAGGAGAAAAAAGAATGCGCGAGTGAAGTGAGAGAGCTATAGGGAGGGGGGGGGCAGGGGGGAGAAACACATAGAGAGAGAGAGAGAGAGAGAGCTCTCTTGCATGCACCGAGAGCGTTGGCAGTTTATAAGGGTCCCCCGTATTGTGGATACGTATTATCATGCTAAATATAACATGTTAACTACTTCGCATAATGCCGCCCCGCGATCCTCTCGATTCTTCCCCGTACGACCGTTCGGCGAATCGCGTTTCCGCGCCCAGAAAATTTTATTGCCGCCGTTCGGCAGATGCACCGTCGGCGACACGATATCGTCGCGGTCGTTCCCCAGATGGGAATATGTATTTCCAGACAGATAGGTCTCCTGGCAAGGAAAGATTCTTGCCAAACGGATGGTAAAATCACATGGAAGACTGAACGATTTGATTTTCATCGATTTACAATGTCTTCCGTGTTCCAATGCTGCGATGAGCATCCTTCTGGTGTCAGGGAGTTTTTAGATCTAGGAAGGACCTCTGTTTGGCGTCTCTATACGTTCCGTTGGATGCTTCTCGTAGCCGTCGAAACGTCGAGAGCTCGAGGACTTTACATTGTTCGCATGCGAACGATAAATCAGCGGCACAATTAATTAACGGTGGAAAGGAATGCGCCACGGTTATCGTTTATATTTAGTAATGATTGGAGACCATTGATATTCATCCACGCGCCGCGTCTTTGCCTCTCCGGTTTTTACCGAGAAACGTCGGTCCGTTGCGAAACAGGACACGCCATAACGCGTTATTGATGAGACATATTACGCATTTATACTCCGTGACGGACCTTGAAAATCTTCTATGAATTAATTGCGCGTTTGTTGAGCGTTACGCGCCGCGGCGTAATCTCGTCATCGGGGCTCCCGGGATATGACAAATGTACCGCGGAGATCGCGCTGTCGATCGATGCCTCCGCCTCGTCATAAACGATCCGCGACGCGCGATACATTGCTGCCCGCTCGTTAGCTAATACGGTATTAACTTTCAAACCTCCCACGGGGCATCGGTGTTGCCTACATTCAAGCGGATCGACTCAGTCGTTCGCAGTCGAAAGAAGCCCGTCATTACCTTATCCCCGGGAACGCTCCGGTGTGCTCGCCTACCCCTCCCCCGAAAACAATGCCCGTGGTTAACTTATCGGCGCGCAGATTCAACGCGAAAGTGCTCGGGGATTATTCCGCAACCTCGTTTGCATCGCAGCTAAGTCACCCTTGGTTGCTCGTTGCCGATGCCAGCGTATAATACTTTAGTCTTTTCGCTCCATGTTCCGAGCCGTTTACGAGCAAGATTTGCATAATAAATTCCCGAGAAGCCGCCTCGCGGGCTCCCCGGGATTCCTCGAAAAGTGAAGGCTTGATAGGCTTCTGCCGTGCATTAGTTAATTTGCCAGGTTAGATGGCAGATGCGGCACTCTAACGATTATTATATACTCTCTGCGTGTTGTAACGATCGAAACGAGGACCCGGGTGGCAGAATCCCAGAAGCTAGATTTAGATCTAGGCTTAGAGGAGACCCCATGAAAGGGCAATTGGAGGTAAGGCGAATGGCCTCGGAATGGCATACATTGGCGACCCGATTCGACGCGCGTACTTAGCATAGTCGATCGGCGCCGATCCCAAGCCGGAGACGGGGTAACAGCTAAAGGTCGATTCTCCACGGACTGTTGAAGGGGTGTGATGGGCCAGAAGCTGCTGGTGCAGGAGGCGCCTGGCCCCGGTTCCGGTTCGACGAATCGCATGGAAGGTGGCGAAGGCGCCGGTGGGGGGGAGCTACACCACTTCCTCCATCAGTACAACCAGCAGTCCCACAGTCCCGGGCAGAGCCTGCAGGGTGGCCTTCCGCTTCCGCTTAGCCCGCAGTCCCTGAGACACGACGGCTCCTCGAGCGCGGGCATCGTTGGCGTGAAAAGGGAGCCGGAGGACCTAAGCTCGTCCCGCGGCGGCCAGCAGTCCAACAAGAGGCACAAACAGGCCCAGCCGGACAGCCCCACGCCACCGGGGATGTACCATCATCATCAGCATCAGCTACAGGTGAGTCCCGCAAGGGGGACTTGGGGGGGTTGATCGAGGGAGTATAAAGTGTTAATATTCACTAGCAACCTAAGGGAACGTAGCAGACAGATAAGTTTCCGTAGGTACTCAAAAGGATACTCTCCGAGCCAGGAAACTTATGACAGCTCGTGCAAGTGTGTCCCTGTGCCCCGTTTATAGGGGAGAGTCGTGCAGTACCGACCGCTCTATGTTTTTTTATTATACCTTGGGGTGGAGTCGATAAAAATCAGAAATTCAAAAACGTGTTTGTAGTATAGATGAAGTTTAATAAGAGGAGGGAAATTATTTTTGTGAAATTTAATAATAAGAATTGATAATTCGCAAAAGTAAAAAGGTTGTGATTTGTAGGAAACGAAAAATTGTCGTCCAGTACCGACAAACTATTAAAGTAGATTTTTAGGTCTAAGTGATTAACACTGTTAATAAAAAGATATTTAATTAGCACAATACAAGATATTTTTCAAATTTTATTTGTATAAACTCGCAAGTAGAATGATTAATATTCTCCTGATCGACGCGTGTCCAACCGTCACATTCGGTACATTGCACCCAATCTTTGTCAAATGTATTCCTTGCGCATAGAGATGGGCAAAATTTTTGTTTAAATAAAATTTCGAATAACGAATAAAAGAATTAACTTTATTCGTCGAATAAATTCTCATCGAATAAAATAATTAACTTTATTCGTCGAATAATCTAAAGTTAAAGTTTAACTTCTACTTGATCCTAATTTACATAATTTTTCATTTAGTTAATGCCCAACTCTGCTTGCAAATAACACACTGGATAACTTCTTCATTAAATCCTAGTAGCTTCCTGTTCGTTAGGTTATCATACCTATCCTTATTTACTTTACTTTTCTGCGGGAAAAGGTAGAAAGAAGGCTAATGAACATCTTATAAATTAATCTGAGTTGCTAAAAGATTGAACTTACAGATAAGAAAAATTTCGTCTCTACTGGTTGACAGAGTCTGTTGGTCGGTACTGCACGACAGTTGGTTGATCGGTACTGTAGGTACGACAAACACAGGGAAACATTTTAGATGATGGTATATTATGTTAAAAAAAATATTTGCAAAACTAGGACATTTTATTAAACTTAGTAGACTAGAGATAGTATACATACCTAATAGACCAAAATCATTTACTTACACGAGAAGCAAAAGATCAGCTTTAAAAAATAACTTTTAACCCACTGAATATCAACATATACGTTTAATGCCTCAGAACATCGAGAGCAATGGAGTAAACAATATGACCCCGAAGTAGGTTATAAAGAATTGTGATTTTCATTGATTAATTCAAATAAAGTGCTAATATTTGGTCGAAGAAACGAGAACTAGTTTTGATCGGTACTGTACGCTGGTCGGTACTGCACGATTCTCCTGTAATCAAATTGTATTTACAGGTACAACAGTACGGAAGTCCCTACGACCCCTACAGCTCGTGCAGCCCCCGACTTCAGTCCACGGCGTACACGTCGACCTCGGCGACGGGGGCAGGGAACGGTGGGAACCCGAGCGGCCTGCACCAGGAGGCGACGGCTGTCTACGTGACCGGCGACGCTCTACCGCCACTGGCCTCGTCCAGCTCGTCCTCGTTGTCCACCACGACCGCTTCGTACACGAGGTACGAGGTTGTGCCAAACTCTTACGCGACGACACACGCGATACGCTCGTCCTCGAGCAGCAGCAAAGTCCTGACCGTTGATCTTCCCAGCCCCGACTCTGGCATCGGCGCCGACGCGGTCACGCCCAGGCAAGATCATCATCCGCCCACGGCGCTGCATCAGGTTAGTAGAAACGACAATGAAGGAGGTTTTGTTCTTGGTTCGGTGGGATCTGCTCCATCCTCGACTCTGTCACCTCGCTTCGCCCCGGTGCTCAGCTTTCGATTCAACCCCTGCCCCGAGAACGTTGAGTTAAGTGTAACTCTGTACGTTTTAATCGGGTGGATGCAGAGATGAGAGAATTTGGAGAGAAGAAATTGCATTCCCGCGCGGAGTCGAGTCACCGAGCCGAGCGCAAAATTTTCACGCTGCGCGAAGCCCCAGCGTATTCGATCGCGAGATCTTGAGAAATGATTCCCTATGCCTCCCGAGCTGCATTCCTCGAGCCTTCGATCCATCAGGATCGATCTGTTCGTCCATTCGCGAAGCGCCTCGATCATTCTCGCCCGTAACGCAACATTGAGTCCGCCAGCGACGATTTAAGTAGCCGGCACTCGTGCAGAACCATCCGCGATCCGTCCGGAGCTGGCGCGCACTTTCGCCGAGGACGTTTCCCTCCGCCCCTCTGGTCACTTTCCATCTCCCGTTGATTTCGTGCCCAGGCACCGTAAAGATGTTTTGATCGGCCTCTAACAAATTAATCGGACAACACCTACCATTAAGCGTTTTATCGCGGCCCCCATCTCCGGCAGATATAACTTCTTCCACGTGCAATAATTTTCTGCCGCGCGCACTCCGGAACAGAGAGCTTGCACGGCCTGGCAAACGATACCGAGCCAGTTTTACATAATCAGCGGCGCATATCTCACCGAGGTGATACCGGCCACGATTATTTATGCCCCGTTGGGAATCGTGTGATACGCGTCGATTCTTTTCCATCGTGTCGTCGACGCGTTGCGACCGTGATCGATGGAATATTGCGGATCGATCCGCGATCGCGTGCAAGTCCCCGTCGATATAATCGTTCTTTATTTCTATTAGAGATCACTTAACGCCTCGCGAGCTTCGTTCTCGCGTACAGAATCCCACCGCTGCATTACTAATCTCGTGCCTCGAGTACTCACTGACAGCGAATTAGCTGGGTCGGAGCATCTGGTAAAGTGGATCATTTGTACAGCATTTATATAATGATAAGCAAGCTGCGTTGGCAGCGATAATATGGAAATCAGGAGTAATTAAACAAGATCACGTCTTTATTACGACCAGCAGGGGCACAAAAACATTCACAAAAACGGGAATTAGAGTGGAGACTAGAATACTTGCTCGTGTAAAGGCTTTGTGTTGTACTCTGGCAGCAATGTGATTCATAAACAAACGCCTGTGTCGAACAGAGGCACTCCGTTTCAATTGATCGTTTTAATCTGTAATCAGTGCGCCTTCTGCACGATTGAATAACCGATGCGTAGGGTGTAAGTAGTAGTGGCTGCCAAGGAACTACCCCTACCACTTGCACCAATGCACTCCCTGCAAACACCAGCCACCGACGATCGCGGAGAAAGAAACGAAGCAGCGATTTTGAATCGAGTCGTCTCCGTCAGGAAGCAGCTCGCGGCGCGTTTCGCGCGCAATTTTCGCGGCCGTCGCGATGGCTTACCACGCCGGACCCCCGAGCCATCCATCAACGCCCACGCGTGTTCGGTTGTCGCGCTTCCGGAAACATTAATCGTCCCGGCGGGGGCAGCGGTTTGTCCGCGCGAGTAAGTCATTAGCATTGCGGTTGACATTACGAATTAGAAAGCACGCGTTCCCCGTTCTGCTCTGCTTGCGAGCCGGCTGAAAATAAAAGCCGCCGAGAGTCCACCCTGTCGGGGCAGCCGGTAAACGTTGCACGAAAACCGACACCGGCTCGGGTAATTAAAATATTCGTATCCAAGCCGGCTCGGCGCGAGTCCCCGCTCGCATTTCATCCCGTTTTCACCGTTTACCGCCTGGTCTCGCTCCGCCGGGCAATTTCGGTCGGATCGACACCGGCGATCGATGACTTCCGCAAATGCCCGAGCCACCGCGGCTGCCAGCCAGCGAACGCGTTCAGACCCAACACGCCCGAGACTGGTAATTACGGATTAAATCTGCGCGAGCTTTTCGCCGGCGCGCCCCGCCGCTTCAACATCTGCACGGAGCGTGTAATATCCGCCGCGGGCTCCCCGGATATAGCGCGGGACGTGGGCTGACAACACCATTAGGAGAATCGCGATCTAGGGGACGCGGAAATCTCGAGGGAAGCTCGACAACGGATAGCGGAGTGAAATTTGGGAACACGTGTCCTGTTCGGCAAGTGGCCTGCAATTTCAGAAATCCACCATTGATAATTCCGCCGTGCCTTCGATGTCGCAAACCCCTCGATTATTGCCCGGCTCGCTCGCGGAACGGAGATCGCGGGATCTCCTAAACGGCCGCCGAGAGAAACCGTCGTCCGTTAAAGCGTACGAAAGCCAGGTAAAGCGCGCGGCTCGATAAAAACTCCATTACGCGGTGGTGTTCCGTGTAGCGGGCGAGAGCTGGCTAATAACGCAGCAAAGTTTGTGCGGCGAGAGCGTTATTACGGTCTCGGGCTGGCGTCGATCCGCGCTGGATATCGCCACACGTGGTATGCAAAAACACGCGGAGACACGTGTACGGTGCACGCGTTTCGCGCTCGGGCGAATGCATAATGGAGATATTGCGGGAGGCGGGGTGAGCGACGATTTCCGTTCGCGGCGCAATTAGATGAATCGATGGAGAAAAAGCTCGACCAGCCTCGCGCAATTAATCGCGTCGGAGGCGTTCGTATCTCCTCGCGCCACGTTTCCTTCGTCTCTGCTCCTTCTTCTCGTTACCGATGCGCGCTGAATATGCCCCAAGTTCCCATTTAAATCGACAAAGATCCCAGCGGCGATCCCGGCGGAATAGGAACGAACGAGGGGTAACGTTGGCGCTTGGCTGATCGTAGATCGCGGAACGATCGACGCGATATTAATTTATCGCAGGCTAGATAGGCGCGGGGGGGGGGGGGGGGGTTGTCGCGGAGGTACGAAACGCAGTTCCTCGGGTTGGTTCGCGGCTCTGGATGGATGGCTTCCGCGATGCCGTTCGTCAGGCCGTGTAACGAGCTGCGGTATAACCGCGTTACATTCGAGGCGACGTCTCGAGGGCCTCGCATGAAGACGTACGAGGGAATAAACCGTTCGGCAGACCGCTTATTAACAAACCACCGCCTGCAAGCACGCGCTGCGAGCCTGGTCAATTTTACGAGACCGCAACAGCCCATTCTATTCCGGCTCCTTCCACCTTTGTTTCGCGGAACAACCTGGCTGATGCACTCCGCCGCGCTGTTCGTAAGCATCGGGCACCTACCCTCTGCGGAATAATCGCGAGGAACTGTGCAAATTTATTCAACAACTCTAACCGATCTTGCTTCGTTTGGTATTTTAAGGGGACACATTGCTATCAAACCGCTAAAAAAATAGGTGATCCTTAGGATTTTTTTCTCAAGAAAGTATACGACTTGCAGTGAAAAGCTTTATGGTCTTTCTTTATTCGTTCTTCAAGGATATGAAAACTTTTTTTTTTCATTTTCCTGTAATGGTTCGAATTTTACATGACGCTCAGTGCACTGCTGCAACAAAAGAGGCGTAAACGGTAGACAGTAGAACTCGACGTAGGATTGTCTGAAATAAAAAAAAAAACAAATATATTCGAATGGGTTATATCAATCACTATCGCATCACCTTTTAAGAAGGCAATTAAAGCAAAATGGCGATGTTTGGTACAGGTTTGAACACAAACATGCAAAAAACGGGACAATTCTACGCCTGAAAATGTTAATAACGAAGAACTATGACCTCTAAAATTGATGGTCAAAGGCTGATGCGATAGTGAATTCAGTTACAAAGAAAATGCCACCAAGATTTTTGGAATCGGTTCATAATTTTTTTTGTTCTGCTGTCCACCGTTCGGAAAAATCATGTTTCGAGATTAAACGGGTTTAAAGTTTTGCTTGTAGGTACGTTGCCGGCAGTCGGAGGTCGAGATGCCTCTATCGTTGTAGAATCTATATCGTTACCAATTTCTTCTTACAACATTTACTCAGTATTCTTCAGATACTATACTATATAGATGTATGCAAAAAAATAAAAATCGATTTTCTGAAAAATTTTGATAGGAATGCCCCCTTAAATTAAAATCAGTAGAAAGTACTCGATATGCAGTCCTAATACTTATGAACGGCAGCGGCAGCTTTTGCAGTCGTTCTGGGAGTGTCCTGCGTAAGAAAGCTCGAGGAAATTGTAGATACTTTAGAAAATGATTTAGAACTTATGGAACCATCGAACAATTCTTCTGCTCCTCGAGTATCCACTGATCGAAGTACAATAAAGTATTTTCTGTTTCTTTGTAACAGTCCTCCTTCGACTACACGGAGCTGTGTCCCGGAGGAACAGCGGCCGGAGCAGCGGTGGTACTCGAAAGCGGTGCAGTGATCCATCATCAGCCGCTGCAGCTGCAACTGCAGCAGAGCCATGCACAGGCACAGGTGCAGCGCGGAGCTTTAGTGTCCTCGGCAGCGACCAATCCGAACCCGAACCCAAACCCGCCTAGGTCGCGGCCTTGGCACGATTTCGGCAGACAGAACGACGCGGACAAGATCCAGATACCAAAAATGTGAGTACCTACCGTTGCCAGGGAAAAATTTTACCTACAGCATATCGTCTTGTCTCCGCGGAACTAACCCCCTCCTTCGTCACCCTTGTAAATCCTTTGAAAACCCTCTGCGGATACCAAGAACGCCTGCAGATATCAATCCAAATCACCCTCAACCCCACAGCTTCGTCCCTCTGCGAGCATTCACTGCAAAGCCACCACCCTCGCGGAGAGAAGGCCTGCTCTCCTGGAAGTCGCGCCCGGGAGATAGGTCCTCCGTCGCAGGAGCGGCCAGCGCGAACGCCAGACGCGTAACCTACACAGAAGTTATAATAAACCAGGTAGGCGGTGGCGGTGTGTTGAACAGGAGCAGAGCCTCGCAGGCCGTTCACCTGGGCCAGCCTCGGTTATCGGCTCGCACGCACCGCCACTGTCCTGTGCTCCCCATCGGCGACCAAGACGATTGGAAAAGAGAAAAAGGAAAAGGAGACACGAAAACGAAACCGCGCCGCACTTGGACGCGCGTCGTCGCCGCGTAGATAAAGATAATAGGTCGGCTGGCTAGCTGCAGGAAAGCTCAGGCTCGCTTCGCCGATAGGCCTTGCTAGGAAAGCTCTCCCACCTTCGGATAAGGATAATCGACCTTTTATTTCGCCTTTCAGAGCACTATATTTAGAGCGGGTCGCCGCGGTGGTCGCGGCAAATTTGCGTCGCCGGCTCTGTGAACACTGAACAGTTGCTTCAAACAGAATTATTACTTGGCATGCACTTTGGCTGCCTCTACTCGCTTCGTGGCGATACTTTAATCTCGCTAGGCCGCACTACAGCGCAGCAAGACTGCCGAAAAATATTGAGGTAGTCTTGTTTTAAGATTTAAATAAAATAACGCGATGCTTGCATTAGGGGAGAGTTGCCAATATCGTACTATTCACCTAAATCGTACCTCATCAATTTCTCAGTAATTAATGAGTATAAACGACATCTGATGATAAAAGTATCAAGTAAATGCGAAATAAGAAATAGAAATTTGGATACTGGGGTGTGAATGATAACTGAGGCACAGTATATATGTAACAATAACCACATATATTTAACGAATAACTAAATTTGATACAAATAGCTTATAAACCGAAACATTTTTCAAAAACAAATTTCCCACGCGCCTCAAGGTTGCGAACGAGGACACGCTGTCCTCAGGATTTCACTGGGGCTCTGGCAATCGTCACTTATATTGCCCTAGCCCCTTCAAGCTCGACCACCCGCAAGAGGCACTCGAGCAACCGACCGTTTTAGGCCTAAGAAATAAATAAAACTTTCTCCCGGCCTACAGTCCGCTACAGAAACAATACCTTTTGAGCTTACACCCTATTTTGTGCGGTGCTATAAACATTTTAAAAAATCAGGTATGATTGATGCAACTTTTTACCAGTTTATTTTAGCTGATAATAATCAAACAATGCAATTTTGTCCTGTATTTTTGTGTTTTTCTAAAAGCGGGTTTAATGTAGAATATCTTAGATTTATTTTAAGTACATATTACGTTCATTATAAAGTTTAAATTGATATTTATAAATAAATTTACCATATTTCCTAAATCGTACCACTACAATCGTACCAGTAGGATTTGACAACTCGTAGGTTATACAGGTTATGTACATATATTATATTCATAGATCTTTTTGGCCTGTGTCTGATCCATATACATATGTATATGTAACTACATAATAATCATTACTTTATGTTGAATATTTTCTACTCTATTTGTTATTGTGGATACTGTTCTTAGTGGAGGTAGGATTTAGGAGACCGGTTGCCTAAATCATACCTTTTACAGTATGTGACAAAACGATTAATAACATATTAATTTGTTCTGAACAAAGGGTTAAGCGTATAATAGTAAGTGCCTAAAAGATCAAGCTACAATATCCAATAGTCATCTGCGTTCAAATTTCTACCAAATATGAAATATAACGTAAAATGTCTTAAGTGGTATGATATAGGCCACCCCTCCCTATATTGCGCGAATTAATTAGGAAACGCTCGGGAACAATTAGATACACATCGTGTTACGTCACAGTCTTTCGCGTAATTCGCCTGGAGCACAGAGTTTATCGTTGCTGTTTCTGGCAAATAAATATAATTACTCTATACAATTCGAGGAATTAGTTTACATGTTCCAGAAATCATCTGAGACTGGTCAGGGCTAAACAATCCCAAACTCGTTACGTTTGACATCTCTTCGCCCACCGTGGACGTGCCGCGGAAAAATATCCGTCAGCCGCGTTATCGTAATCACGCCTTAATGTATGAAGATTACAGGCTTTTCAGCTGTTTACCCGCCCGTCGGTAGCTACGATCAGATACCCACCGCATTTTTTGCCCCTTCCCATAAATCAGCCTACCACCGCGTCTGTCACGACCCGTTGAACGCTGCAATTAACTTCTAACGTACGCTTATTAATCCGCACGCAGATTCTCCGCCTATGGGTTCAAGTATCACCTGGAGTCGCCAATTAGCACGTCGCAGCGTCGCGAGGACGATCGAATCACATACATCAACAAGGGCCAATTCTACGGGATCACGCTGGACTACGTCCCTGACCCGGACAAGCCGACCCTGAAGGCTGGGCAGACCGTAAAGGTAAAACCGAAAACTCTACGATGCTCATAAGAAAACCAACCACGGACGGTTTACCAGGTCCCTAAACTCCGACGACGGAGTCGTTTGTCTCTAGCCGAGCCTGTGACGCAGCGCCCGATCGGATGTAAAAAGAATTACCAGATAACGCGAATGTTTTTGTGCCACGATAAATGACGATTGTGCTGCGAGTGTATCGATGTGGAAACGGTTTGGTAACGAGCGACCGCTTCGAAACTCGTGTCCAGAGTAGTCTACTGGCAGAATTCATATAAAATAGCGTTTCATATTCCATTGTCCCGACGAAGGCAAGAAAAACTCGACGCTCCCGTTGCAAAGAATCAGTGCCCCCAAGTGAGAGTCGCGGGCTAGTGGTACCGAAGAAGACTCCTCGGCGGCTCGGCGCTGCTATAAACAATAAGCCGAGCCGCGTATCCTGCAGTATCCCGACGCGGAATTGCGCGCTGCTCCTCTTAAATCGCATTAAGGCCGGGCGTTGGGCACCGCGATGCATAGCATTACGCTCGTTTGCAGACTCCTACGAGCGATAGAATTCGCGCAGCTCGTCGGCTGCGCTCGGCGTCGAAAGAAGAAGTCGGACGAGGTCGTTTGTTCTCGCGGCTCTAATTGGCAGCGCCGCGCACCGTTAGCAATTTCCATCCTGATAAAGCTGCCGATTCTTTCTTTCATTCCTTTTTTTCGCCCGCTCTTCCTGTCCTCCCCGCTAGGAGGAGTTACGACTTCCTCGTTAATTGCTAATCGAGCGTCCAGCCGCGTGGCGACTCGGGCGAACGGTGCACGTACGTACACGCGTACAGCGGCGACGAGGGACTGCAAACCGACCATGCTTATCCGTGCCCCTCCCTTCTATTTCGCTCCGTCTATGTTTGCCTGTACTTAACTCCGACTCTATTTGCCTTGCCTTGCCTTCCCTCGCCCCGTCCGTTGCGCATCTTCGGCGGCTCCCCCTTGCCTCGCGGCGTCTTACTCCGTTCTCCAACGCAATTTAACCACCGCCGAGGGTTACAACCTTCCCTCGCCCGTGGAACCCGGCGTTTTCTCCCGGTGCGTGCAGCTCGTGGCCCATTCACCCGGATCACGAAAAATCCGTGCGCCGGTCTGCGCACTCGAGCGTGCTTCTGTCTGAAGCCCGATGCCACGCTCACGCGAAGCTCGCGTTATCGCTTCCGAGGCGGCTTCCAGTCGCGAATTTTTCCATCGCCCTGCTGCACCCGACGGTCGCCTGTTTCTGAATTATTTGTCGGCAATCTGTACGGCCGCGAACGCTCGTACCCGCGAAAACGACCCCCGTGGACACGCGCAACTGGTTCGCGAAGGATAGCGTGCTGATCCGGTGGAACCGCGTCGCTGAATGATAAGGGACTCTGAACGCGCGACGATAATTCGTCTCCATCGAGGAGCCCCGGTGGCAGTGGACTGTATTTTAAATTTCCACGTAAGGAACAGCGCGCCCTCGAGTCGCCTTAGCTTGATAAAGTTGACGTTTATGGAACGTTTTATGTAGAACTACAATTTCTACGAAGCTTAAGCTTCCAGAGCTCTCCTAGTTAAGACTTTTCTGCCTTTTACCACTGCGGAGGGTAAAACTTTCCTCTTTTACTTCCAAAACTGTAGCATTACATATCACTTTCAAACCGATAATAATAATAATAATCAAACGTCCTTATTACATCATTTACAATAAAAACAAAAAAAACATTAGAAATACCGATATCTGAGAAAACCATTAAACGATCCGTACACCAAGGTTCGTTGATGGAATTAATCTTCCCATTTCCATTAAACACCCACTGTTTCAGTTATCCAGCAGCCCCTCGAGATTCTATACGGCAATCCGTGCTGTTCTCGTTAGTAGAACTCCAGTTTGATCCAACGAAACGTTATATCCCGTAATTACAGAGAGTCGATCGGCTGTGGCCGCCATTTTAATCGGCAGAGGCGATCGCGCGATTGGACGGCCGAGACGGGGTAAAAATTGCGTCTAGCGTGTCCCTGCTGATTAATCAACGTAATTGTAGCTCGGCCGCGCGACATTTTTACCAATGAATCACGATCGAGAGTAGACACGCTGCCGACGGGGAAAAACGTCGAAAAGCCGGGCCGGCTATCTAAGGGTACACGGCCGTTTATTGGGAATTAGCAGTGTCGAATGCCGCGATTTATGCTACCGGATTATACGGTACCGGCGTGATTTATTAGCGTGCTCGCCGCAGGCCGACCGCTCGAGCGTGTCCCCTGTGTCGCGATGCGACGCGACGCCGCGAAATTCGCGTTCAGCCGCGTCACCGGATTCCGCGGCGACGTTCCGTTAGCGGGGCCATTGTCTCGTCATTCCGGGCGAACGACGGCACCGGGACGGGGAGGAAACGGACGGATGCGCGCCGTCATTGCCCGGCGAAATCCGAAAAATCCCCGGGCACGGAGGGGTGGGGGGACGCGCAGCCGATCGTTGATGCCTGTCGATGCTGGAATCTGTAATTTGCGTTGCATAATTGCACGCTACCGTGTAATTTATGATGCACGCGAGGCTGCGCACGCTCGAGCGCGCTTCTATCGGCGCGACAGACGGAAGATCGAAAGCTCTCGGCCCGATCGATCGCGATCCTCCCCTTTTTGCGCGTGCCTTCCACCTTCGGCGCCGCTCCCGCACGCGGAGAGAGCTCGTGGAAGTTGGTGGATCTCGAGGAACGGATCAAAGTTTCGAAGCTTTAATGGTAAAAAGGCAAAAAGTCACTCGACCCGTTGTTGGAGAACAAAAGGAGGGGGAGAGGTCCGAACTTAAATGCGCCGGCCGGAAGCCATTCATCAGCTCCCGGAGTATTGCGCTTAATAAAGTGCTTACGCTGTTTTCTCGATGTTTTGTCGCGCAGAGCGTGGTAATGCTGATGTTCCGAGAAGAGAAGAGCCCCGAAGACGAGATTAAGGCGTGGCAGTTCTGGCACGGAAGGCAACATTCTGTCAAGCAACGTATCCTCGACGCTGGTAAGTAAAGCCGTGCGAAATCACCGAGCTGGCCCCATTAAAACCTCCTCTGAATAATGGCCACTGCCCTGCGTGCACTCGGCCTACGGTCTAATCAGTTCTCCCCTTCGAAGCCATCTAATACATCTCGCATTTGTAAATATATGTTGGAACTTTTCACGCAAGCCGCTTCGCTGTAGGATTAAGCCGCATTCGGTAAGACTAAACGGGAGGGCAGCGTACCGCTCGGGCGCGTAAAATAAAGCGAAGAGAAAAAATGCCGGCCTTTCGATAGCCTTTGCAGCTCGCCCAGTGATTTGCAGCTTCTACAATAATCTATACCATTACAGACACCAAGAATAGCGTGGGACTGGTGGGCTGCATAGAGGAAGTCGCGCACAATGCGATCGCCGTTTATTGGAACCCACTCGAATCCGCGGCGAAGGTACGTGAGTCCTTCATTAAAGAGAATCCCATTTGCATGTGACAGCCTATAGGAGGCTTTAATAAACCTTCGTTTATTCATACCCCCGGCTGCTGGGACAAAAGATTCTTGAATTCATCAAGGCCATTCGCGCGCGCGCGCGCGCGCGCACGCCTTGTTACAGATCAACGTGGCGGTGCAGTGCCTCAGCACGGACTTCTCCAGTCAAAAGGGCGTGAAGGGTCTGCCGCTGCATATCCAGGTGGACACTTACGAGGAACCGCCGCCGCACGCGCACACCTACACGCCACCCTCGCACCGTGGTTACTGCCAGATCAAAGTCTTCTGCGATAAGGTAATTGTCCTCTCGCCACCCCTTCCAAAGGGTCCCGTTATGGGAGGTTGCAAGCTCACGAGTCACCGGTTTATTTTTTGCTTATCAGGGAGCTGAAAGGAAGACCCGCGACGAGGAGAGGAGAGCGGCGAAGAGGAAGATGACCGCCACCGGCAGGAAAAAGCTCGACGAGCTCTACCACTCCGTCACGGAGCGCAGCGAGTTCTACTCGATGGTCGATCTTCACAAACCACCCGTCCTCTTCTCGCCACCCGCGGAGCACACCATCGACAAGGTAGTTATCGAATCTCCCGATTCCGTGCAAGTGAAATTGACTCCGGTAGCCGCGAGCTCTGTTTGCTTTCCTCGCCACTTTACAGCTATCGCAGAATGATTAAAACAGAGTATTCTTTGAAAGAAGCAAGTTTTCGAGAACTGGCACATTCACGGACATGTGCAAATAGCTTATATAGTAACTTATTCAAAGCAGAAACGTATAGGTAATCGTCAAGTGAACCGTGAGCGTGTTAATCTATTGGCATAGATAGTCCCGACAAACTAGCCAGAACTATGAGAAACAGGTCCCGAAATGTCTACTACGTACCACCCACAACAATCCTCTGCTCTCAGCACCGCCAGAACTCTCCACTAACCACGGCTCTTGCATCGCCGTAACAACCGTAGCGTCCATCGGAGACGAGCTGTGTAGCAGCCACTGTGCAAAGTAGCGTATTCGTAGAAAGCTCAGCTGTGCTTCGAGCAAGCACAAATTCTCTGTTCCAGCTAAATGCCAAAGTTCGCGAACAGCTTAGATAAAGAAACCAGATACTATAGCTCCATACCTTCGCGTAGCTCGCCTAGCTTCACCTCCCACGCATGTTATATATGTAGAAACTAGAGAGTCGATGGCTGTCGGTTGGCGAGATGGTAGTGGGTACGCAGACGGTCGATGGGAGGCTCGTTGCTAGCTGAACGGACGTAGGAAAAATTCTCTTGTTTCTTGTTCCACGACAGTTCTCGACGATGGAGTTGTCGGGCTTCTACGGAGGTGGCGGCGGGGGCGGTGGCGACACCGACACATCGTCCCTGAGTAATGGCGAGGGCGGAGGATTGAAGGCGGGCGGCAGCAGCCCTTACCCTGCCTGCGGCAGACCAAGCCTGCCGGCCCTCAAGTTCCACAACCACTTTCCGCCCGACAATCTGACTAGCCTGCACGACAAGAAGGACTCGTTGCTGATGCAGGTGCAGGAGCTGCAGGGCTCGGTACTGCAGGGCGTCCAGCAGGCCGGCCTCACGGGGACGGTGGTCTCCGGGGTCGGTAATCGGTTGCACTTGCAGCAGCAGCCTCCCCATCTACGCCCAGCCGACGCCGAGGAGAGAGTCATGCTGTACGTTCGCCAGGAGTCCGAGGACGTGTACACGCCGCTGCACGTCACGCCGCCGACCGTTCAGGGACTGTTGAACGCTGTAAGGCACACTCCAGCATTCTCTTTTATCGACCACAACACCCACTGACACTTGCACATTAGCGAAACACGCGCGGACGCAAACGGGGTGGCCGAGGTGAACACCTCGACGCACCTGCAACTCCAAGAGCCCCGAGATAAGTGGCTCTTCCGGAGACTCCATCTCTATATTATATGGAACGACTCGGTCACGTACTTTTATTTGTCGCGAATCGCACTTGCGCCGATCAGTAAATATATAAGAGAAAACGTCTCGCTGGGAATCGGTTCCGCAGAGGGCAGGAAAATTCTAATCGGTGATATCTCGCGGCTGTTGTCCGAGCACGCCGAGTCGCGCCGCGTTAAGCTCGGTCGCGTTTGAAAGCGCGCGTCAAGTCACGTTTATACGACAGGGACGTTTCGTAAGCTGCGACCGGTAAGAAGTCTCGGTGGAGAGCGAGGGGACCGTGTCGACGCTCGTCTCGCGACGCCCGAGCCGATTTATCAGGTTCCGCCCGTGGTCGTGTTCCGATTCGACACGGCCCGCCTGGCCCTCGGTGTATGAGTAATGAACGATGCGCGAGAGGACACGTATACAAGAAACACACCCATGCAAGAGTATTTTAGCCCATGCATGCCAGGGACAGACACCACAACACCTATTAATTAATAATTGTTGCACACGTTCCATGAGCTGGTATTAATATTAACCGCGCATGCATCACTTCCTCCAGAATCCTCACATAATTAATACGCAACCCCTTGAGATGCGTGTAAAACGATCGATGGTTTTGAGGCGTTAGAGGTGCGTTTTTAACCATTGCCCGAAGCTACCAGGCAAGAATCGGCACTGTTGCCGGCCGATCCAGTGGCAGAAGAAAAAAGTGGAAAGAAATACTATGGTTTCTCGCTGTTTCGCGACCCTCCTGCTTCTCTTAGGCGCGGTTCGTCCTCCAGAAACGATTTCAACCACCCTCCCCTTGCCGCCCCTATCGCAGAGGTATATTGCGTTAACCGACACTCGAAGATGTCCCCTTCAAGCGTGTCTGTTGCTGAAGACACCGCGAACGCGTTGCTTCTCGACTTCTCCCCCGCGCGCACCACCCTTTATAGGTACTTTATACTTTGCCTCAATTGTCTCATCTCTCTTTTTGCTCTTCTCTCTACCCCTACCGCCGTTTGCCCGCGACGCGCGCCACGCGGCATCCCCGGGATCTAGCAGGAGGAATACCGACGGCGTACGACGATGGTCCCGCAGCCACTGTCAAAATTCTAATGTTCTACTTTTTTCTATTTTACAGATTGAGTCAAAGTACAAAATTGCATCCTCGAGTATTAATAACCTCTATCGCAAAAACACAAAGGGGTAAGTTTAGTAGAGTGTCATCTTTACTTGCATGCACCGCCCACACGTAGTGCATGCCATAACGGTGACATTGCCTTGAACTCTCCTCCCGCCACATGGTTTTGGTAGATCGTGCCACTTTCCGGGACTGAACACCTTCTCTCCGCGATTGCCGCGCCGCCCGATACTCTCTTATCTAATACTTTCCGCCTTGGTGCCGCCGAATGCTGCCTCACCTCTCGTTCATTTCCCATTTAACACAGAGGCTCTGCCGTCGGCCAGCAACCGATCACAGCCGAGTCTCTCGTCCCCTATCCACCACCACCACCACCACCCCCTGTGTGCTCCGACTAATCCACTAATCTCTTCTTGCCCGGTTCTGCGCTCCTCTCTTCTATTTTTCTTCTGTCACGCGAGCGCTCGCGCATGCCTGCCTGTGCCCGCTTCTCCCGCATGCCTGCGCGCCCCTGCCCTGCCGCCACACGCTTCTCCAGCATGCGTTTACCTCTCATACGACGCATCACCGCACCCCGTTTGCCTGACTGTACGTGTGTTTTGTTGTTTTGCTCTTTGTGTTTTCACTTTCCGCCCGCGTTCGACAGGATAGAGTACTGCTTGGCGTTCAGTTTCGCCGGATAGTGACCAACGGCGACCCGCTGCGTTGATGGAACCGACAGAGTCGCGTGTGAACACACATGTTCCGATAGGCATTGCGCGATGCGATTGCAGGATGGTAGTTGGTTCAGAAGGCGCATTAAGTATCGAGATCGGTTTGATATAATTCTAGCAATACGTTCCTTTTTCGGGGGTCACGGAAGGTCGTACCGTGGTAGCTTCCGAGGGTCAAGCATACGCTATCGACGCCACCCATCTTTCGTTTCTGTTACGATACAAGTGATCCAGTGACCAATCTGTCGCGCCATCAACGCACACAAATTCACATGAAACGTACTCTGCTTAAAATATATATTCCACACGTACCCGAAGCGCCGTCGAATGCGACAGAATTCACGTTTCCTGCCCCTTAACACGAGACACACGAAATCCAGTTACGATAGAGCGTACACGTTATTCGCGGGCCCTGTGTTGCGTCTATTCTTTAAGAACTCCGTAGCTCTGGAAGGTTGAGAATTGGGGAGGAGCTCCCCTAAGATTTTAAGCAGGGTAACAACCACGGTCCGCGCGGCCCACCGCACACACGGCCTTAACCATCCCTCTTCTCCGCCTGTTGCAGAATTACAGCGAAAATTGACGACGACATGATCCGATATTACGTGGACGAGGACCTGTTCCTCCTGGAGGTGAGCCACTCCAGGGTGAACCCGGACCCGAGCAACGACCGCAACCCGAACAACCCCGGATCGCCGGGGGATCCCGGGGATCCCGGGGATCCCCCGGCCACGGCCGGCTACGATGTCACCCTCATCGAGCTAGCCTCGTCGCCGGCCCACATAGCTCATTCACCCCTCACCAATTCGGCGCACGGCCACGCGCACGTCCACGAGACGGGCAACACGTGAACGAGCCACCCGCCAACCAAGAAGAAACCGAGGCATATAAATATCGTGTAGCTTTCGTCGTGTAAATAAGTCTGAGGTGACGCCGTCGATGATCAACGCGAATCACCGAAGGGTCGTCGAGTCACGGTGCAATGCGAGACGGACACTGGACGCGCTCCGATCGGGGAGCTTTTCAGGGACCTGCGCTCAAGGACGCTCGAAGCTCGCGCGCGCGCAGTTTGAAGAGGAGTAGGAGCCGATCGACGACGAATATCTTGCCACTCATCGCGCAGGACTAAGTACGTTCTGGAAAGGATCAGCCCCAACGATAGCGAAAGAGAAGAGAGGAATCGCAACGTCTGCGCAGGATCACAACGCAAACGGACCGAAGAGGAAGTCAATGGATCGTCAGTCGATAAACGGTGGTCGACTTGTGCAACGTTTTCGATGATGCTTGCCGTAACGATATACAGGTTTGCCGACGAATTTCGTGGATATGGGGTGACGTTTGATCTCGGTACTATATAGACCAAGTTGTTTGTTTTTATTCGCTATTTGTTACCGCCAAGGCACTTGGTACCCCTGTTAGATTAGATCCCTTTATACGTCTAAAGCGACTCGCGGGGAACGAGGAGGGAGAGAGAGATAGAGAGGAAAAAAATGTTCACGATGAAACTACTTAGCTCATATACACGAAACGGTAGCGGACCATCGAACGCCCTGTATATGATATATAGCCGTCGATCCGGGGCACAAGGTCGCGAGGAAGTATATCTCTAGCCAAGCAAAAGGCGACTCGTTATTTTATATTATATATATTGTTTGTTTTCACTTGTGAACAATTTATACCGATGGTTGTTAGCTTAGATGATGACCGCGTGGCGTCCAAGTTGAAACGCGATGGCTATTACGTAAATCAATCAAAATTGATTTAAGGTTCCAATCGACCCAACCCGCCCCTTCCACCCTCCCCCACCTCCACCCAACCCACCCGCACGCCCACCTCCCTCATCGCCCAGTTACATGTTAAGCATACGTATGACGTATAGATATGTATATGAGAAGAATTCCACTCTATTTTTTATTGTATCGTCGACTTAGAGTTTTAATCGTTCGTTCGCGCGTTCGATAAGCGTCGCTGTGGAGGTGTTGGCCCGGAGCAAGTTTATCAACGACCCCAAGACTCGCGCGTCACTCTTAACGCCGCCATTCCAAGATAGACGGGTGCCATCGAGCATTAATTCCTTCGTAGTGGTACGCTCGCATACACACGCATAGTAAAAAGAAAACACACCGCGCACGTTCAACGGTAAGATTCTGTCTGATCTTGTTTAAAGCTCCGAAGCTGTATAAGTGTCATATCGTCGCCAAGACTTAAGAAGTTTCTCATTAAGACCTCTGATACCGCGGGGTAGTCGAAGGATAGTTCGCATCTCGAGTTGGCATCATACGTTTAGACTCTCCACCCCCCCACTCTTTTGCACGAACTGTCCACTTTGCATCCGAGTATCTCTGTACTTATAAGCGTTCATCTAGATACTTCGCCGTCATTCCAGAGCCTCCTATTCACCCCAGAATACTTTGACGTTGCGCAGAGGCCAAGTATTACTCGAATACGTAATTTTCACGAAGGAGTGTAGAGCAAACGGGAGAATTCGCTGAACCATTAGTAACCGACATTCACCGAGACACAGTGACCGGCGTTTAGGGTAGACTAATATACGTAGCCACGCTATACAGTAAATCCTCGTGTTAAACCCGACGAACGGGGCTAGCGGCGGGCGTACGACGCGATGCGGACACTATTCCGTGCGGCCGATGCCGCGAGTAGGGAAACCGAAGAGCGAGCGAGAGGGAACGAAACGGTTGACACGAAGTTGCCGTCGGCTCTTCCGTTCTCTCACACTCGACCGAAGGATTCCAAGAAACGGTGGGGATAGTCACCGGGCGTACTAAGCATGGTTAAAACGGGACAATAACGAGGATTTACTGTATTGGCATCTGTAATGAATTCGTTAGTAACATCCCTTACATCCACGTTAGGCAACCCTTCGGGGACAGTTCTCGCGATAGAAAACTCCATTTCCTCACTCGCTTGGGACACGCTCGACGGAAGCCGTATTCATGTTTGAGTAAAAAGGAGGCCAGGAAACGAGACGTTCCAATGTCGAGATCGCACACGCGCGTCGGTCGTCCCCAAGGGCTTGAAACGCCCTAGTGTATCTTGACTGTAGGAGAAGCTAACGTCGAGGTAAAATCGCTGTCGTGGGTCCCGGGCGAGCGACAAGGTGCGGCAGCACCGACGACCCGCGATCAAGTGCCGTTTTTATAAGATGAAGTAACGTTAACGTGCCACAGGTGAAAGAGCGAGCCATTTGCCAACACTCGTCGCGCGTAATCTCCTCCGCGGACGTTACGGCCGCACACGACCATTAAGAACATTACGCACATGCTCACCGATTCTGAAGATGGTAATTAGTTTCACGTTTAGATAGGGGCCAGAGAGCATCAGCCTTAACCATGATGGTATCACAATACACACATACGTACACGCATATCGCGACACCGATATCAAAGCAAGGATCAAAATACGCTTGTAAAATGCATATTATTATATGAGTACTATATTTTGTTACATCTATTTGCAGCACAGCATATAGTTTGATATTATTAATATTATTGATTCTATTGACTAGAGCTATCGTAATACGTATATAATTATTGATTATTATTATTTTTATACAAGGGATGCGTGTCTCCATGGTGCGAGAATGAGAGTAAAAGGGGGATCGAAAGAGAGCGGGAGCGGGAGAGAGAGAGAGAGAGAAAGAGTAAAGCGAGCGAGAGTGTGAAGAGAGTGAATGAAGAGACCATTGTGTGCCTGATAGCGTCCAGAGAGAGCGGAGAGAAAAAGAGAGAGAGAGAGAGAGAGAGAGAGAGAGAGAGAGAGAGGTAACTACATATACGAAGAAGATTGTTAGCGTTGCTCCATGACATTTTTATCCGTGTAATCGATATCTTCCCAAGCCTACCTTCCAACCACCCGAATGTTCTGTTGTCGCTCGCCGCTGCTACACCGAGCAGAACGGCCCCGTCGACCGGCGACGCCCGTCGCCCCGTCGTACGACAACCCTTTTATTATCCTTACGTTTATTAATATTATTAATTAATGATACATTATGAAGGGCAGCCGTGTTACCATCAGGAGGAGACCTCAATCGCGCGCATAGACCGGTGGAGTACGGACAGCGCGGCAGTGGGTAGATGTACTTGAAGAAACGTCGTTCCTGTTCTGTCCTCCACCTTCCCCCCGTTTTTATCCCATCCCTCCTCGTTGTAGTTCGTGCGTTGGGAAAACGTTAGCCGTGGATACGCGTTCGCGGAACGCACTTGCGGTCTTCTCGTGATCGTGTTCCCCAGCCGTCCCGATAATCTTCGTACTTAAAAAGCGACGTGAACGACGATGCGGGGCGCGGCGCCCCGCACGGGCTCGCGCCTTATTCGTTAAGAGACCGTGCATGTGAATCCCGCGTTGATAACGCGGAGGAATGTTGATGCAGGCCGATCGACTCGGGCCTGGAACACACGCCACACAGTTTTCCCCACTGTTTCGTCCCGCGGGCGCCCACCCCGGGGATGCCCGGACCGCCGACGCCGCGGGACCACCGAACGAGATGCGAAGAATTACCGAATAATATAACCGTTTTCGCGTTGTCTTGCCATCGTGAGATTGTGCCAGAGGTGATATTATATTACGCTGTTTATTGCAAACAATAAATATTATATTAGTACGTTTTATAAATTGCTGGTTGTTTATTGGCGGACCAGGGCCCCCGACCGTGGATTTGGGAGTAGAGGCGGCGGAAGTAGAAACGGAACGTGCTTGCCGGACAAGCGGTGCCGCTGCAAGGCTCTTCGAACTCGTGAGCTTTAAATTTGTAAACAGTGGGACGGTGAAAATTAGTTTCTAATTTATTTTATAGTATCGATATAGAATTGTCTGATCAAGAAATGGAAGTGGTTAATTCGGAGATTTCTGTCTACTAGATTTTAAAGAACAGGAACTTGAATTGCAGCGTATCGAGGATTTATGCGCCTCGCGCAACTTGGAAAATCTATCGAATGAAGGATCTCTGATATGGACACGATCGATATGTCTGATATCCGATATGATGTAGTAAGTCTGGATCCCGCGTTCCTGTCATTACAATCGCGAAGACACCGTATGCGTGAGTAGGATCGTGCGTGAATACAACGACCTTGTAGGGGGGCACTGGCCCTGACGTGAGTTATCTCTGTACACAGTGCCTTCCACCGCAATCTCCTGAATTCCTTAATGGTCAGTAACTCACCAATCGAAGGGGTGGTTATTATGCAACCACCACCGCGATTACATCCCTGATTTAGGTGAAGAATGGGATCTCTTCGAAAATATGACGCAATTTCGGGGTGAATTCCAGTGACCTGCTAATGAAACGAAAAGGGGGCGTCTTAAGGGGGTGGGGGGGGGGGGGGTTCTACCGAGAACGGTCAAAACAATATGCTAGTTTAAGAATTTCTTCTAGAAAAACCGATAAACTTTTATTATTTAGCATTAGTTTATTGGAAAGAGTACATCTTACGGATATTTCAGTATTTTTGGTGGTAAAAAGTATTGAAAGGTTTGTAAGTTATTGGCGATGCCCCAGACGTCTTTTTTGTTTAGGCTCTTTGCGGTGACAACCGTAACTCGGTGCAGGATCATCCAAAATTGAAAATTCGATTTTTTTCAGATAATACCTATATGGAATTATCTAGGCGCTATCGGGCCCGATTTTGGAAAAATTATTTTGAGACAAAATGGCGGCTGTGCAAAGAAGCTATAGCGTCGATATTTGGCAAAAAATCACTCGTTTTTCGAGTGTGAAAAAAATCTAGACGAAAAAAATGGAAAAGCTCCCAATAGCGCTTAGATTTTTAACCCCAAAAATAATCCTGCAAAACCTCGAGTAAATCGGTTCATTAATTTTTGAGTTATGTGTGTCACCGACTTTGAAAGCATGATTTTGAGGAAAACGCGTTTAAAGTTTTGGGTCTTAGCGCTACACCGAGAAACACCTGCCTACTTACACACGTGTAACTTTGTCAATTTTGGTCGGATAAACTTAAGGGAAACTTTCAGGGAATATTTTCAAGCTGTACTTCAAGAAAATCTAAAAATCGATTTTTCGAAAATTTTTAGGTAGGCTTCCCCCCTTAATGATACTTTAATAACAGCATTTAACCCTTCGTAGTCACACTTCCTCATAATCACAAATTGGTCACACAGAGTTCACTGCACCCGAGCGTCATTTTTGAGTTACCATTTTCCTACTTTTCATTCTTTTAACATTTCAGTGACAATTGCTCTATCATGCTCTAATAGCCTTATTTTAGACATGTAAACTTTGATATGATGAAATTTGTAGTTGAAAAAATAGTTGTGGAGAGAAGCGATTTTTTCTGTTAAAATTGACCAAATTCTTAAATTTTAATATTAACGTCTAAAGATTTACAGAAATATTGGCAGAGAAAAAAAAATTCCTGAGATGCAATATATCCCGTGTGACCACAAGAGATCAGGTTTCCCACAAAGAGTTGTTCCCGAAGACTCCCCGCGTGAACACAGCCTGATCTAAATGCTGCATTCCTTCGAGAGAAACAATTAAAATCGCTGCTCCTTCGGGATAGCGATGCACCACAAGCGTCCATGGGACGGAGTACAGTGCATCTGGCTAGCATACATTTGTACAATGCCAGTTTGCCGAGAACAGCGTCGCGAGACGAGGCTCGTTATCAGAAGAAGAGCTGCTTAACACTGTTTACGGGCATGTAAAAAGCAACCCTGACGCAACCGGTTTCCCCGTTTCCGCCGAGGGGCAGCCGGTGATCCAACGGTGGCGCCAATGCAGAATCTCGAAACGAACTTACTCTGCACACCGGTAAGTACCGCGTACAACGCCGAAACATTCTCCCGACAGCTGGAAAGCACTGGTTCGGGGCAGGTCGCCGAACCACGTTCACCTTCTTCGGTAAACATTGAGTAATCACAACAAAGATTCGGGAACCACGGCGAGGATGAAGAAACCCTGCTTAATTCTTACGCACGAGGATGTATACGGCCACGTCCGCCATATATCTTTCGAATATTTAAATCAGGCTCAGGACAAGGGGCCTAAGCAAGCCACTGCCAACGTTTCCAATTGAATGGTATTTCCAATAACGTAATGCCTGGGGAAAGAATAAAAAGGTGTTGGGTCCGAGTGAATTCCACGCACCAGGAGACTAAAACTAAAACCAATGTTCCCTTGATCTTTCCGGAGACATCGCTTCGCAATTAAGCCAGCGAAGATAGCATCGTCAAAGGGGCCATTAAAATTCTGACACCAAAAGTAAGAGCGACCTGAGGGACAGACAATACACCCAGGGATTTTCTGAGAACCGAAGGATCAACGATCCCGAAACGCCTCGCTCCCACTGGGCCCACAGAAATAGCTCGCGAATATTTTCACTTTGGTCCGGTTTGGCAGCTTCAATAACAACAGTCCCTTTACCGATTAACACGTGTCTGTGCGCCGAGGCCAGCGAAAGGGCCCCTTCTTTGCATAAAAGTATACCTCTTAAAACGTAAGGAACTGTTTGGATTCCGAATAAATACTACAATCTTCAAATTGCAAAATAAACATCTGTGACAATAGTATCGTGAATATCGTAAAAGGAATTTCTAGATTTTACTAGCTTCTTCGCGGATTTAAAGCTGCGTAGATTGTTTAAAAGGGAGGAGGGAGGGAGGAGAAGTGTCCTTGGACTGGTGTAAAAATCTAGAACATGTAAATTATGATAAATGACTGCCCGATGTGTATTATTAATAGCCTCTGTTCGATGCAAAGACGCGGGCATAAAGAAAAAAGTAAAGTTCCGCCGGGTTTCCTCCCCTTGCCGTTCAAGGATCAGTTCATTGAACCACGGAATGTGAAGTTTACGTCCATCCCAAGGACTGGGACTGTTTTCTTTTATTCCTTTCCCCTTGGAACGTCCGCCCTGGATGTTATGTTTTCGCGAAGGACACCACTAAAGTGCTGGCCACTTTTATCTATCCACCTCGCAAGAATTCACACCCTTCCCTGAAGAATCCGCGTACTCTCACAAATTACAAGAACGGGAAGCTTTTATCTACTACATAACACGTTGCACTTGATCCATTAAGTAATAACTCGGCGCTAGTTTCTCGTTAATCGGGAGAACCAGTGACACCCTTTCAGAAAAGGCAACTCGCGTCTTTAACGAGTCGTCGACAACAGGCAAACAAGTGCAGACGGATAACTACTAATTGCAGCCCGCCTGCGTAATCTTAAGCTCCCACGTCTGGCATCTACTTAGTTTCACCGATTCCAAGGAATAAAGCTGCAAGCGTTATCTTCGCTCGACCAGATACGCCAGAAATTTACGAGGCACCGCGCACAACGACGTCGAACGGAGGCAAAGCGTTGGAGCAGCAGCCAAGAGGGGAACATTGTTTCGCCGGTCGCTACGTGTGCACAATACACGACCGTTTGAAGAAATTCCATTGATCGTGGTGAGAAGGAAATGCACGCACGTCGGCATTCGCGATGGTGAACGAGGATCACACGAGGCTGGCAAGTTCACGGCCGTCCCTTACGTGCAGCCTTCTCCACCGGCCTCTTCAAGGCCAGCCCAGAGGATCGGTACTCTGTATGCAAATGCGCCCGAGCTCGACATTCGTGTCCGACAGCCGATACCGCGGGACGACAAATCAACGCTGAGCCGGTTCCGTCACATAACTCACCTTACATAATCGTCGCCACGAAATTTCTATGGCGAGCCCCGTTCGTCGACCATCGCCGAACGAATTTTTCGTCCACCCGCGATTTGCATATTCCTGATTGACGTCGGATAACAGCGTCCGACTGCCCGTTATCGAGCGGGCAAATTAGATACGGATGATCTCTTCGGATCGACTGACAAACTGTACCATCGCCGGGGCATTCGTAGGAGAAAAAAAAAGAGAAGCGGAAATTAGAATGGACGGAGTGAGCCGTTGATGTCAAGGGGACAGCTTGCTCCGGAGCCGTTAATCGGACTTGAGGTACTCTTTTTCGATCGATCTGATAGGACCGGGAGAATGTACGGTCGACAGATTTGGAAACTGTATTTAGAAGGGAATTTTTCCATGACAGATATTTACTGAGACAGGGGGGATATAACAGTTTGCTAGCAAGGGTCGTATTACAGTTGGAAATTCTCCCAAATCAGCTTTTGCAAAACATCTGAAATGCTAGAAACGAGCAAATCAGTATGCAAAAGCTTTAAGCAACTAAATAGTACAAGAAGAATTACTTTGAACAGTTTGATAAACTATAAACAGTACAAACGTCTTGGAATATCGCGTGTCCCCCATGAGGAAGCGCCAAAATTGTAAAGGAGATTTTAAGTCCCGAGGGAACAGTGATCAGAGTCACAGGTGGACCAAGGTCCTTTAATGTCCCAGAATAATTAGCATATGGTCGTCGGTTCTGGTCGGCGCCCTCCGCCCACCCTTTTACTCGCGGTGGCTCGAGGTGGTCAGCGAACGCTAAAAGAGCAAGAGGAGAGCCTGATGACTCCCGGTGACTCGTATCGAACCTGCTAGGGGCAGAGAACAGCAGAGAGAGCAACGAGAGGGGAGGACGAGCCCGTTATAAGCTCGAGCACCGGCTATTCAGCAGCTTAGCAACTTAGTGCCGGTCCCAGGATCCCTACTGGTAACACCGAACACTCAGGGCCCTAACACTCGCGCCTCCTCCACGTTACGGTGCCGTTCTATCCTGTGCTTCCCCTAACAAATTCGCGCATGGACCGACGACACCGGATGTCGTCGCTCACGATGGTGCTGGTGCTCCTGGTGCAGGCTGTCGCCGCGATCTTGATGATTGCTGGCACCGCCGACGCTGACTCCGTAGCCAAGTCGCTTGACCTCCAGTCGCCCCTGGACGAGATTTACCAGGGAGAGGATGACGATAACGCGGTCATTGTTGAAGGTGAGGTAATCTGTGGCCATTACTCTTATTTCTGTTTCATCTCGATAATTCCTCCTAGCTGTCGAATCGTTGGACTGTGAAAACACCTCCCGATCCGTTCGCGGATCATAAGTTTACTTGGTAAAATTCATTTACAAAGACATCTTTAAGCAGTGTGTCACTTGTGATTGGCATCGATTGACTTGTCAATGCGTTGTTACGGATCTCCGTTGATGGTTCCGTCGTAGCCATCACGATGCGTTTTTGGCTTGGTTTTCTCGAAATTATCAAGTTGCTCGCGTTAGCGATCCCAGAAAATTTCGTCGCAAGGATCACGATGCGTATTAATAGTTGATGGTGAGTATCGACAAATTACCGATCATACGCGCGTTCCATAAGCGGCAACCGGAAGCCTTCCAGGCGCGTACCAGCCTCGTCGCCGCCGTGCGCGCACACCCGCGTGTATCCTGGGTCAGCGAACTCCCACGCGGCTGAGAATCTGGATGGAGTTTTATTTTTAATACGCTTGATCGATTGGCGACGGAGTGTTTTCGGTAAGAAAACAACTGCGCGCCGGTTCACGGCTGGTCTAAAGTGGGTCATCTTCTTGATCCTTTGCAATTAAAATTCTCTGCAACAATAGGACGTATCAGAATGTGTCGCGGCGGGCATGATGAGAATACATTTCCAAGGTCTGTGTGTACGATCGCAAATACGTTGCACATCATTCGATGTAAATGTGTAAAGTTCGTTCGGTGAACCCGCAGACTGGCCTGAAGTGATGCATACTTTCTTCGTTAGAACTTCCAACTCGTGTCGAGTTAAGAATTTTAAATTCTTTCGTGTCGTCGAGCGTTTTCCTCGCGAAAAATTTCGGCGTTGTTACGTAGCATTGCAGACACAATCTGCATTCGTTACGACGTAGGTAGACGATGTGTCATTCGTTGTCGAACATCGTCAAGGCATAAGTGTACACACGTGTACGTGCCATGCGGCAGTACTCTTGGTGTAATTTAATTCAAAGACAGCGGGGGCCATAATCACCTAACAAACTTATTAAACAGAAACGTGGATAGTTGATGGAATTCTTTAGTGAAATTGAAGCGTTTAAGCGAGAACATTTTCTACGAGATTAGTAACATTAATGATACAATAGTTTTCAGTGAAACTTGTTGGCTTTCTTATTAATAATACGATGTAACATTGGATTGCATAGCTGCCAGCAACTTGGACACGAAATTCGAAGCGAGGGGCGGTCGTGGTATCCTCTGGAATGGAATTTCCGATCGTGACACCTGCATCACCTCGAAGGGCGAAGTGGGACGTTGCACCAGCTTCAAGGAGTGCTACCCCTATTTCAAGATCCCCGATCTGAGCCCTCTCGACGGCTGGGTTCTTGGCGTTTACGATACCTGCACCTACATTTTCAAAGACGGCCATACGAATTTCGGAATCTGTTGCTCCAATATACATCCAGTCGTGACACCACCATCGGATAACAAGGAGGATCCGATCGTAGAAGATGTTCAGGTAAATGCCAGTGAATCATTCCCTCCAGTTTCATTGGATAAACCGGATGTTTCGCTAAAGACAATACTTCTAGAGTCCAGCACTAAGGCGTTCCCGCCGATCGATTTCTCATTTGGTCGTGGAGTTTGGTTGCTTACCAGGAATTCGTGAAAATAATACGTGATCCGAATCGGAAACGTTAGATACAGCGTAGAAAGTCGTGCCTTCTATCTATCGAACAATGAGCACGGTTTCGCAAAACTTTTACGACCCGGTTTACTGGCAGTGCCAGAGATCTTTGGCAACCGTTCCGGTACCGCGCTCGAGCGGCACCCCGCGGCAGGATATTCACGTGGCTCTCCCGACGTTTCAGGGGAACGGCGACAAGAAGCCGAGGCCTCAGGCGCCAGGTAGCTGGCCACCTCCGATACCGACGCATCCGCCTGATCACACGCTGCCGCCGTTGCCCACCCATCCGCCGTACCTCGACTTTGCACCGATCTCCACGTTGAAACCAGTTACCAGCACGAAAAAACCCGGCCCGGCGACCACCTGGCCGACGAAGAAACCCGCCTGGTGGCCAGGGGCGCCGATCGTGCCTACCACCAGCGAGAAGCCCTTGGCTGGTGCTGGCCTCGGCGGCGTGGACACGTCCAAGTGCGGGGCGAAGAACGGTGATCAGGACCAGACGCGAATCGTTGGCGGCCACAACGCCATCCTGGGCGATTGGCCTTGGATCGCGGCCCTCTTCAACGCCGGTCGACAGTTTTGCGGCGGCTCGCTCATCGACGACAAACACATTCTCACCGCTGCTCATTGCGTTGCCAAGTAGGTCTCTGGAAGACGCACGGCATGACAAAATCACCCGGTCGCGGTGTACTCTTTGTTCCGGCGTTAGAATTCAATGTTCAAGTCGTACGGGGGTGTACGTGCCGAGCAATGCTTCTAGGAGAGTTCTTTCTCGGGAGCGCAGCCAGGCGTTTGTACAGCGAGACGCGATATAGGCCCAGGGGTAGATTTGTACATAGGCCGAGTAGGCTAGGGCGGCTTGGGCGAAGGAAATTTAAAAATGTTCAAACACAGAGGCTCGAGACAACTTTAAAAAGAATTCACTTTTTTTTCATATATCAAATTAACTATGATTCATATGTGAGCTGTCATATCGAGTTAATTTTAAAATTGTCTCAACTCTTTGAAATTCAAATATTTGAGGATATTTCGCAGAAATAGCGGCAGACACTTGTTCGCCTAGGGGGGCCAAATCTCCAAATCTGCCCCTGTATAGAACCGTGGTAGTTTAAGAGGATATTTATTAATCAAAGTTGCACGCTAAGCCGAAGATCCACCTGGAAGCTATGCTAAGTTAAGCTGTGCTACGCTACGCTATGTCTGGTTGTTATATAAAACAAAAAGCACAGCATAGCTTAGGTTTTGGTGGAAACAGTTCCCTAAGGATGTATTGAAGCTAATTTTTTAAAACTTTGCATAGCATAGCTTAGCTTTCAGGTAGACTCCCGGCTTTAGGAATAATCTGTGTAACTGAATCATTTGAATGCTCGTAGTATGAATCCATGGGACGTGGCGAGACTAACGGTTCGTCTGGGTGATCACAATATCAATACCAACACGGAGACCCGACATATCGAGCGACGAGTGAAACGGGTAGTCAGGCATAGGGCCTTCAATCTGCGCACCCTGTACAACGACATCGCGCTGCTCACCCTCAGCGAACCTGTTCCATTCACGGAGCAAATACGACCCATCTGCCTTCCGAGCGGTTCCCAGCTGTACGCTGACAAGACTGCTACGGTCATTGGCTGGGGCTCACTGCGAGAAAGTAAGGGTGGAAGATTAATAATACTCCCTCTGCTGAAAACTTTCTCGTTTTAATAAATTTATGAGTATATTTTACTGTTTCAGGTGGGCCGCAACCATCGATACTTCAGGAGGTGGCGGTAAAAGTCTGGTCGAACAACGAATGCAAAGTGAAATACGGCGGAGCAGCGCCCGGTGGCATCGTGGACAGCTTTTTATGCGCAGGACAAGCTGCGAAGGACTCCTGTTCGGTTTGTATAGGGATATTTATTTCCCCGCCTTCTCTCCGGACTTTTAATGGCACTCCATCTGTTGCAGGGCGACAGCGGTGGTCCCCTGATGGTGAACGATGGACGCTGGACCCAAGTTGGAGTCGTCAGCTGGGGCATTGGATGCGGCAAAGGGCAATATCCAGGCGTTTACACGAGAGTCACGCATTTCTTGCCCTGGATCTACAAAAACCTGAAGTAGACGCGCGAGCACAGTAGGAGATGGACCGCTCCTGCTTAATAAAGTATTCAGTTTTATCACCCTCGCCATCATCCAACCGCGCCACATCAATCGCATAGGACTACGAGACTCTTTAAACATTAGAAGCGTCTTTCGTCAGAGACGTATATCACTAATAATAGCTTTCACCGTTTCAATCGCGGGAATCATCCACGCTCTTTCGACCCACGCGATCGCGCGATCTGCTCCGTCCTCTCCAAATCATTCTCAAGTGAGAGAAGGTAAAGGCGCAGTCGCAATGTCACGGATCGGAGTCTTCATCTAGGAATAAGGAAACGCCCAGAAATTACAAGTCGTAACAATATATTTTCTAGTATTATACATATACAACTATATAAAAAATAGTTTCACAATGTAACAATTCTTGCATTAACGGTCCTATTCCATATATCACAGAGCAGGCCTCGCATCGACAGCATTCCTGTTAACATGGGCGCTGCAGGTCACGTGTCGCAGTTGCTCACGTTTAGATGCTGCATAATGTTCCGTGCTAGAAAAACGAAAGAACAAGATTTAGATAGCTGCGCGCTCCTGGAGCTCCTGTCGCCGCGTGCTCTTTAGCTTCACCTTGAAAGTAGCATGTATCGTAATTGTCGTCGGGCTGCGGAACGAACGGCGACACCGCTTTCAGCGGCTCGTCCCAGGGAAAGTCCTGGAAGAGCCTCATGGTCCGTACTTGTTTCGCGGATGGACGCTCGTGTTGATCCACGGTGAGGAGCGCGTCGATAGACTCCGTGGACTCCGGCGACAGAGCTTCCTCGTCCTCCGGCCAAGGGACGTCCCTCGCCAGTATGTTCGCGAACACAGCTTGCGGCGTCTCGTCGTTGAACGGCGGAACACCGGTGCAGAACTCGAAGAGGCATACACCCAGGGCCCACCAGTCCACCGCAGGCCCGTGACCCTGTCTCAAAAGTAACTCTGGAGCGAGATAATCGGGCGTGCCGAGTATGCGGTCGTCGGACCGATTGGCACCACCCTGACCGCCCCTTCTCACTGACTTTGGCGTTCTGTAGGGCGTGTAACAATTGCCGGACGTCGCTGGGGTTTTAATGGGCGATATACCCTGGGGGGAACGGTGCTGCTCGGAGGCGCCGTCCGCTACTGTGTCAGCAGCACAGTGTGGCGTAAGAGAGGGTGGGAGCTGAAATCTTGTGGTTTTGATCAACGGCGCCGCCTCCTCTTCGCATTTCTCCTCATCCTCTTCACTGTGACACCTTTGCTTGATGGTTGACACGGGTGTACTAAACGCGACTCTCCCGGCAGATCCACCCTCCTGCCCTCCCGTCCCAGTGCTCGCATTACTCGTTTCCTTTATCGACTCAGACATAGTATCGCCCATCGGGCTCCTCGAGAATATACAGCCACGATTCTTTCTCTTCGGCGTCTTGTCGGTGTCCAGCTCCATTGCGTTTATCTCGCAAGTTAAACCAGTCGCGCCACCCGCCACAGTTCGTTTCCTTTTAGAGCCTCTGGCGAGCATACTTACGCATGTGCTTAATGGACTAGTATGAAAAAGGGGTTGCTGAGAGTGATCAGCCTCCAGCGTAGATTCGTCTTCCTCGTCCATGTTATAATTAAGTTGACTGTTTACACGAATGGAGGACGCTTCGCACGTATGGTAACTACCAGAGCTACTCTCTTGTCCATCGTTGCTCTCAGTGGTGCCGTTGCCTTCTATACGCTCCCCGAAACGAAGATCCTCGGCGGACTGAAACGGGGTAATGCCGGATACTCGGGAGTAGTCCCCCGACGCGGCGGAGGAAACCACCGAATTCGGGGACGACTGAACTCTGGTAGAATTCTTCTGTAATGCAGCTAGCAAATTAACGCCGGGTACGCTTCTGTCACTGACATTCGATTCGCTTGTGGACCTCTGCCCGGAGCCGAAAGATAAGTGCGATGTCAACGAGAGAAGTTGTCCAGGAGTTCTGGCGCACAGACTGGGCGTGCAATTTACTAAATCGGATATCTCTAAATCCCTGTGCAAGGATATTTTACTAAGCCCAAAGTCTGTGAGCTTCACATGCCCTTCCCGCGACAACAGCATGTTGTCCGGCTTTAAATCTCTATGTACAATTCCATGGGAATGAAGGTATTCCAACGCGAGGCATACCTCCGCAGTGTAAAAAGCTGCCATAGATTCTTCCATGTAACCGTACACGCCCAACAAGCTTTTAAGATCACCGCCCACCATATACTCCATCACTAAGTAGACACTGCTGACGGACTGCAGCGAATAAAATAATTGCACGCAGTAAGCGCTACGTATTAAAGCCAACGCGTTACGCTCAATTACGACTTGCGAAGCCATGTTCTTGTTTATCATCTCGTTCTTCTTCATTACTTTCAGCGCGTACACTTTCTCAGGGTTCGTCTTCTTATACCCAAGAAATACCTTGCCGAACGCTCCTCGGCTTATAGGCTTCACGATCTTAAAATCATGAATCTCTGGGACCTAAAGATTAAATACAACAAAAATTGACGACGTTACAGAGCGGTATAAGAACGGTAGAAGGTGGATAGCTCTCTTACCTTTGCTGCAGGATTGACGATTTTCGAAATGGTATTGAAGATGGTATTATCAATTTGTCTAGTTGGCGATGTCTGCTGCGGGGTGCACTCCCCATGTGGAATACTGTGCTCAGTTTCTGTGTCATTTGCGCAAGAATTCCCGTCGTCCGTCTCGTTGTTTTGGTCATTACGATCTAGACGTAAATCCGGCGAGTCAATCGCCGCTTCTTCCATTTAAAAAGGTAACCTAACCGAGACCAAGTCACGAACCTACGTAATCGAACTTAAAATATCCGAAGCTTCAGCTTATAAAATAATTCCGCGCCTCGAAACACGCGAACTTTTATTCATCGTTCCTTCATATTGTATGTTTCCCTCGTGCATATAGAAATAAACTTTAACGGCTATCTGACATTTTTGAAAGTCAACAAGTGTGTGCGAGTGTGTCGAGCATGTGACAAAGGGACTCGCTGCGCACTTCGGGTAACTAAGAATAATCAGGCCTACCAATAGTAATTTCTTTTGTTGCTGTTACGCTATCGCTTGAACGTAGCCACAGAAATGTATATAATTGATAGGTAAATCAGGAGCGAAATTTGAAAGCAGATGTATGCGCGTGATTGAGAAAGTATTATTATGCGCGATGCGGGTGGCATACGTGGGAAAGATCTTGGGCAGAGCTCGAAAACAGGAAGAGGACACCAATTAACAGACCCCGAAACGAATCGCGAGTTTCTTCTAAGTCACGTAATCTTTTTGAGAAGGCCTTGTTCTTTGTTAGTCTTTAGGAATGTCGATTGACTCCAGAAGTGTTGGCGACGCCAAGGAAGTCATAAATTTCTTTCAAGGGTTGTTTTCTCGATCCTCGGAGCAGAGCCTAATTTTTCTTCCCACGTGGGCACCCCGTTGTGTAACGAAAAAGCGCGCTTCCACAGAATTTCCACCACCAGTAGGAAATAGAAGGAAAGGTGGACGTCGATTCGCGAGGGCGGACGGACATCCACGGGACAGCTTACAGCTTAAATCCGGCGCATTCTCTGTCCTGATTGGCCAAAGAACTGGGAGGACGCGCAAGGATGGAAGGGGCACCACATTCGAGGAGGCAACGTCCAACGACAGAGGACTCTGGGAGAGCAGAACGATTTTGACTCCTGATTAGTAAAAAGTCCCAAACTGTTCTCTGTTACAAACGATCTTTTAAAACTATCAAGAAATATATTGAAGTTTTTACCAGCATTCAATTTCATTTTATTTCAAACGCCCGCGCATTTCGCGAGCAGAGTGCTTAGCGCTCCACGGGCACCAACCTGCGTTATAATCTGAAATTTCCTCGGAATCGCGCAACACTTTTCACTAAATACCGTTGAGCGACAAGAATCAAAAGCAATTAGAAACGAGCACAAAGGTGTAAATTCTGGCGGTGTAGAAAAGAACGGTCCTTTCAAATTCTTTTACGAACGCTCAAACATTCGTAACGCTTTCAGTAATCATAGGGATTTTGTGATCTCCCGGGATCACACTGGAAAAATTACAATTCCCGCCTTCAAATTTTTTTCGACTGTTTCACGAGTTCACAGCAGCCCAGCAACTGTGTGCGGAGAATTGTTGCACGCTGGATGTAGACTCAAGTATTTGTTTAAATGTGAACTTGTCACAGCGTTCTAATATTATTTTATTTGATTTGATATCGTTCCCTGTCGATTCTTTCGAGCCGCTACGCGTTTCGATACGCATTTTATGCAATATACTTTCGTAACCCCACGATGGCTGGTAAAGCAGTGAAAAAAGCGCCGAAAAAGAAGGGAGCAAACGCATATAAACTGCCAGACCCGATAGCAGCCGGTGAGATACTGACAGATATAACGAAAAACCAATGGATCCTCGGCACGTCGATCGGCGTTGGAGGCTTCGGCGAAATTTACTCTGGTAGGCATTTCATTCTGTTAGATCTACTGTTATTGTTCATTTATACGTATACTTACGAGCGGCGTACAATTTGTTGATACAGTCTGTATTTGAGAAAGTAATCGGTTAATTCTAATGACAATTGCAGCTGCTCCTTATAGCGGGAAAGTTCCTAAAGATTACCCCAATGTAATTAAAATTGTGAGTATATTATTAGCCGTTTCACTCACACTTGTGCGCTTCGTATAACATCTTGCGGCTACTCTTTAAATTCTAGGAACCACATGGAAATGGGCCGTTGTTTGTGGAAATGCATTTTTATATGAGAAACGCCAAACGAGATGAAAGTGAGTTTTTTAATTATTAAGATATTGGTATAGCAGTGGAACGAAGGGGGTATCATACGGTCTGTTTTAGTCGACAGTTGGCAAAAGAAAAAGAAGCTTTCCACCCTTGGTATGCCCAAGTACATTGGTTCTGGAAGTCACGCATATAAAAATACAAAATACAGATTTGTAGTAATGGATCGGTATGGCACAGATTTGTGGAAACTGTTCGAAGGAAATGGTAGAAGTTTCCCGGAACATACAGTGTATAAAATAGCTTTACAAATAGTAAGCGTTGCTGCAAAATTAATTTCGTCGATAGTAAAAATAAATGACCTTGAATGTTTGAAGCACGGATATCAGGTTTTATAATAATATTCTCTGCGCAACTTTTAGATAAACGTATTAGAATACATCCACTTTAAAACCTATGTACACGCAGACATAAAAGGAGCGAATTTGTTGTTGGATTTAAAATCTCCGGACCAAGTTTACTTGGTAGATTTTGGACTGGCTTCTCATTATACGACAAAAGATGAATACAAGTTGGATCCTAAAAAAGCGCATAATGGGACTATCGAGTATACTAGTAGAGACGCACACATGGGAGGTAAAGATAATAAACGTGAAATTTGTAAACATGCTTTTAATATTCCTCGACATTAAGATAATATACATTGGTTTCATTTTAGTGCCAACGATGCGCGGTGATTTTGAAATTTTAGGATACAATATGATTCACTGGTTGTGCGGCTCACTTTTATGGGACAAGAATTTGTCGGATCCAATTTCAGTACAAAAGCAAAAAGAGAAAGCATTTACTAATATTTCAGCGTTTTTAAATATGTCTTTCCACGGGTCCGCACCGAATACTATACTCAAGTATATGACGCTGTTGTCTAGTATGAAATTCAATGAAACGCCGGATTACGAGAAATTTAAGAAGATACTAGTAGACGGATTAAAGCAATTATCGCACAAGCCGGATGGAGAATTGGAATTCAAAAGTGGCACTGCTAATCACAAGGCGCCAGTTCTGAAATCTACTCCGCTAAAGGTAAAGAAAACGACCGCTAGAAGCAAAAGGAGCCCTCGCGTAAAGTCAGCAAGAAGTCCGAGTCCTCTAACCAGCCTAAACGATAGTACCGTCGGAGTTGTGATGGATAAGAAACGTGGTCGTATGAAAGACATAAAACAGATATTAAATGATATTGACTCCGACGAAGAATACGACATAAAAATAGTTAAGAAAACAAAGAAGCCTGCCAATTCCGTGCTAGCAATGAAATCAGATAACAAAACTCCAGTTAGAAGCAGGAAAAAGAATAAAAGTGATTACGATGAATCAATCTCAGATACGGAACCAGAGGTAATATATTCTATTCGCTCGTTTTTTAACGAAATACTCCAACTAACGTTGCAGCTATAATGAAGCGTAATATGTCTATACTTTATTTGTGCAGATTATAACGAAAGGCACAAGGTCGCGACCTAACTCTGCTCGAAAGGCAACATCTAAGAGTGTAAAAACACGCATAGGCGCACTGCCCACACGTGAGAGTGCTTCTGATGACGACATGTTTGTGTGATCGTTACAAGAATGCGATGAATAATTGTTTAAATTGCGTTCGCGCGCATCGAGGATTGTTTTAGTCGGTGGATATTTTGTACATTGCTGTATTTATATGGAAATTTGTCAAAGCAATGTCTGTTAATATGCTGATTATGCAAAAGGAATACTATTTGCAGGTGCATTTTATCTTTCACTTAACCAAGTACTGAGAAACATCATGCTAGAAATGTTGTATAAAGTATGTAAAGTTAATTAGTGGCGGTTTGAGTGCAGGTTGTTGAACAGTATTAATTTTTTACATTTATATAAAAATTTGTAAAAGGGAAATAAAAGATGCACTATAAATTATTTCAAAATAAATTCAGATTTTAAGCAAAGAAATTATTATCAGTCCAAATACGCATTTATGTTTTTGATAACATTCAGAAATTATAAAGATGTTAAGTATTTCGATATGTGCCTTGCAAATTCCTTAGCAAGGACAATAATTTATTCGTAACATAATATCAGATTAGAAATTTTCATTATATACATTCTGTATACAGTGATTCCTCAAGTATTCTATTAAACACCTTTATTTCTTAAGTTTCTGTATTTGTGGAGCACTTATCTTAACTTTTCCAGGCATATTTCTAGCTATTGTTTCCTCTTTAACGGCCTTCAGTAAGTCTTTCTCTCGCGAAGTAATCTCTTTGTCTTTCAGAAACACTGCCACAGCAGTTTTCGCCGCCTTCCCTCTCTTACCCGTTCCTGGGGTTAATTTTACTTTGAATCTGGAAAACAAATTCCATAAACGCAACGAACAGAAGTTGTGATGTAGGGCAAAGGTAAAGCAGTTGAATTTACTTATAATTCAGCAACGTATTATAAGGTGCCACAATTGGTACTGCAAACAATAGTTCATCTTCCACTATAGGTTTGCCTGTCAGTTGATCCAACATGTCCACTTCAGGCCCTGGACCCGTATCCTCTTCATCAATGTCCACATTTGGAGGATTTTGTTGAGCAGCCGGCTTCGATGTACCCTTTTTCTTTGTTTGCTGCTTTGGTCCAGACGGGTCTTTATTCTTATGTTTCCTTTTGTCTTCTTTCGCAGCTCCCGCTGACTAAATAATTCCATGTTGTTAAAATGGATTTTTTGCGATAGATTATAGAAAGATGGCCACACTTACTTGAAGGACTTGCATAGACAATCTCCTATCCTCCTCATCTTGATCTTTATACTTTTCTTTCATTTTCTTCAGCCTCCCTTTTTGTCCTCGTTTGAATAGTACTTTATCATTCTTTTTAGTTTCCATCTCAGACTTTTCACTTTCCTTTGCAGGAGGTTGCTTCTGCTTGGCTTTAAAAGTCCTTTCCTTAACAGTAGCGTTTACTATTATCGGTTTGTCATCGCCCAAGTAAATTACATTATCTTCGTTTTCTTGCGCCACCCTCATTGACTGATTATTATCGACGTGTAGTATCACTCTATAAAACAAGCATGCACAGTTATATATATGAACTTCGCATTCGAATAATAAGGATGCTAGAAATCTGTAGGTTCTATATAGTTTACTTCGAGCCGGAAAGATCAATCTTAATTTTTGTATCGGGGAATTGCGACTCATTGTCGTCTTCGTCGCTAACATCTTGATCAACAGTACTTTCCTCCGCGATTAAGTCCACTGTGGTTTCTTCCTGAATGGGATTCAGACAATCTTCCTTCTCTGGCTGCTCGTCTGTTTCATTTAGTTGTAAAACACGAATTAGGGATATCCATTTATTGCTTATTTTACATACACTTGCAATCGACATTTCACCTTCGGAATCCCCTATTAATTCGATTTCTGTATCTTCGATTATAGATTCCATGTGTTCGCTCTCGTCGTCCAGAACTTTCACTTTCCTCTCGTCTTTGTGCCTTTCGACTGAACTTTCTTCCAAGCGGAATAGAAATCCTAGACCCATGATTAACTGGGACGGTGGTAGATAATTCTTTTTCCCGCGGATCATGAACGCTCCAGTGGTAAGGTATTCACCAGTCGGAGCAGTTTTTGATACCTGATCATTATGTACCCACCATGCTCCTGCTACCACTTTGGCGTCCCATGCAATGCTAATAATACAGTTGTTAATCGCAATACTTTTGTAACGAAATGTACATACGCGTGATCAGGTGTAATTATATAGGTACATACCTGTAAGCGACAGCCATTGTGCCTGCTTCGGCTAATGTTTTCGGAGGCACGGGACCACCGCCGGGATTTTTAATAACCACTGAACTCGCACCAGTTAAATCGGCGTGAACATATATATCTCCGGACTTGAGATATCTTTTCACAATCATTTCGTTCTGTTGTTGATCCCTTCCACCAATTACTATGAAATCACAAAATTATTAATGTATCATCGACAAATGTACCAATACTTCCGTCAACTTACCCAAATAATTTTCAGAGGTAATGAACCAATAGAATTTTTCAAACCAATATATTTTCCTCAATTTATTGATACTGTGAATGGCTTTTACTTCTTTCAGCGTTTGCTTTGTCTTCTTTTCTGCTGATTTTAGAGCTTTATCATGAGACTCTATTGTTTTCTGTTGCTTCTTGGCCGCCGACCTCTTTTGACTGTAATACCTTCTGGCATTCCCGAAAGCTGTGTGGGCTAAATCAATGTCGATCAACATAGGCTTTAAGTCTGACTCGTTGTCGCTGTCCTCGTAAGGATCGTGTAACAATAACGAAATGTGATTTATCTCCAATTTTAACTGTTTAATCGCGGACGCGACGGGATCGCCCCTGTTCTCCGCTTCTTTCAACAGGATTTTAATGTCTGGCCAAGCCATTTGATTCGCCACGGCACTTTGTATAGCCAAGATGGCATTATCCACCAAAACCTGATTCCTGGAAATTAATTCTGCTTTTTGTTTATCCAACTCCTGAGTCTTCTCTAGCGTCACTAGCCTCTTATCGTGATCCTTCCTCACATTCTCCAGCTTTTTAAGAGCATCGCGCTCCTGTTGCAAAGCTTTCAAATCTAGCTTCTGACCCTCCATTTTCGAAAAGTATTCGTCCACGGCAACGTCGAAAGAAGGGAACTCTTTGTGGGGACAGTCTTTATGCTGCTCGAACAGAAAAGGGTGAAATTCGATGTTGGTGTATATAAATTCTTCTGTGCCATCTGCAGTCGGTTTCGTCTCTTTCTTTTGTATGTTGTACCCTTTGGAAACGCTCGTTTTGGCTGACTCCATCATTTCATTTGCACATTCTAACGCTAGAATTAACTTTGGCATGCATTCCGCGACATTAAAATCCTTGCCGATCTTGCAACCGAGCGAAAAACCATGTTTCAATAGTACATGGTCTATCAAAGCAGAGCCAAATTCCAGAAGTGGATTCAACACTTTTTTCAATGTTTCTTCTGGCTTAGCGTTCTGAATATGCCGTTGAATTTCTTCTATCGAAGGCATTGTGTTTGTATGAGCACGATTCATTGGATATTTTTCTTTAGCGGCGAACCTGATCGACATATACTTTTCTTAACAATCTAACAATTATACCGTACACCTAACTTTTCATTCGAATCACGTCTTACCGAACTTTCTCCCCCTCTGTATGAGGTCTCAAAATATTTAATATAGTCATTTCGTGATCCGTGAGAACAATGTTACCACGATCGTACAGCTCCAAGATCACATGATACGCTGCCTCTCCACTTCCAAACTGTAAATCTATTACTCGATCTACGCCTATTTGCGTGAGGCTTTCGAGTCGTTTATTCTTAAGGTGCTTACGCATCTGTGAACATTGCGAATGCATAACTTCTGAACAGGATCTTTGAATTGAATTACATAGAGTATAAAACAATCATCCACGCTCGTATTATATACCTTCATGGAAAATCCAGATGGTGCAACATTCTTTGGCCATTCGAATGCCGTTGTATGTAGCCTGTTTCCTGATTCCAGTAAAAGAACAAACTTCTCCTCGCTTCGTTGAAGACGTATAAGATAAGTCCGATGATCAATGTCGTATATTTGATTTACACGCATGCCAATGAGCCTGAAAATTATTAAATTCATTAAGTACAGTTATACACATTCATAACCTCAAAACTTCAATTATGAAACTTCTACTATTTTCGCGATCTACTTACTTTTGAAGCTCACTGACACTGCATACGATATCATAGGAATTAAATCGGGTTTTCATTTTCACGCATACGTTATTCCTTATATCTGAAATTTAAATTCTCAAACATTTAGGATCTTGACGTACGTACATAACCTCCTACTACATGTATGCGAGGCGCAATGCAACTGTCGGCATATATACATATATGTATATTTACATCCAGGCCTAGCTTGGCATTGGCGTGTTTTCACGCCCGCTTTCCTTATCTTTAAATCTTTAGTCTAGATATAAATAAACAATTTTATTGTTGACTATTTTTTGCGTATTGATTGACAACAACTCTACATCGAGGCCTAAAATTTCGTATTGCAAATAAGTCGATAAATAAATGCGTTATTTCACCTCTGGCAACGTGACTTTCACACGGAATTAAACTTGTGCTGCCAAGAAACGAATTACAGCTTTTCCAATATTTTATAATTTGAGGGTCACAAGTCGAAGTGCGGAGACCAGAGTTTAAAGCACCTTTATAATGTTAAATTATAATTCAAGGGGAGGGGGTATATAATAAAATTCGAATGGTTTTTAAATTTTTTTATTCAATAAAATGAATAAAGTGTAATGTGTAGGTGTTAACGGTATGATTTCTGGTATCTTGCCCTGGCACCTGGACCGCCAAACTTCTTTGGCTCGCACCGCCTCGGATCAGCGACTAATAGAGTACGATCATACTGAATCAGGATATCTTTCACCTCCTTCTTGCTCGCTTCGTCGACATCTAAGGCAAAATATTTGAAATGCTGAAGATGTGCACACACAGTAGTTGAAACAATCTCGGAATCATCATTAATCCAATCCTTTACTTACACTTCTGGTAATATGCTACGAGAGCTTTGGATATAGCCTGCCGGATAGCATAGATTTGTGCTACATGCCCGCCACCATTTACTCTTACTCTGATGTCAACTCCAGAGAACTTTTCCTGTACAAAGAAGGGAGGAAGATTGAAGACTTTAGTTGCAAATATACATCCGCGTCTATCGGGGAATGTGTACTATATTCTCTCAGTATTCTTGCGCATAATCACAGATGATCATGTTCGGAATAAGATAACATCATAGACTGATGTTCGAGCAGCTTAAATATTGCTAGACTCCATGCTTCACAGGAATGTAGAAAGAGATACCTTCGCGGAGGCTATCGCAATGTCCGCGATACTTACTTTGCCGAGCAATAGGATGGGTTCTTGCAGTTTGTACTGCAGTACACGCGGCTCAACTAATTCTAAGGGGCGCCCATTGACACGCAGATTTCCACGGCCCCGTTTGCAATATGCGACCGCGGTTGCGCTTTTCTGTAAATACATACGCGCACGGTTAATATAAAACACGCGCGAACATAACCTCAGCTGGCGTTTGGCAGTTACCACTTACTTTGCGTCCGAAGACTTGCACCGACTGGATCGGTTCCTTTTGTTTCTGTAAGAGAAATCACACGTCAGCCTTCCATCTAAATGTACATTACGTTTTTCGTAAACGCAAGGGGAATTCCAGTTTCTGGCGGCGTGAAAAACTCACCTTCTGCATTTTGGCAAGCACGTCGTGGAAAGGAAGTACAGCCGAAAGCGGGACGATGTTTTCGTCAGTGGTACTACGGTAGTCAAGTGTGAACAGTGAGTGATTTCCGCTCAGCGGCGCGAAGAACAAACCCGGGTCCTATAAAGTTAACGAAAGAAAATTTAATGTTCGAAGAAGAGGCTATACAGATTGACTTTATGCTGGATATCATTGACCATTAATCTTGCACGCGTGGATGTTTATGAGAATTCGAACGAATCAGTGTAATTTGTGGGAAACGTTCTGCAGAGACATCCAGTGAATATGGTTCACACGTGCAAGTACGTTATTTATATACTTCTGTATATTGGGGTCGAAAGAATTCAATTGCTTGAAATAGAATTTTACACTACTGTTTTATATAATTAATATTATTCTGGACAATGTCACACATTTTTTATCTCTTTTAATCTTTATTTTATTCACCGCTGTGTCTTAGTGAGTGAACATTAGGCTAGCTCTTATTTTCGACTTTTGAATTTTCTTTGCGGCACTCGGCAGAATAGTTGAAAATAATAAAAAAAAATCTGTGCAAAGTAAGAGCCTGATCGGATAACGGGAAAAGGAGCCTAGGGGACCTTGAGCGTGTAAATAATTTATTCAACAGCTCGCAAAGTCGATTTAACATAATATGTTATTGATTACATAAACAAATATTGCAAACAAAAGTTGTAGATCCAGATAAGGAGCATCTTTTATGTTCTATTACTTTTTTTCGTGCGACAAACGGTTTTCGAAAAAAAGGCCGAAAAACTAAAACTAAAAAAAAAAAAAAAAAAAAAAAAAATTTCAAATGTTAAAAGTTTAATCCTTCTCGAACACTTTTTATTTCTGAAGGCGAAGAAAAAATTGTAATTTTTATTTTCGAGGACTATTTTTTAAACATTTAAGGCGGCTCATAAAAACAAATTTTCCTTATTTTCAGTGTTTGAAATGTCATGAATGTTTCCTGACAATTAGGGACCGAAATTTGCAAAATATCGAGGATATAGACATCCAATATATAGGAATTGAATTCCTTTATTATTAACCGTGCGATATAGTTTCTTAGCGCTCCCATCGGCTGGCGCCCTTAGGGGTCGTCCTTAAATTACGTAAGGCTTTTGGGGGGGGGGGGGGGGGGATCGCGAATTTCTTACATTTTCTTACAAGGGGAGGGGGGGGGGGTCAGGTAGCGTCTTACGTAATATTTTTTAACCTAATTTTCAATAAATACAAATTCTGTCACTAATGTTCCAGAAAAGTTGTTTTAGTTTAAATTTCCCGAAACCGAGTTACACGAATTATATAAACCTTTAAAAGAATTTTAATAATTGAAAAAATTCAATGTAAGAAATATTACGTAAAAAGGGGTTTGGAATATCAAATCTTACGAATTCTTATACTGGGGAGGGAGGGGGTAAGAAATCGCCACAATCACCCTTACGTAATTTAAGGACGGCCCCTTATGCGGCGCATAACTTGCATAATAGGTTCCGTTGGCTCTGATCCTCGCGAAATTATTTAGTTCCTTCCAATTCCTTCGTAACCACCGAGTGGAAAGTTCAAACCGTTATTATTGCTCGCGGCATTTCTCGTGAATCCTCAAACCGTGCTAACAGACAGAAGAACGAGCACCGTTCTCTATTCCTTTGTTTTTCATTAAACATTTCACATTCCGGTAAAGTTTTTGGACAGATTACGCTGCATCGCGAATTTAGTAAAGCTTTTAAGCAAAGCGCAAACTATTATAAGTGACAAGTGCGTGTGCAATTTATTCCGTGGGATACGATAGGGAGACTGATGGCGGGAAAACGTAAGCGATATTTTGAATAATATCGACTAGTCGAACGTGCCGAAGGTAGACAACTTCAGGCGAGTTGGTAAGTCGTTTGCAAATTTCTTATTATACAAAAAAGGAGAAATCCTTCGACATCTTATAATCTGAGGCTTTAATTTCGAAATGTAACCGATTAAAAAAAGAGAAAGCTTCTAATGTGTACTATTTAGATTGGGTAGACACTTAATAATTTTTAGAATTATTAAAAAATGATTTGAAATACAAAGTATTCTTTGCCCATCGCTGGTTGGGGTAACGGGTGAACGATAAAAAAATATCTTTGAAGGATAATTTCATTTTATTAATGTGTATTTATTCGTTTTTTATATTACAAATTTGCGTCAGGTCACTCGAATGACAAATACAAGATCATTGCTTCCATTGATTGCTAAATACTATAGTGGCAGTCTGATTGCACTGGGCATCTTGCTCTATCATCTTATCGTTAATTCTCTGTAAACATATCGTACACGGTATTAGCAATAGGATTAAGTATGCTCAAGTGTTTAAGATATTATTGTTGAAATGATCTCCTGCCATGATTACGTACAGTTCCTCAAAACCTTATTTACAGTACTCAGAAGTACGTGCTTAGCTCCGCAATCGCCATTGAAGTCGTCAGTGTCAATACTCCATATCATTGCACCCCCGAGATCCATAGATCGCACATACTCAGCTTTCTCTCTAATAGAGCTGAAAACAAATTTCACGAGTCAAACGTGACATATTCAATCGTGTATAAAATTCTCCTAGGTATAATCCTCGAATAAAAAGGAAAACAGAATAGTTGACCTCTTCACTATTGGATGCTTTCGAATGAAAAACCAATTTATCCAACACAATCATCGAGATAACATCAAGTCTTGATATAATTTAACGAACTCCTTCAAAAGCACCCAAACTTTATCTTCCTTTCGTATTTTATTTAAATTTCCTTTAATCACAGATACTTACGTAACATCGTCGTAGCTAATCCATTGGTTGCCCTTGTAAGCGTAGGGCACGCGTTGTTCCTCGTCACGAACGATATGCCATCCACCGTCCCGAATGTACACGCACATTTCGTTGTAACCAATCGTGCCTGCCTCAGCGGTGTGGGGTGCAGCTTTTCCTGGCCCAGAAGCTTTAGCGTATAACCCGTGGTGTTTAGCGTTCTTCAAAGTAAAACTGGCTCCGTAGAATGGTAGACCTACGATCACCTTGCTACGTGGTGCACCATGGGAGAGCCAGTAGTGAACAGACGAGTTCTGAAATTGGGGCGTTTCGCGTCGAGATTAAAAATCGTCACCTGCACCCTTTCCACGTAATTCATCCTGGGTGTCTCAGAGTTGTAGGCAAAACACATTAGCTGGCTGATGGAAGTCGTACAAAGAAACAAATAAATCTTGATAGACATAGGTCCTAAATCAACCCTGAGGTATTGGACAATCGCGAAAACTAATTTAAAGTGACGTTTTCTCTCGTTAGCGCTACCAGCCAGTTGCCCGTAATTCTGAAACACCCGTTTAGACGGGTGAGAAGAGACGCGTACGATGTTCAATGTCCTCTGGAAAGAGTCGTCCTTGGAGGAATGGTACAGCGGAGAGTTCATGCCGGCGTAGTCGTTCCAAGATCCGTTGAAATCGTACGTCATTATATTAATAAAGTCCAAGTACTTGGCGATTTGCGAGATGACGTAGGACTCGGAGGCTGAGGACGCCTCCGCGCCCACCGCGGCGCTCAGGCTGAGCCCCTTGCCAGCGAAAGCCTGTTTCAGTTCCTTGAGGAGGAGGACGTAGTTTTGCTTGTCGGACTTGCGCCCGCCGTTCTGGTTCGGGTACTCCCAGTCGATGTCGACGCCGTCAAAGTGGTACTTCTCCAGGAAGGCGGCCACGTTCTTCACGAATCGATTGCGAACACTAGAATCGCTGACCACGGCGGAGAACTTTTTGGACCCTTCGCTGGCACCGCCGATGGAGAGCAGAGCCTTCACGCCATTGTGCTTCTTGACGAAGCTGGTGAACTTGGTAAGGTCCGAGGCGTCGTCCAGCAGCTTCACGCTGCCATCGGTCTTGATGCCGGCGAAACTGTAGAGCACGTGCGTGCACAATTCCGCGTTTATGCTCTTGATGTTGTACTTGCCGTCTCCTGAACGGTACTTTGCCCAGCTCTCATAGTAGCAGATCACCTTTTCTGAATTAGCAATTGCGTTGAAAGTGCTCAGTAACTAAATAATAGGATCTTATCGGTCGATAGCAGATCGCTTGAGCGTCTTTGCCATGGGGTGGTGGTTGTGATGGTTCTGCAGTTGGGGATGCAGAAGGGTTACTAGAGGCAGAATTAACCCCTCAAAATGCTATTCAAAGCGTTCAAAAGGGGATACTTTCGCCCACAAGTGCCACGAAAGTCGTCTGTTTCGACACTCCATAACATAGCGCCAGCAAGACCCATTTTCTTAATATAATCAGCCTTCTTCCCAACGCATCTGAAAATTAATAAAAACACGTGACTGCCTGCGTTTAACTCCTGCCTCATAGACTCATAATAATTCGTACTCGCGAGGTCCGAGTACAAGACGTTCCACGTCGAAACCTCTATCAATTTTCAAGCGATCCGACGTGAAATACACTCGCACGTGGTCGCAATAGACAAGGTACAAAGTCTATCAAGATTTATCTTACGAGGCATCGTCGTATCCGACCCATTGGTTGCCCTTGAAGGCGTAAGGCACCTGTTGCTGTGGATCGCGGATAACGGTCCAACCACCCTGACCGAGGTTCACGCAGATCTCGTTGAAACCAAGCATCCCAGCATCCCGCGTGTAGGGTCCGGCAGCTCCCGGGCCCGTGGTTGGCGCGCCAAGCCCGTGCTTACCAGGATCTGCCAGGGTGAAGGATCTACCATAGGAGGGAACGCCGAGTACGAGCTTGTCGCGTGGTGCGCCCTGCTGGATCCAGTATCTAACCGCCGAGTCCTGGAACACGAATAATCCCGCGTCGAAATCGTTGCGTCAGGTGTCGCTACGCTCCCGGGCACACCAAACCAACCATGTTGAGCTTAGCCTGGTCACCGGATTCGCGGGAGGAAGCGTTCATCGGAGCGTTCAAGCCCGTGTTCGGGTTCCAGGAGCCGTTGAAGTCGAACGTCATGAGACTTATGAAGTGAACGTGTTGGGACAATTCCCGGATGTTGTAGGATTTGGACGCCGAGGATTCAGCTGCGGCCACGGCTACGCTGAGGATGTAGCCGTGAGGGTTGAACGCCTGCCTCAGCTCCCTCAGCAAGGCCACGTAGTTCTGCTTATCGGCCGGTTGCCCGCCACGCTGATTCGGGTACTCCCAGTCCACGTCAAAGCCGTCGAAGTTGTACTGCTTCAAGAAGTTGAGGACGTTCTGGACGAACCGTGCACGGGTCCCGGGGTCGCCGGCGACCTGGGAGAACTTGGTGGATCCTTCGTTCCAGCCTCCGATGGCGATCATGGCCTTGGTGCCAGGGCTCAGTTGTCGCAGGCGGGTGAACTTCCCGTAACCATCCAGGCCATCGGGTAGATCTGCCCAGCTGTCCGACACGCGGAGGCTGCCGTCGATGTTGATGCCGACCACACTGTAGACTATGTGGGTGCACAGGCGCGGATCAAGGTCGGATATGTCGAACTTGCCGAGGCCAGGGCGGTAGATGGCCCAGCTACCGAAGTAGCAGACTATCTTCTCTGGAGAATCATATACATTTTATTACGTTGTGTGTAGTACAGTGGCGGGTGGGTGAGAATCTGATGAAATGACTCTGCTTAAGTTGAAGTAGTTTAATGTAATTAAGAAATATAAATGCTAAGAATGAGGAGGACTTGAAAAGAGGGAAAGAACGTAAAGGAACATTCGAAAGGGAAAGCGGATTTCAGAGAATAGTCAATGGTAAATTAACAGGTCGTCACAGGTGAACCTCATTAATTAGAAGAAAGGAAAGAAACGCGTTCTACTTACTGTCCGCGGCTATGCTGGTGGCAGCAAGCGCCATGAAAACAGCTAAGAACGCCACTTTGAACATCTGAAAGTAAAGGATTATATTTATTGTGGGAGCTGGGTGGTTTGTTGATCAAATCTCAGTTACAGCTTATTAAATCGAAAATACAAAGAATTTGTGAATTTCTTAATGAAACGCGAGATCCTAAGGAACTTGAATAATACCTTAACCAATTCAGGTCCAGTGTTCTGGAGAGTGTTGCTTCGGAGTAACGCTATCGATGCGATTCACCAGGCCCTTTTTGTATTCCTGAAAATCTGCGGAACCGTTTGTTTAAGTAATGCATTTTTATCAGATTTTGCGATACCATCACTTCAAATATCGGGCGACGTATTTATGAAATTAATATTTGTGGCTGAGTGACATCTCTCCCTTTCTTGAAGAGTAATCGCATGTACCTATACTTCTATGTTCAAGCACTGTATTGGAAGATCATTGCAATTAGTCGTGTTACACAATTGGGTACATTAATACCACATCGGCAGTATCATTCGATAAGATGATAACGAACTCCATCGAATCATGATTGCAATTTTCCTGTCGTCATTGGTGCAATAGGTGATCGGTACAATACAACAGCCAAACAGAGCGATACTAAGCAAATAAACGTTACGATTCCGCGATAGATAAATGATATCACACCAGAGCTGAGTGTGCAACATCAAATAAACGTGCTTTCGAGTATAATCCATAAGAAACACTGTCCAACAAAGTTGAACTTTTTCTCTGTTCTGTAACATTCAATAGCCGTTTCTTATAGATTTTTGTGCGCTGAAAACGAATCCACAAATCGTTTGTCGCCATCACACTCAGTTTTCGAGAAATTCGATTTTGAAAAAAAAATGCATATTTTCAACTTTCACGCGTGTTACGCGATTCTGTGATGCTGACCGGCAGTGGTTCGGCGCCCACCGCCATTGACTACCACTGTCGGCGCCGCACAAACGGTTTGCGGATTCGTTTTCATCGCACAAAAATCTATAAGAAGCGGCTAATGAATGTTACAGATCAAAATGGCTGTTGGACAGTGAAATCGGCGAAATTCCGAAATTTAAGATAAGACAATCAAATTTTCTTTATTCCTAAATACGTACAACTCTACTTTTTTATTCACAATCACGACCTCTGTCCTATTTAATGATATGATAACTTGTAAATATTTCTAGAGTGCTCTGTCGTTTAAAATTTGGGAAATAGGACAATGGGAAGAAATATTGGAAATGTGTTACCTACTGCGAAACGGAAGCCTGCAAAGACTTCCTGATTGCCAAGACCTTAACGTGTCACGGGATTACAAGTGACTCGTTCCCTTCCAATTCCGATGATTATATCGATCCCGTTTCTCGTTTGCAATAGATAATGCCATCGACTGATACACTTTTCCGCGCAATCATCTGCCATTTTTTTTTAAGGTTGACATCCTATGTCCTAAGTGGTTACAAATGGAACGGGTGGTTACGGGGATACGTCCTCCCTCCTTGTCAACGCGATACTTTATCCTTTCTTTACACACGTTATCGATCTTTACTAGCGTTATCATCTGACACATTATTGACGAGGAGCTCACATTTTTTCTGACTCACTGATTGCCTTTGTTCAGTACTACGTGTTCTTTTTTTTCGCGAACTTCCTTACATGAGACAAAACTAAACAGAAAAAATGTTCGATGCATAATTGTCGGTAACCGTTCAATTGTGTACGTTGGCAAATAGCCAACTGAAAGGGTCTAGCCAGGTAAGCATAGTGAAAAGTGCCCCCAATCCAAAATTGAACTTGATGTACAACAATCGATAGGTTCCTCAAAGAATACTATTACTGCCAAGTATCAACCGGATACCCCTACTTCTAGGGTAGTTACACGGTGAAACGTTATTTGCAGTTTAAGCTTCATTACTTTTGTTCTAGCGAATAGAAACTTATAAAAAAGATCAAAGACATTCTACCCATTGGTGTATATGTTTCTGAATTTTTTTAGAATTTTCAGCTGCAAAATCGAATTTTAAAAATTTCGACAATATTAAAAATGCCGATTTCATAATCACATTATCAAGGCACCATATTTATATTTTCACAGTTTTAGCGTCTTTATATATTTTTTTTAATGTGTAATTTTTTCAGATTTTTTGAAAGTGTGGGACGCAGTTGCAAAAATTAAAAACTGGTATTTCCTACCTTCTCATATTACAGACGTTTATTACGGGTCATCCATAAGACATTCAGTTGCGATACACAAACAGTACATTAGCATTAATTAGTAGCCAGGAGCAAACTCCTTGTAGTTGTAAACATTGATCGAGGTGTCAAAGGCGAGTCCATGGGCACAATGGAGCGTGGAGGCTTGATACTGAACGTCCACATTTTTACAATAATAGAACGTTGAACAGTCGTTTGGATCGCGTGCATATCCTTCCTGCTTACAGACGGACCGTGATGGGGGTGGTGGTGCTGCTACAGTTGGGGTGGAGAAAGGTTACCAGGGGCCGGATTAACCCCTCAAAACTCTATTCAAAGCGTGCAGAAGGGGATACTTCTGTCCGCAAGTGCCACGGAAGTCGTCTGTGTCGACACTCCACACCATAGCGCCACCAAGACGCATTCTGTTAATATAATCGGCCTTCTTCCCTACGCACCTGGAAATTAATATAAACAAGTAAATGCGCGCGTTTAACTCCCGAATCTTAGAAGCGGAATAAATTATTGCACTCGTGGGCTCCGCGTACAAGATGTTCCACGTCGAATCATCCATCGATTCCCATGCGATTCGACGTGAAATACACACGCACGTAGTCGCAATAGGAAAAGAACAATGTCTATAAGCATTATCTTACGAGGCATCGTCGTATCCGACCCATTGGTTGCCCTTGAAGGCGTAAGGCACCTGTTGCTGTGGATCGCCGATAACGGTCCAACCACCATGACCGAGATTCACGCAGATCTCGTTGAAACCGAGTAAACCAGCTTCCTTCGTGTAGGGTCCAGGAGCTCCCGGGCCCGTGGTTGGCGCGCCAAGCCCGTTGTTACCAGGATTTGCCAGGGTGAAGGATCTACCATAGGCGGGAATGCCTAGGATGACCTTTTCGCCTGGTGCACCGTGCTGGAGCCAGTATATAACCGCCGAGTTCTGGAACACGAATGATGACCCGTCGAACAACCTATTAGTACAAACTACTCCAGACACGGCATGCATACCATGTTGAACGTAGCCTGGTCACCGGATTCGCGGGAGGAAGCGTACATCGGTGCGTTGAAGCCCGTGTACCGGTTCCAGGAGCCGTTGAAGTCGTACGCCATGAGATTTATGAAGTCAACTTGTTGGGACACTTCCCAGACGTTGTAGGATTTGGATACCGACGATGCATCCGCGGCTACGGCTACGCTGAGGATGTAGCCGTGCGGGTTGAACGCCTGCCTTAGCTCCCTCAGCAAGGCCACGTAGTTCTTCTTATCGGACGGTTGCCCGCCACGCTGATTCGGGTACTCCCAGTCGACGTCCAAACCGTCGAAGTGGTACTGTCCCAGGAAGTTTACGACATTCTGGACGAACCTTGCACGGGTCCCAGAGTTGTTGACGACCTTGGAGAACTTCTTGGATCCCTCGCTCCAGCCCCCGATGGAGATCATTGCCTTGGTGCCCGGGCTTCGTTCTCGCAGACGGGTGAACTTCCCGTATCCATCCAGGCCATTGGGCAGATCGGCTCAGCTGTCCAACACGCGGACGCCACCGTCGGTGTTGATGCCGATGAAGCTGTAGATTATGTGGGTGCAGAGCCGCGGGTCGAGGTCGGATATGTCGAACTTGCCGTGGCCAGTGCGGTAGACGGCCCAGCTACCGAAGTAGCAGACTATCTTCTCTGGAGAATCGTATCGACTTTGTTATATTGTGCATGCGTGTAGTACAATGGTTGGTGGATGAGAATCTAATCACTAATAATAATAAATAATAATAATAGTTTATTTGACGGACATAAAATCCACTTATACAAAGAAAATGGCAATAAAGCGATAAGCAATAAAGCCTTAACTACAAATGGTAGTCATCGAGGCTGTTTCACCACGACACGCTAATCAATGTATCTCCGAACTAGCCTAAGTAGACTCTCTTAACACGGACAAAATTCTAGCTTTGAAAGTGTGTAGAGAGTCGGCAAAAATATCAGCATTACACGCCAGCTGGTTAGCTGTATTACAGGCTGTGTTTAACGGGTCAGTTTCCCCCAGGTTCGATCTAAAGAAACCTGTATGGAAAAGACGTTTGAAACGGAGTGGCCTAGCCAAAGCGTTAAGGCTCCACCAGGCCTAAACGTCTAACTGCGAAAAATGCAAGTAATCAACCCACGAATGAGACTGCTTAAACCGAGCGTGAGCCTTCTTCTTGGCTCTGACCGTGTGCCTCAGATTCCTCGAAAACCAGCTCGGGAAAGATGACCGGAAGGAGGTGCGACACGGAATATAGCGCACGACGGCATCATTGATGCGAGTGTAAAGAAGATCCACTGCGCTGTTGAGAGGCAATTGTTGTAGGTCGGTGTCCCAGTCGAAAGCGCCTAGAAAGCAGTTAATGGCCGGGTAGTCGCCGGCTCCGAAGTCCAGACGCGAGCAAGAAGTCCTGGGAAGAGAGCAAGTCGGATGAGCCCTGATAAAAGCAGACAGCGCCGGATGATGTGAGTCTTCATCCACAAGGAGATCCAGAGCGGCCTTCATGCTGATGGACGTGTCATTCGTGAAGAGTAGATCCAGCATGACACCCCTGTCGTTGCAAATGCTGTTTCTCTGGAGCAGGCCCATTTCATTGAAAGACTCTATTACAGCTTCCACCGCTGCACATTCCTGCTGAGAAGCTCCGAAATTAGTGCTAGCACTTAAGACTAGAGGATCGGTGTTCCAAGCCGCATGTGGCAAATTGTAGTCACCCAGAAGGTAAATGGCGCTACCCTCCACAGCACCACGAAGTGCAGCCGACATCGACTCGCAGTGATTCGTGTAAGAGATGAGGCACGCAGCGGGCGGAATATAGCAAGTTCCAAAATAATAAACACAGGATTGCAGCGAAATTCTTATAAGTAGTTGCTCAACACCACATGCCTGCAAACTCACACGCGAGCTACATATTGACCTGCGCACAGCGATCAAGACTCCATCGCCACGAGCAAAAGGGCTAGTTTCCGGGTTTCTGTCCATGCGATATGTAATGAAGCTATGTAGTCCAAGTTCCGAGGTAAGGAAGCCCTCTGTGAGCCATGTTTCGGTCAAAATGATTACATCTGGATCCACCGAAAAACACGCAATAGAGCGGGCAAGGGCAGACAGTTTAGTAGCAAACCTCTCACATTCTGGTAGTAAATGTTCAGTTTTTTGGATGGCGTGGAGCCTGAGATGGTACAATGGCAGGAACTCCGTGCTTGTATCTAATCGTAAGATTCTCTCCGTCCTCTCGACGACGGTTTAACTCTTGCCTGAGACCCGCCGAATGCTGTCTTTGCCTTAATGTGAGATCCTGCTTAATCTTAATATTTCCCAGATCCAGGTTCTTCCTTAGAATCTGACTAACCTCCGCCGGGGAAGACAGTGTGACCCTCACCGGTCTGCACCTCCCAGGCACCTTCTTGCCCAGTCTTAAAAGCCGAACATGATCGTAGGAGCCAGTAGAAACTGTGCCTAAAAGGTTTCTAACCTTCTCCGCATCAGGCGATGTTGACGTTGAACCCGATTGCGGAGATCCACCATCCCCTTCTTCTAACCCGAAGATGATGATATTCGAGGCCCTATACTGCCTCTCATTCATTTCCCTATGCATATCCTCCGGTTCGGGATGCTGGCAACCGCCATCAGTTTGTCCTCTGTCTGCTGTACCCTCTGCGATAACGACGAGATTGAATGACGCAGCGTCTCAATGTCGGCCTTAATCGAGGCTTTAAAATCATCCAGCAGTGAGGAGAGCTCCCCCCTGATAATTTGCCGAACATTCGAGAGCGGAACGGAGTCACTCTCAGCACTGACAACCGAAGGAGACAACGATGTATTGGACGAGGACGCGGGACTTCTCCGATTAGTCGGCTTGGAGCAATCCAGCAGCTTATCATGATGCCATGGATGTGCGGTGCGATGCAAACATGCCGGATGCGATGCCACATTACAAATATTGCATACCACAGGATCCGCTACTTGAGTTTTACATCCTTTACACAATCTTTTCGTGGATTGCGACATTTCACTGTGAGTGAGTGACACTAATCAGATGAAACAGGAGAAACGGAGACACTGTACGGTAGGCAAGAGAGACACACGTCAGCTGAGAAACGTAAACAACGCACTACCACACGCACAAACCCCAAACAGCTGAGTCCGTGACACAATGTATGTGCTAATAGCTGATCAAGCAAAAGAGACACTGTGTGAAACTGATATCCGAAAAGACAAAAATCGGCCAGTAGCCACTGCAGTTGCGCCAATCGCTGACCAAGCCGAAGTAACTCTGCAACACTCCAAAAATTAGTCACAGCACCAGCAGAAACCCGTAAATTTCGACGGTTAAAGACACGAAAAACATTGATCACTACCGAGCTGAGGTAAACACGTCTACACATGACGACGACCGTTTAACTAATGAAGGGAACCCGCTTAAGCTGAAGTAGCTTGATGTAATGAGATATGGACGCTAAGGAATAAGGAACAATTGAGAAAAATGGAACAGAATCAAAGAACTTTCGAAGGAGTCGGAGGATTACAAAGGATACTCAGTGATAGATTAAACGGTCGTCACAGGTGGACTTTATTAATTGGAAGAAAGGAAAGAAACGGGTTCCAGGTACTTACTGTCCGCGGCTATGCCTGTGGCAGCAAACGCCATAAATACAGCCAAGAGCGCTACTTTGAACATCTGAAAGTAAATGATTATATGTATTTTGGGAGGCTGGTATGTTGATGAAATCTCAGACTTGACTGAATTGTAGCTTATTAAATCGAAAATGGAAAGTATTCGCGAATTTCTTAATGAAACACGGGATCCTAACGAACTTGAATAATACCTTAACCAATTCAGCTACAATGTTCTCGACGGTGTTACTTCGAAGTAACGCGATCGATTTACCAGGCCTTCTTATATTCCTGAAAATCTGCGAAACAGTTGGTTCAAGTTACTCTTATCATCTTTTTGCAAAATCGTTACAGCAAATATCTGACGAAGATTATATAACATGTGTACTAAGATAAATATTCCATTATACATATATATGTACGTAGTTACATCATCGTGAATAATTGAGTATTAATAATAATAATTTTTTATTTTCCTGTTACCATGGGCCGTCGTGGGGTCCTTGAAAATATTTTATAAATTCTACTTGTTTCATTAACTCACCTATTATTACTTTGCATCTCCTCCTTCGTTTCATTAAGGTTATTTTCGGACTATGATGCGCATAGAGTACTCCTCACATATTTACGCAACATTTTTGTCGTGAACAATGTGATTTTTGAGGCGTATTGTAAATTCTTTGCTTGGCATATTATACATTCCTGAGTACAAAACGACGCGGCTTAAATTTAGCAACAACGAATTGAAAAAATGTTTGGACAATATCGATTTAAAGAGAGTAGTTTTTCCCGTGTCGTACTCAAGATTTCATCTTAGGGGGAACCGAGTTGGACGGATGAAAATATTTTTAAGCAAAATTTATTTAAAACAAATTCAATAACATTCATTAGGTGATTATACAAATTTATTTAAAGAATAAAATCCATTTTTCTTTTCTTTTAACAAAGCCCCTTCTTCGGGGATGCCATGGTCCCTTGCTCTCTTCTGAGGTGAGTTCGAATTTCACCTAGTTTCACCCTATTTCTAAGTGTAACAAGCAAAAAATTAGATAGACGTGCGTGGTTGGTGTCTACACGATCGTGGCTACCGGCAGGCCACACTTATACCTCCCTTTTGCATACTTTACTCATTTATCAGATAGGGCGAACGAATTATGCACACCTCATAAACATATTTCGTATTTATGCTTTGACACTGAAGTAGAATAATTATAAATATTGCCAGGTGGAACTGGTCAAACCAACATATTGCGCAGGAAGTCATCGTAAAATGTAAAAAAACACGTTCTTTTCAATGAATTCTTATGAAAAATGTCCGCCACCAGGTATGTAATTGCTATCATAGTGGCAGCGACTCTTTAAAACTTTAAACGATAGTCCAGCTAAAGAACATGCGGGAAGTCTGTTTCTTCTTGAACTGTGGGGTAATACTAAAGAATTCTTCTCCGTTTGCCGGGGTAGTCGAGTTCTCGCGGTAGTTTCGCAATCTCCAATATCCCCACTTCCTCTTTCACACTGCAACCAACGAGGTTTACACAACTCAGCAATCCTATATCTTAATAATTCATCGTAGTATTAGAGCATTACTGCTGAAAACAATTTATCTGCATAAGCAGAGAATCAATCGTCACTAAGGGGTTAATTGAAGGGAAACAGAGAAAGGAATTTTGTATTACAGCCGTTTATTACGGATCATACATAAGACATCCAATTGCGATACATAACCATTACATTAGCGTTATATAGTTAGCAGCTAGGAACAGACTCTTTGTAGTTGCAAACATTGATCGAGGTGTCAAAGGCGAGTCCAGCTGCACAATGGAACGTGGAGACCTGATACTGACCGTCCACATTTTTACAATAATAGAACGTTGAACAGTCGTTTGGATCGCGTGCATATCCTTCCTCCTTACAGACAGACCCTGATGGTGGTTGTGGTGGTGGTGGTGCTGCAGTTGGGGGTGGAGGATTACCAGGGTCAGGATTAGCTGGGGAGGGCGGCACACCACCTCTCAACACGCTATTCAAAGCGCTCAGAAGGGGATACTTCTGACCACAAGTGCCACGGAAGTCATCTGTTTCGACGCTCCACAACATAGCGCCAGCAAGACCCATTTTGTTAATATAATCAGCTTTCTTCCGAACGCACCTGAAAATTAATAAAAAAAAAACGTGACTGCCTGAGTTTAACTCCTGACTCTTAGACTCGTATGTCAACTCCACGTCGAAACCTCCATTAATTTTGATGCTATTCGACGTGAAATACACCCGTACGTGGTCGCAATAGGCAAAGTGCTAAGTCTTAGAAGCTTTATCTTACGATGCATCGTCGTATCCGACCCATTGGTTGCCCTTGAAGGCGTAAGGCACCTGTTGCTGTGGATCGCCGATAACGGTCCAACCACCCTGACCGAGATTCACGCAGATCTCGTTGAAACCGAGCATACCAGCTTCCTGCGTGTAGGGTCCGGCAGCTCCCGGGGCCGTGGTTGGCGCGCCAACCCCGTTGTTACCAGGGTCTGCCAGGGTGAAGGATCTACCATAGGAGGGAACGCCGAGGACGAGCTTGTCGCCTGGTGCACCCTGCTGGAGCCAGTATATGACCGCCGAATTCTGGAACACGAATATTCCCGCGTCGAAATCGTTGAGCCAGGTTCCGCTACGCGCCCGAATCGGCCATACGAACCATGTTGAGCTTAGCCTGGTCACCGGATTCGCGGGAGGAAGCGTACATCGGAGCGTTCAAGCCCGTCTTCGGGTTCCAGGAGCCGTTGAAGTCGTACGCCATGAGATTTATGAAGTGAACGTGTTGAGACACTTCCCGGATGTTGTAGGATTTGGACGCCGAGGATTCAGCTGCGGCCACGGCTACGCTGAGGATGTAGCCGTGCGGGTTGAACGCCTGCCTCAGCTCCCTCAGCAAGGCCACGTAGTTCTGCTTATCGGCCGGTTGCCCGCCACGCTGATTCGGGTACTCCCAGTCCACGTCAAAGCCGTCGAAGTTGTACTGCTTCAAGAAGTTGACGACGTTCTGGGCAAACCGTGCACGGGTCCCGGGGTCGCCGGCGACCTGGGAGAACTTGGTGGATCCTTCGTTCCAGCCTCCGATGGCGATCATGGCCTTGGTGCCAGGGCTCTTTTCTCGCAGGCGGATGAACTTCCTGTAACCGTCCAGGCCACTGGGCAGATCGGCCCAACTGTCCATCACGCGGAGGCTACCGTCGGTGTTGATGCCAACGAAGCTATAGATTATGTGTGTGCACAGGCGCGGGTCGAGGTCGGATATGTCGAACTTGCCGAGGCCAGGGCGGTAGATGGTCCAGCTACCAAAGTAGCAGACTATCTTCTCTGGAGAATCATATAGACTTTATTACGTTGTGTGTAGTACAGTGGTGGGTGGGTGAAGATCTGATGAAAGGACTTAAGCTGAAGTTGCTTAATGTAATTAAGAAATGTAAACGCTAGGAATCAGGAAGACTTGAAAAGGGTGGAACAGGGGAAAGGAACATTCGAAAGAGTAGGCGGATTTCAGAGAATAGTCAGTGATAAATTAAATGGTCGTCACAGGTGAATCTCATTACTTAGAAGAAAGAAAAGAAATGCGTTCTACTTACTGTCCGCGGCTATGCTAGTGGCGGCAAGCGCCATGAAAACACCCAAGATCGCTACTTTGAACATCTGAAAGTAAAGGATTATATTTATTGTGGGAGCTGGGTGGTATGTTGATCAAATCTCAGTTACAGCTTATTAAATCGAAAATAGATAGAATTCGTGAATTTCTTAATGAAACGCGGAATCCTAAGGAACTTGAATAATACCTTAATCAATTCAGGTCCAGTGTTCTAGACAGTGTTACTTCGGAGTAACGCGACCGATGCGGTTCACCAGACCCTTTTTATATTGCTGAAAATCTGCGCAACCGTTTGTTTAAGTAACTCTTTCTTATCAGGTTTTTGCGGTATCATTACTTCGAAATATCTGACGAAGAGTCTATAACAGGTGCACTAAGATAAACATACGATTAAGTATACAATTGTATGTATAGTTACTTCAACATGAACAAAATCAGACACTGAAATTATTTCATTATGATTAATTAGAAAGTACATTTCTATTTCGATAACAGGATGGAACACCGCGATGGAATTAATATTTGTGTCTGAGTGACATTTCTTCCTATCTTGAAGTAATTGTAAGTATCCTACTTTAATGTTCAAGCACTGTATTGGAAGGTCATTGCAGTTAGTCGTGTTACGTAATTTGGTATCATTCCATAAGATGATAATTAACACCATCGAATCGTGATTCCAATTTTCTTGTCATTGGTGCAATATAATACAAAAGTAAAACGGAGCGATACTAAATCTTAATATGCCTATAAAGCAGAAAGCTTCTATATGCTTGTGTGTTTGTCTGCCGCCTAAAAACTTTCGAACGATAAACTCTGGGATCACGAAATGTGCCTCAACTCATTGTATCTGACCAATCCAGATTAATGTAACTATTTTGATAAAAAAAAACTAGGAAATTTTTTTTTATAAAATCAGAATCTAAATTTCGGGCGAAGCCGAGTAGTAAAGCTAGTAAGCATATAAACGTTACGATTCCGCGATGGATAAATTATATCACACCAGAGCTGAGTGTGCAACATTAAATAAACGTACTTCCGAGTATTATCCATAAGAAATCGACGAATTTCTGAAATTGATAAGACAATCAAATTTTCGTTATTCCTAAATACGCGCAACTCTATTTTTTTATTTATAATCACGACCTCTATCCTATTTAATGATATAATAACTTGTATAGATTTCTTGAGTGCTCTGTCGTTTAAAATTTGGGAAATAGGGCGATGTGAAGAAATATTGGAAACGTGTTACCTGCTGCGAAACGGAAGACTGGGAAGACTCTTCCTGGTTGCCAAGACCTTAACGCGTCAGGGGATAACGGGTGACTCGTTGCCTTCCAATTCCGTTAATTATCTCGACCGCGTCGATTAGTTTGATCCGGTTTATCGTTTGCAATAGATAATGCCATCGACCGATACACTTATCCCAGCAATCATCTGCCATTTTTTGAATATTGAAATCTTATGCCCTATAGTTACAAATGGAACGGGCGATTACGGGTACACATCCTCCCCCCTCTTCATCGCGACCCTTTCTCCTTTCTTTGTACGCGTTATCGATCTTTACCAGCGTTATCATCTGACACAGTATTGACAAATGACGAAGAGCTCACATTTTTTCTGATTCACTGATTGCCCTTGATCAATACTATGTTCTGTTTTTCAAGAATGTCCTTATAAGAGACGAAACTGAATAGAAAAAAATGTTCGACGCATAATTATCGGTAACCGTTCGATCGTTCACCAGCGAAAATTTTGGGCAATTCAGATCGACCGTAGGAAATGACAAAAATACAAAATCCTTCGTGTAATATTCGGATCGATGATGTGGAGTAGATGAAGATATTTTCTATTTGCATTCGTGCGCAGTGTTGAACGACCGCGCTGAATAAATCAACGTGAATTCTCCGAAATCACGTGTATAATCTCAAAACAGATGTATAGGAATTATTTCGCTAATAAATTCGATAAGAAAGATCGGCAAATGCCGTAAATGATTACAAATATGAACAGGTGCTTTTGTTACACATTGATTAAGCGAACAATGGGGAATAATCAGAGATTCTAGGATTTCTTATTGAACACAAGAGCTGAGTTGGAAACACACAAATGCATGAAAGGAATATGTTTCAGGGCATCATTAATTGAAGACGGGTATATTTTTACGTTTTATTTATAGATATTTTACATAATCTCTTAATGATACTTTAATAAAACTTACTGTACAGCAACAATTACAACAAAACAAGGAAAAATGAAAAAGTCAATCGAGCCCACAGATAACAGAGATTCTCTATACTCTGCGGTGCAGTTGCATTCGATTGTTTCTCTTCAGTGCCTGCTTCCGTATGTACCTCCAATATTGTTTTGTGTTTGGATCTAAATCAGACAACTTCGGTGGTTCAGTTCTAATCTTCCACAGCCATTCCGGATACTCAGAATCTGGCTTCAGCTTTACATCCTCCCCTTCCTTGTAAATGTTGGATCCGCACACAAAAGTCAACAACTTATTAACATCCTTTTCAACGGGTATCACCACTTTCTCCTGTTTCGCAAATTTCTTGACGCCTTTCTTGGCTGATTGTAGTACTACAATAACAAGGCATGACAATTCACATAAAATTTAATCGTATGTATGTAATTTACGTGCTAAATAAAGTCGATTCAAACATCATCTTCAATCAGGTAAGAATTTTATAATTGCCGTATCAGAGTAATATTATTTAGGAGTTTAAATAGAGATGTAATGCTCGCGCCTAACCTCAAAACCATGAAGAGGTATGCAACTTACTATTCAAATTTTATATTATTGTTCGACCGAGAAATATATATTTACCCGCGTAGCTCTTCGCTTGTATCGCACACTGCGCTGGTATAATTAAACTTTTGTTTAACTGGAATAACCGCAAAACAGATAAAAGAGACATGGTGTTTTGCAAACACAAAGTGACAAGTTTCAATGTTAAATTCCCTACCGTCCCACTGTTGTATTGTATTGTTATACGACGCGGGAATTTCAAAAGTTGACAACGGTAACGTCGAAATGCGCAGTGACAAACAATAAAGTCGCTTCTGTATTCGACTTAATTTAATCACGATGATCACGATTTAACCAAGGTTCGCGATGTATCAGTCGTTTTTATTAAATGATTAAGATCGCATTTATTGATCTTTGATACTGTACACTATTTGTACTTTTATGCCTCGGTTATGTGATGCCAATAAGCAGCGATAGATTGACGCGGGTAGGTTTGACTTTTACAGAGAATTCTCTGTAAAATCGTAAACTATCTGACATGTTATGATTTCGATGTTGTAGACAAAAACGATAGCCTTTGGTATAAGAGGCATAAAAGGAAAGTCGGCGGAAGCTTGCTCAAACATTCAGGAAAATAATCATTTCCTAACTATTGCACCTGCTTTGCCTATTTTACCCGGGGCACCCGTACCACCAAAACTATCTAAACGCTGTTATAATTCATTCAGGTATCGAACGAGTCATCAGTCGATCCGCCGATTGTATATTATTATTCTCTTGGAGAGCTAACATATGTATTTTGTATACAGCCCAGCGGATTCTCCGTTCAACGCGGATCATGCAAAAGTCAATGGCTCCAATGCAGTTACGTTACAATGGGCGAGCGAAGGAAAGACTATCGTGGCGACGAGAACAGCTGGAGAGAAGGAGAAAAGTCCCGATAGGATATGTCTCGATAGGCGAGGTCTCACTACATTTCCAAATATAGTCGATGAGCCGAGATTACGTTTGCTCTCGTTGCAACATAATCTTCTCACGAAGATCGAGAATTCAAATTTCTCTCAGTTGACTAAACTGGTATTCCTTGACTTGTACGATAATCAGATCGAGAAGATTTGTAATTTTGAGCTGTTAGAAAATCTGAGAGTTTTATTGATCGGGAAGAATAGAATAAAGAAGATCGAAGGTCTGAGACGGCTTTGCAAGTTGGAAGTTTTAGATCTCCATGGAAATCAGATATTACAGATAGGTGATTTGGATAATCTTGCGTCGTTGAAAGTACTCAATTTGGCTGGGAATAATATCAGAGTGATAAGCTACCAGGATTTCCAAGGGTTGATATCGCTGAAAGAGTTAAACCTCAGGCGCAATAAAATCAAGAAACTACTAGGTTTCGGCGAAACGCCACAATTGCAAAAGTTATATTTAAGTAATAATGACATTCAGAAGTAAGTATTTTATGAAGCCGTTACGGACATGACAACTTTGTTCGTACAACAATCTTTAATGTTGCAGAATCGAAGATATAGGAAGCCTTGCGAAAGCATTGCAACTTAGGGAAGTAACGATTGACGGAAATCCTGTAACATTAACCGGAGACTATGTCTCTTTCCTTGTATCGTATTTACCAAATTTACACTTTTTATCCACTATGCCAATTACCGAACAAATTCGAAGAGCTGCTATGGCCTGGAGAACAACCAAGGAACAAAGTAATTCCACGTTTTCGAACCTTAGCGAACAAGTTTGCATGAACGTTCGACGGGACGAAATTATATCAAACGCTAAAATAAATTGGGAGCTACTTAGATGTCATTCTAAATCCTCTGCAGATAACAATGGAAACAATGTTCGGAACAGTAGTACTGGTACGGTGCAAGTACAAAAGTCAAATAAGTTCAATACACTGAAGCCTAAAAGCTTAGAAAAATCAAAGTCAAAAGGTTTCGGAAGTTTGACTGCTATAAATGAGAACATAGAGGCGACAAAAATAAACATAAAAAAGAGAAGTAATTCTAGCGATAATCTATTTCGACTGAAAGACACGACTAAAGCGTATCCGTTAGAATTCAAACTGCCCCCCATCTTAGGTTCCATTGTAGATAACTTAATTAATAAAAAGTTTGACGAGAAGGCAAGTAAAGATAAGGGTTCGTCGAGAACTAAAGTTGGCACTGATGTTGATACATCGAGCAGTGATTCAGAGAGTTTGGAGAGTCACGAGAATCTGAAAAGTTGTTTGAAACCTCATCTCCTGAGCTCCAGGAGTTATATTTCTCCTCGCGATATTAATAAATTTGCTCCTAAAGAAACATTCAGTCCTGTAAATGTTTCTTTACCTACATCAGAAACTGCCACCGGTGAAAGACAAGGTATCGAATGTTGTACAGTTCTCAAATCTCCCGAGATATTAAAAAACGACGATAAAGATTTCACAAACATGTCTCAGAATATGATACCTCGCGATCAGCACGGTCCAAGCGACTGTCAATCAAAATCAAGTGTCGGGTCCTCTGGCTATTGCTCTTTAAGTTCTAAAGCCAATAGCATGGACAGCTGTAAATCAGTGTTAAGCGATTCCAGTACGTTGTCCGCTGCTAAAAGCGTGTTGTTAAAGTGTAAAAGTTCAGAGAAGGATAAGAGTAGGGTAAAGAGTGCTCAGGTGAAGAAACTAGTATGTTACAAAAGTAATAGAGCCGCAACTGCTAGAGTTAAATATAGAGCTTTAACGCCACCGAGCCCACCTCCGTTGCAAAATCCACCGAAGGAAAGAGAGCAAGGTACGAAGCAACAATATGAAAAAAATGTTGGTAGACGTGTGGATACAATAGTTTGATTAATAACTTCTTCGTAGGAGGAGATTACTTGATAGACATTGCTGGCCGATGCTTGAATGTTTATGGACAAGGTGCGCTGCGTTTTGTTGACCGGCCATGGGACTCTGTGAAAGCTCAAGATGTTACTGTAGTTAAATTTAATTATGTACAGTTCAACGACGTAGCCAAAGTTCTGTGTAAAGTGAAAAATAGATTTCCCAACGTGGAGCATTTTATGTTTAAAGAAACCAACATTAGTTACCTCGGCCAACTGAATGCTTTGGCCGAAGTGCAGGGATTGACGAGCATTCATATAGACACGGGCAACCCAATTGTATCAAAGGATTGGAAAGTATATGCGATATTTCGTTTGGCTCATTGGGGGCTGAAAGTTATTAACGGAAAAGAAGTAAATATTTCGTAGATTTAATAACAGAAAAGATATTTCTGTTAGCAGAGTTGCTCTAGTTTTAGAAGCACAAGTAGATAGCTTCCATTTACTAAAAGTATCGATTTTATATATAGATTACAGACGAAGAAATTGAGTTGGCAAGCAGAGAGTATGCTGGCCTTATTGATATCGTAATGTGTTCACTGCCAGAGTCCTTGTTGCAACCTTTATTACAAAGACTCCATTTAGAAAAAGTGCAAAGGCAGAATGGAGAACAAATCACTGCCAAACAGTTCTTGCTTAATAGTGATCCAGCGCTTCGAAGTGTCGTTGCTAAAGAGGCGCTACAGTGGAGAAAAGGAAGTATAACACAGGTGATGAAAATGTGACCCTCTAGAAACTGCAGTTAATAGCGTATAGCTCACGATCGTTTTAATTACAGGAAGATCTTATTTGGAGACACAGGGGCAAAGTACATATGTTAAATCTAATTAGCCTCGCTGTAAACGCAATACAGAAGTTGCAATTACTTGAAAATACATGGCCCAGTATTTTATGCGAAATAATTCACACTACTTTAACTGATTTCTCCAAGATGGATGCATACATGAAACGTTGTAGCAAAACACTTGAAAATGAGAAATGATAATACCTAGACCCAGTCTTTTATATACTAAACACTGTTGATACCATTGCATCTAGTTTGCTCCCCATGTGAAATGATTAATTGCCATATTGCTGAAAGAGCTCATTGATTAAGGTAGTATGAACTCGTATGAATTTCTGTTGATTCGCAAAGTACGTTCCTTAATATATGTTCATATTCATTTAATTAATTTAATACACGAATCGTAGGACACGATGTAACTATACATTCGTTATTTAAGTATCTCTGGCACGTTTAAAGTAACTGCGCCCACGAGTTAAGACGTCGCAGTCCCCATGTTTTTATAAAACTATTCACGATTACGTAGTTCATAAGTTTATTGTGCTGTTCATGTACAATAACGTATTTTAAATATATGCAATGAATTAGCAATCTTTTAACCTCGCGGTGGTAGTTAATTACCATCGTACACGTTCATTGCATAGTTGAAAAGAGAGCCTAGGAGGTATGTAGACGAGCCGCGAGGGCGTGTCCTATGTACAAATGCAACAACGTTCCGTATCACTTTCTCCCAATGATAGATTCCACGCTGAATGAAATCGTCGACTTCTTCTCCAAGCAGGGCGCGCTCTTGGCCGCAGAAATGTTGCCGAGGTCCGTCACGGCGGAAGTGAAATTGTTTAAGGTCTTTTTCATCTTGCGCGGCTCCGTAACGTGCTCGAACCACGGAATAGTGGAATACGTGGTCGGGAAGGGTTCTAACTTCTTCGAATCCTCGGCCTCTCGCTCGTACTCCCGATTGTGCGATATGCCGTTCAGTAACGGAGCATCTGCGGTAACTGAAATAAAAGACTCTTAAACATTTACGCGATAACTATTCTAAGCATTACAATGAAGAACACGGAGGGGATTAAGAGTTCTCCTTTGCCAGTAACAGAGTGTTAAATATAATCCTCTGTGCGGTAGCAAACTAAAACTCCGCGGATATACAACAGCTGACGCCACATTGGCGTTACTTTTTTACGATTCCCCGTAAACTCGTACAAAGGGGTACTTGGTGTACGCAGCGTTCCACCCCTACTACAGAGAATACGAAGAGAAGCACAGGAAGGTGACCGAATCTTCAAACTCTCTTCATTTGCATTCTACTGTTATTTAATTACTAAAGCACTCGAGGAGCCTTATCTAACATTTTTACTCAAGCTAATACTAACATGCTGTAGGTAAACCGTGGATGGTCTTCAACCCGTAGAAACCCTGCGTCACGCTGATACTGGTCTGCGTGAAGTGCAGCTGGTGACGTTGAAACGAATTCTTCGCTCTGCGGCAGACAGGAGTCTGGTCAGTTTTCAGTAGATACGGCGAACTAGACGCGTCCATCGGTGTTTGACAGACCGCGGACAGGCCATTTTCACCGAAGAAGTTCCCTTGAGCCTGTTGCTGCCTTCGGAGCGCAACCTGCGCTGCCATCACCCGTTGCCTCTCGACCACCAGCAAACAGCAAGGGCAACGGCAGTCTTTCCACGCGCACGACCTCTTGTGACCCTTCAGACCGGAAATCACGCCGTGGTTCCTGCATCTCGCGCACTTTGGACTCCTCAGCCGTTGCTCCATGCCGGGATTCACTTGCCTCGAATTGCCATTCTCGGTCTTCATCTCGAAAACGTTCGGAAGGGTCCAACTCCTTCGAACTGTACCTACGAACTTTGTAAATCCCCTGGTCGCCTCAAAGTTGCTCCTCTACAATTTTTAAGCACATAGTACGGTCCACGGGAATTAGAGGAGCTGAGGTGGGAACAGGTGTTACGTAGGATATCGTTGCACAGCACTTGGTAATTTGCTACACGTTCGAGCGACACACTTCACTGAATCGAATATCTTGAGCTGTTTTTGAAATCCTTGGAGCAGTCGGTTCACCGAGTATCTCGCGAAGCACCCTTCGAGCTGCTCTTTCTCCGACCTCCCGCGGGATTCTACTCGAGGAAACGGCCAGTAGGCACTGTCGAATCAGTTATACACTTCGAGGAATCTTTTTTTCCCGCCGGCCGAAGGAGGTGTCTTCTCATCTCTTCATCTCCTCCTACCGATTCAAAATGTATTTTTAGAGAAGCAGCACGTCGGGATTGGCTCGAAACGCCGAGAAACTCCGCCACCCTCGTGGACCGAGAGCCAATCGAGGCCAGCTCGCGTCTCGCGCTTCTTGGCCATCGGCTTGTATCATCTCGAGAAAAAAGGCAAAGATCTTCGTTAAACGAGCGACTTCTTTGATTGCAGGCCTTCCCGTGACGCATCCGTATCGATCTTCCGGGAGCGCACCCTTCAGCCGAGGTGCACGCGCACAGAGAATCACTTTACGCGAAACGGCAGGATTTATCGTGCTCGATCATTCACCGGCGACTCACTCGAGTACCCTTGGCTGTAACCGTAAAAACTGCGGGCAAGACGCATCATTGCCGCGCGGATTGAGATATACTAATTCCAGTTTGAAGAAACGAGATCGTCGATT